>JAUMIR010000006.1:134172184-135422184 GCA_030847615.1 Gambelia wislizenii | reverse complement strand
TGAAAGCAGTTTTCCATTCGTCCCCCTCCTTGATTCGTACCCTGTAATAAGCCTCCCTCAGGTCCAGTTTGGTAAATATCTTCCCCTTGGACAAATGGGCTAGTATATCCTTTATCAAGGGAAGGGGGTACTGATTCGAAACGCTGATTGTATTCAACCCCTGGTAGTCCTGGATCAGACGAAGACCCCCATCTACCTTGCGCCTGAACAAAACAGGGGCCCCCAATGGCGAGGTCGAGGGCCTGATGAACCCCCAAGCCAGATTTTTGTCTATGAACTGCTGGAGGGCATCCATCTCAGCTGGCGTCATGGAATAAATCCTGGGTTTGGGTAGCTTAGGAGATTTTCAGACCTGCAAAAATTCATGTCTGCCGCGCGAGCAGCCTCCCGAAACTGCTGCGCGGCAAGGGTCTTCTTCGGACGACGCTGTGCCTCTTGCGAAACCGTCCGTGTCACTTCCGTGAAGCTTCGGACGGCTCGGCGCAATATTTCAATCTCGGGCAACCTCCGTGATTGAAATATTGCGCCGAGCCGTCCGAAGCTTCACGGAAGTGACACGGACGGTTTCGCAAGAGGCACAGCGTCGTCCGAAGAAGACCCTTGCCGCGCAGCAGTTTCGGGAGGCTGCTCGCGCAGCAGACATGAATTTTTGCAGGTCTGAAAATCTCCTTAGTCTCAGAAAGTATTTCAATGGCACAGTCAAAAGGTCTGTGAGGTGGCAAAATGTCGCACTCCCTCTCCTCAAAAACATATTGCCATGCCTTATATTCCACCGGCAATCCTTTCAGCTCCCCTTGGACTAAAGCGGTTGTGTAGTTCCGTGACTTGGCCTCTAGAGGGGCTCCTTCCCCTGGGAAAACTTCCCCCACTCCATGCTCCTGCACACACATAGGATCTGCAAAAGTCATTGTCTCTTTTACCCAGTCTATGATGGGGTTGTGGAATTTTAGCCAGTTTAATCCCACCACTGCAGTGGGAACTAACCCCGGGGCAATCACAAATTGAAGTTCCTCCAGATGATTCCCCATTCTCATGCATATTGGACCAGTCATTCATCTGGCAGGGCCCCCCTTCATCATCTCCCCATCCATCTGTGACAGCCACACTGGCTTGTCCAGTTTGATAGTGCTAATGTCCAGCTCACTGACTAGGGAGGGGTGCATTAGGACTTGGGTACACCTGCAATCAACCATTAACATTACTTTTCGGGTGCCCCCCCTTTTCCAACCCCTAACTTGGCTTTTATGAAGAAAGGGCCTTTCACCCCACTTACCACAGCATCTGGGCGCCCTTTGGGGTTAGCCCACCCTTGGGTGCTTAGTAGGGTGGGCTGGAGCCGTTTCCCACTGGCTCTGCATCAGAAGAGTAAGATCCGCTGTCATCTGGTTCTTCCGAAGACTCCCCTGCTGCGTGGCCTGGTATCAAGGCCCATACTGCTGCTTTAGGCTTGGGCTTGAGTGGGGTCCTCGATGTCGACAACTTCCCCTCGCTCCTCTGGGGCTTCTTGGCTGCAGCTGGTTCCCGAGGGCTCCTCTCCGGGCATTCAACTATGTGATGGCCCCGTTTTCCACAGTGCAGGCACAAGCCTTTTCTCATCCTTCGCTCCCTCTCCGACTCTCCTGTCGTGGTTCCACCTGGGCGGGCCGCTTTACCTTTCTTTCCGGTAGACCCAGTGGTCTTCCCCTTGGATCCTTGCTGGCGCCGAGCCAGCTTGATGCTCCGTCTCGCGTCTCCACTTCTCCGGCAAGCCATACCCACCCCAAGAGGGTCTCAAGGTTCCCCTGGAACAAAGTCCATTCGAGGATGTCTGCGTTCAGGCCATCCTGGAAGAACTGTACCTTTATGGTCTCCATCCAGTCGGGTACCTGACTGGCCAGGCGGCGGAATTCAGTGGCGTACTCCCCCATGGTCTTCGAACCTTGCTTCAGTTGCCTGAGGTCCGCATGGGCCCTTCTCACTCTCAGGGGGTATTCAAATTGGGCCCGCAAAGCTAGCAGGAACTCATGGAAGTTTCCTATTTCTGGGGCTCCCATATCATAAAGCCCCACCAACCACTGCGTCGCCTCTCCCTCTAGCTGGTTGGACACATACTGCACCTTCTCAGCCTCCGTCTGGAGCTCCTCATCCCACTGGGACATAAACCCCACCACCTGGGTCAGGAAGTATGGCAACTTCGCCGCATCTCCATCAAAGGTTGCCTTTAAGTCTCGATGCTTTAGGCCCTGGGGCCTTTCCCGCGGCTCGACCGGTCCAGTTCCTCCAGGGGGCTGGTCCAGGAGCTGGCGGGCCAGGAACCTCAGCAGGCACAGCAGGGTCCCCTGCCCCAGGTGCTGGGGTGGCCGCTGGTTGAACTTGGGGAGGCTGGGCCCCTCCAGGGGCAGGTGGTGGCTGTGGCAACCTCTGCAGGATCTCTAGGAGGCTCGTTTGCATCACCCCCATTTGCTGCTTCAACTGCTGGACCTCAGCTCCTACTTCTGCCAGCGAAAACCACACCCCTGGCTCTTGGTGCCCCTTGGCCAGGGGCCTGTCCCACCGACGGGACCGGCGTTCCTCCCAGCTTTGGTCGCCTGGCCAGGGCCAGCTGGCTGCCAGGGCCGTTCCAGCTCCTCGCTCTGGAGTGCCAGAGAGTGGCAGGCTGCCCCTCCCCAGGGCTTGCTTGGCTCCCAGCTCCATTAGGTCAAAGGGATGAGTAAACCTCCCAGCAGTCCGGCGGGCCCGGCTCACGTCTTCTGCAGACACTCCTGCAACATCCCCCAATGCGCCAGCCCCCTCCCCCGGGGCCCCAGCTCCTTGGTTACCGCTTGCAGCCAGGTCTTTCTCCGTCTGGGTTCCAGCATCCGCGTCTTCCGACATTGCGGGTAGAACCTCTCAAAACGGATTAGGTATTGAAGAGGAGTTTCAGCTTACTGTGATGTACCAAGCACACACACTCACATTCAATCAATAAATTCCTTTATTGGCAAGGATTCATGTGTCAGGAACATGGAACAAAGCCGAAACTGAATACAACTGAAACAAAACCCCAGATAAACCCCACAGCGTGGGAATGGCATTTGGGGAGGAACAACGGCCCGGCTTGCACCTGGAAGAACTGACCTTGAGCCGCAGTGGAGAGCAGCGTTCCCAGGCCAACAGGGCAGGCCAGCTTCCCTCCAGAACCACTAGAGGCCTAGGGAAGGGAAACAAGCCAGAGGCAGCCTCATGTCAGGGTCCTCCATGAACTCTACTCCAAAACCCAGAGTTCAGGGATGAGCCTGACACTCATAACCTTGTGGCTTGTAGTACTGCCATTTAACCATTGCGCCACCAGGGCTCCTTTTCACTGATGGGGAAAACCTTCAATAGCTCTCAATACCACTGCTGTGCCAGTATTCCCCTTTGTGCAATAAGTCCTTTTTGCAGCAGTAGTGATAAGATGGAAGTCACATGGCATGAGAGCGCGTGATCCTTCACCTCTTCTCCTCTCTTCCCCTTCCTCTCGCTATTCCCAAGCCAGCCAAGATTGGTTTTTTCCCTCCATGTCTCTCTTTCTTCTTCTCCATGCCTTTCTTTCTTTTTGCTGTGATTGTGTAATTATGGGGGTAACAATAAAATATTTTTAATTGTTTCTCCATAATTACAGAATCATGGGGGAAAAAAATTAAAAGAAAGGCATGCATGCACTGAAGGAGGCGTTACAGGACCCAGTGTGGGAGGACAGAAGATTGCCAAAATAGCACAATCACAGCACACTTGCATGATTGAAAAGACAATGTGATACTGAATGTTTTCAAACAGGTACATCCCCCTTTGCTTCATTAACACAATTGCTGCAAGAAAAGAGGCTGGTGTGATAAAGCCCTTAGAGAGGTCTTAATTCTTGTCTGGACTGTCCCCTATCTGGCTATATAAAGTTCAATTGATTATGAAGAGAGAAGAAAGCACTTTAAATTACGGTACGTTTCCCCTCATGAATC
Organism: Gambelia wislizenii; assembly: GCA_030847615.1. Taxonomy (NCBI): domain Eukaryota; kingdom Metazoa; phylum Chordata; class Lepidosauria; order Squamata; family Crotaphytidae; genus Gambelia; species Gambelia wislizenii. The sequence continues at coordinate 135,418,228 of JAUMIR010000006.1, read as the reverse complement.
CATTCCATGGTCCAGTAGTAGTTGGTGCCAGTTAGAAAAACGGAACTACAAATGTGCACAAATATTTCAAAACCCACATAATGTTATAGAACAGTATTGAAACAATGACCTACAGCAGACTATGTAAAACATTGTTATAATTCTTCATAGGTCTTAAAAATGTGTATATTTTCTTTTTAAATGCCTCTTGGCAAAAGGATGGGCTAAATTGAGAGTAAACAAATGAAAATCTCTCTCTTTCCTTTTAAAAAAATGTATAAGGAGGATAAACAGCCCCAAGTACTTACTAGCAAAATCAGGAATGCAGCTAGGTAATTTTAGACCCTGGATCTAACAGTTCTTGTCTCCCTTTAAACAGCCATGTGTACTGTTTCAATTGTGAAGCAAACATACAAATAACATTTCTTTTCTCCCTAGCATTCCATGTTTTACAAGTGCTTCTACATTCCTAATATGCTAGAGGAAAACAGTAACAACCTGCTTGCCAATGTTTATTAAAAACACACAGAGAAAGAATGACTGCATATGCATAGTTTCACATTTTAAAGTCACTTAAATAAAAGCACCATCATGGTTACAGGAATAAAACATGAATTTTGTTCTGCTATGTCAGCATGTTCACTCCCGTGGTCCCTCTCAGCTGGGTTCTCCTGAGCACTAACCTCCTTGCATTGTGCAAGGTGTGCAAGAATCACTCTGAGCCTCAAAGCTCTATTTACAGAACTTTACTACCCTGTCACTAAACATGGCTTAGTGTGGAATATGTGCCAAGGCTTCAGGCTTTGTGAAAGACTGCATTCTTCCTTATGAGCCTGCCTTGGCTCTACAACCTTAAGGGGAGGCCCTTCTCTTTGTCCCACCACCTTCACAGGGGTGTTTGGTGGGAACACGAGAGAGGGCCTTCTTGGTGGCTGCTTCAAAGCTGTGGAACTCCCTTCCAAGGCTACCTGTTTCCACAGGGCCGTTTAAGGCACCAATGGCGTCAGCATCCACAGGGGGGGCCATCACTGTGGGGGGCCCTGTAGTAAACCTCCTCGTGCAAAAACATTATTGGTAATACTCTGAATATCCTGTACTGTGAATAGCTTTTTGTTGAGTTAGGTTACATTGACCTGAGATAAACATATGGTGCTCCCAAAATAAATCATTGCAGGGGACCCCAACATTCCTTAAACCAGTCCTATGTTTCCCTGTGCTCCTTTAGCAGGCAAAGACCTTTTTGAGTTTAGATGGGCTCTTGAGACCTAACTAGCTGCTGAAAAGGAAGTTGTATGGATGGATGTTTAAACTCTTTATAAAAATTTAAATTTTAAAAAAGAGGAAGCTTTTAAACAGATTGGCGCCATGCCCTCCAACATGTCTTGGATGAAAAGTGTGGCCAAGCAACAGCAGAGTGTGGTCAAGATGGCAAAAGTTATTAAGGAGGAAGAACACACAAGGTAGGAAAAGCTGCAGCAATTTGTGCTGCCTTCTCTTCCCCTGCTGAGTTGTGAGTGCAAATGATTTTTGCACTTTGAACTCAGTTTGCAGCACTTGCAGTAAGCTGAGGATGAAGGAGGAAAGGGGGAGAAGGAGAGAGAAACTGGGACAGTTTTAAAACATCTGAAAAAGTGGGATGACAGAGGATAAATCAGTACAGCTGGAGGTGTGTGATGATGTATTTTTTATCAATGTGTTTTAAAATTGCTTTATAATTCAGTTGCGTTTTAATATTATCATTTGTTTAATTGTGTGCTAACATTATGTTCTGAATTCTATTGCTAGTCCCAATTAGAGTAGACCCACTCAGTCAGTGGGATTACCTATCTGTTGACTCACCATTCAACAAATGATTCAATGGGTCTATTTTTCTTGGGACTAACCTATAGGATTTGAGACCTATAACTTAAAATGTCTGTTGTGACTGAGCCTCAGTTTGTGGAAAAAGACGGGATTCAAGCTTATAAAATAAAATAAGTCCTGATAGATTGCATCAAAAGTGTATCATCCAGTTTCCAACTGGGTCTAGCCACAGACCAATGAGTAACAAAGACACTTCTTTTGTAGCTGGGCTTTTTTCTCTTTAGCAGTTTGTTATAGACTAAAGTGAGAGCCAGTGCGGTGTAGTGGTTTGACTCTGGAGACCAGGGTTGAAATCCCTGCTCGAGCATGGAAACCCACTGGGTGACCTTGGCAAATCACACCCTCTCAGCCTCAGAGGATGGCAATTGCAAAGCCCCTCTGAAGAAACTAACCCAAAGGGTAGTCACCAATGGCTCCTCTTCATCCTGGAGAGAAGTGACCAGTGGGGTGCCACAGGGTTCTGTCCTGGACCCAGTGCTATTCAACATATTTATCAATGACTTAGATGAGGGAATAGAGGATATGCTTATCTTGTTTTCAGGTGACATCATATTAGGAGGAGTAGCTAATACCCCAGAGGACATTAACAGATTAGAAAACTGGGCCAAAACTATCAAAATGAATGTAAACAGGGAGAAATGTAGGATACTACACTGGAGCAGTAAAAATGAGCACAGATATAGGATGGGTGACACATGGCTTGAGGGCAGTACATGCAAAAAGGATCTAGGAGTCTTAGTGGACCAGAAGCTGAACATGAGTCAGCAGTGTGATGTGGCAGCTAAAAAGCCAATGCAATTCTAGGCTTCCTCAATAGGAGTATAATGTCTAGATCAAGGGAAGTAACAGAGTCATTCTATTCTGCTTTGGTCAGACCTAACCGGAATACTGTGTCCAGTTATGGGCACCACAATTCAAGAAGAATATTGACAAGCAGGAACATGTCCAGAAGAAGGTGACCAAAATGATAAAAGGTCTGGAAACCATGCCCTATGAGGAGCAGCTTAGGCTGCTGGGTATGTTTAGTCTGGAGAAGAGAAGGTTAAGACATGATAGCCATTTTTAAATATGTGAAGTGATGTCATACTAAGGATGGAGCAAGCTTGTTTTCTGCTGCTCCAGAGACTAGGACACAGAGCAATGAACTCAAACTACAGGAAACGAGATTCCACCTAAACACTAGGAAGGAGTTCTGGACAGTAAGAGCTGTGTGACAGTGGAATGTGCTGCCTTGTGGTGTGGTGGAGTCTCCTTTGGAGGTTTTTAAACAGAGGGTGGATGTCCATCTGTCGGGAATGCTTTGATTGTGTATTCCTGCAGGGCAGGGGATTGGACTAGATAGCCCTTGTGGTCTCTTCCAACTCTATGATTCTTATGAAACTTGCCAAGAAAACCCTGTGATAGGTTTGCCATAAGTCAAGAATGACTTGAAGGCACACAACAGCATATACAAAAGTACCTGGCTAGTATGGAGAGGGAGAAAAGCCTTCAGTTGAGAGATGATCTTGTCTGCCCTGCAGAGGCCAACACAATCCTTCCGTCCAAGCAACACGATTGCATCAGTGCAAGAATACAAAATCTCTTGGTTTGCGTTTCCCACATGTCAGCATGCCATGAACAGCAACTACACCATACGACCAGATGTTATGTTTCTGAGAGTATGAGCTGTCACTATTTATATTACTAACATGGCCAGTAATACTGCCTGCTTGTTCTTGGGACACTAGTCTAGATGAGAAACAAGCCATAAATATAGAGAAGACAATGAAATCCAAGACATACTGTGAGCTCTTTGGGATCCTCCAAGAAAAGCTATGGCTGGCAGCTACTCAGAAACAATACGGGTCAAAGCAATATGTGAATTTCCTACAGAAGAGACATTCCAGGATGGCTGGGAAATGAAAATTAGGGCAGAGAGGAACAGTGGTAATCCAAGCAGGAGTTGCTGCAAGAGTAGAGCAGGTATATTGAGCAGAGGCTAGGACAACAACAGAGTATAAAATAAGGATTTGCATGGAACCAGAAATAGATGTGCATATAATTTACATTGCATACTTACAGGGGGTTCATACCACTTTAACTGACATGGTTCCATCCCCACTGTTGCAGAGGAAACAGGGCTGAAGTGTTTGATTCTGTATTCCCTTTGAACTTAGCAATTTTGCCAGCAGCTGGGGTGGGTGGGGGTGGAATGGATTTGTATCACTGTGAGCAGTATAAAGCATTGGGTGTGTGTGTGGACTTGAATTATCCATTAGGAGCCCTTAGCTTTACAAATTACTTGCTTCTAATGGAGAAGAAAATGAACAGAACTCTTTGGTATGGATCAACACAGCTGCCTGCATTTTTGGATTTCCCTGTGGCAGGTGTGGTTGTAAAGACTGACATGGTGAGCACCTGCACTTCATCATTTTACTACTACAACGCTATCTGTTCTTCTGAAAAATTCTAGGGAAAATAGTTTGGCAAAGGTGCTATTGTGAGTAGTGAAATAATTCCTAGCCTCCATTTAAAAAATGTCCAGTTTTGGGGAAAGAGTGGGAGCCAATATTAAAGCTACTCCTTATACATACTTATCTGAAAGACGCCTTAGTCTCTCTCTGCCTGACAAGTTGTTCTGAAGAAACAGGTAAGGAGGAAGAGAACCAAGTACACTGGCTTGAACATATTAGAGGAAAGATGGGACACAAATGTGACCCAGGACCGGTTTAAGGAATTTTGGGGCCCCCTGCAATGCTTTACTTTGGGGCCCCCATATGTTTATCTCAGATCAATGTAACCTAACCTATTCACCGTACAGGATGTTCAGATTATAGTAGGACCCCCGTATCCCTGGATTCATTATCCATGGGACACAAAACAGCACACCTACCATAGAGTCTTCCTAGAAAATGTGTCTTCCCTAGCCCTTTTCTAGGCCTTCCAAGGCAACTCTATGGTATTTTAAACCAGAAATCCCATTATTTTCATATTAAGGAGGCCAACACGGGGCCCTCTCTTGACCTCGGGGGCCCCTCTTGACCTTGGGGCCCCCTGCCAATGCTGATTTGGCAGACAGGTTAAACCGGCCCTGATGTGACCATCATAATCATCTAGATGTAACAATCTTGGGGGACAGAAGACTTGATGACAAAGAAAAGGAAAAAGTTATGAAATACCAAGACCTACAAATTGAGATTCAGGATATCTGGGAAAAGAAAATAAGAGAGGTGATCAGTGCTGTGGGGAACAATCCCAAAGGTACTGCAAAACATCTGAATGCACAAAAACTACACTGCTTGGAACAGACCACATTATCTAGTGATACCTCACTGATTCCTATATTCTTGGACAGAATCCAAATCACTGATACTTTTAGGGGACTAAAAATGTTTTCTTTTGGGGCATTTTGAGGAGATTTAAAAATATTTTAAAGCCAATTAGGCTTACTTTTGAATATACAGTCTATTTTTAAAAATATAGTGCAAATTGCAAGCCTGAACTCTCTGTAGAAGCCAAGATAACTAAATTGAGGCTGTTGTACTTCGGACATATCCTGAGAAGACATGACTCATTAGAAACTACAACAATGCTTGACAAGGTGGAAGGCAGTAAGAAAAGAGGAAGACCCCCATGGCAGGTGGATGGGCTCAATCAAGGAAGTCACAGCACTGAGTCTGCAAGACCTGAGCAGGGCTGTTGAGGATAGGTGACTTGGAGGTCTCTCATTCATAGGCTGGTCCAAACCTCCACTCATTAACATCTAATAGACTATGAAACTGGGTATGCTGTAATAATAAAAACTAAAGGTACAAACATTTAAGCAGGTGCAGAGAAAGTGTAGCTCTGGTGTGAAATGTGCCCTCCCCCCAGCTGTTTTTGTGTTCCTTGACCCCTACACACTTCCTGGACCACTCTTTTTCTTAGAAAAATGGATGAATTTCTTCCTTGGAAGCTGCTTCTTCTTGTTGTTGCCTTCAAGTCATTTCCAACTTACCACAACCCTCAATCTTGTGAGACTGAGAGCATCTGACTTGCCCAAGGAGCAGCAATTCACCTTTCAATTAGGCTGCAGTGTCTCCCTGCACTGTTTAACATCCAAAGAAGTGTATGAATCCATTTTCTGAAACCAGAAGTTAAGCGTCCAGGTTTTTTTTGGGGGGGGGTTGCTGCAGGCTTGGGACAGAAAATTAGCCCCCAGACCCACTGCAGTGGACTATCTAAATAAACAGAAGCAGGGTAATAGGCTGCAACTATCTGTCTAACATGCCTTCTAATTTATATAGAAAGAACTATTCTGGAAGTGAAACCAAAGTCTTGGGCAGATGGGCTTTCTCTGAGGAAGCAAAAAGTGCCTTTCCAGAAGGAAACAAAAGAACAAAAATCTGACCTCTTTAATCAGGGCACCAAATGGGGAATCAGAAGGCTATGAGCATCTATTTGGAACAATACAAGGGCAGGCAGATGCCCCAGCCACAAAGCTGAAGCTCATGAAACATAGGGACCAAACAACACACCATGCAGAAGATCTGTGATTTCATTCCCAATGTTTACATTTAAAAACAGCTGAGACAGATGGCGAGGGGATGGGTGGTTGTGCAGCAGAGCTGTGGGTAAGGGATATTTAACCCTTTACTCTGTTTTCCTGATTTCTGTTACTTCCCTAACAATTGTTAGTCCTGTTGTTGTGGGGCAGGATCTGGCATGATACAAGTAAAATACATTTACCTGTTTGCTTGTCTTTAGTGTTATCCTACTACACTGATTGATGGTTGCCCCAACACCATTTAATCTTCACACCAACCCTGTGAATTAGGTTGAGGGGAGATTTAAATAAGATCTACCCACTCTGAGGCCTTGTCTACACTAAAATCTGAATCCTGCCTGAATCTAGCCTGATAATGCCACGTGAATGTGGCATTATCCCTGAATCTGGTGTGATAGTGTCACATAACTTATGGCCTTATCCAAACTAGATTCAGGGTATACACCTAAAACTGATTTTGGAAGACTCAGTTTTCTCCAGAGTTTGCTGGAAACTCCAGAGAAAACTAATGTGGACAAAGGATCTGCATTGGATTTGGGGGATGGAGAGGCAGGACATGCGTAGTCTGACAGGCGGCACATCCGCCCCCCCCCCGCCCTGCTGTCTCTGCCTTCCCAGTGTACAGTCACTTGTTCAGAGCAGAGCTAGCAGTGGTGGTGCCAAGGAGGCCTGTTGTTCTGCACCAGGCGGAGTTGCTTGCTCTGACCCTCAGAATGATCAGCTGTATGCCATATGTCAGGAGTCTGCCTTGTTAAAGAAGTTCTTTGGGAAGAGGTGCCTGTGTCAACAGTGGTAGAGGACCTACAGCTGGGGGTAAAAATCCAGTGGGGAGATTGGGAATTTTTGACCAGGTAGATGTGGCACTTAAATCTGGATCACAGTAGTCCAAATATTGTGCAGGGCAGCTCTGGCACAGCTCCAGGCCAAAGAAGTCTGATTTACAATCTGCTTTTTTGCCCCCCCCCCATAGTCAAACCCTTAGTCTGACAGTCTAACACTACACCACATTAGATGTAGGTTACTCTGTGCATATTCACAAGGTACCTGAGTTCCAGCATTCTAAATTCATACACAGGCAGCAAACCTCCTAAATGGAGAATGTGAGATCTGAGGAGACTGGACTGAACTATGACAAAATCTGGTCAAGAAATGCAATGATTTTGATGTTTCCAAGAGATATTAGATATATATTCCCTTGTGCATTCTTGGGGTGGGGTGGCAAAAGCTGGGCCTTGCAGTCAGCCAAAGGATATGAGAGAGAGAATTTTTTATAACCATCAGTGTAATGTTAAACAACCTCCCCCAAACATTAATGGGAGTAATTTAAACATATTTCCTGTAATTTGTAATATTTATTTTGATGTATGTTCAGAATGTTTATGTAATTTCCCCCCCTCAATGCACAAGCTGCTCTTGGCAAAACGACCATATCTTCCCAGGCGTGCAAATGTGCTATTATGATTGGCTGGGCTTTAATAAATGATTTTTAATACCAAATAACTGGCCAGAGGCTGGGAAGCAGAGTTATGCCAAGAGGACCACATTGCCTGGGTTTCCAACATGGAAACATTGACTCCTCGTCACTGCTGGCTTGACCTTGTTTAACTTCCAAGTGACCCCATAGGATGGTTCAGCTGTCAAAGTGTTACCTTTACCCACAGGGCTCTTTGGCACCTACTTTCTCTTCTCAGGGTTGGACAACATATAAGCATCTATTTTTGTTGTGACCTCTTGGGAGCTGTTCCTGTCAGAGTTTGGAAGTAATGAGTTACAAAGAACATAGTTGTGCTGCCATTAGTTATTTTTTGGGTAACAATTGTGTAACAAAGTCACATTTTGAAAGCAATGTGAATGAGCAAGAATGGAACAACTTTATTGGTTTATCAAGTACAGTTGTCCCTCTGTATCCGTGGATTTGGTATCCACAGATTTAAGTATTCACGGCTTGAAAATATTCTTTAAAAAATAATAATCCAAAAAGTAAACCTTGATTTTGCCATCTTATATAAGGGACACCATTTTGCTATGTGATTGCCTATAATGGGACTTGAGTATTCACAGATTTTGGTATCCACGGGGAGTCCTGGAACCAAACCCCAGTGAATATGAAGGGACACTGTAATGGTTTCTAATAAGTTTCAAACTTTAGTTTTAAGGAGCATTTTTAGTGGCATTTTGACAGGAACTTTTCAGGCTTAATACTATTGTCTTATCAATCAAAGGTTTTTTCTTTAAAAAATGAAAGTTTTTTTGTTTAGTGAAATGCAATAAAAACTGACAAGCATGAAAGGAATGATGCAAAAAGTAACAGCGATAAGCAATGGCAACAAGTTGCATTTCAAATGCTGCAACAAGTTATGGGAGAAGTAACAAACATTGAGAATCCATTCCTTTTAAATAGTTACTTTTTATGCTCTGGTTCCTGTGTATGGAAGAGATCGTGACACATGCCAGCTGTTATCATAAAAGGAGTTATTTATGTGCTGTAGCTCAGCATGGAGATAAGGATGGGTTTAGTCTAACTGGGAGCAACATTGGATTTAGCCATATATAAATGGCAGAGTTACCATATCTGGAAAAGACACATGAGAAGCATTCTTGGCTGCTGTAGAAAGACAGACAGAAACATCCTTTAGAAGTTGTTCAAAGCTATAGGCTGAATATACGTATTTAGAAGTGTTCCATATGTTTGGCCTCCAAATTCTTGTCCCAGTTTTAAAAAATAGTAGGGTTTTGTTTTCATTCTCAGATTTTACGTACCTTGAACCTTGAGGATAATATTTTAGTTCCAGAATAAATATATAATTGAACACAGTGTACTAAAACATGTTTCTTATTGTGTTAATCTCCAACAACATGGCAGTACCCAACACAATTTATGGAAAGCAATAGGGCTTTATCAGTTATGTTATTTTCTAGCACCATCTGGTGGCTCATTTGTATAAACTGAGGGCATCTTGCATAAATTCAGTTTTGAGCATAATAAAATAAGGTTTAGTGCAATAACCAATATTTACCATGTTTATCATGATTCTGTTTAGGATCTCTGACAGAATCAAAATCTTTCCTTCCCTGCACAATGATATACATATAAATATTAATAGTTCCACAACTTGGAGATTGTATCACTCATCTTAATTGCTTCATCTGCTTTGAATCTGAAAGCGGGGCGGGTGTGTGGAGACTCTGCCAATCTCATAAACACTATGCATATACACTGAAGCAGGCCCCCAGGCCAGGATCTTTGGTGGCCCCCCAACCTACTGCTAAGGTTAAGGACAGCGAGATGCTCTACAGAATTTAGGATAAAAATTAAAATAAGTCAGTTTAAATGAGGGCACCAAAGTAATATTTGTATTTATTTTTTGAAAAACAAAATGGATTTACATAACAAAAACTTACAATAATTTCACACTGGTCCTCGCTCCTAATACCGAGGCCTCAGGCTAGAGCCCTATCAGTCCCACCCCTCTTGTAGGGGCCATGAGCCTATGTTGTAACTACTGTATTCTAATAATACTATGTACAGTTCAGGACACCATGCCTGGAAAGGGTATTGGAGAGGTGGGCAAGGTCCAAGAAAAGGCTACCAAAATAATTAGTGGCTGGAGCAGCTCTCCATGAAGGAAGGTTATAATGTTTAGGCCTTAGAAAAAAGGCAAGTAAGGGGGGGGGTTATGAGAGAAACTATAGGGAAAGTTGATAAATGTCTCCTTTTCCCATAATACAAGAATGAAATTGAATGGTGGGAAATTCAAGGAAATACAGCTTCACTTAATATATACTGTAGTTAAAATTGCAGAATTGGCTACCACAAAATGTAGTGACGGCCCACCAACTTAGAGAACTTTAAATGAGAATTGGACAAGTTCATGGAGGATGGGGCCATCAGTGTCTACTAGTCATGATATGTATGTACTCCCTCAAAATCTGAGCCGGTGCACCTCTGTGTTTCAGCTGCTGGGAAGCATGAGTGGGAAGGTACTATTGCACTCATGTCCTATTTGTAGGCTTCTCATATGCATCTAGATGGCCACTGTATATACAGAATGTGGGAGCAGATAGCCTTTCAGTCTGCTCCAGCATATCTTTTTATGTTCTTAGTGTCTTATTGTACCATGAGAGAAAAGAAAGCCCCAGTATTTGACGTGGTAGCTTAGCTGCCAAGGAGGGGTACTACTACTGTGGCTGTTCACCAGCTGGAGGACAGGGAGGAAGGAAATAATTCAGATGAGCAAGAAGTATCCAATTGTGGCTGCAATTGCAGTTGAGGGGAAGAGAAACATGGTTGTTCTCGTAGATAGTCACCTTGATTTTCCTCCCTCTCAGCCAAGATGAGACACTTCTTGGTCACCTAACTCCCTCCACCTCCAGCTAGTAAACAGCTTGCACCCTCATGGGAATTCGCAGCTACAGTGTATGTGTGTGTTTGAGAGAGAGAGAGAGATTTGCAGAGCTGCACATGTGAAGCCTTATGCTCTGTTGATCAACGTATATGTGGGATGCATGAACTTGCCTCTTGGAGCATACTTCTTTGATAGCTTCATTGGCATTTGCCAAGTAAAAATGTTCAGGGGAAGAACAAATTTAAAAGACACTTGATATAATTCAAAACATGGGTATGTGCAGAGCTTTCAACATTTACTTTCCCAAACGCTGGGTATGTGTTGGAGGAGGAAGCCACAAATGGGAAAGCAGATTTACTTGACAGAAAAATATTTGCTTCTTACATACATAGAGTATGCCTGCCACCCCTAGAAGGTCTGCCAGATATCTGTGGTGGTGGTGGTGGGGAGGCTTCCCTTCCCTGAATATTAATGATACAAATAGGTCACTACTATTAATGACTGGAAAATGTAAACAGTGGCAGCAGGCCATGAATACAACTGAGATGACAATGATGTGAATCTTTCTGCCAATATAAATATTGCACAATTCATCAGATTGTGCTAAATACATTTTCTGAGATAAAGATCCAGAAAAAGCACTTAGAAGCATGTCAACAATCCCTCATCCCAAGCACTGTCAGCTTTCTTGAGCTGATTAGAGTTACAGACCACAAACCCCTGGCAAATTCTCCTGTGAAAGAAGAGATAGCCAAAGAGACATTTTGATGTCTGGCAGAAAAATCAAAGGAGCGTGTTCATCACCAATAAAAAGGAAAACCCAATAACTGGCAATACTCTGTTATTTCATGAACCCCACCCCCACCCCCAATCTACTGGATTGCCCTATCAAATGGTCAGGCCCACATTTTGTGGACTGCCTTAAAGTAACTAGACCAGTACAGGAGCACAGAACTTTTTGCCAAGCTCCCATTTCTTTTAATGGGTTTGTGGAACTTCTCACTGGTATCACTAATATCTATATCAATGGGGCAGTGAATACATTCTCCATAGAATAATAGAATCACAGAATTGGAAGGGATTGCAAGGGCCAAGCAGGAATGCACAGCTAAAGCATTCCTAAAAGAGGGCCATCCCTAGGCCAAATCCATACTACACAAATAATCCAGTTTAAAACTGGATTATTTGCCATGGCTCATTTCTATGGAATCTTGGGATTTGTAGTTTGGTGAGGCACTGTCACTCTTTGGCAGAGAAGGTTAAAAACCTTGTAAAAATTACAAATCCCAGAATTCAATACGAAGGAGGGATGGCAAATAATCCAGCTTCAAACTAGATTATTTGTGTAGTGTGGATTTAAGACCTGCAAAGGAGAGTCCACCACCCTTTGAAGCAATCTATTCCATGGTTAAACAGCTCTTACCATCAGTACATTTCACCTAATGTTTATGTGGACTCTCTTTTCTTGTAATGTGCAGAGTCACTGACTTGCTTCAGGGCAGACCCAGCAGCCGCTAGTTCTATATAACTGCTTCCTCAGTTATCAACCAACCATTAGCCAAACAGACACTAATCTTCCTTGCATATCTATACCCAGAAACTAACCATTCAAATACACAAATTTACATATACTCCCCAACAGAGTTTCACAGTATATAAACTACACACACACACCTACCCAACCATTTTCTGAAGATGCTAGCCACGGGTGCAGGTGAAATGTCAGAAGCTAAGCAAGGGGTTCTTGAACTTTTTGAGTTGAGCAAGGGGTTCGACCAGATGGCCCCTTCCAGCTCTATGATTTTATGATTTTATGACTGGTCCAAACCCTTAAAGAAACACTCCAAGGTTCTGAATGAAGTTTTAGAATAGGGTTCAGCTCCTTTAAAGTTCAGACTAAAACCCAAAAGGAAGTCATTGCTCCCCTGACATGGAAGTCAGCAACCACCAACCAACCCTGTACCCCACACAGATGTTAGTAATGCTCCTATTCTTTCTTTATACAATCTCCCACATTTTGAGACAGTTTTCTGCATGAAGCAAAATATCCCCACTCCATTTCACATGCAGAAGCTGCCTGGTCTGACTGTTGAATCTCTCTTTGACATTGGCAATGGGAGTGGGATAGTGGGGAGTCAGCTATAGGCTCATTTACTGGTGGGAGGGCAGGCAATCTTGCATGCATAAATCTGTTCTCTAGCACCTTGCCACTTCTATCCACCTCCTAGCATCTCCTGTCCGATGCAGCTGCCTCATTCTCTAATGGCAGAACCAGTTTGTGGAAAGGAAAATAAAAACCCCAGTTCTTGCAAAAAGGGTAATACAGAAATCACTGTGGCGAGAAAAAGTATTTTGTGCAAATATACTCCATATTGAATTGTTTGGGTGTGATGCACAACCTAACGGTGGCCCTGAACTACTTTGCTATGTCCATGCCTTAACAATGAATCCATTGTAAAGCAAACAGCTGAAGGAGAGATTTTTATATATATATATATATATAAAAAGTATTAGCATGCCATACCAAAGACCTTATCATCTCTGTATGTTGACAGAAAAGAAACAGGCGGGTAGAAATTAAAAGCACAAGTATGCGCCCAACTGAAGATACTAGCATTAAAACAAGGGGTCCATTCTCTAATATGTGACCTCTGGCTGGAAGCATTTCTGTAAGAACGTCTCTGGCCATTTTGTTTTGTTTCATTTTGGTCCCATTTGCTTTGGCATAAAATATTTTCTCCACAGGCAGGCTGGGAAAAGAACAGTATTAGCCACTTATGTGTCTCATAATTCCAGAATCTGCCAGAGCCACAAAATGAGGGTGAAAATGTCCACTTCACAGATGAGAAAGAGGCTTTGGTGACTCAGTGAGCATGTTAAATTATTCTGGTATTACTTGTCCTATATTAAGTTAGGGTGTGGGAGTGCTGAGCCAAAGGGAACCCTGGCCATATTTGATTATTAATTCCCAGTGATGAGGGGCTTCTAGAAAATTCTCAGGAAGAAGTGATTCAGCTTCCTAGGAAACCAAAGAAAACTGTGGCTGCTAGGAGGAGGCTCCAAATAAACACTAACGGCAATGAAAGAACATGGAGGCATTCCTGCTGAGAGAACCTATTCATGTGGAGACCACTGAAAATATATCTCCATTCCTTCAAGTCTGACCAGATGCTATTTTAAGGGTAGAAATGATGTCAACTGTTCATGTCGGAAATTCAATTTTACCTCACATTCTTTTCCTCCGTGCACTCCTTTAGGTATTGAACTAAATTGGGGCTTGTCCACATGGTTCTAGTGTAGGAGCAGGGGGGAATTATGGCAAGTTATAGATTGGGCCCTGCTTTCTTTTTTATTTAACCCAAACAAGTGTGATTAAGCACACACACACACACACACGCCACTCACAACTGATGGAAGGTATTTGACTTGGTATCAAGTTTTATTCCTGAGGAGCTCAGTGCTTGTGAGTATAGGATGAACTGAGAAACAGACTGAGAGAACAGGGTCAGCCAAAAGCATCTTGCTATTTATGAGTATACCTATACTATAGCATTATAGAAGAGTTGCAGCTATTTTAGCTACACAGAATCTGGTGAGTTGTAGTTTCTGGTGAGAGACTTTTAAAAATGCCCACTAAAGTTCTCCAATGTAATCACTTGAAATACAGCACTCAAGCTCTCTAGTAGAGAGTTCCAAGCATCTCACAAAACCACAAATCCCAGAGTTCTGTAAACTGGAGTCATGGCTGCTGAAGTGGCACCAAAGTACTATAACCGTGTAGTGCAGAGACACCCAGAGTCAGAGCAGAAATAGCAGTCCCATCTGCACAGGGCGGAAGCCCGCTAAGGTATTTTGAAAAATGAGGCAAATAATCCCTAACGGTCCTCTCCCCAGTAAAAATCTCTCTCTGGCTTTTCTTCGCAAATGAAGATTCAGGAAGGACTCATCCCGTGCTTTCTGCAAGCGCGCTGATGACTAAAAAGGCCAATCCGAGATAAACAAATCCGGTTGCAGAAAGCACAGCAGAAGGTCTCCTTGGGTGATGTTTCTGGGTTGTGATTCTTTCTGTTTTGTCATTTCTCTTCAAGACTTGTTTGGCATGAGTTCTCAAATAAGGCTGCAGCATTGTGGATAGTGCGTCTCCATGCCTCCTGATGTGAGGCCAGGGCAGACCATTGTTGGTGATCAATTTGGCCAAGCCTGAGATGTTGTTTCATGGAATCCTTGTATCACTTTTTTGGAGCATCCCTCTTACGCTGACCCGTGGCGAGTTCACCGTAGAGCACTGTTTTTGGGAGGCGGTGGTCCTCTATCCTAGAAATGTGCGCTGCCCAGCGCAGCTGTGTTCTCAATATCATGGCCTCAATGCTGGTGATCCCTGCTTGCTCAAGGACAGCAACATTCATCACATACATTACAGATATAGATAAACAACAACACAGACACAACCAAAGGAAATAATAAACTGCTAGACTTTCATTATACCCCAAGTCTGCTGCTTGAGGTAGCTGCCACATGCTGCCCAATGCTAGGACCAGCAACGGATAGCAATTGGCCCAAGTGTGTATCATGGCAAGTGGAGATATGAAGTCTGGCTTCTTGAAGCACAAGAAGACTCTGTTGCACTGCTGTATCTGAATACAGTCGGCGCTCCATATCTACAGATTCTTTATCCACAGCTTGAAAATATTTTTTAAAAAAATCCAAAAAGGAAACCTTGCTGTTCACCATCTTATATAAGGGGCACCATTTTACTATGCCCTTGTATATAGTGGGTCTTGAGCATCTACAGATTTTGGTATCTATGGGAGGTCCTGTAACCAAAGCCCTGCAGTTACCAAGGACCCACTGTACAAAGGGCATGATAAAAAGCAGCCGTTTCTCTCTTTCTTAGCAAGGTACAGTAACGATAGCTTCGTTCCTCATAATAAAACCTACCTGTCAGTGCTTCTGCAACCTAGGGGCTGTCTAAACTGTGAAAATACTCCTCACGGAATGCAAGGAGAATCCTACCTGTCTTAATGGGATCCTGCATTGTTATGCTGTATTTGGAAGGAGGGGAGCCAAAAACATCAAACACTCCGCAGGAAAAGCCTTCGCAGCTTTCCCCGGAGTTTTTAAAAAACAGCAAAGGGGGATGTGGACTCCTGCTCGTCGGGACAAGTGATTTGCTTTGAATAGCTTTCCCATATGGGCAGAAGTGCAAAGCTGATTGGCTGGATGAGCAAGGGGGCAGGCAAGGCTTGCTAACAAGGCAAGCGCCCGGAGCAGCCACGATGGATTTTTGCCTTATTGAGCAAGTGCTAAGGTGATAAAATGGGATGTTGGTTTGTGTGTGTGTGTTTTTAAGTAAAGGCAAAATACCGTTCTATTGCACATAGGATTTTTTCTTTAAAGTTCGGTGACAGCAAATCCAGGTAAGTTAAGATGCAAGTAATTCACTCGCGGCCGCCATCTTGACTAGAAGGCATGCAAAGCTTTTGGGGGCCAGAAAACCATTAAGACAAATCGCAGCTGCTACTACTTGCCATTACTGTGAACAATCTTTTTTTTTTTTTTTGTCCTTGTATAGATGGGCCCCTGAGTTCTCAGTGCGATAAATTTGCATCTTGACAGGTCTAGGTCTGACTGTGGGCAAGTGAACAGGGGGAAGCTTCACTAACAGCAAGAGTAGCCTCTTTTTTGGTAGCTGTGTAGCAGAGTTGCTCTGCAGTGGGAGAAAACAAGTATCCCCAATGGCAGGCCAGTAGATATGCTGGCTGGGGCATTCTGGGAGCTGTAGTCCAAACATTCTGAGATTTGTAGTCCAAAACAATAATTCTTGTACACTCTGCTCTTAAGGCTCTCTGTACACCTGACTGAGAAACCTGTTCAATGCACAACCCCTGATTGTATGCACAGAGTCTTCATGGGTGCAAATTGTACACACAGATGCTCTGTTCTGACCTTTAGATGATTAAGGGAAAGTTGGCTAGCAGGCATGATCCCTCCCCCTTCTCCTTGTGTCCCTTCTTTGTGGAATTGTTATGTGAAAAAAGTTTGGACAACCAAAGAACTGTCCTTAATCTCACGTAGTTATCTGATGAGGCACCAGTTTCCATCTTCTTCATGCAGTTGTGTCTGCAAATGACAAACCCTTGACCTTAGTTGTGTGCGTGTTTTTTTTAAAGCTGCGTGAGATAGTCCAGAGAGGGGACTCCATTTTGTGTGTTATGTGCAAGATGGCTGGTTCCTGTGACAAGTGTGGTCAACATAGTATATTGTGTTTACATATGTTTTCTCCCCAGTCATTAGACAGAGATTTCATGATATAAGCAATTATGTTGAAATCCCCTTTTTTGCACAAGCATACAAATAGAATTTCTGGATATGTTTAATTTTGAGATTGTATCAAAAAGCTCTCTCAAACAATGAGTATATCATTTGGATCTATTTATAGAGCTTCAGTGCCTTCTGAACATGTTCTCCATGAATGATTTTTAACCTCCAGGTTTGTTTTGCTTGGGTTGCTGAAAATTATAAACAAGTTTTCTTTTTCTTTTAAATGAAGTATTTATCTCTTAGTCTGAAGAGTTTTTTGTTTCTTTTTTGAGAAGAGGGATGTTTAAAAATAAAGATTGCAATCCAAACTGAACCCCTGAAAAAATGGGGTACCTAAATACCCTAAACGTACCAGACCCTGTATGATCTTGGAAGCTAAGCAGGGTCAGGCCTGGTTAGTACCTGGATAGAAGACCACCAGTGAATACCAGGTACTGTAAGATACATTTCAGAGGAAGGAACTGGCAAAACCACTTTTGAGCATTTCTTGCTTAAGAAAATTCTATGAAATTAATGGGGTCACCAAAAGTTGACAGGCAGCTTGAAGGTGTGTGTGCACACACAGACACTGGGAACACCCAACTGTGGAAACAATATTTTCCCCCAATGGTTGTCCACTTTGCCTCCCCACATATGCATTTCTCATCGAAGTTGAAGGTCCCTTGAGAATTAAAAATAAAGTTTTAATGGATAATAACAGGGCTGCTTTTAGTGAACAACAACAAAAAATGAGTGCATGAAGCTAGTCACATAGTTCCCTGGACGGCAGCCAAGATAACTGTGTACTTTATATTCTGTTTATTCTATAGCAAGGAGGAACACTGTTCAACTGGTTGTACAGTTTCATTATTAACTTGAGAGGGAACCACAGCACTAAATTAAGGGCAGAAATCATTAGTCTTTACCCAATTAGATTCAGACGCAAACCTAAAAGGTTTCATATTGTCCTGCCTTTATATTTGCTGAGGGGATTTTGATCCAATGGAGGCATCTGTTAATGCAGGAATAGGAACTGTGCCATCTTCCAAATATTGCTGGACCACTACTATTCCCAGAATACCTCACCATTCCTGGCTATGTTGCCTAGGGCTGTTGGGAGTTGTAGTCCAACAATCTTCGGTGGGCCAGACAATTTCTCCCTCTGTGGCATACTCTCCAAGATTTCACAGAGGAAACCCAGGGGCTTATCTAGATTTGAAGATATAATGTGGATTCCTGTGCATTAAAGCAAACTCACAGCAGCGTTCATTTGTCTCCATGGTCCTTTGGCAAAATCGCTGGTATGTGAAGCTGTCTCTGTTTGAAGCATACACTCAGCCATGCCTGCGAATCAAGATGGTGGCCGAGTAAATTACAGCGTGTTATTATTCTCCATATGTTGCTGCACAGTAATTTTTTTAAACTGTAAATCAAAGGTGCACAAGTGCGACCTTCTGCTTTAAAAAGCTGTTTGTTTACCTCAACACAGCAAGAAAGTGCACAATCAATAATGCGAAACTCCAAAATGGCGCTCCTGGCCACTTCATTGCTGGCAAGCCTGCCCCCACGTACATCCAACCAATCAGCTTTCCACTTCTGCCCTCACCAAGAATGTGTTGTGATGTGAATTGGATGTTCAAATGAGCAGTAATGCACATTTCCATGGATTATTTAAAAAAAAAACCTGCACTAAATAGTTTTTGAGCTCCCTCCTTCCGAAAACTGCAAATCTCGGTTGGATCTCGTTAGGCCCAAAGGTATTTTCTGTGAATTCTATTAGAGCTATTTTCACTGTCTAGACAACCACCAGGACACATATGGCTAAGCAACATCAGAGTGTGGTCAAGACAGCAAGTATTATTAAGGAGGAAGAATGCACAAGAGAGAAGAGGCTTCAGTAGTTTGCTTTTCCCTGAGTCTACAGGCAAGGGCAACATTTGTTCCCCTCTTCTCTTCTCCTCTCCCCACTGCACAATTAACTGAGTCCAAACCTTTTTGTTTCATTTCTATCCCATCTTTTCCCCAAACTGGTACTCAAGGCAGCTTACAAAAACAAATACAGTTAAAAACTTACAGAAACAAATACAGTTAAAAACTTTTACATTGGTAAAAACATACAAAAATTACAATTAAATGCAATTAAACCATCCATAGAATTAAAACCATTTAAAGCAAATCCATAAGAGACAACATTCAGTAAAAGTACACACTACTAAGAGCCATTGTACTCAGTTCCTAAAAGCTTCAGTGTTTGTCTACACTACAGGGGAGGGGAGAGTCCAGCCTCCCTTCGCCTTTTCCTGGTATACAGTGACCCTGCAACGATCCCGTTAATGCTACACACACAGGACGCATCAAGGTGACATTGGCCACATACTTCCCTCATGTGAACTCACATAGCTGTATCTGCTCCATTGTTTTTTCCCTTCCCAGGATACATGTGTTGACCTATGAACCAATAGCCTTTGTTGTTTGCCTGCCAATCTATTGGATCCACTCTGATCAGATGCCTCCCTCATCCAATCCCCTTTCCCCTTTTGCAGCCCAGTGAGGGAGGGGAGGAACTTTAAATGTATGCACGAGCACATACAAATGTAGAAAGATTTAAAAATAATATATATATTTTAATATTTTTTTACTTGTTCAGCTGTGAAATCAATGGGGAGGGGATAGATCAGGCTATACCCTTCCTCTTCATCCCTCCTTCCACACACACCCCATCAGCCTTGTGTCACCCTTTTCCCCCCTTCCCTGAATGTAGGTATGTGGATATCTGCATTAGTGAGCAACTGAGCAAGTGGGCAAATTATTGGAGGTGGGGGAGGAAGAGGGAGTGTGCACACTGGCTGGTCCATCACTTGCTCACTTGTGTGGAAATCCACATACCTACATTCATGGTGGGGGGGGGAAGGCAACACAAGGCTGAGGGGGGGCAGTGTCGGCTTGGCTTGGCTGTGTCTGGCACTGACGTAAAAAAAACACATGGCAACATACACCACACTTGCTGGAACCAACCAGTCCCACCCACCAAAAGCTCCTCCTTCCCCCCAGGTCCACACTGAAGCTGCCTCAGAGCACCAGCCACACACAGGATTATCCGGATTGCGGGGGGGGGGGGAGACCAGGGTAAAAGGTGAGTTTTTTTTTTAAATGGATTAAAGCCCTTTGATGTGCATTTCTTGCAGATTCCCTGTGCATTGTCCAAAACGTTGTGTGAACGGATCTCAGCAACTATGGGGTGTGTATAGTTTTTTTAGTAAGTGCAGTCAAGCCCTTAGAATAGAAAAGTTTTCACTTGTTGACAAAAGGGCAGCAAAGAGGGAGCCATGCTAACCTTCTTATGTAAGTCTGGGAGCAGCCGCTTAGGACATTATCAGACTAGCGTGTAAAAACACTGTAATTCCGCGAGTGAGGAAAGCGGAAACATCGTGGCATTATTATACTTACTATTGTACATTGCTGTAATCACGTGAAAGAACCGCCATGGAATCATCGCATGACGACCACTAGTGCTGTAAGAACACGAGTTTACTTCTTGGATTAAACATGGGCAGGATTTCAGCGGTTCTCGCAAGAAGATGTGAACGCGCTTAAAATGCCCCAAACACCTAAATTAACAAAGCAAATGAACACACAAGCCCCGCGACAAACTTTAAAATGTGCAAATTAAAGGGGACAGTTCATAAAAAGTGCATCCTGTGCTTTGTTTTTGTGTTCTCACCTGGATGTTTTCTCGCTGAGGACCGCCCATTCATGCTGTAATCTTGTGATTACAATGGGACAGTTTTTTGCACACCCTCAATACTGCAAAAAAAGTGATACTGACAATCTATTAACGGCTTGTCCCATCAATTAGAAGCAATGCCTTATTTGCAGCTGGAGCAAAGAGTATGCGAAGATGATGACGTCATGTGATAGCCACGCCCATTCACACTACCATGATGTCGTAATCCTGCAAGTTTTGCCACGTCTGATAAAGTCCTTAGAAGGTCCTCTCCTGTGTTCCCACCAAACATGCCTGTGAAGGGGTTGGGGCATGGAAGCCACAAACGGAATAGCCTACATGTTTTCCCATACTAAACCAAAACTTGATCTCCTTTGCACAATTATTTGACCAGCTAGAACTGGCCACCTCCTTTGTATTTCAAGTTTTTAACAATTTTTTGATTTGCTAGATCACTAACATCAGAAATGGAGGATATCTTGTGGCTGCATAAGGCAACAGACAGTGGCTAGCATCCTGTTCGTTAGTCCCAGCTACAGTAGATGCATTCAATCAATTGTTGAATGGTGATTCAACATGCAGATAAACCTAATGTATTCAGTGGGTTTGCTCTAGGCAAGACTAGAAGGGAATGCAGGCCAGTGTCCACAAAGTAACCAGCTTTCACTGAACTCAGATTCCCATTAGAGTTTGCTCACTCAAGGGTTGTCCCAATCTACTGTAACTGAAGATGCTCTCCCTTGACAATGCATTTTGCATTGTCAAGGCTATTCTCTTCACAATGCATTTGAAGATGCTTTGGAGCCCAGTGATTTTCTTTGTATGTCCTTCCTTCCAATCTTGTCACACCAAATAAAACGTATGCTATGTGCCTTAGAAGTAGGTAGGCTGTGAATCAAGAAAGGAGGTCAGAGGATGCTTGCCAAGGGAGATCGTGGTCCCAGGAGAATTATTATCTCAGAACTGTATCCTCATGACGCTGTCTATGGAACCAGTTTGTATTGGGAGAAGAAGAAACACAGTCGTTTTGTAATCTGTTGTCTCAGAATTGCTAACAGAAGCTTGTTTGATGAAGGGGACAAAAAGCTCATTGTACTGTGGTGTGGCTCCAGAGGAGACAACAGAGGGACAAAATGCAAAGTGCTAAAACTGAGAAGCTTATCAGACAACAAGAAGGAAGCCCAAAGTCCAAAACTTTCCCACTTTTAAGTAGCATAATTCTGGGTCAAATGAGTGACAGAGCTTTAAAGCAATTAAGTGAAAGAAATCAGAAAAAAGAGAGAGTGTTTATATAAGCCCAACCAAGCCAAATACAAGATGAATCTCATTTAAGTAAATGTTTTCATAGGAAATATAACCTTAGCTTCGAACACAAATCATTTTCTGCAGCGATCTTTGCAGTTAAGTGTTGCCAATTTTGCTGAGGACTACTGGAAACAAAACAGTACGTGGGAATAGATCAGGATTTGTTCCAGGCTTGAGACTGGGTTCAGGTGCTTAGAACCATTGCAATCCAGCCTTGGGACTGCATATGCTTGCCATAGGTCATGCCCTAAATTTTCTCCAAGAGGCAAGACTGAAGAGTTGTGGGATTTACTTTGTTTTTGTTTTTCTTTTAACTAGAACCTAAAGATCCAAAATCCAGGGCCTGGTGCAAAAGGCATAAACATCATGTCAAAAGCCAGAATACCATTGGTGGTTTATGCTGGTGTAATTCCTGGTTATGTCAGTGTTATGTATTTTTGGGAAGTGTTGCAAAAGGAGGACATAGAATCATAGAGCTGGAAGGAAGCCCATGTCCAATCCCCTGCTCAACGTTTAATTGAAGTCTACCCTTCTGTAACATAAAACCATTAGACATGGACTTATCCTCTGGGGCAGTAGAGATCAGGCCTGCCCCCTCCTCTCCGTGACAGCTTCTGAGGTATTTAAAGAGGGCAATCATGTCACCCCTCATTCTTCTTTTTACCAAGCTAACCATGCCCAGCTCCTTCAACTTTTCCTCATACGTTTTGTTTTCCATATCTCTTATCATTTTTGTTGCCCTTGCTCCAATGTCTATATCCTTCTTGAAATGGGATGCCCAGAACTGAACACGGTACTCTAGATGAGACCTAACCAAAGCAGAATATATTGGGACTATTACGTCTCTTGACTTGAAAACTATGCTTCTATTAATGCAGGCTAAGATAGCATTTGTCTTCTTTGCTGCAGCATCACACTGCTGGCTCATGTTCAACTTAAAATCAACAATAATCCCAAGGTCTTTTCCACATGTTGTACAACTAAGCCAAGTATCCCCCATCTTATACCTGTGCATTTGATTTTTCTGGGCTAAATATAGAATTTTTCATTTGTCTCTGTTGAATTTCATTTAAAAAAAATATTAGCCCAATTTTCTAGTTTATCAAGGTCTTTGGGAGCTACCTTTCCAAGTTTTATATCATCTGCAAATTCGATAAAGATTCCCTCTACCCCATCATCTAAATCATTGATAAAAATATTGAAGAGTGTGGGCTCTAGGACAGAACCCTGCAGCACTTCACTTGAGTCCTCTTTCCAATTTGAAGCATAGCCACTGATGGCAACTCTTTGAGCATGGTTTCCCACCAATTATGGATCCATTGAATGGTGCTTCCATCTATTCTATATTTAGTCAGTTTGCTAATCAAAACATCATGGGGGAACTTATCAAATGCTTCACTGCAATCCAGATAAATAACATCCACAACCTTCCTATTAAACTAGTGATCTGATTTAAAAAAAAAGATATAAGATTAATTTGACAGGATTTTGATCTTGACAAGCTCATGTTCCTACTATATCACTGAATTGTCATCAAAATAGTTGCAGATGAACTGCTGCATAATCCATTCTAACCTTTGTGTGTTTTTTTTCTGGTGTTGAGGTCAGGCTTCAAGTCATTTTATAGTGGTTTCCTGGATATTCTTTTATAGCTTTTTTTTAAGAGAAGGGCAATGTTTGCTTGTCCCCAGTTCTCTGGTACCTCACCTGTTCTCTAAGATTTCTCAAAATGTCAGCAAGTGGTTCTGCAAGTACATCAGTACTCTGGGATGCAGTTCATCAAATATCCTTGATCACCTACTGGTGAATTTTGATGGTGACTGCCAATGAATACCAGCTGTGTATGCTATATTTTAGAGGAAGGAACTGGCAAAACCACCTCTGAGTATTCCTTGCCTAAGAAAACCCTATGAAATTCATGGGGTCACAATAAACAAACAGGTGACTTGAAGGCACACACACAAACCAGACTTTATGCCATCACAACTCACTTTTTTGGTTTGTGCAGAGATCTCACTTATTTCATAGAAATGCCTTTCATATTCCGTTGCATGGAGTACTCACCTCCCTGCACATTGTGCTCTTCTCTTCGAACACTCTCTCAACACTGTAGAGGCAGGATATGTTGGAGAGAGGATAACTTTATAGATTGCTCATTGGCCATATTAGCAACTGTATTTATTAATTGAATTTAATTGCTAATTTGTGAAATTGAATTGCTCAATTGCATCAAGCAATTATAAGCCACCAAAGATGGTGTATAGTCGGGGGCAATTGTTCTGGAGCCAGGGGACAATTTCCCTTCCAGACCGCTCCCTGTGGGCCACACCTCTCCTGTTTTGGTCTCAATACAAGACTAGACCCCCAGGAAGGATTGCAGGGAGTTACAGAGCCAAGAGACTCTCAGGGAAAGTGTGGCTCACTAGCAAGGATGAAGTCATTTCAGTCCAGGTCATACACAGTCCAGCAATAAATCCAGGCAACAATCAAAAGGGAGAGTCTGAAGCATAGTTGGTAAACAGAACAGAGTCTAAGGCTATCAGGCAGCAGAACAGGAACATGAGGCACAAATGTCGCTTCCATCAAGAAGGTTGGTTGTTCAGCAACAAATTCCTGAGGGAGGTACCCAACTACATATGGGCTGTCTGCCTTCCAGAGGTGCTGTTTTAGTGTTTTAGATATAAACGCTCAGAGTGCCTCCAAGCCTCCTTTTCTGAACAACATTTTGTTGGGGTAGGTACTGCTAGGTCTGTGTCTTCGTCTGTGTCCATAACAGAGGGCTGTGGTTGTTGGTGGGTCTCACCCTCCGTCCCAGGCACTGGCATGTCTTCCTGTTGCTCTGTCTCCCTGTCTGAACACTCAGTGTCTGTGTCAGTGTCCACACCTGGGTCTTGGAGGCAGCACATGACAACACCTTTCCCCAGCAACCCCTCATGTCTCCGTTTTTCTGTGCAAATATTTTCAAAGTGTAGTGAAGGTGTGTCTCTTCCTATTGCCATTCTGGGAGTGACTACAGAAGAAAATGGAAGTATTTGGAGGTAGCATGGAGTTGCTGGTGAGGGTGGTTTTTTTTTTAAAAAAAAATCATATATTTGGGGGATGGCTTTCTTAAGGCAAGAATTGCTTGAAAATCATGCAGGAAAAAACACCTTTAAAGGGTAATTTTAAAAACAATTTTTGGTGGGAATTATGGGAAACTTAAGGAGTCACGAAAGTGGGTTACAGAGAGTGCATGTGGCCCAGGGCTGCCCCCTGCTCACCTTTGATGTATAGCACAACCCCATCCAAACTAGCCCCCCTGCTGCCATTCCATTCCATTTGAGAAATCTTCTGTGTAAACAGAATGTTCCTGTTTTGTTCTCTGTACCCTGATATTCTTGAACGTTTTCCACAGCTCAGAACACATTATTTCTTTCCCTGGCTGATGTCATGAGAGCAATAACCTTTGCCACTATCCACAGGGCTGGCTCAAGACATTGTACCACTTGAGGCCAGTGGTGGCTGGTAGCTTCCATGTCAATGGCTGTGGTGAATCCTCTCCAGGTTTTAGTCTGAACTTTAAAGGATCTATCCAAGATATTGAAACTCTCTCATCTGAAATCAATGCAAGGCATTGCCATGTAGTGTAGATTGGTGTGAGGAAAAATTTTCAGTCTTGGGGGAGAATTCCAATGTAGGAAAGTCACAATTCAGCAGTGGATGAGGCTAGAGAACAAGGCTTGGTCCAAGCAAAGTGGAATGGACCAGAGGCAAATGTTATGAAGTGAGACATTTTCACATCAAGTATTCAAAGCATAGCTTAATTTATATATATGAGCTCCTGTCTCATGCAAAACCTTCCCAATCTAGAAACCGGAACTTCTCTCAGAAACTTTCCCACTCGCAAACCAAAGCTCCTGAAAAACCTCCCCAGTCTGCAAACTTGAGCTCCTGTTTCATGCAACAGCCTTCCTGTCCACAAATAAGAGCTGTACTCAAAACTTGCCCAATCTGCAAACTAGAGTTTCTACACATGCAATACCTTCCTAGTCAGCAAATCAGAACCCCTGTTTCATACAAAACGTTTCTAGTTTACACATCAGAACTTCTCTCAAACCTTCCAAGTCTGTAAACCAGAGTACATTTCTATGTATCCCAGGTTTTAAATAGCTTATCTCCAATCACTTACTGAAGGAAAAAGCAAGAGGAACTTGCAGCACTCAAAAGACTCAGTGTATTTATATTGTGTGTGGAGTGCTCCTTTACCAGTAAGTACTGTATTTCAACTGAGCTCAACTCAACAACAAAAAGGACAAAAAGTTACCACTGCTACTGTAGATTTTCTTTTTCTTGTCAGTGATTTTTAAATCTTTGTATTTATTCAGAGGCCCTGAGAATTTTGCCTTTTAATACTCCAACACAGTTAACTTTTGACCTGTGTCAGCTGTCAGGTTAGAATGAGTTTAGTCACATCAGTCTGAACAGGAATTAAAACCAAGCTTACAAAGGTGAAAGGGCAAAGCCTTAAAGGGATCACCTTAATTGACTGGGCCTCTTAATCCCCCCTGTTCTTGTACATTAACCCAAATACCTCTAGTTCTTCTGCAACCTGTTTTCGTAGAGTAGAAAGTCTTACCCTTTCACATAACAAAGCCAGCGGTAGGAGGAGGAACATGACCTCAGGTCTTTCTGAGAGGGGTCTTTAGGATCATGTTGAATGCTCTGCTTTACTTTGTCCTTTCCCAGTGGGTTTAAGAGATGGGAATTATCACCCTGATCCTTCTTAGCTTCAAACATGTCAGTGATATTTCACAGCGCCAAACATTCCAGCTGCCATTTAAGCTTGTGGTGTTGAATCTCAGTGACCTCAGTACTTAAAACAAGCATGACTATAACATGGATGAGGGCATGCTGCATTTATTATCTGATGAGCCATTTTGGGGGGTTATCCAGAGTAACCCTGTATCGTGAATACTATGAGAATTTGTTCATATAAAACACCCCCCCCCCTCAAATTCCAGCAGGATTTAGGAGACTGGAGTTCTAGTGTCCTGCATGTTTTTATAATCAAGTGGCCCTTGTGAATTTGCATGCTGCTAGTTCTCATTATGACTATTACAATGAACATTTATGGGAGGGAGGTGACATTGTAGCAGTAGGCTGCAAATTACTCATTCATTTGTAATCTTTATCTAGATTGTTGTTGTTGTTTACCTTCAAGTCCCTTCCAGCTTGTGGTGACTGCAAGGCAAACCTATCACGAGATATTCTGAGGCTGAGAGTGTGTACCCTTCATTAAAAAATTAAATTCAGTGCAGTTCACAGTAGTGAAACAATTATAACTGTGCAAGACAATCCTCCAAACACCACAGAGATAAAAACAGCAGGTAAAAGCTTACTAGTATCTCAATATTAAATGGTACGGCTGACTAAAATCTTTTTTGTTTTGCTTGACCCTGAAAAGATAACACGAGTGGCAGACAAGTTGCTGCAGGAAGATTATTCTATAAACAGGGATTTTTGGTTGGAAAAGCTTTGTTCTGAGGTAAAGTTACTTGGATAAGGGCACCATCAAAGTTCTTTACTAAACTATAGCTCTCATGGAGCAGTATTCTGGGACATGGGACATATGGTCCAAAACCAAACTTTCCCAATCACTCTGTTAATGCATACCTTCCAACATTTCACAGATGAAAACCAGGATATGTGTGGCCAAGCAACATTAAAGTGTGGTCAAGCAGGCAAAAGTTATTAATGAGGAAGAACACACCACAACTTAGGAGATGCTGCAGCAGTTTGCTTTTGCCTGAGCCTACTGGGAAGGGCAAGACTTCATCTGCCTTTCTTCCCTGCTTAGTTAATTGAAAGCAAACTACTTTTGCACTTTGAATTCAGTTTGCAGCAACTGAAATCAGTTGAAGAGGAAGGAGGAAGGTGAGATGAGGAGAAAGTGGGATGACAGAGGATTAATTGGAACAGTCCCTACCAAATCAGGACAGTTGGAGAATATGTTAAAGTGCAGGAAAATTGGCATTGTGGTTGGTGTTTCTTCAGGCACCTGGGTCTCATGTCATTCCTGGCTTTCAGGATAAGTATATACACTTTGAACTGGGTTCAGACACAAACAGGCAGCCAGTATAGTTCGTTTAAAACTGGCAAGTTGTGATTTGAACATGCTGTAGCTGTTAAAATTTTGGCAGCTCTATTCTTCACTAGTTGAAGCTTCTGAAATGCTTCAAAAGCAGCCCTGCACACCCCACACAAGGGAATAATTCAACTGTGGAGGTTATCAGGGCATGTGTAACCATAACCTGGCTTATCCTTATCCCATGGATGGGTTGCCTCTGATGCCTTAGTTGCTAAAAACATGCTCATCACAGAGGCCACTGAGAATTCTACTGATAAAGCTGGGGGAGCCCTGAAACTGTAAGCCTGCTCTTTGAGTGTTCCTTTTAGTATTCTGTAAACTGCCTTGAGAGCCAGTGTGGCATAGTGGCTTGAGTGTTGGATTATAACTCTGGAGACCAGGGTTTGAATCCCCACTTAGCCATGAAAACCCACTGGGTGAGCTTGGGCAAGTCACACACTCTCAGCCTCAGAAAACTCTGTGACAGGTTTGTGTTAGAGTAGCCATATGTCGGAAATGACTTGAAGGCACACAACAAGCTGCCTTGAGTCAAAATACTGGGGGGAAAGGCAGGATATAAAATAACAACAAGAGCAACAACAGTGGTGCAAACCTCTTCCACAAATGGTTAAAAACCCATTTTGGGAACTGTAACCCAAAGAGAAATTTTTCCAAGCTCTGTCTAAAAGTTACAGAGTTGGCTCTTCAAGTCTCAGGAACACTCTGGCCCAGTTGGGTAAGTGGGGAACTAGCAAGTCACTGTCCAATGGTTTGTTTGGTTAAAGGTCAACTAGAAAGAGATCACTGGCCGGTAATCTATTAGGAACTCCGTTTCCAAAGGAACCAACCAATGTTCAGCATTGGCGCTTGTCTACACTTAAGGAAAAAACCCCAGACTGATCCACAGTAATAGCAAGTCACAACAGCTGTGACCTGTCTTAATGATTTTACAGCCCCCCTAAACTGTAGCCAAGACAGCAGCTGCAAGTGAATTACTTGTGTTTTTAAATCTGCCACAGCCAAACTTTTTTAAAAAAACAATTTCTGTGAGGCTTTCCTACTTTGGACACATCATGAGATGACATGAATTGATGATAATTGGAAAAGAAGATAATGCTCAGTAAAGTGGGAGGCACCAGGAAAAGAGGAAGAGCACATTACAGATAGATACATTCAAACAAGGAAGTCATGGCCATGGGTTTGCAAGACCTGAGCAGGGCTGTTGATAACAGGGGGGTCGTTTACACGGCAAAAATAATCCTCAAAGAATTCGCCAAGAAGCCTTATAGTTCCCACGTGTTCCGCATCTCCAGCGACCTTTTCAAAAGGAGGGGGTCTGAAAAACCCCTAAGTGGCGCATTTAATGACACCGCTGATTTTCCAACTTTTTTTAAAAAGTGCCATATATTTGCACATTAATGCATTTGTGAACTATCCGACACTTCGAAGTTCGGAAGATCCACCATCCACAGAAGTCGGCGGTTCGGTAATGTGACCCCACAGAAACCCGCCCACACATCCGTCGTTCCTTTCCAGTAAACATCTGCTTTGAAGCATCCTCTTAAAACATCTTTCATTTTCCTAATGGAGGCAGTTCAGAGAACAAAGAAGGGTGGCAGGGGAATAGCTTGGAGCCATGCCGAGACTCTTGATTTACTGGATCTTTGTGGGGAAGAGAAAGTACAAGAGCAGTTACGTTTATGTCACCGGAATATTGATGTGTTTGAAAAAATTGCCACAGGAATCTAGTGTAGCTAACACCTCCATGGCTGCTACAATAAATAAATAAAAATAAATAAATGCTTATTTATTTTTATTTTATATTGTAAATAGGGAAAACCAACTGTCTGCAAAGCAGGAACCTTTAAAAAAAAAAAAGCGGCGGGAGATTTTAAACCACCGCTTGGCTTGCTCGCTCCAGCCAGCTTGGGGAAGAGGGAGTCATACGGAGTTTAGGGGGGTAAAAAATCGTGTGGGAGGTTCGTCATATGAACGACAGCCTATTCGCATTTTTTACCCCCCAAACAGATTTTTTTATGATCGTTTGGCCCCCCCAAAGTTGAGTTACCACTATTGAAAGAACAAAGACCATAAATGATGACGAGAAACCCAGTCAGAACTCAATGAGGGGGAGAAACAGCTGACCAATGGGAGAACGAGTGGTGGGAATTCCTGAAGGAAGTACGTTGGAAAGGAATTACGTACTTCGTTGATTGACAGGTAAGATCATTAAAATATGCAGAATATCGATGTCGTGGGAACTAGAATAGTTCGAGGTGAAGAACCTCGCATTTTATTTAAATGCACATTATAATCACATCTGAACTACATCGCGGAACTAAGTAGGATCCGAAATAATATCATGGGAACTTTGCGATACTAAATCGAAACTGCGCTAAGGCGATAAATACCGCAACAAAAATAGCCGTGGAACTGGCCCCAGGGTATCTGAGATGTCTCTCATTTTATAGGGTCACCATAAGTTGATGTTGATGTGATGGCAGATAACAATAGCAGCAGCAGCAGCAACCATACTGTAGAGGATTTTGCCCACTAATGGCATATTTTTATGTATGCATTCTGATCCAGAGACTTAATTTCCAGAGAACAGTAGAAGGGGAAATGCAACCTGAAGAATGGAAAGCTTAGCAATTACAAAATATTTTAAAAGGGATCCTCTCCCACACAGCAAAATGACGACTTACAGGGGATGTACCAGGAAACATCATGTCCAGAATCCCAAATCAACTACTTAGTTAAGTATATTTAACTATGTTAAGTCACTAAGGCCAAATCCATACTACACAGAATAATCCCATTTGAAACAGGATTATTTGCCGTGGCTCCTGCCTATTGAATCCTGGAATTTGTAGGTTTACAAGGTCTTTAGCCTTCTCTGCCAAAGAGTGATGGCATCTCACCAAACTACAATTTTATCTTTGTAGCTGTCATTTTATTGTTTCAATATATGTAATTGTTTGAAATGGTCAATAGACTAATTCAGTAAATAAACTACTACTATAATGAATTCCAGGATCCCATAGGAAGGAGCCATGGCAAATCATCCAGATTCAAACTGGCTTATTTGTGTAGCGTGGATCTAGTCTTTGTTAACTCTGATCCCCACTGGCTAAACCTGATGCTTCATCATTCACCTGTGCTCTAAACTCTGGCAGACTAGACCTCCTTCTTCCCCTACACCTGATGCCCAGTAAAGTAGGTTTGGTGGGAGTTAATAATCATGGCAATAGTGCCATAATTGTAACTAAGTAGGGTGTGGTGTAGTGGTTTGAGTGTTGGACTATTGACTCTGGAGACTTGGGTTTGAATCCCTGCTCGGCCATGAAAACCCACCTTGGGGTGACCTTGGGGAAGTTACACACTCTCAGCCTCAGAAAACCCCATAATAGGTTCACCTTAGGGTCACCATACAGTGGAAACAACTTGAAGGCCAACAACAACAATGTGATTGTGAATACCAAACAGCTACAGACGAGTAAATCTAGGTAACTGTTTCATATTCATGATCACTATTTAGGACATTATCAGACTAGCATGTAAAAACTCTGTAATCCCGCATGTGAAGAAAGCAGAAACATTGTAGCATTATTACACTTACTAATCAGATGAAAGAACCACCATGGAATTATCACGATGCCCACTAGTGCTTTAAAAATGGGAGTTTACTTCTGTGATTTAGCATGGCAGTTCTTGCGAGAAGATGTGAGCATGCTTAAAACTCCAAAAACACCTTAATTAACAAATTAAGTGAACACACAATACTGAAACTAAATGGGACAGTTCATAAAAAGCGCATCCTGTGCTTTATTTTCGTGTTCTCACCTGGAAGTTTTCTTGCTGGGGACTACCCATTCATGCTGTAATCTCACAATTACAATGGGATGTGGTTTCGCATGTCATCTATACTGCGGGGGGAAAAAGTGAAATTGACAATCTATTGATGGCTTGTCCCATCAATTAGAAGCAACACCTTGTTCACGGCTGGGGCATGGAGTAACTACATGAAGACAATGGCATCATGCGATAGCTGCAGCTGGTCATGCTACCATGATGTCATAATCATGTGATTTTTGTCACGTCTGATAAAGTCCTTAGTCACTATTTTGATACTATTGCAATGATCAAAACTGCCCCCTCCTACAACCTACTCTACTGGGCATTGTCTGAATAGGGAGAACAAGGTCCATTTTGCCACTGACTGGAGCTTGGGTGCATGATGTCTCTCTCCATCAGGTTTGAGGGCATCAAGCCAAGAGAGGTTATCTAGTTAAGTAGCTGATGACAGAATTCCAACCCATATGTTTAAAGAAGACCATTTAAAAAATAAAATAAAAATAAATGCAGTTTAAAAGACACTGTAGACAAATTTTGTTGTTTATTCTGTGTTTAGTGCTGTACATAAATAGCACATGGTTCCCCTTTCACTGGAAAAATGTTCCTATTACTAGAATGAATCATACTGGGGGAGCGGGGGAAACAGGGTATCAACTTACGGGGAAAATAGGTTCATGAACTTGAACTACTTTTTGTGAACTGGCAGATGAAAATGTAATGATTTGAAGGATTTGCAGAAACCACAAAATTCCAAAGGACTTGCCCATCTTGGAGTTTGGATTTGTCAGGCCATTAGCTCAGATTCCACATCAAGTTGAGTCCTGTGCAGACAAATAACAATAATAGTGTCTTCTTAAACCTGGTTAGAAATACAGTCTGCTACTCTCAATAGCTGGAATAGAAGGTGCTTAGGGAGGGGAAGCAGTGTAAGGGAGAGGCAAATCCTTTGAAGTGGCGAACAAGAGAAGGCCATTGGTAATCGGATGTTTGGAAGGACTGTCAAAGATATCTTCCAACACTTGACTTGCCACTGATGGTATCTTGCTTCAGGGGGGGAAAGAGAGAGAAAGCAGTTTAAAAAAAGTAAAAAGGAAGAGCAGCAGCAAAATACAGTCCATTATCTCTTCTCTTCTGTGTCTGCAATATGTAGAATGCAGAGCAGCAAAGGGAGGGGGGAAGGTGGAATATCCAATTCGCCTCCCCGTAATATTAGCAATAAAGGGGGGAAACTAGGTCTGAAGCCATTGGTGGGCAGTGAAGGGTAGAGTTGCCAGATCTCAGGGCCTGGCCCTGAGTCATCAGTTTTGGGGGGCTCGTCTCCAGGTGGGAGATAAGGGTGAAAATTCTTCCATTTTGAGTGGCTGAGCTCCAGGCAAGAGGAAACTGCTGTGTGCAAATCACCAGCTCACCTAGTAGTGCACCAGCTTGCTAATATTTACATGGTTTAATTGATTTGTTGCTTTACTTAGCATCCTCCTTTCCTCACATTTGTGATTGTCCAAGGGCTCACCCTCTGCTCTGTTTTGTCTAGAGGCAAGTAGGCTAGATTAAATGTTTCTTATCCTGTCCCTCTATGCAAGTGAAAAGGAACAATCCACTCATTTCACCTTGATCTGGGAACAGCCCCTTTAGCTAAATTTTAATCTCCAAACTGGAAAGTGCAGTGTGTGTTTGAATTATAAGCTGTGAGCAAGTGTGGTTGGTACTTAATGCATGACACTTAATGACATCACTAGGGGCCATCCCTAGGTCTTTGGTTTTGGCCCAGAAACCTGAGGCCCTGGGATGATCCTGAATTGGCAACCCTAATTGGACACGGGTGGAGGAAGAGGCAACTTATAATTCTGGCCACTCTAGGGACTTTTTCGGACAAGTAAAATGCAGCGCAAGCAGCCTCGCCATGCTGCAAGGCTGCAGCGCTGCAGGGCGTCCCTTTCGGATGACGCCTGTCCCTGCCAGTACTGTTGCGGTACCACAGGGTCATTTGAGTGGAATATTTTGGCGATTTTTACTCACGATCGCCAGATACACACTACCGGCAGGGACGGGCGTCATCCGAAAGGGACGCCCTGCAGCGCTGCAGCCTCGCAACGTGGCGAGGCTGTTTGTGCTGCATTTTACTTGTCCGAAAAAGTCCTAAACATCTCACTGGCCTCCCCTTTCAGAGGAAGGACAGACTGCTTATCTCACTTGTGTACATATTTATATCCTGGTGGAAGATAGGGAACCTCTTTTACTTACAAGTCTTGTGCCTCGCTTACTTTTCATTTTACCGGTGCTGGTCATCTGCATTACATTCAGGTCATCCCAGCTCAACATTTCTGTCTATGGACTTGGGGGAAAGCCATCGGGATTGCATGAGAAGAAAGAAATTAACTGAGCTGGCTCAGAAGAAAAATGCTTCTGAGTAAAAAGGAAGAGAGAACTGGACCTGGGGGCTATGTACAGGGCAAAAAATAACCAGGAAGAAATCGGAATGATCCCTATTGGTTCACACACTCATCGGGGCAGACCCGCACTATTTGGAAGGAGGGGTAGCAAAAAAACCCAGTAAACCCATGACTTTCCATCCCTCTATTTTCCATGGATTTTTTTTTTGAAAGTCCAAAAAAACCCACACTATTGGTTGTCTGATCAATCAGCAACCATCCCGGGAAAGGGCCACACAGCAGACCTGAATTATAATTGGTTGGACCTTGGAGGGGGCGGGCTTACAAGGGAAGCTTTGCAATTCAGGATCTGCCATTTTTTAAAGGCCCTGCCTTGGGTCCCCACTGCCTCCAAAGCCCGGCTAGAAGAAGCCCCTGCAGCCAGCAGGTGAGGGCCAATCGAGCCAGACCTTCCCCCTCCCCACCATTTCTTCCGGCTCCCCACCAGCTGCAGAGGCTTCTGTCACGGAGGGTGGCAGAAGCAGATGGAGTGGGCAGGGAGCCAAGCGAGGGCCGAGTGGGCCAGGCCTCCCCTGCGCTGGGTGTAATGGGCTGCCACGGCTGATAATACTTACTCTGTGATTGTCAGTCATGGAAGAAGCACCCTATATAGCAGCAGCCCGTTCCACCTGGCGCCCCAGTGCCCCCGTGGCTGAGGACAGTTCCTCTGTGACAGACACTCATGGAGGAAGTGCCCTAGGCCGCAAAAGCCACAGGACACCTCAGAATGGGCTGCCGAGGACTAGGGCACTTCCTCTGTGACTGACACTCACAGAGGAAGTCCCTCAGCCGCGGGAGCCCATTCCGCCCGGCACTCCCCACAGCCTCCACTGCCGAGGACGCTTCCTCTGTGACTAACACTCACGGAGGAACGTCCCCGATGCTCCCGCATGACAGACAGTTCTGGTCGGCACGCCCTGCCTCCCTACCGGCTGTAGCTGCTTCAATGGTAAGCAGAGGCTGAAGGCCGGCAGTACGTGTAAACAAAAAAGAACAAAAAAAACCCCAGCAACCGAGACTTTTGCTACCCGCAACAAATCATGGGTACAGTGAGTGACCGAATCAAGTTCTCTTTTTCTCACTTCATCTACCCAGTTACTTCCCAAATGTGGTGGGCTAGTAATGCTGGAGATTTTAGTCCAAAGCACATGGAAGGTAACAGATAGTGGAGGGCTGATCTTGTTCAGACATTCTTTCCTCTCAGCAGCTTTACAGGTGCACCTCAGTTAACAAAGTAGTTGTGTTCCTGGGCATTATATCTTTAACAGAAAAAAATAGTACCAGAGATAGCAAAAACATGGAAAGAACAGGGACAGATCTCTTCATCACAAAAATGAAGAGCAGCTCAACATGTTTCAGCAATGTTTTGTTCAAACTAACAATATGCACATGTGAAATGAAACACCCAGGTCAGGTAAGCCTTACACAAGTATACAAAAACATTCTAAACCTCCTAGAGAATACTTGAGAGCACCTTCCCAAATACCTTCAGGGATAATGACTATTTTTCTTTCATCAGCCTCCACTTGCCATATGATTTCCATTTGGGTGGCCAGACCTACAGATCCATGCCTTTTTGACACTTCCTCCATGACTGACACTCATGGAGGAGGCACCCTAGGCTGTGGGAGCAGTACCTGGAGGTACTGGCAAGGCAGGCTTAACTGTTTTTTTCCTTTCTCTGTTTTGTTGATGATGCATGATCACTAAGGGCTTCCGGAGGCTGCTGCTCTTTATTTTCCCTGTTGGAGATAGGCAGACATGGCTACAGTAGGATCCGCTAGAGCAGAACCTGCTTTTCCCCAGCAAAAGCATTGTTTATTTATTACAGCAGAGACCTTTTTAAAAAGTG
The DNA here is from genome assembly GCA_030847615.1 of Gambelia wislizenii. Classification (NCBI taxonomy): domain Eukaryota; kingdom Metazoa; phylum Chordata; class Lepidosauria; order Squamata; family Crotaphytidae; genus Gambelia; species Gambelia wislizenii. Next base: position 135,381,944 of record JAUMIR010000006.1, on the reverse strand, counting down.
GTTTATTTCTGGTTTACTTCCTGATTTAATAAAAGGACTCTCCTGGGCCTAGGGCAGCCTGGGTCACACCCTCAAATGTTTCACAGATGAAAATTGGGATAAGCATGGCTAAGCATAGGTAACCCCTACAAATTATTGGTTTGGCCCAGTAGGTGAGGAAACCCTAGGAAGGGGTTGTACTTGCTGGCTGAGTTCCAAAAGAGAGGGAGAGCTGGAGAATAGCTGCAGCTGCAAGAGTTAAGGAGTAGGCCCTTTTCACCTTGAATAAGGTAGCGGCATTTTCAGTTATGTATTTAGGAAGGAACAAAAAAGGCTAAATTCTTTATGGTGTAATTTCTATATTGCATTTGCAGTTTTTTTTAAGGACTTGTAATCAACTCCTGCACTGGCAATCTCATTGGATTCATGGAACTGTTGGGACAGTGCAAATTCAATATACAGTTTGTTGTACTGTTAAATGCACACACACACACACACGGACTTAAACTGTGATTGTATTTGCAATATTTAATTATAGTTGGTCTCATAGAATCCAGAAAGAGAGAGAGACACACACACATTTACCTAGGAACAAATCACACTCAACTCACCAGGGCATACTTCCAAGTAGATATATGTATGGTTCCATTATTAGATGGAATATTGATACTGTAAAGCAGGCTTTAATCTTTTCCCTCAGCCTATTTCCCACAGATACCTAAAAACACTCTCCTCTTCCTTCCTTCCTCTCTCTCTCTCTCTCACACACACACAATGGACAAAACCTTACAAGTGTTTATAGTTTTGCACGCACAATTTCATATTCTCCCACCACCTACCAGCTGTCAAAGCCTGAGAGGAGCCCCTAACACTCTCTCTTTAACAATGGGGAAGCAGGAGGCAAATGCAGACTATAAAGAAGCAGCTGGCCTCATCTCAGTCAGGGGAAGGGGAAATGAGGGTGCATTCTCCAATGGAGTGCACCCATCCTTTCCTTCCCTTAGCAGCCCAGAGCAGCCAGATATTCATGATTTGAATCACCTCTCCCTACCTTCTCTCTCTGCTAGTAAGAGACAGTAGCAGAGGTCCCTCTGGGGCCGAGCATGGGGGGATTTTGGATAGAGTGCAAGGGCAAGAGAATAGCCCTCTGCACCCCATCCAAAAAAGGGCTTGATGTATGTAATCTAAGTATTCCTTGCCTAAGAAAACCCTGTGAAAAATTCATGGGGTCGCCATAAGTGGATGTGTGACCTGAAGGCACTCGTCTACACACAAGCTGCACTTACATAGGCCTAAATCTATAGGTACCAGATGTACTCTCCCCATTAGGGCTGTGCTGTTGTTAACTGTTAACTTTGACTTATGGCAACCCTATGAAGGAGAGACTTACAAGTCAAGCTATCATCAACAGTCCTTGTGTCTCAGCTATATAGGAGTGTTTGCTAGTCAGCCCTCTGCCTAGCCACAGCTGTGATCAAACTCACTTCAGCGGTTCTACTAAGTGGTCTGTTGCTCCAACATTTTTCCTTTTTGCACTTGAAGCAATATTACCCTGACACCTTTGGTATGTATGTGCCTTCAAGTTGCTTGTTGACCCCATGAATTTCACAGGGTTTTCTTAGCCAATACTGAATACTCAGAGGTGGTTTTGGCAGTTCCTTCCTCTGAAATATAACCTACAACACCTGGTATTCATTGGTAGTTTCCTATTCAAGTACTAACCATGACTGATCCAGCTTAGCTTTCAAGATCAGATGAGATCTGGTACCTTAGAAGCAGCTGTTTTCACCTTCCTCCAGACTTTAATAATCTGCACCCCCCTTTTGGTCCCTTCTGCTTTCTAAAAATAATAATAATCTGAAACACACCCAGGAGGCAAAAGAACTTTAAATAGTAATTTTAACCCCCTCCCTGCAACATCTTGGTATCCTATTTGCCTTCTTATGGGAGGGGGCCTTTTTTTGCCCTAGGGAAGGAGTCTGGAGTGCCACTTGTGTCTTTTGTCCACCCCTGCTTTCCCCTAAGCTGTCTTGCTATTCCCATCAATACTTATCATGAGAGCATAACCTGCCAGTATGGAACTATTTTGAATTGACAATCAGAAGTAAGAGAAAATGAAGGTTGAAATGAAATTTGAATCATGCTTAAATTAAAACTGGTGTAGGGGGCCCTTACTGAAATCTACATGCTTTCTTGTTATAGTCTCAGGATCCCTCCTGTTATAGCCAAGTGATGCACTTCTCTCATTGCCTTCTAAAAACAATAGCTAAGGTAGGGCCATCACAAAACGTAGGGCAGTAGCTTCTTTGTGAGTAGAAGCATGGAAAAAGAGGACACAAACAGCATTAACCTCAGGTTTGGCATCAGTAGGCAGAGTGAGGTGGACACAACAGGAAACTTATTTGGGGTATAATCAATGGGAAGCAAATCTTTGGTTATTGAATTGCTGTTGTTGTGCTAGGGCAGGGGTGGGCAAAGTGTGTCCCGCAGACCATGTGCAACCCTTGGGGGGTCCCGGGGTGCAGCCATTAAAGCTTCCCAAAGCTCCCAGACTAAATAATAAATAAATAAATTTCTTTTGGGGCCTGAGTTTTGGGGGATTTGGGGGGAGATGATTGGGGGGGAAGATTTTTTTGGATTTTCTGCACCAAAAATGTGTCCATACCACATTGGTTTGCTTCCCCATACTCTTCAAAGCCCCCCCAAACATGCCCAAATTACAAAAGAAATTTGAAAAATTGTCCACAATGGCAGCCAGAAGTGACATCACATCACCTCACGTGCATGAAAATGCTGTTGTGTGATGTGCTGGGTGGACACAGGGTGGAAAAATATCCCCTCACTACATGGTTGTCTACCCCTGTACTAGGGTAAGTGGAGGAGGATAAGGAGGGGGAATGTCAGTTGTTTAGACATTGTCAACCATCTCCCCAGTCATGAGAGCTGTAAATGCATGAAGCATGTTGACATTTATGATGACATTACTTCTCCTCTACTGAAAATGTCCTTTTTCTGCACTTGTGCAACTTTACGAAGAATGCATCCATCCATGTGAATATTTCAGAATGGGATTGTGATTTTCTGGAAACACAGCATTTAAGTGAAGAGGAGCAATAGGAGTTTTTTGGTGGGGGGAGTCTTGTTTCCCCCTTTTTTTCTGTCCTCCCACTTTGCAAATTTCTACCACAACAATAAGCAATGCACTGAATAATGTACAACTCATTGGCATCCTCCTGTTTGGAGCTCTGAAGTACAGGTTGAATATCCCTTATTCGGAATTCCAAAATCCAAAATATTGCAAAATCCAAAACTGTCCACATGAGCGGATTTGCTTTCTGATGGTTCAATGTACACAAACTTTGTTTCATGCACAAAAATTATTAAAAATATTGTACATAAAATTTCCTTCAGGGTATGTGCATAAGGTATATGTGAAACATAAATGCATTTCATGTTTAGACTTGGTTCCCATCTCCAAGATATCTCATTATGTATATGCAAGTATTCCAAAATCCAAAATAATTTCAAAATCCATAATACCTCTGGTCCCAAGCATTTTTGATAAGGGAGACTCAACCTTTAGTTCTGGATAAGAATACGTCATTAGAGCAAAACCAAATTTCTTCCATATTTATTTTCAGCTCAAGACATACCGTATTTTTTTCAGGAGACAGAAATGTTTTCTGCCTCCTGAGGCAGTAATCTCAGAATGACATTGAATATTTCATAGGCCATGTGTCATTTTGTTGGTTCATTGAAAGGCAGGTCAATTGCTGGCAGTATGTGTTAGAGGGAATGGATACAGAGAAGTTATTATTGGAAAGAAAGGTCTGCAAGAGCCTTTTCTCTAACAACAGCAGATGTGTCCATCTTGAGAGGATGAATGTACAAGAACCAAACGGAAATAAGTTTAAAATCCTCAACAAGAGGAATATTTATTAAAGAAATGCATTCTTCAGATAGAAACAGCTTTATCCTTTCTAAACTACTCTAAAAGAGATAAGGGTGCCAGGCAGATATGCTACAAGATGTCCTCCTTCATGAAGAGGGAGAGAGCAGAAAGCACAGACCAGAAAAGCAAGATGTGGAGAATTTAGCCTGGGTTTCTTTTCTTTACAACCAAGGGCGGTCACTTAAGTAACCCCGGCCAATCCAGATAATTGAATCTGCACATAATGCTTTGGGATAGATGGTTGATAGAGGAAGCAAACAGGCAGGAAAGGAAGGTCAAATTCCTAATCTCTCTCTGTCTATACCATCATATCCCTAGTATGCAAGAGACCAGCAGGAACAAGTACAGAAACTGCTTTATCTTCCAACAGTGTGAGTGTATTGATCTTGGTCCTACTGAAGCTAACGTGTTTTTCCTAGAAGCCACCATTCCTCCACCATCACCAATGACATACCTCCAGTCTGAGGGGTCTGAAGTGGGGAATGATGGAAGTGAACCACAGAGCAAAACAGATGAGGGGAAATGGTCTCTACCTTCCTTTCTATGCCAGACATTTTGTTTAGAGACCTTAGGACTGATCCCCGAATGTTTCCTGTTGCCTCAGAATCATTTCCCTTCACATTACTGTGCCATCACTGCTCTCATTTTATTCACAGGTGTAACCTTAGCCGATCAGCATCATGTAACTAGATAATGTCATAAAACTATCTAACAACCTATTTGATGACATGGTAGCTAAATAAAGCCAGTTCAGAGTGAGGACAATGCTTCCAAGGTCATTCACATCAGCCAATCCCTGAGAATCAAGGAATGAACAGGAAGATATAATAATGCATACCTTGCAACATTTCACCAATGAAAACTGGGACACATCTGGCCAAACAATGTCAGAGTATGATCAAGATGACAAACATTAATGAGGAAGAACACACAAGCAAAGAGAGCAGCAGTTTGCTTTTGCCTGAACCTACTTGGGAAGGACAAGATTCTGCCCACTCTTCTCCTCTCTCCCCTGCTGAGTTAATGGAGTGCAAACTGCTTTTGTACTCAGTTTGCAGCAACTGAAGTAAGCTGAGAACGAAGGGGGGAAAGGGGAAGAGGAGAGAGAAGAAACTGGGGCATTCTAAAAACTGCTGAGAAAGTGGGACAACAAACAAAAAATGGGACATTTGGAGTGTACGATAACATTACGTAGGTAATCTGATTTAGCTGTCTGCCAAAGTCACTGAAGATAAGCAAAATCCATTAAGGATGAAAACATCATTTAATAGCTGCATATTTCCAACCCTTTCCAAAGCAATCAGGGGGAAAAAATCACTCAAACAGGGTGGAGGAGACTTTTAAAAACTGTTGAAAATATTTGTGGGAAAACCTCTCCTTATTCATTCAGGGCTGAACTGGATTGCATAAACCCTTTATTATTGTGGATTTACCAAATTTAAAAGCTTGAACTACTGTATTTCATCATTTCAGAGGTCAAGAGTCTTAAGAGTTCTAACAATAAAAAATTACGATTCAAACCAAACTCTGCTTCAAGGCTGGCAAATACATGGACTCTGTGACAGTGCAATAGCCAAACCATGAGGATACAAGAAAGGAAACAGGGCAGGATTCAGTGGTGGATTTCTGTTGGCAGAACAGTGGAAACCAGCAGAAACAGGAGGGTTTGATTTCCCCTTTCTACTGATCCCCACTCTACCTCATGCACATCCAAGAAACCTGCTCTGGAGGACTGGAAAACTCCCTACACTGCTGGTTTCAGGGCACCTCTGAAGGCTGCAAGAGAGAGGGGAAGGAAAGGATGAAGGTTTCTGTCCCCATTCACATTCCAAACCCCAAGCTTCAGTTGCAGCTCTCCCCTCCCAACACAGCTATTGCCTTGTCAATGGAGACAGAGGGAGTGGGGCAGTTTCTGGTGACAAGAATAAAGCTTAGTGAGAGAACAGAGCTGAGTGCTGCTTCATGCCCCTTCTATCCATGAGGCAATAGCCACAGGGAAGGGGATGGCTGCAGGTGAAAGTTGAGTATTGGAAGGTAGGATAGGACAAGTACCTTTTTCCTGCTTGATGGAGCTTTATGGTACCTCATCCTGCTCCAAGATCTGTTAAGGCTTAAATTTCCAGGACTCCTTCCCAGATCCAATCTGGCAACCCTCCTTCTCATTGGCTTTTGCCTTCCTGGGCAGCCAATATTTCTATTAAGTTTTATTTGCTGTATCCCATTGTTGTTGCTATAGTATATGCTGTCAAGTCAGCTTTGACTTACAGCATCCCTATGAATAAGAGACCTCCAAGATACTCTTTTATTTAGGGTTTGCTGTTGTTGTGTACCTTCAAGTTGTTTCTTACTTATGGCAACCCTAAGGAAAACCTATCAGAGTTTTCTTGGCAACTTTTGTTCAGAGGGCTTGCTTTTGCCTTCCTTTGAAGCTGAGAGAGTATGACTTGCCCAAGGTCACCCAGTGGATTTCTATGGCTAAGCAGGGATTCAAACCCTGGCCTGCAGAGTCATAGTCCAGTTCTTAAACCACTAGACCATACAAGTACCAGAGTGAAAAGTGGAAAGGGCTCCTGTACTTTAAATAGGGAATTTCAGCAGGTGTTACTTGTCATGCAACCAGGTAACATATAAACACCTGCTGAAATTTCCTCTTCACACATCTATTAAAGATACAGAAACCCTCTCGTTTTCACTCTAGCAACCCTATCAATACCCTGCTCAGATCTTGCAAACTCAGGGCCATGGCTTCCTCGAGTCCATTCATCCACCTGTAATATGGTTCTCCTCTTCTCCTGTTACCTTCAGCTTTACTGAGTTGTGCCTGCCTTTGTTACATTGCTTTCTGTTTTTTTGAAGATGACAATTAATAATTTATTGTGATTTTTTTTACTGTTATAAGCTGCCTTGAGTGATGCATATGTATTAGAAAAGTAGAAGAGAAGTATAAATAAAATCAATCAGAAAGGCAAGTGTAAATCTCAACAGGTGTTTTAATCTTCACCATGTGTTGTGAGTTATGATTTATCTTGCTTTTTCAGGGTGGGGGAATTGTACTGACAACAAAGTTTCCATTCTCTGTAGTCTAATCCATCAGAAGAGCTGGGACATTGAGGGGAGGAAAAAATTTATGGTTGCTATTTTGTTTTCCCTCTCCACTCCTAGAAGGCTGTAATAAGAGATGGATTCAAAGTGTCTCCTCAGGACACTGTCACTATAGACCAATACTTTGTTCATCGCTGTGGTGGAGCCATTTAGCTCTCAAAAAGTCCACATCAAAATCCTAATTCCTAAATGAGTCTCATCTTGTCAGTGTTTCTATCTCCTCTCTCCCATCTCCCCAATAATGTATCTATTGTATAGGGATGTTGTTTTTCCTAGGAAGCGGTAGGGACTTAGATATCATAAAGGCCAGAGCTGGGCTTTGATATACTGTCAGCAAAAGCTGAATACTGCAATTTTCAACAATTTTCTAAAATCTGCTCCCTGTGTCTCTCCACATCCCAAACTGACAGGAGACACACTTTCCGCCCTCAGCATCCTCATATGTGTGTGGCAAAATTAATGTTCTGCTGTTGATGGAGACAGTGGGTTACTGTGATAGCCACTGATTCTCTGCTTTTTCTTTGGTATTATAAGCTCTGGTGACTTCAAAGCCCTGGCCATCCTGTTTCCATCTTCTCCTGGATCTGGCTTAACAACATGGTTCAAAAGTGTAGCCTTATGAAGTTGGAGACAACAGCCCCAGCCGCAACACACCTCTATCCTGATGGACCTTTTTATTTATTGTAAGTGACAACCTCATGCCCTTCAACATTTGACAGATGAAAACTGGGATGTATGTGGCCAAGCTAACTCAGAGTGTGGTCAAAGTGGCAAAAGTTATTAATGAGGAAGAACAGACAAGCTAGGAGAGGCTGCAGCAGTTTGCTTTTGCCTGAGGCCTCTGGGAAGTGCAAGATTCCACCTCCTTCTCTCCCCTTCCCCTGCTGAGTTAATTGAATGGAAACTACTTTTGCACTTTGAACTCAGTATGCAGCAATTGAAGTAAGCTGGGGACCATAGGGGGAAGTGGATGGAGGAGAGAGAAATTGGGACATTTTAAAAGCAGCTAAAAAAGTGGGATGACAAAATATTGATTGGGACTGTCCCTGCCAGGACAGTTGGAGGGTATGTAAACTCCAAGAATCTTAGTGAGTATAACGGAGCTCACCTTCCCCTACCTTTCTGTTCAAACCTTGGGAAATTCTTTTCAGAGGCCAACACATGTTACTTTTTGTAGGGAAAGGTAAGACTGTTTCTTGTTACCCTTTGAGTAACATGTTGGCAACACATTACTGACATAATAGTAACATGTTCCAAATATGTAAGCAATATGCTACTAATATATTAGTGTTACATTTATTTTTTAATATTTTTATGAAGGCTCTGATAAAGAGAGAAAAAGTGCAAAAATGTTCCCAAATCCCCCCCAAACATTGTTTTGTTCCAACCCCCCCCCACACACAACCAAGTAGTATTCATTGTTACATCCAAAAATGGTGATATTACCATTATTTTATTAGTTCATAAAACAAGTCAATCTGTTGTTTCATAAAAGGAGCATTGTCACAAAATAGCCAAAGGTAACTTTGTGCCAAAGTTCTGCTTGTGCTTTTTCCCTTCTGTTCTGATTATTGCTAACCCGGACAAGACTTTTCCTCTCAAAACAGGAAATTGTAAACACTAAAGACATGTATTCTTGCCCAAATTCTGTCTAAAAATGGTTAACTTAATCTAAAATATTCTTACTGTTCAACATTTCACAGATGAAAATGGGGGCATGCATATGAATTTGTAAGACATGGGACTGAATGATATGAGGATGAGATCAAAAGAGTGTGATCAAGTGCAAAAGTTATTAATGAAGAAGAACACATAAAACTGTAGTGTTTTAAACAGTGAAACCTCTGGATTTATCTACTGAATTTAGAGTGGGAAACCCAAATCAATAATCTCAGTCAGCCTTCCACATTTGCAGGTTTAACTTTTGCAGATTTGATTATTCGCAGATTTCCTGTTGCCTCCGCAGCTGCTCTATGCCATTTTAAATAGGGGCGGGGAGTTGTCCAGACAATGAAAATACAATTGCCCCTCCACATTTGTGAATTTAGCATTCACGGTTTTGAGTATTCGTGGTTTTGGGAGGAACCCCCCCCCCCGTCCTCCCAAAAGCAGCAACCGGGCTTTAGAAGCCCTGTGGCCACTTCTGGGAGGGAGAGAAGCAGGCCGGAGGGGTGGGAGAGGTGGGGAGGGGGCCTTCCGAGGCCCCCTTGCCACCTTAGGAGGCTGGGCGGGGGTGGGAGAGGCAGTGAGGGGGCCTTGGGAGGCCCCGTGAAGTCCTTGGGAGGGAGGGGGAGGGCTTGGGAGGCGACCACGGGGCCTCCGGAGGGTCTCCGGAGGCCCCATGGTGGCCTGGGGAGGGGGGGGAGGGAGGGAGGGGGAAGTGACTATGGGGCCTCCAGAGGCCCCGTGGTCGCTTTGGTGGGGGAAGGGGAGGGCAGTCGTTATTTGTGGAATTTTCATATTCGCAGGGGTCTGTGGAACCTAACCCTCACAAATGTGAAGGGACGACTGTACTCCTCATAGAATTTGCAGATAATACAGTGTGTCCCAATGTAATCCAAATTAGATTTGTAGTATTCAGAAAAAAGGGGGCTACAAACTCCACAAATAGCGCAGTAAAAGGATATGCGTTTTCCCCTAAAGTTTCCTGGAAAATGTGCGTAGATGCACATTTTTGCATATGTGAACATCTAAATTCAGCATCACTGCACATTTTCACTCTACTGCCCTTTATCAGAGTGTGTGGCCACTCCATTCGAATAGATGCGAACTGATGTGAAATAGTGGAGACAAAACAACATCACTGTGAATAGGTGAAAGTGTTCACCCAGTTGCAGTATACCATTGCATCTAGACAAGCACTGGGACTGTGAGTCTTGCAAGACTGAAGACACTGCAAACATGTGGCGAGGCTTGTAAGTCCCCAATAAAAATGACACAGGGCAGTAGTGTTGGCAGTGGAATGCTCCACCAGTTTCCCACTTCTGCCTTGTCAGTATTTTGACAGAAACAGAAACAATTGATGAGGTGTCCAGCAACTCTGTTAAGTTTACAGATGAATTTCAATTCATGAGTACCGAGGACGTGGACAAGCTATTTGGTAGAGTGAGGAAGACGACCTGCCCTCTTGATCCTTGCCCTTCATGGCTGGCCATCAGGGGGGGGGTGCCTTGATGGTGTTCCTTAAGGACATCATTAATGCATCCCTCAGGGAAGGGTGTGTTCCATCCTGTTTAAAGAAAGCAGTGGTTAGGCCGCTCCTGAAAAAACCTTCCCTGGACCTCCTGGATATGAACAACTATAGGCCGGTTTCTATGTTACCATTCTTGAGCAAAGTGATCGAGAGGGCAGTTGCGCTTCAACTCCAAGTGGTTTTGGGTGAAACTGATTATCTAGACCCATTTCAAACTGGCTTCGGGACGGGATTTGGAGTTGAGACTGCCATGATTGCCTTGACCGATGATCTGTGTCTAAGCATCGAAAGGGGGTAATGTGTTCCTGTTGGTGCTTCTAGAACTCTCAGCAGCTTTTGATACGATAGATCATAGCATCCTCTTGGATCGCCTGAGAGGATTAGGAATCGGAGGCAATGTGATCCAGTGGTTCCGGTCCTTCCTCTCGGGCAGGTCCCAGAGGGTGCTGCTCAGGAACAGCTGCTCCAGCAGAAAGGAGCTTACTTGTGGCGTTCCGTAGGGTGCCATCCTGTCCCTGATGCTGTTTAACATCTATATGAAGCCGCTGGGTGAGATTATTCGGAGTTATGGGGCTGGGTGTTATCAGTACGCTGATGACACCCAGATCTATTTCTCCTTGTCCCAATCATTGGCCTCGAATTCCAATGGTGTCTCTCCTCTTAATGACTGTCTTAAAGCAGTAATGGGCTGGATGAGGAAAAACAGATTGAGATTAAATCTGGACAAAACGGAGGTGCTCACAGTAGTGGCCCCGAAACCAGGAGTTGGGCTGCAACCTCCAGTCCTGGACGGGGTCATGCTCTCCGTTAAGGACTGTGTTTGCAGTCTGGGGGTGCTCCTTGATTAATCACTTCAGATGACGAGTCAGGTGAATGCGATGGTCAGGAGCACTTGTTATCAGCTTCAGCTGATATGCCAGCTGCGCCTTTCCTGGAAGTAAGGGACCTCGAGACTGTGGTGCACGCACTGGTTACCTCTCGTCTAGATTTCTGCAATGCACTCTACATGGGGCTACTCTCGTGCTTGGTCCGGAAACTTCAGTTGGCACAAAATATGGCAGCCTTGGAATATCTCAGAGAGACCATATAACTCCAGTATTGAAATCTCTCCACTGGCTGCCTATCAATTTCTGGGCTCAGTAGAAGGTGTTGGTTATTACCTTTAAAAGCCCTAAATGGCTTGGGTCCAACTTATCTTCGGAACCACCTCCTCCCATACAATCCTCCCCGTGCACTCCAGTCCTCTGGGAGGAATTTGCTTCAGCCACAAAAATCTAGGCTGTCTGCAACCTCCCAGAGGGCCTTTTCGGTAATCACCCCCAATTTATGGAATGGCCTGCCAAATGAGATCCATCAGATGACAAGCTTAAGTAGCTTTTAAAAAGCACTAAAGACGATCTCTTTTGGCAGGCCTTTCCTGATTAGATCCCGGCCTCAGGAGCTGCATCTCCTGGCCTTTTTAAATCTTGTATATATTTGTTTTTAATGTGATTTTAGTTATATGGTTTTAATTTTATATTGTTTAATGTCTTTTTATGGAGTGGGTGGTGCTTTTAGTCGTTATTACAATGTTTTAATTGTTGGAAGCCGCCCCAATTGTTTTTAGCAGAGGGGCGGTGTATAAATAAATATTGTTGTTGTTGTTGTTGTTGTTGTCAAAGAACCCTGCTGCCTTGAAGGCATCTGCGGTGGGTTGAATCTGTGGATTGTACTTTTTGTTTGTGTTAAATGTTTTTTTAATAATAATAATAATAATAAATAATAAATTTTTATTTATATCCCGCCCCTCTGCAACGCAATCGGGGCGGCTTACAATATAAAAACCCCATACTCACAATACCCTAGCCCACCCACCCCTTAAAATAATATTAAATTGCAAAGGATTAAAAACATGCATTAATTAAAATATATATAAATTAGAAGAAAAAAAATTAAAAACATTTTTAAGGGGGCGTAGAGCTATTTGCAATTTTTCCATTTGCGTGGGGCCCCTGTGCCCCTAACCCCAGTGAATGTGGAGGGCCAACTCTATAATATTGTGTGTGAATGGGCATGCAGCATTATTGTATCTGTTATATTAAGGCACTGATGTAAAATCAACCAGACCATGCTCAGAATGACACCTTTCTCTCAGACTCATGATCTCTATATTCACTCACCCCATCTACTCAAAACACATTGCATATTGGATTAATATGTAAACCAGCTTCTCCATCAAGTTCATGGGGTCATAGCCCTGTTTAAGTATTTGAAGGGGTGTCACGTTGAGGATGGAGCAGGCTTGTTTTCTGCTGCTCCAGAGACTGGAACACGGAGCAATGGATGCAAGCTCCAGGAACAGAGATTCCACCTCAACATTAGGAGGAACTTTTTGACAGTAAGAGCTGTTTGGCAGTGGAGCACACTCCCTTGGAGCGTGGTGGGGTCTCCTTCCTTGGAGGTCTTTAAACAGAGGCTGGATTGCCATCTGTCGGGGATGCTTTGATCAAGATTTCCTGCGTGGCAGGGGCTTGGACTGGATGGCCCTCGTGGTCTCTTCCAACTCTACAATTCTATGATTCTCAGTCTAACCTACTTTGCAGGATTGTTAAGATAAAATTGGGCATGGAAGTAGGGAGGTATCATATACAGGTCACCCCCGTCCCCCATAGCCACAGGGGATACATTTCTGGACTTACTGTGGATACATGAAACCATGGATAATAATGACTTCTGGCCCAACGTTTAGTGGAAGCATATCATAGAATCATGCTGGAGGGCCTAGGGCCTATCTATATGAGGGGGGGAATGTGGATTGATATGCACAAACACAAATTCAAAGCAGCTTCTATTTGTCTTTACAGTTTTCTGGTAAAATTGCAGGCATGTGAAGCTATTTGCTTTTGCTGTCCCAATGGGCATGCCTGCAAATCAAGATAGTGGATGCGAATGAATTACTCACCAGTTATTGCCATCGAACAGTGTGTATATATATATATATATATATATATATATATATATATATCATATTTAAGGTGTGAAAGTACGATATTCCGCCTAAATAAATTTTTAAAAAAGAAAAGAAAAGGCTGTTTCATCACCTGAGTGCACAATCACTAAAGCGAAAATCCAAGATGGCAGTTCCAGGTGCTTGCCTTGTTAGCAAGCTCCACCCCTGCCCATGTCTGACCAATCAGCTTCCACTTCCACTCTTTTGCAAATGTGATTGAATGCGAATCTAATTGTCCAAATGAGTGACAATGCATATTCTCTAGGGAGCTTTTTAAAAAAACATGGGGAAAGCTGCGAAAGCTTTCCTGGCAGAGTGGATTTAGCCCCCCTCCTTCTGAATACTGCAATCCAGTGTGGAATGCTATTAGGACAGGTAGGATTCCCAGCAAATTCTATGAGGATTATTTTGACCTTTAAGACAACTTCCTAGAAAATGTCTAGAGAGGACATTCCCCCCCCCCCAGATCTGGATAAGTGAAACTGTGGATACGGTTCCTGTGGATACAGTTCTGTATCCTAACCCTGCAGTAGATTGGCAGTGAAATAAGCTATGTACCTGTGTATTTCAATGTGTTAACTTGAGAGGGAGGAGGTGTTCTGGAGCCCTCACAATGACAGTGAAGAAGTAACAAATACTGCTTGTACACTTCTTTTAATCTAATTGTACACTTGTATTTTATTAGCATGGCAGCGAGCAGTACCTTTATAAGTTGATGTTCTTCCATCTTGGAGTTCAAAGCAGTTTACATGTAGCCTCTTATCCAGGCAATCAATGCACTTGGACCTACTTGGCTTCAAAAAGGTTGCTGGATCATATCTGAGGGACTTGACAAAGAAAGGATTCCTCTTTAATATATATTAAAGAATCCACTGTATAAGATCACTGCTAAACACTGTGGCATAACAAATGGGGGTGAGGTGGGCCACTTTCTCCTCAGCAGACTTAGGAGAACAGTCAATAGTATGTGAAAAGTGGGACCCCACATCCTTTACCTAGCAAAATGTCCTCCCTCTTTTCTCCTTCATTGCTTAATTACTGTTGTGATTGGGTGATCCCTGGTTTGTTCTTAGGGGTGTAGTGTCTTCTTAAGAAACAAAAGGGGATAGATAACTTTATACTCCCAGCCAAACTACAGGAATAATGTAGTCTTGCCCCTACTGGGTTTCCTTCTTTGTGATGTGTGAGAGAAGGCACAAAACCTGGCGCACCACAGCTCTCTGGTTCAAATCTCAGAATTAATCTAAAAGACTGGCATGTTAACTCTGGCTTGTGGAGGGCTGACTGTCAATCTGGGGAGAAGGTTTGTGTGAGCAGAACTGTGTGGCCCATCACTTCCTCAGACTAATTTGTGTACTTCTTTTTATTGATAATAATGTAATGCAGTAGTTCTTAACCTGTGGTCCACAGACCCTAGGGGGCCACAATGTCCTCACAGGGGGAACACAAAGGCTTGACGGCTGCTTGGCCCACCTTCTCCCTACAGTGGAGTGGCCACATGACAGGAGGCAAGGCACTGGCTGGCTGGCTGGTTTGGCCTGTGCATTACCATTCAATCCATTCCAGCCACAAACTTGCAGGAAGAAGCAGGAGAAGTCTTCCCTCCCCCTCCAGTGCCTCTGAGAGAAGATTTAATGGATGGTGTAATTGTATTATTATTGTTGTTGTTTTAAATCTTGAGTTAGGTCTTGGGAGTCCATGGCAACAAAAGATATTTAAAGGGGGTCCCTGGTAAAGAAAAGGTTAAGAGTCACTGATCTAATGCAACTATTTCCCCTGATGTTGTGGCGTCACAAAGGGGCTTACCACATTCTAAAGAAAAACGGCAATGCAGCAGGAAGGTTCCGTCTTCCATGCTGTCTTAATGCACAATGTTGTCGTTCTTCCATTCCGGTCCCAAGGGAGACCAAGGTAAAACCGCACCTTTTTGCTAACCGGAAAAACCCATTAGTAAAAAGACACAGTTTTACCTCAGTCTACCTCAGCACCAGAACAAAAGAACAATAGAAGAACAACAACATCATGCAGTAAGGCAGCACAGAAGACAGAACCTTCCTGCTGTGCTGCCGGTATACTTCATAGTGCAGTAAGCCCCTCAAGCTAGTGTCATCACTCCCCCACCCACAATGATGTCACCTGGTGCAGTTCAGCCTAGCCGCAACCCCCCCCCCCCAAGGTCTGTCACTGCCCTGGTGGATTATTTCTTCCTTTTTCTTCAGGTGGAAAGAAGAACCATATTAATATTAAGCCTCTCTAAAAACAAATGAACACAATTTGCTCTTCTTTCTCTGTTTCCATGAACTCTGACCACCCTGTTTTAGCATGTAATCTGAGACTGCTTGGAAAGTGATGCAAAAATAAATAAGTGAAATCAAATCAGATTACTTTACGGGATTTATGTTTTATTTTGCATGCATGCCTTTCATGTTGGCCACAGTTCCCTCTTCGTTTCCCATTAAGAATTTTTTGGCTGCGTCAGGGTGTGGGTGGAAATGATCGGAGCTCAATGTGCCCGACTGTGGCTTTCTGGAAGTACACTGACAAATTTGCCTGGGGTTTCAGAGAAGGTCTTTGAGAGCTGCAGGCATTCCAACAGAAAGAATAAACCACTACGAAACCTAGCTTCATGTTTGTTTTTTTCAAGTGGGCTGTGTAGCACCAATAGTTTTCTGGGATGAAAATATTCTCATTCTAAATTGAATGTTGCCTTGCAATTGCCAGTGCAATGGAATTTCCTTTCTTTCGCCTCCTGCCTGCAGTTCTCCAAGTGGCCTGAAAACTGGTTGTAGAGAGTTGCCCTGCCCTCCAGAGCAGGGTTTTTTTTGGGGGGGGGGCGGGTTCAAAGAGGCTTATTACTCCTGCTGGATTCTATTGTTCCACTCCTGCTGGATTCTATTGTTCTATTGGAAGTTACTGTTGCTTTCACTTTCTCTTCCTCTCACCACCACCACCACCACCATTTTATTCATTTATTTCCCATCTTTTTGCCCATAATGCATAATCTTTTTTCCCATCTTTTTTTCCATAATGGAACTCAAGCTGGCTTACAAGTTATTGAAATCAGTATGGATTAAAAACATACAACTATATATGTTATTTTTTTTAAGTTAAAAATCTAGAGATTTACTAGTTAAAATTCTTTAAAAGACAGAATATTTCAAAAGCATGAAATCAGCATACTATTAAAATCCCACTGCGGTCAATTCCTAAAAAGTCTGATAGAATAGGAAAGCTTTCATTTACAAACAGAAGGAAAGCAAGGAGGGAGCCATCGTAGGAAGGAAGTTCCAAAGTCTGGGAACTGAGCAATTGCAAGCCACTGAGAAAGCCTCTCCCTTGTTCCCACCAAATGAACTTGGGAAGGTAGCAGCCACTGAGATGGGCTTCTTCCAAAGAACGGCTTCACATATAGTCCTTCAAACAGAGAGGCTGGAGAAGGTGGTAGTAGTCACACTTTCCCCGCCAGCAGAGAATCAGGTATGATAGTGTGGAAGTTTCCAGAACTAACATAAGAGACTGTTCTTCAGTTCAGTTTTGGTCACACTAAAGAACCATTGTGAGAAACAAGGAATGGGACAAAACCAGAATTAGTCACCCCACGTACTATTGATTTTTACTTCCTTTCCATTGGCCACACTCCCCTCCCAGTTCTGAAGGGCACTAGATGCCACTGGTTTCACTATTGGAAACCCATCATTGGATCTTGTGCTGAATGCTTATATGCAAGACTCAAGGATTGAGTGGTGATGGGGACAATAAGTTCTTGCTTCAAGCAGATGGAGCATAACACTCCACCTGTGTAGTTCTGTATCTTCACCCTACCCTGGCATCTGTCAGCCCTCTAGAAGGGGCTATTGCTGCTTACCAGTGGGGAGGAGAGGGAAGGGAAAGGTATCCCATTTTGGGAGAAAGGTGGGATATAAATCCAATAAATAAATGAATAAGATGCTGAAGAAGCTGTTGGTCTCAGCTCAGAGGGAGGAAGAAACGAGAGTGTACTCACAGATGAAGTGCACCCTTCTTTTCCTTCCACTGGAAGCTCAGACCAGCTACATCTTCATCATTTGAATTGCCTGCTTCCTCTTCCACTCTCCATCTGCTGGAGACTGGACACCTACCAGGTTTTGGATGGGGCAAGAAGGGCTAGAATAGTTCCCTGCACTCTGTCCAAGAAGAGATGTAAACACTTTTAAGCCACACTGACATGAACATATTATTTTACTAACAGGATACCACCCATAGTATCTAGTGTTTTAAGTATGGCCCTTGTGGGGTGATGTATCCAAAAATTGTTTTGTAAGAGAAATCATACATTGCTCTTACAAAACAAACTTTGGATACATCACCCCACAAGGGCCATACTCAGTCCCTCTCACCCTCTCCCTTTGAAACAAACCAACATACATTCAGACAGAAAACAAGAAAACCTGAAATCTGTTCCCTTTCTCATAGGTGAACATTTGGGACAATGTTGTAAAATATTTTGGTTGAAATGTGAGGTTAGCACAGGTTGGATAAAATAGCATCAGAAGGTAGACCTTTAAGACGCTAGTGATGAGATTAATTGCTTACTAGGATACAAGTTTTTTCCTTGGCTTTTTTGTGATTAAAATAAGTGCTTGGCACAACTACTGTTCAGTTTCCAATCAGTCTGTTATGCTTCTTACCATGCCATTCCCATGGTTGGAGTCTAAAGATTTTAAAGGAAAAGTGTGAGGGGGCAATGTGTTTTCAGTGTTGTGGATTGTCAATCTTTGGGCTAATAAGGGAATAGCTTTCAAGTCTCCCTGATTTCTATTTCAAACTATGTTGTTTTGTTTTGATTGAGTTCTCAGATCTCCAGGCATCACAACTATGGGGTTTTTGGGGGGTTGGGGGTTCCAGGTCATGACATCACTGTGCATAATGAGAACATCAGTGGTTTGTTCACACAGTACATGACTGGCCTGGGTGGAAGAGATTGCAATCGCTAGATGCATATGCTGATTACACCTAGAAGTCTGTCATGGTATATTTTAGGAACTGTATGGAACTATTGCTGTCTGTTGGGATTAAGGCAAAAGAAAAATTGCATAGACATAGCCATGCTTAGCTCTAACCCACCATCAATCTTTGCAGACTATTGCAGTGGGAATTTGTTGACATTTAGTATTTGCTCATGTACACTTTTTTATCTGGGCTTCAATGAACAAATGATTTTAGCCTTATCTGATAGAAATGTAAGAGAGCTTCTCCAGAGCTTGGACATGTTGGGATATATGTTTGTATCCCACATAATTACATCTTCATGGCTATGTCTCCCAATGCAACTAACCCTCAAACCCCACTTGGAAGCCATGTAGCCCACCCCCAACATTTCCATGTTGTCAGAGACCAGGGTGCCAGTTACACGACAAAAATTGTCGCGGGGCTTACCATGACTTCCTGATCCCGTATCTGTCCCTCACTGTTTGTATGATTTTTGTCACTCTTTAGGAAATCCTGGAAGATCCCATGATTGATTTTTACACGACAAAAGTTTTTATTGGTCTTGCACTCTTATATTCCATGCTTTTGCTGTTTACACATGTTTAGCTTACTGGGATATTTTTGGGGGGGGCTGTCAATCAAGGATGTGATTACTCGTGTTTTCACAACCTTGGTGACTCACTTCCTTTAGAGTTCCGCGCCACGAGTTATGCTATTGGCTGGCTGGGGAGGGGGAAGAGGGGGCAGATGCTTGTGTTTGTCCTGTCTCTTAAAAATGTTAACCCTTTAAGCAGAGGCAGAAGGCATTTTAAAAGACGAAAAATGTGATCTTTCACTCAGACGGAGGAACAATTAAACCATGTCCTTTCCTTTTGAAATCAAGCCGAGTTGGGGGGGGGGAGAGGCTTGGGATTTCTTTTAAAATCTTGACACTTAAAGCAGAGGGAGCTACAGAGTGAAGATTTCAAGCCAGTGTCACACAAGGCATTTTGGCTGGCATTTTTTTACTGTGCCTTGGAGGGGGAATGAAAGTGTGTTCATTCGCTCAGAGGCTGGAATATTTTACTGTGCCCGTTCAGACCCAGGGAGGTGACCAAGGCAGGGGATGAATGGGCGACCCTCTGCCCACCACAATTTCTCTGTAACATGCAGTAGAGGAAAAGCTGAAAGGTTTGCAGTGTAGAAATCCATTTAAAAAGGTGATTGAGTACACGTGCGCACACACACATCAACCTTTGTGCAGCTGGAAGGGATGCCTTTGTTTTCAGCTGGTGAGGCTGGATCTGTTGAACAGGTGACTGACCCCTCCTTTTCTGGTCTCTGATCTCTAAGCCCACCCCAGTCACCATTTCCGGTCATCCCCTAGTACTGAGATATTTTGTACCAGGCTGTTTACATTTCCGATTTTCTGAATCCTCCAGTGACTTTTTTAAAAACCGACACAACCCGCAGGACTGGAAGTCCCGCAGGTTGAGGGATAAAAGGTGCCCCCCCCTTCCGAAAATCACGTACCCAACCTGATGTACGTGTAAACTGCCAGGGATCGACACAAATTCTTCCCAGGACATTTTCATCAAGTAAACGGCACCCAGGGGGATCAGTGGTAACACGTCTAGCTATTTTCCTTTATCTGGGTGTGCTACAAAAGCCAACAGTAGGGAATTCGCGACATCCCAACAGATAATGTCCTCACAGTATGTCCAGTTAAAGAATAATAGCTGGAGGTGTGGCCATTGACCTCCCTGCTCTCTGACAACCTGGAAATAACTGTGTTGTGGGGGCTCCATGGCTTACAAGGTGGTTTTGGGGGAAGGGGCTTTTGCTCATTGCTTGGTTGGAAGAGAATTCTGATCTATGCAATGGCCAAAAAAGTGAATTACAAAGGTGTAAGTTGGATGTATACCATGTAAATCACTAACAGGATGCCAGCCATTATCTTTTTAGACTTTTTAGAAGTCCCCAACAGGCTGTAATTCCAGGCCTCCCCAAGAATTTTTTTGGTACTGAAAGCTGATATACATTACTGTTATAAGCTTTAGTGGTGATAAATGAAGCAGCAGATTGTAACATCAAGTTCTTTAGCTGATAGGATCCAGCATCCCCTCATAGCAAGTGGTAGAACTGGGTCCCTATGTAACTAATTCTACCAATGGCACCCCATGGCTGGTACTCCACTTTTCCACAGCTGGGTAAAAGGAATCCCTAGGCTGGGGTGACCCCCCCTCCCACTGGCAAGGTAAATAGGTGGATTCCCAAGGGTTATATAGTGAATAACCAAGCAAGGAAAGTGAAGTGCACAGCTGTGGCCCCTCTCCCCTCCTATAGCTATAAAAGATGCACAACCAGGCTGACAACAGGGGAAAGCTTGCTCCCCTGGTCCATTCCCAGCCTTTGGTTTAGTCTCAGCCTTGAACTACCATACTAAAGCAAAAGTATCTAGCAAAATCACCTAAATATAAATGGACCTTTTTTTGTGCTGCTGTACAGCTGTTAACATTTGGGCATGATGCTGGTGTGTGTGTGTGTGTGTTCAAATTGCCTGTCGACCTATGGTGATCCCATGTATTTCATAGAGTAAGGATGCTAAAACCCGTTTACCTGATGGCAGAGACCAAATTCATTATAGGCAGCCATAAGTCAGACATGAAGATAAATGTAAACTATGGAGCCATGAGATGAGCTACAGGAAGGGACCCTGGGACTGTTTTTAAGGTGGGTGAGTGTCAGCATTGACAAATAGATTATTAATTTTGACTACTTGCAGGTACTTCCTCACAGAAACACCCTTAAATAGGAAAACCCTTACAATCACAACAAACATCTATGTGTCCAGTGTAGCTTACTCCCAAGTAAGTGTACATAGGACAGATTTCAGGTGGCCTTTATTATTGCTGGGGGGGGGGCTCAATGACAATAGCAATCTTGTTTTTTTTTAACTCCTGATCATTCAGTACACTTTTGATTGATAGTTCCTGAGGAGGCTCAGCTATGGGAGTTTGGGTGGTCCAGTTTTGCCAGTTCATTTCAAGGGGAGGTCAACCCATAGCCCAGTCTTGGAAGGGGTTGACCCCCTCCATCTCCCTATTCTGGGGTCCATAGATGCAGAGATAGGACTTTATCAAATGCGGCAAATATGGCATCATAACAATGCCTAATTTATGTGAAAGGATATGCATACCAGACAATGATGTCCTTTCATGATTTTGTATTGTCCAAAAGCCATTCCTTTTTATTGATGGGCCAAGCTATCAATAGATCTGCCATGGTGCTTTTTTGCTGGTATTGCTGGTGTTTGAAACCTCACACCATTGTGCTTATGTGAATGGGCAGCGTCAATGGGCAGAACACTTCCAAGTGAGATCACGAAAAGTAGATAGGGGATGGTCTTTTTATGAACCTCCCCAGTTCACTTTTTAGTTTTAAAGTGTGTATCTGGGCTTGTCTGTACCTTTTGTGTCTGTGTGTTTCTTTATTTTTTAACCTTTGAGGGAGCAATCCAAGACACTGAGTCCTACCACCAGGATAGATTCAGTACCTTGGACAGTTCCTTTCACATTCAGATTAAAACCCAAAGTGGATTCATTGCCCCACTGTCATGGAAGCCACCAGCCACCTCTGCACACATCACTGCTTCAGAAGATGTGATCCCTCTGCTTAGGTTTGGAAAACTCTGCAACTTTTGCCCTACATATAGCACATGGTCACTTGTCTGCCTGCCATGCAGCTGTAAAAATGAGAAAAAAGAGGTGGCAACTTCTATTCACCACCACAAATGTGGTGGATACACAAGGGATCTGAGCCCAGGGTTTTAAGTGCTAAGTATTCAAAGCCCTGGGCTTGGATGAGCAAATCTGTCCATTCCTTTTTGTTCTACGTTGTGGATTCTGGTGAACCTAATCAATGAACCTAATACACAATTTTTTAAAAATTGCAATCTGGGATTTTAAGTATCAGAATTTAACATTGCTTAACCCCCACTACTCATTATCCTAAGACTTCCTCATCTCAACAGTGTAATTTATGCCAGTGAGAAAGGGTCAGTTTGTGGCTGCTAAAAAGCTGAAGATCAGACATCCTTCCTGATTTGTTGTAAAACCTCCAGAGATCTCCTACAGTACTAGATCTGGGTCTACTTTATGCTTACCTTTTTTCTTGGAAACTGTACTTTGAGATGCTGTATGGGAATCAAAGCATGTAGTCCTTACATAGGTGACTCTTCCCTCATATTCTAACAATAACTTGTAGCTTTTTTTTAGATGAGCCCAAAGTGTAGGTTTGGAGCAAACCACGTCAGAAGCTCACCAAGAGAGGAACTCATTTTGGTTCTGACAATAGTAATTATGATATTTTTATATCATATCATCTGGTATCATTTTATGATATGAAAAAAGTCAGTTTGAAACTGAGTGGGATATATTCTTTTTAAAGAAGCCTAAGAAACTGGTAAACATTTATATTTAACTCCATTTAAAAGAAAGAGCATGAAAGCATCCAAAATGATTTTATTTTTTTTGCATTTGCTCTGCCTGGATGGAAAAAATGTCAAGAAAATATCCCCTCCTTTTGCTTGCAGGCCCAAAAGTGTTTGCCAAGGGTCTCTTGATGTCCAAGTTGTAAACCATGAAGGATGAGGGTGTATAATGGAAAAAAACTGTCTACCACGCAGTGACAGGCTGTACAAGTACTAGTGTTGGCAAATTACCTGCAAGGCCCCTCTTTTGACTTCAACAGGAACAGGATGATGCCTTGTATGTAACTGGTTCATATCTTAGCGGGAGACTTTGTGTGCCTCTGAAATATGGGTAGGGATGATCTCATCACCACTGCTGTCCATGTGTGCTGCTGCCAGGGTGTTTTTTTTTTAAAGGTTTGAATTAGCTAAGCTCGAACATCTGTGTTTGCCAGGTTACCTGGAATACTTGACTCACTGCAGAATTGACACATTCCAGGAGAAACAAGGAATCTGGTGGTCCCACAGAAGTCTAGACCTTCTAGCACTTGACACAGGAAGACAGACATGCTTGTTTTCCATAATGCTGCCACATTTTGAACAACTCCTGCCCCTGTGCCTTTAACACAGAGGTGGGCATCCCTTGCAGGTGGGGGATGGCATTTTTTGCCATTGGTCCCTTCAGAAGATGAATAGTCTGTCAAAATGGGGAGGGGGGGAGGGAGGACCAAGACAGAAGTGTTCTGGTTTGTTTTTTTAAATGGGCATCACCATCACATCATAATCATCCTCATCATTTATACCCCATGGTTTCCCCGAAACCAGAACTCAAGGCAGCTTACAAATTAAAACAAATGCAATAAAAGATCAACACTGAAACAGAAATCAAACTAGTAACAATGCCAAATCCCATTTATAACATTGCAATTAAAATGTTTTTTAAAACAGTTGCAAAACAGTACTATTGAAAATATGCAGCATGTGCTTAAAATTATTTTGGAAAACCACAAAAATTTGTTTTACATTTGGACGTCTCTCCTCCCTTCCCAGATTCCCCTTTACCTTGTTGGAATGTTCTGTGTTGAGATGCTTGATGTTATTGATACCGGATGCAACTTTTCTGATGTTCTGGGATTTTCAGAGAATGCTAAAGCTTCACAGGTGGGGTGGGCAGCTGAGGCCCTCCAGATATGGCCTTCCAGATCATCTTTAGTCAGCCTAGCTAAGCAAGAAGAAGTATGAGGATTGCAAACCAAGCGTGTCTAGAGAGCCACAGTTGCCTGCCCATCACAGAGGTTAAAAAACAGTCCACGTTGTATGCCTAACCAGGTCAGCACTTTTTCAGATGGGGTAAAAAAAACACCATGGAAGTTGGGAGGAGGACAGTGCTGTCCCACTTCCAGTGCTCTGTTTTGGATGACGCCATCCTCCTCCCGTCCATCATTTGTTCTGCCTCCATCCTGCTTTCATTTTGCCACCGCCGCTTTTTATTAATGGAAATTAACAGAAACTTCTGTTAATAAAAAGCGGTGGCAGCAAAACGAAAGCAGGATGGAGGCAGAACATACGAATGATGTGAGGAGGATGGCATCATCCAAAATGGAGTGCTGGAAGCAGGACATCACTGTCCTCCTCCTGACTTCCGTGGTTTTTTTTTTTTTACCTCATCTGAAAAAGTGTCTCTATCAAGTCTTTTTTCAGGCTTTCATAGGTATAATATAGAACAAGAGTGGGCAAAAGGTGACCTAGAGCTACATTCCCTTCGGCTGTTTTTGTAGTGCTCAACCCCTCCAATCTCTCTTGGCCATGCCTTTCTGTCTCCCTCAAAAGGTAAACTGTTCTTTTTGGAAGCCCTCAAGAATGGCAATTAATCTTTTAAAATAGGGCCACTTGAACATACCAGTGTATGGACTACTGTGGGTAGTTTCTCTGTTCAGGAAAGGCCATAGGAGGTACACCAGTTGGAAAATGGCACCAAGCACTCTAAGCCATTTGGGCCTCCAGTGACAGGGATGGATCCAAGAGTACTACCAAGCTACACACCTGCTCCTTCAGGGGGAGTGCAACCCCACCCAGAACAAGCCATTTATCCAATTCCAAGACCCGAGAACCACCAATCCACAGAGCCTCCACCTTATCAGGATTCAGCTCCAATGTATTGGACCTAATTCAGCCCTCTACAGCATCTAGGCACTGATTCAGCCACCTGCACAGCCCCAGCTGACTCCAATGACAAGGAGAAATAAAGCAGAGTATCATCAGCATACTGATGGCACCCCATTCTAAACCTCCTTGTGATCTCACCCAGTGGCTTCATGTAGATATTGATGGATAAGATGGAACCCTGTGGCACCCCACAACTTAATAGCCATGGGTCTGAAAAGAAAGTCCCCAACGCTACTCTCTGGAATGGTGCCTCCTACTCCCATCCCACAGAACCCGTCCAGTAAGACAACCATGATCAATGGTATCAAAAAGCTGCTAGGAGATCCAGAAGATCAACAGGATAGCATTCTCACTGTCTTTCCCTTGATGTAGATCAGAACAATCAAAGCAACTAAGACCATTTCAGTATCATAATCTGGCCTGAAATCAGACTGAAATGGGTCCAGATAATTTGTTTCCTCCAAGAACACCTGAAGTTGCCCAGCCACCACAGACTCAAACATTTTGTCCAAAAAAGGGGGATATTTGCAGTTGGGCAGTAGTTCTCATATACCTCTGGGTCCAGGGAAGTCCTCTTCATGAGACGGCGCATAACCACCTCCTTCAAGGCAGCAGGCACCTCCCCTTGAGATAGTGAGACATTTACCACCCCTGGACCCACTCAGTCAATCCATTCCTGCTAGATTTTATTAGTTATGATGAGCAAGGGTTGAATTTACATGAGATGCTTCAAGCATCTTGTCCACATAAGTCAAGCATCAGTAACTGAAACTGATCCGATGAAAACTGACCAGACAGTGCATAGGACACCTCCCTAGGCTCTGTAACAACTTTGGTGTCAAGGTCCAAGCGAATGTGAGGAACTTTTCCCTCAAAGTGCCTAGCAAATTTTTCACAGCAGGTAGCTGTGGGCTGCATACCTGAGCTCTCTAGGCCAGTACCCAAAAGACTCCACTTGAAATAATTTTACTGTGTAGGAGGGTGAGAATGAAACCCTAATGCTGTAATGGACTTTTTGGCCTATCTCACGGCTGCATAGTAGGCACAATGAAGAGTCTTTACTAATTTCCAATTGAATTCACTCCAAGAACTGTCCTGCCAGCACTCTAGCCATTGTCCTACCTGTTTCATTGCCCACAGTTCTTCTGCAAACCAAGGTGAATTACGGTCTCCAAAACACTGGATTGGGCATTTAGGCGTAATTGTATTGACAGCCCTTTCCATCTCTCTATTCCATAGTGAAACCAAGGCTTCAATAGAATCACTAGCTCTGTCAGCTCAAAAATCCCCCAGAGCATTCAGGAATCCCTCAGATTCCATGTGTCTGTGGGTGGACCATCTTAACAGGTCTCCCACCCCTGCAGGGAGAATCTGCTACCACCAAATCAAACTTCACAAGGAAATGATCTGACCATGCCAATGGGCTTATTGAAATCCCCCCTAAAATCAGATAATCCTCTATCCACCCAATAGCAAAACACAGATCCAGGGTGTGCCCAGCCTCATGTGTTGGATGAACAATACACTGGTGCAGCCTCATGGTTTTCATGGCGGTGATGAAGTCCTGAGCTGGCCCCATTAGGACAGCCTATGCGTGTATGTTGAAATCCCCCAGAACCGCAGTCCTAGGGTTCTCTAACACAACCACCGAGACTGCCACAGCCAGCTCAGGGCAAGGAGACTTCTGGGCAGCAGAGTGGGCAGTACACCAGCAGCATCCCTGTTCTGTTGGGTTTATACCAAAAGAAGGTATAAACCCTCAAAACTGTTACCTTGGTGGATGGACTTCCCTGTGAGGAATGTGGAATTCTTATGGATGATGGCAACTCCCCTCGCCCACCCAGCCCTCTAATCTCAGTTGGTTGCACATGTGCCCAGGTGGACAAAGCTGGAGAGATCAAGTCCTCCAAGCTCATCCACCCAAGTATCTGTGATATACACCAGATCAGCCCCTTCATCCATGATCAAGCCATGATAATAGTAGTTTCATTATGAACTGACTTGGAATTTAGGTGTGAGCTGACATAGCAATCTTGAGGGCTGGGGGAAGGACTGAAACATGGGATTGATCTCAAACATCTGCCCCATATTTCCCTTACCTGGCATTGTTATTCTTCCCAACAGGATTTCTCAACAGTTGGGAAACTGTTTTTCAACTTGGGAATAAATAATTATGAATATTTTTTCCATTCACACATCACAGTGGTTACATCACCCGAAACATTACCTTTACTTATTTCTTTTAAGCAAGCTGAAATTGTTGTTGCTGTTTTCGTTAATATCACCACCAATCATCTTTCCTTTTTCAACTTCATTATTCTATTTATATGTTATTCTCTCTTATTCTCTCTCTAGATCTTGTATTTTTGTTCACTCCTTCAGTTACTGTACACCTCAACGTATCTTTTCCAACCCATGGGTCAAGAATCACTCATCAAGGGAAAATGTTTCCATCATGGCTCCATTCCATTTGTGAGTGTATTCATTTCTGATTTACCATGGTGACGTTCAAACTCCCAATTTTTATCTCAGGAAACTAACATCAGTCCAGAATCACCATATAAAAAGTTTAAACTATTTTTACCTTTTGGGTTCTTTCCTAAATTGCCTGGATTTCCCTGAGTTAACTAATAATATTACTAAAGTTGCTCCAAACAGGCGTATGTCTACACACTCAATAAATACTCACACACCTAGATTCTTGAGCAATGTTATTGGTTTAAGGAGAAATGAGCATTGAATGAGATCATTGAATCTTCCACCACCACAACCAAGCACATAAGAAAATGGGGAGGGGTTTCATAGATTTGTACCTAGTATACACCATCTCTCTAAAGGCCACCACTCTTTTGAGGGAGCAGCTATTCCTAGAAGAGCAACTTTTGGTCAAATCACACAATCATGTTGAGACTCCTAATCATAGTAGACCCACTGAATACACTGATCAATGGTGAGTTGACACTTATGTAAATCTCATTGATTCAATGAGTCTGCTCTCAATGGGACTACTCATAGGATTCAGGTCAAGCCCGTATGTTAAACGAAAATCAGATTAATGGTAACTAGATTAATAACAGATAAATGACAATTTGGTGTGTTCAAACTGTGCGTTTAATCTATACTCAGCTTGAAGTCTTGGGCAAGCTTCTTGCCTCATCTGTTTGTTTTCTGCAGGGTAGATATTGCAAAGGAGCAAAAGAACAATATAGGAACAAAGAAGTGGAAGTTGCATTTGGTATTCAGATATGAGAAGCTCCTGCATTTGTCTTGCACCCAGTTTGCTCTTTTGAACAATTGGTAGTTACTAGCTTGCTCTACTAGCCATTGTTGAACCCTGAAATCACCACCCTAATTATTGGCAATATGTGTAATTATAGGAAGGTGGGCCTGTGTTGA
This sequence comes from Gambelia wislizenii, assembly GCA_030847615.1. Taxonomy (NCBI): domain Eukaryota; kingdom Metazoa; phylum Chordata; class Lepidosauria; order Squamata; family Crotaphytidae; genus Gambelia; species Gambelia wislizenii. The sequence continues at coordinate 135,353,749 of JAUMIR010000006.1, read as the reverse complement.
ATAAACACAGAGGGCACACTGCAAAATTTTTAGGAGTCCTTGCAGGTGGAGTCTGGGGAATGCAGAGTCACTGGGCAGCTTTCGCCTTCATTACGAACCTCTCCAGACATGCAGCTCTCTACGTATTGGATTGAATAATAGTTATTCGCTTATCTAGGTGAAAGTTAAGAGCAGTAGGTGGCTTCTCTGTCAGGGAGTGGTAAATCTGCTCCAGCTTTTAGCCTGAACTTTAATGGACCTGTCTAAAGTGCTGTACTCTATCCACCAAACAGGTTCAGAACCTTAGATAAGTCCTTTCCTCTGGCTTTTCTTCGCAAACGAAGATTCAGGAAGGACTCATCCCGCGTTTTCTGCAAGCGTGCTGATGACTAAAAAGGCCAATCCGAGATAGACAAGTCTGGTTGCAGAAAGCACAGCAGAAGGTTTCCTTGAGCGATGTTACCGGGTTGTGATTCTTTCTGTGTTGCCGTTTCTCTTCAAGACTTGTTCAGCGTGAGCTCTCAAATAAGGCTGCAGCATTGTGGATAGTGCATCTCCATGCCTCCCGATGTGAGGCCAGGGAGGACCATTGTTGGTGATCAATTTGGCCGAGCCTGAGATGTTTCAAGGAGTCCTTGTATCACTTTTTTGGAGCACCCCTCTTACGTTGTCCCATGGCGAGTTCACCGTAGAGTACTATTTTGGGGAGGCGATGGTCCTCCATCCTAGACACATGCCCTGCCCAGCGCAGCTGTGTTCTCAATATCATGGCCTCAATGCTGGTGATCCCTGCTTGCTCAAGGACAGCAACATTCGTTACATAGTCAGTCCAGTGTATATTTAGGATTGTGCGTAAACAGCGCTGGTGGAAGCGTTCGAGGAGTCATAAGTGGTGGTGATAGGTGACCCATGTTTCAGACCCATAAAGGAGAATAGACAGTACAATGGCTCTATACAAACTGATTTTTGTGTTTCGCCTCAGTTGTTTATTACTTCAGACTCTTTTGTAAAGTCTTCCAAATGCGCTATGTGCCTTTGCTAATCTGTGATTGATCTTTTTGTCAATCTTAGCATCTGGGGAGATGATGCTTCCCAGGTAGGTGAACTGCTGAATCGACTTAAGCACAGAGTTGCCAACGGCAATGTGGGGATGGTGGTGTTCGTCCTGTGGTGCAGGCTGGTAAAGAACTTCTGTTTTCTTCAGGTTGACTTCCAGCCCAAACAGCTCTGCAGCTGTTGCGAAGGAGGCTGTTAGGCGCTGCAGAGCTGCTTCTGTGTGGGCAACAAGGGCAGCATCATCAGCGAAGAGCAGCTCACGGACTAGATAGTTTAGAGTCTTCGTGCGAGCCCTCAGATGGCTAAAGTTAAACAAGCTACCATCAGTACAGTAACGTATATAGATGCCATTGTCCTCTTTGAGCTCTGCCGTAGCCCTTTGGAGCATCATGTTCCATAAAGCATAAGTCCTTTAAAGTTCAGATTAAAACACAGAGAGGGTCCCACGGACATTGGAACCAACTGCTAAAAGTAAAGCAAGTGGCACACTTAGGAATGCTGTACCTGTAGGAACTACAATTGTTTCCTGTCTCTAATGACTCCAGCTGTTAAAATTCCCTTTTTTGTCACAGTAAACTGTGATCAGAGGACCTTTCACACTACACAATTACAGCACTATGAATCCACTTTAACAGCCATGGTTAAATTAAAGCTTTCTGGCCAAGAATTCTAAATGCATGTTTTCTTAGGCAAGGAATATTCAGAGGTAGTTTTGACAGTTCCTTCCTATATAGCCTATAGTACCTGGCATTCATTGGCAGTCTCCCATCCAAGACCTAACCAGGGCTGACCCAATTAGTTTCTAAGTTCAGACAGGATGTGGTGCCCTTAGGGCTACCGCTTCCTAAATTGCCAATCTCAAGATTCAGTAGGATGTTACCATGGCAGTTAAAGTATAATCATAGCACTATAACTGTGTAATATGAAATGGTTGAGCACAACATTTAACAGTGTAACAAAATGTTGGTAACTGTATGGAAGAGAGAGACTGAGAAAGAGATGGGGGGTGCTGACTTTGACTGCAGCAGCCTTTAAAACTTTGGATAAAGAGTTCCAGTTGTGTGAGTCACTGCCCAAAGAGACTTCACAAAGTCAGGAGTAAGACAGTGGAGGAAAACAACTGCAGAGACATGGAAAACATTTTTTTAAAAAAAACAACCGGCCACAATCCTGCCTTGACAACAGTGATGTACACAAGCCCTTGGTCATGGTGGCACTGAAAAAAAAATAATTGAAGCCCAAGTAGGAGATCTGCTTTGATTTCTGTAACATTTTTATTTTTCCAAGCACAGGTTTATTCTATGCTATATCCTCTTCATTCTGTGTTTTTTTTAAACCATGCATATGAAAATGTACTGGTTCCCATATTCACATGTGCAAGGGTAAAATGTATACACCTATTATTTCCCCAAATACATGCCATTTTTGCAAGCAATTTCCCATCAGATGTGTTGTTGTATGTGCTATTTTACTGGTGGCACACACTTTTGTGTGTAATTTCCCCTCCAGCAACGGTGGCCAGCCTGCAGCTCATATCCCAAAGTGAATGTTCTGGCCCTCAAATCCTGCCCTTCCTGCCTGTTGCTGCAATGGCACAGGGTGAGGAATAAAGTCATCCCCATATGACCTACTAGCCTTGCCAGATGTTAGGGCCTGGCCCTGAGTTTCCAGTTTTCAGGGGTCATCTCCAGCTGGGAGAGGAGGCTGCAAATTCTCCAGCTTTGGTGAGCCAGAGGAAAGGGCTGTGTGCAAATCTCCAACTTAACTAGGAGAGCAGCAGCTGGATACAATTTCCAAGGCTTACTAGATTTTCAGACAACACTGTTATAGGAGATTTTCACACGGAGCCAAAATGCCCCGTTACTGTTCTGCCACCTCCTCTCCCGTTCCCACCATGGAATAACAAAAATCTTTCACACACCTTAATTCCGTGGCAGGAATGGGCTCCCCCTCCGCTCGCTGGCTGGCCGTAAATGCAGCCGTCGTAAGGCTGCTTTTATGACCGGCCATCTGAAATGTTATCACGTTATCACGTGATAACGGCCAGGTGGTAAATTTAAAAAATAAAACTCCCCCAAACATAAAATCAGTTCACCAAGCACAAAAACACACTTTAAATAACACAATCAAAACAGGGAGGGTAAAATAAATGGTGCCACTTGCCTGGATGTCCAGATCGTACCAGGAAGTGCTTGGAACGGACCTCCCCTCCGCAGCTGTCATTTCGGAACAGGAACGGGGTTCCTGTTCGCACACCTGTGATTGCGTGATAGCGACGGAACGGGAGATCTATTCACGATGAAAAATCATGATTACATTGTTCTGGAACAGTCATGGGAGCAGGATGGATGCAGGACAGAATGGGGTCAACGTCGTCCGAAAGGGAAAACCTTTCCTGACCCTGTTCTGTTCCTTCCATGGGATACATAGCCTGTGTGAAAATCCCAATAGTGTTACTATTCCACTATATTTGCTATGGCTGCCTCCTGTTGAATCCTGGGATTTGCAGTTTAGGGAGGGGCATTTGCAACTCTCAGCCAGAGAGCTCTTAGGCCTCACTAAACTACAAACCCCAGAATTCCACAGCAGGAAGCCAGAGCAGTTAAAGTGGAATAGTAACACTATAACAGTATTGGAGATTTTCAGACGCCTCTTTCAGCGTCTTGCCGCGCAAGCAGCCTCCAGAGCAGTAACAAGGCTGTTGCGCGGCAAGGGGTCCATTTTGGACAACGCCGTTTCCCTCTCGGCGTCGTTCGTGAATGTTACGGCTAGCATTGGAGGTGGCTGTGCTGTTTTTCACTCACAGAAGTTGTCCGTGAGTAAAAAACAGCGCGGCCGCCTCCAATGCTAGCTGCAGTCCAATGCCGAGAGAAACGGCATCATCCAAAATGGACCCCTTGCCACACAGCAGCCTCGTTACTGCTCCGGAGGCTGCTTGTGCGGCAAGATGCTGAAAGAGGCGTCTGAAAATCTCTGTAGTCTGAAAATCTCCTAATTTATTTCTTGCTGCAACTTCCAAAGTTTCCGGGGGTGGGGAGTATGTATTTACTTAGCTTTCTCCTTACCTCCTGGTTGTGGTGCCAGGCTCACCCTCCACTCTGCTCTGCATCCATTTTCTGGCTAGAAGCAAGTGAGATTAATTTAATGTTCCTTATCCCATCTCCCTTGGTAGGTGAAAATTCACCTTCATTTCACCTTAACCTGGGAACAGCCTCTTTAACTAGGATTTGTGTAATAATTTCCAAACAGGAAAATGTGTTCTGTCTCTTTGTGTGTTTGAATAGTAAGCATGTGAGCAACTCTGGTTGGTACTTAATGCATAACACTTAGTGACATCACCAAGGGAAGTTTCTAAGGACTTTATCAGACACACTAAATACAGTGCCATATGACACCACATAAATGTGAAAGGGTGTGCAGATTAGATGATGTTGCCCTTTCGCGTTTATGTCCTGACAAAATCCCAAACTTTTTTATTGACAGCTGAAGCTGTCAATAGATCCCCTGTGGTATTTTAGTACCAGCATTGCTGGTGTGGGAAACCTTGGACCATTTAAATCTCATCACTGCAGCAAGAATGGCCAGTCCAGTGTGAACACTTCCAGGGGAGATTGGGATATCCATGTAAGGTTTGCTCTTTTTATGACCCTCCCCGCATTACTTGGGACTTCTAAAATGTGTTTAGGTGCTTTTTTGAAGTTTTAATGTGTTCGTTTTGTTTTTATTTTTGAATTTCCCATGCAATGAAGTCTTGCGGGATTTCAGACGAGGAAGTGAACAGGGCTCAGTTCATTTCCTCTTTATTGCCTGGGTTGCCTTTGCCGGGAGAGGAAGGTAACTGCTGGGGGGGGGGGAGTGTTCTTTTTCCGGCATAAAAGTGGGGTTTTTTTTTATGCCGGCAAAAGAACATTTAAAGGGGCTAGTCTGATAAAGTCCTAAGACTCAGGTTTGGTGTGGAAGCCTGAGATGCTCCAGAACTGGTAACCCCTTGCCCTACTCAACTCCATCCAGCAATTTCTGATGAACCAGTACGAGCCCAGTTCTGTCAGGAAACAGGGTGTATGGGATGGCTCTCCCCATGTCCTTTGATTCCCTAAAGAATCAGTCATTTTGCCAGGAAATAGGGCATGGAAGGACCTCTGTGCTCCCTGTTGCCAAAGATGGAGTGATAGGCAGAGGGAGATTTATTCGCCCCCTGTGAAGATCACACTGTTCTCCACCACTGATAGTATTAGAGAAACAGCTATGCCTAGTCAGGACTGTCCGAAGCCTCAGATTTCAGAGCCAAAAGTTGAGACCTAGGTATAAGCCCTTGTGATGTTCATAGGAGTGGTCCCTCGTGATGCTACATGGGACAGCCCTTGGTGATGTCACTGAGCATGGTTTGTTAAGTATCAACCACATGTGCACAGAGTACACCATTCAACTAAAAAACACCAAGGGCTCAGCTAGACAGGAGACTTAATTGTGAAAAATAGCACATTACCTCACTATTGCTGCAGTGTTCATTTGTCCCCATGAATCATTCGCAAGATCACTGGCATGAAAAGCCTGCAGTTCACACGGAGCATGCCCGTGGGAAAAGATGGTGGCCATGAGTGAATTACCTGCCTTATTATCTCCCGAAAAGCTCCCTCCATCTCCTCTCTCTTATTTGCCATTAAATGACAGATGTGGAAAATCAATCTTCTGCTTACTTTTTTTTTTTGCTCTGCCACTTGAAAATAGCACTCAATCGTGTCCCCGAAAACAACAATGGTGGCTCCGGCCACTTCGTCGCTGGCAAGCCCGCCCCCATGCACATCCCGCCAATCACATTTTGACTTCCTGGATGTGCCCCAATTCCAATTGATTGTTCAGATGGCCTGTTATGCACAGTTTTGCATACTTTTTAAAAAGATTGCGATAAACAGTAAAAGCTGTTATTGTGAACTACTTGGAGTTTTCAGCCCCCCTCCTTTCCAATATGGTGAATCCTGGCAGGAGCTCATCTAGACAAACGGTATTCTGCCCACATTCTTCGAGGATTTTTTTCATGGTCTAAACAACCCCATAGTCTGAGCGATGAGGAAAATATAGATACACACACTTTTCAAGGCAGTGTTCTCACCCTGAATTTTGCTCCCTTGCTGTGGGAGCTGGAGAAGAGGGGCTAGGATTTGAGATCTGGGAACCCTATTGCTGAAACACCTAACAGGCTTGTTTGCTGGGTGGAAAACAATTAAGATCTTGTTCCTTTGCTCAGTGTGTGCGTATGTGTGTGTGAGAGAGACAGAGGGGAAGGAGATGATAGAGAGAATTATGTGCGTATTAAGGGGTGTATGGTGTGAGAACTGACATGTGTGCAAATTTGGGGTGTGTAAGAGGGAGACAGAGAGCAGGAGAATGTGTCTACAGCTGAATGTGTATGGACTTTATCACACTACACTGTCATAGTGTTAATTATTCCACTTTAACTGCTATGGCTGCCTCCTGTGGAATTCTGGGGTTTGTAGTTTAGTAAGGCCTAAGAGCTCTGTGGTGGAAAGTTCTATATGCTCCTCCCCAAACTGCAAATCCCAGGATACCACAGGAGGCAGCCATAGCAAAGTGGAATAATAATAATAATAATAATAATAATAAATAAAATTTATTTATACCCCGCCCCTCTGTTAAAACAATCGGGGCGGCTTACAAAATTTAAAATACAATACAAATAAAATCCCCAAACACCCCCACTCCCACCCTCCCCCATTAAAAAACATTAAACAAATATAAATTAAAAAATAATAATAAAATTTAATAATAAAATTAATAACACAGTAACAGTATAGTGTGATAATTTCACAGGTCTAAATGGACTCTGCCTAACTAAGATGTAGCCGCTCCCAAGCAGTATATGCCCCAAAAGGTTCTAGAAGGGACTAACAAATTGGTTTTCAGCCTCCATTTTACCATTTCTTTGAACTACTCTGCTGACAACATTGTCAGGACTATTGTTAAGCTCTGAGAGGATACAGGTTCATGCAGTGTCTTTTATGGACAGGAGGGCCTTTGAACCCCAATGTTCCCAGCACTACAACCAGGCATTGCCTCTGACTAGCCTACACTCTGAAGAATATGAGTATTTCAGGGAGACATGTCTGAAATTAAAACATAGAAACAGGGCTCCCAAGTCTCAGGGCCTGGCCCCTCTTTTCCAGACCTCAGTGTGAGGGGGAGAAACCTCAGGGTGAGAATGTTACCTTGAGAAGTGTGTGTGCATGTGTGGATAATTTTCCTCATTTGTTAGACAATATTTATTTGAATATTTTGTGCAAGTCATACTCTATGCAACGGTGGTTGATACTTCAAGTATCATCCTTAATCACATCTTCACATGTGTATTCCTGCATGGCAGGGGGTTGGACTGGATGACCCTTGAGGTCTCTTCCAACTCTATGATTCTATGATTCAAGGCCTGGCCCTTGCAAGAGTACCATGGCCCACTTCCTGTGACATCACAAGGGATTATCCCTAGGTCTCAGGTTTTGGCCTTGAAATCTCAGGTCTGGGATAGTCCTGAACTGGCAAGTCCATGCCCCTCCTCCTTTTTTAGTTATGCAGCCAGCATTGTGTAGTGGTTTGAGCACTGGACTATGACTCTGGAGACCAGGGTTCAGATTGCCACTTGGCCATGGAAACCCACTGAGTGACCTTGGGCAAGTCACACTCTCTTAGCCTCAGAGGAAAGCAAAAGGAAACCCCTCTGAACAAATCTAGCCAAGAAAGTCCCATGATAAGGCCACTTTAGGGTTACAATAGGTTGGAAATGACTTGAAGGCACACAACAACAACATATTCTCTCTCAATCATTCTCTTTCTCTCTCTTACTTTTTTTGGGAATGTGTTAGTAGCAACCCATGGTGTCACTTGGCCTCTTTGTAGCCAACATCGCTGGTCTTGATTCTCAGGAGATTTTCAGACTACACTGTTATAGTGTTACTATTCCACTTTAACTGCTCTGGCTTCCTCCTGTGGAATTCTGGGGTTTGTAGTTTAGTGAGGCCTAAGAGTTCTCTGGCTAAGAGTTGTAAATGCCCCTCCCTAAACTACAAATCCCAGGAGTCCTCAGGATGCAGCCATAGCAAATAAAGTGGAATAGTAACACTATAACAGTGTAGTCTGAAAATCTCCTACGTGTCAAAGCCCAGGGCAGCTCCACAAGAAATGTCCCTCCCTGACCATTGGCAGCAGCTCTGATCTTGTGGTGAGATGCACAGCTTCACCATATAGCTCCAAAGGCCTGTCCAGATAGATTGGATTTGCTTTTTGAGAATCATAAAGAAACAAAGCCTATCCAATTGTCTTAGCATCAGGCAAGGCTCTTTTGACCACGTGAGAAGCCTTCCTCACAAGGTTTTTTTGTTTTTGTTTTTTTTAAACCCTTTCAGTCAGGGACAGTCTCTGTGCAAGATTTATGGCTTCATTCCAACTTGAAAACAAAAGAGCAAATAGCTGCATGTCACGCATGGAGCTGAAACATTACAGATTATATTGCTGCTCTAGTTTCTGTAAAACTTTCTCAGTGTCAGGGTTAAAAAAAAAAAAAAGCTTTATGATTACCAGCAGGGCAACACAGAGAAGGATAATCTCTTCCATTTATAAGGTCTACAAGAGGCCCCTAAAGCCAAAATATCAGTTCAGGAGCTTTGTTAGAAGGAGTAACTGTTTCCTTTCCCTCATAAAACGCCTATCGCCATTAATCTATGTTTATTTTCCTTCTGCTTTTTTAATTTGGCTAATGGACTTCAGCCGAAGTTCCTTCTAGCAGTTTGAGGAAAGTAAACGCTGCTAAATCCCTTGGGACTTAATAGTCACAGTTAAGCACTTCTTGGGATTATTTTGTCTGACTTTCATCTTTTGCTGCTGGAGAGGCGATGGTGGTGAGCACTCTGGCCCTAACCCCATGACTTAAGAGCCTGGGAATGAACTGCCAAGATTGCTCAAGAAGATTATTACTCCGCTGTCTCTCCTTCTTCCTTCCCTCCCTCCCACCATAGAAAGAAGGCAAATCTGGTCAAGATACAGAATGGGATCCAGTTCTTCCTTGCTTTCCCTTAAACAAAGCTTGTCTACACAAAGGGGGGGAAACCCAAGTCGGAGACCTGTCTTAATGGTTTTACAGCCCCCATAAACTTTGCATGCCTGTAGCTGAGATGGCAGTGAGTGGAGTGTTTTTAAATGGGGGGGGGACCTATTTCTATAGCACACACAAGCAATAAGCCAGCTTTCCAAAAAAAAAAAAAAAGAGGGGAAAAATAGCACAAACCTAGCGCTAAAGCGAAAATCCAACATGGTGGCAGTGGGTGCTTGCCCTGTAAGCCAGCCCCACCCTCTGTGCTCGTCCACCCAATCAGGTTTGCACTTTGTCCTGCATCGGGAAGTGATTCATGTTGAATAACGAGTAAATATGCCCATATTGCTGAAGCTTTTTTAAAAAGTAGGGAAAAGCCGCAAAGGCTTTTCTTGCATAGTTTTTACTCTTTTTGCCCCCCCCCCTTCACAATACAATGAGACAATGTAGGATCCTATTAAGACAGCTCATTTTCTGAGCTAATTCTGTGAGGGGCATTTTCACCATGTGGAGAACCCCAAAAAATGCAGTCTCGTCTAAAATGGGGCTCTATGTCCAATGCCCAAACCATACTCCAGAATTCGCTAGCTGCAGATGGAAAAAGTGTATAAACCCAACAAACAGGCCTAAAGCAGTAGGGGCTTATGTCTTACATGTCATTGCCACAGTGAATCCACTCTAGTGTATTGTCAGGATGAGGTCGTAAAACAACCTTTTCCTGCCATTAACTCTGTATGCTATGTAACCATTTGATGTTTTGCATTCCTTTGAAATGGTAACAAATTGATAGCTGAGAATAGCCTAGAGAGGATGGGTTCTGTTGGAACAAATGGTTGGGAGGATACTACAGCGGAAAGGGGAGTATGGATATTTGGGTAACCAATGAATGAAGTGCCCACCAGATTTATCTGATTGTAAATACTTTTTCTTATATTGCTTTTTCTTATACTGCTTTTCCTTTGAGCTTCATTTCAAGCAACAATGTTGTATACTATGGCTCTTTACTTTCTTCTGTGTCCAGACTTTAAATGAACTATCCAAGATGCCAAACCCTATCCTCCAAGCTGGGTAAGCTCTGTTAAACTTTATACTAAAACCCAGAGCAAATTCATCTCTGCCCTGATTTCAGAGCTACTGGCCACTGTTGGCCTAGAGTCCTCCTGGGATTTTAGACCTAAGACCTTGCACTGAGAGGGAAATCAACTTTTTCATTTGCAGCAGAAGCTGGAATTGCATTGTAATTGTCTGGCCCTTGTGTCGATCATGAGCCCACTCCACCTTTGGAAGGCACTTATACAAAGCACTCATTGGTTGACCCTTGAGTCAAACACTAGTGTGCCAGCTGTGCCCATTCCTTGGGACATTAGATCTGTCTATGGTGACACATGCCTTAATTACATTATCTGATTACTACTTTAATGCACTATACGTGGGGCTGCCTTTGGAAACTGTTCAGAAACTTCAGCAGGTCTAGAATGCTGTGGTCAGAATGCTGACTGGGGCCAGTTATAGGGAGCATATAACTCCTGTGTTAAAACAGCTTCACTGACTACTGGTTCATTTCCAGGCACAATTCAAAGTGCTAGTCTTGACCTATACAGCCCTACACAGCTTAGGTCCAGACTATCAGAAAGATCGTATCTCACTCTACGAACCTGCAAGGGTTTTTGTGTTTAAGTTTTTTTATTAGTACAATGCAACTGGAAACGATGCCTTATGAGGAGAGACTTAGGGAGCTGGGTATGATTAGCCTGGAAAAAAAGACGGTTAAGAAGCGATATGATAGCCCTGTATAAGTATTTGAAGGGGTGTCACGTTGAGGATGGAGCAGGCTTGTTTTCTGCTGCTCCAGAGACTGGAACACGGAGCAATGGATGCAAGCTCCAGGAACAGAGATTCCACCTCAACATAAGGAGGAACTTTTTGACAGTAAGACCTGTTTGGCAGTGGAACACACTCCCTCGGAGCGTGGTGGGGTCTCCTTCCTTGGAGGTCTTTAAGGAGAGGCTGGATGGCCATCTGTTGGGGATGCTTTGATTGTGATTTCCTGTGTGGCAGGGGGTTGGACTGGATTGCCCTCGTGGTCTCTTCCAACTCTGCAATTCTATGATAATTAACATAACAGTTAATAGAACAAAAAAACATGAAAGAAAAAAAGAAACATATCTTTAAAACAATACAGATTCCCTCCCAATCCATACCCTAATGTGTACAAAAAGAAAAAAAAAACAGGAAAAAAGAAAAGACAGAAAAGAAGGGAAAAAAGAAAAGATAGATAGTAATAAGAAATACTTCCCGTTTACCTATATCTATGATACTTATCATAATACTATTCACAAACCTCTTAGTTGATAAGAATTCAATTTAACATTCTAAACTCCCCTTTCCTTAAAAAACAAAAAGGTTCTTATTACAAATTAAACCCACTAATCACCAAGTTTCCTCTTAATTACCTAATGTAATTCATAAAATGTTCCCATGTTTTTAGATAGTTTCTTAATCCTTTATTTTTAATAAAACTAGTTAATTGTCCAACGTCACCAATTCCATCAATTTTTCAATACATTCTGAAATGTTTCGAATCGTCTCTTTTTTACAATGTCTTGCATATATTATCCTCGAGGCTGTATCCATATAATTAATCAAATTTTTATTTCTCCTTTCAACTTTATCTTCTACATCAATCATATTTAATAAGAACAATTCTGGTCTGAAGACTATATCCTTCCCCAAGATAATTTGCATTTCTGTAACAACTCCCTTCCAATATTTCTTTGCACCTTTGCCTGTCCACCAGAGATGGTAAAATGTCCTACTTGTTTGATGACATTTTGAACATTTGTTATCAACCTCCATATACATTTTAGCTAATCTTTCTGGAGTCATATACCATCTAAATAGCATTTTATAATAATTTACTCTAATATCATAACTACACGTAAACTTTATCCCTTTATTCCATACTTCTTCCACTGAGAACCTGCAAGAGTTTTAAGATCTTCAGGGGAAGGCTTTCTATTGGCCCCACCACCACCACCACCACAGGCTCACTTGGTGAGGACATGTGACGGAGCCTTCCCAGTGGCTTCTCCCACCCTCTGGAACTCCCTCCTGCGAAAGGCTAGGCTGGCCCCCTCCCTTTTTATATTTTGTCGGCAGGCAAAAATGTTCTTATTTAAGCAGGACTTTGATGTATAATTGTGGCTTTTATTGGGGTGTGTTTTTATGTTGTTTTTACTTCTTTTTTACTTAGATGTTTTTAAGTGGTTTTAATTGCTTTTAATTGTGATTTTAATTGTTCTGTGAACCGCCTTGGGTCCCACTTTGGGAGAAAGGCAGCACAGAAATTGCACAAATAGAATAAATAAATAAACACTCCTCCCATTTTAGGGCAAATTACAAAGTGTGGAAAAACGGTTTTAAAAAATGTTGGGGGAAAAAAACCTAAAATAAAACGTCAGAGAAAAGTTTGGGAAGATAACCATGCAGCCAGTAAAAATACCAAACAATACCTCTGAAGTAATTAATCCACTTGAAGCATGGGGACAGACAGCATGCCCTCAAACTTTCCTGACGAGGCATGGTTAGTTCCAATTAATCCTGTCACCCCACTTTTTCAGCTGCTTTTAAAATGTCCCAGATTCCGGCCCCTTCTGTCCTCTTCCCCCTGCTGAGTGAAATTATTGTTGCTCTTTGGACTCAGTTTGGGGCAACTGAAGTAAGGTGAGGACAAAGAGGGAAAGTGAAAGGAAGAGAGAGATACAGATCTTTTAAAAGCAGCTGAAAAAGTGAGATGACAGAGAATTAATTGGGGAGATTTTCACACTACGCTATTATAGTGTTACTATTCCACTTTAACTACTTTGGCTTCCTCCTGTGGAGTTCTGGGTTTTGTAGTTTAGTGAGGCCTAAGAGCTCTCCCACTGAGAGTTGTAAATGCCCCTCCCTAAACTGCAAATCCCAGGATTCCACAGGAGGCAGCCATAGCAAATAAAGTGGAATAGTAACACTATAACAGTGTTGTCTGAAAATCTCCTTAGACAGTCTCTGCCAAATAGAGTAGAGGTCCCTACAGACTTTATCAAATGAGCCCCTTAAAAGTGTTCTTTTGCTAGCATAAAAACCCTCGTTTTTATGCCAGCAAAAAGAATGCTCCCCACTGCACTTACCTCTAATCCCAGCAAAGGTTTCCCTGGCAATTAAAGAGGAAGTGAATGGAGCTCCGTTCACTTCCTCATTCAAAACCCCGCATATTCTCATGAGAATACATAGCACAGGAAATTCAAAAATAAAACCAAAAATAACACTAAAAAAGTTACACCAAGCACCTAAACACACTACAAAACTTCCAAGTAACCTGGGGAGGATCATAAAAAGTGTGTCACTTACCTGGCTGTCGTGATCTCACCCGGAAGTGTTTGCGCTGGACCGGCCATTGCCGCTTCATTGACGTGAGAACAATGGTGCAAAGTTTCACACACAAGCAACGTAAAGCAACATGCAGGATCTATTGATGGCTTCAGCCATCTATAAAAAACTATGGGTTTTGGCTAGGATATAACCGTGAAAGGGCAATGTCACCTGATATGCACACCCTTTCACAAGTATGTGGCATTGTTATGATGCCGTATTTTATGCATCTGATAAAGTCCTATAATATATTAACTCTATAATGGGGGCAGAGGAATGGAAACAGTAGATAACCTATTATGGCACACTACAACACAGCAAACTCTTGAAGCAAAATATAGCAGTGCAAACCCTCAGGAAAATTATCAATGTCATTAGACAAGCAGCACATCAGACCAGAACATGGAAAATTTTCCTTTTGGGTGCCTGCATCCAACTAGGAATTTGTCTATACAATCAAATACCCTGAACCCCATGCAAATGCCCCCAAATCTATTGTAATCAGGCCACTTGTGGCATGGTCTTTTCCCCGAATCTGGGACTATTTGGCCACATGTGTCATGACCCAGATTCCCAGCATTTCAGGGTATCCTACCAGGATGTGCAGTATTTGGGATTTGGGGTTTTCTGTGGGGTTTTGTCCACCACCGCCACTGCTGCCACTGCATCCAATATTAAAGCTCCAGAGCCAGTTCCCGGTGGAAGGGAGAGGTTTTCTCCCTTTCCATGGCTTGGCAGTGGTGCCTCTGTTCATTCTCCTGTTTGCCTGTCACAAAGAGGCACTTGAAGAAAGCGACGGAAGCACTTCAAAGAAGCAATAGGCAAGTGGGACAACAGGTAGAGGCAATGCTGCTGAGCCAGGGGAAGGGAGAAAACCGCTCCCTTCCACCAGGAACTGGCTGTGGAGCTTTAAAATTGGTCACGGTGGTGGCGGTGGACAAAACCCTACAGGGACAGTGGAGACACGTCTCTGCAGAGCATAATAATGCACAGGTCTTCTGGGGGAATGCTGGGGAATGCAGGAGCATGCAAGCAAAACTCCATTCAGAGTTTTTGACCCACGCAGACAAGCCCTATGTCATTCTACCAGTGCAAAACCTGCTGCTTGTGCAATTTCAGAATTAGTTTTAGGAATCCAATAAAGTTCTTGTTACACAAGCAGTTAAACTTTTGTGGAAATATTTGCACAAAAGGCTCTACAAGTAGTCACTCAAGTGGTTATACAACCAGTTGCACAAGCAGTTGTGCAATGACGTAATCTAATGAAAGTATGCCAACGGCAATTACATTACATTTATGCCTTGGACTAAGACTCCCAGAATCCCCCAGCTAGCATGGCCAGTTTATGCTGGGAGTGGGACGCTGGGAATGACGGTCCAAAAAGCAAGTTTTCTAGGCTCTGCTTCAGGTTTCAAAAGGGGAAGAACATATTTCAACATTCCCCATAAGCTGAAAAGAAATACAACAGTGAGAGAATTACATTATTTCTTTAGTTTTTGATGCTAGTTTTCTAAATTGTTGTTGTGTGCCTTCAAAGTTATTCCTGATTTATGGAGTCCTTAAGGCTTTCATGGGGGCTTTCTTGACATGGGGCTTTCATGAGGCTTTCTTGGCAAGATTTGTTCACAGCTTTTTTGCCTTCCTCTGAAGCTGAGAGAGTGTGACTTGACCAAGATCACCCAGTGGGTTTCCATGGCTTAGAGCCGTAGTCCAATGCTCAGACCATTACACCACACTGGCCGTTTTCTAAATATAGAAAAGTTTATAAAAGAAAGACATGGGGGAATGTTGGACGATATAATCCCAGGTTGGGGGGTGTCATATCTTCTGGGCACTACATCATGGAGCTTCAGTTACATGGAGCAGACCTATGATACTTTATCTGCCATGCTAGATAATGCTAGCTTGTCTCTGAGTGTTAATAAAAATTGCAGTGCAGTATACATGACAACAGCATCTTGCTGGAGCATCATCCTTCTTGGCACTACTCCGAAAAAACTGGCCTTTAGTTTTTAACTGGTTGCTGTTTTCCTTCTTGCCCTGGAGCAACTGTACCCCTCAAATTGTTTTGCTGGTGAAACCATCCAGCTTTGCTAAGGCATTTCTAATTCCGTTCTAAATGACACATTATAGAACTGAATGGGGAAAATTTGTTTGAGTTGCAGTTTAATTTCAGGTTAAGGTATCTTGTACTTTTGAATCAATGCATTAACACAGTTATCCTTTAAAACTGCTCTTCCCCAAATCTTCCAATGGAGTTCTCCAATAAAAAAATAAGTACAAAAATGAATATATTGAGGCATAAATGTACACAATGATATTCTATCAAAGGAGAATATTAAAAAGGAATTATATTAGACATGGTGCTTGCACAAATGTATATAATAGTCAAAACTGCACACACAAAAAGGCATTTTTAGGAGAAACATTCACAAAAACTACATACAATTTTTCAAGCAAATTTTAAGGAGAAGGATTCTCAAGGTTTAGGATAAATCAAACTTAAGACTGGGAAAATCCTCAAAGTATGGGACAAACAGAATTTAAGACTGGACACATAAGAAGCTGAAATTGACAGACCTCTCTGTTCCTAAGTATGGATGCCTAAAGCAACATGGACACTGCTCAGAAAAAAGACTGAAGGCTTTCTCTTTGCCCCAGTTTTCCCCTCTGTAAAATTGGTATAGCTGTTCATAAGATTGTCACGGGGACCAATGAGACAGACTATAGCTCTCTCATATCCTTGATGTACTGTAGAAGTGTTTGACAAGAACTCTGTCTTTGAATGAGTTTTGAATGACAGCCAATGTTGGGATTAGCATCTAAATGCCATCTTTGTTTGGAATTCAGCACATTAATGATCTTAATAAGGTCCCACCATATATGCTACAGACATATGTCTGTGTAATATACTGGGGTGGGAGAACAGAAGTAGGAGATTTAGTTAGCTTAGCTAGAAATTACCGTGCTTAATTAGATTCCAACAACATACATCTTACCATGAACAAAGATTCACCTTTATTCTTCATTTTGGTAATGTACTTTCCTTCTGCATATTTTTGGACAATTATTTTAAGCTTTGCCTATACCAATCAGAAATTAGTAATAATGTCTTATTACTACTAATAGTATATTGCTAGCTATATTGCTAATTATAAAGTCTGCCTGCACCCTCTCCCTGATTAATTTATTAGCTAGTTAAATTTGATATCTTTTGATGGTTGTAGAGACTCAGGAAGAACGAAGGAAGGATGTAAAGCTGTGCTCCCTTTGTTCATCCATGACAGGATAAGAAAGTCTCTGCAGCTATCTCAGCACAATCTTTATCATCTGGGATCCTGCTGTATGAAGTACTACATCACAGAATACTCTTTTTATTATTTATTTATTTATTTATTTATACCCCGCTCTTCAGCCACAAGGCTATCAGAGCGGCTTACAAATTGTTTTAAGCAATAGCTATTTACACATCTACACTGCATTAAACAGTTTCCAATGTGTGTTAGCTAATTGCCCCCCACAAGCTGGGTACTCAATTTACCGACCTACGAAAGGATGGAAGGCTGAGTGAACCTTGGAGCCGGCTGGAATCGAACTTGTGATGTGGTGGCTTGCAGTACTGGCATTTAACCACTGCGCTACCAGGGCTCCCTACTGCTACTCTAAATCAGTGGCTGTTGACCTTTTCTTTACCAGGGACCCCCTTTAAATATATTTTGTTAAAGCAGATCCCTAAGACTTAACTCAAGATTTAATACCCAAACAACAACTGGTGATAATAATACAATTACAGCATTCATTAACCCTTCCCTCAGAGGCACTGGAGGAGAGGGAAGACTTTTTCTCAAGTGTCTTCCTGCAAATTTGTGGGTGAGATGGACTGAAGAGCAATGTGCAGGCCAAACCAGCCAGACTTTGCCTTGGCTCCTGTCACATTGGGCTGAACAGCTTTCCCTCTAGGTGTTGTTGAACTAAAACTCCCAACATTCTTCACCATTAGCTGTGCTGGCTCAGGCTGCTGGGACTTGCAGCCCAACATCTGGAGGGCCTCAGGCTTCCCATCTCTTCTGTATATAGATTCTTTAGAGCTGGAGATAGCGATATTATGTATACATGTGTTGTGTAATACAAAGGGTAGTAACTCAGATCTTTATCCTCTTAGCTCTGCAAATGTGGAGAGTGCACATAACACATGATTGAGATCTGGTTGATCTTTTTTATACGTTTCTTCCAAATGCTGAAGAGTCTTCTTTACTTTTTAAATACACGCTATTGGTGGCCCTTTTATTTTACTCACCTGCCAAATGATTACATCTGACTAACAGAAAATGATAACTTAGATTAGTGGCTCTTAATCTTTTTTTTACTAGGGACCCCCTTTAAATATCTTTTCTTGTTGTAGACCCCCAAGACTTAATTTGAGCTTTAAAACCATAACAACAACAGCAACAACAACAACAATGACAAGATGATAACAACAACAACATCCATTAAACCTTCTCTCAGAGGCACTGGAGGGGGAGGGAAGACTTTTCTCCTGCTTCTTCCTGTAAGTCTGTGGCTGGAGCAGATTGAATGGCAATGCACAGGCCAAGCCAGCCAGCCTTTGCCTTGGCTCCTGTCATGTGGCCACTCCACTACAGGGAGGAGGTGGGCAAAGCAGCCTTCAAGCCTTTGCGGACCCCCTGTGAGGACATTGCAAGCCCTGGACCACAAGTTAAGAACCGCTGTCTTAGATGATCTTCCATAAGTGTGTGTGTGTGTGTGCGTGGCAAAAATATGTGCTATAACTTTGCAGTAAAAGTAGTGTGACTCAAGTGTTGTTTCTGGATTCCAAAATATTTGGGGTTTGAGCTTTGCAATAGTGTTACATTTATGAGGTGTGCCAGCGTGTGCTTTGCCAACACACACTGAGGTAGCCCTAGCAATAAGATTTCCAGTGTGTTGTCCTCTAGCCTAACTGCCTTTAGTGTCCGGCAGCTACTAGATCTCTGGATAAGCTGAACAGACTTATTTGTAAAACAGTAAAACAGAAGCCTGTTAGGCATTGGCAGCTGGATCAAATGAATGATTTTTATTCTGATTACAGCTGTCCTATAGGCTAACTGGAGCATGGAATAAATGGGCTATCGGTGAAGGGGAAAAACACAACCCACACAGTTCAGTGCTCATCAGAATCAGAGCTTGGGAAAGTTTCTTCTTCTTTTGGATGGCACCTTCCAGAATCCCTCAGATAGAACAGCTGCCTGCCGTGCTGGCTGGGCGATCTTGGATCTGTAGTCCAAAAATACTAATTTTCCCAGCCTCTGATCAGACCATATTCTAGGATTTGGTTTTTGTATGCTTTAGAAACAGGTACCCGGTAAAAGAATGTTACCATTAGCCAATCCTGCACAGGACATGGGAGTAGGAGCCCAAAATATTTGGATTGCTAGAGATTCTCTACCTGTGTTTGGGAATGCAAGGAAAAGCAATAGCCCCTCTCTTTCCACCCTTGGTATTAGACCAGATGTCACATTCATTTCTCATACAGCTGAGGCAGAGTGTGAAGCAAAGGCAAAGGGGCTGGTCAGAATGCTGCAATCTGATTAAATGGGTTTGGTGGCTCTGATGTCAGTGATATGATGAAACAGTTCTGGGTTTTAATCCAAACTTTAAAGAAGCTATGCAAGCTGCTGAACCTATCTGGGAAAAGTCCAAAATCCTCACTGAGGACTGAAGTCTGGGGGCAATATAGGTCTCAATCCTACATCCCCTAGTGTAGTGTAAATATCCGCATGCGGGCCTACGCTAAACTGAGCTATACACTCTCTCTCCTGCGACTTAGTGTAATGCCCCTCAAGTTGCCCTGCATGGCCACTCTCTGCTTAAAGCCATCCCACATAGCCATTCCATGCTTTCTGAGAACCAGGCAGGCTTCAAGAAGCATCTGACTATGTCCCTGAAGCCAGATGTGAAATGATGACACCAGCACTGAGATCTGCTGGGGTCCTCCAGGGGTCTCAGTTCACTGCTGTGATCATTTCATGTCTGCCTTTGGGGACACAGCCAAAGGTTTCTCCAAGTCTGCAGGCTCACCGTGAAGTACAGAGTGGCCATGCAGGGCAACTTGAGGGGCATTACACTAAGACAGGTGAGAGGCTTTATGGCTCAGTGTAGTGTAGGACCACATGCGGACATTTATGCTAAGCTGAGGGGATGTAGCATTGAGGCTTATGTTGCTCCCAGACTTCGGTCCTTGGTGAGGATTTCGGACTTTCTCCACATAGGTTCAACAGGTTGCATAGCTTCTTTAAAGTTTGGATTAAAACCCAGAGCTGTTTCATCACATCACTGACATCAGAGCCACCAAACCCCCTCTGTCCTCTCATCAGACTATGGCATTCTTACCAGTCTCTTTGCCTTTGCTTCACCCCCCCCCCAGTAGAATGAATTTAGTATAAACGGGCCCTAGTTCTATGGATTTTTACACAGAAGTAAGATTCTAAGTAAGTTTAAGAGACTTAGACCCTAGTAACTGTTTTGAGGGTTGTTGTCTTAGGCCAGAACCCCACTGATGTCATTTCCCTTACATATGTGCTTGCACTATTTTGGCTATTACGTAACAGCTCATGTAGTCAGCTCATGATCACATTGTTGTACAAGTGTAATTATTTCACATGGGCCTAAATCGTATTGGTAGTCCTAACTGGAGGAGAACCATTGAATCAGTTGGGTTTACCTATGTGTTGCCCATTCAACTGTTGATAAAATGGCTCTAGTCTAGTTGGGACAAAATAATAAGATTCGAGCCATCCAGTTGCACAACTTTGGATGGTGTGTAACTATTCACCACTGCTTTCAGTGTACCACTTCCTTCATCAGGATTACAAAAACAGCCATTGTGCATTCCCCATTGCGCAAAGGGACAATAAGCAGGCACACTAGTGGGTGCGCAATTCTGGTATTTAACACTGTAACATAACCACTATTTAGCTACGTGAGTGTAGATTTACACTACACAAGCATGATGGATGATCTCAGTCTTAGTCTTTGGAAGAGCCATGTTGGCTGGGGAATTCTGAGAGGTGTAGTGGTGCTATTGGAAAGGACCACAAGGAGCATCTAGTTCAAGCCCCTGCCATGCAGGAATACACTCCTGAGAGAGGGCACTCCATCCTCTGTTTAAAGCTCTCCAAAGAAGGAGAATCTACTCCCTACCTCCCACAAAACAGTCTATTCAACTTTTGAACAGTTCTTACAATAAAAAAAAAGTTATTTCTAGATGGAATCTCTTTTCTTGTTATTTGAATCCACTGGTTCTCATTCCAGTTTCTGGAGCAGAAGAAAACATGCTCATTCCATCAATCAATCAATCAATCAATCCACATAACAGAACTAGAGGTAAAGGAGAAGGTCCATCATGTTCGCCATACTTACTAGTTTTCTCTTGGGAGGGAGTTACTGATATGGAAGAGCTTAGCCCTCAGCCTTCCAGGTCCTGGAACCGGTGCTAAAGTAGATAGTTTCTGGAGTATTAAAAATTCTATGTTTCGAAGCTTATGCAGTTTGCTAAATGAGAAAAGAGCAGATCATTGTGTTAGTACCTCTGCATTCTCCATGGAGCAACCCGATTCAACATGAATCACCAACATGGTGAGATCTGCCACGATAAGACAATTACCTCCCCACCTTTTACAAAGTTTGCTCACAATATTTAAGATGCACATAAATTTAGCAAAATTATCTTAACTGCAGAGCAGATCAAAGGCCTTGATCTAGCTCCTCAAGGATTATTTCAATTAGCAAAGCAGAGGAGCCAAAGTGTCCTGCAAAGTGTTCTGCTTAAGATCTTGAAGGCTTAACTGATCAGAACAAAGCCAAGGCTGGGATTTCAAAGTAAGAAGGAAAGAGAAATTAGCTTTCAGTTTTTAAAATTCTTGTTTGATGCCATTGTTTCCTCTGGCAGATGGAGTTTCAGTTTCTTTTCCCCCCCCCCCATTATTTCTCCCCTCTTTGTGGATAAGTCATATGGATAATGCCATTAAATCAGGGATCATATATAGTAGCAAATAGCATGATGCTACAGCTTAGGAGCATGATGATCATGGAGTGCACAAGTAATGAGCAAGGAAATGTTTTTTGCAGGAAATATTGAAAAATGGCCAAAAAGACTGGTTGGGGAAGAATGATCCAAAGGCACAAAACCCAGAGGTGTCCTTCAGCACTGCCCAAAATAGGTTGGATCCAGCAGGGTCATTCTGCTGGTGAATTTGCTCAGAGCCTGAAAAATGCTCTCTGTAGGGCATTCTGGGATCTGTAGTAATATTTCAAGCACTAGAGCATCTACCATCAACAGACCAGAGACAGAGAAGGGAATTACTCCCCTTCTGTTCCCCCATGTATGCACAAAATCTGCTCCAGAGGCTTGGCAAACCCCACAGAAAGTGGGGAGAAACCCTAGCTCGGTGTTGGATTTAGTTCAATATTTTGCCCAAAAGTGAACTTGGGGGTTGTCTAAACGGTCAAAATAACCCTCATGGAAATCGCAGGGAATACAACCTGCAGGATCCCATGACGTGTCAATGTGTTGTGAAGGAGGGGGGCAAAAAAAGGCCAAAAACCTTGGGAGAAATGCCTTCATGGCTTTCCCTGTTTCTTTTTAAAAACAACAAGGGGGTACACATTTCTGCTCATTAGGGCAAGTGAGTCGATTTGATTTGCTTGCCCAAACAAGAGGAAGCACAAATCTAATTGGCCAGATGAGCACAGGGGGCAGGGCTTGCTGACAGGGCAAGCACCCGCAGCCGCCACCACCCCCCCCAAGCAGGGATGGGAGAAGGGAGGCGAGCTCTCCCCCTCTTCTTCCTTTCCCATTTATCACCCCCCACACACACACCTGGCTGTCATCTAGCATGCAAAGCTTATGTGGGCTGCTGGGGGCAAAAAGACCAGGAGCTGCAACTTGCTTTTACTGCAAGGCATTATGGTGGGTTGGTGTTTTTGTTTGTTTTTTGGCTCGTGTCCCATGTTAAAAAGGAGTGTGATTGGAGAACACTTACCTATTTGATTAGCCACCAGTAGAGACTTTAGGCCTGGTTTTTCAGAATGCCACCATTCTGAAACCCACTTTGCAGAGACGTCCTTTTAAAGCTCTGAAGTAATAGAACATGAACTGAAAAGTTTTAATATTTGGAAGCTGGAAACTGTCAGCACTGATGGTCCTTAAATCAGTCTGCCTTCCTTGCTTTAATAGCAGATTTAGAAGCACCATCTCTCCCTCCTTCCCTAAATTTATGACAATGGGGGTATGATAAAGTCCCAAGAGTAATTACCCAGGAATTTCTAAGACCACTTTCTAAAGTTTTACATATGTCAAATGCTTTTCTTATGTGAATAGTGTATGACCATTCTGTTTGAAATGTGCTGGACCGAAGGAGCTGTGTGCTAAATCAAGAATATTGCAGAATACTGTCAAGAAGCCCCATACATGTTTATTGTGTTCTCTCTCTACTTCTTGCCTATAATAGCCAGACTGAGTCTTGGGAGGGATTTTAGATCCCTGTCCAATGCAGAGGGCCAGGAATTCTCTGACACAGTCTTTTAATCTTATGCCAACTTAATAAAGCCCTTTCAAGATGGTGACTTTCAGATTCAGTCTTATATTTAGTGCCTGGCATGGATATAAATGAGTAACAGAACTGGGAGTGGGTGGTATAGAGTACTGTGATAATAGGGAATCTCAGGCCCTGGGGAAACATCTAGCCCTCCTAGAGGTAGAATCTTTTATGATGGAGTTTTGATCCAGAATGTAATTCCTTTTGGTATAAATAATATAAAAGCAAGCAGTATCTTTCCTTCTCTCCGTTCTTTTCTCCTGGACACATATTTATAGATTAAAGATGAGTAACTTTTTTGCAGTGAGATGTTGGACTGCATTTCCTATTAGCCCTTGCCATTGGCTCTGCATATGTTATTTTCAATGGTGGTCGCTGTTATCCGTGGCTTTCCGTATCCCCAGGCCCCCTGGAACCAATCCCCAGTGGATACAGGGGTCCTACTGTACATGAAAAAAAAACGACATTAAAATCAGCAGCACATAAACAATTCCTAATTTTTTATTTATATACACATCACACAATTACAGGAGTTTGATACCATTTTAACAACTACGGATCTGTCCAATGGAATCCTGGCTTTTATAGTTTGTTGATATCCTTACATTTTTCTAACAGGGGGCATGACTACACAGTGGGTAAAAATCCAGATGGGATTTGGATTCCTTTGGCCCAGAACTGCAGTGCATGAAATTCAGACAATTCTGACCTGGATTTCAGCACCACACCTGCCAAAGCCTGAATCTACGTTGGGTTTTTACTTTTTACTCATGCTTGACTCTGAGCTTGGAGGGGCAATTATAAGCAGAGCACAGCAGTAGCTGCCCCGTCTGAGGGCAGAATGGGTGGTTTACTCACAAGTAAGCCTCCTGTTCTGCCATCAGACTTCCTGGAGTTCGGAGGGACAATTGCAAGCAAAGTGCCAGTGGTTAGCCGCCGCTCATTCTGAGGGTCAGAGGGAATGACTCCTCTGGCACAGCCACTCCCTCTGACCTCAGAACAAGTAGCCGCACACCAGGAAGGCAGTCCCCTGGCATACAGCTGGCATACAGCTGCTGGAGAGACAATGGGAGTGACTCCACCGGGCACAGGACAACAGGCACCCCCATTTCCCCCTTCCTCTAGGCCAGTGCCATTGGCTCTTCTTTCTCTGTACATAAGCGGAGTGACTGTGGCTGGAAAGGTAAAGCCAGCAGCAGCAGAGGAGAGGGGAAATGGTGGCACCTGTCAGGCAGCATTTATCCTGCCTCCCCTCCCCTCTGAATCCAGTGCAGATTCTTTATCCATGCTAGTTTGCTCTGGAGTTTCCTGCAAACTCCAGGGAAAACTGCAAGTTTTGCAAAACTGGGTTTTAGGTGGTAAACCCCGAATCTGGTTTGGATAGGGATGTAAGACATGAGGCACTATTGCACCAGATTTGGGGATAATGCTACATGTCATGTGGCATTATCGGGCTAGATTCAAGGGGGATTCAGATTTTATCGCTAGTGTAGCCAAATCCAGAGAGACTTCTAATGGGCTCCTTTGAACTACAGCATTAGCATACCCTCCAACTGTCCTGATTTGGCAGGGGCAGTCCTGATTAATCCTCTGTCACCCCACTTTTTCAGCTTTTAAAATGTCTTAGTTTATCTCTCCTTCTCTCACTTTCTCTCTTTTGTCCTCAGCCCACTTCAATTGCTGCAAACTGAATTCAAAATGCAAAAACAGTTGGTACTCAACTCAGCCCTTCACTGTAGACTGAAGCCTTTTCCATCTTGAGTGTTCTTCCTCATTAATTACTTTGCCCTTGAGTTGGATGAGGGTATGGAATCAGAGGAGGAGAAGGACATGGCAGGGAATTGCCCTATGGACCCTGACACAGGTTTATCTACACCTGTGCCAGCAGGGAACCATGCCAACCTGGAGGCTCAAACAGGGGAAGAGCCTGGCCCTAGTGGGTTGGCACCAGTCCTGGCAGAGAGTCCTGCCAATTCAGATAAGGATGAAGAAAAAGAGATGGACTTACCTCCACCATCATATATCCACCAGCAAGCTTAAAAGGAAGCTAGAAGATCTCTGAGACTTTATGAGAAAAACCTGCTCATCAAGAAGCACCTGACAAAGCCTTGATTGCTATATATATGCTGGGGAAGCGATGGAGGCTTTGTCAGAGATCAATTGATCTTTCTAGAGAAAGTTTCTTACTGACTTCATTGCCTTGATCCTTGCTACCTTGACTCATGCTTAGACCTTGGACTGTTCCTGACTACTCTGCTGCCTGCTCCTGTTGACCCATGGATTTGTTTTGGACCCATGCTGACTGGCTGCCATAAGCCCCTGACTTTTTGGACTGTGTTACTGGACTAAATCTTTCTTGACTGTGTGTGCATTCCTGTGAGCTAATTAACAGATGACTACCTTCCCAGACTTTGCTGTTTATACTTTGCTGGTATAAACTCTAATTCTGGACAGTGTGGGGGAATCTTTTCCAACACTGTGTAGTGTGGATATACCCTTTGTGTCTGATCACCTTTTGATGTCCCCCCACCAAATGTTATAGTTTCCCCCCACCCCCAGAATGTTATAGGTTGTGGCAACAAAACCCAACCAGCAAATCAGAATGAAAAGTATATGTGAGATCAGAAGCTGTGTTTTGGCTCTCATTTAACAGGGGAGGATACCTATGAATAAACAACACTGCCTGCATAATACATTGCTTTAAAATAAAGTTAGCAGTGTATTAATTGATTTGAGTTAGAACATAAGAAGTTTGAACAGCAAAGAAACTTAGCATAAAGCACCAATTTAACCAATCATTCTGGACTGTTTTTCTGTGCCACTTTATACACACTAATGGACAATGAGAACTGGTGTCTTAGTGAGTGTTTCCTGATAGTCTTGCTGCTTCCTGAGGCTTTAATGTAAAAGTCAAACAAATGTGCCAGTGTCAGTTTAGTGCAGCACAAATTTGAATCTTCTCAGCTGGCCTTTTGAGGCATGAATGAGGAGGAAATACACTAACATGAACAGCAACCATTAAAAAAACAACAACTGCAAGATCACATTCAGATGAAAGAAGTCATTTTCTCCTCTCCTGTCATTATTGGCTCTGTGTTGAACTTCAGCCCAGCCGAGGAAATGACCTGTAAATCCAATTGCTAGCCCCAACCAAAGCAGACCAGTTGAATCAATGAGATTTACATAAGTGCTGATTTGTTTTACCGGTAGTTGTTATGTGACTTCAAATAGTTTCTGACCTAAGGCAACCCTAAGACAACCGTATCACAGTCTTTTCTTGGCTAGATTTGTTCAGAGCAAGTTTTGGCTTTGCCTTCCTCTGAGTCTGAGAGAGTGTGACTTGGCCACGGTGGGTCTCCATGGCCGAATGAGAATTCAAACCTTGGTTTCCCAATGTTCTAGTCCAATGCTCAAACCATCCACTTGAGAGGCTTATTGCTTGAGGAAGTAAAATGGCAGTGCAGCTGGAACATTTTGCCTTCCATTCTGCCTTATGGCATGACTCATGTTTACCACAGTCTCCCATGGAACTGGAAAATGGAAGAATAGCTGAAGAACGGTAGGCAGTATGGAAGGTGAAACTGCCACTCATACAATAAGCCTCTGAGTCAAAGAGTCTATAGTAGTAATGATGAGCAACTGAGTTTAGGGCATAGTTTCATTTTTTCAATACATGGGAAATGCAGGAGATAAATTTTCCCAGCTTCTATCAGAATGCTTTAAACACATTTATTGAGCAGCATTTAGCATGTTGAGGAGTCCAACCCTCTTCAATCTGAAGTAAGGGGACACCTTACAGGGTTGGTATAAGGAAGGATTTTTAAGAGAAGGGAGGCCATTATGCACAGGAGGACAGGGCTCTTGTATATTTAACAGGGCTGAGCTGAAATGGATGCATGTGCCTTTTAAAAGAAACACCCACCACCTTCTCTTTCAGTGGGTTGAAATGTCCTTCCTATTTAATCTTGCCATCCCTCTGATTTGGCTTTGTGATGTTGCTGCATATCAAATATGATTGGCTGAGGGAATGCGGATTCCCTTGATATCTAGTTCATTGGTTCTTAACCTGTGGTCTGGGGACCCCCAGGGGCCCATGATGTCCTCACAGGGGGTCTGCAAAGGCTTGAGGACTTTGGACATGAAATCAGAAGACGAGGACTTGAAAGGGCAGCTATGATGAAATTAGAACAGATAATCAAGTATAATTGAATGCCAGCATCAGGATCATCCACAACAGTGAAGAAAGCTGACAGGGGGAAAATCAACTTATTTGAAATGTGGGGCTGGAGGAGAGTTCAGTGGATACCATGGACTGCCAAAAAGACAAATAAACGGGTCAGAGCAACCCAAGCTTGGACTCTCATTAGAAGCCAAAATGACTAAACTGACGTGATAGTACTTTGGGTATATCATGAGATAACATGACTCATTGGAAGAGACAATAATGCTCAGCAAAGTCAAGGGCAGTAGAGAAAGAGGATTATGGGTGGACTGACTCAATCAAGGAAGCTTTGGCCTGAGTTTGCAAGAACAGAGCAGATGTCGGTGAATAACAGGGTCTCTTGCAAGTCTCTCATTCATAGGGTAGAAGCTGACTTGACAACACATGATAACTGCAGCAATGCCAGAAGTCCCCCTGCCACACATGTACTCACTTTATCCCTGGACCTGGTCCCAATAGCCATAGGACAGCCCCCCTACACAGGATAAAACACAGCACTGCCATCCAAAGGCACTTGCTTGTTGCTTGGTGTGAGAATGACCCCACATCATAGTATCTCTTTGTAGATGCACTTCATTCTATAGTTAAACCTTGCTTCAGATATATGTTCAGAGCTATACTGGTAGATTTATTTTATTTTATTTATATCCCACCTTTCTCCTGGCATGGGACCCAGACTAAATAAAATTGGCTGGGTCACATATACATATGTTTGTGTGCGTGTGTGTCTGAAGATGATTCTCCATGGTATTTTCACATCATCTCTCTAGGCATCTTCTAGGTCTTCTAGTGCAACTCTATGGTATGATTGGGCTCTATGGTATGATTGGGTCATTCATTTTAATATGGTTTGTTTCTATCCATGGTTTCCAGTATCCACGGCAAGTTCAGGAATATATCCCAAACAGTACAGGCTGATGGTTCTGAGATTATTCTATCTGGGCAGAGCTGGAAGGCTTGTGGTCCTTGCCTGCCTTTCCACACTGTACCACTGAGAGGCAAATCACTGCAATTCATGCTTTTCCAGGTGTGGATGGGGAGGTGTCCAGATGTCCTATAGAACACAGGCTTTTTATGTATTGTAGTGGCATTCCTTCATACTTTGGTTTGTGGCACAAACTTGGCATCCATGATAGTCATTCCTAAAACATTACAATGTGCCTGGTTTTCCCTCTCTTCTCTCCAACACCAGCAGGTGGCAATCCTGCATGGTGTTTCTCAGCTTCCAGGACAAAAGTACTGTGTCAGGTCTTCTCTTCCTTCAAGACCCGCTATTACTTTTACTCTCCTGTACAATACTGCTGGGAGCAAAATCTACAACCCATCATATGACTAGGGATGGATGAATCTGACTATTTCACTTACTCCAACATTCATTTTCCCTCTGCTTAAATCTCAACTTCTCTTCATCACTATTTATTCATTTATATGCTGCCTTTCTCCCAGCATTTATAAAGATTTATAAAGACATATGCAAGTCACATTCTTTCAATCCAATGGGAAGGAAATGGCAAATGTCCTCTGAGTAATTCTTGTCATGAAAACCTAGGATAGGCTTGCCATGCTCTACCACCACCACCACCATCACCACCACAACCTGGGGTGTCTTGAAGATCTTGGAGAAACAAAAAGGTATTGGAAGGTTGCTTACAGCCCTTGAGCTGCATATTTTCCCAGCCTGCATTAAACTGTTTTTTAAAAGGCCATGCAACAAGGCTGTAGCAATCTCTCTCTCTCTGGTTTTTCTTCGCAAATGAAGATTCAGGAAGGACTCATCCCGCGCTTTCTGCAAGCACGCTGATGACTAAAAAGGCCAATCCGAGATAAACAAGTCCGGTTGCAGAAAGCACAGCAGAAGGTATCCGTGGGTGATACTTCCGGGTTGTGATTCTTTCTGCGTTGTCATTTCTCTTCAAGACTTGTTTGGCGTGAGTTCTCAAATAAGGCTGCAGCATTGGGGATAGTGCGTTTCCATGACTCCCGATGTGAGGCCAGGGCGGACCGTTGTTGGTGATCAATTTGGCCGAGCCTGAGATGTTGTTTCAGGGAGTCCTTGTATCTTTTTTTGGAGCGCCCCACAGTCTT
Organism: Gambelia wislizenii; assembly: GCA_030847615.1. Taxonomy (NCBI): domain Eukaryota; kingdom Metazoa; phylum Chordata; class Lepidosauria; order Squamata; family Crotaphytidae; genus Gambelia; species Gambelia wislizenii. The sequence continues at coordinate 135,324,306 of JAUMIR010000006.1, read as the reverse complement.
CCCAAAAGCTATTCAGTTTGTGCAAAACCTGTTCTTGGAAGTCTGAGGAGATTATCAGACAGGAACGAAAAAAGTATTCCTGTCCCACAATCTCCTCTCATGCCCCTGTTCTGTCCCTGTCCCAGCACAATAACAAAACTTTTTAGACCTATCTTTAGTAGCATTGACAGGGCAGCCCAGGAGTTAATGGAGCTGTAACAGAGCTCTGTTCACTTCCTGGAGTAAAATCCCACGGATTCTCGTGAGAAGACACGAGTGTGGGAAATTCAAAAATAAAAAGCAAAATACAGCAAATAAAAAAAAATAACAGCAAGCACAAAAACACACTTTAAAACTTCCAAGTAAACCAGGGAAGTTTTAAAAACATGTGTCACTTACCTTGATGTCCCGATTTCACCAGGAAGTGTTCTGGCAGGGACCTCCCATTGATGCTGGGAACCAAAACGGGGCACCTTTTCAGTCACTGTCAAATCTGTGACAGAAACAGATGGGGGATGTATTGACGGCTTCTCCTGTCAATAAAAAGCAGCATCAGCGGAACAGCAGCAGAACGGGTGCCTTATGAGGGAGAACAACACCATTTGAAAAGGGAGTCCTTTAGTGATCTCCTGGCGTTCATGTAATGCCACTTTTAATTCTTCTGATAATCTCCTGCATTACTTTACCAAGAATGTAACCACCACCACCCAAAAAAAGCTCACTGTCTCACAGGGGATGAAAAAAATTAAGATTTTTCATTCTTACATATGGGAACAAGACAAGTGAGAATTTACATCCCTATTGGGTTGTATTTGCCTGCCATGGAGGTATTAATATGAAGAGCCTATAAGAAAAAAAAAGGTGGCAACTCTAAATTAGCACTCCAAAAATGGTTGAACATACTGGGTTTCAAATGCAGACTTCTAAGACCTAAACACACAAAGTCCTGTGTATAGATGGGTAGATGTATCAAGCCCGCCCCCCACTCACATTCACATTTTCCCCCAGAATCTCAAGTTCCCTTTGTCAAATTTATGAAGAAATCTGTGCAGTTTAGAAAATTATTTTCACAGACTGAACCAAATGAAATTCTCACTCATCCCTATATATAGCATTATCCTCTCTTTCATTATTTTAAGTATGGCAGTTCCAGTACAAAGCAGAACAGTTGCGTGTCTGTAATCAAAAAGGAGCCTTACTTAAAGTGCTAAATATAGAGCTATGCAACAGTGAAACCTGCTGCTGCCTTGGAGTGTGGTAGAGTCTCCATCTTTGGAGATTTTTAAACAGAGGCTGGATGGCTATCTGTCGGGAATGCTTTGATTGTGTATTTCTGCATTGTGGGGTTGGACTAGATGGCCCTTGTGGTCTCTCCCAGCTCTATGCTTCTATGTTTCTATGATTCTAATTTTCTCCTGATTGGAAGTAGGGAGTATGGGGCTTCACTAAAACTATGGGGATTGTATGTTGAGTTTTTCTTACAAGCAGAAAATGCAGAGTGTTTTTTACAAGCATAACCTCACCAATCTTTGCAAGGGCTAAATAGGACCCTAGTCATTGGTACATACCAGAATCCTCTATGCCAGTTACAAATGTGTAATCTAGAGTTACACACTCATAATTGTTACATAGTTTAGTTTAGGGGCTATGTCAGACTATGAAACTTTCCCCAATCCCCACTTACTGGGCAGCAGCTGCTGTGATCAATGGGGCCTGTTCCCCTGTCAATCAGGAAACAGCTAACTGAGGGCTTGTCTATATGGTCAAAATGATACGAATGAGATGCGAATGTACGGTGATCCGTTCATACAAACATGTGCACAAATACGTGTAATTCAGGAGGGGAGCAAGTAAATCCACCGCAAAGTCCGTGTGTGTTGCGTCTGGGGCTTTGTATGGATTTTTGAAAAAGCTCCGTAAAATATGCAAATGTGTGATCATTTGAACAATTGTATTCGCACAGATATGAACAGGCAGTGTAATCTGATCGGCTGGACAAGCATGGGGACAGGGCTAGCAAACAGGGAAAGCATCTGCGGCTACTGTGTTAGATTTTTGGCTAAGTGAGGGTTCAGTAAGTTGATCAATAAATGGCAATCTTGCACTCTTCCCCCTCCCCTTCTTTCTTAGTAAATACAAACTGTTGCTTGTGCACACCATGGGAAACTTGTTTTTTTTTAAAAAAAAAATCGGCAGTGTCAGATTTAAAATCGTGAGTAAATCACTCGTGGTTGCCATCTTGGCTAGGGTCATGCGGAGCTTAGGGGGGCTCTTTTGACCGTAAAGACAAGTCCCATTGTTGTGAATGCCTGTTTATTTGGATGTGTTCATATTCCCCCCCCCCCGCCACCGCCATATAGACAAGACCTGGCTTTCCCACCCACTTCCCTCATGTGAGTGATCTCTGTCATGACGGGAAATTGCGACAGGGACCTGCTTCTGCCTTTCGCAAAGGAGATCACTCATGGATTCACTGCACAGCACCATAACTACAGTTTCCATGCCTGCATAAGAAACAGAGTATGGTCAAGATGGCAATAGTTATTACGGAAGAAGATCATGCAAGCTAGGATAGGATGCAACAGTTTACTTTTGCTCGAGTCAACCGGGATGGGCAAAATTCCACATCCTGGTTTTCATCTGTGAAATGTTGGAGTGTAGACATATATGAGTTGAACCACATATAAATAAGGCCCATTGCAACATTGCAAGTATTTTAAAATGCCATTTCCCCCCACCCCTGATACTTCAACTGAGGTTTTGGAGACAAGGTGGATGTTTCCTAAACCATAATTCAGTTTAAACATTTTCCTATGGCTTCTACCCTTACCTGAAGGCAAAAAACCCAACAACACTGGTTTGCACAGTGGGACATTAGCCTGATCGTGAGCTTTTTAAAATAAGAAAGAATACCCCTACTGTATTCTCTCTGGACCACACTATGCTGTTATCCAAGCTCTGTTAGAAAAATATACTATGTTTTTAAAGCAAGTGTCCTCCCTTCTCCCTTGGCATGTTCTTTTTTAATAACCACTGGCTCCTCTAGACAAAGGATGTCTCCCTGCCAAACCACAAAACTCAACCCAGCATAATTTATTTGATCCACTGTCTCCTGAACCCTTCTTAGTGGAAATCTTGCTTTGGGAACTTATTTCTGGCACTGGGAAGCCAAAGTTGTACCAGACAATGACAGAACAGGAAATGATGTCAGTGCAGAAGAGCTACAATCATGCCCATAAAACCAATGTACTACCGAGTGGGAAAACTTAGTTCTTAAAATCCCTACTTCCATCCTCCACTTTTTGAGGGGGTGGGAAGTAATTACAATTGTTATCAAGAACAGCTCTCCCTTTCTCCCAGGGGAAAATTTCCAGCTAGGGAGCTGTCTTTATCTCATAAATTCTGCCTAATCGCTGGGAGAGTCCAGAACACTGTTTATCACATAATGCCACTGCCTAGTTTTGGACTCTTTTGAGTTTTCTTTTTTCTTCTTCTTCTTTTTTTTTAGCCTTCTTACAGTGGAATGTATGAAACAGCTTTTAATGACTAGTTTAATCCCTGCTTCCAAGAGAACCCTGATAAAACAGTTTTCCAGCAAGTTAATATTTACAGCTTTGTATTAAAAAGTATTATGTTCCAGCCGTTCAAGGCTTCTTGCACATTGAAAGCCGGGGGGACTTGGCCACAGAGGAATCTTTTGCCACTGGACTCATCTGTGAAAGACACACTGAATTGAAAATCGACCAGAGGGCTGCTGACCAGGCAGTGCATGGAGGCAAATATAAAGCTTGGAACTGTTCTTTTTTTCTTTTCTTTTCTTTTCTTTTTTTATGGCAGTGCCCAGAATTCCCACAACCAAAATAGCCACTTGGCACACTCCTTTTCAAGCCAAATTGGGCTGCCAGGGTGTTCCTGGAAACACAATTCAGCTTAAGCACAAGGTGCATGTTCATTGTGTGCCTTGTTTTCAAGGGAAACTTCATGAGGGTCGGTTGCTACCACCTTTGTTCAGCAGTGCAGCTTCTGGTGGATTTGAGAGGGGTCAGTGCATCCCACCTGGCACTACTTTTCCATGGTGGTGGGATTGCACACTCCAGTGAAGTAAATGGCTGTTACCCTATATGCCCAGGGGTCTTAGGGACCCTCAAAATATCAACATTAATTTGGGGAATTAATGTACTCAGCTTGGCTATGCGAGAAGGGGCAACAGATAGCAGAATCTTTTGGCCTATGTTTACTAAGAAGGAAAAGTTAAGCTAGATAGTACAATAATTTGATCTTTATTTGAAAAAAACAGTAATAAGAACAGTCACACACACATTCAGGCTTCAAGCATTCACACAAGGCTAGTGAATAAAGTAGGAAATACTGGGATAGAGGAATAGAGAAGGGAGTTGTTTGTGGGAAATACGACACCTGTCCTGTAGAGCAGAAGTTCCTGAAGCAATGGGGTCTCAGAGTGAGCTCTGAGGGTCAGTCAGCAAACCGGCAGCATGGATGTAAGCGTAGGAGGTGAAGATGCTGAAGACAATTTTGAAGGAGTTTTTATAGTCAATATTTGCCTTCTGGGGATGGGATTTAGAGTGGAAGACAATTTCTCTTGGAGTTGCTCAAGGTGAGGCAAAGGCACTCTGAATATGTTAATAGCATCTTAATGTGTGAATATTTTGTGATTGAATGAAGGAAGCACCTTCCTTTGTCAGGGGAAGGTGAGAGGTAGGAGGATTGTTTACAGGTTTGAGTCTTCCAACTTTCACTGATAGGATTAGCCAGGTGTTCAGGCAGGGTTTTGCTCTGCAAATTAGCATTTCTTTGGGATTTGGGTGGCCCCTCTTTAAGTGCATGTCTGACTTAGTCTGAAAGCTAGTCTTTGGAATTTCTTGTAATTTTCCAGTTTTAATGGCTGCACTGCATGGAAAGCCACATTTGACCTAATTATTAAATATTGCCAAATTATTATAGATATGGGGCAAGGGTTTCAGGGCAGGTAACAAGGCTATGCTGATTGCTGCTGGGCAGCAGCAGTAGTGGGGGGTGACACTGACAGAAGAACTCAGATACAACGGCAGTGGTACTTTAGCTAACTCTGAAGGGGTGAGTACTGAGTAGAAGAAGGCAATGGTAAACCACTGTTTAATCTTTCCTTTACTTTGAAAATTCTATGATGAAACAACACAAAATGAAATAAAAGATGGAATTGGAAGATGAAACTGATGGGTCAGAAGGCACTCAACGAGGTACAGGGGGAAAGCTGGCATAGTAGTTCCAATTTCTATGCATGCAGATAAAAGGTGGACAGTGAAGAAAGCCAACAGGAAGAAAATAAATGCATTTGAAATGTGGTGCTGGAAGAGAGACTTTGGGTTCCCATTTTGGGAGAAAGGCAGCAAATAAATAAATAAATATGCATACCATGGACTACTAGAAAGACAAACAAATGAGTTCTAGGCCTAAAATCTCACTAGAAGCCAAATCAGGCCTGAAATCTCACTAGAAGCCAAGATGACTAAACAGAGGCTGTTGTTCTTTGTTGTTGTTCTTTGGACATACTGTGAGATGATGGAAATCACCAGAAAAGACAATAATGCTCACCAAAGTGAAAGACAGTAGGAAAAGAGGAAGACCTCATTACAGGTGGATTGATTCAATCATGGAAGCCACAACCCTGAGTTTGCAAGACCTGAACTGGACAGTTGATGACCAGGGCTCTTGGAGGTCTTTCATTCGTAGAGTAAACTGAATCTAACAAAATTATGCTGGGTTGACTTCACAAATAAAAGTCAACTTGATGTCAAAATATCAATAAATACATTCCCTCACCTTTGAAAATTTCCCATCCCTATTCTAGAGGGATGGCCCTGTGGAATGGATTTTGATGAGGAGAGGATGATTTCCAAAGATCAGGAAGAGACATCTTCCATGAGTGGAGATACCATCTGCCTATCTCTTCTGCTTGTGCTTCTCTGGATGCAATTCACTGTCTGTGAGTAGGGAAAGATAAATCTATCCATTTGACATCTCCATCCTGTTTATGAAAAAGATTTTAAACTTTGGTAAATTCTTATTCTTTAAAAAATGAACTGTGTTAAATTCTTAGCCATCCATACACACCAAATTAAATAAGTACAGTTATTGCCAGTACAGAATGGATCTTGTTGTACTTACTTGTCAAGTAGCTGTTAAAGATGTGAAGACTAGAAGGGGTTGGGAGTGGAATGAGAAACATGGTTGAATATACAGGATTTGAAAGCTCTGTAATTTCAGTTTTAGAGTACAGTATTGTAAAAGTTAAATACTCTTAAGTACTCTACCTGGATAGGCAAAGAAATCCGTTGCCACTTTTTAATGAAGATTTGTGTGAATTTCATTCAGTTAATCAAACTTTTATTAAGTTTAACTCAAAACTTTGTTAAGTTTTATTTTGGCTGTACTCTACCTGAATGCAGCAAACACAGTGTCAGCCTATATCCTATAGCAGAGGTAGACAACCTGGGGACCATTTACACAGCAAAAAATAACTGGGAAGAATTTGGGTTCAGCCCTATTGGTTCACACACTCATCGGGGCAGACATGCACTATTCAGAAGGAGGGGTAGCAAAAAAACAAAAAACAAAACAGTAAACCCATGACTTTCCATTCCTCTATTTTCCAGGGACTTTTTTGGAAAGTCTGGGAAAACCCACACTATTGGGTGTCTGAACAATCAGCAACCATCCTGGGAAAGCGGCTGAATTTTGATTGGTCGGACTCCAAACTCCAACCAATCAAAATTCAGCTCTGCTGTGTGACCCTTTCCTCAGATGGCGATACGTGTAAACAAAAAATCCCCCCCCCCCCAATATGAGACTTTGCCTACCTGCGACAAATCATGGGTACAGTGGGTGACAGATTTGAGTTCTCTATTTCTCACTTCTGACCAGAATAAAAATTGCCATGTAACTGGCCCCCTGGTGTTATTCAGATTTTTTGACTACAACTTCCATATGCTTCAGCCATCATGGCCATTGGATTAGGATTATGGGAGGTGTCGTCTAAAACATGAGGTCTACCAGGTTGCTTACAGCATTATTAGAGTGCCATTGCCACCAAAATTCATCTAATGTGAAATTTCAAGGCAAATTCAGAGGGCTGATCCTGGTCAGGTGAAAGAAAGATATGATTCACGTATTTCTAAGATATGATTCACATATTTCTAAGATGGCCAGTTTTGGCTCAATAATAAATTGCTGTTAGATTGTTCCTAAATCAATATTTTGAGATAATTTTAGAGATTCCTGCTTCAGTGACAATCTGAAAATTCTGATAGTTTGCCATAATTTACATGAATGGACCATCATTCTCCACCCTCTTAAGATTTGCTCAGAGTTAGTGGAGCTACAAGCAATCTGCTTGCTTCTAATCCCAGAGGTTAGAAGTGTTGCTCCCCCCCCACACTCTATTTTTTGGCCTACAATTCTTATAATCCCCATTCTGGCTGAGGGATTCTGGGAGCTGTGACCCAAAAGAGTAACCTTTCTGGACATACTTGGTTTTATACACTAGGCTGGAGGCTTGTCTACCCCAAACCCGCTTCGTAGCCCCAGCAGATACTTTTGATCCACAGTGGCCCTGTAAATGCCACATTCACCAGGGTTTCTCAGGAGTCTCCTGCCACACTATAACCATAGGCAAACTTTGATCACGTGTCCTATACATCGCATTATTTCCAGCCACATGGCCAGGGCTGCTCTGATCCTCCCTCTTCTGTTCACTTGTGCATGGGGATATACATTGCCCCAGAGTACTGTCTTACTGGCTAATCCAGATATGTGCACAATTGGTGGGGGGGGAAGCAACAGAACGGAATCCCATCCACCAGAAGCTCTTGCCCCAGCCTCATTCTGAAGCCAATTGCAGCTGCCACATGGCCAATAATCTGGATTTTCACCTTGAATGCAGAGCAAACTGTGAATCTTTCAGACCTGGATTTTCCTGTAGAAACCCCGATGAAGATGCAAATTGTTGCAAGCATTGTGTGGCAACTGATCCACAACTACAGGGTGAGTACAGGGTTGTTGGTTTTTTTGCCCATGTAGACAATAGTCTACATTGCCCTATGTCCATAGGAGGCAGCAGAGAGCAGACTGGGCAAAAACCAAAGCTCTTCCTTGTGATGATGTATTTGGGAAATGCTATGGCTAGGTCACCACGGTAAAATGTAGAAAAGAGAGACTGTAGTGGGTGGGGATTAAAAAAACTCTGGGAGAAATCCAGGGATTTTATGAGTAGGAGGGAAATATCTTCTCTTTCAATAAACATTATAAAACTCATCACAATATGAATTTCCTCCTGCCAAATACTTAAGGGCTCACAAGGGATTGTTTGGTAAAAGAGCTGAGCCAGGTTGCCAGATTTGTAGCATCACGTGTGGAAACTGTTTAAGGGAGGCAGGGCTACTACGTAGCTCTTTTGGTACAGAAACAAGCGACACTTGATGTGTGTATCCTCTCTTAAAGCCCTGCCAATACTAAAGCCAGTTATCTAGGCCAGCAGATTAAATCCCCAAAGAGAATTAGTGGGAGATGGTAACAGTCCAGCCAGGCCTCTCCAGATAACTGAAACTGTAGAGCTAATAAGTAACACGATACAGCTGGAGTTACTTGTCTCAATTATATTAATTGCCAAACATATCTAATGGTGGTCTGGATTAGAAGAGGGAAAACACATTTGAGAGCCAAATTGCTTAGCTGTAAATTGAGTCAGTGGAAGGTAATCCCTAGTTTAATCTGGTTGGGACTAAGGAGCAAAACCACAATAGGCAATGCAGAGATTCATAGAGCTGTCAGTGGTTATGGTGCAGAGCTCAGAAAAGTGACTTTTTTGGATTGCAACTCCCAGAATTCCCCCAGTCAGCATGGCCAACTGAGAGGGTTCTGGAAGCTGTAGTCCAAACATTTAATTCTTTCAAGCTCTACTAGGCAGGAACTCAATCATGGGAAATGACTACTTATTGAATTGTTGTCTGGATTTCACAAGTAAATGGTCATGTGATATTCTGTTAGTGGTAGTATTGTGCGATTGCAACAAAGTGTGAAAATGAATGTATTCATGCTGCTATGTTTCCGGTTTCTTCTATTGTGGAATTATAGTGTTTATACATGCCCGTGTGATAATGTCCTGAATTCAAAGTGCCAAGCCATTTGCATTCACTTAACTCAGCAGGGGGCAGGGAAGAAGAGAACAGTGGACAGAATCTTGACCTTCCCAGTAGGCTCAGACAAAAGGAAACTGCTGTAGCCTCTCCTAGCTTGTGTGTCCTTCCTCTTTAATAACTTCTGCCATCTTGACCTCACTCTGATGTTGCTTGGCCACCTGTGTCCTGTTTTTCATCTGTGAAATATTGGTGGGTATGATACAAACAACTATTTCTGTGTAGTTGTTTATCATGGACTGTATGTGACAGCTTGCTAAGCTACTGTAGCTGGCTCTACCATGACACAGAGTGAGGCGGTTACATCCGGAAGCAAATGATGTCCGGTGTAAAGTGAGCATGAGCAGCAATTCTCCCTGCCATCCCCCAGTGTTGGGAAGTTGCATGTTCCAGGTACCCTGCCCACCGTTCCCTAAATTGGCCTGTTTCTCTCCAGTGTGGTAGAAAACACTGATCCCTTGAATAAAGATTCAATTGTCCTCAGTACATGGAGTAGTGAGTACCATCTTGTCCTTTGCCTCAGATAGAGTTTAAGGTGGCCCTGCAAGCTAGTATATATAGCAACAGCACTTACATTTCTATGCTGCTTTATAGTACTAAGCACTCTCTAAGCAGTTTACAATGTGTTAGATAATTACTCCAAACAAGCTGGGTTTTACCGACCTACGGAAGGATGGAAAGCTGAGTCAACCTGGAGCCCTGCAGGATTGAACTCACAACCTTGTGGCTGGCATTTAAGCACTGTACCACCAGGGAGCAGTATTGTATCTAGATGTGCGGACACTTGCATTCTTCACAGCCCATCTATCACACCTCCTGACTTGCCTCTTGATTATGATGGGCCTTTCAGTCTTTCTGTGTGGAAGCCCCTGACCTCTTCCACTGAGATTTCAGTCATTACAAACAAAGCCAAGGCATTTGTAAAATGTTAAAGACCAAATAAGACCTCTGGACCTCCTGGGAATTCAAAAGGGAGGCCTTGTGGAGCAAAGAGAGGAATCTAATGAAGGCTGGGAGGAATGGGACTAAGGCAATCTATGAATGCTCAAGAGTGGAATGAATAACAAAAGTTCAACCCCGCTTTTAGCAGCCTTATGAAGGCTGGCATCCTGTTGGTGGCGTATGTTGTTTACACATATATGTATGCTTCTTTTTGTTCAGGATGTGGGGCACTATTCTCCTTTGTGCACCATCCCATACCCTCCAACTGCCCCTATTTGGCAGGGACAGTCCCGGTTAGTTATCTCAGTTTTTCAGCTGCTTTTAAACAGTCTCAGTTTCTCTCTTCTCCTCCCACTTCCTCCCTTTTGTCCTTAGCATACTTCCACTGCTGCAGACAGTTCTAAGTGCAAAAGTAGCACTTAATTAACTCAACGGGCGGTGGTGGGGAGAGATGGGGATAGAATGTTTCCCTTCCCTGTGGGCTCTGGGAAAAGCAAACTACTGCAACCACTCCTAGCTTGTGTGTTCTTCCTCATTAATCATTTTTGCAATTTTAACCACCTTGTGATGTTGCTTGGCCACACATATCCAGTTTTCATCTCTGAAATGTTGGAAGGTATGCCACCCAAAATCTCTGCCACAGTAGTTGTCAAGCCTGGGATGTTCCCCTGCAGCTTACTGGTAGGGGAGGGGGCAATTCAGAGTAGAAAGATGTTGCTGGTCTCAGAGTTGTGAGGGAAAGAAACATGGCTATGCTTCCAGGCCTGAAAGCAGCTGGGGCTAGGGTAAGACATGGAACTGTGCAAGCAGAGCACTACATACACTCCATCTGCTTGAATAAAAGGATCTCAGCCATAGTTTTATAGCACTTTTGGCACATGAGTTTTATTTTTCAGAAAAGTGTTGGGCAACTGTGGCCCTCTGGACTCTTTTTTTTCTACCTACAAGTCCCATCAGCCCTAGCCAGCATAACCAGTACTCTTCCCTGTGACACTTGATGAGTCCCAAGTCTGCTAACATTTTGGGCTTAGGACTTTATCAGATGCAGCAAAAACTGCGTCAGAAGAATGTGACGATAACAGAAATGGGAAAACTTATCAGAAGACGTCATCCTTCAGCCGTTCTGGGGGTGTAGCACAGGTGTGAATAAGCCATCCTTTTTTATTAACAGCTTAGCCCATCAATAAAAAAGGGATGCCTTATTCCTAAATATACACTGGACTGGCTATGTGAGGAATGTTGCTGTCCTTGAGCAAGCAGGGATCACCAGTATTGAGGCCATGATATTGAGAACACTGCTGCGCTGGGCAGGGCACGTTTCTAGGATGGAGGACCATCGCCTCCCAAAAATACTACTCTACGGTGAGCTTGCCACGGGTCAGTGTAAGAGGGGCACTCCAAAAAAGCGATACAAGGACTCCCTGAAACAACATCTCAGGCTTGGCCAAATTGATCACCAACAATGGTCCACCCTGGCTTCACACTGGGAGGCAGGGAGACGCACTATCCACAATGCTGCAGCCTTATTTGAGAACTCACGCTGAACATCACCCAAGGAGACCTTCTGCTGTGCTTTCTGCAACCGGAGTTGTTTATCTCAGATTGGCCTTTTTAGTCATCAGTGCACTTGCAGAAAGCACGGGATGAGTCCTTCCTGAATCTTCATTTGTGAAGAAAAGCCAGAGAGAGAGAGAGCCCGTCAATAAAAAACGGATGCCTTATTCACACCTATACTACACCCCTGGAATGGCTGAGGATGCGGGTATCATATAATGTCACCCTTTCTGTTATCCTCCCATTCTTTTGACATGATCTGGGAACCGTTTTTTTGCCACATTTCCCTGCATCTGATAAAATCCTTAATTTAAAACTTGCTTATTTGCACAGACATTTTAAAATGTTGTGCTGGTTTATTTAATTTGCTCTGCTGTTATTATGCATTTGATTTGTTTTTATTGCAGTATTGCTTTATGACTTCATTGTATTTTATTGTGATATATTTTATGCCTCTTATATAGCACCCTAATATTCTAGGACAAATGTTTGTGTAGATTATAGAAATGATATATTTTGCTAGCTGTTCCTCCAATGAAGAGCTGGCAACTTGTAACAAACTAACCGTAGAACCTAGACTGAGAACAGGTTTCAACCTGCTCCTTTTCAGATCACCTTTCAACATGAGGCATTGTCTATTTGCATTAGGTAAATGGTAACAAAAGAAGACATACTGGATGATAGGAAATAAAGAAGAACTTAAAAGAGTAATTATGGCATTAACATAAGGGTCAGAAGGTAAAGTGCTGCTATTAATAAGATAACATCTCTCTCAGATAAAATGCAGTACTGTATTGTGTTTTATCAAAGCCATTGGAGTTCATGTTATACCCTATCATCCATCTTGCGTAAGTGCTAGGGATACCAGAGTGAAAACTGGAGAGGGCTCCCGTACCTCTTTAATGGTTGTGCAGAAGAGGGAAGTACAGCAGGTGTTGCTTGTCATGCAACCAGGTCATAAGGTAACACCTGCTGAAATTCTTGTTTGTGACACATGACACTGACACCCCTATGCCAAACTACTGACCATGATGTCTGAGGATGATAGGAATTGTAGCCCAACACATCTGAAATATGCTGGTGTACTCTTTCCTTGTGAGCATTACTTGAGTGTTCCATATACAGTACATGTATGTGTTATATATATATATATAAAAATATAACAGGAAGTCAAGTGGAAGTCTACTTCTGGTTTACTTCCTGTTTTAAAAAGGCCACTTCTGGTGGGCCTAAAATGGTCCGGGCGCTATATATATATATATAGTTTGCCAAAAATGTTTCCCTTCACTACTTCACATTTTTGGATAGCGCCCGGACCATTTTAGGCCCACCAGAAGTGGCCTTTTTAAAACAGGAAGTAAACCAGAAGTTGACTTCCACTTGACTTCCTGTTTGTTTGTTTTTAAAGCATCCTTTGGACCTAAAACAGCCCCAAGGGTGTACAAATGTGATGGAATATTAGATAGATTAAAGCAAGAAGGAACAGATTGGAGGAGGGCAAAACAGAAGTCTTTTGGTTTTTCTCCAGAATTCCTGAGTTTCCCCCCTCTGTTGGAGAAGGAGAATAGAAAAGTTTGTGCCTCATGGGCCTATTCTATTGCATAAACTGGGCTGTTACCTTCAAGGATGTTGGACGATGCTATTGCCTTTACTGAATGACAGTGTTGGGTGTTTTTTTTTTTTTCCCTGAATGGGTATTTTAGTGTCCCAGAGCCAGATTTTGTTGCAGAATTCACACAGAACAAGACCCACAATTTTGGCATCTTGAATAAAAACTGTCCCCTCAAATCTATTGTTTTTGTCAACAGGGTACTTGTCTGTCCCGGTCATTGCAATATATTGTGACAGAAGCAGCCATTTTTGCAGGTAACCACAATGCTGAAAAACAAAAAAATGATGTTGTACTCAACAGTTTAGGTGTAATCAGGGATTACTCACTTCACTTTCTTTACCACGGTCAGCATGAGATTAAAGTTTGACAGATTTGTGACAACAGTAAAAAAGCTTTCATGCAAGTGAGAGCGACTAGAGTTGCCCAGAGCAAAGATACCTTGACACATAGGCCTTTTGTTTGCTTATGTTACTTCATGAAGTATTATGCTGCAATAACCATCACCATCTTTCTTCATCCTGGGTGAAGTGAGCACCTAAATCAGGACATGAACTATGTGCCTCCAGATATTTTAGTCTAATGCTCCCATAATCCCTCACCTTCATATATCTTCCAACATTTTGCAGATGAAAACTGGAACACATGTGGCCAAGGAACATCAAAAGGTGGGCAAGATGGCAAAAGTTATTAATGAGGAAGAACACACAAGCCATGAGAGGCCACAGCAATTTGCTTTCTTTAGGAGATTAGGAGTAGGCAGAGGAACACGCCAAAAACTTCCTAGAACAGAAATGGTGACCTTACCAGATACCCGTGTCCTTCTGCCATTCCAGGGGTGCAGCACTGCTTTGGACAAGGTTTCCCTTTTCTATTGACAGGGACAAGCCAATAATAGAAAGGGATGCTTTACTCACAGGCGTGTTATGCCCCCGGAACACTGGAGGACATTGTCGTCTGATAATCTTGCCCCTTCCTGTTCTTCTAGCGATCTTTTGCTGTGGTGTTTGCCATGTCTGATACTCTCCTTAGTCTACAGGGAATGGCAAGGTTCTGCTTCCTTCTCTCCTCTTCTTCCTACTGAGTTGAGTGTAAAATAGTTTTGCACTATGAACTTGGTTTGTAGCAGTTGAAGTAAGATTGGGAGAAAGTGGGGAAGGTAGAGGAGGATAGAGAAACTGGGACATTTTAAAAGTAGTTGAACAAGTGGGACAACAAAGGATTAATTGGGGCTGTTCCTGCAAATTAGGACAGTTGGAAGATATGCCTTCAGCCATGCTGGCTGGTGTTTCTGGGAGATGAAATCCAAAATTGCAGGTTTCAACCCTGGATTTAGACAATCACATGTGGTTATTCAGTGGAGAGGGACAGAATGCAGTCATGATTTGTGAACCACCCCAAATAATTCAAAGGGGTAGGAACTAAAAAAAAAAAAAAAAAAAAGCCTGGGAGCCCTTCCAAACAACAATTAGTTCCTCAAGGGTATGTCATCATTGTCGTCGTCATCACAACCACCACCACCTTTATATCACACATAAGCCCCCAAACTGGGATTTATTTATTTATTTATTTATTGAATTTATAGTCCTTGCCTAAGAAAACCCTATGAAATTTAATGTCAACAAGGCATTAGGCACATACGCACACACAACCAGCATGGTAACCTGTTACTTTTTAAATGTAACTTAAATGTAGTAAAGCTCTGCACTTTACTACCACCTCCTTTTGCTGCACATGTGGACTGGGCCTAAATGCCAAGAGGACAAGTGGTCAGCTGCTACTTCAAAGGGGGAATGCATGCCTAGCACCTCCCTTGCTCACAATAATGTCTGACAGAACTTTCCTTATAAATCTGCCATGTTCTTGCCATGAGGTAAGTTTTAGATATTAAGGAACTAGATGTTATGGAAAGTACACTATACAATTATAGTGCTATGATTCTACTTTCACTGCTGTGTTTCAATTCTATGTAATTCTGGGATTTGCAATTTAAGGAGAGGTTCTTAGACTTCTCAGCCAGAGAGCTTTAGTGCCTCACCAAACTATAAATTCCACAGGATACAGCCATGGTAGTTTAAGTGGACTCATAGTACTATTATTACGTAGTGTGAAAGGACTCTAAATGTGGAGCTGTCATTTATGATGGCAGCCATATGTTTACTGTCACTCAGGCCCTCATAGCATTTTTCTGGGAACATTCTATTTCTCTGTCTCTCTTTGCACACACCCCAAGCCCTGGGGAAGAAAACACAATTAGGTTGCTTTCTGTAAGGTCAGCACAAGACACTTGCCTTCATTTTGAGTGTCTTGTGTCAAACTGGCTTCATTACAGATTCCTCTGCCTCTGCAATTCACCTAATCTTTCTATCTCTAGAGCTGCTGTCATGAACTCTTGAACCAGCCTTTCCCAACATAACTTTCATATCTCAGAGCATGTCCCCTGATACCTTGGGGCCAGTGGAAGCACCTCAGATCAGTGCAATAACCGAAAAAGAGGGTCCAGATTAAATACAAAGTTAGTGGATTAACTTTAATGTATGCACTTTTGGAAGACTACTTGCCTCTGATGGTTATTAGGTTTGACTTGCCCAGTGGCAAGGGTTGACCTGGAAAGGTTGTCTTTGTGCCTTTTCCTCATTATTAAAGTCTATGGGTCAGAGGCTATAGTTAGGGTTGGGCAAAGTGACATCAGACAAATCTAATTGTCTTTAGCTTGATTTTTATAGAAAACATTCATTAAGGGCAGAGCCTTGTTCCAGTGACCTACGGGCAAAGTTTTGTCTCTCAGGTGGTTATGCTGAGTTTGCAGATACGTAGGTGAAGATGCAAACAGATAATGAAAATAATAATATTAATCTAGAGCAGATCTACTCAAGAGACTTAAACCAATTTAACAATCATTCCTTCTCTATAGGAGATCCTGTGAACTGCAAGGGAATTCGAGGCCCTCTGAAGGGTTGCTAGAGGAATTCTCTGAAGCCACTTCAGACTATAATGATAAAGCTTCTATACAGGAAGCCAAGAGAGTTAAATGGACACCTAATAGATATTTATAGTATAAATCCTGCTCAGGCCAGGATAGGGAATGTGAAGTCACCTCTGTCTTCCAGGGGCCTCACTCGTACTATCCTCATGGCCCCTGTTATTTTGCTTAAAAGGTTGTTTTTAAAAATCTCTAGCCACTGTGCAGGGCAATATTCCCATTTTGCGGTGAATGACCTGTTTTAGGATGAAGGGGACCTTTTTCCAAAGGGCAAGGGCCCAACACTAAAGGGGAAAAAATTAGTTTCTTTAAAAAACAAAAACAAATGATCTGCTCTTGAAAATCACACTAGTGGAAGCTAAAACCTAAATAGGAAACAATTATTTTTTAAAACAATTTTATGAAGTCAAAGGCTTTCACAGCTGGAATCCATAGGTTTTCTGTGGTTCCCCCCCCCCAGGCTGTGGGGAAAAAAAACCACGGAAAACCTATAAAACAATTTTATTGATTAATATGTCTGAGAAAGCAGTTGATCCAGAGGGGGCTTTGTCTTTTTGTAATAAGTAAGTCTTAATAAACAAAGGAACAGGAATACAAGTTTCTTGTACGAGGTCTGTCTATTAAATAACGAGACTTATACAACAACCCACCTTTATTTATATGTATTACAATTCTAAGGCTTGTCCCTTTCAATATACTCCCCACCCACGCTCGCACACCAATGCAGTCTTGTTTTCCACTGGTTGAAGGTGTAGAGCAGCTCGGTTTCTGTCAGCTGTTTCAATACCTCTGCCGTTTTCTTCTTACTGCATCAATTGACTCAAACCATGTTCCTTTAAGCACCGATTTCACTTTAGAGAAAAGAAAAAAAGTTGCATGGTGCCAAATCTGGTGAATATGGAGGATGTTCAAGTGTACTAATGTGTTTATCGGCCAAAAACTGCATCACAGAAAGTGTTGTGTGAGCAGGCATATTGTCTTGATGAAGAATTAAACCATTTTTCCACAGTTCTGGCCTTTTTTTCCTGATTATTTCTTTCTCTCAGCTTTGTCAAAACTTCCTTATAATAATGCTAGTTCACTGTTCTGCCTTCTGGAACCCATTCTGCCAAAGTTACGCCCTTGGTGTCAAAACCCCAACAAACATGGCTTTGAATGTGGACTTGTTTTTTACGTGCTTTTTTCGTTCTTGAGGATGATGGTACAGTATTTTCCAGTGCACTGACTGTCATTTTGTTGACAAGTGATGATTTTTTGAAAAAGGTTTGGGTCTGCCTCAAGTTGCTACAGAATGTCACATTGCTCAACTTTTAAACTTAGCATTTTTCCAGCATACAACAGACAACACAGCTGCTTTAAACTACGGAGATTTTCAGACTACACTGTTATAGTGTTACTATTCCACTTTAACTGCTCTGGCTTCCTCCTGTGGAATTCTGGGGTTTGTAGTTTAGTGAGGCCTAAGATCTCTCAGGCTGAGAGTTGTAAATGCCCCTCCCTAAACTGCAAATCCCAGGATTCCACAGGAGGCAGCCATAGCAAGTAAAGTGGAATAGTAACACTATAACAGTGATGTCTGAAAATCTCCTACGACTGACAGTTAACTGAGTGGCCGAGAGTGTTGTTTGTCATGCAGGTTCAGACATGTTCAAGGTCATCACTCAAGCATTCACAATCAGTTCTCCCTGATTTGTTGGAAAGGTAGAAACACAGTCTCATTATTTAATAGACAGACCTCATATGTATATGCTTTCAAGTTCCCTGTCAACTTATGGTGGATCCCTTGAATTTCATAGGGCTTTCTTAGGCAAGCAATACTCAAAGGTGGTTTTGCCAGCTTCTTACTCTATAATATAGCATACAGCATCTGGTATTCATTGGTAGTCTCCCATCCATATACTAACCAGGGCTGACCTTGTATAGCTTCCAAGATCAGGCAGGATCTAGTGCCTTGTAGACTTCAAATGTCATCAGTCACTTCCTGGTTAGCTAGCCACCTTCATGCATCTATGATCTTGGGACTATGCATCCCCCAGAAACCAGAAAGCTCCCATTCTCTGCTTCTGCCCCAGAATGTGCAAGTCTAATTTAAATTTGAAACCCAGTTAAACCATTAAATTTTAAAACTAATTGAATGAATGTAATGGATTAAAAATAAATTTTAAAATGGTATTTAATGAATTAAAAACAGTTTGATAATTTAGAAATAAATTGTTATGTTTAAAAATAAAGAAATAAATTCAGTGTGTCAGGATTCCTTAATGTTGTTAATCCTCAATAAAAATTGGAACTGAATGTGTTTAAATTATTTCTATTTTAATTTTCTAACTAATCTGTACTTTAAAAAGCTACAAATAAAAACCTATTTTTTTAAAAAAAATAAAAACTATGAAAACAATTTAAACAATGTATTCCCCAATCACTTGTGTGTGTGCGTGTGCACGCGTGCATGCGTCCGTGTGCATGCACGTGGACCTTCAGATTGCCTGTCAACTGATGATGGCCCCACAATTTTCATAGGGCTTTCTTTAGGCAAGGAATACTTAAGAGGTGGTTTTGCCAGTTCCTTCCTCTGAAATACAGTATAGCCTTTCACCCACATGGAAAGCGGCCCCTGGAACTTCCATAATTGCCCTCTCCCACCCCTTAGAGCTTTTAGGCAGGTGTTGTCATGAGGCATTGTGGGGCAACTGCTAGGTGCCTGGAGCCCTCCTAGAGTCTGGGTTTCCCTTAATACTTTTTTTTTAAACAAGTGCTCAGCACTCAATGTCCAGGCAGCCATTTTAATTTTACTGGCACTTTCCCACAATGTCCCAACATTGTCTCACTTCAGAACAGATGGGGACACAAACCAAAGGATTCAAATTACAACACACACACACATCATTCCACACGAATGTTAGGAAGACCGTCATGACATTAAGAGCTGCTTGACAGTGCACTAGACTACCTTGGAGGATGGTGGATTCTCCTTCTGTGGAAGTCTTTCAACAGAAGTTGAATGCCGTCCTCTCTGGAATGCCGTAGTGTGCTAGCAGGGTTTTGGACTAGATGGTCCTTGTGGTCCCTCTGACTCTATGATTCTATGATACCATGTTGCACTGGAGTCACCATTTCAGTTTCACAAAGTGCTCTAGATTTGAGGTAGGAATCATGTGGGCCTCCAGATGTTGTTAGACTGTGACTCCCAGTATTCCTCACCATTAGCTGTGCTGGATAGAGCTTATGAAAGCTGCTATCCAATAACATCTGAAGGGCCACATATTTCCCACTCCTGGTCTTGAACAATGTTATAACATTGGCAAGGTGGGGAAAATAAGCAATTAGTCTGTTCTCACTGGGGGATTACTGCTGTTGGATGAGCTTGCTGGGGTGGGAAGCACAGATGAGACAGGGGTTCCACAAGAAGGTCCATGAAGCCTTGAATTGTCCCTGTTCTGCTACAATCCTTAAAATTTGGGTTATTAATATGTTCATCAATAACCTTGATACAATTCTTCATGCACATCCTGTGTATGCATTTCCTCTTTTCAGAACTAATTGTGATCTGTTCCTTGAGGTGGGATTTTTAAAAATATGCCTGCTAAATGTGCAAGCAGAGAGGTGGCCTTGAAGAACGTGTGTGCAGGTAAGCAAGGGAGACTGGAAAGGAAAAAGCCAGTGGAAACTCAGAGCTTTGATATTAATGGAGTGGTGAATCTGCTCCAGGTAATCATCCAAATTTTATCTGAAATGCTGAACTTGATGCCAAATAGGTTAAGCATCTTGGACTGTTCCTTTAAAGTTTGGACTAAAACCGTCAGTGGATACACTCGCCTGCTGCCATGGAGCCACCAACCACCACTGAAAAAAACCACTTATGTTCTTCCGCTTAACTCTCAGTTGTGACAGTTTGGGGTGGGGGGGTTATCTTTTACTACCATGAAATACATGGTAAGTGTCTCATTATTTGCAAAAGGAGTTTGCAAAGCAGTCAGTTAATCCTGAGAACATAATTCCTGGAAAGCCAGTTCTTGTATGGGAGGGTAGAAAGGAGATGGCAGCAAAAGTAAAGTCAAGGACTGATGTGCCAGGTTTTGGTCAGGTGGGGATTAGTTTTGCTTACTATGGGTAAAAGAGAAGAGAAACAAATCCTGAAAAGGAGTTGTCTTTCACAGAGCTACCTGATTTTGCAACTTGCTTTAGCTTGCTGTATCACTAGGCAACATGCCATTTTAAATCTGCATACATTCGTGTGGATTAAAATATGAAATAGTGTGTAAACTGGCTCACATCTTTTGCTGTCAATGTGTGGCTTAATATTTATTTAACATGATGAGTAGAGAGGCTGCTAGACTTGGGAGAACTGCGTTCAAATCCCCATTTGGCCATGAAGCTTACTGGGTAACTTTGGACCAGTCATAATATCCCAGCCTGGCCTTCCTCACATCATAATGTTATAATGATGAAATTGGGAGCTGACCATATGTGATATTCTGAACTCCTTGGAGGAAGATTGGGATGAATAAATAATAAATAATAATTATGTCTGGAATCCTGTTGTTGACTTACAATAGTGTAACTTTTTTGTTTGTTGCAGAGGTCAGAATTCTGTTCTGATCATGTAACAAGCAAAATCTCTGCCAGCCCATCTTCTAAAGCACACAGCCCTCTCCAGCACAGCCATTTCCATGATGTCAGAAAGTTTGGGGGGTGGGAGAGATTAGCTTAGATGTCATTTGCACAGACCTCCTGAGAAAGTATATCCAGTTACAGGAAAATAGCTGGACTTGTCTTTGCTCACCCCCCTGATCTCTGACAACATGGAAATTTCTATGTTGGGGAGGTGCATTGTGAATTTAAGGGGCATAGCATCATTAGATGTAGCTATGGAAGTATACATATTTCCCCAATCATAGAATCATAGAGTTGGAAGAGACCACAAGGGCCATTTAGTCCAACCCCCTGTACTGCAGAAATACACAATCAATGCATTCTCAACAGATGACCATCTAGCCTCTGTTTTAAAATCTCAAAAGGCGACTCCATCACACTCTGAGGCAGTGCATTCCACTGCCGAACAGCTCTTACTGTCAGAAAGTTCTTCCTAATATTTAGGTGGAATCTCTTTTCCTTTAGTTTGAGTCCACTGGGCCGTGTCCTGGTCTCCAGAGCAACAGAAAACAAGCTGGCTCCATCCTCAATATGACATCCCTTCAAATATTTAAACATGGCTTTCATGTCATCTCTTAACCTTCTCTTCTCTAGGCTAAACATACCCAGCTCCCTAAGCTGCTCCTCATAGGCTTCCAGACCTCCCACAATTTTGGTTGCCCTCCTCTGCACACATTCCAGCTTGTCAATAGCCTTCTTGATTTGTGGTGTCCAGAACTGGACACAGTACTCCAGGTGAAGTCTGACCAAAGCAGAACAGAGTGGCACTATTACTTCCTTCAATCTAGACACTATACTCCTATTGATGCGGCCTAGAATCACATTGGCTTTTTTTAGCTGCTGCATCACACTGCTGACTCATGTTCAGCTTGTGATCCACTAAGACTTCTAGATCCCTTTTGATGTACTTCCATTGAGCCAGGTGTCACCTATCCTATATCTGTAAGTGTAGCATCCTCCATTTCTCCCTGTTGAAATTCATGTTGTTAGTTTTGGCCTTCTAATCTGTTAAAGTCATTTTGAATTCTGATCCTGTCCTCTGGGGTATTAGCTACCCCTCCTAAGTTGGTGTCATCTGCAAACCTGGTAAGAATGCCCTCTATTCCCTCATTAAAGTCATTGATAAAGATGTGAATAGCACTGGGCCCAGGACAGAACACTTTGGCACCCTGTGGCAATACACAATCTTGGCCATTGTCTTTCAAATTCATGCCAATAAGGATGGGTAGATCTATCATCCATCTCCTCAGACTTCCTCCATTCCCCACCTCCCACCTGTGCCACTTCAGTGAAGATTTTATTTTACAGAAAGAAATCCACTTGCATTTTTGTAGACCTTTTTCCAATTGAATGAAGGTGTGCCTACAGAGGTTTTTTTGCACATTGTTTTCAAATGTGCACTTGTTGTGAACACATTTTTCCTTTCATAGGTTGCAGTGCAGGTCAATAAATGCATGGATTTCCAACTGCAAATATTTAGTCTGTATAGTGAACAAGTGGGTTAAACTATTTTTTTAAAAAAAACTTCAAGGGCTGAATTTCTCACACATCCCTAGAGGCTACAGTCTTTATCAAATTTACTGTCAAAGCAGCCATCAGTATTTTCATTCTGTGGTAGACAGAAACAACCCATTCAGACTGAGTCATTCCTGATAACATCTTCTTAATACCTCTTCCTATTTTCTAGCCAATGTTCTGTCTTCATAGGGTACTGCAAACTGAAACATGCTGGTATAGCTGGAGAATTCATTATTGCTACACACACACACACACACTTCATTAACTTAACCCATTTGCCTTCATTTTATCACATTGGGGGAAGTTCTCCAAGAAGTGCTCTAATTCAGATTTCAGAATGCTACTTGTAAAAGGATAGTTCACTAAAGTTATATGTTCCTTCTTATTCAACTAGTAGTGTGTTGTGTTGCTCCTTACTAGTATACTGGTGAGATGAATGTTATTTCAAATGAAATTAAAGCCATTCAGAAGTTTGTATCAACACATATATGTGTATTATGAAAACCTGTGGCGACCTTTCCTCCTTTTTGAAAATGCTTTTCCTCATTTTTGAAGATGTGTAAATAGCCACACCAGCTGTGCTAATCTGCCGTCATCGAAAGGATATTCCTGCATTAGCCCAGCCCCATCTTAAAGTCTCTCTTCTATATTTTGCTGAATTCTCAAACAACTTCTCATGAAGTTAGTCTAACTGAAACTACTGGGGGTATGGCTGGTAAGGATAGGAAGAATATTCAAAAATATTTGGAAAATTGTTGAAAAACACATTTCTGAAGCATCAAGAAACCATGACTAGATGAATCTTGGGGGCCGTTTACACAGCAAAATAAATCCTCTAAGAACTTGCAAAGAGTCCTAATAGTTCCCACATCTTTCGGATCAAAGTCGCCATATTCAGAAGGAAGAGGGCAAAAAACAAACAAACCCATAAGTCGTGCAGTATCAGCTTTTGCTATTTCCCCCATCTTTTTTGAAAAGTAGCGCAAGTCAGTGCACTATTGACTGTGTGAACGACCATTTCGCTTACAGCAGTGGAAACTACCAGCAGTCTTTCCAAAATAGTCACTGCAGAGCTTAGTCCTGATTGGCTGAATTGACCAAGGAGGGAGAGGGTGCGTGGCGCACGCACAGACAGACAGACACACACACACAAAAGGGGTGGACTTGCAAGAAATGAGGCTTGAAAAGATCTAGCCAGCTGGCTTACTTATAACTACTTGTTCCTCTCTCCCTCCACTGGCTGATTGCTCCACCGGCTGATCGCTCGATTGTTCTTTTGTGTGTGTGTGTTTGTGCGCACGTGTGCACACAAGTGCGCGCTGGAATGAGAGAGGGAGAGGGAGCAAGAGAGAAGCAGTCTGGTCAGCTGGCACACCGAACGGAATCTCAACTGCTTTGATTGATTGTGTGTGTGTGTGGGTGTGGGTGTGGGCACACGCGCACGTGAAAGGAGAAGCAGTGTGCTCAGCTTGCAGGGATCTCAGCTGCTTTCCTTCCCTCCTTTGTCATTATTTCTCTCCTACCCCACCCCTTTTTTGTTGCTTTATATACAGACGAAGCTACGAACTTACGGTCTCTTTCCCCCTCACACTGCCCCCCTCCTTGCTTCCTCCCCATCTCCTGCCTGGCTTTAATGATAGTGATCTGGAGACCATGCGCCCCCCACCTTTGTCTGTGTAAACAGCAATAAATCATGTGAACTATACACTGCTGATGTGAATTACAGTAATCCAGAATTTCACGCACTTTATTCTGCCATGTAACTGGCCCCCTGGACTGATGAGAATCTTCACAGTTTGAGACTTACTCCATGAAAAAAATACACATGATTGTTTTGCACAGAAAACAACATTTTACTTTGCAGAAAATGACACTTCTGCAGAGAAATATTATTTTCCGCATAGAAAATGTTGCCTTCTGCACAAAACAACTATGTGTGAATTTTGCACAAAGTCTTGAACTGCGAATAGTCTTTGGAAATTGCACAGTTTTTGAAACGTTCTCACAGTGACAAGAAAACTGCTAAAATTATTCATTATCTCCTTTGAGAAGATAATTAGCCATGAATTATACCCCTAACAGTAGATATAGCCCTCAGTCTGTGCAACCTTTTTCTCCTCCCCTCCACCTACTGTCCCATCTCCCTGACTCAACCTTGTCTGTGTGTGTGTGTGTGTATCTATCTATGCCTTTACTTCACCTATCGACTTATGGTGATCCCATGAATTTCATAGGGTTTTCTTAGGCAAGGAATACTCAGAGGTGGTTTCGCCAATTCCTTCCTCTGAAATGCGCAGTGGTTTAATGCCAGTACTGCAAGTCACCACGTCGCAAGTTCAATTCCTACTGGCTCCAAGGTTCACTCAGCCTTCCATCCTTTTGTAGGTCGGTAAAATGAGTACCTGGTTTGTGGGGGCAATTAGCTAATACACATTGGAAACTGCTTAATGCAGTGTAGATGTGTAAATTGCTATTGCTTAACAATTTGTAAGCCGCTCTGATAGCCTTTGTGGCTGAAGAGCTGGTATAAATACCTAAATAAAAATAAATAAATAAAGCCTACAGCATCCACCTGGTGTTCTTTGGTGGCCTCCCATCCAAGTATAACCAGGGCTGACCCTGCTTAGCTTCCAAGATAGACAGGATACAGTGCCTTTAGGATATTTAGGCTTCTGTGACCCAAGCCTAGTCCAAGTGAAAACTACATATTTCAAAATAGCCAATCTGCTGTTCTTCCTTCTCCTCTTCCTTGTAATAGAGATATATAGGCACTCACTGCAGCTCCCAGAATCCTCCAGCCAGCCAAACTATGATCCCGGGATTCAGGATTTCTACTGACTCTGCTCCTGTCCTGGGGCTTTTTCTTATAGGTAGCCACACAGATTTTTAGCAGGGGCATATGGAAATCATTCTTTTTGAATGAAGCAATGTGGAAAGTTTCACCTGCTTAATTTCTGTATGACAGTGTCAGGCTGCTGCAGCAGACAATACAAGAGCAAGACCTGTAAAAAAGAGGGAAAGCTGGTAAAGCTACTTGAAGTTCTTAAGCCCATGAATTCCTAAAGAGTTAATGGTTGATGGCTAGCTTCCCCCCTCTGTTACAAATTTAGCAAAGCAGAAACCGTACTTTTTGCTGTTCCCTTCCCACAATCCTTGCTTTGGGGAAAAAAACACTTAAATTGCTAGTTTAACAGATATATCTAGAAGAAATGGCTTTCCTTTGCTTGTTTCTCCAATGTATTCTTTGTGGTTGAAGCACAAATTGCTTACAGACTATGCAAGTTTTCTTGTAAAGAGAAGTTCATACCAATGGAATATTTTAAATATTTAGCTGTAATTACTAATTTTGTATGTGTCTGTGTGTCTAGTTATGTAAGTAAGTGTGTAATCTGACTAAGGCTTAATAATATTTCTACTTTTGAAAATACATGAAAGGCTGCACTAAAAAAAGAGAGAAGGCAGCATAATTTATAAATTACCTTTGTATCAGTTGAAATGATGATGGACTACTTTTTACTTTTTATGCTTCAAGCACTGAGTTCTGCAGATACACTTCAAAACTGAGTCTGAACTTTGCCAAGACCATCATCAACAACAAGAGTTTCCTACTGGGCTAAAGTTAAATATTTCATCATCTCATTAATTTTAATGAGCAAGCTCCCATTGAAAACAATGGAAAGCATTTGACTAGGGACAGGGCTGAATTCCAGGGCAGAATAGTTGCACCAACATTTTTTTTTAAAAAAAATCTAATTCTAAATTAATGCCTAATTTATGGTAATCTTTCAGGTGCACCTCTTGTGTGACCCAACAGTGGTCAAATATAAGAGCTACATAGTACATAAAATACAGGTTGTGTTTACTGGAGTTTATTTAGGAAACATTCTTGATTGAAAATAAGGATATATTAACATTTTCTGATATATAAACACACAACATGGGGCAGTTCAAATATTTCCTGAACTGTTCAGGGTAACCTCAAATTATCAATATCCCAAAGTCTAGCACAAGGATGCTAGTTTGTACTTGTACAAGTGCTGTGGTTAATGTGTTGGACTGAGATTTGGAATATTCATGTTGAAATCACCAATGAACAACAACAACAACAAAAACTCACTGAGTAACTTTGGATCAACCATTCTCACTTTTAGCCTAATTTACCTCAAATGGTTGTTCTGTGAGGCTAAAAAAGAGATAACAAAGAAAGCTGTGTATTCCACTTTGAGCTCACCAGGATATAAATGTAACCAATAAGTAAATAAATAGTTAACCACAGAAGCACTGAAGCACAGAGCTGGAAGAGACCCCATAGGTCATCAAGTCCAAACCCCCTCCCCACTCAATGCAGGGAATCCAGCTATAGCATCCCCAACAGATAGCTATCCAGCCTCTTTTAGAAAATGTACAGAGAAAGAGACACCACCACTTCTCTAGGTAATTGGTTCCAACTGCTTTCACTGGTAACCTCTTGTCTAGATTTCTGCAATGCGCTCTACATGGGGCTACCCTCATGCTTGGTCCGGAAACTTCAGTTGGTACAAAATACGGCAGCCAGAGTGGTCTCGGGAACATCTTGGAGAAACCATATAACTCCAGTATTAAAATCTCTCCACTGGCTACCTATCAGTTTCCGGGCCCAGTATAAGGTGTTGGTTATTACCTTTAAAGCCCTAAATGGCTTGGGTCCAACTTATCTTCAGACCCGCCTCCTCCCATACAATCCTCCCCGCACACTCCGGTCCTCTGGGAGGAATTTGCTTCAGCCACAAAAAATCTAGGCTGTCTGCAACCTCCCAGAGGGCCTTTCGGTAATCACCCCCAAGTTATGGAATGGCCTGCTGAACGAGATCCATCAGATGACGAGCCTGAGCAGCTTTTAAAAAGCACTAAAGACGGATCTCTTTCGGCAGGCCTTTCCTAATTAGATCCCGGCCTCAGGAGCTCCTGGCCTCATTTTTAGTCTGCTAGCTATTTATTAATTTTTTATATGTGATTTTAGATTAGTTATTTTTAATTTATATTGGTTTAATATCTTTTTATGGGGGAGGGTGGGGGTGGGTGGTGTTTAGGGATTTTAATCTGTATTTGTATTTTAATTTTTGTAAGATACCCCAATTGTTTTTAACAGAGGGGCGGGGTATAAATAAATATTATTATTATTATTATTATTATTAAGAAATTCCTTCTAATGCTCAATCAAAATCCACCAGTAACGTAAAACCATTAGACCTGGTCCTACCCTCTGGGGCAGTAGAGAGAACAAACCTTCCCCCTCCTCTCTGTGACAGCCCTTGAGGTATTTAAAGAATGAAATCATGTCACTCCTCGCTCTTCTCTTCCCCAGGCTGAACATGCCCAGCTCCCTTAGTTCACGTCTTGTTCTCCATACTTCATCATCCTTGTTGCCGTTCTCTGAAGCAACTCCAACTTGTCTATGCTTCTTAAAATGAGATGCCCAGAACTGAATGCAATACTCCAGATGAGGCCTGGTTAGCACATAATATACTGGGACAATTACTTCCCTTGACTTGGAAACTATTGCTGGAATCCTGTATCAGCTACTTAGGGATTGTCTAGACCAGTGGTTCTTGACCTGTGGTCCAGGGATCCCCAGGGGTCTGCAATGTCCTCACAGGGGGTCTGCAAAAGCTTGAAGGCTGCTCAACCCACCTCCTCCATGCAGTGGACAGGAGCCAAGGCAAAGGCTGGCTGCCTGGCTTGGCCTGCACATTGCCATTTGATGTGTTCCAGCCACAAACTTGCAGGACAAAGCAGAAGAAAAGTCTTCCCACCCTCTCCAGTGCCACTGACGGAAGACTTAATAGATGGTGTAATTGTGTTGTTCTTGTTAGGTTTTAAATCTTAAGTTAAGTCTTGGGGGGCCATGGCAACAAAAGATATTTAAAGGGGCCCCTTGGTGAAGAAAAGGTTAAGAGTCACTGGTCTAGACAATGAAAATACTCCTCATAGAATTTGACAAGAATATGTTCTGTCCCACCATGCTGTGAATAAGATTTTTGGTATTTGGAAGGACAGGAGCCCAAAACTCCATCTACTGTGGGGGAAAGCCTTTGCAGATTTTTAGAAGTTTTTAAAATAATGTGTGGACCTGCACATTATTGTACATTTGGACATCCAATTTGGGATGCTGTGCATTCTTGGCGAGAATGGAGGTGAACAGAGGATTGTTTGGACATGCACGGGGGGGGGGGAGGCAGGCTTGCCAGCAAGGAAGTGGCCAAAGTGCCATTTTCATGTTTTATGTTCTTGAGTGTGCATTTTTTTATTTTTATTTTTGCTGTGCGGAGGCAACCAAAGAGCTTTTTATAAGTGGAAGGCCACACCTGTATACCTTTGATTTACAAGTTTAAAAAAAATACTGTGCAGTGGCGATAACACATGGGGAGAACAATAACACACTGTACTCTCAGCCATCATCCTGATTTGCAGGCATGGATGTGTGTCACTTCAAACACAGAGAGCTTCACATATAATAGATTTTGTCAAAAGACCATGGAGACAAATGAACTCTGCTGTGAATTTGTGATAATGCGCACCAAT
The DNA here is from genome assembly GCA_030847615.1 of Gambelia wislizenii. Classification (NCBI taxonomy): domain Eukaryota; kingdom Metazoa; phylum Chordata; class Lepidosauria; order Squamata; family Crotaphytidae; genus Gambelia; species Gambelia wislizenii. Next base: position 135,295,316 of record JAUMIR010000006.1, on the reverse strand, counting down.
CTGCATTATATCTTCTCATCTAGACAACCCCTTAGTTAAGTTGTACTATTAATTAAGTATACTTAACTAAGTAGCTGATGCAGGATTCCAGGCATTGTTTCCAAGTATAACTAACTAACTAAGTAACCTCTCCTGACCAGATCTCCCCAAATGTGATGGGAATATTATTCATCTGCACCCCAATCACCAGCTGAATTTATCTCCTTCTCTTCTAGGTTTGGAGGGGAGTTACAATCATGGTAATAGTGTCACAATCATGACTTAGGGCCTTATCACACTACACTGTTATAGCATTATTATTTTACTTTAACTGCTTTGGCTGCCTCCTGTGGAATTCTGGGATTTGCAGTTGAGGGAGGGACATTTCATTCTCAGCCAGAGAGCTCTTAGGCTTCACTAAACTACAAACCCCAGAATTCCACAGGAGGCAGCCAAAGCAGTTAAACTGGAATAATAGTGCTATAATGGTGTAGTGCGATAAAGTAGGGATCATGAATCCTAAGTAGGGATCATGAATACGAAACAGTTACCTAGATACTCATCCTTTCCTCATAAGGCTTGGGTTCAGATCTTTGATCATCTTCATCACCCTGCTCTGGACTTGCTCCTTGTCAATGTCCTTCTCAAACTGTTGTGCCTAGAACTGAACACAGTATTCCAGGTGAAGTCTGACCAAAACAGAATAAAGTGGCACTACTACTTCCTTCATTCTGGACGTTATACTCTTGTTGATGCAGTCCAGAATTGCATTGGGTTTTCTGGCTGCTGCATCACACTATTGACTCATGTTTAGCATATGGTCTACTAAGATTCCCAGATCCACTTCACATGTACAGTACTGCTTTCAAGCTAGGTGTCAACCTATATTTGTGCATTTCATTCTTCTTGTCTAGATGTAGTACTTTACCTTTCTCCCTGTTGAAATTCATTGTTAGTTTTGCCCCAGCTCTCCAATCTGTCAAGGTCATTTTGAATTCTTTTCCTGTCCTCTGGGTATTCAGCAGAAGACTGGTGTAGTTGTCACCATTGTTTAACTACAAGAGTGTAGATTTACACTACACAAGCACAATGAGGGATCTAAGAGGCTTACCATACTCCAAAGAAAAGTGGCAGTACAGCAGGAACGTTCCGTCTTCCATGATGCCTTATCACATGACGTCATTGTTCTTTTGTTCTGATTCCATGGGGGGCTGAGGTAAAACTGCATCTTTTTGCTAACCTGAGAAATTTGTTAGCAAAAAGACACGGTTTTACCTCGGTCCCCCATGGGACCAGAACAAAAGAACAACAGAAGATCAACAACATCATGCGGTAAGGCAGCATGGTTCATTATAAATAGATAATTGACTGTGCCCCATGAGCCACCATTTTGTGCCTGGTTCTACTTGGTAGGCCTCAATATTTTAATGAGAAGCAAATTGGATCTCAACAAGCCTGAGGTCTTCCCACTTCAGATATTGGGCTGCCAGCTGCTCAGAGATGGGGAGGGACCACCTAGCTTACATAATTCAAATTCAACAGGATACTTTTTTTTGCAGCATGCAAATATGTACCTGCTAATGTTTGCAGATCAGGTTCCTTTTAAAAGATGCAGAACCATATGCCAATTTAAAACTTGGCAGCTTTACTCTTATTAAACTCACATACATGGAAGCAAGTGCTACCAATTTCAGTGGGACTCACTTCCAAGTAAATGTGCTGAACACTTGCAGTATGAATCTGCAAGAAACCATAGGCTCACATTTGCAGCAGGGTGGCCATGCTACTCTGTTACAGCAAGACAGTTTTACTGAGCACAAGCTTTTGTGGACTGTAGTTCACTTCATCAGTTGGCCAATTATTATAGAAATGCTTATGAGCAAATCAGTGGAATACTGTGTCTAGTTCTGGGCACCACAATTCAAGAAGGACATTGACAAGCTGGAATGTATCCAGAGGAGGGCAACCAAAGGACTGGAAGCCATGTTGGACACAGTATTCTTGGTGAGGTCTGACCAAAGCAGACACAAGCAAAAGGGTTTGTCATCGGAATAATTTGTTAACGGTAGGGACTTTTGTATGCTCATTCAAAAACAAAGATTATCATCAAGAGGTTGGCGAGATGTGGAATCATCTTTGAAATAATTAAAAGTAAAATGTGTTATGTTTAAAAGTACTATCTTGTTCTTGAGGAGTGGACTTAAGTGGAGAAGCTGCAACAGTTCTCTCTACAAAGCTGCCTAACTTGGGAGGCATAGAGAAGGTTGTTTGTCCTACACAACAGCATTGTCTTCCATCATTTTGGGGCTTACCGCACTCCTAAGAAAAGTGGCAGGAGAGCAGGAATGTTCTATCTTCTGTGCTGCCTTACCGCACAACATCATCATTCTTTCATTCCAGTCCCATGGAGGAGCAAGGTAAAACCATGTCTTTTTGCTAACCAGAAAAAACCGTCAGCAGAAAGATGCAGCTTTTACCTCAGTCCCTCACAGGACCGGAACAAAAGAACAATGATGTCATGCAGTAAGGCAACATGGAAGACGGAACATTCCTGCTGTGTTGCCACTTTTCTTTGGAGTGTGGTAAGGGCCTTTGTCACTGCTTCCCATTGTTGTGAAATGTGAGAGATAGTAGGGCATCGCACAAGTAGTGATTAGTATTTGCAAGCAGAATGTGAGCAACAACCAGTCACATCTCATCTGCATCGCCACCCTGGGTCTAGCAGAGAAATAAATCAGCCTTAGACTACTTTGTAAAAACATATGAAGCACCTATTCTTACAAATACTAAAAGTTTCAAAACATCTCATGATGAGAGGCTCTGTAACGTGCTCTTCAAACATGGAGGACAAATGAGTTCAGACTAACTGCTGCAGATTAACTGATGCAGGAAGAGAGAGGGTGTGTCTGAGACCGTGGAGATTTTCAGACTACACTGTTATAGTGTTACTATTCCACTTGAACTGCTCTGGCTTCCTCCTGTGGAACTCTGGGGTTTGTAGTTTAGTGAGGCCTAAGATCTCTCAGGCTGAGAGTTGTAAATGCCCCTCCCTAAACTCCAAATCCCAGGATTCAAGAGGAGGCAGCCATAGCAAATAAAGTGGAATAGTAACACTATAACAGTGTTGTCTGAAAATCTCCCAACAAACAAGAAATGGTGTTAATACAAGAGACAATTAAACTACCAGTAGCAACTACTGAGCACAGGCATGCTAACACCCACATCCCAGCCTGATCTGGCTGCCTCACTGTGTCCTAAAGATAGTGTTGGCCTTCCCCTTCCCCACCCCAAATGGGAATTTGCAGTTACTTTCCACCTAGCAAGGTCTTATTTACAATTGGTTCTGGGTTTGAGATATTGAAAATAAACAATCAAGGAGGCAAGATTTGGTCTTTCTTCACAGCAAAGACTCCCTTCGGAATGCTGTTAACAGGCTTTTTTCCTACCGGCTTTGCTGAATCAGCACAATGAGGAAAACCCCAAACTCCCTGGCAGAGCCTTATGGCAATCCCTCCTTACCACTGCGGTCTTGAACAGATGTTATGATTGTCTATGGAAGGAGCCCAATATTCTTTGTGTCAGATTTGGGTCAGACATGAGGATTGCTCAGTTCTCCTCTCCCCTGCACCCCTCTAATAAAAACATGAAACAGAAATCATGCGGAATGTCAAAATGAAACAATGCATTTCAATTGAAAAGAAACATGCAAGGCTCCACCAGTCAAACGAAATCTAAGCCATCAAGCCCAGCCTGACAATGAGGAAGAGTCTACTTTAGCAATCATTCTGTAGCCTGGGAACTATGCTGCAAAGGGTTGGTTCCATTAAATAGAGGGGGAAATGGTGCTTTGAGTGAGGGGCCAACATGTTTTGCTGCCTGAGACAAAGCATATGATGGCATCCTCCTTCATTCTATATATAGAAGCCAGCTGGAGTTTCACTGGTACTTAACCCCTACAAAACTAGCAAAAATGTATAAACAAGTTAAAGGAAATTGTTGGAAATGTGGGGACTCAAATGGCTCATTTTTCCACATGTGGTGGACGTGCAAATTTGCTAGACGGTTTTGGAGTAATATACATGATGAGATCAGGGGAATTATTATGATAGATTTCAAATTAAAACTTGAGTTATATTTATTAAATATTTTTGATGTGGGTTTCCCGCCAAAATTTTAAAAGATTATGCTTTATATGACCACCACGGCTAGGATAGTATATGTGAGATATTGGAGGCAAGATAAGATCCCCAGCAAGGAAGAGTGGTTGATAAAAATGAGAGAGATGGCTCAAATAGAATTACTGACATGTTGGATTAAGCAGAGATCTGTGGAAGACTTTAGAGAGGAATGGGAAAGGATAATTGATTACTGGAAAAAGAAATGGAATGGATATATGACTACGGTATATGGATTACTGATTAAAACTGATTTGTAAGGGCTTTCTTGAAGGTAAAGAAATGATTTATATTGGATGTCTGGATATTGATATTATAGCCCCTCTGATGGAGTTAATCATTATAACAACGGAATATTTGCTTTCTTTGGAATGTATCAACAGAAGCCAAAATTCATATTGTAAAACTGACCTAAAAACTGACAAGGTGGAAGTTTTTTGTGATTTATAACTTTGGAATATTGTATATGTGGAAAATGGATTTTTTAATAATAATAATAAAGAAGAAGCCAGCTGGACTGGCAACTGAGATGCCTTCCACCACACCAGAGGGCAGCAAGCTACTTTAGGTTTACAATCCAGGTTGTGTGGCACTCAGGGCTAACAGGTGCTGACACCTTCGGCCCTCCCAGCTGTCCGTTCCTTTGGCTTAACAGGTGGAACAGGTGGATCTTAAATTTTCCTCTACCTCCTAAGTACTTGGCCTAAAGTGCTTGGCCTAGGGGTTGTCTAAACGGCGAAAGTACTCCTCAAGGAAAGCGAGGAGAAGCTTCCCTGTCTTAATGGCATCCCGCATTGTGTCACTGTATTGGGAAGGAGGGGGGGACCAAAATGTCAAAAACTCAGGAAAAGCCTTTGTAGCTTTTCAAAGAGTTTTTTAAAAACAGTGAGGGGAATGCCTATTCCTGCTCATTGGGACAAGTAATTCAATATGAATTGCTTTCCGATAGGAGAGGAAGCACAAAACTGATTGGCCAGATGAGCGCAGGGGGCAGAGCTTGCTAACAAGGCAAGTGCCTACTATTGCCATGTTGGATTCTTGCCTTAGCGAGCAAGCGCTAAAGTGAGAAAATAGGGTGAGGTGTTTTTTGTTTGTTTGTTTTGTTTGTTTTGTTTTGCTTTTCTGTTAAATTGAAAAATTATACCTTGGACATCATTTTTTTAAGTCCAGCTGTGGCAAATTGAGGTAAGTACAAATGTGAGTAAATCATTTGCTGCCACCATCTTGAATGTGAAGCTTATGGGGGCAAACACACTATTAAGACAAGTTGCAGCTGCTGCAAAATGCCATTACTGTGAGGCACTCTGGGGATTTTTTTATTTTTTATTTTTGCCTTGTATAGATGGGCCCCTAGTGTTGCTCCAGGGCATTGTTGGAAATTTAAATATTAGGTAGCTTTGCTGGTCCTGCAGGTCCAGGGCAACCCACACTCGAGGATAGTGGTTGAGGAGATGGGTTCACAAGGTTGTACCTTCCTGGGAGCTCTCTCAGACCTACAGCTGGCCCTTATCTCCCTATGTGTATCTGCCTGGGGACTGAGGTCAGCTGGGTAGGCTCACCACTGTGTCACACCAGTGAGGTCAATTAACTGTGTGGGAACATGGGATAGGGCCTTCTCAGCTGTGGCACCCCAATTGTGGAATACCTTCCCCTTGGAGGCTTGATTGGCACCACCACTGATTTTATTTAGACACCAAGCTGTTCATCAAAGCTTTGGGGCCTCACTGATTTCCTTCAAATACTAAGGTGCATACAGGTCGACTCCTGTATTTGCGGAGGATACAGTCTAAGCCCCCCTTCTGGATACCTGAAACCATGGCTAATAGGGAACCCTATTATTTTCAATGAGACAAATGGCAGAAGTTGACCATAGAATTATACTGGATGACCTAGAAGTGCCTAGAGAGAACAAATTGTTTCAGACGTGGATAAGTGAAAGCACGGATACTGAATCCGTGGATATGAGGGTCAACATGTAGTTTTAAACTTTTAATCTTTTAAATCTGTTTTGACTCATTAATTATGTTTAATATGTTCTTTTGTTTTTGTTTGCACGTGCCTTCAAGTTGCCTATCAACTTATGATGGCCCCATGAATTTCATAGGGTTTCCTTAGGCAAAGAATACTCAGAGGTAGTTTTGCCAGTTCCTTCCTCTGAAATATAGGCTACAGCACCTGGTATTCATTGGTGGCCTCCCATTCAAGTACTAGCCAGGGCTGACCCTGCTTAGCTTCCACGATCAAACAGGATCTGGTTACCTTTAAGGTATTAGCTTATCTAAATTATTTTTATTGTTTTTAACTATTTATTTTCATTTTACTTGTGAGCTGCCATAATATCTTTTTGATATACAGTGGAGTAGAAATATTGTACTGTAATAAATAAAGAATAAACAAAATATCTTCTTTCTCACACACAAAATCAAAGTTTTGTCCATTTCCCCTTGTAATTACTAACAAAACTCAGACCTGTTTTAAGTGTGAGTGTGTGTGTGTGTGTGTGTGTGATGTGGAAATGCTTAGATTGATACATTTTCCCATGCTTGGCTGCAGTCCATAATTTGTATGCAACAACGAGGATGCATTTTCTGAAGACAGAAAACCCTGGACAATTTTTTCTTTGACAGAAACCTGCAATTTAAAAATTATATATATTTGGGGAACAAGTCAAAGCAGGAAATGTATTCCTTAAGTGGCAGAAGATATTTCTGATGTCATTTTCTGCAAAGAAAACTAGACTTTAAAAAAAAAACACCACAACAACCCTTATATTTCAACCTAAATTTTCAAAACAAATCAACCACATATGCTTGAACTTTACAACAGGCTTTTTGTCTTCTGGGGAGGTTATGATTCTATGACAATGTCGTGTACATGCAATGCAGTGTACAATTTTGATGGAGCCATAAAGTCCACAGCATTATAACAACATCTCACTAAAGACTTCATGATAAATTAAAGATGATGGAGCAATTGAGCATATTCCTGCAGATCAGAGTTTAGAAAAGTTACTTTTTTGGACTGCACCTCCTGGAACCCACCTGCCAGCATGGCCAATGTCTATGCTTGCTGGAAGAATCTGGGAGTCCTCAAGAGCCATTTTTTTCAGCCTTTGTAACACATGGTGTATGGGCCATAGCTCTTTCCAAGGGCTTGGTTACACGGTGAAAAAAAACTGTGAAGAATTCACCAAGATTCCTAATTGTTTACATGCATTGCGGCACAAAGTCTCCTCTTTCAGAAGGAGGGGGGCACAAAAACCCATTAGTAACGCGATAAAGGATTTCGGGACTTTTCCCAACTTTTTTGAAAAGTAGCGCATTTTTGATAGTCTGAACAAGCATCACACTACGTGCTGTGTGAATTACCAGCAATCTTTCAGATACATTCACAGCAGAGCTTTGCCATGATTGGTTGAACTCACCAGGGAGGGGTTTGGACAAGGAGGGGATGGAGGAAAGATCCATGTTGTTTCCAGCCACGAAAAAGACTGTGAGTGCTAGCCTTGTGTGTGTGTGTCTTTCCTTCTCTCCTCCCACCTTGCTACTTTCAGTCTCTCTGTGTGTGAATGATCCCCTTCCCTTCTCTCTATCTTGTGCTTAGCCACAAAAAAGACTGGAGTGCTAGCCTTGTGTGTGTGTGTGTCTTTCCTTCTCTCCCTCCCTCCTTGCTATCTTGTGCCCAGCTGCTACGATCTGAAGAATTAAGCAAGCCTTTTCCAGTCTCTCTTGTGTATGTGTGTGAATGTTCATCTCAGGCATTCCTGTGGTAATCAGAGGATGTGCTTGGGAGGCCACGCCCCCGTCTCAGTCTGTGTGTGAATATCAAAGCGGAACACAGCTGAAAACTAAAACGATAGATCAATTAAGCAATATATCATCTGAACGAGGCATTACAGCTGCAAAACAGCGATAAAGCGCAAATTACCGCAATAAAAACTGTCGAGTAACTAAAGCCCAAGTCTTTCATGCAGTCCTTGGTTTTATGAATGTGAGCCACCAGTGGATTATCACAATGTCTCTTTATCAGCCTGGAGTTTTTAAAGGCCATTTAGATAACGGCTGCCCAGCCTGGGAGCCTTCAGCAGAGTGATTATAACTCTTACCACACTTTGAAGGAAAGCAGCAGAAATGTTCTGTCTTTCCTCCTGCCTTCCCACATGACACTGGCATCCTTCCGGCGTTCTTCCGGCGTCCTTTCGTTCCAGTCCCATGGGGGACCAAGCTAAAACCATGCTTTTTGCAAACGGGTTTTTCTGGTTAGCAAAAGGCACAGTTTTACCTCAGTCCCTTACAGGACTGGAATGAAAAAACAACCTCATGCAGGAAGACAGCAGGAAAGGCAGACGTTCCTGCTGCTTTGCCTCTTTTCCTCGGAATGCAGCAAGGCTTTATGTTGGCCTTGGTATCCACTGGGGTTTGCTTCCAGGGCCCCCTGTGGATTCTAAAATCGGTGGATGCTGAAGTCCCATTATATACAATGGCATAGTATAATGGTGTGTGTTACATAAAATGGCAAAATCAAGGCTTGCTTTAAGGATTTTAAAAAATATTTTCAAGCCATTGATGGTTGAATCCATGGATGCAGAATCCATGGATATGGAGGGCCAGCTGTATATTGCAACACATCTGGAAAACATGAGGTAGGACTGGGTTGATCCAAAAGCTTTCAGCTGCTACAGAATGTAACAGAAGGGACTTTATCAGACTAGCACCTAAAAACGCTGTAATTCCACAAATGAGGATATCGGAAACATTGTGGCATTATTGCAGTTATAATCATATGTTGCTGTAATCATGCAAAAGAACCACCATGGAACCATCACATGACGACCACTAGCACTGTAAAAACAGGAGTTTATGTCCACTATTTTGCATGGGCGAGATTTTGGCGGTTCTTGCGAGAAGATGCGAGCACGCTTAAAACCCTCAAAACACCTTAACTAACAAAGTAAATGAACTCTCAAACACTGAAGCAAACCTAAAAACACTGAAACTAAACAGGTCAGATCATAAAAAGAGGGTCCTATGCTTCATTTTCGCATTCTCAGACGGATGTTTTCTTGCAGAGGACCGCCTATTCATGCTGTAATCTGGTGATTACAATGGGACGTGGTTTTGCACGTCTTCCATAACGCTAAAAAAACATGGTTGATGATCTATTGACAGGTTAACCCATCAATTAAAAGCAACAGGTGTTTCATGGCTGGAGCATGGAGTAACAATGCAAAGATGACACTGGCGTGCAAAGTGGGACCCATTTGTGCTACCATGACATTTTTGCTGCATCTAATAAAGTCCAAGGACTGCCTTCTGGGAGAAAGAGTCCCCCTAAGAATGCTGGGAGAAAGGAAGGAAAAATTAAATGGGGTTTACCATTTGATTCTCAAGCTAGATACCCCCTACAATAAAACAAGGCAGAGGTTCAAGGGCAGGTATGAATGGGCTTTGAAGAAATATTGAGGAAGGGAGCAGACGTGGGAGCAGAGGGTAAAACAGTTACCTTTTTAGACTGGCTATGGTGGCAAGCAGATTCTGGGAGTTGTAGTTCCCTCAGTGCAACTTTTCCAAGCAGTGTTGTAGGGCTTTGGGTAGGAAAACACAAAGTGCCAAGTGTGCTCATACCTCCCAGCATTTCACAAAAGAAAACTGGGGGGGGGGGTTGTTTAGATGACCAAAGGAAAAAAAAATCCACAAAGAATGTGGGCAGAATACCTTTTGTTAGATGAGCTCCTGCCAGGATTCGTCCTTTTGGGAAGGAGGGGGGCTGAAAACGGCAAATAGATTCACTGTTTCTCATGATCTTTTTTTAAAAAATGCACAAAAATGCACATAACAGGCCATCTGAACAACCAATTCAAATAGGGGCACATAGAAGAGCTGTAATGTCATTGGTCAGACCTCAATGCTGGTGGGCTTGCAAGGCAGGAAGTGGCCGGAGCTGCCATTGTTGTTGTTTTGGGCCAGGTGAACAATCATGTGATGTTCAAGCATCAGAGCAAAAAAAGTTATTTCAAAGCAGAAAATAGCTCTTCTGCATTTGTTGTTTAAAGAAAAAAAAGGGGGAGAATGGAGGGAGATTTTCAGGAGGCAATCCACTCATGGCCACCTTCTGGTGGGGGGGGGGCAGCATGCTCCATGTAAACTGCAAACTCAGCCAAGTTTCCATGCCAGAGATCTTGCGAATGAGTTGGGGGCACAAATGAACACTGCTGCGATAGGGAGGTAAGACACAATTTTTCGTTATAAATTCTCCCGTCTAGCTGAGCCCTGGGACACATGTAGCCAAACAACATCAGAGTGAGATCAAGATGGCAAAAGGAATTAATGAGAAAGAACATGCAAGACAGGAGAGGCTGCAGCAGCTTGTTTTTGCCAGAGCATACGGGAAGGGCAAGACTCTGCCTGCTTTTCTCCTCTCCTGCTTGCTAAGTTAATTGTGTGCAAACTGCTTTGGCACTTTTGAGCTTGAGCTCAGTTTGTAGTAGCAAAAGTCAGTGGAGGACAAAAGGGGGAAGTGGAAGAGATGGCATTTGAAAACATGGCATTTGAAAAGTAGCTGAAAAAGTGGGACTACAGAGGATTAATCAGGGCTGTCTAGTACAGTCCAGGCCACAAAGCCACCCATTGTACAAAGCTTGCTCCAGTTCTTGCACTCAGTGCCAACAAACTGGCTTGTCCTTTCCCTTGCACTCTCTGCTAGGAACTGAAGAAAAAAGCAAGTCATTAAGCCACAGGACTGCAGGCCTTTGATCTAAAAACAAATCAATCATCTGACTCAAAATTGTTTGTGTTAATTGCCATAATGCATCAGATTTTATTTAATATCTCAGTCTCACAGATAGAGAAGTGCTGCTTTTTGTTTTAATTACTGTGCACCAACAAATATTTCACACTGAGATTCCAATTTTGCAGCTCGTTTATTTAGCATTTTTAAAAACTCTATTTTGGGGGCTGAACTGTACTCTCTTCCCCCCCCCCCCATTGTGTCTTTGCAAGTCCTGGCAGACTTTTTTTGAGCAACCTTAATGTCATCCTTGACAAAAAGGGATCTTCCAGTGGCTGACATCACCTGTAACCCCAGCTATGTCAGAGGCACCTTTACACATGCTTCTCCCATGCATTAGGGTAACATTGAAATAGTCCAACAAAGTGGGCAGGTTGAACCTATGGAGCAGAACTACATTAGTGGCTTGCTGAGCATGTGTGCATGTGTTGCTGTGTGTTATTGAGTTCTTCACCTCCCAAAAATAGCACTCTACGGTGAACTCGCCATGGGTCAGCATAAGAGGGGCACTCCAAAAAAGCAATACAAGGACTCCCTGAAACAACATCTCAGGTTCAGCCAAATTGATCACCAACAATGGTCTGCCCTGGCCTCACATCGGAAGGCATGGAGATGCACTATCCACAATGCTGCAGCCTTATTTGAGAACTCATGCTGAACAAGTCTTGAAGAGAAACGACAACGCAGAAAGAATCACAACCCAGAAACATAACCCAAGGAGACCTTCTGCTGTGCTTTCTGCAACCGGACTTGTTTATCTCAGATTAGTCTTTTTAGTCATCAGTGTGCTTGCAGAAAATGCGGGATGAGTCCTTCCTGAATCTTCGTTTGCAAAGAAAAGCCAGAGAGAGAGAGAGAGAGAGAGGGAGAGGGAGGGAGAGACCTGTGCTGTACAGGAGCCTGCTTGCAGAAATGTTGCTCCAACATAAAGGGGCCACTAACACATTGCAACAAAAGAGGAAATGCATTGCTAAAAATGAAAGCAAAAGAGGACATAGGGGTTGTCTAAACGGTGAAAACACTCCTCACAGAATGCGAGAATATGAGCTGTCTTAATGGCAGTCTGCATCGTTTCATCTTTAAAGTGGCTTACAGCCAGTATGGGGTGGAGACTCTAGGGTCAGTGGGGCAATGAATCTGTTCTGGGTTTTAGTGTGAACTTTAAAGGAGCAGAATTCAAGGTGCTGAACCCTAATACCCTTCAGCATCTAGGATAGTTCCTTTAAAATTCAAACTAAAACCCAGAGCAAATTCTCTGCCTCACTCACATCATAGGCACTTGCCTCCTCTGCTTACTGCTAGTGCATTGATCTTGGGCTGAACTAACTACACCCAAATCAACCTGCTCTGAGCTGTAATAATAGCAGGTGAAAGGCTGTGTCTTTAGATTGTAAGCCTGAGGGCAGGGAACTGTTTTCTCTTGTTCTTTTTCTTGTAAACTACTATGAACAGTGACAGTGATGGCGCTATATAAATAAATGACAATACTGTAACAACTTCCTTCCTTCTTCATAGTATACCTCAGGGATGGAGAATATGTGAACCTCCATCTGCTTTTGGACCATACCTCCCATCATCCCTCCAGATTAGCTCTGCTGTCAAGGGCTAATGGGAATTGTGTCCCAGCAACATCCAGAGGGCCTACACTACTCATCCCTGGCATATACATTGGGATGTCCTGGGTCCTACAGCCCTGCCAGTGCTCACCCCTTGCCTAGAATTACAGTCGTCCCTCCACATTCGTGGCTTTGACTTTTGTGGTTTTGAGTATTCGCCATTTTCTCCCCCTTCGCCTCCCCCTCCCCAGGAGGGACCTCAATCCACCTCAGGGGCTTCACTCCATTTGGAGTGGGGAGCCAAGGCAACCCACTCCCCGCTCTCCTGGAGCTTGCCTCTGTTTGAAATGGAGAGCCAAGCCCAGACAGAGCAAGGAGGGGGGCGATATAGACCTGATCTCCCCACTCTCCCTGGGCTTGGCTCTGTTTGGAGTGGAGAGCAGTTTTGGGAGGGCGGGGTGGCGGCTGAGAAGTGGCTACAAGGCTTTAAAAGCCCCGTCACCACTTTGGAAGGGGGGGTTGCGGACGGGTGGGGGTGTATTTTATTCATGGTTTTTTCACATTCACAGGGTTCTTGCGCCCCTAACCCCCGCAAATGTCGAGGGACGACTGTAATAGGCCTACATTGCTGTCTATAGACATACTGTACATCACTGGACCCAACATGAATAAAATTAGAAAGCTGGGGATGTCCCCAAATACCTTGAACCATGTGTTGGAATTTATTTCACTCTTCTATATTCAGTGTGTCTGGATTTTCCTGAAGGGGAAATCATAGCATAGCTGCCTCGCCTATCAACAAACCAGCTCAAGGTGAACCTGCCAAGGAATAATAGTAAATCTTTGCATTCATTTTAGCAAATGTATGTGTAGCATTTCATTTAGTTGCTGCATCGTCTACTCCAGCTAATATGTTTTTTTACCTCAGGCTCATTATTGAGCTGGATTGTGCTGAGAAAAGGGATACACCCTTGTCTGATGGCTTTACAGTGCATTATTGCACAATAACCTGTTATTATGTGATGGGTTTTTTTTTTCTTTCATAGTACTATCCCAAGGCTATAGGAGCTTTTTTAAGTGAAGTGATTTTTTTTTCTATTAAGAAAAAGAACTTTATATCAGCTACCAAATCATTATGTATGATGCTAATCTGCAAATCACTGCTTTTAGCCCAATTACTGAGAGAAGGAAGGAGGGTCTGGTGATATTACCTGTGTAGTTTTATTTAATAATGGAAAAGATACTGAGGCAAAATTCAGCATGATAGCATTAATTTGTTTTCCTGGTACTAGCTTATAATGCCTCCTTGCCAACTCTGAAAGATTTTTAGAAGTCACATTCATGATGTACATATAAAAATTTATTTTTTTACATTCCCAGTCTGGTGCATACTGTCTCACTTGTTACAAATGACATTAAGGGCAGTCTTCAGGTTTTGTATCACCCATCAAAGCAAGGCTTGCTCCTTCAAATTTTGTGATGTAAGCCATGGCTCAAAAATTGTATACAAAAATTCATATGCAAGGTGAAACTGCATAGAAAAGGCATGTACTAGGGAAAGTGGTGTAGAAAAAAACAAGGTTATAGATATGTGTTTTTAGGGGGGGGGAAGAAATGCAGATGGATGAGGAAACTGGATGGAATGGATATACAACTGAATCAGAGCTTGGAAAAGTTACTTTTTTAGACAACAGCCCCAGAATCTCTGCATGAGGAATTCTGAAAACTGTAGCCTGAAAAAGTAATTTTTCCACACTATGTGACTGAATCCATGTGAAACTAGTGTACAACAGATTTGTCCATTCCTAGGTACTGTACAATGACAGAGCAGGCCATTGGTCTCCTCTGAGGTTTGGTTCCAGAATCCCCTGTGGATACCAAAATCCATGGATGTTCAAGTTCCATTATATACAATGGCATAGCAAAATGATGTCCCTTATATAAAATGGCAAAATCAAGGTTTGCTTCTTGGAATTTAATTTTTAAAAAAATATTTTCAAGCCATGGATGGTGGAATCCATGGATCCCAAATCCGTGGATACAGAGGGCTGACTGTACAAGTATTTGCAGTTTGTAACTAGTACCTTCCAAGGTGTGGATTACTAGCATCTCAATCATTAGGCAGTGTCAAAGAGAGATATTATTTGACTATCACTTAATATTGACATGCAATTGAAAGAATTTCCCAGGAGCAGAAACCAAAAAATAGGAGCTGCTCCTGGTAGTTCAGAATAGCTGGAGCTCGGGCCAAGGAAGTATTGTTTCTTGCTGGGCCAACACCCTTTTCAGAGTTTGTTATGTTCATTTGTAATTAACCGTCTAGCCTCTCTGTTCTTGTACACTGTGCAATGCATGTGTCTCAGTCAAGTCTATTTCTGCATGTCACACTCCAGTTATTCATTTAAATATTTTCAAATAAAAATTAATTGAATCAGTAGCAACATGATCCCTGGCAACTGGTATATAAAACTGGGCTTGATGGACTTGAGTCACAGTGAGACAGCATTACTTAAGAATAATTCCTAGTTAATCAGGTTTCAAAACAAAGCGCTGACAAGTTCACATTAAATACCAGGACACTTTTATGAAATGGTGAATAATTTTCCCGGCTCCATTGTGGCGTAACACTCTTCTGCTCACTTACCTGGCAGAAACTGAGAAAATGTTCAAATAATGTTCAAATACAAGCTCACTAAAATTACACTTTGAACCTAACCCCCTCCTCCTCAAAGCACACATGGCATGATTTCTACCCCCTTTTAACAATAAAGCAGTACATAAAAGAGTGCCTTCATGCTGTCCAGTTACTGCAAACACAGAAAATAAGGGTAGTAGCCAACTATAATTTCCAGAGCTTAGGAATGTTGGCCAGAATTCACTTGCGGACTTAAATCTTTGTAGGTGAATCTGTGGAAAATAGAATTGAGCAGTTTTGCAATGGCCACATTCAGCAAGGAGCTGTGATTATGTTACTACATAGGGGAGCAGCAACCAATGATGTAGCTAGGGGGGCGGAGGGGGCGGTCCACCCAAGGAGGCACATTTTTGGAGGAGGCACTTTTCATGTGAGATACAATTTTATTTTTCGACCATTTAAACAAATTTTTCATACTGTTTCATGTTTGTGGCGTTTACGGAAATCAGGGAGTTGCAGCAAAAATGCCCGCCAGTCTGATGAATGGTGACTAAGCCTTAGATTGTTATAATTTTATCTCATTAAGTTCATGTAATATCTCTGTGATTGGCTTACATCGTTCTTTGTTTTTCTGAGGTGAGTTAGAGTATCACAGTTTTTTAGGTGTGCAGATCACACAAACTAACATTTTAAAAGGGATTTATTTATCCCTGTTATTCCTTATTTATTTAATTGATTTATTTAATTATTTTTCCCTATACGTTATTTTGACTTTTTGTAGTATTTTTGCTGTGTATTGAGAGGGGCGGAAAACTCAGGGACTGGCCTGAGCAGCAAAAGCTTTAGCTATGTCATGGCTAGCAACGTGTTCACTGCGCATTGGGACGGATGCACAATGGGATCTGATGAGAAAATGGGACACTGGCTAGAGAGTGCCGACGTACATTGGCAGAGCCCAAAGCACACTCTTGCCACTGTCCTTTGCAATTCATCAGCAAGGTACCTTAGCACCTCTCCTACATAGCTAAGTATGTGTAAAGTAGACAGTGAGAGAGAATTCCAGCCCTCTCTTTTTGAGATATAAGTCCCAGAATGCTGACTGATGAATTCTGGGAATTGTTGTGCAAAATAAAAGGAGGATTTCCCCCCTCCATTATATATCTGGGCCTGTCACAAACATGGACCTTCCACAACCCACTCTGAAAATTGGATAAGTAATAAGAAAGGCCTTTTCTATTTTGATAACCTGCCAGCTTCTTAATTTACCCTTGTTTCAATTAATTATATGCAAACCACAAATCTTGTGTTGCATTTATTTATTTATTTGATTACATTATTTGTTTATGGCCTCTCAGATTGATAGGACCTCTGAGGTCATGTCTCTGGCTTTTCTTTACAAATGAAGATTCAGGAAGGACGCATCCTGCGCTTTCTGCAAGCGCGCTGATGACTAAAAAGGCCAATCTGAGATAAACAAGTCCGTTGCAGAAAGCACAGCAGAAGGTCTCCTTGGGTGATGTTTCCAGGTTGTGATTCTTTCTGCGTTGTCATTTCTCTTCAAGACTTGTTCAGTGTGAGTTCTCAAATAAGGCTGCAACATTGTGGATAGTGCATCTCCATGCCTCCCGATGTGAGGCCAGGGCGGACCATTGTTGGTGATCAATTTGGCCGAGCCTGAGATGTTGTTTCAGGGAGTCCTTGTATCACTTTTTTGAAGCGCCCCTTTTACACTGACCCATGGCGAGTTCACCGTAGAGTACTATTTTGGGGAGGCGATGGTCTTCCATCCTAGAAATGTGCCCTGCCCAGCACAGCTGTGTTCTCAATATCATGGTCTCCATGCTGGTGATCCCTGCTTGCTCAAGGACAGCAACATTCGTCACATAGTCAGTCCAGTGTATGTACCACAGTTAAAGAAGTCTGACTTTCCTTGGGAGGGAATTCCCCAACTGAGGTGCCATTACAAAGAAAGCCTTGTCTCGCCTGCTCACTATCCTGGCTTCCCAGGCTAAGTAAGGCATGCAATGGGGCTTCAAAGAGGATCTTATACTTTAAGCAGGCTCATACAGGGAGAGTCATTTAGGGCTCTGCAGGTCAAAACTGGCACCTTGAATTGAGCTCAGAAGCAAATTGGAAGCCAGTGTGGTTGGCATAATACCAGTGACATGAGGCACCATGTCCTTTTTTATCTTGGAAACTAAGGAGGATCAGCCCTGGTTAGTACTTGGATGGAAGACAGGCAATGAATACGGTACCAGGTGCTGTAGGCTCTATTTCAGAGGAAGGAATTTGCAAAACCACCTCTAAATATCCCTTGCTTAAGAAAACCCTATGAAATTCACGCAGTCGCCATAAGTTAACAGGCAAATTGAAGGCACATATGCAGACACATATACGTACACATGTGGTCTCTAAACACATGCCAGGTTACTGTCTGGCTGCTTCATTTTGCACGAGCTATAAATTTGTTCTGTAAATTTGTTCTTTTAAATATTCTTTATCGCTAGGTATGATGAGGTGTGGTGGCCCAAAATAACTGGACTAGATTTGGCTATCACGCAATTTCACTTGAATAAGTGGGGGTTGGGGATACATTATTTGCTGTACTTCAGGGATTACATTATTTGCTGTACTTTTCTGTTTGTAAACATGCAGACAATGGACAGACTATCTTCTCATCTTTCCCCCACAAGAGAGTTGTGAATTAACTATAAAAAGTAATTTCTTAGCTCTACTATTCTCTGCCCTTCTGTTCTCCTCCTTATACAAGGAGGAGCAGCTGGGGCGCATGCTGGCTGGTGGATTCTGGGAGCTTTTATACAAAAAGTCATTCTCCCCTCCCCAAGCTCTGAGGAAGCTACTCTCAGAATGAAATATGTACAAATGAAAATACTCTGAACGACATTGTTATATCTAGGAAGGGTTGCCAATTCAACAACTATCCCAGGTCCTGAGATATCAGGGCCAAAACCTGAGTTCTTGTGATGATAGCACAGGAGGCAAGCCCTGATGATGTTCTGATACGGCAACCAGAAAAGCCAATACGATTCTAGGTGGCATCAATGGGAGTACAGTGTCTAGATCAAGGGAAGTAATAGTGCCACTCTATTCTACACGTGTCAGACCTCACCTGGAATACTGTGTCCCATTCTGGGCACCACAGTTCAAGAAGGATGTTGACAAACTGGAATGTGTCCAGAGGACGGAGACCAAAATGGTGAGAGATCTGGAAGCCATGTCCTATAAGGAGCGGCTGAGGGAGCTGGGCATGTTTAGCCTGGGGAAGAGAAGATTAAGAGGTGACATGATAGCCATGTTTAAATATTTGAAAGGATGTCATACTGAGGATGGAACTAGCTTGTTTTCTGCTGCTTCAGAGACTAGGACATGGGCAATGGACTCACACTACAGGAAAAGAGAAACCACCTAAACATTGGCAAGAACTTCCTGACAGTAAGAGCTGTTCAACAGTGGAATGTGATGCCTCAGAGTATGGCAGAGTGTCTACCTTTGAGGTTTTTAAACAGAGGCTGGATGACCAGCTGTTGGGGGTGCATTGATTGTGTGTTCCTGCATGGCAGGGGGTTGGATGGGGTAGCCATTGTGGTCTCTTCCAACTCTATGATTCTAAGAGTGATGTTACAATTAGCACCCTCTAGTTAAGTTATTAAGCATCATACATTACGTATTGACCACAACGGCACAGAATATCCCACTCAATTTAAAAAAACAAAGAAGTCTAACAAATGAGGAAATAATATATCAGTTCAATTTTCAAGCCAGCCTTTTTGCTCTGAGATTCCTTCCCCTCACAATTAGGACTGGAGAACAAAGGCTAGGCCTTGAGATCTGGGAACACTATATCTAGGCCCTTTTACAATGAATACTAACTCTCAAAACGCCTGCATGTAACTTGAACATTCCCAGCATGTATGAGAACAGTTGCTGGGATGGATGCAGTGGGCTCCCTCTCTCCTCAAGGGCATCTTTGTTTTATCAAAGAGATAAGTGATATTCCAAAATAATTCTGGCTTATGTCTATCTTGAGAAAGCGAGTAGGCTGTGGCTACAATGCTTTGTTTGGTTTGTGGCTGGGCTAAGAGCATCCAAAAATGAAGATAAACATTGTGCTGGGGAAGAGCAGGATGTTTTGGCACCATCGAAAGAAGAGCTAAATATAAGGGAGGCCCCATGTGAGTTGACTGAGTTCTGGAAATCAGAGGACCAGAGGAAAGTAACCTCCAGGCTTAGGCTGAGCAGCCCAAGGAAGAGGGCTGAAAAACATCTCTGAGTGGTTTGTAAGAGTTAGTGCCTCAGAAACAGTCAGCCGTGCCCCTGAGATTACACATAATTAGCTATGTGGGAAGCCTTCCTTTTCCGCAATTCAGCCCACACTGTTCCTTTGTGAAAAGCCTTTTCATTAGCTGAGTTGAAGAGACGTGCAGGGGAACACACATCCACAAATGCCAACAGCAAAATAATATCCTATCTGGGAGCAATGGAACCTGGATCCACCAAGGCCTTCTTGGTTTTCCTTATGGCTATCCTCTATCTGGTTTCCCTAATTTAGGATGCCTCCCAAACATGAATCCACAGAAGGACTTGTTCACATACAACCGTTTAGATGTGGTAACGGTTCCCATGAGCTGACTTTTTTGTCAAGACAATCTACTTTATTTTATTAACTTTTTGCAAGCAACCCTGGAAGCAAACGTGGTGAAAGACAACACATATATAGGTTTTTTTAAAGCACAAAAGCAAGATGATTGTTCTCATGAATACAATTGTTCTTAGTAAAGTCAACCCCACAGTTCAGAGCATGTCTGCAAAATCAGCTGGCACAGCCTTCTTGATACTGGCCAAATCCACACTACACAAATAATCCAGTCTGAAACTGAATTGTTTGCCATGGGGCCTTCCTATTGAATCCTGGGATGTGTGGTTTTACAAGGTCTTTAGCCTTCTCTGCCAAAGAGTGCTGGTGCCTCACCAAACTACAAATCCCAGGATTCCATGGGAAGGAGCCATGGCAATAATCCAGTTTCAACCTGGATTGTTTGTGTAGTGTGGATGCACCCACTGTGGTCTTTCAGGTGGGGAACTTCATGTTTAAATTCTCCCCCATATAAAATGATAGCATTTGAAACTGTATGTTAGAATGCTCCCCTAATAAAACAATAAAGTTTAAAACAACTTGAACAGCACTGCAAACCAGTGGGTTCTGAATTCTGGAAGCATACTGACAAGCATGAAATGCATGTAAATAAGACAATGCACAAACAGAAGTACTGTAGGTTTAAGATCATTTCACAGATGAAGACCAAGATAACCAACATAAGAGTGTGGTCCAGATGGCAAAAATTATTAATGAGGAAGAACAAATAAGCTAGGAAAGACTGCAGCAGTTGGCTTTTGCCTGAGTCTGAAGGGAAGGGCAGGATCCTAGTCCCTCCTCTCCTCCCACCCCATTGAGTTAATTGAGCACAAACTACTTTTGTACTTTCAACTCAGTTTGCACCCATGGATGGAAGCCAAGGAGAAATGGGGAAATTGGAAATGGGAGAGCAAAACTGGGACACTGTAAAAGGAGCAAAAAAAGTAGGATGGCAGAGAATTGGGAAAGTTGGAGGGTATGTAAGGCTGCTTATAATTCCAACTTCTATCAGCCTTATGCCTATGGGAAGGAATGGTGGGAGTTGTAGTCCAACATTTGGTAGGCCACAGGTTCCCCTGCTCTTATACTCTCTCTCTCTCTCTCTCTCTCTCTCTCACACACACACACACACACACACACACACATATACACGTTTACATGAAAACTACATAAGGTTGGATCCCAATTTAGGCAAAGCATGGGATTTTACTCTTTTTAAAAAATCATTTGCTTCATTAGCTGCTAGAGCACTCCAAGAAGTAATACATTCTCCTTCTCACATGCATTTACACATTGTTAATTAATTATTTTTTCAGTAAATACTGCCAAAAATATTCCACAATATCCCAGCAAACTCTGCTCTCCATCCCCCCAATGAATTCACTATAGCAAAAATTAATCACTTTCTTATGGTGCTACAATGCTCATTTACATTCCTATTAGCATTTTTCAAGGCATTGTGGAGCACTAATGTATGTGTATGTGCTTTCAACTTGCCTGTCAATTTTTGGCGACCCCATGAATTTCATGGGTTTTCTTAGACAAGGAATACTCAGATGGTTTTGCCAGTTCTTTCCTCTGAAATATTGCCTGCAGCACCTGGTATTCGTTGGCAGTCACTCATCCAACTACTAAACAGGGGTAACCCTGCTTAACTTCTAAGATTAGACTAGATCTTGCCTTTAGCATATTTAAGGCCATTTTGGAGCATTATTCAGCCATTTGAAAGCAGATGGGCAAGCAGAGTGCGTCCTTCAAGTCTCCTGTGGTTAAGAAAGAGAAAACAAGGTTAATTTTTACTGTGGCAAGTCCATGGTGGCTGGGTGTGGGTGGTGGTGTCTTATGAATTGGTGTTGCTGTGTGCAGAGGACAAAATGAGGGCATTGTCTCCAAATAAGAATTCTGTCTCTGCCCCCCATGAAATTACTTTCAGGCTCCAAATTTTGAGTGTTTCAGAGAGAAAGACACTGAAAGTCATTCATACCTAGAACTCTTATAACTTCTACTCCTATGCACTTATGTTTTTTCATTCCTTTTGTAACTTGGCCTGCCCGCTTTCTCTGGATACCTAAGCTGCATTTCTAAATGCTTAACTGAAGTTTTGCTATTGCAGTGCTAGAGAGAGAGAGAAGGAACATTTCATTGGGGGGGGGGGTGTCAGAATACTTATTGTGCGGGCAATGCCCTAATTTTGTTCACCCTCCCCCCTTAGTTCCATTCCTCCATGTATCAAAAAATAGTGCCAAAATACTCTTCCTCAAACAAATAAGAAGCAAAACAATTCTTGTGGCTTGTCTACACAAGCAATAAAACGCATACTCACCCCATATTTTCAGCATAGTTGACACACGACATTTCTGATGATGCACATTTTCACCAGGGTTTCTGCAGGAAACTCCAGATCTGTAAGATTCATGGTTTGCTCTGCAAGTGAAGAGAAAAACTGGATTCTCGGCCATGTGATAGCTGAGGATTGGCCCTGTGATAGCTGAGGTCGGGCTTCTGGTGGACAGAACTCCATTTTGGCAGGGTTTTTAAAAAAAAAAAATTAAAAAAAAATTCAATTGCGCACATGTCTGGATAAGCATATTTCTACTTATCCAGTAATACACTACTCTGGGACTACATAAACTCTCTTATTTGCATGCACAATGAACAGGGGAAAAAATCCCAGCGCAGCCCTGGCTGTGGGGCCAGAAATAGTATGATGTATAAGACATGTGAACAGTGTGGGACAACCTTTTTATTCCAAAGCAGATCAAAGCGTGGTGGGATACTCCAATCTACAATCGGACAAGCCCAGTGTGTATGACGTTTATGTAGCAGATGCAGATCTAAGAAACCCACCGTGGCTATGAGGTAGGTGCAGGGTTTTCTGCCAGTGTAGACAAGCCCTTACTCTACTGAATTGCTGCAACATTGATTGTTAATGTTTTAACAGAACCAGGCAGCTACTTGTCAGTGGAAGAAATAACATGTTATGACTAACATTTTTACTTGTAGCATTTTAACATTTCAGATCAGATCATGTATTACTGAAGAGCCAGCACTGTATAGTGGTTTGAGTGTTGGACTAGTACTCCACAAGACCAGGGTTCAAATCCCTGCTCAGCCATAGAAACCCATGGAGTGACCTTGGATAAGTCACACTCTCTCAGCTTAAGAGGAAGGTAATGGCATACCTCCTCTGAATAAATCTTGCCCCAATGCCCCTATGTGAGCATAAGTCAGAGTAGCAACAACAACCTGTATTATTGTAGGTCAGGTGTAGGTTCCAAGTGTCAGAGGGCCATTTTTGGCTCTCCTGATTCCTTGGTGAGCTTCACCTATATGCCAAATGATGACCAGAAGTGATGTTTCGGGAGACTGAAAGTCACCTTTGTTCCATACTCTCCAACAATTCACCAGTGAAAACCAGGAGATGTGTGAACAAATGTTATCAAACTAGCAACCATTATTAATGAGGAAGAACAGACAAGTTAGGAGAGGCTGCAGCAATTTGCTTTTGCCTGAGCCTACAGGGAAGGGCAAGATTCTGCCCCTCTTCTCCTCTTTTCCCTGATGAGTTAATTGAGTGCAAACTGCTTTGGCGCTTTGAACTCAGTTTTCAGCAACTGAAACAAGCTGAGGACAAAGGGCCATTTTAAAAGCCGCCGCAAAGTGGGATCACAGAGGATTAACTGGAACTGTCCTTGACAAATTGGGACAGTTGAGAGGTATGCTGTTCACTTTCATATAGCTTTTTGCCCTTTCATGGCAGGGAACCTGAAACAATGTTTTTAGTCCTGGACAACCCCTCTGGGATCCATTTTTTGCCAGAAAATGGGGAGAGTGTTTAATTTAAAAAAAAAAAAAAAAGGAGTGGGGAAGTTGAGGGATGGGGGCAGGGCCTGCATGCAGATTATGGATTACATCAGTGGATCTTAACCTTTTCTTTACCAGAGACCCCCTTTTAAATATATTTTCTTGTTGTAGGTCCCCAAGACTTAATTCAAGCTTTTAAACCCTAACAACAACACCAGATGATGATGATGATACAATTACATCATCCATTAAATTTTCCCTCAGAGGCACTGGAGGGGGAGGGAAGACTTTTCTTCTGTTTCTTTCTGTAAATTTGTGGCTGGAGTGGATCAAATGGCAATGTGCAGGCCAAGGCAGCCAACCAGACTTTGCCTTGGCTCCTGTCACGTGGCCACTCCAGTGCAGGAAGGAGGTGGGCCGAACAGCCTTCAGTCCTTTGCACACCTCCTGTGAGGACATCCCAGACCCCTGGGGATCCTTGGACCACAGGTTAACAACCACTGGATTAAACTCTCCCCACCCGATACAGCTAATCCTAAACATGTAAAGGAAAAATTAAACAAGTAAAGATTCTAATTCAACATTTCCCTTAACTCCTATTATTCTATCCTGTTGGGTTAGGAGTTGTAGGCAATTGGGGATTTTATAAAGTTCACATTGAAAAGTTTGTGAATTTTGAGACAACCCCTTAGGGAAGAAGGCAGTAGCTTTTGTCTGGTTTCACTTTCCTTTCTTCTTGTTTTGAGTTTCATCAAGTTAGGAAGTAGGAAGAGGGATCCCTGGGTTCCCATAAAGTTCTCACCTTCTTACATGAGGAGTTGCAGAATCATTACACTTACCGTAACTGTACAGGAGAAGAGTTGGAACTTTGTGTTCCCAGTTAACAGTTATATAGGCTACCGGAGTAATTACTGAGGCAATTTTTAAAACACACACAGTCACACTGTAAAACTTCCTTCTACTAGTGGTAGAAAAACATTCTCATCAGAAAGGCTTCTCAGGATCAGAAAACACACCCTTTCCTAACCCCCTTTATTACTTTCCAGAGGAAAGTTTCTCACTGTAAAACTAAACCAATCTTTGTCAAATGCTTTCATTACCCCCCCATTTATTTTTCTTTTTTAAAAATATTTTTATTTACATTCAAGAAGGTTCTCAGTTACATACAATAATGTTCCAGTATAACAAAAGCAGGAAAATAAAAACACAAAAGGAGGAAAAATAGCCACATTAGTCATAAGCTTCTATAACTGGCCAAATGTCCAAATATAAGTCCAGTCATAAATTTTGCCTCTGCTTCATTCTTTCAAATGTTCCAAACATTGTTAGATCTTCTATCCACTGGATCACAAATGGAGAAAAATTATCTTTCCAGTAACAAAGTACAGTATCAATCTTTTAGCAGTCAAAAGGGCACAAAAAGCCTATTGGCCATTTGTTAATTTCCAAGAAACAGGTAAAGTATTTAAACACACACACACACACGCACATGCACAACCTTGAGTATCAAGGGACTTTCCAAAACCAAATTTACTTGTATGATTACTTCCTCCTCAAATGTAGGTGCTATCAGACAACTCCAAAACATCTGTGTTAAGGAAACATTAGCAGTATTACATCTCCAACAGTTTGGCGATCTAGAAAACTCTTTCTTGAATAGATGTTGTGGCAACCAATATATACCCAAGACAGCAATTTTGCTGTGTAAGACATAGCTGGACATCTGTAGTCGTACTAGTTATAGGAGATTTTCAGACGCCTCTTGCCACCTCTTGCCGTGCAAGCAGCCTCCGGAGCAGTAGCGAGGCTGCTGCGCAGCAAGGGGTCCATTTTGGACGATGCCATTTCTCTCTCAGTGTCGTCTGTGACTATTGCGGCTAGCATTGAAGGCGGCCACGCTGTTTTTTACTCATGGACAACTTCCGTGAGTGAAAAACAGCTCAGCCGCCTCCAATGCTACCTGCAACAGTCACGGACGACGCCAAGAGAGAAACAGCGTCGTCCAAAATAGACCCCTTGCCGCACAGCAGCCTCATTACTGCTCCGGAGGCTGCTTGCGCGGCAAGAGGCGTCTGAAAATCTCCATAGAGATTAAAACCGGTGGTCATTGATTAGTCAGAACTGGATATTCCAATTCTCTATTCTTTTCTTGCTGTAAACTTTGCGTGTCATATTTATTTATAGAAAACAGAAATTTATATAGATACCAAGTGTGTATGTGTGTGTATATATATATATATATATGATACTTGGTTGGTCTCAATTAATGTCTGTAATATTAAGGGAACACCAGAGGCACTTAAAGCTGCAGGGCTGAATCTGGATTGTAACAAATGTTTCAGTTGTAGATATTACCCTTTAGCAGATAGGTAGTTTGAACTGCTTTTGCAAAATTGAAAAAGGCAAAAACTTATCAACACCAATTATCTGATTTAAGGTAACAATCCCATTATTGGGCCCACACAATCCATAAAAATGGTTCCTTACCAGTTTTCAAATCTGGGTTCCCCCATAAAGTCAACTTGGCATGAGTATATGGATCAAATTGTAACTGACGAGACAATATTTGCCACACAGTTTTAAAACTGTTGAAATTGCTTAAACTTTTGGCAAAACACTGCCTTTTAAAAATAAATAAATAAAACAAGAACCAAGTACTGTCCATTTAAATAGAGGTGCCTGAAATGAAGACTCCAGTGCTGACCATGGCGAATTATTTAAAGTGGATATGTCCAAAAATTAATACAAGGTACAGATATGCCTGATGGTATGTAGGAAAATCTGGAGGGCTGAACCCTGTCTCTTTGATTGGAATTTGCATTCTTTTCATTGAAATTATAGGAGGATATGACACACACACACACACGTCAGTCTCTTAAACAATCCATTTAGTTTTTGAAAATACTGTACTTGCAAGATAGAAGTAGAGGATTTCCACAGATAAGAAACAATTCTAGATATAACATTGTAATCATAAATATCTTACACCACAGACTCATCTTTAAGCCCACTCATCTCTCCAAATCTTGTGCAATATCTTTTATCAGATTGCTTATATTAAGATTAATAATCTCAGATACTTTACTCTAGAGATAATTATACCCAGTGGGCCCTCAGTATCTGCAGGGGTTTGGTTCCAGCTCCCCCACACACATGGATAACAAAAAATGCAGATACCCAAGTTAGCTGTTCCTCCTCCCTGCTAATTGCTAATTGGGCACCCTCCATGCCTCAGTTCCCTCCATGCCTCAGTCCCCCCCTTGCCTTATGCACCAGAGGAGGCTGTGGCAGTGGTGTTGGGCAGATTAGGCAGTTAGCAGGCGAAGCCAGTGGGGGGAAGCAGGTGAGAGCAGGGGGGGAACTGAAGCATGGAGGAAACTAAGCAAAGGAGGGCAAGGTGTTGCCACTGGTTATCTGAGTGAAACAAAGACATGCAGCACACAGGAGGAAGAGGAGAAGGAGCAGACTACTGTAGGATGGGAGTGGCAGGGTAGATGAGACTGTGGCGATGCTCAGGGTCCGCTCCTTTTCCTTCTCCTCCTGCTGTGAAGCCCAATCCGCGGTTGCTCAAATCTGCGGACATCAAACCCATGGATACCGAGGCCCCACTGTAATAGCATTTGGGCAATATCAAAACTGCCATGCTTTAAGTACATGAGAGTTTGTCTTGTCTCCCACCAGCAGTATTTCTGGCTTAGACCAGTTAACTGAATACCTAGGTATTTTACCAAACTTTTAAATCAACTGTCTCAAACAGGGAATCAGCTTCTGGGACTTTGAAATGAACAACAAAAGATCTTCTGCAAAAAGAACATTTTAAAATTCTAAACTGACATGCACAAATCCATTGATCCTGGAATTTTGTCTAATAGCACATGCTAAGTGTTCCAAGCACAAATTTAATATCAAAGAAGACAGTGGACATCTTTATGTATTCATTCATACAAAAAAAAGGGGGGGTGAAGACAACACACTTCTGACTCCCCTCCTTTCTTTCATATGATTATCCTTTGTGGCATACAGCAGACAGGAAAATATAGTGTTATCTGAGCAGAAGCATTCCTTTCTATGCCTCATTTTAGTTTGGACTGAAATTTCTGTGCTGGGATGTCAGCAATGCTATAAAACCATTGAGAGACTATGCAATAGTTCCCAAGTACAGTGGGCCCTCTGGATTCACAGGCTCTCGATCCACAGATTCAACCAACCATGGGTCGAAAATAATATTTTTTAAAAGATCAAATATTAAAAATAAAAATACACTATTAAAAATATTTTTAAAAAAGTAGTGCGGGACATCTTGTCTTTCCCTCACTCTGCCCAGCAGCCTCAGGAGAGGACCATGGTGGAAGCTGTTCTGTGGCACTCGCCTGTTGAGGGTGAAGAAGCCACTGAGGTGGGGCAGGGGAGAGAGCAGGCAGAAGGAAGAGAGGGAACTGGTTGTCAGGGTGGGCAGGGCAGGGGAGGCTGGGGCTCACACACATGTGCAGCAATTGCCTTTGGAGTGTGCAGTGGTGGCGGCGTGGAAGGGATATAAGGGACTTGAGCATCCACATCTTTTGGTATCTTCAGGAGATCCTGGGACCAGAGCTGCAGATACAGAGGGCTGACTGTAACATCATACTATAAAGGAGACTTACACTTTATAATCTCGTAACTACTATACAGGGTGCCAACACATTTTATGTTCCTAATGTAAGAAAATGACTTTTGATCTGTAAAGGGCTCTGATATTGCATTTTCTTCCATTTTTCTGCAGATTTCTAGAAATGTTACATCCCATACCTCCTCCATGTATCCATTTCAAGCCTGAAATTGTGCTGATGAACACACTACTGTGATCCCCTCCCTGAGCAGAAAAACCTGCATTTTCTAGTTTCGTGATCAAGAGGAGAGACTATGATATACATGTTCAGGGTCTGCTGTGAAGTATACAGTCAGGATGGAGGACATCATGTGAAATCTTGCTCTCTCCGCCCGCTCCGTATGTTAAAATTTTTTTTAAAGTTCTGCAATTAGTGCTATGCTGTTTAAGAGTCTGGGAAACCATCAAAGATTTTACAGTGTCATCCTGTAGAACTACAAAAGCAGCAGAAAACAGCCACCAAGATGATCAGGGGATTGGGGTAATTCCTCTATGAGGAAAGGCTATAACATTTGGCATTATTTAGCTTAGAAAAGAGGTGTGTCTATTTGGTTTTGAAAGGAGGAGATATGACAGAGCTGGATAAAACTGCATTGTGTATGGACAGCAAATAGAAAAGAAGCTTTCCTCTTATAATATTAGAAGCCAGAGCCATCCCTGAAGCCTGAATAGTGACAGATCAAAGATGGTTTGTTGTTAAATGCCGTCAAGTCGACTTATGATGATCCTATGAATGAGAGACCTCCAAGTCACCCTATCTTCCTGCTCGGGTCTTGCAGACTAAGGGCCACGGCTTCTTTGACTGAGTCTATCTATCTGGATTGTAGTCTTCTTTTCCTATTGCCTTCTACCTTTCCAAGCATTATTGCATTTTCTAGTACATTGTGTCTTCTCATGTTATGGCCAAAGTATGACACTCTCAGTTTAGTCATCTTGGCTTCTTGGGGAGAATTTAGGTTTGATTTTATCTAGGACCCATTTGTTTGTCTTTTTAGCGGTCCACTCCTGCTTTGCAACAGCTGCAGAGCTGTTTGGGCTAGAAGTCAACCTGAAGAAAATGGAAGTTCTCTACCAGCCTGCACCACAGGATAAACACCACCATCCCCACATTGCCGTCGGCAAATCTGTGCTCAAGTCCGTTCAGCAGTTCACCTACCTGGGAAGCATCATCTCCTCAGATGCCAAGATTGACAAAGAGATCGATCACAGATTAGCAAAGGCATATAGTGCATTTGGAAGACTTCACAAAAGAGTCTGGAGCAATAAACACCTGAGGCAAAGCACAAAAATCAGTGTGTATAGAGCCATTGTACTGTCTATCCTCCTTTATGGATCTGAAACATGGGTCACCTATCGCCACCACCTACGACTCCTCGAGCGCTTTCATCAGTGCTGTCTACGCACAATCCTAAATATACACTGGACTGACTATGTGACGAATGTTGCTGTCCTTGAGCAAGCAGGGATCACCAGCATTGAGGCCATGATATTGAGAACACAGCTGCGCTGGGCAGGGCACGTTTCTAGGATGGAGGACCATCGCCTCCCAAAAATAGTACTCTACGGTGAACTCGCCACGGGTCAGCGTAAGAGGGGCGCTCCAAAAAAGCGATACAAAGACTCCCTGAAACAACATCTCAGGCTCGGTCAAATTGATCACCAACAGTGGTCCGCCCTGGCCTCACATCGGGAGGCATGGAGACGCACTATCCACAATGCTGCAGTCTTATTTGAGAACTTACGACGAACAAGTCTTGAAGAGAAACGACAACGCAGAAAGAATCACAACCCAAAAACATCACCCAAGGAGACCTTCTGCTGTGCTTTTTGCAACCGGACTTGTTTATCTCGGATTGGCCTTTTTAGTCATCAGCGCGCTTGCAGAAAGCACGGGGTGAGTCCTTCCTGAATCTTCCTGAATCTTCGTTTGCGAAGAAGAAAAGCCAGGGGGGAAAAAAGTATCTGTAAACTCTTCTATAGCACCAGAGTTGATTCTCTTCCTATCAGCTGCCTTCACTGTCCAGCTCTCATAACCATACCTAGAAATGGGAAATACAATGGCATGGACAATCCTAACTTTAGTATTCAATTATAGTACTTCTTCATAAAGTGCATATCTAAATTCACTACTACAGTTTGTAGTGACAGCTGCCAACCTAGACAGCTTTAAAATGGGATTGGACTACATTGATTGTTTGGTTGGTTTAATATCATGCCTTTCTCCCAATATGGGACCCATGAAGGATGGGGCTATCAGTGGCCAGCAGTCATGATGGATACATAGTTGCATCTCACTTAACAAAGTAGACGTGTTCTTGGACATTATCTTTTTAACAAAAAATTGTACAAGGGGCAGAAATAACACAGAAAGACTAGAGATAGGTTTGTACGCGTCAAAAAAAGAAGGGCAGCTCAATTTGTTTCAGCAAACTTTTTATTCAAAACTATCAGTATACATATGTGAAATGAAATGACCTGATCAATTCAGTCATGCATTAAGTAAACAAAAATATTCTGAACATTTTAGAGACCAGTTGAAGACTTCTTACAAAATGCATCCAGGAACTGGACTTTTATTTTCTCCAGTCTCCATCTGATTTTTGATTTCCATTTTGGTGGCCAAATATATAGGTTTGTGCCTTTTTAAAAACATGCTGGGAGTAGCTGCTGAGGCAAGCTTATTTGCTCTCCCCCTTGATCTCTATTTTTCTGTTTATGCGTGCTCAATAAGGGATTCTAGAGGCAGCTGCCATTTATTTTGCCTGTTGTAGGCAGGCATATATGGCTACACAGTAGAATTGGCTAGAGCAGAATCTCTTTCCCAGCTTAAGCTGTGTTTATTGCTGTAATCTGGTACTGAACGTATGTGTTCCTCCTGCTCTCCTTCAATATCCTCCCAGTGCCAATGCTGCCAAAAAAATAAATAAAAACCCAGCTAGACAGTAGATGAGAAAGAAAAGCGGGGATGGGAGGGCATAAAAAAATTCATCAAAAGGAACTTTACTAACAGTAGCTAGTATGTGCTATATATACACCTGTCAACTACCTTCAGTTCCAGAGGTGATATGTGTCTATGTATCAGTTGCTGGGGAAACAAGAGATAGAGAATGTAGTTGCACTCATGTCCAACTGGTTAACCACTATGTGAACAGAACCCTGGGCTAGATAGGCCCTTGGACTCATCCAGCAGGGCTGGTTTAAGGCACCAGTGGCATCAACATCTGCAGGGGCCCCCATCATTGTGGGAGCCCCCGTAGTAACCCTCTTCCTGCAAAAACATTATTAGTAATAATCTGAATATCCTGTACTGTGAATAGCTTAGGTTGAGTTAGGTTAGATTGATCTGAGATAAACATATGGGGCCCCCAAAATAAAGCATTGCAGGGGCCCCCCAAATTCCTTAAACTGGTCCTGCCATCCAGAATGGCTCTGCTTATGTTATGAGTGAACCTATTCACACGTAAGCCCCACTGGGTTTTCAGGTAAGTGTGTAAAGCACTGCAGCATAAGAAAGTTTGTTGTTGTCTATTGCTATCAGGTCATGTTTGACTTATGGTGACTCTATGAATGAGAAACCTCCAAATTAGCCTGTCCTCAACAGCCCTGTTCAGGTCTTGCAGATTCAGGTCCATGGCTTCCTTGACTGAGTCTATGTACCTGTATTGTGGTCCTCCTCTTTTCCTAACTGCCTTCCATTTTACCAAGCATTATTGTTACTTCTAATGAGTCATGTTTTCTCATGATATGTTCAAAGTATGACAATCTCTGTTTAGCCATCTTGGCTTCTAGAGAGATTTTGATTTACTTAGGGGCCCTTTTATTTATCTTTTTGGCAGTCCATGGCATTTGTAGAACACTCTCCCAGCACCAGATTAATGAGTTGATTCACTTCCTCTCAGTTTTCTTCACTGTCCCGCTTTCACAACCATACATAGAAATCAGAGATATAATGGCATGGACAATGGTGATTTTGGTACTCAATGATGTATCTTTACACCTAAGGATCTTGTCTAGCTCTTTCAAACATGCCATTGCAAGTCTTAGGGTTTGTCTACACTGGCCAGAATACTCCACTTTCCAGCTGGAGTATTCCAGCCCTGGGCCCACAAATTGCCCTCCATTTTTTTGTCCTTTCGTTGTGGCAACAAAAGGGTTTCCTCACCGGTGCTTCTCTTCCCCCTGCCAGTCATGTCTTCTAAGCCCATGAGTGAGGCACTTGGCAATGGTCACATGGCTGGATGCCTCACGGTGGTGACCTCAGCAGACATGATGCATGCCACCCAGCCAGGAAATGGCTGCATGAGGCTTGCACATGCAGACCCCCCGCCTTTGCAGTAACAGAATTCACCATTTTCTCTAGAAGAACTAAAGCAAACTGAGAGTTTTTTGCCATATGTCCACTCCATTTTAAGGGGTATTTGCCCCAGATTCTCATTGGAACTCCCTGGATGTCATCTGGAAAGTTTGGACTAGAAATGGGGCAAAAACACTGTGTTGTCCGGGACTTCTGGATGCAGAAATAGGGGCAGGTCATTTCATTTAGCCTGTCTAAACAAGCCCTTAGTCTTTCTCTGATTTCTTCACTATAGTCTCCATACTGATTTATGACTCAGCCAAGGTATGGAAACTCTTTAAAGTAAACAATGAAGATACTGAAGGAGTTAAAGAGTTTCCATACCTTGGCTCAGACATAAATCAGAATAGAGACTTGTAGTAAAAAAAAAAAATCAGAAGAAAATTTTCATAAATTTAAAGTAGACAATGAGGAGACTGAAATAGTTAACATTATGTAAATCGTCTGTGGTCATTCTTTTTGTGTTCTGGATGTTCAGTAATAACCTTGTCTTTGCACTTTCTTCTTTGACTCTCTTCAATAGTCTCTGCTGGTAGTATGGTGTCATCTGCATATCTTAACTTGCTAATGTTCATTCCACCAATTTCCATGTCTCCTCCTTCTGAGTCTAACCCAGCTTTACGTATGATACATTCAGTGTGCAAGTGAAACAGAGAGGGTGAAACAGAGAGGGTGATAAACCCAAGTAGCTTTGAACAAAGCAACACAACCACAGATGGGTGGAGGAGATACACAAATTCTGACTAGCTGACCCTTCAGTCTAACTGTATGGCTTGGGAGAGTCACTGATCTAAGTGGATTTCATTTCTATATGCTTGATAGTGCCAGTATCATCTTTGCCTACATAGCAGAGAGCAAATATAACAAGAATCTCAAGGATTTTCTTCCCAGCCCAACAATATCTAAACACCATGTTCCCACAATATTTTGTCATCTGGATTCACCTTTGTAAGCTTCTAGGCAAATCAACATGTTTCAGCATGGATCTAATTCAAATGCTGAATAAAACTTGTACATGACAAGTCTAATTATTGGGTGGATGCATTGTTTTTACATGATGCTTAAAAGTACTTAAAAGCAATTACAACTGTTCTGCAGTGCAATTCATTCACTCACCCATTCATTCACTACTATTTCAGTGGCTTAACAGACAGGGCACCTTGTAATCAAACCGTGAGTTCATTTGGATACTAACTATTTTGACATTCATTGATTTCCCCCCATTGTCAGCAAAGGTGAAAAGATGGGAAATCACCAGTTGCTCCCATCCAGTGTGAGGATGAAAAAATGGATAAGAGGTCCCCAGGAATGGTGTTGCAGAACTGGGCCAAGGATATGTAATAAAAGATTGAGCATAACCCTCCCTAAGCCTTGTTGAAATTAATAAAAGTTTCCTATGAACATAGCAGTGTTCTTGCACAGTTCCCACTCATTTCAATGAGACTTGAAGAAAACATCCAAAGGTATTGTGGCCATCCATTGCAGTTTTTATATCCACATTGAGATACCTGTTGTACAATAACTAGCAGAGTTGGAAAGTTAATCTGGCCTATTAATGGGCAGCAGATTAACAAAGTATTACTTCCCGAGGTTGTTTTTGTGGTTCTTGGTTCAGATTGCCCCCTTTTCTGACCAGGAAACAAGTGAATTTCCTCTCCTGGAAACCTCCAAGAGTGGCAATTTACCTTTTGAAAAAAACCTGTAAATGTGAAACAAAGAACAAAGGGGAACATAATTTAACTGGCTAGTGAAAGTATACAATTAACTACTTTCTTCAGTTCAAATTAGCAGCAGTGTGCACAACTATGGGTGCTTCTGTTATTTATCCTGACACCCCCAGCCCCATGTCTGTATTAATAATTGGCAATATTTAATTAGGTCAAATGTGGCCTTTCACACAGTGCAGCCATTAAAGCTGGAAAATTCCAACAAGTTACAGGGACTAGCGTTCAGACTCAGTCAGGTATGCACTTAAGGAGGGGGGCACCTAAATTCTAAAGAAATGCTAATTTGCAAGGCAGCTGAAGGCATGTACACCTGGCTAATACTATCAGCCAAGGCTGGGAGACACAAACCTGTAAACAACCCTCATTCCTTCATCCATCTTCCTCCTTTTCAGTTGCAAAATATTCACACATTAAGATTCCATTAACATATCTGGAGCACCTTTGTCTCACCATGAGCAACTCCAAAAAACATTGTCTTCCACTCTAAATCCTATACCCTGGAGACAATTATTGACTATAAAAACTGTTCCAAAATTCCACTCAAGTGCTCACAGTTCACCTTCCTACCTGCTCCATGTCAGACTGTGCAACCAGGCTCATGGATCCCCTTCCTGAGGACACTACATCCGTCTGTGCAGCCATTCCTGATCGGGACCCCCACTCTGCTGGTTTCTTCTGCGACCTCATCTCTATAGGACAGGTGTTGTATCTCCACAAACAACTCCCCTCACTATTTCTCTCAGTACTACCCATTTATTTCACTTGTCTTGCGGGAATGCTTGATGCCTGAATGTGTGCATGAATGTTGTTACTATTGTTTTACTCAAATAAAGATCAAGTTGTTATAGTACCGTATATTCCTGCATATAAGACTGCTTTTTAACACTTGAAAATCTCCTCAAAAGTGGGGGGTCATCTTATATGCCCAGC
This sequence comes from Gambelia wislizenii, assembly GCA_030847615.1. Lineage (NCBI taxonomy): Eukaryota > Metazoa > Chordata > Lepidosauria > Squamata > Crotaphytidae > Gambelia > Gambelia wislizenii. The sequence goes on along the minus strand of JAUMIR010000006.1, from coordinate 135,260,071 downwards.
AGATCTTTTCCCCTGCTGTGAGAATGACTGCCTTGTCTTTGAAGTGGTAAATTCCCTGGGCAGTTTCCCCAGCAGATCCTTCCCCCTGCTGTGAGAATGACTGCTTTGCTTTTGAAGTGTTAATTGCCCTCCATTTAGGGATTGTATTTTGGTAAACTTGCCAGGAGGATTTCCATTTGCATAGTTTTGGGGATTTCCTCTCCAGGAGTTTGCAAGTCTGCCAATGTGGCTCTAAAATCATTAATGTGCTCATTCAAAAATTTGGGATTTGATAGCTTCATATTAACGAACTTCATTATTAATGAAACCTTACTTTCCAAAGATTGAACACCACAGAGATTTTTCAAAGTATCCCATGCTTTTTTAGCTGTTCTCAGTCCTTTAATTTCACAGACTATTCCATCATCTACAGCCACTGAGTTGGCTGGCTGGTGGGGGGCAGGCTTTCCAGCCAAGTGGCTGGCTGGACAGGTGGGGGCAAAGTCTATATTTTAACTTAAAAATTGGGGGGAGGGGTCGTCTTATGCATCCAGTCATCTTATATAAACGATCTAGCTTAATGTCTCCTCCTGATTACTGGTATACAACAGTCACAAGATCCACTATCTGTTGCCCTCTCTTTGCATAGCCAAGATGAGTATATTAATTCCCCAAATTAATGTTGATATTTTGAGGGTCTTCACGACCCCGAGCATAGATGGTAACATTCCTATACTAACCTTTTTTTCTCTGGAATCATCATAATTTGCTCACTCCCCTCTTGCAATATATCCATATGATATTATTCAAGAGGAAGGGACCCAAAGAAATTAGAAGAAAAAGGGGGTGTATCCACACTACACAGTTATAGCACTTTCCTACCACTTGAACTGCCCTAGCAATGTTCTATGGAATCCTTTCACTGTTTAGCATACAAGCCCCCCTTTTTCTAGACCTCTGGACACTTTTGAATTCAAGTTTAAAAATCAGGGTTGGGGTATGGCAGGATATGGCCCTCCAATGTCCAATGGAGATCCAGTGTGTTACCCCATCCAACTCAGGGACGGGTCACTCTAGCCAAATCTGTTTTGTTCAGAAAATACTGCAGCTAGCATACCAGTCAAAGCTGGTTTTTTAAAAAGGTTTTTCTGCCTAAGTATCCAGAAGCAACAGCAAATCAACAAGCAGTATCACCATGCTGTGTAACCTTTTCAAAATTCTGCAGCTACCTTGGACCGTCAGTGTTCAGTATCCTTTTATCTAACCAAATTCATGTAGCTCAGAATAAACCTCAGCTGGGTTTCTGACAGTCTTTCATGAAGCTAGCTGGACCCGGTATACCACCCACCGCTGAAAAACTCCCCCCAAAACACCCAGTAGACCTCACAACAACCCTGTAAAGTAGGCTGGTGGATTTTTAAATTCCTCCTCCCCCTTCTCAGCATACTACACTTTTCCTAGAATTGCTGAGGTTGACTTGCTCTGTTGCCTCGCTCTGTTGCCCATCGCAGCTGCCATTTGACTGCCTGGGTCCTGTTGCAGGTGGCCTTCCACCACTACCACTACCACCACCACCACCAGTTGACTCTGTGGGTCCCAATCTGGGCCACAGACAGAGTGGCAGGGGTGGACTGTGAGGTGGACAGAGAATTTGCATGTGGGTGGTGATTGGTTGGATGTGTTTCCTGAGCAGCCAATCAGCACACTGGGAAAGGCAACATACCCAAGAGAATTATAGAGAGAGAGATGTAAATGCTAAATGAGGGCCTCACTCCCCACTACCCCATCCCACCTGTGCATCAGCTAAGAAAGGCAGTGCAGAATGTGCCCAATGGATCATTTTGAATTAAAGTAGTTCCAAACTGTGAGGCTATTCACACTGACCACTCTGAAACTAGCCCTACACAGGGTTTATGGTACTTCCCCCCCCCCTCATAGTAGGGTTGGTTCAGAGGCCTGCCATTCTTATGTATAAAAAATGACTTTTGAAGCACAAAATATGTCCCCTACTGAATGCTTTTAAAGCTCCCCTTTAAAAACAACCAGGAATTAGACATTGCAAGTATAAATTTCCCTTGTCTTCACTTTAAAATATTACTAGGTAATGGCCTGTCAGTGTGTTGTCTGAGGCAGTATATCCTCCAACTATCTTGATTTGGCAGGCACAATCCTGATAAACCTTCTGTCATCCACTTTTCAGTTGCTTTGAAAATGTCCCAGTTTCTCTTTACTCCCACTTTCCTCCTTTGCCTTCCTCATCTTCCTTCAGTTGCTGCAAACTGAGTTCAAAACGCAAAAGGAGTTTCTACTCAGTTAACTCAGCAGGTAGGAGAGGGGGGAGCAGAAGTTTGCCCTTCCCACTGTTAGGCTTAGGTGTTACCTGTCCTGACACCTCCTGCTCCATATCTGTAATAACTGACAATATTTAATAATTTAGTCAACTGTGGCCTTCCAGGAAGTGTGGCCAGTAAACTGGGTACCCCCAAAAACCAGGAATCCAAAAAACTAGATCTGAGATTCAGTTAGGTATGCACTAAGGAGGGGCCATCCCAAATTCCAAGAATGATAATCTGCAAGGCTGCTTCCTGCCTGAACATCTGCCTAATCCCATCAGCCTAAACTGAGATACTCAGGATTTGTAAAGAGCTGTTTTATCTCTATATTCCCACAAACAAAGAGGGTTGCTTCCTCCATTCAATTACAAAGTATCAGCACATTTAAGAGTCGTTAACATATCCGAATTGTCCATTGTCTTGCCTTGAGAACCTCCAAGAAGCATTGTCTTTCATTCTAAAACCCATACCCTGAAGGAAATTATTGGATATTTAAAAAAACCCTTCAAAACAACATCACAAATTGTCTACAGTTCCTCCTCCTACATCCACATTGCCAGTTTGCTGATAGACCTCAGAATGCAACTCTGAGCCTCTGTTGCTCTACAGGACAGGTGTCGTATCTCCCAAAAACTCCCCTCATTCTGTTCCTCTATCCCAATCCTTTCTACTTTATTCACTAGCTTTGCATGAATGCTTGAAGTCTAAGTGTGTATGTGTGAACGTTGTTATTATTGCTTTCTCAAATAAAGATTAATTAATTGTACTATCTAGCTTAACATCTCCTCTTGAGTACTGGTATACATAGATTAAAAGGTCCTGTCTTGTTGCCCTCCTCTCATATTGCCAAGCTGAGTGTATTAATTCCCCCAAATTAATATTGATGTTTAGAGAGTCCTTAAGATTCCCAAGCATTTAGGGTAACATAGGCAAAAGCAAACTGCTGCAGCTTCTCCTAACTTGTGTGGTCTTCTTCATTGATAACTTTTGCTATCTTGCGCATACTCTGATGTTGCTTGGCCACACATGTCCTGGTTTAGATCTGTGAAATGTTGGAAGGTATGAGGTACGATTTAGGGAAGGCGGGTGATGGTGATCGCCATCTTCCTTTTCAGCCCACAGTTGATCCCTCCTTACCTGAGGCCTTGCTTTCTCTCATCCCTGCCCTTCTCTATCTGCTTTGCTCGCTGGCCATGGTAGGTTCCTAACACTCCCAAGGCAGTAGCAATTGGTAACTTCCAAACCCGTCATGAATCCACTTCATGTTCTTGCCCTGTCCTTAAAGGGACTCTCCAACATGTTGAACCCTATCCCCAAAATAACTTTGCCACTTTCTGTTGCTTCTTCAAAGTTGAAGCTAAAACCTGGGCAGAAAGTTGCTCCAACAGAAAGGGCAGGTGGCAATTTTCCTTCCTCCCCAGAGTTGTTTTCTTTCTTTTTAACCTGTTTCTTCCCATTTAAACTGACGGAAGGAATTCATTTGTATGCTACCACTCAAGACTATCACAGATCATTGGCCATACTGAGAACATGCCAGGAGAATGGGCCAGTAGCGCTGTAGATCCATCGCCTGCCTGGGCACACACCTTGGTCCATGCACACCTCATCTTCTTTTTCCTCTTCTTGTCATCAGAGTTGTGATGTCAGAAAGGAACAGCCGTGGAAATTTCTACAGAGTCTGGGTGAGATTTGAGATTGTCATCGTGTACCTCTCTTCCTGATCTAAATCCTTGGGTCTAGCCATGCTGCTCAATTATAGCAGTTTGATACCATTTCAACTGCCATGGCTCCACTCTACAGAATCTTGAGATTTTTAGTTTGTTGAGGTATAATTCTCTGCTCAAAAGCTCAGTCTGTTTCCCTGACCTAGAGCTCTATAGCAAAGAATTCTAAGTGCCTCACTCAACTACAAATCCCAGGATTCCATAGAACAGAGCTATGGCAGTTCAAGTGGTATGAAAATGCTCTAACTGTGTAGTGTAGATACACCCCCACTTTTCTTGCAATTTCCTTGGGTACTATCCTCTTGAATAACATCATATGGATGAACTGGAAGTGTTGAAATATAGTCAAGATCTAGAACTTTGGTCATTATAGAGTTAAGAGTGAATTGCTGAAACTGAAACCCTCTTCAGCTGTATGTGTTATCTAAATCATCTGTAGAGGCTACCTTTCTACTGTGAACCTTCTTTTTCTTTTTTGCTCTGTATTTTGTCTGACCCTGTTATAGTGCCTTTTTTATTGTTTGGTACATTTGTTATTTTGTATTGTTTTACTTGCCTTATTGCTCTTATTTATTTTAATATTTTGATTGTATTTGTTTTGAATATTGCTTTGATATACTGTAGATATATTGTTTGTTACTCATTAATAGAATAGATAAAGATTATTTTCACTATTTGTTTTTGTCTTCTGAATCCTATTTTCTTCAACAGGAAGAAGGGAATGAGCAAATTATGATAACTCCAGAGGGGGAAAAGGTTAATATAGAGGCACCCATATCTGTGCACACTGCTGCCAATCTGAATGGGAGAAAGTGGTTAATTGCATACTTTCACTAACCAGTTTAATTCTGTTCCCTTTTGTTCTTTATTTGCATCAAGCCTGATAAGCTGTCTGGTTCCATAGTGCAAATGACATCCCACACCAGAAATATATCAGATTGGAGAGTGCTTGGCAAGATAGTCTGCTGGAGTTTTGCCACAGGTTTATTACTGTTTGCAGCCACATGCAAAGCTTATGGTGTAGTGATGTCTCTGTCCCACTTGAGGGAGCATCTGCATATAAGAAAGTGCAAAAAGCTTTTAAGCCATTCTTTAAAAGAGCCCTAATGCAAACCACCTTTGTGTGAGTAAGCGAGGGGCTAGAACCAAGGTGAAAGAAAGGATATTATTCTTTGCTAATTTCATTCTCAAACAAAGCCATGGATAATGTTAGTCAATTTTTCCCCACTGCAAGAAAGTCCTCAAAAACTGTGCAGTTTCTGGAGGCTATTTGCAGTTCAGGACTTATACTGCACAAAATTCACACTTTTTGTGCAGAAAACAGCATGTTCTGTGCAAGTAACAGCAATTTTCCCCACAGAAAAAAATTGCCCAGAAATGTTATTTGATATGCGAAAAATGTTGTTTCCTACACAGAAAAAGCAATTTGGGGGGGGTGTAAAGACATGCAAATTTTGCATAGAATAAGGACTTTATCAGACGTGGCAAAAACCGCATCAGAAGAATACTACAAGAACAAAAATGGGCAACATTACCAGATGATGACATCCTTCAGCCATTCTGGGGACATAGCATTCTGGGGAGCCCTGGTGGTGCAGTGGTTAAATGCCAGTACTGCAAGTCACCACATTGCAAGTTTGATTCCAGAGGGCTCCAAGGTTCACCCAGCTTTCCATCCTTTTATGGGTTGGTAAAATGAGTACCCGGCTTGTGGGGGCAATTAGCTAACACACATTGGAAATTGCTTAATGCAGTGTAGATGTGTAAATTGCTATTGCTTAAAACAAACTGTAAGTCCCTCTGATAGCTTTTGTTGCTGAAGAGCGGAGTATAAACATCTAATTACATAAAAAAATAGCATGGGCATGAATAATGTGCCCCTTTTTATTGACAGCTTAGCCCATTAATAAAAAAGGGATGTGTTATTCATGCCCATGCTATGCCCCCGGAATGGAAAAATGCGGGCATCTGGTAATGTTGCCCTTTGTGTTCTTGTAGCGTTCCTGTGATGTGGATTGGGACATGGTTTTGTGCTGCATTCCCCTGTGTCTGATAAAGTCCTTAGTCAAACTCAAAATTCTTGTTGGTCCAGGATTTTTCTCATGTGGGTTTCCCAACAATCAAGAAAAAACATTTTTGACCATTAAAAAAAAATCAATTATTCTTTCCATCCCTAGATGAAAGAGTCTGAAACTATTCTTTTTTGTAGTAACATTCTCTAAATAAAATGGGCTTTTCTGCCAGAAGGAGGAGTTCAGCCATATTGGATGCAAAAGCAGCAGCAGTTAATTAAACAACCCAAAACCTAGAGACCATTTGCATCAATATGATATCTCTCTCATACAGCCACTCAAAATGTCCCATATTTGTAAATGTTCAGCCAACTTTTTTAAAAGGTAATGTCAACTGAAAACTACTCCCTAATCCCAAATTTCTGAAGAATCACAGGACCATCTGTGGAGACATAACTTAGCAAGATGTATGGAAGAAGCTGGACTGCAATCGGAACATCAGAAGCCAGGAAAGCAATCCCACCTCAACCAGCAATGCCAGCAAAGCCAGAGTTACACTTGAGTAGAATCAAGACCATGCAGATGGTTAACTTACTCAAATAATTTAAAAAAAAAACAAAGTAACAAATGCAGGTTAAATGCATTACAATGAAATAATCAAGGAGAGGTAAAAGAACCAATTTAAAAGCCATGCACAATCATTTTAAAAATCCCATCCTTCTAACTTCATCTATATGATTAAAGAAAAACCCCCACAGAATGAGAGGGGAATACCTTCTGTTCCTTGGCAATTTAATGTATTGGGAAGGAGGGGGCAAAAAACACCAAAAACTATGGAGGGAAACCTTTCATGGCTTTCCCTGAACTTTTTAAAAAGCCGAGCAGGAAATGTGCATACGTGCTCATTATGACAACCGTGCAATTCATCCCGCTGTCAGGAGAGGATGGAGCTGACCACCTGACAGGTTGAACATGCACAGGTGCAGGCTTTCCATTAAGTTCCTGTAAACACCAGCGATTGTGTGCTTTTTTATTTTTATTTTTTTAAATAAACATTACCTGTAGACAACATGGAGGGCGGCAGCCTTGCTATGGCTGCCCTCCACATTGTCTCCCAGCGATGCTGGGTATTCGCCTTCAAGCAGTGTCTCTGTCGATCACACACACACACACACACACACACACATTGACATGGACACCATCTTGATTTGTAGCCATGTCAAGGTCAAAAAAGTCATGGGCACATATTGATGCTGTGGCACATTTGGAACAGAGTGCAGGTAAGAGTTTTTTTCTTCTCATATATACTGGTCCTTGGACAGCATACTGGTATCGTTTGGGCTTCCTTGTCCAGCTGATGTTCAGAATGTTGTGTTTCACCTCCACCCGCTTCAATCTTTACACAATTTAATGTTAAAAGATCAGCTTGCATTGCATTGCACTCTTCCCAAAGCTGCTAAATTTGTGGGAGAAAGTAATTGATATTTACACTGAAAAAGTTTGCACCAAATATCATTTTAAATGGGGTCTAAGCAATCCACATTTGACTTAGGGGCATATATGGAAGGCCAAGGTCTGTGTACAGTGAGTGGGATGTTGGACTCCAAGTCCCAGCATCCCTAGGCAACAGAACTAATAGTGAGGAACACAGAGATACACTCCAACAGCGTCTGGTGAGCTGTTTCGTGTTTCCCACCATTGGCCTAGAACAAAGTCTTTCTCATAATTTGTTGGCTGTTGGACAAGGGTTGTCTGCTGCGCCTGGCCTCTTCATCTGCACTTTCTGCTGGCTGCCACTGTTCAACAAAAGGGACAGGTGTGGCAGGTTGTGGTTTTCTTGGAGACGTTTAAGTCTCAGTCATTCTTGGGTCCAACTTAAAATAGAAGACCAGTTAAGGTATTTTCTATCTATGGCCAAGTGTCAGAGAGATAACTCTGTGTAAAATTTAACTTGTGAAGAAACCGGTTGGCTTGTGTGAGTCAGAACAGGTTGGGCACTGTTCCAAACACTGGAGGGTAGAAAACAAGAACAGCAGTTCTCAAGTTGACTGGGATAGCTCCCAAACTAATTCACTGCCACTGAACAGAAAGGAGATTTTAAAAAGTTAATGGTAGTGAGAAATTAAAAGATCCTTAATAATGATTCCAAGGGAATAAAGGCACGGAGTGCCCTTCAGCTTTAAAGGTTTGGTGCCACTGCAAGCAGCTTGGCTTCACAGTGTTCCTTCGAGGGGGTTATTAGACCTGGTTTATGAATTGTGGTTACCAAGGTGCATAATCTGAGCAACTTGCTCCTGGACAGAGAATGGAGTGCCAGACATAGGATTAGACTGCAGAGGGGCATCTTGGCTCCACTGGCATCCATGGTGAGGCTCTTGCTGACTTCAGCAAAACCAGGGTTTCAGCCCCACAGGTTTCCTGCTGCTGAAAATTTAATGCAGGAAAAAAAGTAGACTGAATGTCTCCATTGCAGGATAAATTACAACCCCATATACATTAACCTATATATACTCCCCAAGTAAGCACATATAATTTGATGGCAGACGTTGCTGAATGGTTAAAACCAGAAGTCTAGGGGTATGTAAGAACTTCAGTTCACTTTGAATTTTATTTTTTTAAAACAAATACCCAAATTTGAGAATTTCTTCATATTCTGGATGGAAATAAAATTAGATGTTTAAAAAAATCTGAATGTGTGATACATGGAAATGGTCAGATCTAGGCCCATTGTTAATACTGATATGGCAGGTAGGTACAATATAGTTTTCAACATGCTGGTGACAGATGTACCTGTTTCACTGGGCCAGTAAGCAAGAGGGAAAATTTTGTTTCAGGGTGGGAGATTTTTTAGAAGAATTCATAAAATTCACAGATTTCTTCACATTCACTGTAGAAAGAACTTGAGCTTTAACACAATTTGAACGTAGGAGAAAATAAAACTGACAAGAGTTTCCTGTCCCTAACTGAGCCTTTGTGTTTAGTTTCAAAATACCATTGTGGTTGGTGTGTGTGTGTTTTAGTAGCATGTAACCAATAGCATAAACAGGACATGGTAGACAGTTAGAAATGTCAGGATAGTTTTTGCTAAACTTCCTTGAAACGTACCATGTCATTTTTAAGTAGTTTAAGTTGCCCCCAAATTGTTTCCCAGTCCAAATAGCCTTAGTGACTGTCTCCCTGGGTTGAAAATGCTGGGAAATCATCTCTCTCAGCTCTGCTGACCAGGGTTCTCTACAGAGCTGAAGGCAAGACGTAGGGGTAGAAAAATGTGGTTACTGTAGTCAATCATTATTCCATCCCTCTGATCAGATACCTTATTTCACAGGCTGCTGGGCTGGACTGTGTGTATTTGAAAGTAGGAACCTAGGACAGAATGGGGATTTTGTTGGTATATCACCTACCCCATTGCTCAATAGTTTCCCTTCCTGACCTATCTGGGGTGGTCCCAGTGGTGGTGTTAGAGCCCCCGTGGTTTGTTGTGCTGAAGAATTTCAACATCCATGTTGAGGTTTCACATTTGGGAGGGGCTCAGGACTTTATATCCACCATGACAACTGTGGGTCTGTCCAAAGTGCTATCTGGCTACATTCTTGCTGCTGGAGCTGCTGTCCTGTGCTGAACGGAATGAAGATGATGTGGGGGAGGTCCACAGTTCTACTGTGATGGTCAGGTTACTGCCTGGTATTTTTTTATTTTTTTAGCAGGACACTGCAGGGGTAGGAGTGGGGATTGTGATGGCCTTTCTCAGGGGACTAATGGATCCAGATGGTCTCCTGACAGCCTTTGGGGATTTTCCTATTGCCTCAGCAGGCAACTCTGTTAAAGCTCTAGTTGACCTCCGGAATGAAGAAACGGCCAGGATGATGGAAACATTTGCACTTAGTTGTCCCCTTCCACAGAATAGAGCCCAACCAGCCCCTGGATTTTCTAGCTGGTAGTGATGAAATAAGATGAGGCAGAAACTAGAGTGATATAGGCAGAAAACTTGTAGCCTTATCACACTATACATTCTAAGCACGATTATTTCACTTTAACTGCTATGGCTGCCTCCTGTGGGATCCTGGGATTTGTAGTTTAGGGAGGGGCATTTAGTATTCTCAGGACATTATCAGACTAGCATCTAAAAATGCTGTAATTCTGCAAATGAGGATAATAGAAACATTGTGGCATTATTACAATTATTATCACACGTTGTTGTAAACATGAAAAAGAACTGCCATGGAATTATTGCATGCCAACCATTAGCACTTTAAGAACAGGAGTTTACTTCCATGATTTAGCATGAGCGAGATTTTGGCAGATCTTGCAAGATGATGCAAGGGCGCTTAAAACTCCAAAAACATCTTAATAAACACAGTAAATGAACACACAAGCACTGAAACAAACCTAAAAAGGTACAAACTAAGTGGGACAATTCATAAAAAGAGTGTCCCGTGCTTCATTTTTGCATTCTCAGCTGGACATTTTCTGGATGAGGACTGCCCATTCACACTGTAATCTCGCGATTACAATGGGACGTGGTTTCGCAAGCCATCAATACCACAAAAAAGCGATATTGAAGATCTAGTCACGGCTTGTCCCATGAATTAGAAGAAATGCCTTTTTTGTGGTTGGAGCACACTGTAACCACATGAAGATGATGATGCTGTGAGATAGTGGGAGCCATTCACACTACTGTGACATCATAATTCTGCAATTTTTGCTATGTCTGATAATGTCCTCAGCCAGAGAGCTCTTAGGTCTCATTAAACTACAAGCCCCAGAATTCCACAGGAGGCAGCCATAGCAGTTAAAGTGCAATAACAGTGCTATAACAGTGTAGTGTAACAAGGCTCTTAGACTAAACACAACTGAATCTTGGAGGATCCCATGCACACAACCACTCCTGGGAAATGGTAAACCCAGGGACTATAGTGTATAGACATAATACCATCTTAGAACATGGGTTACTAAGGGGTGGGAGAGAATATTTTTTGGATTACAACACTTTGAATCCCCCAGCCAGCATGGGCAGTAGTCATGCTGGCTGCAAGGTTGGGAGAGCTGTAGTCTCAAAAGTAACTCTTCTAAGCTCTGGAATCACCACTGCACATGCATCATCATTACAAGCCAGGGGAGAATGCTTGGAAAGCAGATCTCTACCTCCAACACTTCCTAAGAAACGTAAATGTTGGAAGTGCTTCCAAACTGAGCTGACCAATGCTAATTTTAAGAATTTCACTGAAAACAGACATTATCAAGCCAAATGTAGATGTTTTGGCTCAGGTGAAGCATCGGATATATTCCTAGGGAAGCAAAAAACTGTTTCAGTTATAGCTGTAAAATATGTCCCATTCTGTACAGTATTTATAACATCTGATCAACAAGAGCTCCATGCTTCTTTGTGGTTGGGTGGAAGGAGGGAGGGTATGTTTTCATAACCCTTCTTCAGGGACTGTTTTACTGGCTGTGTCCTTGAAGTTCAGTTTCTGCCAGTTACATCTTTTCTCTAATGAATTGCCTTGTATGTTGCAGCCAAGTGTGAGAGATGAATAGCACACCCATGCTACCTTTTTCCTACTTTAACTGCTATGGCTCAGTTCTTTGGAACACTGGGAATTGTAGTTTGGCATGGTCTTAGAATTCCCAGCTGGAGAGCCCTATTGCACAGCTATAAATTTCAGTTCCCAAAGTTAACTGCCCTCGAGTCAGCTCTGACTCATGGTGGACCCTTAAAGACCCCAAGTCCTCAACCACCCTACTTAGGTCCTGCAGGTTCAGGCCTGTGGCTTCCTTGAGTCTACCCACCTAGTGTGTGGCCTTCCTCTCTTCCTTTTTCCCTCCACCTTTCCTAACATTACTGACTTTTCTAGTGAGCTGTTCCTTCTCATGATGTGTCCAAAGTATGAAAGCCTCATTTTGGTCATCTTGGCTTCTAATGAGTGTTCAGGCTAAGACCCATTTGTTTGTCTTTTGGGCTGTCCACGGGATCCTCAGCACTCTTCTCCAACACCATATCTCAAATGAGCTGATTTTCTTCCTATCAGCTTTCCTCACTGTCCAGCTCTCACATCTGTACATGGTGATAGGAAATATAATGGTTGAATGATTCTGACTTTAGTGCTCATTGTGATATCTTTGCATGTTATGATCTTACCCAGTTCTTTCATAGCTGCCCTTCCCAGTCCAAGCCTTCTGATTTCCTGGCTGCAGTTTCCATTCTGGGCTATGATTGATCCAAGGAATGGGAAATCCTTGATTTAGTCCTGAATCCCTCTCCTCAAGATACTTTGGCAACAATAGTTCAGGGAAGTTGGTTCAAGCTCCCTAGCAGGGAATTCACAGAAGCTTACCATACTACACCTCCCAGGGGTCCATAAGATGTATCCGTGACAGTTAACATGGTATGAAACTGCTACCGTTGTGCAGTGTGGATCTACCCAAAGTAAAAGAAACAACAGGGTGAGCTTTTTCTTTTATAATGGCAAGCCCTGGGCCAATTTAGAAGATTTTCTAAAATATTAAACAAGACACCTTCAATTAAGAGCTTCTAGTAACACAAGAGGGGTTTTCTAAACATCAAAGGACAGACTGTTAATTAGGACAACTATAATAACCTAAATGCAGGCAATTTTTTTTGTTTATTAATTAAAATCCTTGGTTTCTGTCATGTCTGAATTTGGCACATTGACAGTTTCTACAATGAACTGGAAAATAATAAAACCCACACCTCAGGAATGTCTCAGAAAAGGCAGCTTGAACTCCCCCCACCCCAAGACTTCACATTTTACATTTTCAAACAATGTTCTAGCTATGCAACCACTGCTGCTGTCTTCAATGTTAAGCATCTTCAGAGAAGAAAACTGTGGGGGCAGCTATTTTCTTTCCAATTGCAAGATCTATGGTGACTGGGAATCAATATTCTAATGGATTTTTTTCCTATCAGAAACATAGGAAGCTACATTATATCTGCCCAGAACATAGAAATGTTCCCCCTTTTTTGGGACTACGGTTTCTAGGTCCCTGCACTGGCCATCGGAGAAGAGTTTTCAGTTAAGATATGCAGGTAATTTTGAGCCCTCCCTTTAGCCTTTGACCCTGCCCACCAATGACATATGGCCCCTGGAAACTTCTCTGGAATTGAATTTGAGGGTCTAAAAGCAATCCCCCAAAATTGTACTCAATGGTCCTACCACCTGTATAAAGCATCCCACTAGTCAATTAAGAGTTAGTGACCTAAGTCCCAAAGACATTGCACAGCTCAGCAAGACCATAGCTTAGAATTATAGAAGCACAGAGCTGGAAGAGACTCACATCTATGAGGTCCTAATTTGTAATGTTAGGACAATTTAGAAGGCAGGATGTTATAGAGTGGTTTGAGGAGCCCCTCTCATGCTCAGATCACAAGTTGCTGTTCATGGCCCTCCAGACATTGGGCTTGACTACACGGGTGGGAAACCCATGCCCACCTCGTAGCCATGGCGGATTTCTTTGATTCACAGTGGTCCCATAAATACCACTCTTTCCAGCCATATGGCTGGGGCTGCTCCGTTTTCCCCACCTGTTTGGTCATCTGTGCAAACTCGTATATGTGGTCCCAGGGTATTGTATTCCTGGATAAGCACAAATACGCTTAGCCAGATATGCTCACAATCACAGAAAAAAGGTGCCAGAATGGAGTCCCGTTCATCAGAAGTCCTACTCCAGCTCTTCTCCAAAGCCAATCCTCAGCCACCACACAGCCCAAAATTTGCATTTTCCCCTCAAATCCAGAGCAAACTGCAAATCTTATAGATCTGGGGTTTCCTGCAGAAACCCTGGTGAAAATGTGCATTGTCAAAAATGTCATGGGTCAACTGTGCGGCAAATACAGGCTAAGTACAGGTTTTATTGCCCATGTAGACAAGTCCATTGTTGGACAACAGTTCCTATGATGATCTCTCATCATTGGCTACACTGGCTAAGGTTGATAGCAGAAGTCCAATAGCATATTCATCACCATTGGAGCAGATAGTATGAGGCTCAATGGACCAGTAGTTTGATATAAGAATTTTTTCATATGTTCCCAAATGTATGTTTACAATCTCTAAGGAAGGTACTACTTGATGAGCTTTGCCCAGATGACTGTATCATTTGCTCCTGACACTTAACTTATGAGATCTCACCATGGGGGAAATGGTTGATTCCATCCTCCATGCAGAATCCAAAAACTATAACCTCTATGTTCTAATTTCTGTGAATGCTATGTCTACAAAAGGGTTGTCACATGCTTCTTAGCTTTTGACTTCTCTTCTGGATTTTTTTTTTTTAAATGAGATGTGCTACAGCCTCTAATAATAGTTTATAGTAATCATTGCAACTTTTAAAGGCTTTCTGGAAAAACCTGATATACTTTATTCTTTGTATGCTCTTTAAGCATTCAAATAGCATGGTTTAAAATGAAGAAAACAGCAAAGGCTTTCCATTCTTACATAGTAACAACTTAGTAACATGACTGCATTAATTACAAAGGGAAAGGGATCATACCAGGACATTGTGCGGTAACCGGACAGTACATGTGGAGTCAATCAGTTCAAATCCAGCTTCTGCTACTGTTTAGCTTCTGCTCCTCCTAAGGCCTCCTCCTGCTCTCTGATATGAGAATAGCTCCATTGCGTTTGTAGCTTGTGCAGGTGGCTACCAGGTATTGGTCTTAGCTCTTAAGGGAAGTGAGAAATAAAAAGTTTCTCCTTCCTAAATAACAAAAGTTTGAAAAAGAAACTGGAATTGCCTTTACCTTTAACTGCAATTTAAACTAGAATTTAATGATCTTTAACTGGAATGGCTTACATCTTTGTGGTTGAAGCCAATTGGTCTGCATTTGGGAGCTAATTCTTTATATCTGGGGCCAACTTGCACACAACAGAATGACACAGTACAGCTTTTCCCTAGGTTGTTGCACATTCAAAGGATGCAGGTGATGGATAGCTTCTTTGCTTCCTGGGCTAAATCCACACTACACAAATAATCCAGTTTGAAACTGGATTATTTGCTATGGCTCTTTTCATAGGGAATCCTGGGATTTGTACTTTTACAAGGTCTTTAGCCTTCTCTTGCCAACGAGTTCAGGTGCCTCACAAATCCCAGGATTCCATTGGAAGAAGCTGTAGCAAATAATCCAGTTCAAACTGGACTACTGTTGTAGTGTGGATTTGCCCCTTGTCTCAGAAAGCAAACATTTCAGGGAAATGGACTAGTCTAAAAGCTACTTTTCTACATACACAGAGAACTTTTTTTAGAGGTGGAAACAAACACTTGCAATGTATATTTTGCTGCATGTATAGATGATAGGCCCTTCCACATAATACAGCAGTGGTATGATTTCACCTTAACTGCTGTGGCAATATCCAGTGGAATCCTAGGCTTTGCAGTTTAGCAAGGGGTATGCAGAATTCTCAACCAAACTATAAACCCCAGCATTTCATAGGATGTAGCCTACCATAGTGTTGCAACTGTATAATATCATAGTGTTGCAACTGCATAGTATCAAAGGGCCCCTGCTCTGAGTCCAACATCCAGACAAGATGAATTCTGTAGTAAGTCTGAGATAGTTCATGCAGTCTCAACTAAGATGTGCAGCACAGTTTGCTTTTTTGACCATGACCTAGGCACATATATACAGGGGGTGGAGAGAGGGGAGAGGGAGCTGTTTATTATTTATTTATTATTTCTGCTGGGAAAACTGACAATTACAAAGGCAATAATACTTAAACCCCATGTTTATGGTGCTGCTATTGACGCTGTGCTCTTTCATCTCTTTGACTCCTGCAATAAAACCAACAACTGTTGTCTGCTCCAGAAGTAAGTGTGGCAGTCTGCAGTGCCAAGACAAGGCGTATAATTTGCTGTCATGGCTGGATCTGGGGCTAACTCCTTGGCAAAATTCTCTCTTGCCTCTACTGGCATCTCTTCAGAGACCGCCTCCAGGGTTGCTTTGGATTTGAGCTGTTGCTGGTTTGGCTTCTCCTCCTTGCCTGTCTCCTTGGACACAGTTTGCCTTTGTCTTTTGCTCCATGGCACGCAATTCCCTCGGTACAATTAGGACTGCATCTGTTGCTTTGTTTCTATCTTTGGGCAGCTTAAGACATGGCATAGTTATGTTAATTGCATATATTTAAAGTGCATGCATAAGGCTTTTGGTTTTCTTTTCAGCCTCCAGGTCAAGCCTTTAAAATGAAATGTGGCATTTATCTGATGCTTGACTGAAGATGGGAAAACCCTTCAGGTCTGAGTTGCAGGGAGGTTGGGCAGTGGAAAGTTTTGGGATGTCTCACATCTTTCCTGGTGGATCAGTGTAAGCGTTTAGGCTAGGTGCTAGGATTTCCTGGGTGCCGTTTACACGATGAAAATGTCCCAGGAAGAATTAGTGTCAATCCCTGGCAGTTTACACGTACATTGGGTCGGGTATGTGATTTTCGGAAGGGGGGGCCACATTTTATCCCTCAACCTGCGGGACTTCCAGTCCCGCGGTTTGTGCCGGTTTTTAAAAAAGTCACTGGAGGATTCGGAAAATCGGAAATGTAAACAGCCTGGGACAAAATATCTCAGTACTGGGATGACCGGAAATGGTGACTGGGGGCAGGCTTAGAGATCAGCGACCAGAAAAGGAGGGGTCAGTTACCCGTTCAACAGATCCAGCCTCACCAGCTGAAAACAAAGGCATGCCTTCCAGCTGCACGAAGGTTGATGTGTGTGTGTGTGCACGCGCACGTGCGTGTGTACTCAATCACCTTTTAAAATGGATTTCTACACTGCAAACCCTTCAGCTTGACCTTTTCCTCTACTGCATGTTACAGAGAGATCGTGGTGGGCAGAGGGTCGCCCATTCATCCCCTGCCTTGGTCACCTCCCTGGGTCAGAATGGGCACATTAAAATATTCAAGCCTCTGAGCGAATGAACACCCTTGAATTCCCCCTCTCTGTGTCTGTGTCTTTCAAAACGCCTGCCTGTAGCTGGCTTGAAATCTCTGCAGCCTGCTGTAAGGGTTAATATTTTAAAGAGGCAAGGGGAAACCCAAGCAGATTGATTTCAAAATGAAAGCACCCGGCTTGATTTCAAAAGGAAAGCCCTACGTCTGAGTGAAAGATCTCAGTCTGGATCTTTCAAAATGCTTTCCGCCTCTTCTGAAAGGGTTAACATTTTAAAGAAGCAAGGGGGAATAACAAACCTCTGCCCCCCTCTCTCTCCCCCCCCAGCCAGCCAATAGCATTGCTTGTGGCGCGGAACTCTAAAGGAAGTGCGTCACCGAGGTTGTGAAAACACGAGTAATCGCATCCTTGATTGACAGCCAAAAAAAAAATCTAAAAAACCCCGGAACTTTGGACGTGTAAATATCACTCACGGGACCACCCGGGATATCCAGATCAGTGACATAAATCGTATAAACAGCGAGGGACGGATTCGTGATCACAAAGTCACGGTAAGCACCGCAACAATTTCTGTCGTGTAACTGGCACCCTGGTGAGATCTTCTATTCTGAGCTTTATTGGCCCAGCCATAGGTCTCTACAGTTTCGCCCCACAGAAGTTCTAGGTAAACTACTAGAAATGCATTACACGATATTGAGATTGGCACTCACCTGTGCTGTCATTTATTTCCTTCTCATCCCAATCTTCTGGCAACGATCTCCAGGTGGCATGCTGAGTCTCTTCTCTTTTTAAATCTTCACAACAACCCCATAAAGGCAGGTTTAGATGCAAGACAGTGAATGGCCCAAGGTGCCTACCCTGGCTTAGAAAGTACATGAAACTGGGCCTTCTTGCCATCAGTCCAGTCCTAGAACAACCATGAAACAACAAGCAGAGGTCTAGTTGCAGTATTGGTTGGTTTATCTGCCTTTCATCGAGTAAGCTCAAGTTTGTGCATAGAACTCCTGCCTGCTATATCTTCACAACAATGGTCTGAAGATGGTCAGGCTGAGAGAAAGTCACTGGCCCAAGTGGCTCAGTAGGTGGTGGAACCACTATTGGCCAAGTCCCAGATCAACATGAATCTGTATTTAGAATTATCTAGTCCACTCCCTTCAGCACTTTCCAAGCTGCATTACATGCCTGTCAACACTATGGAATTAAACTGATTTAATCTTCACTCCCTCTTTTCTCAGGGTATCTTGGTACCTTCTGAGTACCTCCCTAAACTGTGACAATTAAAGTGGCATAGGACTGATATAACTGTGTAATGTAGATATACCTCTTGTGAGAGGTATATTCAAGGTCACTCGTGGTTGATAGCTTATAGAAAGAGCAGAAGCTGATAATAGAGGAGGTATGGCTTGTTTTAAAGCCTCTGCCTTGATTCATGGCAGAGATTGGAAAAGATACATTTTGGATTGCCACTCCCAGTTGCAATCTAAAAAACCCCAAATGTATGTATTGTATATTTTCTGAACTCTAATTCCTAATGTGCTTGTTTTGTCTTTTTAGTTGTAAAAGGGGAAGTTTCTGGGGTTGTCTAAATGGTCAAAATAACCCTCACAGAAATTGCAGGGAATACGACCTGTCTAAATGGGGTCCCGCGATGTGTTGATTTATTGTGAAGGAGGGGACTTATGAGAATCTTTACAGTTTGTGACTTATTCCGTGCAAAATTCACATTTGAAGCATTTTGTGTGTGTGCAGAAAACAGCAATTTTTGTGTGAAAACATTTTTTCCATGCAGAAAAAAACTGTTTGCTGTGCAGAAAATGCTGCTCTCTGTTCAGAAAATGCTGTTTTCTGTGTTAAAATATCACATGCAAATTTTGTGCAGAATAAGTCTCAAACTGTGAATAGTCTTTAAAAATAGTTTTTAAAAATCTTCTTGCAGCAGGAAGAAAATTGCTAAAATTACTCATTGCTTCCTTCAAAAATAAAATTAATGAAGAATTACATCCCTAGCTCAGTATGACAATAGGTGGACAGTCAGGGTGCCTAAACAACCTGCTGTAAAAATAAATAAATGCACAGACAATGTGAAAGAACTCAGCATGCGACTTCAGAGATGTCTTTTCTTCTTTAAAGCAGCTGAGCCAAGACAGGAGGGGAGAAAAGGAAAAAGCCGATGGCAATAGGGAGCATGGTAGAAAACATAATGGACTCTATTTCAGGTATACAATTATACTTGGAACTGAAAGCCTGTAATTTTCAAGGTGTGCCTTAACTGGGAAGAGAGAAACTGAAAAGGTTTGCCACAGATGTATTGGTCACTTCCAAGAGAACAATGGCTAAAAAAGTATGTTTCTCAGGAAGAGGAGCACACTGAAAACTGGATGAGGGTGGGTGAGCGTTGCTTGTGCTTCCAGGGAAATAGACGAAAGGAAAAAGTGTATGTCTTCTCTGTGAACTTCAGATATGGGAATGTTCAGTGTGTCTCCCAGCAGGAGCAGGGAGTTCCTGGTTGGCACATTCTCATGGAAGCTCAGGAAGTCATGTGCACATTTGCTCCTCAGCCAAGCTTAGAAAAGTTTCCTCTTGGATTACCACTCCCAGAATCCTAATGACCATGCTGGCTGGGGGATTCTGGGAGCTGCCATCCAAATAAGTACCTTTCCCAAGCTCTACTCCTCAGTGCTTCATATTCTTTGAAGAACATGCAGCTTGCAATTCTCTGTCCCCTTCAGAATCGTGTCCCAAAGAAGGTGGCTATGGCTGGGATCTTCTCTACTGCCCAGTTCCCCCTGCCCTCTGTATTTTGCACTGTAGCTCCCCTGTTCTTTGCCATCAGAAAGTAATCTACTACACAGCATGGGAATCCACTTCCTTTTTGGTTTACAGCTGCCCAGCTCTTCTTTGGCTCCTGAGATTTTATCAGACACTGTCCTTAGCTTTTCAAGTTTTTTCCCACATTTATGTGGGCTAGAAACATGTGTGTGTGTTTTAATCTTTCAAAAAAAACACTGTGTTTGGACTACAATTCTCTGTGTCCTTCATGCAGCTTGGTTACTAGTTAGGCTGGACATTGGAGTCCAAAAAAGTCTAAGTTTTGCAAGAAAAGAAAAGAAATCTCAGGTTCACAGCTTGGCTGTGCTCCTTGGATGCCCAGGATTCTGGCTAAGAGTGCACAGTTAAAACTAGTGCACAAGCTACACCCATTCCTTGACAAGTCAGATCTAGCTACAGTGACACATGCCTTGATTACATCGCATTTGGACTACTGTAATGCACTCTACATGGAGCTGCCTTTGGAAACTATTAAGAAACTTCAGGTGGGTCCAAAATGCTGCAGCCAGGCTGTTGACTGGGGCTGGCTACAGGGATTGTTGAAACAGCTGCATTGGCTACCAGTCTGTTTCTGGGCAGAATTCAAAGTGCTGTTTTTGACCTTTAAAGCCCTACATGACTTGGGTCCAGACTATGTGAAAGACCATATCTCCTTATATAAGCCATAGTGTGCTTTAAGATCTGCAGAGGAGGACTTTCTCTCAGTTCCACCATCTTCGCAGGCAGGATTGGAGAAGACTCAGGAGACATCCTTCTCTGTGACTGCTCCCAGACTGTGGAACTTCCTTCCATGGGAGGCCCCCATGGTTGGCCCCCTCCTTCCCCTCTTTCCACTGGCACGTGAAGACTTTATTTATTTATTTATTTATTTAGGGAGGCTTTTTGAATTTGAATTATGCACCTGTTGTGTGTGTAATGTGGTGTGCTGTATTTTTAAAAATCTTTTAGTGAAATTATTTAACGGTGCTTTTAACCATTTTTTTTAAAAAAATAATACTGATATTTAATTCTCTTTTAACTTTTGTAATCAATTGTTTTAGAGGTTTCTTTTTTAATTATTGTAAGCCGCCTTGAATCCCATTTTGGAAGAAAGACAGGATATAAGTGCAATAAATAAATACTGTTAATACATAAATAGTAGATGTAGGACTTTTTCAGACAAATAAAAAGCAACGCTAGCAGCCTCGCCACGTTGCGAGGCTGCAGCGCTGCAGGGCATCCGTTTCGCATGACGCCCATCCCTAGCGGTACTGTTGCAGTACCGCTGGGACATTTGAGCGTTATATTTTGGCGATTTTTACTCACGCTCAAATGTCCCAGCAGTACTGCAACAGTACCACTAGGGATGGGCGTCATGCGAAACGGACGCCCTGCAGCGCTGCAGCCTCGCAACGTGGCGAGGCTGCTAGCGTTGCTTTTTATTTGTCCGAAAAAGTCCGTAGTATTCTGCCCAAAGATTCACAAGGCTTAGCACACTTGGCATATGGATCAAATCCCTGAAAAACAGAGGTGAAGTGGTGAGCTTTCTTGGTGACAGGTCATCCCGATGAAGATGCTGCTATCTTTGAGTGGAAGAGGTAAAGACTTTCATTAACAAAGATTGAGAGTTTCCATTGGTTCTGGCTTTTGTGTTGCCAAGTCAGTGACACGCAGGAGAGAGGCAACATTGGGCTCCTGCACTCATGACCAATTTGCTACAGCCTTAGGGGGGATACCCCTCACCTGACAAGATGGGTCTCAGCAGCTGCAAATTGGCAGTTTGCCTGCTGCAGTTGTCATAGGCAGGGAAAAGAGACTACAGCAGAAGTCTAGAAGCCAAAACATGAAGTCCAAGCTTTGATTACTGTTACTGGTGATTTCAGGACCTGTGTCTAAAGCACAACACATGTCCAACAGGCCTTGGAAGCAATGAGGTCCAAGAGGCAAAGATGGACAGAAAGTTGGCAGAGGGACCATCTAGAACAGGTATGGTCATTGTACAGGCCTCCAGATGTTGCTGAAGAGCAACTCCCTTTGTTCCTCACCATCAGCAATGCTGTCAAGGGCTGCTGGGAGTTGCAGTTCAATAATATCTTGAGGACTGCCCAAGAAGCATAGAATGACAGTCATGTGTCTTTAGTTACCAAGGAAAGGTTACAATAGGCAAGGTGGAAAATAGTGACAGATACAACAGCCCCTGGGACTCATTGTGGGCCATCTCCACCACTAAAAGTCAACAGCAAATTGCACTGCTGAATTTGGAGAGCAAACCAGAGAAAAGCCCATTGAAGTTGCCCACTCCTACTTTAATGGATCATTGGCCTCCTAGGATCAGTCAGATGTTTCTCTTAGCATGCAATGCTCAGACTCCCCTTTTCTAGCCTTGGGGTTGCAAAAAATTGGGAGCCTATGTCTGACCCATAGGACTGCTGATGCAAGGCTTGCAATGCCCTGACAATGCTCACAATCTGGTTGGTATCATACATATGTGTTATCTCCCTTACACATATGGTTGTACATTTTTGTGTAATTGATGTGTCTGGTTCATAGTTGCATAATTAGAGTTGCTAATTATAAGTATAATTGTTGCGCATGGGCCTAAATCCTATTGTTAGTTCCAACTGGAGGGGAGCCATTGAATCAATTGGATTTACCTATGTGTTGACTTACCATTTGTTGCTGCTGTTGTTTTTAAGCCCTTTCAGTTTGATTCCAAGTTATGGTGGTCCTTGCCCTTATGTTACAAGTTATGTTTGACAAATATGAATTGCAAATAGAGTTTGATGTGTCAGGCAGGAAACCATCTCTTGCAGGAGTCTGCACACATTGTAAAGAGGCATATTGGAAGGGTAGGGCAGTGAAAAGCCTACGTCCTGTCTACCTTGATGAACTCAGGCCTCATTTTAAAGTACAAACTGGAATTTTCCTCCCTCCTGCTGACAAGGATATGGTCTCATTGAGAGCAATCAGTGCTTAACTGTCTTGATTACCTCCACTCAATGGAGACCCTGCTAGACTATCTGAGATTGGTGCACCCCCCTTTGTAAGGTATTGTAACGTTTTGAGATGTTGGGCAATCCTATTTGGATTTGAAATAGGGCAAATATCTATGCCTGGTTGGCATTGTCTCAGGTGTGCAGCTCCATTGTGTTCATCTCTTCAGACCATCTAAGAGGGTGAAAGGCAGAGGTCACATTCACATCTGCCCTTTGCACACAGACAAAAAAAAAAGCTTTGCACACATGCCATATGCTTTGCAATCATTACTCTAAGCACATGGGGCCTATTGAACTCTCCATAGAATAACATTAAGGTCATATTTTGCCCTGCCTAGAGGTGTTCCCTCACTCCAGGTGATGGCCCCCAAATTAAAAAGGGCTATATATAGGCCAGAGAGGGGAAGGGAGAGAGAATCTCTCTTTTTTCCAGAAGCTCACTCTCTAGATGTTCTTTCCAGAAGATCTCTTTCCTTTTGAACTCACCACATGGTCCCCGTCATCAACTGCCCTGATCTTCAGCTACCCAGCTTCTTCTTCACATCAGTGGGTGAGAGAATCCATGTGTGTCTTAGTCTGTAGTCCTTCAAGCTTAGCTGCATCCCTGTAGCCCTCTTGGATTGGCCAGAAGTTAGGTTTTAGCACCCATGCCATCATTCCCGTCTCTTGCCTTTGAGAAACTGCTGTTAGCAGCTTGTATTGAATATAGACTATTCTGTTGGTCTCTACTGCTATCTTTTTTCTAATAAAGAAATTGTTTTTGCTGCAAAATCAGATTGTCCTTGACCTGATTTCTTCCCATCTATCACAATTTTACTTGGAGTCACTCTGGTGAGTTGTCCATTTAAAAAACCTTTAGCCTGTAAGGTCTTGTAGAAAGTTAATGCCTGGAGGAGCTCCCCCCCCTCAACCAGTAAACCCAGTGCATTGCTCTTAACACTTATAGTGATTTGCTCAAGATCACCATGGACTTCCATGACTGAATGGGGATTCAAACCCTGGTCTCTCAGAGTCCTAGGAGATTATCAGATGACCTTCTAAAAATGTTTTTGTCCCACTATATTTTAAAGCGCAAGTATCCTGGCACAGTAACACTTCTTATCACATGCTGTTGTAATCATGCGAATGAGCTGCCCCAGAATTATTGCAACATGACCGCTAGCACTGTTTACTTCTGTGTTTTTGCATGGGCGAGATTTCATCAGTTCTTGTGAGAAGACACGAGCGTGCTTAAAAGTCTAAAACACCTAAATTAACAAACAAAACAAATACACAAGCACTGAAACACACTTAAAAACTTGCCAGCAAAATGGGGAGGGTTCATAAAAAGAGTGTCCTGTACCTGGTTTTTGCATTCTCACCCAGAAGTGTTCTGGCGGAGACTGCCCATTGATGCTGAAATCACACCAGCAGAACGGGATGTGGTTTCGCACACAAACAATACTGCGGGGGAAAATGCCATGGGATATCAATTAGCAGCTTGGCCTGCTAACTAAAAAGAACACCTTTTTCACAGCAGCAGAACACGAGGAGGAGGATGTTGTGCGATAGGGGAGCTCTTTTGATATCGCGTTATTGTTTTCACCGCCATATTTGACGCATCTGATAATCTCTAATCTGACATTCAAACCACTACACCACTCTGTCTCTCTGGCTTACCATGCAGAAAATTGATAATATGGATCTACTGTACCTGGGACTAATCCCCAGGATTCCAGTTATACATTCTTCTTAACTCTTTGTCAGTGCCATTTATTCACTGGGATTATAGAAACAGACACTGTGCATTTCCCATCACACAAGGGGACAAAGAGCAGGCACATTGGCAGATACACCACTGGTGGTTGCTGGTCTTCAGCAGCAGGGTAGGATAACCCTGTGAGCATAGATTTACAATACAAAAACATATAAGATCTCAGCCAATATGTGCCAAATGCAAGTTTTACTGTTACCATTGCCATGTGGACACATGCTGTAGAAAGTTGCCAAGGCTTCCCTCCTTGTAGCAAAACAAATATGAGGAATACACATAATCTATGCTGGGTTGAAAATCATGCAACCTGCCAGATGTTGTAGGACTTTGTCTCAAAAGCATAGGCAGTGATGAAGAGTGGAGGGAGCTGCAGTTGAACAACCTCTGTATGATGTCATTACCCCCGACCCCCGCTTTGCTGGGACACACATATTGGTATCCATGTAGAAAATTCAACAATGCTAGATATGATTTTTTGCATATATGATAAGTAAAGAAGAAGCCATAACACAAAACAGTCACTTCTAGAAGAGGCCATAACACAAAACAGCCATTTGAATGAAATGAAATTAATGCCCAAATGAAATTTCTGACATGTTGTACCTATTCTATTCATGCAAATGACTTTGGTAATTGTAGTGCCCTTAAACAATGGAGTTGCAACATGCCTAATACAACACAACATGTCTTGAGCTGCACTTAATGAGAGAAAGAATGCAGTGGGGTTTTCTTTGCAGTTTTTGTTTCCTTTGTGGGCAATACAGCAAGAGATCTGTGCATCTAGTAATTGTGAAAGAGAGTATATATTCCCACTGAAAATAGGAGTTGCACAATGATCCAGAAATAGTTCTGACTGATGTTTCAAAAGAAAAGTTGATAGGAAAGAAGTGAGATCAATGAACAATTTAAGAAGTTTGAGATTTTGCATTTTGGGTCCATTTTCTCATTCTAGTGATGGCCAGCATTTTTCTCCAGTTAAATAATGCATCTTTAGAGTAAAATGACAGCTTTCATTGTAACATTCTCGAGCTTGAACAAATTTTCTTCTCCTTTACCATGGTTCTGATACTATATCCAAAGCTAAGGTTGTTGAACTTCCTAAAGATGTATTATACTACAATGCCCATCACCCAGTGTAAAGGTTATGGCAGCTGTAGAACAACATCTTTGGGTGGTTCCAGCTCAAAGGAGGTTGCAGCCTATACTTCCATCATCATAATGGGACCAGGACTTGATGGAACTGCTACTCCTGTTTGGCTTCTACTTCCCAGAAATGGGCTAATCTTTAGATCACAGAGCTGTCCAAATTAACATTGTTGCTTGAAGTGCTTGGGGGTCATTTACACAGGCAAATATTCCCCTAAATATACCACTAAGATAGCTCATAGTTCCCACGGATCGCAGCACAGCATCGCCTCATTCAGAAGGGGGGAAAGTAAAACACCCAAATATAGCGTGGCAGGGCATGTCGCTATTTTTGCAGGAATATTTGCAATGTAGTGCTTTATTGGCAGTGTAAACTAGCATTCCGCTAAGGGTTAAAGCACAGCTGCATTGTGACTGGTTGATGATGCCCGGGTCAGGCTTGAGCGACCAATGTCCTGAACCACCTGCATGCAGGGTTGGGGCTGCGGCTTCCAGTGCATCTTTACACCTGCCGGTTTCGTCCCTCGCCAGTCGCTACAGGGCTTTTTTGGAAATGGATTTGTCCTTCGAGCCTGTGCAATGGATTTTTCTGGTGGAGCGCAGCGTGCACAGAACTGGCCTCACCCTTTAAACCAGAGATTCATCTGCCGTGGCCTTGCAAGCATGGACGTGGCAGTGAGGTCCTCGGGCCGTAGGTTTGATTAGAGTTTCCTTCTCTTAGATGGTTGCCCTTACAGGGTTGGACGAGCACCATCTGCCCGGGTTTGGGATTGGAGTTTTCCTTCTCCTAGGACGGTTGCCACAAGGCTGGAGAGCCCATCCTGCCCTTTGACGCTCTTTGTCAGACCCTTCGGTTTTGACCTGTCTGGCATGGGAGACCCTACCAGTGGCTATTATGCCACCGCCAGCATAGCTCAAAACATCATTAGGGTACGCAAGCCTCTCTCCCACGACAAGGGGGCGTCAATGGAGAGGATTGATGATGCAGGGGTGGGCTTAAAAGAGGGGCAGGGAGGAGGCAAAGACAGTAGCCATTAGAGAAGAAACTTGCAAAAATCCTGTCTGCTATTTTGCGAGCCAGTTTGCAAAAAAAAAAAAAAAAAAAAAGGATTCCCAACAACTTCAAAAAAGGATTCCCAACAACTTTCAGGGAGCATTCCTTCTCATCCTCTCTGCTGTTTTGAAAGTATGTAAAAGCTCGTTCGTCACTTTTATCCTATGCACGGGGGAGGGAGAGAAACCATTTCACAAAGGGCTGTAGCAAGCTGAACTGCTATTTTCCCTCTCTCTCTCTCTCTCTGCTTGGGGGAGGGAGGGAGGGGGAAATAGAGAGAGAGAGAGAGAGAGAGAGAGAGAGAGCAGCTGGAAAAACTTGTGATCCACGGCATGGCAGCAAGGTCTTTTAGCAGAGAGATTACTCTCCCTCTGCTTTATGGAGTGAGTTCATTTACAGGCAGATTTACAGAGACACACAGAGACACCCCCCCACACACTTATTCAAGTCTGAACTTCAAAGCGACATAATTAGAAAAAAAACCTGACTGGCACAGATGCGGAAAATAATTAAACCGCAAGTTGCCGCAATCATAGAATCATAGAATTGTAGAGTTGGAAGAGACCACGAGGGCCATCCAGTCCAACCCCCTGCCACGTAGGAAATCACGATCAAAGCATCCCTGACAGATGGCCATCCAGCCTCTGTTTAAAGACCTCCAAGGAAGGACACCCCACCACACTCTGAGGGAGTGTGTTCCACTGCCGAACAGCTCTTACTGTCAGAAAGTTCCTCCTAATGTTGAAGTGGAATCTCTGTTCCTGGAGCTTGCAGCCATTGCTCCGTGTTCCAGTCTCCAAGCCTGCTCCAAGCCTGCTCCATCCTCAACGTGACACCCCTTCAAATACTTAAACAGGGCTATCATATCGCCTCTTAACCATCTTTTTTCCAGGCTAAACATATCCAGCTCCCTAAGTCTCTCCTCGTAAGGCATGAATTCCAGACCTTTTACCATTTTAGTTGCCCTTCTCTGGACATGCTCCAATTTGTCAATATCCTTTTTGAATTGTGGTGCCCAGAACTGGACACAGTATTCTAAGTGAGGTCTGACCAAGGCAGAATAGAGCGGCACTATTACTTCCCTTGATCTAGACACTATACTTCTATTGATGCAGCCCAAAATCGCATTGGCCTTTTTAGCTGCCGCATCACACTGTTGACTCATGTTCAACTTGTGGTCTACTAGGACTCCTTTCGCACGTAGTCTCATTCAGCCATAAATCTGCTGTGTAAACCGGCCCCCCGAAAGTTAATCTTTCAAGAAGTTTGCATTTGACCGTTTGCCAGCACTGACTGTGTATACTGTACATACACAGAAACCTGACTGGTAATATGCTACAGGCTGCCAGGAAAACAACAATAATGGCTCCAAGAAACCAGGGAACACAACCTATTACCAGGGTGGTAAGGATACGTCTTTAAGTGCATCAAGTGTGTGTGTGTGACCATGTTTCTCTCACAATATAGGACTCTCAAGCACCCTGGTGGTTTGAGAGGAAGATTAAACATGCCTTAAATAAATTAAATAATAAGTTCAGGCACTCATCAACATGACAGACCCCACACTCAGGTCAATGGAGAGAGCCCACAACTTTTGGACTGTCTTGATGCAAACCAAACAATTTAGCCTTTTTTTCCTTTTACTTCCACCAAGAGCAGGCATCTTGTGAGGTCAATGGCTCTAAATTGCCAATTTAAGACTAAGCTACTCCCAAATTCTTCTGACTGCAGCAGAGACCAGAGGGTAGTTACCAATGTCTCCTCTTCATCCTGGAGAGAAGTGACCAATGGGGTGCCACAGGGTTCTGTCCTGGGCCCAGTACTATTCAACATCTTTATCAATGACTTGGATGAGGGAATAGAAGGTATGCTTATCAAGTTTGCAGATGACACCAAATTAGGAGGAGTAGCTAATATCCCAGAGGACAGGATCAGAATCCAAAATTACCTCAACAGGTTAGAAAGCTGGGCCAATACTAACAAAGAGGTCATTTACACCGCAAAAATAATCCTCAAAGAATTCGGTAAGAAGCCTTATAGTTCCCACATGTTCCGCATCTCCAGTGACCTTTTCAGAAGGAGGGGGGGCAAAAAAAACCCTAAGTGGCGCATTTTTGGACACTGCTGATTTTCCGACTTTTTTTAAAAAGTGCAGCATATTTGCACATTAACGCATATGTGAACTACCTGACTCGTTAAAGTTCGGAACGTCAGCCATCCACAGAAGGGGGTGGTTCGGTAAAGTGACGCAACAGAAACCCGCCCAAACATCCGTCGTTCCTTTCCGGTAAACATCTGCTTTGAAGCATCCTCTGTAAACACCTTTCCTTTTCCTAATGGAGGCAGTTCAGAGAACAAAGAAGGGTGGCAGGTCCGCATACTCAAGTACTCCGTCAAGGAGTTTTGTTCTTGACAGAGTCTTTTATTTTTCCTAATGTTCATTCTTCTTCGGTAGGATCTACACTTCTCGGCAAATGAAACCATTGTAGAAATTACTCTAATAGCCAAATATAAGCAGGAATTGAGGGTAGTGAGCACCTCCATGGCTGCTACAATGTCGAATTATCACCATTGAAAGAACAAAGACCATAAATGATGACGAAAAGCCCAATGAGAACTCAATGTGGGGGATCACAGGTGACCAATAGGAGAACGAGTGGCAGGAATTCCTGAAGGAAGTGCGTTGGAAAGGAATGACGTACTTCGTTGATTGACAGGTAAGATCATTAAAACATGCGGAATATCGATATCATGGGAACTACAATTATTCGACTTAAAGAACTTCGCATCTTATTTAAATGCACATTATAACTGCATCTGAACTACATTGCGGAACGAAATAGGATCCGAAATAATATCGTGGGAACTATGCAGCACTAAATCAAAAGTGTGCTAATGAGATAAATACCACAACAAAAATAGCCGTGGAACCAGCCCCTACATGAATTTCAACAGGGAAAAATGTAGGATGCTACATTTGGGCAGTAAAAATGAAATGCACATATATAGGATGGGTGATACATGGCTTGAGGGCAGTACAAGCGAAAAGGATCTAGGAGTCCTAGTGGACCACAAGCTGAACATGAGTCAGGAGTGTGATGCAGCAGCTAAAAACAGCCAATGTGATTCTAGGCTGCATTAATAGGAGAATAGTGTCTAGATCAAGGGAAGTAATAATGCCACTGTATTCTGCTTTGCTCAGGCCTCACCTGGACTACTGAGTTCAGTTCTGGGCACCACAATTCAGGAAGGATATTGAGAAGCTGGAATGTGTCCAGAGGAGGGCAACCAGGATGGTGGGAGGTCTGGAAGCCATGCCTTAGGAGGAGCAGCTTAGGGAACTGGGCATGTTTAGTCTGTAGAAGAGAAAGTTGAGAGGGGACATGAGAGCCATGTTTAAATATCTGAAGGGATGTCTGATGATGGAGCAAGCTTGTTTTCTGTTGCTCCAGAGACTAGGACAAGGAGCAATGGGTTCAAACTACAGGAAAAGGGGTTCCACTTAACATTAGGAAAAAGTAAGAGCTGTTCGGAAGTGGAGTACACTGCCTGGGAATGTGGTGGAGTCTCCTTCTTTGGAGGTTTTTAAACAGAGGCTGGATGGCCACCTGTCTGGACTGATTTGATTGTGTATTCCTGTATGGCAGAGGGTTGGACTGGATGGCCCTTGAGGTCTCTTCCAACTCTATGATTCTATGATATTATATTGTTGCTGGGAAATTTAACCCCAGCACCACTGTTAAGGCTGTAGTTGGCCTCAGAATGAACAGAGAGTCCTAGTCTCCTGGAGTCCTAGTCCAACTCTCAGACTTCTACACTATGCAATCTCTCCCCATGATTGTTTGGGTTGCCCTTTTCCTTACTTTCCCCAGCTTTACAAAGTCATTTTTGAGATATGGCAACCAGAATTGTGCAGTGTCTTCCAAATGTGACAGATGTCTGTTTGGAAACGATTCCCATGGCATTTAGTGGGGCTTAGGGCTTGTCTAGACAGGCTGTTTATCCCATCTTACCCCCATCTTGAAGCCCTGCAGTCCAAATGGTGCAGGACTTTTGGCCCGTTTCACACCTGGTTAGTCCTGGCAATGCCCAGGGCAAAAATGAGGGGAAGACAGGGTAAAGCCCATTATGCTGTTTTATTAAAATACCTGGGAAAACCTACATCATTGTTTTTAAAAACAGGATTGGGCCCTACTGGATCACAGGAGTCCATACCTGCGTACTGGCCCATATCTCCAGTCACCACCTCTGGTGTCTCTCTGAAGCCAGGAAAGAGGCCCTCAGCATGTGATGAAGTTCTCCTGCATGTGACCAGCCTTGATCACATACTGAGGGCCTCCTTCCTGGCTTCAAAGAGACCACCAGTGGTCATGGCTACAGATACATGCCAGCATGCAGGTATGGACTCCTGCCTATTTTGTGTGAGTAAGGGTGTGTGTGGATGGGTCAGATCTGGGGCCAGAATACACTGGTGGGAAGCGTATTCTGGCAGGTCTAGACAAGCCCTTAGTCATAAGCAGAACTTGGGGAAGTTACTTTTTGGACTACAAATCCCCGAATCCCCCAACCAGCATGCCCACTCAGGGTTGAAGTCCAAAATACTTCTAGTTCAGCATACATAGGATTGCAGTGTTTATCATATTATTTAAATCTGATTGTAAAAGAAGTAGAGAATTTGGAGTATTGTTGTTATGCATGATGCACAAAAAAGGTTCTAGTAGGTTGTCTCATCCATTTCCAAGAGGGGCAACTTCACACGGTCATAAGGTTGCACACACAGAGTTGCTTTCCTCAATTCACATTAATGTAACAGCCCTGCCACACAGAAGCTCCGCATATCCATGAAGCTCCATATTCACACAAGATCTTCTTTGCTTCATGAAGCTCCATACACACAACAGGAGCTAAGCATATTTTTAAATGGCATCAAACCCATTTTCAAACACATCCAGCTCTTTGCAGAGTACAAATTAAACCATTTTCCCTTCACAGATAGGACTTTATCACATGAGGGTGAAATCACAGGATTACAATGGAATAGTAGCACAAATAGGTTGCTGTTATCACACAATGTTGTCATTCTCCTGTGGTCCATGTGTACTCCACCTGTTAATTATCTGTAACTGTTCACTGACGGGCAAAATCCATCAAAAGCCCTCAATGTCGCTCTTTTCGCAGTATTGACAAGTGTGCAAAATCACGTCCCGCTGTAATCATGCAATTACAGCATGAATGGGTGGTCCTTCCCCCACTCCCCTTTCCCAATGAGAACACATAATTAAACTTCCAGGGGAGAACATGAGGAGAACGAACAGGACACTGTTTTAATGAACTGTTGCCGTTGCTTGGTACATTTTTATGCTTGTTTAAGTGTTTGTTTGTGAAGTTATTTTGTTATGTACTTGTTTTGGTGTTTTTAACTGAAGTCACATCTTCTTGTGAGAATAGCTGAAATCTCGCCCATGCAAAATCATGGAAGTAAGAGAATTTTTTTCTTAAAGGTGCATGCGTGGACCAGCACAAAGTGTTACTACTCTGCCATTAGAAGGCAATGTGAAGAGAAACATTACTATAGTGCAAGCTGAAATCCCATTTTTAAACCACTAGTGGTGGTTGTGCGATAATTGCGTGGCGGTAGTATTGCATGATTATGACGATGTGTGATAAATACTGTAATCATGCTACTATGTTTCTGCTTTCCTCAGTTGTGAAATTACAGTGTTTTTAGATGCTAGTCTGATAAAGTGCATAGTAATCATTCCCAATCTCTCTCTTTTAAACAGAACTTCTCTTTTTCCCCCTTTTCAATTCAGAAGGCAGAAAACAGTACTTCAATGGTTTTAGGGGGGTGGCTATCCCCACTTTACTTCCTCTCAGAGAGAAGCCAGCACAACTTAAGCTCTGCCACTCTTGGCTATGACGGCATCTGACAACACCTGGTTCTCAACAGGAAACACAGAGGCCACTGGCTCAGCATGGGCCATACCCTCAAATAAATTAAATGCCAGGGGATGGTTAAACATGTAGTTAATAAAAAGGGCTGGGGGGTGGGATGCTGAGGACATCTGTCTCCAATCACGCTGAGACCTGGACTCTGTTGCAGTTCCAGTGAAAACCAATTCCAGAGCTGATGGCTGCCACGTGAAACACCCTTTCCATTCTCCACTGCTGCCTCCCCCGTAAGAACATGGCTGTCAGAGCAGACTGGTAAGGGGGTTGCAGGCATGGGGTGGGGTCTTCCTTATATCACACAAGATCAGAACTTTGGAAAGGTACTTTTGGGGACTGCAACCCACAGGAAACAACTGGCTGGGAGATTCTGGTCATTTCAGTCCCCCAAAGTAACTTTCTCCAGTTTTGAGTACTCCAGAAGAGAGGCAAACTGAACTTGATAGAGCAACTCTATTAGATGCCAATTCTCCATTGACACTACTGGTGTTCCTTGCCCTTCAAAAACAAATGCTGGCTTTTGAAGAGATGTTCTTTTTTTCTCCCGACCAAAGCAAGGAACGAAGAGGCTAGGTTCCTTTCCCCTCTTTGGTTTGATCATGTTCATTATCATTTCTCCCTATCAGCAGATGCAACAGGCCTCTTTAAAAACCAGCCCATTCATCCGTCATGTACCATTCCATGAAGTTAGACTCACAGATATGTGTAAAGATGTATAAATGATGTGTTTTCAGCTCTGTATAGGCTTCCTCCTTGGGTAAAAGAAAGTGACATTCAACACAATTTGAATATCAGGAATGTATGTAGTGGAGAAGCTTCCACGCATAAACCTTTTGAATGGGAGAATGGACATTCCATAATGAACTACCCTGATGTAGGACATTTTCAGATGATCCTTACCATGCAAGGATCGTCCGGGAGAGGTTCGTTGCAGCAGTGTGGCAGAGGGTCAATTTCGGACGACACCGTGCCTGCTGCGAGATTGTATGTCCCTCTTGCGCTTAGGCTTGGAGCCTGCTGGGCTATATTCGGCAAGATTTTATTCACGGACAACCTCCGTGAATAAAATCTTGCTGAATATAGCGCGGCAGGCTCCAAGCCTAAGCGCAAGAGGGACATACAATCTCGCAGCAGGCACGGTGTCGTCCGAAATCGACCCTCTGCCACGCTGCTGCAACGAACATCTCCCGGGCGATCCTTGCGCGGTAAGGATCGTCTGAAAATGTCCGTAGTGAGGGGGGCTATTTTAAATATATATCCTCCCATTTAAGGATTTACATACCTAAATTAGATAAGGTTACAGAGACTGAGGACTGAACCCTACTAGTCATGATTAGCGATGGACAAATCTGTCAATTTAACTTTCACCCAGTCTCGGTTGTTTTAGAGTCCAAAATTATTTACATCTAGGGGGTTGTCTATATGGTGAAAATACCCCTCACAGAATTCACTCAGAAAATGAGCTGTCTTAATAGGATCCCACATTGTCTCATTGTATTGTGAAGCAGGGGGCACAAAAATAGGAAAAACTATGCAAGAAAAGTATTCACGGCTTTTTCTGACATTTTTTAAAAAGCTCCAGTGATATGCGCATTTTTGCTCATTAAGACAAATGATTCGACATGAATTGCTTCCCCATACAAGATAAAGTGCAAACATGATTGGCTGGAGGAGCGCAGGGGTCAGGGCTGGGTTACAGGGCAATGCTGCCATGTTGGATTTTGGCTTTAGCGAGTGATTGCTAAGGCAATAAAACAGGGATTTGTGCTAGCTTCTCTCTCTCTCTCTCTCTCTCTTTTTAATTTTTTTTTTTTGAAAGGTGGAATTTCACTTGTGTGCACCATTTTTTTTAAGTTAGTCGGTGGCGGATTAAAAATGCGAGTAATCCACTCACAGCAGGCTTCTCAGCTACAGGCATGTGAAGTTTAGGGGGGCTGTAAAACCATTAAGACAGGTCTTGCTATTACTGTGGAGCCGTCCAATTTTTTTTCCTTCATGTAGTCAAGCCCTTGGTTATGAAAAAAAATATATGCAAAGTTGAGGGCATTTTTAGTGGGGGAAAAAATCAACCTCTCAAACTGAACAAAATTCTCATGCCATCTCTTGTCAAGGTGGCTATATGAAAATAACACATACAAATTCAACTGCCATTGCATTCCAGTTGAGAAAGGGGAGGACAGAAGAGAAGGTTTATGTAGGGGTGTCCATACACTTCTGAACATAAGCAGTCCACTTTAGAGAAATTCATGCTAGAGCTTGGAAAAGTGATGTTTCAGGACTTCATCACCCAGGATGTCACTGCCAGCATGGCCTGTCATGCATAGTTGGTCCCTGAGCTCATTTTGCACACATTGAAGATCCCATGTGGTATAATGGTTGGACTGGTGGACTAGGATTCTGAGATCCGGATTCAGATTGCCACTTGGCCATGGGAAACCACTGGGTGGCCTTGAACACGTCACACTCCCTCCATCTCAGAGGCAATGGCAATGGCAAACCCCCTCTGAACAAATCATGCCAATAAACCCCATGATAGGGTCATCTTAAAAGTTGCCATAAGCCAGAAGCAACTTAAAGGCACGCAACAACAACAACAGGGAATGCTGTGGTTCACTGATGTAATTGTATGTGGCCATTTGTCTCCAGTGGGTTCCAGAAGCCAGGACTGGGTGTCCATTTGAATATGTAGCTGTTACTTTTTAAAATGCTTTGCACTGTAGGAAAAAGCATTTCACAGCTTTTTGAACCCATTGTTTACAATTGCTTTCTCTTTTGATTCTTACGGGGTGTGTTTATGGGCATCATGTACACATACTTTTATATACCTGCCAAATCTGATAATAAATGGGTAGGTTTTCAAGATGCCAGAAGACTCATGCTCCTTTATGAGAGGAAAAGTAGAATCAATGGCTTTTGAATACTTTTCTGCTCCTTCCATGTGGTTTAATTAACATTAAGTGTATCTGAGTAGCCAGTTGAGAAGCTACATGTCATATTCCATGAAGACTGGACTTCCCTTGTTGTACCTTTAAGGAAATGATTTCTTACAGAAAAGTAAAGCCGTAGCATTCCCTGAGGACAGTTTACAAGAGACACAATATGGTGCATCTCATGGCACTTTGTGGCATGCAGTTAATCCTGGTACACTTAATTTTGAAAGAAGGCTTGAGAGAGTTAGTTGTACTTAATTTACACATAGCTGTCTTTAAAGCAGCAGCAAAGTCCTAGGCTTAAGTGCAGATGCCACTAAAACTTTTTATAGTCCTTGATTCATTGAAAAGCAGAGCTGCAGAACATCAGTTTTCGATAGCCCCACTAGCTAAATGTCATTCTCTTTCAAGCAGGCCTGATAGAAAGCCATGATAAGCCTTCTTTCTGAATGTTTTATTGAGTAATGTGTACTATTAGTGGGATTATTGCAAATCATTATTGACATTCTGTCTGTGTGCAAGGGGTGTGTGTGTGTTTGTGTTTAAAGGGGACCAGAAAGTGGAGAGTTTAGAAATAGTACAGTGAAGATAACTAGTATTTAGACATAAATAAGGGTTAAAGAACTTTTTTTTCCACCCAAGTTCCTTAAATCTGGAATTTCTGTTAAAAGTCTATAGCAGCAATGAGCAACATGTGGTCCTCCATATGTTGTTGGACTGCATCTCCTATTAGCCCTTGACTATACTGGCTAGAGCTCTATATAGTCATAATGTGTTATAAAGGTGTACAATCAATAGGTCAAATTGCACCTAACTTTATGCTAGGCTTAGGGTTAAAACATATTTAGTAATACATAGTCTATGATAAACATTTTGGATCTTCTGTGTTGTACTTCCTGTTATGTTCAGGCCCAAGTTATCTCAGGGACCGCCTTCTCCCTTATAATCCTCCCCGTGCTCTCAGGTTCTCTGGGAGGAATTTGTTGCAGCCACAAAGATCTAGGCTGGCGACCACCTCCCAGAGGGCTTTCTCGGCTGTCACCCCCAAATTGTGGAACAGCCTGCCGGATGAGATCCACCTATTGACATCATTAGACAGCTTTAAAAAGGCTGTCAAGACGGTTCTCTTCAGGCAGGCTTTTCCGGAATAGCTAACCCCGGCCACAGGAACCCCCTCTGGAGGCTGATTCTGGAGCTCCTAATTGATGCTGCTCGCTAGGAAGGGTTTTTAATAACAATTGTATTATATGTTGATTTTAATTTGTATTGATTTAATAATGTTTTAAGGGGGGGAAGGGATTTTGAATTGTTTTATACCATGTACTATTTTACTGTTGTAAGCCGCCCCGATTGTTCGCAGAGGGGGGGGGGATATAAATAAATAAATAAAGTATTATTATTATTATTATTCTAGGTAGAGGACTCTGGCCAGCAACTTGTTAGTGACATTGCAAGTGTAAGTCATTCTTATGCTTGTGTGTGTATTTCTTTGGCTGTTGCGGAGGTTAGTATTATCTTTCTCCCTCTAAAACATCCAAAGGCACCTCAGGACTCACTGATGCCCTGCAATTGTGCCCCCCATGGCCATTCTGTGGATAGTGGAAAGGAAATCAGAGAGGTATTTGGCTATGCTCTCATAGCCAAACACATACAGATTACATTTGTCCCCTGTGGCTCTTGACAGAAGATGCACTCAGTGTAGACATAGCCAGATGCTTCTCTGATCCTCTGTTCTCCACCAGCAGTGGAATGGCCATGGGGAGGGACTATTTCAGGGCAACATTGAGTCCCAGGGGTGGTGACAGGTGAGCTGTAGCGTAGCTCCACATGCAGAACTCTTGCACTATGCTCAACCATGTAGGAGCTTGGACTATGGCCTCATCTACTTCAGCCAGAATATGCCATTTTCCCACCAGCATATTCTGGCTGCAGATCTGGCCTGTTCCTTCCCTGTTACTGGCATGGAACGGAATGGAGTCCAGACCACCTCACTGGCCCATCCCTGCAGCCACCACCACTATCACCCACATCCCACCCTCTGAAGCCAGGAAGTCAGCCCGCAGCACGTGAGCGAGGCCTCTGCACGTGACCAGCCTGGTCACATGAGGTGGGCCTGGTTCCTGGATCCAGAGAGTATGATGTGGACAGCAGCTGCAGCAATGGACCAGCATAGCGATAGGGCCTCCTGCGGTCCTGTGGGGTCTGATCTGTTTCTTCCAAAGATAAATGTTTTTTTCCAGGTGTTTTAATATAACAGTTTATCAGGCCTTACCCCCTCTTAGCTCTGTCTTAGCCCCATCTTTGTGAGGACTACCTGGGGGTAAAATGGGGCAAATGCCCTGCATTGTTAGGACTGCTGAGCTCAAAGACAGTGTCAAAATGGGGTAAATAGCCCATTTAGACAAGGCCTACATGTTTCAGGAGGAAAAGGGTGACCCCATTACAGCTCAGATGGACAACTCAGGGTGGAATTTTCAGTTATAATAGCTATTGTGTACTTCTTAAATGTGTTTGATTGATAACATGAATACACAGGAGGAGGCACTTATAAGATGTGCATGACACCTAATGCCCCAGAGTGTTCCTTGCAGGTAGATGTCTTTCATCCTCAGTGCCCAACTGGAGAAAAAAGTGCTTTAAAAGAGCTTGGGAAAGTGACTCTTTTGACTAGAATTCCCAGGTTGAGGTCCTACAGTCAGCAGGCAGAGTGTAACACTCTGCTGGCACATTTGTATGTGTTCCCCCCACTCTGCTGGCACATTTGTATGTGTTCCCCCCACCAGGTTCAGCCCCTGAATGGGTCACTGTTGTTGCTGCTTATCAGTGGGGCGTGGAGGGAGTGGGAGGCAATTCAAATAATTGGCTCTGAGTAGGGAAGAAACTAGGGTGCACTCACAGGTAAAGTTCAACTTTCTTTTCTTCCCCGTCCCTAGATCAGCCACACTTTCCTCTTCTGAATTCCCTTCCCCTGCCCTTCTTTCCCCACGAATAAGTAGCAGAAGGCTAATCAAGACTCGACAGTTACTGCGGGAGGGATTTTGGAATGGACGCAAAGGGTTGGAGAATATCCCATTGTGCCCCAGCATAAAAAAACACATGCATGTGTAAACCACATTTACATGGATATATGTCACTAACAGAACACCACTCCTAAAATCCTGTTGTGTGGGGGAATCTGGCAATTGAATCCTGTTACATCCTTTGCATGCCTATACTTACTAATTGCAAGTTTGCACTATGTCAATTTCCTGTTTGGCTCTTTTACCACTTGTCTCTCTTCCTGCATCACTCTAACCTGCAGCCATTTTCTCTTATGTCTCTTTCCTCCATCAGACCATGTACATATTTTTTTAATGGACATGTATTCTAGGTAAAGCTACTTATATATATTTTATAAGCTAGTTTCTTTCTCTGCTAGAACCCATGTCTGTGTGGATAAGTGTGGGATTGGTTGTTGTTCAGCTTCTACCTTATCAATTTGAATACTGTGCTCAGGAGATCCAGTACTATCTTTCACATTTCCCAACAAATCTGGCGTGAGGTTTCAACTCAAATATGGTGTATCATCTGCACCATACTGTACTTCTTCTGG
This sequence comes from Gambelia wislizenii, assembly GCA_030847615.1. Classification (NCBI taxonomy): domain Eukaryota; kingdom Metazoa; phylum Chordata; class Lepidosauria; order Squamata; family Crotaphytidae; genus Gambelia; species Gambelia wislizenii. The sequence goes on along the minus strand of JAUMIR010000006.1, from coordinate 135,220,908 downwards.
AAAGTTACAGCCTGGTTGTATTCCATTTATATTGTGCCAGCTACATGGGCTAATTGTTTGTTTCCAATCCCAATTAAGTGATGGCATTTACTTTTAAACCATGAATAGGTTAGAACCAGGTTCTGTAATGCATTGTTAAGAACCTTCTTAAGCCTCAAGATCACCCACAGAGGGATGGCTCAAAAGCTTGCCAAATCAGATATTGGCAAACACAAAGGACAGAGTCTTTTCTGTGATGGTATATATTTATGGAACTGCTTCACAAAGGAATTCTGTATACCTAGCTGCTTCTTTAACCATTTTTAAGTAGGCGTTGAAACACTAGCCAGATTCTTTCTGGCAATAAATCAAAAAATACCCAAACTCAAATCATTCAGGGCTTTAAAGACAATTGTGGCACTTTAAATTAGAACTACAAATGAACAGTTATCCAATACAGTTGGTATAATAGAGATGTAACATGTTCAAACGCCTGGACCAAGAAGCTTCTGAACTTTGGAGACTTTGGAAGCATTTATTCAACCCCCTGTGTCCACTATTTGCCACTACCATTTTCATATAATTTCCACATAGATTGACCAACAATAGAGTTGCTAGGGTTTTCTTAGGCAAGGAATACTCAGAGGTGGTTTTGCCAGTTCCTTCCTCTGAAATATAGCCTGCAGCACCTGGTATTCATTGACAGTCTCCCATCCAAGTATTAACCAGGGCTGAAATTGCTCAGTTATAAAGATCAGATGGGATCTATTGCGTTCTATTCAGTTCAGGCTCGTTGAAAGGCTGTATTTCCCTATATGAGCCTATTCAAGCTCTAAGATCTTTGAGAGAGTCCCTTTTCTCCTGTTACCTACTAAAGCTCATTTGGTGAGAATAAGACATTCTTGGTGGCTGCTCTGTTGCATCCCCACTAAGTAAGGGGTGGCTTGCATTCACTTGTAAAGGTGAATGATTTTAGTGCAATAAATAAGGTAATTCTGTGCCCTTTGGAAGGAACCTGGCACTCCGGTCAAAGTTGTACTGGATTCTAATTGACTTGCATCTAAACAAGGCTGGTTTTATGGATGCTTTTTGATTTGGAAGCAATACACAGCTAACATTTCCATTTATTATAAAGAGTTAATTGCTGCTATTGATGTGCATTGATATATAAATTTACTCCTGATTCCCTCCAGTGATAACTCTGAAAGTGAACACAAATTTATTTAGACAATAGTACTATAAATCTAGTACATGTAACTGGAGATTGTAGGGGATGGGGAGAGGTTACTTTCTGGACTACAGTTCCTTGAAACCGAAGCCAATGTGGCCAGTGGGGGATTTGGGGAGCTGTAGACTTTTCTACTCTGGCATGTATCTATGTATAGGTGTGCTGGTGTGTCTATTTATTTATTTATCTGTCTGTATCAGACCTTAGAAAAGGTTTTATTATTATTATAGCTCCCAAAATCCCCCAGCCAGCATGTCTAAGAGAGAGAGAGAGAAAGAGCTCATGCTAATTTCATCCCCTAGCTCCTCAAATACAAAAATGCTGATGTGAGTACATTGTCCAAGGCCACCCTGCAATTTGAATGCTGTTCCAAATCTGACACTCCCGTCTCCTGAGCACTGCCCTCTCAACTGACTCCTATGCACTTATGTGGGAGAAAGGGGCGGGGGAAGAAGACGTGGCATGGTTTAAATAAGTTGCATTGATTTAATGTGTGTTTTATTTAAGCACAAAGTTTGCCTTGAATATTTTGTTTTTTCCTGATACTACAGTGAAAATGAACATGCCTATATACTGAGGTAATTAGCTCACACTTCTGGAATTGCTGACGGCCACATTGGCCTCTACTCCGGAACAGTTTCTTTTCCCAATCCCTACAGCTGATGCATATTATTCTTGCTCTGGAAAATTTGCTGTATGAATGGGCTACACAGGCAACGTGCTGTGTGTATGGCCAGGCATGTGTGAAATAGGTTTCACTCTGTTCTGTAACATACCCTCCAACGTTTCACAGATGAAAACTAGCACAGATAGGTATAGCCAAGCGACATCAGAGTTTGGTCAATATGGCAAAAGTTATTAATGAGGGGGAAAAAACCACAAGCTCAGAGAGGCTGCCACAGTTTGCTTTTGTCTGCACCTATGGGGAAGGGCAAGATACTTCCCTCTCCTCTCCTCTGCTGAGTTAACTGGGTGTAAAATATTTTTGCACTTTGAACTCAGTTTGGAGCAACTGAACTAAGGTGAGGACAAATGGAAAAAGTGGAGGAGAGAGAAACTGGGAGATTTTCATAGCAGCTGAACTAGTGGGGTGACAGAGGAATAGTGTAATTGGGACTATCCCTGCCAAACTGGAACATTTGAAGAGTATACTATAAATAAACAGATTTCAGCCTTATATATTCATTACATGTCTAATGCATCTTTCTTCCAGAGAGCTCATTTTCCTCCTCCCCATTTCTATCCTCACAACAATCCTCTGGGATTGGTTAAGCTGAGTGACTGACTCATGGTTACTCAGTGAGGTTAATGGTCTATAGTGGGAATTCAAAGCCAGGCTTCCCACTCCTAGGCCAAACTGCTGGCTCTAGGCAGAGTTCCATCAAGCCTTTCTCCACGTATGGGTTTCAAACTTCAACTATATTTTGTTCTGCACTCTCCACTTTCCCCACCAATGAGAAGTTTCTGGATTTGTTTTCCTTTTGTTTGACAGCTCAGGCCCTGTACTTTATCCTTGCGCCATCAGAGTTTGGGTGGAGATGTGGGATTGGGCTCTGTTGAAGTGAAGCTGTTAATGTGGAATGCCTTCCCCAGGGATGCCCATATGACTGCCTCAGAGTTCAGAAAATAAACTTTTTTGAACTGAAGATGCTGACTAGAAGATGCTGAGAGTTGTAGCCTTTACAAAGCAACATTTCCAAATTCTTTGTTATATCACAATATCTAATGGTTACTTTTCAATTCGTGCAGCCTGAGGATGTGGACAGCATCTTTGGAGAAGTGAGATCCACCACATATGTGGTAGACCCTTGCCCTTCTTGGCTTATCAAGCAGGCCAGAGGGAAACTGACTCCCTCTGTGGTGGATGGATCAATGCCTCCCTACAAGTGGATCACTGTCTCCCTACAACAAGATACCATTCCAACTTGCTTAAAGGAGGCAGTTGTGAGGCCTTTTTGAAAAAGCCACTGTATCACTTTATAATAGATAATTATTGGCCAGTGTCCAACCTACCATTTTTGGGCAAGGTATTAGAACATGTTCTGGCCTCCCAACTCCATGCATTTCTGGATGAATTGGATTATCTAGATCCATTTCGTTTTGATTTGCATTGTGGCTATGGGACAGAGACAGTTTGGGTCACCTTGGTGAATGACTTACGCAGGGAACTGGATAGGGGAAGTGTGTCCCTGTTGGTTCTGCTGGACCTCTCAGCAGCTTTCAATACCATCAATCATGATAGTCTTCTGGGCCATCTCACTGGGATGGGACTTGGAGGCATTGTTTTACAGTGACTCAGTTCCTTCCTGGAGAGATGAACCCAGAAGGTGGTGCTGTGGGACTCCTGTTTGATCCCCTGGCCATTGGCCTCAGGGTTCTATTCTGACCCCCATGGTATTTGAAATATACATGAAACCACTGGGAGAGGTTGTCCAGAGTTTTGGTGTGCGGTACAATCAATATGCAGATGACACCCAACTCTACTACTCCTTTCCACCCCAATCCAAGCAGGCTGTCCTGGTCCTAAACCAGTGTCTGTCATCAGTAATGGATTGGATATGGGCAAACAGATCAGGGAATAGGGATTGAGCCTTTGTTAGCTGAGGTTACACTCCCGCTGAAGACACAGGTTTGCAGTTTGGGTGTACTCCTGGACTCAGCTTTGCACCTGGAGGCCCAAGTTTCTGCAATGGCCAGGAGTACTTTTGCACATTTAAAGCTTGTGCGTCAACTGCACTCATTCCTTGAGATGCCAGATCTGGCCATGGTGGTACATGCCTTAGTTACTTCCCATTTAGACTCTAATGTGCTCTGCTTGGGACTGCCTTTGAAGAGTTCAGAAACTTCAGCCAGTCCAAAGAACTGCAGCCAGCCTGATAACAGGGGCAGATTACAGAGACCATACTACATCCCTGCTGAAACTGGCTGCCAGTTTGTTTCTGGGCACAATGCAAAGTGCTCATTATGACCTATATGACTCAGGTCCAGGCTATCTGGCAGACTGTATCTTCTTGTACAAGCTGACCTGGGCTCTGAGATCATCAGAAGATGCCCTTCACTGCAAAGGTCTTCTTGGTTGGCTGCCCCTAGACTCTGGAACTCCTTTCCCAAGGAGACAAGAATGATCCCCTCCTTGTTGTCCTTCTGCTGACAGATGAAAACCTTTTTATTCAGAACATTTTTAAAGAACAGGCTAGGGGGTGCTGTACTGTTTCAACTGAACTGTTTTTAAGAGCTTTAAAAAAATCTTTTTAATTACATTTTATTCTTTTACTGTAGTGTTTTAATACTGCAAATAGTTTAATTCCATTAATTCCATTTTAGCTTTCTCTTTTTATATGTTTTTAATTGTATTGTTCTTTTAAATTGTTAGCTGCTTTGAGTCCCAATTTTAGGAGAAAAGCAGGATATAAATAACTAAATAATAGCTTCCCTCCCCCTAAAACGTTTACATCATGAACTAATTTTTTATTGTTCATCCTGTTAATTTTCTTTTTGAGCTGTTTTAAACTTCTTAGATGTTTTTAGATCTTTAGGCTGCATTTCTATACAGTTTAGTATACATAGTTGTTGTTGTCATTGTGTGTCCTCTAGTCGTTTCCAATTTATGGCAGCTGTGAGGTGTACCTATCATGGGATTTTTGTGGCAAGATTTGCTCTGCCTTCCTCTCAGACTTAGTGTGTATGACTTGCCCAAGGTCATCCAGTCCATTTCCGTGTCTAAGAGGTTTTCAAACCCTTGCCTCCCAGAATCCTGGGAGATTATCAGATGTGGCAAAAATTGCTAGATTCTGCCAGCAGGGTAGCATGAATGGGCCCTGCTATCACACGTTTTCGTCTTCATGTTCTTACTCCATATTTCAGCCGCAAAAAAGACATTATTTCTAATTCACGAGACAAGCCATCAATAGATCGTCAGTATCGCTTTCTTCACGGTATTGACTGCGTATGAAACCACATTCTGTTGTAATCGCAAGATTACAGCGTGAATGGGCAGTCCTCAGCAAGAAACATCCGGGTGAGAATACAAAAATGAAGCATAGGGCGCTCTTTTTATGAACGTTCCCCTTTAGTCTGCACATTTTTATGTTTGTTTCAGTGCTTGTGTGTTTTTTTACTTTGTTAACTAAGAGGTTTTTTGAGTTTTAAGCACGTTCATGTCTTCTCACAAGAATCACCGAAATCTTGCCCATGCCAAATTGTGGAAGTAAACTCCCATTCTTAAAACACTAGTGGTCGTCATGCGATAATTCCATGGCGTTTCTTTTGTGTGATTACAACTATGTGTGACAATAAGTATTATAATGCCATAATGTTTCCGCTATCTTCATTTGCAGAAGTACAGGTGTTTTTTTATGCTAGTTTGATAATGTCCATAGTCCAACACTCAAACCACTACACCACACCAACACTAGCATACCGTATACATGGTAGTGGTCACATATACATCACCAAAAAAAGAAAAATATTCCTCTGTAAACTAGGATACACAGCCACCTGATGCACAGTTACTTGACAACAAACTTTGTTGAACTCAGTGTGATTTACTTTCAAGTAAACCTACACAGGATTATTATACTATTTCGCCTTTTACAGATGGTTCTTTATATTCTAGGACTCCTGGAGGATCCCTGACAGGTTTGATATGAGTGTTTTAATCAATATATTATTTAATAAATACTGTACATACATAAATAATATTTACTTTTTCAGCCAACTAGCCAGCTGGTAAGCTTCAGTGAGTGGGTCTTCTTAACCAGCTAATGTGTAAGTCTTTGTGTGGGTCTTCATTGCAACCACAAATACCGCAAGGGAAACAAAGACTGAAATGATCCAAACAATTGTGACAGTGCTGGATTTGGGGTGTATTATATGGCCAGGGGCATTTCCCTGGTGTCTTTGAAATTCTCAGCCATGAGTTCAGAAGGAGGCCATGGTACAAAACTCAGCTTTGTGTTGTATTGAGATTAAAAGAGAGGTACCCTTTGAAAGGCTCCTCTGAAACTTGTCAGGACTTTTGTACCAGTTTTTATCGCTCAACCTAGCAGATATAATCTAATACAAATAGTGATTGAATAATATGGAGATTATTAAATTGCAAGAGACGATTTCTAAAAGCAACCTATTACTCTGTTCAAATGCCCCAGCATTAGATCTAAGAAACTTCTAAAGTGGGCCTAACTAAGCATTTTAAAATAACATACATTGTAGAGCTGCAGTTACCCAAATTCCAATCTGACATTTAGCACTTAAAGAGTTTAGACAATCCAGACACTCTTATCAGCTTCCAGACAAGAGCACTAAATATCCATGCAAGCTTTCCTTGGCTTGTAACCACAAGGTTCACAGGGAATGTAATGCAGCCTAGGACTGAGTGTTTAAGATAGTAGAGAAACATAAAAACAACGACTGCTGCATTAGCAACACTGGATCTCTCTTTTGGTGTGTTGTGTACCGGTGAATTGGTTTGTGTCAAAATCTGCATGTCAAGGGAGAATGTTTATTGCCAGGAACTTCTTTTTGAAATATAAAAATTATGTTCACATGACTCAGTTTTATGTACAATCAGCTTTAAATGGGGCTGGCCCTTCCATTGGGCAAAATGTGGTGGCTGCCTCAGGCAGCAGATGCTGTGTGGGGAGGCAGCAAGATGTTGGAGGAGATACTTGTGTAGAGAGAGAGCTAGCTTATTGCCTTCAGGTGCTGTGGAGGATGGTGCCCAACATCACTGCTGAAAAAAGATTCAGTTCCCATTCCAGTACAGAATCTTTCTACACAGAATAGGAGAGGCTGTCTTTGTTCTTTGCCTCAAGTAGCAAAATTATGTTGGTCAGCCCTGGTTTAAATTTATTTTGGGTGGGGTGTAAGGGGCCCATAAAAATCTCCTTGGGGCAGGCAGCAGCCAGCCCATAGCCATGTTTGCCCACTCCTGTTCTAGGTGGTGAGAAAAAGGGCAGTCTCAGCTATTTTCTCAGAAAAAGGTCTTCTGAGAAAATTTGACTCAGTTCTAGAAATGCCATAAGAGCTAGCGATACATCCACAGAAGAATTTGATAGGAAACCAGTTTTGTTGGAAATGTCTCTTTACTCTTCCCATATGGGTCCCTTTCTTTTAGGCTTTTTTTTTAATTGACATTGTGTACAAGAAAGGATTGTAATTCAATTGCTCCATCCAAAAATTAGATTATTTTTGACATTGTTTATTGCATTCTTCATCCTACAAACTTGAAGAGGGACTAAGTCCTGTTTTTCATTCCATTTGTCAGATTTTGATTCACTGTTATTGCAGTGTACTAATTGCTGTCTCTGAATTAATTGTCTTCCCTCCTCCGATGCTCAAAAGATTCTATGCTCTGTGTGCACTAGGCAAAAAAAGAAAACACACACATTTTCATATATTTATTTGCTTAGTTTGCATAATGGATTTTCATTCTGTGGCTTATGGGGAGAGGCAGGGAGGTAGGCCATCACTGGGTAGGAGCTGACATCTTGGCTCCCTGTACAATGGAGATGTCTGACAATGTCATAAGGGGCAGTCTAGCTTGCTTTATCCATGATCAAGGAGACTTGGTCTGTGTTGCTAATGGACCTCATGTTGAGATCTCATAAAGAAAGATGTGTTCAAAATGAGGATTCCTTCCCATATATTCAGCTGAATGGAAGGGACCTCCCTGTTGTAGCATCCCACATGGGTGCAGCATGGGTGTAAATGTCATACCACCTTGGCAGAAATGTGGGATTTTCTCACAAGAGTGTTCATGTGCATGTGTTTGTGTATGGGGGAGAGAAAAGAGAGCACATGTGTCCACGCTGACCCTAATTATGCAGTGTGAGGCAGGTGCCTCAGGAAGCTATCTCACATAGCAGATCCTGGGAGGGGGGAGCCGTGGTGAAACATTGTAAGAAAAAGCAACTGGGGCGACATGGATTGATCTGCACCCATTAAGCTAATTTGTTGCTCTCAGGAAGACATAGTGCTATCTCTAGTGTTAAAATGAGTTTGTTCATGGACTGAAGGAACACTAGTTTGCCCTTTATTTTGGACACCAGAAGATCTTGGGTAGTCTTGGTATGTGTGTATGTCTATACCATTGGTGGCTGATGGCCTGAATGGGTGGCTGGGTGATGTACTTCACCTTGTCACTTCCTCCTGTTGTCACATCATTTTCCCACCTCATTTCAGACCATGGACCGCCATGATGTATACCACTGTAGGCCCATGATAGTGGTATTCAAACCCATTCCAGATTACATCATAAGGAAATGGCTGCCATGTCCTTCTGTCACAAATTTGTGTGAGGGCAGTATAGTTGAACTTGGCTCACGTTGATCAATCCACAGCTTAGCCAGATTATATCTTAATGTGCTAAATTCTGAACAATCCATATGCAGGACCGATTGGTTGATAATCTCTTTGCTGGTTGACAGATGTTGTTTGTTGATATATTTCTGTGAAGGAATAAGACCTCAAAGTAGGCTTGGAAGACAACATACACTTATTTTTATTTGGGCAAATGTTTCATGGAACCAGAAATTCTGGAATTACCTGCCCTCTGCCCAACTCTTTGATGACGTTTTATTTTTATTTTATTTTTTTAAAGTCAGAATAAGTCTCCAAAGAAGACTTCATCCACTTGTTTATTGAGGTTAAAAAGATTTTATACAAAAGTATTAAATAGGTAACATAAATCCATAAAATATGTTCCTATTATTTTATATGATAAACTATGAGAATAGAAAATGTGAGACATTTCAGCATCTTTCCTTCAAGATGTATATTATTAATTATTCTCTCTTTTTTTGCTATAATAATAAAACATCAGAAAGTCCCCCTTCCCTTTTATTATACTAGGCTAGTATGGCTAGCCATTTTTTCTCACACATTTTAAGGAAAACTTCAACTTGATCCAGATCTAACATAGGGCTGGAGGCTGAAGCTGGACAGCACTTTATCCATCAAACTAGAGTTCAAAGTTAAAACAAATGCTAAAATAGAGTAGCTGTTTGAGGGGAGGGGGTACCCTAAATGATCCAAACTTCAAAAGGAACTAACATCAAGCTGTTGCATTGAAGTTTCCTTAATGCATAAACATTTGATCCTGAAAGGAACATTTTTACCTTGCTGGGTTGACAGCTAACCATTGCAGCCTCTTCATTCAGATTTTATGCAGTAATTACTTCCTTCGATGCAGAAAGCTTTCCTACCCCAATAAAATTAAATATAAACATGCTTTCTATATATATTAAAGAAGAAGGCGGAGGCGGGGGAAGGGATCTCCATCAAAGCTCTAGTGTATGTTCGGGATTCACAACAGTGATCCTCTGCTTACTTAACCCAGACAGCAATATTTTTCTTCTCTTAATTCAGTTCAGTGTATTGCTTTGATTTAGAAAATCCCAACATTGTAGCAGCTTGTAAAGATGTGAGTACGGTAGTTAGTAAAAGCCTGCTTTGAGTTAAAGAATGTCAGAGAACTTTGGCACATTAAGAACAATGAGAAGTCAGGAATCTTTTGATCTTCTGGCCCAGCTCAGAGCTGAAGCAGGGGCTCATGAGTTTGGTCAAGAGAAAAATTTATTCCAGTTTTTAAGCACTGGTACAGCCCTTTGGCACTGAATTCCCCAGATTTTCTTGCCATCCCCTTATTCCCCTCGTCTGAGGGCAGAAAGACATTTATGAACGCAGGGCTGCCACCCAAAATGGCAGCCTCTTCTTGCATTCTTCCCTGTAGCATGTAGTATAACTAAGGAGATTATCAGACTGGGACAAAAATAGTGTCCCCGTCTTGTTATCTCCTCTCCCGCCCCACTCCCATCCCTGTAGTGGTTTAAAAGAAAAAGATTTCAGATGTACCTTGATAGTGGTTTTAAAAATGCTCCCCTCCCCTCCAGCAGTCCAGGAGTGAATGGAACTCTCACGGAGCCCCATTCACTTCCTGGAAAGTAAATCCCAGCCGTTCTCGCATGAGAACGATCACACGGGAAATTTAAAAATAAAAACTACATGTCAAAAATAAAAACCAAGCACCAAAACACACTTTAAACTTACCAAGTAACCCAGGGAGGGTAAAAAATAGAGTGTCACTTACTTCGATGCCCTGATCTCAACTGGAAGTGCTCAGCAGGGACCTCCCAGTGACACTGGCATCACACCAGTGGAACGAGGCACCTTAACACTTGCCTGTGATTCCGTTACAGAAACAGAATGGGTGATCTATTGACGGCTTAAGCCATCAATAAAAAGGAACACAGACAGAATGGGAGCAGCATGGGGGCATAATGGGACAGCAATAATATCATTTGATATTCAAGCCGTTTAGCAATCTCCTGTAATCCCTGTAATGGATTTTTGGGGTTGTCTGATAATCTCTAAGAGCCTTGTTGCATTACTCTGTTATAGTGCTATTATTCTACTTTAACTGCTATGGCTTCCTCCTGTGGAATTCTGGGGTTTGTAGTTTAGTGAAGCCTAAGAGCTCTCTGGGTGAGAATGCTAAATGCCCCTTCCTAAACTGCAAATCCCAGGATTCCACAGGAGGCAGCCATAGTAATTAAAATTGAATAATAGTGCTGGAACAGTGTAGTGCGATAAGGCTATTAGACTATGGCCTAATAAAACACTGTGTTTTGTTTTCCCCTAACTTTTCACCTTGTACTACATTACTGCTTGCCATCAAACAATAAATATAATATCTAATAAGATTAATTATGTGCTATGGAGAGCCAGCATGGTGTAGTGGTTTGAGCACTGGACTCTGGAGACCAGGGTTTGAATCTCCACTTGGCCATGGAAACTCACTGGGTGATCTTGGGCAAGTCACACTCTCTCAGCTCAGAAGAATGCAAAGGCACACACGCCCCGGAACAAATTTTGCCAAGAAACCCCCATGATTGGTTCCCCTAGGGTCACCATAAGTTGGAAATGACTCCAAGGCACACAACAAAAACAACTGACACAGGGATGTTGTTTTCAGCAGCATTCTCAACTTTATTGTCAGGTGCTATTTCTTCTTAACAGGAAAGGATCAGGGAATGTTGGGCCTGTGAGAGGAGTATCTCACAGCCAAAGTAATAAGCATTCACAAGCAGAAAGTAAGAAGCAACCAGTCCCATACACCACCACTACTGAACACAGAGTCCAGCGGAGAAACACAGCAAAGCTAGTCTTTGTAAAAACATATGAAGTAGGTTTACTTACAAACACTAAAGGTTTCATAACATCTCATGGCGAGAGGCTCTAAAACATGTCCTCTTCAAACATGGTGAAGAGAGTGAACTGCACACTATGAAATGGAAGATGAAAAAACTCAAACTAAATGAAGATTACATGAATATAGGTATACTTTGACTAACAAAGTAGATGAGTTCTTGGACACTACTTCTTTAGCAGAAAATTTGGTACCAGAGGCAGAAATAACATGGAAAGAATAGGGGTAGCTTCCTCCTCCACAAAAAGGAAAAACAATTCAATAGGATCTAGCAAACTTTTTATTCAAAACTAACTATATGCCCATGTGAAATGAAACAACCAGGTCAGGTAAGTAAGTAAAGTATTGTTTACTTGCATAAGTAAACAAACACATTTTGAACCTTATAGAAACCGTTTGAAGGCTTCTTCCACAACGTATCTAGAGACAGAGATGATTTATTCTTTCACCAACCTCCATTTTTCTTACGATATCCATTTTGGTGGTCAAACTTATAGATCTATACATCTTTAATACACTAGGGAGATTATCACACCACACTGATATAGCGCTATTATTCCACTTTAAGTGTTCTGGCTGCCTCCTGTGGAATCCTGGGATTTGCAGTTTAGGGAGGGGCATTTAGAATTCTCAGCCAGAAAGCTCTTAGGCCTCACTAAACTACAAAGCCCAGAATTCCACAGGAAGCAGCCATAGCAGTTAAAGTGGAATAATAGTGCTATAACAGTATAGTGTGATAACAAGAGTAGCTGGTAAGATAGGCATATTTGTTCTCCTCTTCCCCCACCATTCCTCTGTTTTGCTGTCCATACATGCTTAGTAAGGGACTCTGGAGGGAGCTGCTGTTTATCTTGCCTTTTGTAGATAGGCACACATGGCTACGGTAGGATCACCTGCAGTGCAATCACCTTTCTCAACAACTTAACTTTCTGAACTTATTGCACTGTTTACTCCAGACATACTGCTGCAACCAGACACCAAAGGTCTGTGTTTCTCCAGCCCTCCTTCACCACCCTCTCAATGCCAATGCTGGTGGTGGGGGGGGAAATTCAACTAGATAAATGAGCAGGAGGGAAGAGGGCTGGGAGGCATCAAAAGGAGTTTCACTGTCAGCTGGGCTATTGTTGCACATGTAATTGTTGCACATGTTCCTCGAGAGATATGCAATAGGGATGGAAATAATATCTGAAAATATTCAAAACAAATGGATGAAAGTTGTTTCTTGGGTATTAGGAAACCCTAGTAAAGAGACTCCTGGACTGACAAAAAAAAAAAATCTTCACAGTTCAAGATTTATTCTGTACAAAATTTGCACATGTCTTTGTTTTCTGCACTTATAATCATGGTGCAGTACATCAGCTGCTCCGGGTCACAGAGCAGCAGATAATTCAATGCTGAGATGGCTGTAAGGGGGGCACTTAATGTATTGCCAAAAATGGTGTATTGTGTGTCGGTGGTGGTGGTGGTGATGGTGGAAGGGCATCGCCAAAATTGAAGACAAAAGAGGGAGCCATTTTTTATAACATTTGCATGTGCTATTTTATATGGGTAGACATAAATAGTTACAATTTAAATAGAAGAAAACATTTCACCATACGTGGAGGAGATTGTAACCAGGTAGCCATTGTACTGGTTCCAGGTGCCAAGTAGCTGTTTCAGGAAGAGTGGTAGCTGGTAGTTTGCGTGTCAGTGGACTGGTGAATCCATTCTGGGGTTTAATCTGAATCAGTTTTGGAGATAGGATTCAAAACCTTGGATGGCTCCTGAAAAATCTGCCCTATAACCCAGGGAGTTACCCAGGGAGTTAAAAATCTGCCCTATAACCCAGGGGCAGTAAAAAAATAGAGTGTCACTTACCTCGATGCCCCGATCTCAACCAGAGTAGATTCACTCTCCCACCATTGGGCAAAGACCTTTTTATTCAGGTTGGTTTTAGGCAACTAGCCTCACTTGCTACAGGGTTCAACAAGATGGATACAGTATTGCTCTTTTCTGCTGGTCTGTTTCTAAATTATGCATTTAATTTGACATAGATTAATTCATTGTATGCTTTGATTGTCTTTATCCTGTTTTATAGGGAATCACACTGAGTCCGTTCAGCAGTTCACCTACCTGGGAAGCATCATCTCCTCAAATGCCAAGATTGACAAAGAGATTGATCACAGATTAGCAAAGGCATATAGTGCATTTGGAAGACTTTACAAGAGTCTGGAGTAATAAACACCTGAGGCGAAGCACAAAAATCAGTGTGTATAGAGCCATTGTACTGTGTGTTCTCCTTTATGGGTCTGAAACATGGGTCACCTATTGCCACCACTTACGACTCCTCGAATGCTTTCATCAGCGCTGTATACCTACAATCCTAAATATACACTGGACTGACTATGTGACAAATGTTGCTGTCCTTGAGCTAGCAGGGATCACCAGCATTGAGGCCATGATATTAAAAACACAGTTGCGCTGGGCAGGGCACATTTCTAGGATGGAGGACCATTGCCTCCCAAAAATAGTACTCTACGGTGAACTCGCCATGGGTCAGCGTAATTTGGGGCGCTCCAAAAAAAGAATACAAGGACTCCCTGAAACAACATCTCAGGCTTGGCCAAATTGATCACCGACAATGGTCCACCCTGGCCTCCCACCGGGAGGCATGGAGACACACTGTCCACGGTGCTGCAGCCTTATTTGAGAACTCATACCGTACAAGTCTTGAAGAGAAGTGACAACGCAGAGAGAATCGCTTCCGAAGAAAAGCCAGAGAGACATTGAGTTCCACTCATGGGAGAAAGGTGAGATCCTGTAAACTGAATAAACAAACAAAAACTATGTAGAGGCGGCATCCAGCCCATATTGCATTCCCTTCTTATGGTTTAATCTTGATTTGGACAGGACAGTCCTTCAAATACAGGGCTTGTTCAAAAATGTGACATTTTGCTGACCTGGATGACAGCCCACCCATCTCAGCACAAGATGCTGCTGTGACTGACATCATTACTCAGTGTCTTACATATGTGGTAGCACTTTTTTGGCCTATGCCTAACATCTGCATTCAGTTGAAGGTGACAAAACCAGATTCCTTATATAGTGCCATTGTGCATCATTGTGCATTGATTGCATGGTGGTGCACAGTTGCACAATGCACAGCATGCACAAATGCATAATGCACTTTTGGTTGTGCAACATTGCTATTCTCTCTGATGCAGGATCTCAGCCAAATGTGTCCCCAGAGATAAAAATGAACAGTAGAAGGGTGTGCAATGTATGCCCAGAACTTACCCTAATGTAAAATAAGGCAACCCCTTCTTACCTGGAGCTCCAAGTGAGCACTGGAGTGCCTATAGCAGGTGTGGGCCACTGTGGGAGGGTAGGGGGCTGGATTAGTCCCCCATGTGGCCTTGGAGGGCTGCACCCTTACTGCATTCCCCCCCCCACAAAAAAAAAACTTTTTGTAATTATTGTTTTTAAAAATGGACCACAAACTCCCTCTAGGGGGGTGTGGGGACAAAAACAGCCCTGTTGGCTGCATAAGTCCTATGGGAGCATTTTGCCCACCCCTATCCTATAGTGTGGTATCCTCTCTGATCTTGACTTCTTGTGAGTTCTGATGAGCAAGCAGCACGGAAGAGCTTGACTAAAAGCAGTCCTCTCATTAAAATAGCTTGTTTTCCAAGCTGTTTTCACAGCTGCCAAGTCTACTTTGTACTGTCTATTGAGTCCCAATGGAAGCCTTTGTTTCTACTGCTCCTGGGCTTTTACACATACCTTTAGTCAGAAAGGTAATATCAGGTTCTTGAAGGGGACTATGAAAAAGTTTTAAAGAGGAAATCTCAAAATCAATGTATGGCAGAAAGAAAAAAGAAATTGGGTCAAACAAAAAGCTGGCAACAAACTAAGAGCCAAATTATGTGTGGAGTTAAGCATGCTTTTTTTCTTCTTTAATTGGGTTACAAACTGGCTGCTGTTGCTTTAACAAACTCAGATTTGTGCAGTGTGACTGGTTCAGACTGGGGGAAGAGAGTTTTATCTTTCTTCCCTCCCTTGTATCCCCACCCCAGATTCCTGAAACTTGCAATTTGTCCCCTGCAAATACCATAAGAAAACATATCCAGAAGGGGGGAAAGTCTCTGGGATGATCAAGTTTCCAGTTCTTGTTGTTTTGATTTTACCTGCATATTTCCAGGTTTGCATCCAAAGTCTTTTTTTTAAAATGTCCCAGGTTTCCTCACTCCCTACCACCTTGTGTTCTTTCCTCACACACACACCCCAAACATGTGTCATATCTAGACTCAGGGCTTGTCTACACTGACAAAAAAATCCTGCTTCTCCTCACAGTTTCCTGGTCCACAATGACCTCGTTGACACCACGCACACCACACACATCAAAGTGAGATCAGCGTAACCAGCCACACATTTCCCCCTGGCGAACTCAGTTCAGAGCAACGTGGTGGTCCACATCTCCACTCCTTTGCATTATTTTCAGCCACACAGCTGTGTCCACTCCACTTTTTTTTGCCTTCCAAGCATGCACAAACCTATCAACCAATAGCCTTCATTGCTTACCTGTCATTCTAACAACCCACCTTGCACTGATTGGATGCCTCCCATATCCAATCCCCTTTCCCCCTTTGCAACCCAGTGAGTGATCATCGGTAAGGGAGGGAATTTTAAATGTCTCCTGGCAGACACATAAGAGACCAAAAAAAAAAAAAAAAACCATGTCCTTCTCCTTCTCTTCAGGCCACGACCCCCTTCCCAGCTGAGCCCAGCCATGACATCAATGGTGAGGTGGTAGATCGGGCTACCCCCTCCCTCCTCCTTCCCTCTGTCCAATCCCCCCCATCAGCCTTGTGTCAACCTTTTATTTTATTTCATAGAATGTCTGTATGCAGATCTTCCCCCCTTCAGCCCTGTGTTAACATTTGTTTTACTTCAGTTAATGTATGCATGCAAATCTCTGCACAAGTGTGCAAGCGAGGGACCTGAAACTGTGGCATGTTCCTTCCTTCCTCTCTCTGTGGAAGAGCTCCATGGCTAGTCCTAGCCCCTAGGCACAGGTCCGAGGAGGGGGGGATTGGATGGGGAGAGATGGAAGAGGGAGGGGGCGTGTATTCACTGCCTCATTCACTCACTTGCTCACTCCTGTAGAGATCTGCATACATACATGCATACACTGAACAAAATGACAACACATATCACGCTTGCTGGACCTAGGTAACCACACTGGCCATGATGCATTTGCTGTGTTTTGTCACCCGGGAGACATCAGGGCAGCTTCTCCCTGGTGATGAAGCAATGGTGGTGGGGGAGATTCTTCCTGCTTCCAGCCTTCTGAAATAAACAAAGGATAAGTGAAACCACAGATATGGGATCCGCAGATATGGAGGTCAACCTATACATTTCATTTCATAAAATACTAAGGTTAATTTAAACTGACCTGGGAAGTAGGAATGTAAAGTCCTTTGTAGTGCCAGATACTTTAGGATGAAGAAAACATCATGTGGCTCTTCAAAATAAAATTGATTTGGACAGGAACAAAACCTGGGACTTCAGATAATTTTTATTTTCATCTGGAAAGGCTCTTTGAGAAGTGATTTTTCAATGGAAAAATTACATGGTGGAATGGAAGGATTACCCCCCCCCAACATCTTCTCCACCAAAAAACTGATCTAAACTCTCTCTCCCGCTGCTTTTCCTAA
This sequence comes from Gambelia wislizenii, assembly GCA_030847615.1. Taxonomy (NCBI): domain Eukaryota; kingdom Metazoa; phylum Chordata; class Lepidosauria; order Squamata; family Crotaphytidae; genus Gambelia; species Gambelia wislizenii. The sequence continues at coordinate 135,203,798 of JAUMIR010000006.1, read as the reverse complement.
ATAAAGAGTGACCATTCGTAACATGCTTTTTATTAGTTTGTACATAATATAACATGTAGTTTGCACCTTAAATATATGTCCTTAACAATTCTTTAGACTGTAATGGGATGTGGATAAATTTCATTTCCTTTGGCTTTTGGCCCACTTGAATTGGTAATACCACTGTCCCATGAAGGAATGCACAAGGACCTCTGCCACAGTTGCTGACTCAGACTAAGCTTTAAAAAGTGAAATTTTCTTAGAAAACTCATTAAAAAAAAAAAAAGGTTATGAAAGAGTTCTAAATGGAGTGATTGTAAAAGAAGCCAGCCACAGTCAAGAAGAAAGAGAAACAGTGAGATACAACTGAATGAAATACTTTATCTGTTCACAAGGCAGGCATGAAGGAGAGTTACAGACTTCCCCACAGATGAAAATATTGTCTTCGGACAATTGCGCTCTTATCAGAGAGCTCACTGAATTCTTCCTTGTAGCCAGTGTAGTCTTCTTGAGGGACAGTGTGGTGCCAGGGCAAGTTGTGTAAGTGGCATGAAAACTTTAGCCATACCATAAACACAGCCTGAGGGTTTTGACATGGACATAATGAGGTAGTTATCATAACAGCTTCTTTATGTTAAGTGTTTTCTACTTCTTTTGCATCGTGGGTGCACTGAAGAGCCAGAAAGAAGTACCAGCACTTCATGTTTAGCCTGCAATGTTGGGGGCAAAATGTGGTTTTCATAGTGACATATTAAATCCAGAGCTGCATCAAATGTTTTCCTGTTTCTGTTTTGAGAGTGAAAGTTTCACTTCCACACATGCCTTCACACAAAAATACTTAATTAGTTAAAATCTTCCCTTTTTTAAAAAAAAAAAAAAGTTATTTTGGATCATTTTCGTAGGCATTTGTTTTCTCTCTCTACAGCTGGCTCAGTGCTCCTATGATTTGGATTTAGAGGAATGCTGACATGACCAAGAGCAAACAAAGCTTATTTAGAGAGGGCAATAATATCTCAATTGATCATATGAAGGATCCTAACCAATCAGGGATCAGGTAATGAAAATAAAGACAGCGAGGCGGGATTAAACAGCACCCTCCATTCTATTTTTTAAAAACTGGGGGTTTCAGGGTTGTGTGGGCTAGTGGCCATTCCTGCATTGTTTTACATACAATGGTGTATATGTCCACACAAATTGGGCCCCAGGTCTAATCAGCCCCTGTCTTTACATGGGAAGTCTACCTACACATGTACATTGGCACACATGTAGCAATCCTTCACATGCTACTTGAATTAATGGATGATCTGGAGGAACATAACCTTCTGAGGAAAGAGCTAACTCACAAATTCCTACAGTCCCTGTCATATATCTTTCAGTGTGTGGGGATCCCACAATCCCTGTGGACAAATTATACCTATGCGGTGCAGTGCTTCCTTGACAGGAGAATCAACATTTGCAAAACCTGGGGAGAGGGGAATACTGGATAAGGGAGGTACCTTTTGATGCTGATGAAAGTGTTCATGACAGTCACTGCCCTTCAGCTCAGCCCCTAACTGAATCCAGTTTTGTGCTCCATTTCTGGGAGCAAGACATTATTTTCCATATTATCTGAGTTCCAGGGAAAAGTGAAACCCAGAGAATGGCTGACGAGCAAGGATTGGTTGATATTGCAAAAGGTAAATCCCAGCTTGATCAGTTCCTGAGTGGATATGTTCCAAATGGTTGATCAAATGGAATAAGAAAACACACTGCACTTAATTAAATTTCAAATTATATCTAATGCATGCACACATAGTCATATATACTTTAGGTCAAGGCTGCCTAGATTTAATGTTGATCACCTCTAAGAACATCAATTGAGATCAAGGTTCCAGTCTTCCAAACATTATTTCCTTCATCTTTCTTTCCTCTGTCTCTTACTCTCACTCTTGAGTAATAAGCAGTCTGTGGCTCTGTCAGTGGTGTACAGGTAAATTCTGAATGACTGGGCATGATAATCCCTATAGTCATGACCCAAAGAAAAATCCAAAAAAGCAAGTAATTGGATTGGCCAAGAAGCCAGTTCCAGCCATTTCTAACAAGAGCAGGCCCTTTGCAGAGTTAATGAACCCCTATTGTCTTGACACACACAAACATACTTTATATTACCACAGGGGTGGGAATCATGCAACCCTTAGGGGAACTGATGCAGCTGCCAACATGCACGCACGCACACACACACACACATACACACACACACACACAATTTGGTCAACACATCCATTTTTCAGCCAAAACACACCAAAACACAAATAGAATGCTATTGGGAAGGGTGCCACACCTGGAAATAACGAGAACCCCCACAGAAAAACAGTCCCAAATGTATCTGGGAATGGCATGACATTATTTCTGGCATTAAAGTGGTGACCATGATAGAGTGCTACAGTCCTTTGGCGCTTCAGAGGAGCCCCAAGTCAGCTGGTACTTCCCTTTGAACTCTGCATTACAAGGATAATTCACAACAGTAGTACTGCAGATAGGAAAAGTCCACTCCTCTCCTCCTCCTTTGTCTGGCTATAGATGATATTGTCCCAGTTAATCAAAGGCCCTAGTGGTATGGCCCTCTGATCTCCACATCCACATTGAGTTCCACACAGAGGGATGGGCTGCATGCTTATATGTCAGGTGCAGGTGGGTCTCCTGTTGAAACTCATGGCTGGAATGCACATGGAAGTACGGTAACCTAAGTTGTCTTGTTCTATTTAAGATACCAGATCATGTGAATAACTAACTTTTCCTGCCTCGGAATGTGTTTATTATTATTAATTACATATTTATACCCCACCTTTGCTCACATGAGCTCAAAACAGTGTACATGGTTACTTCCATCCCCACTTTATTATCGCAACAACCTGGGGCTGGTCTAGATGAGGGAATAAAATGTGAATTAGTGCACAGTAACACCAATTCACAGCAGCTTTCATCTGTCTCAACAATTTTTTGCAAGGTTGCTGGTTTGTTGTTCACATGGAGGCATGCCAGCAAAACAAGATGGCGAGTGTGAATGAATTACTCACAGTTCTATACTTCCCAATTTGCTGACGCCGAACAGTATTTAAAACCCCCCCACTAAATCTAAGGTGTGGAAGAGTAAACTTCCACTTAAATAATGGGGGGGGGGAGAGAAAGAAAGACTGGGTCATCACCTCAGCACATAATCGCTACGGTGACAATCCAACGTGGCAGTTCTAGGGGCTGCCTTGTTAGCAAGCTCTGCCTGCCATGCACATCCATCCAACCAATCAGCTGTCCTCTTCAGGAACGCGATTTGGTGCAATATGTTGTTCCAACAGGCAGGGATACGCATTTCCATTGGGGTTTTCAAAAAATTTTTGGAAAAGCCACAAAAGCTTTTCCTGCATAGTTTTTCTGGATTTTGCTCCCCTTCCCTCTGAAAATGATGGAACACTGCGGAACGCTGAAGGATCCCATTTGGACACATGGGTTTCTCTCCGAATTCTATGAGGATTTATTTCACAATCTGGTTTACTCGCTGGTGAAGGCAAGTCAGGCCAAGAGAGATTGTAAGACTCAATAGAACCAGAACCTCCCAAGTCCTAATGCAACACTCTAACTACCCCACCATGCTGTCTCTTGCAGATTGAAAACCAAGAACCCCTTTCTCCAGTCTAGCATTTTTTTTAATACCAGAAAGCTGCTTTTGTACAGGTTGGGTAGATGACAAGGATTAGACACTAAACCATCTGGGTTTCCTGACCCCTATAAATGTCAAGAGACAGTAATTTATGTTTTAACTCCACCCCATAAAATCTTTGCCTTATCAAGAAGTTTCAGAACTGGCTATGGCTTCGGGGAATCTTTTCATTTTGAAAACATTTTAAGGGGGAGGCTCTCTTTTGTTTTACAGCAAAGTGTTTGCTTTCATCAGCAAATACAGTAAATCCCTGCCTATCTACTGTATGCCCTTAAGGAACAGCTTCAACGGAAAATTGATTAAGTCCACATGTAGCCAAGGGGATATACATCCCAACTAATTAGATAAACTTTAGGGACTGTTTAGAGCACCCCTCGACTCAAAAATATTTTAAAGATTTCAGCTTTTACAAAGAGGCAAGTAACATCTCTTGGAGCATAATTTATGCTGCTGAGAGGAACTGCATATATAACATCAGGAAGTCTGGTTTTAATTCATGTAATATTCTTGAGGAGGTGGGTGGCTTAGCTAATAAAGCTGATCTTTCACCTTTGGAATCAGAATGTGTTCCCATGTTGAAACATGCCTGCATTTAATTTGGAGATTTTGGTTCATAATGGTTACCTGCTGTCCTATGAGGACTGGGATTGTATGCAAAGCATGAGCTGGCAGCGTGGGGAGAAAAGAATGAGAGAGACTGAGGCATCTGAATTGTTTTAAATGTCTAATGGAAATACAATAAATGCAGAGCATGGCAAGCTACTGGCCTAAGAGGAAGGTAAGAGAATGGGAATTCAGTATACAGGGAAATTGTATAGGGGAGAGAGAGAGAGAGAGAAAGAGAGAGAGAGAGTTTGGAAAGAGCAGGGGAGGATCAGATTTCCTGGTTGCTGGGGTCACTCACATCTGCACTGAGGCTTTTAGATCAAAGGCCTGTGTTGCTAAAACATCACAGCCATGATTCTGTACATTTTTACCTTAGTCTGAGTTTAAACCATTGTAATTATGCTGGATCCTATAGCTGCACATCTGATGGCACAGCAGGCACCGAGACATGTTGCAATGGTTAAATGGTTCCCCACCTATAGGATTGCCAGGTTGAAAACTGGAAATGGTGCCTATACTTTTAATGGTTGCATAGAAGAATGCATTTCAGCAGGTGTGGCTTGTTACCTGCTGTGTGATGAGCAACACCCGCTGAAATTCCCTCCTCGATGCAGCCATTAAAAGTACAGGAGCCCCCTCCAGGTTTCAGTCTGGCAACCCTACCCATCCACCAAGTCAAAAGTGGCATAGGGTTGCCAGATAAGGACTATCCCAGACCCTGAGATAGCCCCTTGTGATGTCACAGGAAATGGAAGGGCCCTGCTGATGTTATATGGAGCACTCCCTGGTAACGTCTTTAAGCATGATATCTTAAGCATAAACCACAGTTGCACAGAGTGTACTATTCAAATAAAAAAGGAATCAAAGCTTAGAAATTAGGAAAATATGTACACATACTTTCCAAGGCAGCACACTCACCCTGAGACACCTCCCCTTCGCCAAAGAAGTCATACCCCTCAACATTTCACAGATGAAAACTGGGACGTATGTAGCCATGCAATATCAGTATAGTCAAGATGGCAAAACTTATTACTGTACAGTACTAAGGAAGAACAGACAGACTAAGAGAGGCTACAGCAGTTTGCTTTTGCCCGAGTCTACTGAGAAGGGCAAAATTTTATCTCCTTCTCTCCTCTCCCTGCTGCTGAGTTAACTGCCTGCAAAATATTTTTGCACTTTGAACTCAGTTTGCAGCAACTGAAGTAAGCTGAGGACAAGTGGGGGGAGGAGGAGAAGAGAGAAACTGAGATTGGTTAAAAACAGTTGAAAAAGTGACAGAACATTAATCAGGACTGTCTCTGCTAAATTGGGACAGTTGGAGGGTATGAGATGACGGTCCTGGTCCTGTAATCTGGACACCCTAACAGTGAGAGAGAAGACTGCGTGTGCACTTGCAGAAGGATTGGCTGCTCTAAGGATCACACCCGCACTCTGAAAAAGTGCAAATGTAGCTATTTTTACACTAGTGTAGTCCCAACAGTATTGTAGCCATTGTCTTCAGCTAAGAGAGAAGTGAGAATTTGTGGGGCATGGCAGAAACAATACCATTTGCATTGTGCCCACAAGACCACACACAGGGCCAGTTTAACCAGTCTGCCAAATCAGCATTGGCGGGGGGGGGCAGGTCAAGAGAGGGCCCCGTACTAGCCTCCTTAATCTGACGAAGGAGACAGCCAGTAGGAGCCCCCTCCTACCTTCCTCCTCCAAAAACCTCCGCTGGCTTTAAAAAAAAAAAACAGCATCTCACAAACCCAAAGAGAAAGCAAAAGAAACAGCAGCCCTCTGTGGCAGAAGCTGGAGGGAGAGGCACGGAGAAGGTGAGTACTGTATATGTGTGTGTGAGAGAGAGGGGGGGGATTTGAGTGTTGCCTCCCTCAGAAAGGATTTCTTTCTTTCTTTCTTCCCGTCTTGGTTCCTCTCTCCTCCCTTTCCCCCTTGGTCTTCTTCAGCTTCCTCTCCTTGCTACCAAGTTCAGCCTGCAAAAGGAATTTGTGTGTTTGCCCATGTGCCTTCAAGTCATTTCTGACTAAGGCAAACCTACCATGGGGTTTTCTAGGCAAGGTTTGTTCAAAGGGTGTGTGCCTTTGCCTTCCTTTGAGGCTGAGAGAGTGTGACTTGCCCAAGGTCACCCAGTGAGTATTCATGGCTGAGTAAGGATTCAAACCCTGGTCTCCACAGTCATAAGGCAATGCTGAAACTTCTACAACACTCTGGTTCTTTTAACAGAAGAATATAAATAAAAATTGGAGTAATATTACTGGGAACAATGGTTTTATTGTTGTCACTAAAACACCACTATCCCATTAGTGTTATGTGAGAGGCATTGGCCTAGAGCAGTCATTCTTAACCTTTTCTTTAGCAGGGACCCCCTTTAAATATCTTTTGTTGCCCCAAGACTTAACTCAAGATTTAAAACCCTAATAATAATAGCTAACAACAATAATACAATTACACCATCCATTAAACTTTCCTTCAGAGGCACTCTTGCTTCTTCCTGCAAGTTTGTGGCTGGAGTGGATCGAATGGCAATGTGCAGGCCAAGCCAGGCCAGCCTTTGCCTTGGTTCCTGTCACGTGGCTACTCCACTACAGGGAGGAGGTGGGCCAAGCAGCCTTCAAGCCTTTGTGGACTCTCTGTGAGAACATTGCGGACCCCAAGTTAAGAATTACTGGGCTAGAGAATGCTGGAAAAGGAACAATGCAAGCAGACCTTGAGAAGGATGCTGGCAGGGGGATTCTGGGAGGTGTAATCTAAGAATAACTTTCCCAGGCTCTGAATGCAGCCTAGAATCATATAATCATAGGGTTGGAAGGGACCCCAACAGCCATCCCATCGGATCGGCTTCTGTCCTGCAGGAACACACAATCAAAGCATTCCTGACAGATGGCCATCCAATCTATGTTTAAAAAAACCCAAAGACGGAGACTCCACCACACTCCAAGGCGGCAGTGTATTCCACTTCCGAACAGCTCTTTCTGTCAGCAGGTTCTTCCTAATATTCAGGTGGAATCTCTTTTCCTGTAGTTTGAACCCATGGCTCCGTGTCCTAGTCTCTGGAGCAGCAGAAAATAAGTTTGCTCCATCCTCAATATGACATCCCTTCAAATATTTAAACATGGCTATCACGTTACCTCTCAACCTTCTCTTCTCCAGGCTAAGCATACCCAGCTCCCTAAGCCTTTCCTCATAGGGCATAATGGCTTCCAGACCTCCCACCATCCTTCTCAGTATCTTTCTTGAATTGTTGTGCCCAGAACTGGAAACAGTATTCCAGGTGAGGTCTGACCAAAGCAGAATGGAGTGATACTATTACTTCCCTTGATCTAGGCACTACTCCTATTAATGCAGCCTAGAATTGCATTGGCATTTTTTGCTGCTGCATCACACTACTAACTCATGTTTAGCTTGTAGTCCACTCTTTCTTTTCTTTGAGGAAATCTACACCATTACGTTAATTGCTAATAAACAAAAAATATTATGTTAGTGCCTATAATATAGTTTTTAAACTAAATTATTGGTGGCAAATTATGTAATACAGTAGGCCCCTCTTATCCACTGGGGATTGGTTTGTAGGGGGGAGTGGATTCTGAAAACCATGAATAATAGTGAATGCCATTGAAAATAATGGGACTGCTGGTTTAAAATACCATAGAGTTGCCTTAGAGGGCCTAGAAAACAACTAGGGAGGACACATTTTCTAGGAAGACTCTATGGTAGGTGTGCTGTTTTGTGTCCCATGGATAAAGAATCCATGGATACGGGGGTCCTACTGTAATCTGAACATCCTGTAAAGTGAATAGGTTAGGTTACACATTGACCTGAGATAAACATATGGGGGCCCCAAAATAAAGCATTGCAGGGGCCCCCAAAATTCCTTAAACCGGTCCTGACCACACAATATGTATTAGGCCAACCCCATGACCTGTGTGCATTGCTCAGAAAAAACTGCCCACTGAATGGCAGCCAAAGAGTAGCTGAGAAGTGAATCAAGTGATATTGCAAGAAAGTCCATCATAATAAATAATGATAATAAACACACATTTTAACACATTCTCCACTTTTGTAACACCATTAAACACTTTTGTCAAATATATTAACATTCACAACACTGATATTTTTCAAAACATCAGTTCCAGAGATGGAAAGTGTTGTTGTTGTTATTTATTACAACTCCCAGAATACATACTGGCCATTCTTTGACTTGCAGTACAAAAAGAATAACTTCTTCCACCATCTCTAATTTGGGGTTGCCTGATAGAAAACTGGGAAGTGCTATTCATTAGTGGAAGGTTACTAGGAATATTTACTAATAATTTAAAATAATTTATAGAAATATTTTATTTATTTTCCATAGGAAAATGAATGTAGGATTACTTTAATGATTAAGTAATGATAGCATTGTGTTTAATATATCTGAAAATGTAATAAAAACTTTTTTGGAGGGAAATTGAAAACTGGGAAGGGCTCCTGTCTCTTTAATAGTTGTGTCTTGTCGTGTGCCTTCAAGTTGTTTCCGACTTATGGCATGCCTAATTCGAACCTATCACTGGGTTTTCTTGGTAAGATTTGGTCAGAGGGGTTTTTGACATTTCCTTCCTCTGAGGCTGAAAGAGTGTGACTTGCCCAAGGTCACCCCATGAGTTTCCATGGCTGAGCAGGCATTCGAATCCCGGTCTCCAGAGTAGTCCAACATTCAAACCACTACACCACACCGGCTCTCAGTAGTTGTGTAGAAGAGGGAATTCCAGCAGATGTTACTTGTCAAGCAACCAGGTAACAGGTCAGAGTTGCCTGATCACAATTCTCCCAGGCCCTGAGGTTTCTGGGCCAAAACCTGAGACCTAGGAGTGGCCCCACATGATGTCATTGAACTTTATGCAGTTGGTACCAATCACAGTTGGTCACAGCTTGTGATTCAAATACACAGAGAGCGAGAAAGAGAGAGGGAGGGAGGGAGAGAGATTCTGTTTAGAAATAAAGACAGAAATTTGAACTAAAGGAGCTGTTGCGAGAGCATGGTAAAATGCAAGGACTATTTCTTCTCATTTACTTGGGGAGATGGGATGAGGAACATTTTCTTGCCTACTTGTTCTTCTAGCCAGATGGTAGACGCAGAGCAGAGAGGAGTGTGAGTCCTGGCACTACAATGACTTGGAGGGAAGGAGGAAACTAACTCAGTAAATACAGATCACTCCACATATCTATGGAGCCAATATCTACTGTTTCAGTTATCCGAGGGACACAAAATAGGAGACACATACCATAGAGTTGTGCCAGAAAATACCTAGAGAGGTCCTCTATCACAACTGTATGGTGTGTTTGTACAGGAAGTCCTTTATTTTAATAGGGTTTGCTACTATGTGCAGTTTCACTTATACACGGTAAGTCCAGGAACATATCCCCTGCAGATATGAGGGGTGACCTGTATAGACAGGAGGAAGGGAATGGGGGGGGGGGAATTTAGCAGCACCCACTCCACCCCACCCCCACTTTCCATAATCAGCTGGCCTGGGAGCAGTTTTTGCCAGCTACAGTAGTTGTTTGTTCTATCTTCCTTCTCATCTAATGCTTAGAAGGGCTTGTCTAGATGTGCTGTTTACCCTGTCTTGCCCCCAACTTGGAACCCTGCAGTCCAAATGATGCAGTGCTCTTGCCCCGTTTTGTCTCCAGACATTCCTGATGATGCCAGGGGCAAAGATGGGGGGAAGATCAGGTAAAGCGCTATAGAATGTTGTAACATACACACACACCCAGGAAAACACGTTACATGGGAAAACCTGGATCTGGACAGGGCGGGAATACAGGGTCCATACCTACACAGGCCCGTATAGCTGGACACTGATGGTGATGCCTCTGGAGTTCCTCTAAAGACACGAAGGAGGTCCCAGCACATGATCAAGGCCACTTGCATGTGGCAAGCTTTGGTCACATGCTGAGGGACTCCTTCCTGGCTTAGAGGGAGCAACGTGCAACAGTGGGGGAGGCTAGTATGTGCCAGTACGTCCATGAAGACTCCTTCCCATTTTGTGTAGGTAATGGGGGGGGGGTAGAAACAGGCCAAATCCAGGGCCAGAATAAACAGGCAGGAACCCTAATGATGCCCAGGGCAAAAATGGAGGGTGGGGAAAAGAAAGAGTAAAAGCCCATTAAAATGTTTTATTTTAAAACATGGGAAAACCCGCCTCATTTGGGAAAGAACGGACTGGGTCGCATGGGAATGCAGGAGTCCATGCCAGACCCTATCTAGAGCCTCTACCACTGATGTCTCCATACGATGCTAGGAAAGAGGCTCTCTATGTGATCAAGGCCTTCTGCATGTGACCAGCCTTGTTCACATGCTGAGGGCCTCCTTCCTGGCTTCAGAGAGACACTAGCAGTGGTGGCGGTGACAGCAGATATGGGCTAGTGTGCAGGTATGGCATCCTTCCCGTTTCAGGTAGGTTACGGGTGGGGGCAGGGGATGGCCCTGATCCAGGGTCAAAATATGCTGGTGGGAAGCTGGCATATTCTGGCAGGTCTAGACAAGCCTTCCATTTTAGCAATAGTCTGAAGGGGAGGAAAAAGAGCAACTCTAAAACATGTCAGGTTAAATAAAAAAGTCATTACAAGTTTCAATGGCAACAAAAGCAGGAAATGATAAAAGGTGATTATAGAGTAAGGACTGATGATGTTTCTGAGGAATGACTGATCAGTTATAGAAATCATTTTGTATGCTAAATAATGCTATAATTATTTTTAGTTTGAAAAACCCACCCTTCTAATAAACTTTGTTGCTGATCTCTTACGGAAGCAGTTTTGATCCTAAATAGAATATGATGCTAAAGAGTGACCAGAGAAGGAGCCTGAGAGGGATTCTGGTGCTGGCTTTCCTCACTGGTCCCAGTTCTGAGGGAGGCCCCACCAAGACTTTCATCTTCAAGGCTCTTCGATTGTTTTTGTCCCAGGAGGAACAGCTGTAGCTTGGCCCAAGCAGAAGAGTAACACAGAATTCTTTGATTTCCTGTAACTAAGATCCTTTGGTACAAAGCAATGGCTTTTTTTAAAATGCTCCCCACTGTATCTAATGTTTTGGAAAAGGATATTCTCCTCATTAGTATCATATGGGGTTCATTAAGTTTACTAACTTGATTTGCAGAAATTCAGTACTGAAAAATGCAAGAAAGTTGGCTCCTCGGGCTCCTTATGATTTGACCTGTAAGCAGAAGGCTGGCTTATGCACAAACACTCTGAGACTTATCCACCTGCTTCCTTAAGGATGAGGGTTTGCCATTAAGAGTGGCAGTAAGCACATGTCTCTTCCTTCCTTCCTTCCTTCCTTCCTTCCTTCCTTCCTTCTGTGGGTTTTCTTTTTCTCCTGCTACAGTTGGCCCTCAATATCCTGCATCCACAGTTTGAAAATATTCACACACACACACACAGGAGATTTTCACATGGGCTATATATCCCGTGACAGGAACAGAACAGGGTCAGGAAAGGTTTTCCCCTTCAGACGGCGTTGACCCCATTCTGTCCTGCATCCATCCTGCTTCCGTGACTGTTCTGGAACAATGTAATCACGATTTTTCATCGTGAATAGACCTCCCATTCTGTCACTATCACGCAATCACAGGTGTGCGAACAGGAGCCCCGTTCCTGTTCCGAAATGACAGCCGCGGAGGGGAGGTCCGTTCCGAGCACTTCCTGGTATGATCTGGACATCCAAGTAAGTGGCACCCTTTATTTTACCCTCCCTGTTTTGATTGTGTGATTTAAAGTGTGTTTTTGTGCTTGGTGAACTGATTTTATATTTGGGGGAGTTTTATTTTTTAAATTTACCCCCCAGCCATTATCACGCGATAACGTGATAACGCGATAACATGATAACGTTTCAGATGGCTGGTCGTAAAAGCAGCCTTATGGCGGCTGCATTTATAGCTGGCTAGCAAGGGGAGGGGGAGCCCGTTTCTGCCACAGAATTAAGGTAAGTGTGTGAAAGATTTTTGTTATTCCATGGCAGGAACAGGAGAGGAGGTGGCGGGGCAGTAATTGAGCATTTGGCCCCGTGTGAAAATCTCCACACACACAATCCAAAAAGCAAAACTTGATTTTGCCATTTTATATACAGGACCATTTTACTACACCACTGCATATAATGGGACTTGCACATCCATAGATTTCGGTACCCTCGGAGGATCCTGGAACCAAACCCCAGCAGATACCAAGGGCCCACTGTATAAATATTGGCTGCTCTTAGAGGATCTCTCAAGCATAGCATCTCATGCACTAGGCAGAAGTTTCAACTCACTGGCCTACTCCACCCACACACAAGATCTAGAAGAGGAAAAAAACAAACATAATCTTCTTCATAAGGTATATAAAAGTAGTCTTACACACAAATACATTTTTTAAAAATGTAATATTTATTAATGAATAAGCAAACATACATTGTGTTAGATGGTTTTTGTTTATACATCCTGATTAGTGTGTAAGAAAAAAGATAACATCAAAATAACATCTACCCTACCCCTCCATAATGGTGACTTCTGACACTCCAATCCCAAGACAGTAGTATCTAAGGTATGTGACTTCTCTACATTGATTAAATATTTCTGTGTCTTCTGATGAAAGGTCCCAAAAGAGAAGAAAGATTAATCTACAAAGCCCATAGTCATAACCTCTCCTCCTTTTTTACTTCAGAAAAGATACAAACAATTCCCAATCTTTTAAAAAGTTATCTAATGATCTTTCTCTAATATCTGTAGATAGTTTGTCCATTTCAGCCATTGCTACAATTTTCACAATCCATTCTTCTTTTGTCAGTAGCCAGGTAATTTTCCAGTTCTGGGCGTATAGTAACCTTGCTTCTAAAATCACTTGACTCCCTTAAATTTCTCTTTTAATAACCCCAACAGGAAAAAAAAAACCAACAACTCAGGTTTCCAATCTTCTTCTATGTCAAGAATCTCCTGCATCAGCCTCTGAATCCTTTTCCAATATGTTTTAGCTTTGTCATACCTCCACCACATGTGATAGAAAGTGCCTTCATGACTTTTGCATTTCCAACATAAATTTTTAAGCCCCTTATCCATCTTCGACATTTTCAATGGTGATAAGTGCCACCTGAGCATCGTTTTATAGACATTTTCTTTAAGATTATAAGTACTGTATCTTTAAGACCAGTAGTCCACATTTCCCCCATAACTCCTGTTCAATTTTGTACCCAACGTTTTGCGTCCATTTAATCATACAGTATTTAGTTACTCATGAATTACTTGTGCATAATCAACACAGGTTCATCTTCTTAAAGAAAGATAAGAAAAGAGAAAGATCTATATAGTATCAGGAAAGCTGAAACATCTTACCCAGAGAGAGTACTTTATCACATATGCTTCATGGAGGGCAGGCAGGAAGACAGAGAGAGGTGTGAGATGAGACCCCAGAGAAAAAAAAGGAAAGCCTACATGATGCAGTAAGAGAGTGGGTGTGAACAAACACACACACAAACAGGAAGTTACCATAGACATGCTATGCCTAAACTCCTAGAGAATGACATGCAATTTAACAGCCAGTGAGTATAGGCATACAAAAGGTTGCTAACTCAAACAGTATAAAAGCAAACTGAACTTACAGCTGAATCTGTTTTCAACACTAAGTATGGGGCAGCATCTTTCATTGCATGTGAAGGCAGCCAGCTACGTTAGAGGGCACAGGGAAGGTCACTTGGCTTACAGTTCTCTTCTCCAACACAGTTTTCCCACCTCCCACCATGTACTGTCAGAGGATCAAACTAGATGGTATTTTAAAATCACATTTTTAAAAGAGGAGCTCCCCTAAGTGAAAGACATTTGTTTGCCATAGCCTTCCACAATCTTCCTTACCTACATATCTTACACATAGCATGCTTTCTTTTGTGATTAGTCATTGGAAGGGAAACAGGGGCTTAATTCGCAGATCTTTTTACTAATCCACTGTTGGAAGGGGAAACAGGTTAACTTGTGGGAACATGCATTCCATCTTAATGTCTGATTTGACTTAGGAGCATCCATCTCAAGCTGCCTGTGAGTAGAGCTGGACCTCTCATCTTGGATCCTCCATAATGTCCTAGATCTAGCATTTTTCCAGGGCATTGTGTGGAGGAGGTGATGGCATGTATGTGAGCACACACACACACCCTTACACCTGGGACCTGTGAATAATATGTTCTGAGAAATTTAAGCTCAGCTGCAGTTTTAACCCCAAGAACAGTGGAATGACCACCAATAGTGATATTGGGTCATTGTCTTTTCAGCTCATAGTTCAGCTGTCAGTAACCTTTCACTGGATGCTTGAAGTAAGTAAAAATGGTGATGCAAAATCCTCTCCTTCTTCCAAGGGAGCTGGGGGAAGACCTACTCACTTTTCCCTGCAGTCCCATGGCAGAAAGAGTACTTTCAGTAGCACTATCAAGACTGTGATCGCAAGACTATTGTGGTGTGTGTGTGTGTGTAACTTTAGTCCAGAGGATTGCACAAGGGCCTCCTGAAGTTGTTTTTGTTGCACACAAATCATAGAATCATAGAATTGTAGAGTTGGAAGAGAGCACGAGGGCCATCCAGTCCAACCCCCTGCCATGCAGGAAATCACGATCAAAGCATCCCCAACAGATGGCAATCCAGCCTCTGTTTCAAGACCTCCAAGGAAGGAGACCCCACCATGCTCAGAGGGAGTGTGTTCCACTGCCGAACAGCTCTTACTGTCAAAAAGTTCCTCCTAATGTTGAGGTGGAATCTCTGTTCCTGGAGCTTGCATCCATTGCTCCGTGTTCCAGTCTCTGGAGCAGCAGAAAACAAGCCCGCTCCATCCTCAGCGTGACATCCCTTCAAATCCTTCTAGAAGATTTCTGGTTCTTACTTTAAAGCAGTTTTTCCACTCCTGGAGGCTTCTAGGAGTGATGATTTTGTATTTTAAGGGGCCACAGAGTCTCCGAGAGCCAGTGTGGTGCAGTGGTTTTAATGTCAGGCATAGGATTTTATCACACGAGGCTGGTATTTCACAATTACAGCAAGATATGAAAATATTTGGCCAGTACATATCACACAAAGTTGCATCTATCCTGTTGCTGCTTTGCATTTTATTTGTTTCTGTACTGCACCTTTTCATTGATGGGGTAACCCATCAGTGGCTCTCAATATCACTGCTATACTGTTAGCCCCCCTGGTACGATAGGCACCTTCTGCTGCAGTCGCACTATGATGGCAGTCAGGTGGCATGAGGTGATGTAATTCTCCTCCTCTCCCTGTCTCTTCACCTCCCCTTCACTATTCCCAAGCAGGCTGAGGCTGTTTTCACTCTGTGCCTTTTGCGTTTTTAAATTTTTATTTTTGCTGTGATTGTGTAATAACGGCTTAATGATAAAATAAAAATATTATTATAGTTTTCCTGTAATTATGTAATCATGGGGAAAATAAAAAAATTAGAAATCAAAAGGCACACGTGTTGAGTAGGGCATACAGTAGGGTTACAGAGTTGGTACAGAGGTCACCATGGATTGCCAAAGCAGCACAGTCGCACAATTGCAGATAAGTGTGATACTACACGTTTTCAAACCGGTATGTTCCCATTTGCTTCACTAACACAATTGCTGAAAAAAAACAGGCTGGTGTGATAAAGTCCTAAGGCTCCAGGAGGCCAGGTCTCCAATCCATCCTCAGCCATGGAGGCCCACTGGCTGACCTTGGGCAAATCACGGCTCTGTCAGTCTGAAAGAAAAGCAAAGGCAAATAAACCTGAATAAATCTTGACAAGAAAACCCTAAGATAGAGTCACTGTATGTCAGAGTTGACTTGAAGGCACATAACAACAACAATGGGTTTCTGAACCCCCTTCTCAAGCCCCCAAAGCTTCCAGATGCTTCCAGATTGGATTTTTGATGTTGATATTATGTTTGCATTTTGGAGTCTGATGCAGCTCGTGATAAGTCTCGAGGCTGAGAAAACTGGACACTCTCAAGTTGCCCCTGCCTGCTTTAGACAAGAGCAGAAGAGATTGTTGCTTCTTTGTTAGCAGCAGTTTGGATAAGGGTTGAAGGAGGGGCCTTCCCTAGCAATCCTATCCATATGTGTCTGTGGTCCCTTTTATGCTAACTATGATAGCATTATGATTCCACTTTAGCTGTCATGGCAACATCCTATGGAATCCTGGGATTTTCACTCTAGGGAAGAGTATTTTAAATGCTCAGTCAGAGAACTCAGTGCCACATCAAACTACAAACCCCAGAATTCCATAGGATGCAGTCAGTTAAAGTGCTGTACTTGGTTAGTGTAAAAGAGCCCTGTAGCTTTGTGTATGTGCCAGAGCTTGTAAATGTTGTCATCTCTCTGAAGCAGGGAACAGTGGAAAGGAACGCTTCATCAGTGGGAACAATGCACAGAATAGGATCTAGGAGAAACTGCGATGGAGGAGGAGGAGCAAGTTAGTCAGCGCTTAGCAGAGGATAAAGCACTGGGAGGGAAAGAGCACCATTTTTTTCTTAGAGCTTTTGAAGATGACCACAATGAGAATCACAGAATGCATTAAGAAACAATTTAAAAGTCATGCTCTCACATCTTTGTTCCAGCCGTATCCTGCACTTCTTCAGCTGGAACAGAATTTCATACTTGATCTATGTTGTATTTTATTAGTGAGTCCCCAGCACGTTGCCTATGAGTCCCATTCCTGGAACAAGATATTTGCCGTCTTTATCTTGTTATATCACCATTACACTTGAGAGGGGGGGGTTATAACAATAGAAATAAAAAGGCTTTTGTTTTATTAGCATGGTGCCTGATGTGTGTTTGTCACAAGATACCAGTGATGTGAGAAGGAGGAAGATGAACACCAAGAGGAAGTCAGAAGAGAGGATGAGAAGGAACTCCCTGCCAGCTCGCATTCTGCTGTGAAGTCATTTATATCTCTTTGTAGTTTGGAGAACATAAGAACTGACATGCTGAGATGGACCACAGGAGGGATGGACAGTGCCCAGGGAAGTTCACAAAGTGGGGAAGGTGGAGAGGTCTTATGAAACCACCTTCTATGGAGACAGGCCATTTGTCCACTTAGAAACTCAGAAGAACGACTTTTTCGTACTACAGTTCCCAGTGTGTTTACTGGAGGATTTTGGGAGCTGTCATTCAAAGGATAACGTTTTCAAGGTTCCAAATTCTGATCCAGGCATATTTTCTATCTACTCCGACTGGCGATGGCTTTCCAAGATGGAGGCATGGCTGTTAATGCGATATCAAAGTGCTACAATTGTGTACTGTAGATATACTCATTGCTGGATTCTTTACTGAAAGCGTACAGATAGCAAGCGAAGAACATTTCATTTTGGCAAGCGTACGACATGCTTCATTTCTGAACCCTGCCTCTTTCTTGTTAGTATTTTGTAGTGTCTGTTGTGTCTGTCTTCACCTCCTGCCATGTATGCATGTTTTGAAATTGTTGTAACTCATTAAAAAGTATGTTGATTGTAAATCACCAGGGGAGACTTGTTTTATTTGTCAGAAAAGCAAAGTATAACTGCTTTATTTTTAAAAAATGGAAATTTGGTTTGTGCCTTTTATCATTTGCATCATGAATAATGGGAGTACAAGTTATTGAGTGGCTCATGACAGCTGAGTCACTTCTAAATAGTACAGAAGTCTCCCCCAGCCTATGTTCAAAGGTGCCTATACGTTCCTGAATTGCATATAACTTAAAATCTACTTATAACGTGTATGACATATAACTTAGGACTTAGAATGGTTCACTCAAAAAGTATTATCCCTTCAATTTAGTTGAGCAAGACAGTCTTTTAAAAGTCTACTGAATTTAACAGAGTATATTTTCCAGCAATATACCACTGCAACAAAGAGGTGACTAGTAGAACACATATTTTTCTTGAATGATTTAATGTCCTCTGGGGAGATATAATTTCCATCCAGAGTGAACTACATTTCAGTTAGTTGGACATTTTTATTATCCGTTTTGAACTAAGTAATTGACTCTTTTGGAAGCAGCTCCTTCATTGTCTCAGCAAATAGTTAGCACATGAAATATTGTTCCGCAAAATGATCACTTAGCAAGTGGCAGGTAAGTTATCCCTTCATCACTTGAGAACTGACACCAATATTTTATCCAAAGTGAAATTTAAAGCAAATCCAGGATTACTTCCTCAGGCAAAATAGCTGAACGACATTACGTGCTTTCCACTTCCCCAACTGGTGAGCAGTTCTTGGGTAGCTCTACTAACAGGCTTTGGCTTCCTTTTGGCACTGGGGACTGAATACTTTCAAACTGTCCTGATTTGGCAGGAGGACCATCCCAATTAATCCTCTGTTGTCTATTTGTTTTTTCCCCAGCTGCTTTTAAAATATCCCAGTTTCTCTCTTTCTCTCTCTTTCTCCATTTGTTCTTAACTTACTTCAGTTGTTGCAAACTGAGTTCAAAGTGCAAAAGTAGCTTCAACTCAACTAATTCATGGTGGGAGAGAGGAGAGGAGAGAAGGAGAGGGGAGGTGGCAGAATCTTGCCCTTTACAGGAGGCTTGGGCAAAACCAAGCATACCAGCACACAGTGCAGAGACATGGCAATCATTACAGGATTTCCAGAAAATTTAAGTTCTATTGTATTTTTCCTGGGCTCCTTGAATGCTAAACTGGATGCTCCCAGTATTGAAAATGTTCAAGATACATTCCAGGACCCAGGAAACAGGATACCAGGGATTGCAATTATCATTGGACTGTTGGATTAATCTTCCATGTAAGCAAAGTGATGCTCAGAATTTTACAACACAGACTTTCACCATATATGGAGTGAGAAATACCAGATATCCAAGCTGGGTTCAGAAAAGGAAGAGGCACTAGGGATCATACTGCAAACATACATTGGATGAGTTCCCCCCTTTTTTTTCAAAAATATATTCATGTAATTTAAACATATTAATCTATTACAGTTGTCCCTCCACTTTCGCGAACTTAACATTCGCGGTTTTGATTATTCGCGGTTTTGGGAGAGCCCCCGCGGGCCCCCCCAAAACCGCGACAGGGGCCTTCGGAGGCCCCGTGAAAGCCCTGGGAAGGGGGTGGGGAGGGCTGGGGAAGCCTTCATGGGGACCCCGGAGGCGCTCCGGAGGCCCCATGAAGGCCTGAGGAGGGAGTGGGGAGGGCCAGGGAGGCAGGAGAGTCCAGGGAAAGTGGTGAGGGGAGCGACAACGGGGCCTCCGGAGGCCTCGGGGTCGCTTGGGGAGGGCGGGGGGCGGCAGGGAAAAGCCACCGCGAGGCCTCCGGAGGCCTCGGGGGTCGCTTGGGGAGGGCGGGGGGCGGCAGGGAGAAGCGACCGCGAGGCCTCCGGAGGCCTCGGGGGTCGCTTGGGGAGGGCGGGGGGCGGCAGGGAGAAGCGACCGCGAGGCCTCCGGAGGCCTCGGGGGTCGCTTGGGGAGGGCGGGGGGAGGTAGGGAGAAGCGACCGCGAGGCCTCCGGAGGCCTCGGGGGTCGCTTGGGGAGGGCGGGGGGAGGCAGGGAGAAGCGACCGCGAGGCCTCCGGAGGCCTCGGGGGTCGCTTGGGGAGGGCGGGGGGCGGCAGGGAGAAGCGACCGCGAGGCCTCCGGAGGCCTCGGGGGTCGCTTGGGGAGGGCGGGGGGCGGCAGGGAGAAGCGACCGCGAGGCCTCCGGAGGCCTCGGGGGTCGCTTGGGGAGGGCGGGGGGCGGCAGGGAGAAGCGACCGCGAGGCCTCCGGAGGCCTCGGGGGTCGCTTGGGGAGGGCGGGGGCGGCAGGGAGAAGCGACCGCGAGGCCTCCGGAGGCCTCGGGGGTCGCTTGGGGAGGGCGGGGGGCGGCAGGGAAAAGCGACTGCGAGGCCTCCGGAGGCCTCGGGGTTGCTTGGGGAGGGCGGGTGGAGGGCTGTCATTATTCGCGGAATTTTCACATTCGCGGGGGTCTGTGGAACCTAACCCCCGCGAATGTGAAGGGACAACTGTACTTTTCTCCCTTTTCATACTGTAATATATTCATTCATTCATTTTTACTGACATGATTATAAAGACAAAGCTTAATAAAAGAGAATTTTCACTCCCCCCCACCATTATTATCTGTTTCATTTCATGATTACAGACCATATCCATGGATTATCCAGAGAATGATATCATAGCTGTACATTCAGCTAAAATAACCTATCTTAAATGCTTCCCCACTACCACCCCATCAGCCAGTAAATTTTGAGAGAGCCTCAGCTGCTAAAACGTGTATTTCAAGGGGATAGTTTGATCATTGTGCAGGCAGTAGAGGATTCTGACTTCCACGACTGCCAAAACAAGTGAATTATGCAGACGTACATTGGACTTATGACTGTGTAACTCCCTAACAGGGCATCAGCCCTTAGTTCCCACAGTGCTCCAGAGTAGTGTTAGAACCTGGGAGCTGTGGGAAATTTAAATAGCTAGCAGCTCCTAGACCAAGCTGACTGACATGAGGGGAAGGCAAGGCAGATCTCAGTGGTTTTAACCATTTGCAGTCTACTTGAAGTAGAAGTAGCTTTGTAGAAAAAAATTGTTGGTTCTTTGGGGGTATATTGCTAAAAAATGAGTACAACTTGGAAAATTAGGGTTTTTAAGTCATTAATTACAGTTTTATTCTCACCACTCTCACTAATTAGAACCTCCATAGTTACAATTTCAAAAAAATAATTTCCTTTCCTGATTTTCAAAGGTAACTAAATAGTTACTTTCCCATTATTTTAAAATCCACTGAATGGTACAGACCACTGATCTTCATAGAAAACATTGCACTCCCATCCACCTTGTAATCTACAATAGAGCAGCAGTATGACACAACATGAATCAGCCCTTGAACTATATGATATTCTTCATCATTTAGTCAGGCCACATCCCTATAACTCTAAAAGTGACTAAAATGTTACAGTTACACCCAAAAAGAGTGCTGTTACCCCAATTAAGTTATAATTGCAATGTAACTTAGTTACACTTTCATGATAAGAAAAAGGGAATTAGTTTTAAATACCGAGTTGTTAATAAATAGGGAATTCGTTTATAAATAAATGAGCTGTTTATTACTTCCAAGCTCTGGGATTATGCAGTCTCTTCTCATGGGGCAACAGCTAAAAGAAGAGATGTGCCATGAACTGTAAGATTCACAGTGCGAAGCTCAGCTTCTCAATAAAGCCAGTCTTGAGGAAAAAAACGTGGCTGTAACAGATACCTTGCTTTTTGTCCAAAGGTGAGAAAAATCCACAACAGGAAAGTCTCAAATGAACTGGAGGCCTGTGGCCTATAACCACAAACCTTTAAACAGGCGCTTCTTATCTCTGAGTTTTGGGTTTCAATTTCCCCTCTAATGTTCATTGTTTGGCTTCAACATGTGCAAGCTAGGATAGAAAGGAAAATGTGCAATCTATTACAGCTGGCAGCGATGGTGGCAGAAGTGGTGGGAATCACTTGCATTCTCTTTGGAACTCAGGAGACAAAAAGGAAGCCATAAATAAATTCACTTTACTGTGAGATTAAGGCCACGGCCCAATTAAAACAGAGTTCTTCTCAAGGGAATTGGACCCATCATTTCAGTTTGGTGTTTCCAGACATTTAACATGTTGTGGTGTGAGAAGAAGGGAGATGGATAATGAATAGGAAGTCAGAAAAGAGCCAGGCTGGAGCAGCGCAAACCCCAAGGGAAGGCCACATTCAGCACTAGCATGCTCATTAGACAATTAGAACACTTTCTCAGGCAATCTTAAACTGACTTTTGGAGAAAGACTGTTTCCCCCCCACAGAGAGAGAGAGAGAGAGAGAAACCAAAAACCTAATGAGAAGCCACCATTGTCTTTCATCCTTTTACTATAGAATATGGAAGGGGAGTCATGGTGATAGGGGAGAGATGTGTTAGTGCGCCTAGCATGCCCTGCCCCCAAAGATCCCCAAAATTGACAATATTTAATAATTTGACATTTAATGTTGCATTCCAGACAGTAAACAGGGAGCCCCCTGGAACAAATGTGCTGAAAAAAGCAAGGCAAGTCAAGCCCAACAGAGGGGCCAATAATGAAGAACTCCAAATCAAAGGTCAAAGCCAAACCTAAGGAAATGTTCTCTGGGCACATCTGGTGACAGACAATAAGCCCATCATCCATAGCTGGAGTAATCTTTTGTCTGCAAACAACACTTTTTCTGTATCCCAGACCTAGGACATTTTCAGACACGTCTTACCATGCAAGAAGACACCGGGAGAGGTACGCGGCTATCCCGCGGCAGGGGGTCCTTTTCGGGTGTCGCCGTCCCTTTCGCGGCATCATCCATGACAGTTCTGAGTCCCATCTACAGCAACCATGCCATTTTTTACTCACGGAAGTTGTACGTGATTAAAAAATGGTGCGGTTGCTGTAGATGGGACCCGGAACTGTCACGGATGATGCCGTGAGAGGGACGGCGGCATCTGAAAAGGACCCCCTGTCACGGGATAGCCGCGTACCTCTCCCGGAGTCTTCTTGCGCGGTAAGAGGTGTCTGAAAATGTCCCTAGCCATCAAGTACGCACCTCTCGACTCCACGTCAAACTGTGTAGCTATTCCTGCTTCATCCATCCACACTGCCAGTCTGCTTTGAGACTTCAAACTACAGGACAGGTTATATCACCTCAAAACTACCTCATACTATTCCCCCATCAAAATCCTTCTTATTTCATTCTCGCTAGACTTTGTGTGAATGCTTCAGGTATGAATGTGTGCATGATTGGTGTTATTTTTGAACCTTTAATAAAGATCATTGTTAATTTTTTATCTTGCATGTGTCCGTTCAGAGCTAGTAGGGGTAAACATAGGCATAAGATTCCCTTGTTGCCCTCTGTTGCATTGCTAAGCTGAGTTGCTGCTAATTTCTCCAAATTATTAATAACTTGATAGTGCGTGGAATTTCCACGTCACTAGCAGTTTGGGTAACAGATGAATCCAAGCATATAGCAGTCCAGCAGTGCAGAACCAATGGTTCCAGCGATACCATTGGAGTGTTTATGGTTTATTAGAGGTTCATTTTGCATTGTCCTTTTCAAACAGCCTTTTGCTGTCCAGACTATATGTGACATTCAAATACATACAGTCATCCATTTTGTATCAAAAGCCATATCCATTAGGGTGAATTCCAGGTGTGACTTAAGATAGTACTTTCCCTGTTTCCTTTATTCCCTGTTCCATAACCAAGGAAGGTTATACTTCCCAGAACATGTTAGCTAATGTGGCCACTGGCTTTTCCAACCTCTGATCCATGCTACCTCTCAAGGTGCTCTGTTTCCCCATCTCATAAAGACACACATCCTTCAAACACACCCAGCCTTCCCTGCCACTTCCTTGCCCTTCCCAGTTATTCAGAAGGTCAAACTATATGATACTTCAGTACTCTTTTGTAGAGCTGCTCAAAGAAAGACATAACATGGTCATAGTATGAGTTTCTCCACCTTTGTACCTTGCTATTACTGTGCTTTGCTTTGTAATTGGTCATTGGAAGATAAACACAGGCATAATTTGCAAGTTTGATTATTGAGGCACTGATCTCTGAGGAAATTCCATCATTTGAGGGGAAATGGTTTAATTGCAAGAAATACTCATGCCCCATAACATCTCATTTGACCCTGAGGAAGAAGATTTTGTGCTACAAATGTATTTGCATGTAAATGTTTCTTGGGCCATGGTATATCTTTTTATAGGTTATATATTTTATAGGTTTTTATTGTGAAGGAGGAGTCCTGGAAACCTACAGTGCTTTAATAATGTCT
This sequence comes from Gambelia wislizenii, assembly GCA_030847615.1. NCBI lineage: Eukaryota > Metazoa > Chordata > Lepidosauria > Squamata > Crotaphytidae > Gambelia > Gambelia wislizenii. Next base: position 135,179,774 of record JAUMIR010000006.1, on the reverse strand, counting down.
ATTTATTCCTACTCTTGGTGAGAAAGAAGCAAAATATTTGAAATCTCCAAAGAAATTCCTCATCCATTCTCTGTGGAAGTCCCATGACATGATCCATGAAGACAACATTTTTAGTGTTAATGAATAATCTTATGCTGCAACTCTTTGTGATGTCCAAATATATGCTGTGATCTCTGGATGTTTAAAATATTTAAGGGCATCAGTGAAAACCACTGCAGTCCGATCCATATCACATTGTCTGGCAGAGAATTTATCTCACACAGATGACGAAAACTGCATCTAACTCCAAAATCCAAAGGCAACATACAAAAGACTAGTGGGGAGGGGGCTGAAATGTAAATTCTGCATACAGGTGCTCCCCCCCATATCTGTGGTACCAGTATCTGTGATTTCAGTTATCCATGGCTGAAAAAACAGAGACACATATCAGAGTCACACTGGAAAATGCCTAGAGAGGTATCCTCTTTAGGGATTGCTATGTCCTCCAATGAACTCTACGGTATGTTTGTTCAGGAATTCCTTTATTTTAATAGGATTTGCTATTATCAGCAGTTTTACTTATAAACAGTAAGTCTAGGAACGTATTCCCTACGGATACGTGTGTGTGTGTGTGTGAGAGAGAGAGACTTGTATTAATAGATTTCATATTGTCTTCTGCAATGTGGACTTAGAAGGTATCCAAGGTCTGTCTCTGCCATGAATAAGCTATAGACTTTTCATGCAGTTCACTAAATAATGTGTACAGTATAACCCACATATCTGTGGAGGATATGTTCCCAGACTTACCATGGAAATGTGAAACCATGGATAATAACAAACCCTATTGAAATGAATGACTTCCAGCCCAACTGCTGGTGGAGGCATACCATAGACTTGCACTCGAGGACCTAGAAAATGCCTACAGAGGACATATTTTTTCAGATGCAGATAAGTGAAACCACGGTTATGGATCCCACAGATGCTGGAGTCATATTGTATATTAATAGTCCATATAAAAATGCAGACAAATACAGTCATTTCAGAACAAGCTGAAATATTCCATGTGACAGACTGCCTCCCTTATTGAAGTTACATTTTCTGAAAGTATATGATTAATCTTGCCTTTTGCACACTAAATGCAACCAAACATGTATAGGGCCTCTGGGAGAGAGATGTATGCCCTGCCCCCATAAGCTAGTCTCCTGCTTTCAGGTGAAGTGAAGGATGCTGTCCTGTTGGCAGTGTTGAGGCACTAACAATCTGCTGTTCGTGGTGCCTCAGAGATACACAGCCGGTAGGGCTCCCACACATGACAAGTGTTGGCCTCAACTTATAGAATTCCCTGGTGTTGGCCTCAAGTTATAGAATTCCTTTCCATTAGCAACCTGGATCTCCCCCGCTCTCTTGAGTTTCAGACACCAATTAAAAACATATCTATGTGTACAATCTTTGGGAGAAAAGCAAGTGCTTGATTTGTCTTTTACTGCTGCTTGTTTCTAGTGCTTTTATTGTATTTTAGAAAACACATATAAAGGTCTCCTGTATCCATGGGTATTAAGCTCCTGGACTTACTGTTTATAAGTGAAACTGCAGATAATAGCAAACCCTATTAAAATAAAGGACTTCCAGTACAAACATGCCATAGAGTTGCATTAGAGGATCTAGTGATTCATAGGGGCTGGTTCCATGACAAGAAAAAGTTCATGAGATTCCGGATTACCGTTCTTTCGCATCAGGAGCGCATAAATCACGCGAACTCTAGCTTTTTCGGAAGATGCAGCCAGATGCAGTCAGTTTCGGTTTTCCTTAGTTCACACAGGCAAAGGTGGGGGGGGGAATCACCTCCAGATGATTAAAGCCAGGCAGGAGGCGGGGAGGGAGCAAGGAGGGGGTCATGGAGACCATAAATAATGAGAGGAAAGAAAAGGACAAACATACAAGAGATCGAAAGAGCAATCTGTCAATTTCCCCGTCTTCCCCTGCCCGAAAGGCTTCTATAAAGAAAGGAGTGAATGAAAGCACGAACAAGCAAAAGCATGGTGGAGTGATCTCCTTCCCTTCCCTTCCCTTCCCTTCCCTTCCCTTCCCTTCATGCATGCACACACACACACAAACACACACCAAAGAAGCAGGGGCTAGCCTCATTCGTGATCGTCTTCCCTGCCTCCGAAGCCTCGAATAAAGGCAAGTGAAGGGAAGGACAAACAAACAAAAGGACGAACATGCAATCGGCTGTTTCCCCGCACACACGAATGGACACACATACACATGCACACACCAGCGAAGCAGGGGCTAGTCCGGATCGTCTTCCCAACCCCCAAAGCCTTCCTTTGAAACAGACAGGAAGGGCTAGAGCATATTTTCCAAAGTGGGCTGCAAGCAGAAGAAGGGTGAATTTCTTCTCTCCAACCCCTCAGTCTATTCGGATAAAGCACAATGGTCACTCCAACCAATCAGGATTCAGCTCTGCTAACAGTAATTCGAAAAGGTCGATGCCAGTTTACACGATGGTTAGTTCCCATGACCAATTATGCGCATTTTTGCGAACTTAATCAAAAAAAGTCTGGAAAACTAGCAAAAGCTGATACTGCGCGACTTATGGGTTTTTTGCACCCCCTCCTTCTGAAAAGGGTGCTGTTGCTTCAAAATGCATGGGAACTATCAGGCTTCTTGTCGCATTCTTTGAGGATTTATTTTGCCATGTAAACAACCCCCTAGAGATGACACCTCTCTAGGCATTTCCTAGCGCAACTCTATGGTATGTGTCCCTATTTTTTTTTCAGCCGTGGATTATTGAAACTGTGGAGATTAGTTCTGCAGATACAGCAGGAAACCTGTAATTTATGATTTTAGCTATTTGTTATTTGTGACTTTAACTGTGGCTTTTTATGCAGATTGTTTGCCACCCTGAGCTCCTATGGAAACAACAACCACAATAAGGCTGCCAGACTCATCCAGCAGCAGATTTCTGGTCCTGGCTGGGACACCACACACCTCCTCCCATGTGGCGGGTTAAGATCCGCATGGCCGGTGCAATGCTGGGTCTGTCTTCTTCCCGGCTAGCTTCATGGGTGGCTGGGGGGGGGGGAAGGAGATGGAGTAGCAGCCAATTGGGGGAAGCTTGCTTCTTCCTGATTGGTTGCAGGTTTAAATCTGATTGGCTGGGAAGGGAGGGAAGCCTCTGCTGCCAGCATGCTTCACGCCAGTCCGACGCCCAGGTATTAATTCCCAGCTGCCTCACCGGACCAATTAGTAGCTCTCAGACAGCTGGCCCAGCCCCCCAGTCCCTAGCATATATTATTCCAGGGAATTTTTTACTCATTGTCACAACTTTGGGGGCAGTTGGCATGGGTTCCTGATCCAAGGCCATTGGTATCGGGGGTCTCCATCAAGGACACAGTCACTGGGGACGAAGGGAGTGGGGCGGGCACGGGCCAGGAGGACATGCCAGTTCGGGGTATGTGCCTGCCGGATGCCCCCTGTTTTTCTTGGTGGAAGGGGGGAGAATGAGATTGGTCAGCAGGTATTGGGTGCCTACAGCGATTCCTCTCTCTTATCCTTGGTTGGACTTGTTGGCAGGCAGGTCGACAACGGATTCATCGACCAGCAGGCAGGTTGGTCGATGTCTGGATCCGGACCCATGTGTTTGAGCCAACCAACTGTAGCTGTCATCAATAAAGTTGTGGCCATTTATTGCCAACATGTCTTTCTAACAAGTTATATGTTTGGTGTTTTATTGTGGGATGGGAGGACTGGCATCCTACCTGGACATGAAATAGCAATCATAATCCTTAGCAGCCAGTCCAGTCAGCTTTCACAGAGTAGGAAGTGTCACCATTGTGTTCTTTGCCTTGGACAGCCTAATGTTGACTTAGGCCAATTTGAAAGGCCTTTCTGCCCCTTTTTCTTGCTGAGCATCTCTGCCACATTCACCCAGTGCCCTGTGCCATACCTAGGTACTGCTTAAAGAAGTGTTACCAATTTTAAGGATATGACTAGCTCCATGATCTCCTACCGAGTGTGCTACCTTTAGTCAAAAATTCATGCAAACAGCTCTCACATGCCAGTCTGGCATGACAAAACAAGCTTCTGTTTCAGATATGAGTTAGGAGATGGTGCTTTTAAAATGTTTAAACACTGTAATTACAGCAAAGCCATAAAGCTGGTATGATCCTCCTTCCTGCAAGCATTGTGTGTGATATATGGGTTCCTCCTCTCAGTTACTTGTTTGAGTCTGCCCTGTGTGTGCTAAGATATAAAACACAACAAGCCTCTTTGGAGTCTCAGCAATGCAGAAAAGGACATTACCTAAGATACAGATGGGGAATATTTGACTCTCCAGAGCTTTTGGCCTAAAACTACCTTTCAAGACTGAATCTTAATTCTTGGGTCTTGAGTCGTGGGTCTTGAGTCTTTGTCTGAGTCGTAAAATCTTGGTGGTGGGGGGAGGATTTCTTTCCATCCCACCACCCTCACAGTCTTATCTGGTGGTGAAGGCATGAGAGAGAGCTGCAGTTAGGCTATGGAACTCCCTTCCAAGGTAGGCTCTATTGGCCCCATTCCCTTTCTGCTGGCAGGCAAACACCTCCTTATTCAAACAGGACTTCAGCCTTAAGCTGGTTAGGGTGGAAGAATGTGCAATGGGTGTCCTTTTAAAATAACAACAACAACACACATAACATGTGCTGGATATGTTTTTAATTATTAAGAATTCAAAGTGCTGGTTTTAACCTTTAAATCACTAAACAGCTTGGGTCCAGACTATCTGAAAGACCGTATCTTCCTATATAAGCTGGCCCGAGTGTTAAGATTGGCAGGGGAAGGCTTTCTCTCAGTCCCACCACCTTCACAGGCATGGCTGGTGAGGACTCAGGAGAGAACCTTTTCCAAGGATGCTTCCAGACCGTGGAAGTCCCTTCCACGGGAGGTCCACTTGGCCACCTCCCTGCTCTCTTTACATCAGCAATTGAAGACGTTTTTATTTAGGCAGGTGTTTGAAATGTGAATTTTACTTGGTGTGATTTTTTATGTTGTATTTTTTACTGATTTTATGTTTTTAATTATGTGTTTCTAACTATATTTTAATAATGGAAATTTAATTCTTCTTTAACTTTAGTAATTTGTGAGGATTTAGTTGTATTTTTTAGCTATTGTAACCTGCCTTGAATCCCATCTTGGGAGAAAGGTGGGATATAAATCCAATAAATAAATATTATTTAAATAAATAAATAAATAAATAAAGTCTGGCATTCTGTATTGCCATTATGAATTTGTAACCTAGAGTTAGGGATTCGTAACTACTACATATTCATTAAGACTATATAGTCATAGGACTTTTTCGGATGATGAAAAATAATGCAAGCAACCTCTCCAGCTTGTGAGGCTGCTGCGCTGCAAAGTGTCAGTTTCGGATGACACTGCCCTCTAGCGGTACTGTTGCGGTACCACAGGGAGAGCTGAGTGTCATATTTTGTTGATTTTTTACTCACGAAAGTTGATCATGAGTAAAAATCAACGAAATATGACACTCAGCTCTCCCTGCGGTACCGCAACAGTACTGGCAGGGGCGAGCATCATACGAAAGGGGCGCTTTGCAGCGCAGCAGCCTCGCAAGCTGGAGAGGCTGCTTGCGTTATTTTTCTTCGTCCAAAAAAGTCCTTACTGTAAGACTATGTAAATGTCCCTTGCAACCCATCTTAATAGCCAGCAGCCAGATGGGGCAAAGAAGGTCTGTTCAGCTGCCAATCAGTGCATAAGAAAGATGATGTTTCCAACCTCCTTCCACCAGTGAGCAAGGCTGCAACAATCAGAAGCAGAACTCCGTTGCAAATTCCTTGTCACAACCTCACTCGCTGGTGGGAGGGGGCCAGACATACAGTTCTTCTTGTGCCCTGATGAGCAGCTGAACAGGCCTCCTTTGCTTTACAGGACCTCCGTATCCACTGGGGATTGGTACTTAGGGGGCCGTGGATACCGAAAACTGTGGATAATAGTGAACACCATTGAAAATAATGGGACTTCTGGTTTAAAATACCATAGAGTTGCCTGGGAGGACCTAGAAAATGATTAGAGAGGATCCATTTTCTAGGATGACTCTATGGTAGGTGTGCTGTTTTGTGTCCCATGGATAATTGAATCAATGGATAATGAATCAGTGGATACGGCAGTCCTACTGTATCTGCTGCTGGATGTAAAGGTGGGGGTGAGGGGGTCAGGCCAAGAGACATAACTAAGTAGTTGATGTAGAATATTGGCACAAATAAATAAATATCAATCAAACAAATAAATGAACCAGGCCTTCCCAACATGGCCATTGATAGGGGGTTATTGGAGTTGTGGTTCACAACATCAAAGTGGGGTAAAGTTTCCCCACTCCTGAGCAGATAGGAGCATTCAGAAATGACTTATACCATATCATGCCATTAGTTCATTTACCTTGATATTGTCTACATTGACTGACAGCGTCTCTGTTGGGTTTCAGACAGGAACCTTCTCCACTTAGAGATGCTAGGGATTGAACTTCTCTATGTGAAGCATGTATGCTGTCATTCAGTTACAATGGCCTTTCACCAGAGCAGTGACATAATAACACAAATCCCAGAGCTTTGAAAAATTACCTTTTGGGACATCAACTGCAGGAAATTTTCTATGCTCTGGTAAATCCTGTGATAGTTGAAGCAATCCTTATTAATGTATTTATTTATATCTCATGTTTCTCCTAATATGGGAACCAAGGGAGCTCACAATATGAGCTGAAACAAAATACAGTTAAAACTGTAACTGTATTAACTGTCTACCACCCTCTGAGACAGTCTATTTCACTGTTATACAGCTCTTACAGTAAAGATGTTCTTCCTAATGTTTAGGCAGAATCTCTTTTCTTGTAATTTGAATCTGTTGGTTTGTGTTCCAGTCCTTGGAGCAGCAAGCTCATTCCATCTTCTGTATGATACTCCTTCACAAATTTAAGGATGCCTATCATATCATCTCTCAATCTTCTCTCCTCCAAGCTAAACATACCCAGCTCCCTAAATTGTGTCTCATAGAACTCAGTTTCCAGAACTTTTACCATCTTGATCACCATCCTCCAAACATGTTCCAGCTTGTTAATATCATTCTTCAGCTATGGCGCCCAGTCTATCTTCCCTCGAAAGGGCGTTCCTGAGCCTGGGACAGTATTACTTTCTGAGACTTAGGAGAGGTGGCGCAAGTCAGCATATATAGAAGAATGTGCAGCTGGATTATGTAATTTATCATGTACCCCAAAAGAGATAAGTTTGATAAACACCCTGTATTGCTCATTGTTTTATGGCAGAAATATTTCTTCTTTATTCACAGATTTTCTGTTTGGGCACCAGGCTGTCTTTGTGTTAAAAGACTAATTCTATATATCTCTGCACACAGTGCTGAAAACAGTTATGACATATAACACATAATGGTTGAAATCCTGCATTGCCCAGCATAATGTAAGAATTTTGAAAGCTAAACACCACCACAGCTCCCTGTCTACCACCTCCAGGGTGCCGTTTACACGATGAAAATGTCCCTGGAAGAATTTGTGTCGATCCCTGGCAGTTTACACGTACATCGGGTCAGGTACGTGATTTTCAGCAGGGGGGCCACCTTTTATCCCTCAACCTGCAGGACTTCCAGTCCCGCGGTTTGTGCCATTTTTTAAAAAAGTCATTGGAGGATCGGAAAATTGGAAATGTAAACAGCCTGGGACAAAATATCTTGGTACTAGGAGATTACCGGAAATGGTGACTGGGGGCAGGCTTAGAGATCAGCAACCAGAAAAGGAGGGGTCAGTCACTCGTTCAACAGATCCAGCCTCACCAGCTGAAAACAAAGGCATCCCTTCCAACTGCACGTAGGTTGATATGTGTGTGTGCGTGTGTGTACTCAATCACCTTTTAAAATGGATTTCTACACTGCAAACCCTTCAGCTTTAACCTCTTCCTCAACTGCATGTTACAAAGAGATCGTGGTGGGCAGAGGGTTGCCCATTCATCCCCTGCCTTGATCCCTGGGTCTGAAAGGGCACAATAAAATATTCCAGCCTCTGAGCGAATGTACACCCTTTAATTCCCCCTCTCTGTGTCTTTCAAAATGCCTGTCTGTCGCTGGCTTGAAATCATTCAATCAGCAAGTTCACTCTGCTGCTAAAACTCTGCTATAAGGGTTAACATTTTAAAGAGGCAAGGGGAAACCCAAGCCTCCCCCCCACCTCACTCGGCTTGATTTCAAAAGGAAAGCACTCCCTGCGTCTGAGTGAAAGATCTCAGTCTGGGTCTTTCAAAATGCCTTCTGCCTCTGCTTAAAGGGTTAACATTTTTAAGAGACAGGATAAACACAAGCCCCTTCCCCCCCCCAGCCAGCCAATAGCATCGCTTGTGGCGCAGAACTCTAAAGGAAGTGCATCACCGAGGTTGTGAAAACACGAGTAATCACATCCTTGATTGACAGCCAAAAAAAAAAAAAAATGCCGGTAAGCTAAACATATGCAAACAGCAAAAGCACGGGATATAACAGTGCGGGACCAATAAAGACTTTTGTCGTGTAAATATCAATCACGGGATCTTCCAGGATTTCCTAAAGAGTGACAAAAATCGTATAAACAGTGAGGGATGGATACAGGATCAGGAAGTCACGGTAAGCCTCACGACAATTTTTGTCGTGTAACTGGCACCCAGGACTGGTGTTTTTGCTGTGGGATTTGGCAAGTGTTTGGCTGTTCCCCATAGCCAGATGTTGACCGATAACATCATTTGCTAAGATCCACTTGAGGCTCAGCAGATGATGTCATCAGTCTGCGCCTGACTACAGGGTATAACCAGGCACTTTTCTGATTCCACTTCCACTCCATCAGTCATGGAATTGTTGTTCAGGGGGCTATGACAGCAAACTGTGAGTCAGGGAGGGCTCTGGTTGTTACAGTGGGTGGAAGAAAATACCCCCCTCCCTGTAACAACCAACCAAAAAAAAAAGGCATATGAAGATGTAAAGTGGACTTATGTTTGCAGGATGTCAGCTAATATTTGTCTTGATCTGAAGGCACATACAGAACTTCTGTCTATGCAGATTTAATCCTAACATATATGGATTTGAGGGCTCCATGAATATCTGCCATGAATATGACTGATGGGTCTGGAAACCATGCCTTATGAGGAGAGACTTAGGGAGCTGGGTATGTTTAGCCTGGAAAAAAGACGGTTAAGAGGCGATATGATAGCCCTGTTTAAATCTTTGAAGGGATGTCACGTTGAGGATGGAGCAAGCTTGTTTTCTGCTGCTCCAGAGACTGGAACACGGAGCAATGGATGCAAGCTCCAGGAACAGAGATTCCACCTCAACATTAGGAGGAACTTTATGACAGTAAGAGCTGTTTGGCAGTGGAACACACTCCCTCGGAGTGTGGTGGGATCTCCTTCCTTGGAGGTCTTTAAACAGAGGCTGGATTGCCATCTGTCGGGGATGCTTTGATCAAGATTTCCTATGTGGCAGGGGGTTGGACTGGATGGCCCTTGTGGTCTCTTCCAGATCTACAATTCTATGATTCTATGAAATAGCTGGGTGTTTCTTCCAACTGTGGGAGCTCCATGCAATTCTGCATGAGTGCCATACCCCAAGCTCAAAAAATGATGTGAGATATACTTCTGGATAAGCAGGCTTAAGATGGGACTGAATATTTCTTCATTTTGAAAAGAAATTGTGAGTGGCACAGGTAATCTCCCTGGGCATTTTGACCATTCGAGATAACTCTAAGCCCATTTGGTACCTGGCTGGCTTCAGAATGTAAAGCTTTGCTGATGCTCTGCCACCTGAGATGGTCCTCTGCATCTAGTGAATGAGCTGGTCCTGTCTGCTTTAATTAGAAGAAACAGTGAGCAGAAGTTGCATTAAAATGGCCCATCAGATTGAGCAGATACACAGATTCTTTGGCCATAGTCCTCTCCTGGATGGTGAAATTATAATGTTTCTATTTAAACTATACATAGCATTTCCAAATTTGCATCTATAAATATAAATTGCATGTACAAATTTTATGCAAATACATGGCCTCTGTGCTTTGATGATGCAACTTAACCAACACTGCATTTCATTCCTTGCATATTGCATAAGGCTCAGTAGGCTGATTAACAGCCTACAATGAGCTTGTGTAGTGTAAATCTACGTTCATGTAGTTACACATTGATTGTACTACACCACCCTTCTGCTGTGCAACCAATTGTGTATCTGTCAGTGTGTCTGCTTATTATCTCCTTGTGCAATGGGGCATACACAGTGGCTGTTTCTGCAATCCCGGAGGGTGGGGGGAATGGTACATTGAAGGCTCTGACAAATCATTATGTGCTACCCAAGAATGTTCTATTGCATGGGTGGAATCCTGCTGGTTAGTCCCAAATAAAGTGACTCTATTGAAGGAGCTCTTGGGCTTGTCTATACTAAGGATAAAATGTGTATTCAGCCTGTATCTGGTGTGATTTGTCTACATAACAAACGCAGCAATCTGCCCCTTTTAGCTGTTAACGTGGCTTAGCAGAAACCACAAGTTGATCCAGAGTTTCCAGGAAACTCCAAAGTGGGCCCAGGGTTTTGGATGTGTGGATAGCTGGATCAGGCTGGACCCAGAGTGACGCAGCTATCCACATGTCTACACACTCACTGCATCAGCTCTGCTGGCCCATTCCCCTCAGTGCCACTGCTGTCACTGCCCACCAGCCAAGCAGCTCTCTGTGAGAGTGTTGCCATCATTGTTGCTGCTGAGGTCAGAACAGAGTGCCCAAGTGATCAACGAACAGGGAGCCCTGGTGGTGCAGTGGTTAAAGGCCAGTACTGCAAGTCACCACATTGCAAGTTCGATTCTAGAGGGCTCCAAGGTTCACTCAGCCTTCCATCCTTTCATAGGTCAGTCGGTAAAACGAGTACCCAGCTTGTGGGGGCAATTAGCTAATACACATTGGAAACTTCTTAATACAGTGTAGATGTGTAAATTGCTATTGCTTAAAACAATTTATAAGCCGCTCTGATATCCTTGTGGCTGAAGAGCGGGGTATAAATAAATAAATAAATACATATAGTGTTCTTGTTGAGCACATGTCTGGGCCCCTGTTCTGACCTCAGCAGAAACAACAGAGCGCCAGGCAGGCTTCCCATGGAACTTCTCAGCTAGTGAGGTGGCGGTGGCTCTGAAAATAGGGGATAGGACAGCAGGGCCAATGTGCTGTTGGCCCAGCTGGTCCATGTGGACAACAATGACCATTGCACTGGATTCAGCCTGCTGCATGTGACCGCCATCATGGTTGATCCAAGACCAGTGCAGAGCATAATTGTCTGGATTTAAGCAGCTAATGTAGACCACCCCCTTGAATGGTAAGTCAACATGTAAGAAAATTCAACTGATTCAATGCCTCTCTACAAGTTGGGACTCCTAATAGGATTTAGGCCATATGAAATGGTTACACTTGTAGAAGTCCACTTTTGCCAACATGAACTGAATACAGTACATCCATTGCACAACAGAGGGAAAAAAGCACAACCACATAACTAAGGGAGCTTACATAGGTGTATGCCAACAACAGGATTCCAACCATTGTTTTCATAATGCCAGTAATGCATAAATTTAACTACGTCCCTCAGTGGTTGGTTCCAACCAATATACTTTCCCTTTCTGTGTCTTGTAATTGACTACATTAACAGAAAGGGAACATACAGCTTTAGTAAACATGATCTAATGAAGGTCACTCATTTCAGCTAATTGGTGCTGATTGACTTGAAGAGGTTGCAACAGGGACCCATTCTTTGCTTCCAGAAAAAGTGGTGCCTGTTTAAAGATACTTTCCTCTGCAATGTGTTTGTGAAGATCAGCCTGCAAAAATTTAACACATATAGCTTGATCCACAACATAAGATACATATGTCTATCTAATTACCTATTCATCCTCCATCTCTCCAAAGGAGCTTGAGTAAGGTTGGTATTTGTGCAGAATTTTTATGGATTATCATATTCTGGAGGTCAGTTTCTAGAAAACAGGGATGGGAAGCATTTGTTTGACTGTATATTTATAAGAACTCATCAAAACTGTACCTACTGAACCAATATGTGAGCCAAGACTCAATTTTTATCTTTCAAACTGTTGATCTGCAGTTCTACAAACCAAAATGTGGGAAAGTGCCCCAAAATGAGTACACTAGTGAAAAAGGTATAATTAGATCTATATAATGGACAATGCCTTGAGCCCTGTTGGTTAGTCCCAGCTGAAGTAGATCCATTACCTCAATAAGATTTACCTATGTGTTGACTCACTATTCAGCAATTATTTCAATAGGTCTACTCTAGTTGGGACTAACCAACAGGATTCCAGCCTTTGATTTGTAAAGATGTACATTATACTGAGAAAAAACTCCTTTTCAACATAAGCATATTAAGTAAATGTATACTAAACTGTGTGTATTAGGAAAAATATGAGCAAAATACATACACATTTTAATGTGCACTGTTTTCGTAAAACATCCACAACATAATATAGAATAAAACTGAACAAAATTGAAAAACTGGGTGAAATCAAAGTGGCCAGATTCATTCATCCCCACTGGAAAGTTTTGTTTTTTTTAAGCTGCTGCTGATATATGGATATTTAAAAAGAGAGAGAGAGATGCTTTACCTGAAACAGATGTATGAAATTTATGTCAGGTGCATGAACTCCATGAATATCCCATTTCCCCTTCCCATGTCCTCCCTCCATTATCTCTTGGTTTATCCCCGCCTAGCCTCTGTTCATTAAGTTCACCATCACCTGCCATCCCATCTGTTAGATATTCAGCTGCTAGATGCTTTTTAAAATTGTATTACTTTAAAGAAAACTGTAAAAGCAAATAAAATACAGATGTTAAAGATTCTTATTATGGAAAGTCTGGTGTGTAGTTTAAATATTTGACTATTTTAAAAAATGGCAGAAAGATTTGCCGAAATACATCTGACAATGTAAAAAAAAGAATCCTCCAAGACAAGAAACAAAGGGAAGGCCTCGGACTCCCTGATCTGAAGTTATATTTTGCCTCTTCTGTGTTAGTCTGGTGTGAGGAATGGTTAACTTTTAGACAAATGATTGCTACAGTTAATAGGGTATGACTTACAATTAGGTTGGCATGCTTATTTGTGGTATGAAAAGAGCAAAGTACATGCAGAATTCAACAATTGTTTTATGGGCCATCCTAGGAATATGGAATAGCAGGTATAAAACAAAATTATGTCCTAAAACACCGTTATGGATATCCACTCATTAAGCACGTTATAGACTAAATAAAAAGAAGGACGAAGAGAAGATTACAACCCTCATTACTTATTCAAAATAACCAATACAGATTCAAGACACAAGAAGAACTAATAGATTCTGGGTATAGAATGTAATGGTATTGCTATAGACAACTGAAGGAGAGATTTTTAACCAATAAGCAAGTTTTTGGCTTTGAACAAGTAAAGACAGAATATGAAATTACATTTTGCACAGATGATGATCATCTGATTAGGAAAATGTATACAATGTTAAAAATGGAATTAGAAACTGAAGGTCAAAGAATGTATGATTAAATCGGCCCAAAATATACACTACAATATTTAATTGAAAAATGAGAGAGAATGTGGTCTAAATCATTAAAGAATATATTATGTTATGATCTCCAATAAAACTTTTACAAAATTATGTACAGTGGACCCTCTCTATCCATGGGCTAGCCGTGGACTAGAGCTTCTACGGATCACCACACTCCATATTATTCGATGGTGGCAAATGTATGCACTACCATTGATTAATATATGGCTTGATTGTCTACGTTTTTCCCTATCTGTGGGGGCCCCTGGAACCAAACCCTTGCAGATACAGAGGGCCCACTGTATAGGTGGTACCCAAGCCCAGGAAGATTAGCTAAAATGTATGAAGGTTCTAAGAATGCATACTGGAAATGTGAAGCATATGAAGGGATGTTCCAGCAGATGTGATGGATGTGTGAAAAGGTGAAGAGGTTTTAGGGTCAGATATGGGAGTCATTGCAAGAAATTTTTAGAACAATGTTACAAATGAAACCTATACTTCTGTCAGGTATACTTCGGTTGGGTATACCAGATGAACATATTAAGACCCTAAGCTACAGAGTACATTGCATTACATTATACTTGCAGCCAAAATTTTGTATGCACAAAATTGGGGAAAGGTGGAAATACTTACAACAGAAGGTTGGTTATTAAAGTTATTCAAAATGGCGAAAATGAACAAATTGACTACAATGATGAAAGAGAAATCCATAGATAGTTTTTTAAAAGATTGGGAACCATTTTTAAACTATATTTTTTTTAAAAAGACAGAATGATAATATGGAGGGTTTTTTGAATACCAAATGCTATATGAGAGAAAGATGGCTAGAAGATTAACCTGTATTAGGTAGAAATACAGAAGAAATTGTCATTACACTTACGTTTATGTTTTCAGTTTGATGGGCAGGAAGTCAAAAGTTTTTGTGGGGGTTTTTGTAGAGTGAGAATGGGGGTTTATAGTCTTGTTCATTTTGTTTGGGTGAAGTACTGTGTATAGTTGTTGTGTAATAATTATAAAAACAATTTTTAAAATAGAACATGGCCTCACAGCCCAGAAAAAAAACAAGGAAAATCTATGGATGCCGGCCGTGAAAGCCTTCGACTTCACAATTTTTAAAATACTATAATAATAAGTGTTTGAACGGAGGAGAGTTTATGTCAATCAAATTTGAGTAAGCCCCACCCCTGTAAAAAAAGGCCTATATCAGTCAGAAGGGATTTTGGGCCGGAAACTAATAAATGGTTCCTGTGCATGTAAGCATTTTTATTTTATGAAAGGATCCATAAATATGGAATGGATGTCCAGAAACAGACTTCTGATACGAGATGAAAACACCACAATTTATGAATGAAGTGTGCCAGGCAGCCACCTTGCTAGAATTAACTTCTTAAGGCTGCTCGCTTGTGACCTAAAAGCAGAGTTTTAAAAAGTTACTTTTTAGATTACAACTCCCAGTGTCCCCAGACAGCCACCCATCATGCTGGCTGACATTTGTGGGAGTTGTCATCTTTTCCAAGTTCTGCCTGAAAAGCTACAATTCTGTGCATGGTTATTTGGGAGTAAGTCCTAATAAAACCAGGGAAGCTTACTTCATAGCAAAAACAGGAAAAAAATCCTGCTGTACATTTGATCTATTGTTCTCCCAGTAAGTGTAAAACACACTTCTTTTTCAGCTGAAAAATGTTGCAAAATGTGTAGATATTCTAGTATGATGAAAATGGTGACATTTCATCACATCAAATGCAGCCAGTACTGTATTCCTGACAACTCTGCAATCATCTAAGTATACTTAGTCCAGCAGAAGCCAGCTAACAGTTCAGTTTGCTCTCTGGTTCTTTAAAGAGCTGCCCCAAGGGAGAGGTCTGAAACCTCTGTCCTTTATTTTCTCTCATTAACCAATCAGCATTTGAACCCATATCTCCAAAGGTCAAAGGCCAGTGTTGTTAGCTCATGGCTGTTACTAATGCTGCTCCATATGTTTCCAGAATCTGTTAACAAAATGATTTTGAGAAAAATTGAAACAGAGAGAGAACTGTTTCACTAATTGCAAACTGCCCCCTTTCATTTTATGCTGAATGGTGCCTGTCAACTCACTTCAGTATTAAAACGATTGCTTTATATATACTGTCTTGCAAAACTGTCAGAGCACAGGGACCAAAGATTTCTAAAATATTTAAACTTTTCAAACCATTCTAGGAGAAAGAAAGCAAAATTTGGAGCCTGGGAAATTTATTCTTTGGACTGCAACTCCCAGAATCCTCCAGTCAGTATGATCACTACATGAGATTCTATAGTTCAAAAAAGTAATTGTTCCAAGTGTTTGAAAGCATCATCATCATGTAGAAACCACCTCCTTTGAAATGCTTTTAAGAATTCATCAGGTATATTTTTAGCAAAACTATTGAGTAATAAATTCCCTGGAACTCCATTTTGTCATAGTACATCAAAGTTTATTTTCTTGTGTGTAGAGTGGGCTTAAAGTCTTCCTTTCCTTTTTTTTTTAAATCACTAGATTTATTAGATAAGCATAACATTTGGTGGAAACATGTGATGTGGTATTTTATAAATGAAAACATTACCAGCTGCCCAGTCCTCAAAGCATTCTGAAAGCACAAGCTCCATTCATAAATTCATGAATGGAGTTTGTACTAAGGAAGTCCCTTGAGATTTGGAACCAAGATCATTCCATGTGCAGTACAAAGTAAGACTGATCAAACCACCCAGTATTTAAAACAAAAAAAACAGCCCCAATCTCTCCAGAACATTGCATAATGGAAATCCAATCAAAAAGCTACTCTTTTGAAATGCAAATGTCATTATGATCTCCTTTCAGTACTTGGTAGGTGAAACTGCTACCCACTTTACAAAGTATGCACTTTATTAACTGTTAGCATCAGTAGTTGACTAGACTTAACCTTCTGTTATGTCCTGCTGAACATTTAGCTGAGTTGCAACAGCAACTAAGGACTCAACCAGATTGCCTCAAAGTATCAAGAGTTTCCAATTGTTTTTGTTTCCATTTTACCTATTCACGGGTTTGATATTCACAGTTGTGCATCTTGTTTCCTCTTGAAATGTGCAGGGTTTCTCTCCTTCTGTCCCTCCCTTGTGTACTTCCTTTTCCCCATTCCACTGATCACGTGTCACAGTCAGCCTGATTCAACATCTCAGAAATTGATTTTCAGCCAATTACCACTGAGCTATCACCATCATCATCTGTTACTCTAAGAGCATCTCCTTAAAGTTTGGGGGAATTATAGCTCAAAAGGAGGCTTGCAAGAGGAGGATAACCTCAGAGATCTTTTCTCCTATTTATACTACTACTAAGGAAATTATCAGACTGGAACGCAAAAAGTTTTCCTGTTCCACAATCTCCACTCCTGCCCCTATCCTGCCACAATAACCCTTCCCACTGCACTCCCCATCCACAGGGCAGCCCAGGAGTGAAATCCCTCCCGTTCTTGTGAGCAGATGCCAGTGCAGGAAATTCAAATATAACAAGAAAAATAAGGCAGTAAAAGTGACACCAAGCACAAAAACACACTTTAAAATTTACAAGTAACCCTGGGAGGGTACAAAAAAGAGCGAAACTTACCTGGATGTCACAATCTCAACTGGAAGTGTTCTGGCAGGACCAGAACACTGACCATTGATGCTGGAATCTTGTCAGCAAAATGGGGCATCTTCTTGCACACAGGCAAATCCAGGACAGAAACACCACAGGGGATCAATTGCTGGCTTCTCCCTGTCAATAAAAAAGAACGGCCTCCGAACAGCAACTGAACACTTGGGAGAGGATGGGGGATGACATCGTCTGATAATTAAGCCCTTTTGTGATCTCCTGGCATTGTTATAATGCTATTTTTGATGCATCTGATAATCTCCTAACTGTAGGGAGCACTCCAGTTGAAGTTAAACAAGGTATTTTATTTGATTTAACACAGGGATTTTGCTATCATACCAGAATATACACCCTTATGAACCATACAAGGCTATTGAAGAGAAAAGTGGGAAGGGTTGGATAGAGAGAAGTTGTGGGTGGAAGGGTGGTACTTACCAGTCTCGGAGAAAGAGGTCCGTGTAGCAAAGGGACTCAGCACCTGAGGGTTGCACAGAGAAAGAGAATGGCTGGCCTGGTCTGTGGCACACCTGGTTAGGGCCTGAGCTAGGACATTTAAATAATAAAAATAAATTATTTTATTTTATGAAATAAATAAAAAATAAATAACCTAAAGGCATGCATTAGTTATGACAAAGCCTGGATGGCTTTCTCACAGAACAGACAAAAGGGTCTAAAACTGAGCTGATTGCCCCTAGCTCTGGAGAGACAAAACATTGATGGCTCCTGCAACAACCTCTTAATGTTTGGTCAGGTAGGGTGTATAGGAAATCTCTCTGGCTTTACATTGCAAACGAAGATTCAGGAAGGACTCATCCCACGCTTTCTGCAAGCGCGCTGATGACTAAAAAGGCCAATCTGAGATAAACAATCCGGTTGCAGAAAACACAGCAGAAGGTCTCCTTGTGTGATGTTTCCGGGTTGTGATTCTTTCTGTGTTGTTGCTTCTCTTCAAGACTTGTTCAGCGTGAATTCTCAAATAAGGCTGTAGCATTGTGGATAGTACGTCTCCATGCCTCCTAATGTGAGGCCAGGGTGGACCATTGTTGGTGATCAGTTTGGCTGAGCCTGAGATGTTGTGTCAGGGATTCCTTGTATCGCTTTTTTGGAGTGCCCCTCTTACGCTAACCCGTGGCTAGTTATTCTGTAGGATATGGGGAAGGGATGGTCACTGATTGCATGATAGAAAGGATTAGCATAGAACCATTAATGACTGGGATTTCCACATAATCCTATCTGGGTTTTCCCACCATTATGATTCTGGACACTTTTCAGGTCATTGTGACCTCAACTGTCCTCTGGTCAGCTTGACCCCAAACAGTGTCTGGTCAGCGGGACACTGAAAAGTATCCACTATGTGCAGTTATGAAATAGGGGTGGTAGGGTATGCTAACACATCATCACCATTATAATTATCATCATCATTCAGGAGTCATGTCAAAATGCTAACAAGCTTTAGCAATATTATATTAATTAAGCATCAGGATCATTTTGTTTTAGTGCTAACATTTTTCTTTCCCTCTCTTGATCTCTGTTGAATCTGTGTCTTCAAAACAATAACTGCATTTACTTGGTGGCCTTTTTTATTAGGTCTGAGACAGTAGAAACACACGGGCAAGTAACCAATACATTTATAGATTTTCCTTGGGGTTTTTTTCAGGCTGTGAGGCTGTGTTCTAGAATAGTTTCTTTCTGACGTTTCGCCTGCATCTGTGGCTGGCATCCCATTTTATTTTGGAAAAGTACTGGGAAATTTAAACTGACCTGGACAATGCAAATAAAAAGGTTTTGGTAATACCAAGAGCTCCTAGGAAATACTTTGTGATGAAGAAAACATCATATGAACAAAACCTGGCATTTCCTGAGACTTTTCTGCCATCTGGGGCAGGTAAGATAATACGTAATCATTAAAGAGTGGGGGGGGGAGGGAAGGAAAGGACTGCTGTAGATGTACTAATTCTTGCAGGAGCCTCCCCCTACTTTGATTTTCACCATGTAAATAAGCAGCCATTTGCCTTTATTCGTTTTAAAATGCATATGTTACAAATGTGGTGTTCATCTTCTAAACGTTTTATCTGGTTCCATTTACTGAAGACTTATTAGTTTTATCTTTTTAACATGCTGACACACTATCCACAATGCTGCAGCCTTATTTGAGAACTCACGCTGAACAAGTTTTGTTGAAGAGAAACAACAACGCAGAAAGAATCACAACCCGAAAACATCACCCAAGGAGACCTTCTGCTGTGCTTTCTGCAACCGGACTTGTTTATCTCAGATTGGCCTTTTTAGTCATCAGCGCGCTTGCAGAAAGCGTGAGATGAGTCCTTCCTGAATCTTGGTTTGTGAAGAAAAGCCAGAGAGAGACAATATTTGATTTGGTTTAGATCAGTTATTACTATATAGTACAGTACAACCCTCTTAAATGCACAGACTTGTGTTTATGGGTCAGTTTTTCCTTCTTTTCTTCCTTCCTTCCTGAAGAAGTGTTTCCCTGCCCCTTAAGACAGGGTGGGAATCATGCAGCCCTCCAGAAGTTGTTCAATTGGCTATGCTGCTGGGACCTGCAGTCAAATAACTCCTGGAGGGCTGCATGGTTCCCACTGGTGACTTAAGAGAACTTTTAAAAACCATGTGCAGTATGCTTTAGGATAACTGGAAACAAAGGCAATGGAGCAAGTTCAATGTTTTTGGTTTTCCTATGCCAACTCAGTGCCTTACAGATAAATTGGCCTACAAACCCTATTGTTTCCACTGAGCCTGGGTAATGGTGATAATGGGACTTGTAGTCCTGCACATCTGGACATGCCAGATGTCCAGTAGATTCTGCCGCAACCTGTCCCAATCTAGAGTTTTGTATTTCCAATGAAGCCAACTGAGACATATGGATTATTCATGAGAACTGAAAACAGTGGGACCTTTGTAGATCAGCATGCAGTTCCACATGCGAGAGCGCCTATGCATGGGCCAAACTAATTGATTCAGGACTGGTGGCATCTGTGTTAGTGGGACAATGAATGCACTCTGGGTTTTAATCAAAACTTTAAAACAGATATCCAAGCGATTGAACCCAAAATAGTGCCATTAATGGTCAGATAAAACCACCAGCTGCCAATGAGCCTAAGGCCCGGGTGTCTTTCTGAATGTATATTCAGAAATATATGACAAATATTATAAGATTGGGATTGAACTTCCAAATTTTTGATTTGAGCTTCAGAAGAACTGAAGGGTTTGAAAGCCCACTTCTCTTTTGAGGAAGGATTTCATAAGCCCTTTTCCATTCAAAGTCAGATGGACTTTGCCAGCATCCTGAATTTCAACCTTATCCTCTTTAATAATATGTTGGTGTGCCTTCCCTAGAAAAACATCAGCAGAATCTTGTAGGACCATTATGTACTATGTAGCACTCTAATTACAGTGCTATGTAGTGGATTCTGGACAGACACCCCCCCAACCTCACTTACCAGTAAGCAGCCACTGGGAATCCATTCCCCCATCAATCAAGAAGCAGCTGCTTGGCGCTCCCACCCCCTCCCCTGGGTGATCTTTGCTGAGACAGGCAGAAAAAGGAACTGTGCCACAAACTCCCCTCATGTCAGAGATGGAGCCAGCATGGTGTAGTGGCTGCAGTTATACCCTAGGAAGAGTGAAATTATCCCTTGTTAAGTTACAAGGTAAGTCAGGGTGGGGTGGGGGAAGATCAAGCAGCCGCTTCTCAATCAATATGGGAATGGACCCTTATTAATCCTGGGTGCCGTTTACACGATGAAAATGTCCTGGGAAGAATTCGTGTCGATCCCCGGCAGTTTACACGTACATCGGGTCGGACACGTGATTTTCGGAAGGGGGGCCACCTTTTGTCGCTCAACCTGCGGGACTTTCAATCCCGCGGGTTGTGCCGAATTTTAAAAAAAACTCGGGGGGAAGCGGAAAATCGAATATGTAAACAGCCAGTGACAATTTATCTCTGGTACAGGAGATGCCCGGAAATTGCCCTACCCGTGGGCGGGCTCTGACCACTTAGTAGGTGGTGTACCTGCCCCCTTTTTGGCCATCCCTAAAATTTCAAGTTGATGCTTCTCCATTTTGCTGCTGCACGTTTACCTGTTAGCAGTTGCGGCAATGGACGGCGAAAGCGCACCTCGTCCCAGAAAAGGTGGTCGTGGGATCTCGTGGTCCTACAATGAAACAGTTGATCTTTTGGCTATATGGGGCGAAGAAAAGGTGCAGGAGCAGCTGAGGGGATCACACAGAAATATAGATTTGTTCGAAAAGATTGCTGAGGAAATGAAAAAGAAAGGGCATGACCGTACCGCAGAAGAGTGCCGCACGAAGACGAAACTGATGCGTAAAAATTACCGCCAGGTAACTGACCACAATTCAAAAAGTGGAAACAGCACGGCTACAATGCCCTTTTATAAAGAACTGCATGCTATTCTTGGCGGGGATGCCAACTACCACCCGAAGCGGCTAGGAAGCACCACCGACATTGTGCGGGTTCCGCGAGGGTCAGCAGTTCCCCATCACGCCCCAATCATCTCTGAAGAAGAGGGATTCCCTCCATCCTCCCAAGAGATGCTACAGGGTTTCTCTGAGGAACTGTTTTCGCAACCCCTGGGTGAGTTTTTTTTTTCTCTATGTACAATGCATGTGAAAAATCGATTAATCTATTACGTGAATTTCATGTCTGTGCAATTTATTTATTTTTTCCAACTGGGCAATGCAAACCTGATGCAGCTATCCCCTTTTTGGGCTTCTAATACGTAGCCCGAGTATGTCAGTGCTGGTTTTTCAATGTAAAACTGATTGGTGAGGTTTGTAAATAAATGTGCAAACACGGCTGCTTAATTGTTCGATTAAACATCTTCTAAAAAATACTTGTTTAATGTTTCTTGCTAGTTTGATTAACAGTACCTGTACATATTTTTATGTTATCAAGCGTACCCTTACTATTCCATGTTTACAACATTGAGTTTCGGATGTGCTGTGTTGTGGTTTCAACTTTGTGTTATGCTAATTAGGGCTGTAAAAGCCAAATGGCACTCTTTTGTTTCTGTGCCCTGGAACTAAAAAGGGATGCGTGCACCTTTGCACGTTTGCAATGGCGCCTCCGGTATTTTACATAAAGAAGGGTGTAATCTATCTGTCCCCCTCTTACACTGTGGAATACCGACAGCTACATGTTATCTACACAGCATAACTGCATCAATAGGAATAACGCATTTTTTTTCTGTGTTCTACTTTTAAACCAGAAATATCTCCCACCCAGAACTCTGAAGATGCAACTGTGGCTCTAGCCCTAACTGAGGAGGGAGAGGAAAACGGGGTGGTAAATGAAACCCAGGAAAACACTACTGTTGTTGTGGAGGAAATTGACACTGTGTGGTCAACAACACCTGCAAGAAACGGTACGCGTCCAAGCAGTATTGGGCTGGGAATTACGTACACCTTCCACTGCTGTGGCCCCAAAAAAAACAATGACTTAATTTTTTTTGTTTTCCAACAGCCGCGGCCTTGAGTAACCCGACTGCCACTTTATCCCCCGCTGAGAGATTGGCATTATTTCGGAGAAAAAAACGTTCTTCAGATGTTGAACAGATGATGGCGAATACAAGATCTGTGGCAGATTTGTTTGCTACCCAGATAGAAAAAGTTTCCAAAGAGCAAACACAGTCTTTGCATGGTTACCTACAAAAATTTTATGAGCATTCTGTTGATGAATCAGAGAGGATGTTAAAAGAAATTCAACGACAGAATGACCTTTTTGGTGAATTGGTATCTCATATTAGATCAATTGGTAGTGTGAAGAAACGTGTCGTTGAAAGGAGAAATAACACCACTAACAATGTTTCTGATGCTGAAAAGGAAAATTATGTTGTCGAAAAGGGTGAAACACCCACAAACAAAAAAATTCCTAGTACTTTAAATGCGCTCAGACCAACAAGGGTGATTAAGAAAAAAATTCCCTTGTCACTGTAGGGGCACTATTAAACAGTAAGATATGTCTGGAAGTTTTGAGTGGGAGGGAATGCACGGTTGTAATAATTAGCTTTAAATTTAACAGCAGTTATCTACCTCAAAAATGATAGTATTTTTACATTAATTATTTCCCTTGATTGTTCTAACTCTGTGTTGCTGTGTAGTTTATGGTAATAGATACAAAAAAACAGGTGTTATGTTGTGCAAACAATAAACAGTTTATGTTTTTCAAGAAACTTTTTTAAAATATTTACACACACACACATATATATATACATTATTTACATTTTGCAGGACTGTTCATCAAGGGAAGGGCAAATGTACAAGGATGCGGGTATTTAAATACTTTACAGTGGAATAGGGCTATGTACAATGATAATATCTACAATATTTAAAATACAACAATTTACAATATTTACATTATTTACAGTGCAAGCCTTTCCTCGATCGCTTGCACCCTCCTTCCAAGGTCCCTTATCTCCTCCCTTAGTGTGCGCCCTGCAATGTTAAAGAAAGGTAATGTATTAGTGTGCTGCAACAGAAGTATGTGAATACTAATTAGTTTCAATTTTCACTAAATAAGAACTATTTACCTAGTTCCTCAATCCTTGCAATAATATTGAGGCCTGCCAGCTGAGCAGCTGCCTCCTGCGCATCTTGGGGACCTTTAAAGATAATGCAGCAGCACTTAAAATCACACAGATATGGACGGTCCTACACATTATTCACATTACATTATTAGTAGGGCAGTTTTTTATTTCTGCAAACGTTACCTTGGGGGGGTGCAACAGGTGCCGGGCCTGCCTGCTCCTCTCCTGAGGATGACTCAGATACAGGCTCCCCAGCGGCCCGTCTCTGGATCCGAACCGCTGTATAAACATATAGAAGGGGAAGTTATTACTTTAGCATAACAAGAACTAACACCCATACACACACATACCCATTATTGCAATTTATGTCTGGGATGTGCTTACCTCTGGGGAGCCTGTCTCGCCAGCTTGGCCGCCCTGCACGGACCCACATGTCGTGCAGGACGGCATAAAACGGCGGGCGCCTACGGGGGGGTGGGCTACCGTCACTGGCCTCCAATGCCGCATAGAACTTGCCCTTAAGGGTCTTAAATTTTGAGCGGCATTGGAGGCCAGTACGCAAGTAGCCCCTCGACCGGAGGAACCGCGCTGCCTCTAAAAAGAAGTTGCGGTTCCTCCGGTTTGAGGACCGCATCAGCCGGGCCGGCGCACCGACCTGCTGGGCCAGGGACTCCAACATCAAGTTGGTCTCCCTGGTGCCCCAGTAGGCGATGCGCCCTTCCGGCCGGATACGTCCTCTCCCCCCTTCGGCCATCGTACCGCCATGTGGCGGGGTGCGAAAACTCGAGTTTATAACTTACCGCGTTGACCGTTACATTTCTGCCATAAGCCTATAGAGTTTTGAGCTTTCAAAACAATTCAAAATTTAAGTAGTTTGTGCTAATCGATTGGTTTATTTGCGGAGGATACTCTTTGAGGCTATAAGGCAGTGTCTGGATCCTTTACCAGAAAGAGTAATCCCTTCCAAAAACCCGCCAATTCCTTCAACCGCCGAATCCGCAACAATGTATCAGTTGTGGTTGCTTGCCTAACAATTCATTTGTATCAACTTTGGCCTAGTTTTCAGAGACAATTTCCACTCCTATTGTCTTGCATGCTGTATATATTCCATAACAGAAACCTGCAACGGCAATGCCTTTTCAGCTTTTAAAAAGGGTATTAAGAACATGCTGCCATGCGAAGAAACAGCAGGAACAAAAAATGATTATTTATCTTTATTGGTCATAACCAGAAGTTATCAATTACATGTAGCAAATTGAGAATCATGCATACACTTACTCCCCGTCCACACTGTGATGTTCCCGCCAAAAATATTCTTTTAAAGCGTCACGTACCGCCTCCCCCCGCTCCTTCTCCCTAGCATCATTATTTACCATTGGGGCTCCAAGCGTGTCAAGGACAAACCTCTGCACACGCCGGTTAGGATCGTCAAGTATACTGCCCTTGGTTTCACATATATTGTGTAGAATAACGCATGCACATATTACAGAACATACATTCTCCTCTGCAACCTCAATACAGTATTTCAATGCTCTCCATCTCGCCTTCAAACGGCCGAAACTTCTCTCCACCGTTGATCTTATCTTGTTGTGGTACTTATTGTACAGTCTCTGTTTGGGATTTGTAGTCCCCCTATACGGTGTCAACAGCCAATTTCTTATTGGATATGCCCCATCTACAAGAGTAAGTGGTACAACCCGCTTCCCCATAATTGTCAGAGTTGGGTTCCCAGGTACAAAGATCCCTGCTTCCATAGTCTCAAAAAACCCAGAGTTCCTTAACATTCGGGCATCGTGATTCTTCCCGCTCCAACCGATCTCCGCGTCAATAAATACCCCACGGTGGTCACAAGTCCCTTGAAGAAGAACGCTGTACCTATTCTTTCTGTTAATAAATTCGTCCCCTTGGCGTATTGGGGGGATTATATTAACATGGCACCCATCCAGGCAAGCAACAACTTGAGGATATCCCATTGCTGCAAAGGAATCCATAACCTAAGGAATGAACAAATAAAAGAAATTAAGATGGTGAAAATTCGGAATAAGGATTTTTCGAATAAACAATACTGTTTACGAAAAAAAAATTCCTTTATGTGTTTCCATAGTATACATGTAAAGTGCATAATCACTATGGGTGAACCTTCAAGAACTTACATTACAGTATTATACATGGGTACTCCCTAATAATTACTTTGAAAGTATTACAGAAAAACCGATTAAACGATTACTCATTAAAAAAAGTTACCTTTCGGTGGTCTCCAAGGAACACTGTTCGCTTAAGAAGTAACTTCTCCATTGCAAGCACGACCTCCACAAAAATCTTGCACACAGTAGATCTCCCAATACCAAACAACTGGGAAACTGCTCCATACGAGCATCGGTGGGCGAGAAGGAAAACAGCAACAGCGAATCGCTTCTCCACAGTAATGGCTTTTCTCATGTTAGTGTCCGACTTTGCTATCTCATGACGTAGTAGCTCGGCAAGGCGCATAAATAGGAACCTTGGCATCCTGAAGTACAGTATCCAACGTTCATCCGACCAGATGTTCATCACAAATTTCTCCCACCACTCGTCCGTTGTCGGGTACACCCACCAACGACGCTTCCTCCGGTCTGGGCGAACAAATCTCAAAACCTCTGTGGAATCGATGGCAGCAAAGTACATGACCTGTGGCCTTGAAAGTGTTACTTCCATAGCTTGGGAATGGAGAAGAAGAAGGAAAATAAGGACCATCTTTCTTCTATGCATGAGGATTACACGCCTCTTAAGAGCTAAAAGAGATAAGCGCAAACGGGCAGCGGTAGACAGAGCTGCCGAAGTTGCCACCTCCATGTTGCCATTCAGGAATGATGAGGTGCATGAAAAGCGCATGTGACGTCATTCTTTGTTTAAAGTTTGGCCAATCGCTGCATCCGTGGCGGGAAAAGGGAACGGAAACACGTAGGCCAAATTTTGAAAAAACGAGTAATCGCATCTTTGATTGACAGACAAAAAAAAAAAAAAAAAAAAGGGACATCCAGTACGTGTAAACAATAAAATCACGGGATAAACCATCTCGGAATCTAAAATTAAAAACGGAACCTTGTACGTGTAAATATCAGTCACGGCACCAAACGGGATATCCTTATCAGTGACAAAAATCGTATAAACAGCGAGGGACGGATTCGTGATCACTTTGTCCCGGTAGGCACCGCGACAATTTCTGTCGTGTGACTGGCACCCTAGTGGCTGCTTAGTGGTAAGTGGGGTTTGGGGAACTTTCACGGTCCCTATGAAGCTGCTAAACTAGAGACTACATAGGGAGCATGAATGTGGAGCAGTTATGAATGTGTTCAGTTATATATTTGTAACTGAACAACAGGATTCCAGCCCATACCTGCAAGAGATCTAGATAACTCTGTTTCTTGCCACAATTTCAGTGTTTTAAAGATCCATGATCCTCTTCTTCAAGGCATTGGCCTCCCTCAGGGCTTGCCTACACCAGCAAAATACCCTAGCTTGCCCCCATTCCAGAGCCCTATAGTCCAAATGACGGAGGGTATTTACCCCGATCTTCCCCTGCACAGTCCAAATGATCCCTGGAGCAGGTACAGGGCTGGAATGGAAGCAATCCGGGATAGGGCCCAATAAATTGTTACAGGAAAATACCTGGTTTACCCCAGTTTACATGGGAAAATGGATTGGACCTCCCATGTCCACAGGAGTCCATCCAGCACATCACTCCTTTCTGCCACTGCCAGCTCCCTGGCTCTTCCAGAAGCCAGGCAGGGGCTCCTCAACATGTGATCAAGAATGCCTTGAAGGTATTCAAGGCATTATTTAGATGGTACCTCTCACCAACGAAAATAGCAAAAATTACAGGTAATAAATCTAGTGGTTGTTGGAAGTGTCATGAAAAAAGAGGCACCTTTTTCCATTTATGGTGGGACTGTGTAAAAGCAAAAAAAAATTCTGGTATCTGCAGCTTAATTCTGGTACCTTTAAGGGGTACAAGCACATCCCTATTGAATGAATCAGTCCAGTTAAGGGATGGAAATCATGTGGCCCTCTGGATGTTGTTGGACTGCAATTCCCAGCAGCCCCTATCCAGTAAAAGTGGGAAATTTAGTCTATCATCCTGTTCAAAGCAATGGATCACCAGGAGTGTACAAACAGAGTTCGCATCTTTTCCTGTGGTTTCTTTCTAGCATCTAATATTCAGAAGTATACTACCTCTCTCTCTCTCTCTCTCTCTCTCTCTCTCTCTCTCTCTCTCTCTCTCTCTCAATCTCAAATACATCTCACTCTACTTTCTCTGATCAACCCAAAAATCCCTGGAGCAGTAGGGGATATCACACTGTTTACAAAGCCACATGAAAAGTTTCAAATGTAAACCAAGTAACAGAACTTTTCCAGAATGAAAAGGGTTAACTCCTGGATATAATTATAACACTGTGTAGAAATATTTATGAGGTTACATAAAGCTCAACAGCACCAACCAAAGAGAAGGAGGAGGAGGAGGAATGGAAGTGGATTAAGGGGAGGCTTCAACTACCTGGCAGCCCTCCAGATGTTGGGCTTGAAGTCCCACATTCCCTAGCCAGGTGGCTGTGGATGATGGGGTTGCAATCCACCCCCTACAGAGGCTGATGGGGTTGGGGAGGGCTGATCAAAGGAAAGAAGATCTAGGGAAACAAACAAGCAGAATAAATGATGATCATAAGGGATGATTTATTTATTCTGGAACTGTCACATTTGTTTCAATGGGAGGACACTCCTGACATCAGTTGCTTTCGACTGTTTTTTTTTTTCTTTTTCTTTTTTTGGCATTGCAAGGGATTTGTAGGGGTGGGATTGGGGGAAAGGAATGTGGGTGATATAAATTTGACTGCTGAACAATGTTTTAGGTTGTGCTTGCAGAATACAAGACAATGGATGTGCTGGGTATTTTATAACCCCAACAGCCTTCAAAGGAATGAATATACCCTAAGGTGATAGAACATGTACCTGAAGAGGATGCTGCACAACAGAGTTAAGGAATAAAAGCAGAATTGCCTTCTTGGCAGTGATTCAACATATTATCCCATTTTATCCCATCTTGACAAACAGTAATAGTGTATGAGTATCAAACAAAACACAATTGGGAAATGATGTCTGTGAGTGATAGGACTTTGTTCTTAAATGTTCTGGTGGCCTCCCCCTCCCCTGTCTTGTGAAAACATGTTTGCCCCTCTATTTGACAGAGATTCAGTTTCTGAATTTTAAAAAATCTTATCTAGTTTAACAGAGAGGAAGTACTATGGGGTTATTATTATTGTTTGAAGTCTTCAGTTTCAGGTTCCTGTGAGTTTCTGCCCCTTGTGATTTAAGAATTGTAATTCCTTTTGCTTGTTTTTACCAGTGTTCAAACTGTCCTCCTAGTGATACTATGAAGTAGGTTGCAAACATAACCTTCCATGACCAACATCCCGTTAGTAATTTAGGCATATGTAAGTGCAGCTTGTGTGTGTATATGGGTGCCTTCAAGTTGTCCTGTCAATTTATGGTGACCTCATGAACTTAATAGGGTTTTCTTAGGCAAGGAATGCTCAGAAGTGGTTTTGCCAGTTCCTTCTTCTGAAATATAGCCTATAGTACCTGGTATTCATTCATTGGTGGTCTCTCATGCAAGTTTTAACCAAGGCTGACCCTGTTTAGCTTCTAAGATCAGATAGGCTCTTGTACCTTTATGGAGGGTATTTAATAAGTCCCGTTTTGGATGGGATGCAGAAAGCTATTCTTTTGCCTCGTAGTCTATCCAAAAGCCTCCCATGCCCAGCAGTCTTCAATCCCCAAGAGGGACCATGTTGCTGTCACTTACCTGTAGAGAAATGAGGGACTGGCAGCAATTCCAACCATGAAGATAAAATTCCTCTGAGCTCCTGTGGGAAGGAAAAAGTGGGTGCACACCATTTGAAAGTGTCCCTTCATTTCTTCCTCCATGACATTGCTGAGACAAACTACTTCTCCATAGTCTGAATTGCCTCCCATGATTTCCCCCGGTGAATGACAGCAGCAAGGCTTCCTTGATAGCTACTGGGTGATGAGAGGATGCAGAACTCTATGTACAGAGCTAGAACCTTGGCCCATATTATTCCCTAAATGGAAGTACCTCCCATGTAGGACATATAGGAAGCAGCCTTCATTCCATGGCAACTAAAGTGGCCATGTGTCCTACTTTGCCAAAGACAATCCGCTATATGAAGGCATCGTCTTTTTCAGGAATGGGCACTTGTTTGGGAGGTCAGCAGCACCTCTCCTGCTGCCCACCACCAAAATGCATTTAAAATGATGATGGTGATTGAAAGGTTGTTGGGGTACAAGAGGCCTCAAAAACAACCTGGGGGGGACTTTGGGGGGTAGTCCATTGGCCAGATTTCCCCAGCCCTGCTGTATTTGAAGGGTGATCTGGTCCAAGGGGTTGTCTTAATGGTCAAAATAATCCTCATAGAATTTGCTTGGAATCCTACTTGTCCTAATGGCATTCTGCATTGGATAGAAGTATTCAGACGGAGGGGGGCAAATCCACCGTAAACTCCACCAGGAAAGCTTTTGTGGCTTTTCCCTTTTATTTTTTAAAAAGCTCCATAGAGAATGCACATTGTCACTTGTCTGGACAATTGGATTCACATTCATTACATTCCTAATAAAAGTATCCTAACCATTAGGAAGGGGTAGGCAACATGCAAAATCTAGGCCACATGTAGGGTGTGTCTACACTGTAGAAATAATGCAGTTTGACACCACTTTAAGTGCTGTAGCTCCATCCTATGGAATCCTGGGATTTGTAGTTTTACAAGGTCTTTAGCCTTCTCTGTCAAAGAGTGCTGGCACCTCACAAAACTACAAATTCCAGGATTCTGTAGGATGGAGCCATGGCAGTTAAAACAGTGTAAAACTGCATTATTTCTATAGTGTACATGCATACATAGCCTACTGCTGATCTGTGTAGCCACTCAGACCCACCCCCATACCTCCTGGAATGGCAACCCTCCTTTGTTTCCTCCCTCCAAAATCCCTGGAAGAGGAATGTCCTTCCAGCCCCTTTCACACTGATTTATGGGTGAATTGTGTGGCCTCCAGCATATCTAGAGGGAAAAGATTGGCCACTGAACCCTCTGGAGCTTACCCTCATCTGTATTTGAGCTTCAAAATAGGCATAGGGTGGTAGCAGACTGGACATGGCATCCAAAGCCCCTGATACCTGGAAATGCTAAAGAATAAAATTGAATTCCTTTTTTCTTTAAGGAAGGACCTCTGCCATGGACCTAGACTTCATTGTCTCACTCTCAATGCATCTGAAGCTTGTGCCTGATGACATTCTCATTTTGGATACAGTTTCTTACATTTTTAGGATGGGTGCGAATCCTGTAACCCTCCAGATGTTGTTGGACTGCATGTCCAGGCACTCCTCGCCACTGCCTATGCTCACTAGGATTTCAGAAAGTTCACAGTAGACAAAACAAACAACAGTTTTCCAGCAAAGCACCCTAAAACATGGAGCTTTTGATAGCACGCTGAAATCTGTGAAAATTAGCACTAATAGGAACCTAATGTTATGGAACCCATCAAAAGAACTAAATGAAATTGAGAAGCTGGGCGGGGGGAGACCCTAGACTCATCCTTCGGAAACCAACAGGAGTCCCAGGAAGCCCCGAGACAATTTTCCACTCTGCCACACAAAGGCTCGTAAAGTCCACAGGCCATCATAAACAGCTTGGGTTTAACTTAAAGGGTGTGCTCCAGAACGAACCCTATCAAATCATACAAAATTTGCACCCATAGAATTTCTCCTTCTGCTGCACTGAATAGCTGTCACGAACTGAGACATTTTCCTTTGTTGCGACAGTAAAGAAGCTTCCATCTGAAAGTCTTGTCATGCTGCCACCACCAACACCACCACCAACAAAACCCTATTCCCTCACCAGCAGGTGCATTCCACCCCCTTTCCCATCCTCCAGGCTCTCCTGGTTTTTGTTTTTAATTTAACTGGCCAGAAGGGATGAGGAAAGCGGCCTCTTCTTTTCTCCCCCTCATGGGGCAGAGGGTTATATGCCTAGCACATTTGCACATGGCCTTTGTGGATGGGTGCCCCTTTCCCTCTCAAGCATAGACTTCTGCTTTTGCTAAGCAGAAGTCTATGCTTTTTAAGAAGTCGGGCAGAATTTCCTGAAGGCGGCTGACGGTTTTTAAGTGAGGGCCTTCCACTGACCTCCCCATGACACTGGGCTCATGAATAACCAGGTCTGTCGCTGGCCCTCGTGCTTAATTTTCTCTGAGGAAATCTTCTGTTAAGGGGCAACAGTTTTCCATTTCAGTCTGCCAGCACCAGCCAGCTGCTTGTTATTTCACTTGGCTGAGCCTGACAGGCTAATGGTATGTTTGATTTGCCTACAAGTTCCTGCAAGGGACCTTGTTGCTTCTGCTACAGACATCACCCTGCATGGCTTTTTCAGACAGACATAGTCCTTTGTAGCCATTTATTTATACATTCTATTTGTATTCCAATTTTTTTCACACCAAAAAGAAGCACGGGGTGGGTGGGTGGAGGAATGGTTTCCTACAGCAACTCACAACAATTAAAATGTAATGCATAACACTATAAAGAAAAGAAAATGAGATAGAGGCCCTCCCTCAGGTTTACATGCCAAAACAGGAGTAGATAACTTCCCAAAGTTCAAGGGCTTTTATTATTATTATATTATCTTTATTTATAACCTGCTTTTTCCCCCAAGGCTGGGACCCAAAGCAGCTCACGCTTTTAAAAAATGCACAATGAAAACATACAAAAAGTGTGCATTAAAACAGAATTAAACTACAGTTGTCCCTCCTTATCCACGGATTTGGTATCCATGGATTTAAGTATTCACGGCTTGAAAATATTCTTAAAAAACAATAATCCAAAAAGCAAACCTTGATTTTGCCATCTTATATAAGGGACACCATTTTGCTATGCCATTGCATATTTGAGTATTCACGGATTTTGGTATCCACAGGGGATCCTGGAACCAAACCCCAGTGAATATGAAGGGACAACTGTAATTACATTATTAAAACAATATCAAAACATTTAAAAGAATAAAATATACTTAAAAGTATTAGAAACTTCTAAAAAAAGATTAAAAGCTTCTAAAAATAGCAAAACCATAAAGCAACCCCTAGCCTGTTCTTTAAAAACTGTCTGTTTGAAAAGCCTACCTGAATAAAAAGGTTTTGGCCTGCTGCCAGAAGGACAACAGGGAGGGGGCCAATCTGGCCTCCCTGGGGAGGGAGTTCCACAGTCTAGGGGCAGCCACCAAAAAGGCCCTCTCTCACATCTCCACCAATTGTACTTGAGATGGTGGTGAGACGAAGAGAAGGGACTCTCCTGATGATCTCAGGGCCTGGGCCGGTTCATAGAGGGAGATACGGTCTGCCAGATAGGCTGGACCTGAGCCATATATGGCTTTATAGGTCATAACCAGCACTTTGAATTGTGCCCGGAAACAGACTCGCTGCCAGTGGAGCTGTTTCAACAGGGGCATGGTATGATCTCTGTAACCCACCCTAGTTAACAGTCTCCTCTTCTTCCCACTTTCCCCCTTTGTTCTCAACCTACTTCGATGGCTGCAAGCTGAGTCCAAAGTGCCAAAGTAGTTTGTCCTCCATTAACTCAGCATGGCAGGAGTGGGGAGAGAAGGCAATAGCAAGTTGCTGCAGCCGCTCCTACCTTGTTTGTTCTTCACAAATGCCTTTTTCCATGTTGGCCACATGTGTCCCACTTTTCATCTTTGAAATATTGGAAGGCATGCTAATGTCTAATAAAATAATTTAAAAAATAATATAAAGACTGCATAATAAATAATACATAAATGATAAAACATATAATAATAAAAACAATTCAAACGAACATCAACAATGTTAAAGGCCAGATAAAACACTTACTTATTCCCTGAAAGTCTGGGCAAATAAATATGCTTTAAACTGACACAAATGTGGGGGAGCAACAAATGTGAGGGACAACCGGATCTCTAAAAGGAAGGAGCCGTAGCCATGATAGCATCACTGAGAAGGCCTTGCCAAGTGCTACTTGTTGTAGCCCCAAGGGCTAAATTACCCAAGGATACCACAGAGCTGCATCATCCTATGGCTACAATATGTAGCAGGGCTTCTTGGTGGGAACTCCAAGAATTCCTTCCATTTTGTTCTTCACTCATTAAAATCACAATTTGTTTAATTATTAATTCGGCATAGTCATATTCACTACTCACATGCAATTGTGGTTTTCTTTTATAGTGTTTCTTGTGTCTGTCTGTTTGTTTGTTTGTTTGCTGCAGCTTGAGTGGTTGGCATGGTAATAGAGATTATTTCAGCCATGATTCCTGGTGGCTACCATTTTATTTTCCCAGAATGCTCCAGACATTTGTATCATTCCTGGGCATTCTGGGGAAGAGGAGGGGGTGAGGGGAAGCAGCCCCTGCAGGTGGCCACTGTTTTTGGTGGTAGTTGCTGCTATTTTTTCCCCAGAATGCCTTGGAATACTGCAATATCTGTGGCATTCTGGGAATATAAAATGGCAGCTGCCAGGAGTGCCTATGAAATTCACCACTGCTGCTATAACTGGAAAAAGTCTTAACAATGCCAAAGCAAAGAGGCGATTTGCTAACAAGCATTTACAGCCAGGCTGCTCTCCTTTTGTGTCTTCTCTGGACACTGTGGGTGCAGTCCCAGAAGACCAAAGGCTACTGGTCTTCTTGCTGATGCTACTAACAGATGTAGCAGTCTGTGACTAAAGTTCCAAATGCAATGCTACTTGTGTTGTTCCTTTGTTTATGGGAATGAGACTAGCCTAAAGTGTTTTTACTGCCTGAAGCAAAGGACCAGGTATTTTTTCTTCCCACTCCATATATAGAAGCCAATGAGACTGGCAGTTGAACCTTACTTCAACCCTGGCAGATGTTTCCACCAAACCTGAAGCAGCAGGTGAGCTTAGAGGGTAAAAGGCAGGCTTTGTGGCAAATGCAGCTCTGTCCTCCAATATATTACTACCTCTTCTTGCCCCCGTCTTCAGTTTCTTGGTGTGCTGTTGTTGTTGTTGTGTGCCTTCAAATCATTTTCAACTTGTGATAACCCTAAGGGATTTTCTTGGCAAGATTTGTTCAGGGGTAGTTGCCTTTGCCTCACTCTAAACTTGAGTGAGTATGGCATGCCTAAGGTCATCCAGTGAGTTCCGACCGCCAAGCAGGGATTTGAACCCTAGTCTCCAGAGACATAGTCCAACTCTCAAGCCTCTACACCACACTGGCTCTTTCATTTCTTTCTTTATTTTTGAGTATGGCTGCTCCCAGGCTATGGAGCTCCCTTGCAAGAGAAGCTAGACTCCCCCCCCCCACCATACTCCTTTGGTCTTCTCCCAGCAGGTAAAGATGTTTCTATTCAGGTGAGATTCTAGCTGCTGACTAGGTTTGTCAGAATGAAAACTGAAGAGAGCCCCAGTTCCTTTAACAGTTGTGCAGATGGGGAATTTCAACAGGTGTTGCTTGTTACCTGGTTCTATGACAAACAACACCTGCTGAAATTACCTCTTCTATACAGCCATTAGAGATACAACAGCCCTCTTTAGTTTTCAATCTGGCAACCCTATTGCTAACTGACTACTGTCCTATGTGTGTGTGTATAGAGCCATTGTACTGTCTATTCTCCTTTACGGGTCTGAAACATGGGTCACCTATCACCAACACTTACGACTCCTCAAACGTTTTCATCAGCGCTGTATACGTACAGTCCTAAATATACACTGGACTCACTATGTGACGAATGTTGCTGTCCTTGAGCAAGCAGGGATCACCAGCATTGAGGCCATGATATTGAGAACACAGCTGCACTGGGCAGGGCACGTTTCTAGGATGGAGGACCATCGCCTCCCAAAAACAGTACTCTATAGTGAACTTGCCACAGGTCAGCATAAGAGGGCACTCCAAAAAAATGATACAAGGACTCTCTGAAACAACATCTCAGGCTCAGCCAAATTGATCACCAACAATGGTCCACCCTGGCCTCACATCGGGAGGCATGGAGACGCACTATCCACAATGCTGCAGCCTTATTTGAGAACTCACGCTGAACAAATCTTGAGGAGAAACGACAACGCAGAAAGAATCACAACCCAGAAACATACCCAAGGAGACCTTCTGCTGTGCTTTCTGCAACCGGACTTGTTTAGCTCGGATTGGCCTTTTTAGTCATCAGCGCGCTTTCAGAAAGCGCAGGATGAGTCCTTCCTGAATCTTCGTTTGTGAAGAAAAGCCAGAGAGGGCTTCTTATATTGTTGCTGTTGTTGTTTGGAATCCTATTGGGCAGTTATGAATGCGTAACTACCATAGTTACAGAGCTATGCAGTGAATTCTAGCCCAACCCTCCCCGCAATCCCTACTTACTGGAAAGCAGTCACTGCGATTGATGGGGGTCCATTCCCTTGTCACTTGGGAAGCAGCTGACTGACATTCCACCCTGTCCCATAAGTGATCTCTGTAGTGACAGGCAAAAGTGGAGCCTCTATTACAATTCCCCCTCATGCTGGAGATCATTTGTACATGCTGGGGTGAGAACATCAGTCAGCTGCTTCCCAAATGACAGGGAAAAAAGCCCTGGTCATCCCAGAGGCTGTTTCCCAGTAAGTGGTGATTGGGGAACTTTCACAGTCCCTAGTGTTCACATAGTTATGATCCTGAATACAGTAGGACCCCTGTATCTATGGGGGAATTGGTTCCAGGCCCCACAGTGGATAATGAAATCTGTGGATAATTGCAAACGCCAGCTGCCACCACTGTAACACTTCCCCCCAAGAGAAGGGAGAAAGGAGGAGAGGTCTCCTCCCTCCCTCCCTTCTCCGTCCACCCCACCCCCCGCTTCACCGTGCTGCCAGAACCCCCCCCCCTTGTGGAGAAGGGAGGTGGAAGGTGAGCTCTCCTCCTCCCCCCTCCTTTCTCCATCTACCTCTCTGCCATCTTTACCACGCTGCCGGAAGCTCCATGGAGAAGGGAGTTGGGAGGTAATTTCTCCTCCCCTCCCTTCTCTGTCCACCCTCCCTCCCGCCGTCACCATCCGTGAATAATTAAATCAGCGGATGGCGAATCAGCAAATGCGGGGATGCTACTGTACCACATAATTATGAATGAGCAACTCCAGGTTATGCATTCATAACTCCACAACAGATTTCCAGTCATTATTATTTTAATCCATGTGCTTAGACCTTCTGCTGTGCTTTCTGCAACCGGACTTGTTTATCTCGGATTGGCCTTTTTAGTCATCAGCACTCTTGCAGAAAGCGCGGGATGAGTCCTTCCTGAATCTTCGTTTGTGAAGAAAAGCCAGCGAGGGAGAGAGAATCCATTGTTTTAATTCAGTTTAATTCGGTCAGCTTTAATCAGTTCTTTGAGAAATGTGGGATGTAAATTAAATGAATCATGAATGATTGAATGCAGGAATGGTGACATCGTTGAAGCAATAGAGACTGCCTGACTGATTAATTTGTGAAAATAACTTATTTATTCTATAAATAAGAAGTATAACATGCAGACCATTCTTAAATGTAAAGTTACTGTGTTTTTTTATTTAACTAAAACATTCCTTATGTAGATTCCTGCATAGCTAGGGGTTGGACTAGATGACCCATGGGGTACCTTCCAACACTAATGATTCTATAAATCTATGATGGTGTAATAAAATAGTAAAAACACAACAAATTTTTGTAGCTTGTAATATATACTTGCAATGTTCTAGCATTTGTAACCTGTGTTTTCTAAATGAGTGGAGCTTTGAAAGACTACTGAAAAAACTAGCATAAAAATTATTTTCCACAAAGAAACATTGCTCAGGAATGATGAGAAACATCATTGGCATGTTGCTAACATATTCTTTTCACATTCTTTCTTTAAAATATTAAAAATGGCAAGCGTGACCCCCAGTAATATTTTGAAATAATTATTTATTCTGCATAAAGGCTAAAGGTTTGTCTCGTTTTCAACAAAATGCTTAAAAGTACAGTAATGGTTTTGTTGCAAAACAAACAAACAACACACAACACTAGCAAGTAGTCCTACTACTTTTCATATGTTACTTACAAGATTTGTAAAAGAGTAAGGAAAACAGGTAAGTTTGGGGAAGAATTTTTTGGACCTCATGGCTGTGCAGAAAAATAGATTTCTACTTGAAAGATTATAGTTGGGTGGGAATGCTTTACTTCATACCAATCCAACTGTTCTGAAATGCTTGCAGAGTGGACTTTGTCGAACCCAGAGCAAGTAAAAATGGAGGGTTTTTTGGATCATGGGTCCAAATCTGCAACCAAACCAGTGGGGTAAATGTATGCACATGAATTAAAGGTTAGGATGGCCAGGCCCTTTGGACATCTGTTTCTGCAATACAGCATTTGCTTTAATAAAGTAGCTTGGTCCAGTAAGATTGGTTGCTTTGAAGTCTTAAGATTCATAAAGGCAGGGGCCCCTAACTGTTTGGGTGATTGTTTTGTCTCAATATCTTTCTTGTTTACATTAATGGCAGTCAGAAGATGGCATTATTATTAGAGATTTGCTACCGAGATCTGCAGCCCGCTTTGGGAGCCAGCCCTTTTATTTGCTCCTACTGCTTTCAAGCCAGAGATGAAAGGTTGTAAAAGCCTCTCTCTTTTGTCCTGAGGGAATCACAGCTCACAAAAAGTCCTTGTAACTCCTTACAGCAGCTATTTTACTTCTCAGAGAAGATATTTACTGGGTTTGTTTCTTCCTGTAGCAGTTAACAGATGAAACTCTTGGACTTCATTAGGATCTATTTGTGAAGTTCAGGAACTGCAGGGAGTGGAACTGGGACACCAGAGTTTGACTTTAGGCTGAGAGTGGCCATGTCTCTTTAGATGGGAGGGTTCATAATTTAAAGGGTTGTTAGGGAATTGTATTCTTTTCATTAGTATCCTCTGTTTCAGCCTTGCCTGAGCTGGCACCCTTTAGATATTTGGGACTATAACTTCCCTAACCCCTGTCCATTGTTGGGACGGAATGGAGTAGTAGTTCCAAATATTTGGAAAACCCCAGACTGGGGGTCTGTCTATATAATTTTTAAAAAAATCTGTTTGGGGGGTAAAAAATACGAATAGGCCATCGTTCATATGCATACGATCTGCCTACACGATTTTTTAACCCCCCCCCAACTCTGTATGACCCCTCTTCCCCAGCTAGATGGAGCGAGCAAGCCAAGCGGCAGTTTTAAATCTCCCGCTGCTTTTTAAAAAAATTTATTTAAAAATGTTCCTGCTTTGCAGACAGTTGGTTTTCCCTATTTACAATATAATATTTACAATATATATATTTCATGGACTTACCAGACTCTCGCTAGCTGGGAATCCAACATGGTGGGCGCTCCCAATTCCCCTCCATGCTAGCCCCGCCCCCTCTACTCAGCCAGCCAATCAGAGTACACTGCCTGTTCGTATGTGTGCGAACAGAGCATACAGACTAACAGCCATTCGCACGGGTGTACGGATTTCTGGCCGAGATCCTCTAATCATACCGAACTCTGAATCCACGTACTATACGGGGGATTCGCTAGCCCCCCTTCCGAATGACACGTATCAATCCAGACAGCCGTGTGTATGGAAGAGCGATCTTCCGACGGCATGCGTATTTTTTTTACCGTGTAGATGGGCCCCGGGAAAGGTAGCCTTGTTTGAAGGGCTGTTGAAAGTCAAGAGCTTGGGGGTAAATTATTTTATTTTATTTATATCCTGCCTTTCTCCCAGCTCAAGACCCAAAGTGGCTTGCATCAGATTCCTTTTTTGGGCAACACTTCCCAGAATCCACCAGCCAGTGACCATGCTGCCTGGGGAATTCTTGGAGTTGTAGTCCAAAAAAGGAACTGTTCCTGCCTCTGGTGCTTTTCCAAGTCTGGTTTAAGGATAAAGTACAATAAGTAGCAGAGGCCTTGAAGTTTCCCCATAAAACAATCATT
This sequence comes from Gambelia wislizenii, assembly GCA_030847615.1. Lineage (NCBI taxonomy): Eukaryota > Metazoa > Chordata > Lepidosauria > Squamata > Crotaphytidae > Gambelia > Gambelia wislizenii. The sequence continues at coordinate 135,140,017 of JAUMIR010000006.1, read as the reverse complement.
TCACTTATATAGAAACACAATTACCTGTCACTTGAGTAAGGAAAGCTGGGACCAGGCTGTAGGGGCCATGTGTTGAGGCCTACCTTCCACACCCCTGGTGCTATCCTCTCTAATGGATCAAAGTAGACTCCAACCAGACAGCCTTCCAAATACAGCAAAGTAAGATCCACTGCACCATAAGATAATGACAGATGACCCCCCCCCAAAAAAAACTCTGTTAATGAAAGTCATCACCAGTGGTGGGTGGTGGTTTCCATACCAATGGAGTGATGAATCAGCTCTGAGTTTCAATCTAAACTTGAAAGGAGCCATCCAAGGTGCTGAGGCCTACTCCCAAAATAGGTTCAGCACCTTAGATAGTTCATTTAAAGTTGGGACTAAAACCCAGACCAGATTCATCACCCCACTGATGTGGAAGCCACCAACTGCCATTGATGGTGATAAACTTGCAAGTGTGAACCAGATCCCAGGGTTTCACTTTTTTCCTGAGCTGATATCAACTCAGTTCTAAACTGGACTGAATGGATTGCCATCTGGCCCTGCCTGCCAAGCAGTATTTTGCAGTTACTCCATAAATATGTGCGATAGCATCGTAGTAGCTTGGCTGTCACTTTCAATTAATGCAATCTTAAGGGCTTCCAAAGGTATGTATTAATGACCCTAAAAAGGAAATGCTAATGAAAAGACTAAAACAAGTCTGAGCACTTCGACAGAAATACTTCTCATTTCTAAGTGGGATCAAGGAATTCCCTATTTTAAAGAGAGGGGGGTGGATAAGGAATTTTTTAAAAAGTGACTCATGATGAACCTTCTCAAACACAATTTTATGTTTTTCTTTGACTTGCCCTATAAATATTTTTACTACAACATTCAAAGTTTATGAGTTCTGCAAGACTTGTAAAAAGGTTGAGTAACTGGAAACCAAAGGCTAATACCTACCACAGGGACCTAGAGATTTCTTCTTGATTTGAGAGAGAACCCAGTTTATTCTATTAGTATTAGCAAAATATGTTTGGCTAACAGTCTCTACAAAATTATAGTTTTCCTCATTTTTTCACAATGTACCACTCAACGAATATTGAGGAGTAATTTCAAAAACAAGCAAAAACAAGCTCAGTTCTCAAGCTGTGATTTAGCAGTATTTGCCCTGGAGCTGAGCTTCTATCATTTAATTACTAGGGTACCTATCTCTGAATCAGACCATTCAAGCTGCCCTGCCACAGAATAACAGAAAATTATGAGGCTGGTTAAGGGATTGCAAGGACCTCTGAAAACTCTAAGTTTCAGTCATGAAATGAGAATATTTTGGCTGAAAGGTCCACCCATGAGATCAGATCAAGTCATACAGATCTGACTTCCCAAACCAAGGGCCCTCCAGAGGTGTTGAATTGTAATTATGCTGTCTAGAAAGTTCAGGGGGTTGTAATCCTACACATCTAGAGGGCACCAGGCTGGGCTGCAACAGATAGACTTTTTATCTGGGCTTGATCAAAGGTGAAAAGAATCGGAGGCCACAGCTCCATTGAGTATATACCTACTGCTTCCATTGCCCTTACATAGCTGGAAAAGATTATTGGGTAGATGGTTGCGTCACATCACCTGGTGCATCTGGATAGCTTGGCAGGGGGTTATCCACAGACGCCTGGGTTACTTGCTGTCTGGAAATGAGAGTGCGGGCTCATCCACATGAGTCAAGGTATGCCAGCTCACCACTGGCGTATCCTGGCTGCAGAGCGGGCCTGTTGTTTCCCCATTCCCTCCACAGATCGGGAGGAAGTGCAGATGGGCACACTGGCATGGTGGCAGCGAGGGCCGGCATGCTAGGTTGGGGCTCCTGAGGACATACAGGGCCCAATCTGTTTCCTCCTGCTAAAAATTGGTTTAAACAGGTATTATTATAAAACATTTTATTGGGACCTACCCTGCCTTCCCCCCGTTTCAGCCTCTTGTCTGCCCCAGGTGGTAAGGACTATCCAGGGGCAGAACAGGGCAAATGCCCTGCACCGTATAGACTGCAGGGCTCTGAGACAGGGGCAAGATGGCATATATTGCCTGTCTAGACAAGCCCTTTGTCTTACAGCAGAAGGTACCAGGGACTACAGATTGGGGGCTACTTATGCTGCTTGCAATGCTACTAACTCCAAGATATCACCTTGCTGGTAAGTACTGTAAATCTCTGCCCTCACATCATCCCTCTCTATAGTTCATCATGTTAGACGATACAATGCAGGAACCGGCCTTTATGGACTTTATCACACTACACTGTTATAGCACTATTATTCCACTTTAACTGCTCTGGCTGCCTCCTATGGAATTCTGGTGTGTGTAGTTTAGTGAGGCCTAAGAGCTCTCTGGCTGAGATTTCTAAATGCCCTCCCTAAACTGCAAATCCCAGGATTCCATAGGAGGCAGCCAGGGCCGGTTTAAAGCACCTACAGTTGCAGCCCCCCCATTATACAGCCCCCCTGACTCCCTCTTCAGGCAGGGGCGAGGCAGTAGCACTGAGCTGGAGGCTGCTGGAGACAGACAGACTTGCTTCCTTGTACGAGAGCTGGGAGGAGGGGAGAGATTCGAGAGAGAAAAGCTGGTGGGTGAGTGATTGTGAGGGCTCCTCAGGTCCATGGGGTCATGGGGGGGCTGCCATGCAGAGTGGGGTGGGGCAAGGCAAGCTGCAGGGGCCCCCTCCTAACTCTCCTCCTGCAAAAAACAGGAGAGAGAAAGAGAGAGCAAGAGAGCCAGCTAAAAACCTCGTGCAGTGACCGTAGGGCCTTTTTTTAAAAAGCAGTGTCTCCTTCCTCCGCCCGGCCAGCAGGAGAAGCTGCCCTACATGTGGCTGAAGCTGGGAGGAGGTTGCTTCTCCCTCACCCCCTCCTCCCAGGGGATCGTCAAAACACAAGCCAGGTGTGTGTTCTATTTATGTCAGAGAGGTGTGTGTGTGTGTGAGAGAGAGAGAGAGACAGAGAGAGAGAGTGGGGGGGGGAGGGAAGTGTGAGGGTCATCTCTTTCCCTCTATTTCTCCCCTGCTCTCTCAGGAAAAGGGTGGTCCCTTCCCCCTTCAAAAGGGCTTCTTTCTTTCTTTCTTTCTTTCTTTCTTTCTTTCTTCCCTTCCCTTCCCTTCCCTTCCCTTCCTTCCTGTCTCTCTCTTGTCTGATCTCTCTTCTCTCCTTCTCCTGCCTCTACTGGGAGAAGGGTGCCCCCCTCTTCTGCCCTCCAAGGGTCCCCACTGAGCAGCCACACTCCACATATATCCCCTCCATCCCATCTTTCCAGGTGCTCTTAAAATGTCCTGGTTTCTCTCCCGTCCCTCCCTTTCCCCCTTTCTCCTCAGCTTCCTCCCCTTGCTGCCAACTGAGTTCAACCTGCAGAAGGAATTTGTGTGTTTGCCTATGTGCCTTCAAGTCATTTCTGACTAAGCCAAACCTATCATTGGGTTTTCTAGGCAAGATTTGTTCAAAGGCAGTGTGCCTTTGCCTTCTTTTGAAGCTGAGAGTGTGTGACTTGCCCAAGGTCACCCAGTGGATATTCATGGATGAGTAAGGATTCAAACCCTGGTCTCCACAGTCATAAGGCAATGCTGAAACTTCTACAACACTCTGGCTCTTTTAACAGAAGAATATAAATAATATAAATAAAAATGTGGAGTGGGAACAACGGTTTTATTGTTGTCACTAAAACACCAGTATCCCTTTAGTGTTATGTGAGAGCCATTGGGCTAGAGCAGTGGTTCTTAAGCTTTTCTTTACCAGGGACCCCCTTTAAATATCTTTTGTTGCTCCAAGACTTAATTCAAGATTTAAAACCCTAGTAATAATAGCTAATGATAATAGCTAACAACAACAACAATAATACAATTACACCATCCATTAAACTTTCCCTCAGAGGCACTCTTGCTTCTTCCTGCAAGTTTGTGGCTAGAGTGGATTGAATGGCAATGTACAGGCCAAGCCAGCCAGCCTTTGCGTTGGTTCCTGTCACGTGGCTGCTCCACTACAGGGAGGAGATGGGCCAAGCAGCCTTCAAGGCTTTGTGGACCCCCTGTGAGGACATCATGGACCCCAGGTTAAGAACCACTGGGCTAGAGAATGCTGGAAAAGGAACAATGCAACCAGACCTTGAAAAGGGTGCTGGCAGGGGAATTCTGGGAGGTGTAATCCAAAAGTAACTTTCCCAGGCTCCGAATGCAGTCTAAAATCATAGAATCATAGAGCTGAAAGAGACCTCAAGGGCCATCTCATCCAATCTGCTTCTGCCCTGCAGGAACACACAATCCAAGCCTCACAACAGATGGCCATCCAGCCTCTGCTTAAAAAACCCCAAAGAAGGAGATTCCACCGCACTCTAAGGCAGTGCATTCTACTTCTGAACAGCTCTTACTGTCAGGAAGTTCTTCCTAATGGTTAGGTGGAATCTCTTTTCCTGCAGTTTGAACCCAATGCTCCGTGTCCTAGTCTCTGGAGCAGCAGAAAACAAGCTTGCTCCATCCTCAATATGAGATCCCTTCAAATATTTAAACATGGCTATCATGTCACCTCTCAACCTTCTCTTCTCCAGGCTAAACATACCCAGCTCCCTAAGCTGCTCCCCATAGGCCAGACCTCCCACCATCCTTCTCAGTATCCTTCTTGAATTGTGGTGCCCAGAACTGGACACAGTATTCCAGGTGAGGTCTGACCAAAGAAGAATGGAGTGGCACTATTACTTCCCTTGATCTAGACACTATACTCCTATTAATGCAGCCTAGAATTGCATTGGCTTTTTTTGCTGCTACATAACACTGCTGACTCATGTTCAGCTTGTAGTCCACACTTTCTTTTCTTTGAGAAAATCTACATCATTATGTTAATTGCTAATAAACAAAAAAAATTACATTAGTGCCTATAATATATTGGGGGTGAATTATATAATATAGTAGCCACCCCCTTATCTACTGGGATTGGTTCGGGGGGGCTTAGATACTGAAAACCATGGATAGCAGCGAACACCATTGAAAATGATGGGACTTCTGGTTTGAAATACCATAGAGTTACCTTGGAGAACCTAGAAAATGGCTAGAGAGAACACATTTTCTAGGAAGACCCTATAGGAGATGTGCTGTTTTGTGTCCTGTGGATAATTGAACCAGTGGATAATGTAACATATGGGTGCCCCAAAATAAAGCATTGCAGCCCCCCCCCCAAAATCCCTTACACCAGCCCTGGAGGCAGCCATAGCAGCTAAAGTGGAATAATAGTGCTATAACAGTGTAGTGTGATATATCTCATTTATACAGAGATCTCAACTACAGTAGGCAGTAGCACTTGCTGCTTTTCATGTACAGGTTGAAGCTCGGAGAGAAATTGGTTTGATGGGCATGTTAATGCAAACTTACCCAAACCAATGCCTCCCAAATCAAAACATGAATCAAAACACTGTTATATATTAATATTTGAATGTTTATGAATTTTTTCAATTCTCTGAAACAAAAAATGTATTCAAAGATAGGCATATGAGGAGAAAGTAGTTACAAAAATGCATATATTAGTAAACATAACATTTAAAAATCTTTCTCTTGGAGAAATTTGCTTGGAAAGTATGCCTATATAAGACAAAATTGCATGTAAAAATGCATCTGTTTGGAGAATTGTGAATCACATACTATGGAAACAGGGCAGAAGGTTCTCATAATAATGATCACAGCTGCAAGTCTTGAATGGACTGGTTATTTATGGACTGACATTATCGTGCCAGCCCTTGGCATTCTCCAAAACTGGGATGATCTTGGTGGCTGACACTCAGACAATAGGAATTATTCACCTCTCCATGTCTTTTTTTAATATGCCCATATATGGATGTAGTTTAATTCTCTAATAACATACTGCTAACAATAGGAACTTGTCAATGATGTGTCCTATTTTATGTGCCATTCCTCACTTAAAAAGCCCTATGCACAGAGACACAGGCAGACATGTAGATTCTTTCCATTCCTCTCTGAGGGCTCAGCTAGATGGGAGAATTAATTGTAGAAAGTAGCACATTAACTCACCATCACAGTAGCATTCATTTGTCTCCACAATATATTCGCAAAATCTCTGACATGGGAACCTATCCATGTTTGAAGTTCACATGGAGCATGCCCATGAATAAAGATGGTGGCTGCAAGTGAATTACTCGCGTCGTTATTCTCCAAAAGCTCCCGCTGTTTCCCTCTCCCCTTTGTTAAATCAGAGACACAGAAGAGTGATCTTCTGTTTTAAAAAATATATTTATTTATTTTGCTTTGCTGATTGAAAATATTGCACGATCACTTCCCTGAAAATCAACAATGGCAGTTCCGGCTACTTCATTACCAGAAAGCCCGACTCCACACGTTTGAACAATCACATTTTGACTTCCAGGATGTGCCCCAATTCGAATTGGTTGTTCAAACAGGCTGAAATGTGCATTTCTGTGAATGTTTTTTAAAAAAAACTTTGCAAGCAACAGCAAAGGTTATTATCACACAGTCCTTGGAGTTTTTGCCACCCCCCTTTCAAATATTGCAAATCCCCATGGGAGCTCATCTAGACAAAAGGTATTCCTCTCTCATTCCGTGAGGATTTTTTTCATTGTCTAAACAACCCCTGAGGCAGGTGACATAGGTTTATATATATTTCACTCACTGCAATAAATGGAAACTGAATGGTCAGCCCATTTGCCAGTTTGTGCAATTAAAACTGAGTCTTCAAGCTGTCATTATTAAAAAAAAATGCCAAAGGGTATTTCTTAGAATTATTTAGCTTAAACAGGCATTTAGAGAGTTGAGCTGGAGTCTGGGCTTGGGCTGTTTGTGATTTATACCAAAGGAAGTATAATTCTCATTGGTGTAAGTCAGTTTTTCAACAGTGGTATAGCAAGCAGCGGGGGGGGGGCATCAGTGAAAACCACCCTCATGCTGTTTCAGAGCCACTGGGGCACCTGTATTTCCTGATAGGAAGGCACACACCCCTGGGTTATTGCAACATCCACAGCCTATTTTCCTCTGCTGCCTCACAAGTCTAGTAATGCCAGCAATAGGAGCCTGGCAATGGACTGCCAGGAAATCAAGGTTCTGTTCCTCACTAAGCTATGAAACTCTCTCGATGACCTTAAATAAGCCAGACTCATTCTCTGCATTCCGGATAAGAGCGGACGTGGAAAGCTGATTGGTTGGATGTGTGCAGGGGGCAGAGCTTGCTGGCAAGTCAAGCGCCCCAAACTGCCATGCTGGATTTTCACCATAGTAATTGTGTCCTAAGGCAACAAAACAGCCTTTCTCTCTCTCTCTCTCTCTCTCTCTCTCTCTCTCTGGTTTATTTAAGTGGTTTATTTAACTTCCGCCCCTCAGATATGCTTTTTAAAAATACTGTTCATCAGTGGCAACTGGTGACAATAAAAACGTGAGTAATTCACTTGCACTGGTCATCTTGATTCGCAGGCATGCCTGATTGAACAACAAATGTGTATGGTTTTGCATGCCTGCGATCTTGAAAAATAACGTGGAGACAAAGGAAAGCTGCTGCGAATTGGCAGTACTGCGCATCAATCCACATTTTATAGCCTCGTATAGACAAGTCCCCAGATCCAAAGCTTTGTGAGGTGAAGGAAAGGTGGCAACCGGTTTGCATTATGAGCTTATATCATAAGGAAACTTATTTAAGAATATACAAACAGAAGAAGAGCTGTGCAAAAGCAGACCAAAAGCCTAATCAGTCCAGTATTCTGTTCACACAGTGCTAACCAGTTGCCTATGGAAAGCCCCATACAACTCCATCCCCTAATCTGTGAACACAGACAAAGGGTGGGGAACCTGTCTCCAAAGAAGTTAATGGACTACAACTCCCATAGTCCGTGCCCATTGACCATGCTGGCTGAGGCTGATGAAAATTGCATTCTAGTGCCATCTAGAGTGACACAGTTTGGAGAGTCCCACACCTGATATACACACAGATTAAATAGTATTTGTAATACCGGGTAGAGAGTGGGTGCTGCATTCTATGAAAAAAGCAACTATCACAGTGTTCAGAGTTTAGTAAGCGTTTCTTTTCTTAACCTTTTTTTTTCAATTGGGAATTATTGCCTTTAATGAAGAGTGACATCTGTGTGGGTCAGACAGGTGTGAGCGAAAGCAGAGATTTGTCCTATGAGTGTACTGAATTCACTGCTACTATTCCAGATGTGAGTTCAGTAATTGTTTTAATGCCAAGCATAACAGGCTTAAGGAGGCTTGATACTTTTGTATGTGCTCATCTTACAGGAGCTGTGGCATTGCTGTAGGGAAGTAATTGAACCCAATGACTCAGTGGAAAGGGGAAATGGTGCCACCTCAAAAATTTGGTAAATTCTTCTCCAGCAGATATAGGTCTGAAAGAAATACTCAAAAACGCATATGTGAACATCTCCATTACCATATCCCTTTGAAGCAAAAAGTTATGGTTAGTATATCTCTGAAAACAAGGAAATCCAGGCCATGCATCAACTATACAAACTCAAAACATGAAAACATCTTATAATTTAAGCCCATCCCATATAAACACTGCAGCATAATCCTGCTGGCTTAGCCGTTCCCTATATAGTTCATCACTAATCGTGTGGAAGAGATAAAATGAACAGATTATTAATAAATAGATTTGCAGTGTAGTTCTATGCATACCTAGACCATCTTTAATTGTCTGATCCAGTTGATCAGCAATTGGGGGAAGGAAGCCTTGTTGTGTTTTATGGTCTTTGGGGCTTCTCTACACCGGCCAAGTACCCCAGCTTGCTCCTGTTCTAGAGGCCTGCAGTCCAGATGATGCAGAACTTTTGCTCCATTCTGTCCCTGGACAGTCCTCACCAACCCTGGGGCAGATACGGGGCTGGAATGGTGCAAGCTAGGAAAGAGGCCTTTGTTGTTGTTGTTTTAAAAATACCCAGTTTAATGCATTCCCACTGGGCCAGAACAGATCAGGCCTTGTGTGTCTGTGGGTGCCCATCCCGCCCGGCAGGCCGGCCCTCACTGCTGCTGCCGGTCACCCTTGCTCTGCTGGGTCCAGGCAGCAGGCCTGCAGCATGTGACCAAGACTGTTCACATGCAGGGGGCTTGTCACATGGTGTGGTCAGCTGTCCAGACAGGGTAGAGCAGGAAAAATGGCAGTGGCTGCAGCAATGGGCCAGTGTTCCTGTGTGTACTCTGACCCATTTTCTTCAAGTACCAGCAGCAGATTGGGCCACCTCTGCAGCCAGGATACACCGGCAGGGAGCCTGCTGTTTAAAGAGACAAGTCCTGCATACCATAAGGTGTAACTCATAAATGTGCTCCCCACAGGGTATTCATATGTTGATCAAAGTACCCCCTAAAAAAACACACACACACATTCAAAAACAAAGCCCAGTGGCAATTTCACTCCATAATTGCCATTACACCTTGTTCTCTTGAGTAACAAGCACAAGTAGAGAATTATAATTTTAAGAAGTTGGCTGGAGTGAGAGATAAAAATGGAGCATCAGTTTTTTTTTAAAAAGTGGCCAAAAAGGGAGGGAAAAACACAGTGTGGACCACTCTTTTCTGAGGAGAAGATAATGTGTTATCAATCATAATTCTAGGATGGCTAGAGCCATCATCTTCACAGGGTTTTGAGGATAATGGGTGGATGGGAGCCATGTATACTTTGAGCTCATTGGAGGAAAGGTGAGATAGAAATGTGATTATTAAATTAAATAAATAAATATACTGTAATAATGTGGTGATAAGATTTGAAAATAAATCTCCATCCTATATCAAATTCAACATCTTTAAATATCTACTTCTACTTAGTTATTTATTACCCACCTCTCCCCTCAGGATCGGGGGATATAAAGATGTTGAATATAAATATAAAGGTGTTAAATATAAATATAAAGATGTTAAATATAAATATAGAGAGGGAAGGGTACATTAAGTGTTTTTGACTTCTTGGCAACCTTTTCATTGTTTGGTTTTTGTTAGATGTCAAATATCAAACACTATAAGCTGTCAACCATCAAAAACTGTCAGATGTTATAAGCTATCTGACCATGGTTGTCAAATACCAAATATGATCATACGTCAGCTATCAAATACTGTTGTAGGATTTATCTTCTGATTTACTGGAATATTATCAAAGCATTTGAAGAGTTTCTTCAGGAAATATGAAACATTGTACAGAAATTTCTTTTACATTTGGTATAAAATCGGTTTGGGATAGCATTTTCATTTTGGTTTTAATCATGTCGATGAAATTGTTAATAAAAAAAAATACTGATGTTTGTCAGCTACCGTGCATCTTTAAAATAATAAATATTCTTGTGTGCCAGCTATTAAACCACTGTATGTTGATTATCAAATACAGTCAAACCTAATAAATATGTATGCCAACTGTCAAACATGGTCAAATGTTTAGAGAATAATCTGCAGTAATATCTGCAGAAAATTCTGGAGATGTTTTTGAGAGAAAATTTGCTTTGGCTGTATAATGCATTTGGCTATACAGTGTATATGAGTGTATGTGTGATCGTCTCCCCACTCTTTAACTGAGCTTTCACTCTGAACAACTTTAAGAATGAAATGCTGCAGTGCTATTCATCCACTGCCCCATCTTTGCTAACCTTTCCAGTGTAACTACCAGGAATGGGTCTGAACCAAAGGCAGACTATCCTGGAGTTAAGTGCAGCTTGCCCGCCCCTTTAAATACTCTCAAGTTTCAACTTCAGAAGTCATCTTTGTTGTTTTACCTATTATAAGGAAACCTTTGTCTTTCTGAGCCATGGTATCAAACATCCTTTGAATGTCTGTGAAAGCAGACTTCTGTTTTCTGTTGTCTTTGGGTGATAAGATCAGGCTCTGAACTTGGACACACCAATGGATGGCAGAGCATGATGATTCCCCACATAGAGTTTGGGGGTGGTGTGTGGAGCATGAGGGAGAGGGGAGAGAGATGGGGAACAGGAGGGAGAGAAGGAGGGAGACAATAAGAAACCAGAGCGATAATTTGGTCTGCCTCTGCTTCCTCTGGGCCTCATTAGGCACTTAGCCAGGAAGGCACAAAGGAGCAAAGACCTTGAAATAGGCCTCAGAGGTCCCCTATTCCATCTGTGGGGGCTAAGTGTGAACTGTAAGCCAAATTCATTTAGTTCCCTTTACATAATTGTCAGCTTCGCTCAAAGCAGTTTCTTCTCCATGATTGCAAGGGGAGATAGTCCATTGTTGGCTCTGTTCACTCCATCACGTAAAAACCCATTTGACGGGGCCTGACAGCAACGGCTTGCTAATTACCGGGCCGAATCCAGCGGTACAAGGTTTTGTTGTGTCAACGGCCCCTTGGAACAATCCGGTGATTGTTTTATGAGAAGATTGGGCAGTGGGGGGGGGGAAGAATTGAGCATTTTCACTTCAATTATCCCCATTTGCTGTCATGGCTTGGAGTTGCTCTAGTGGAATGAAGAGAACAAAATAATGAGCTAGGCCGCAACCCCCCTGGGAGCAGCAGCCCAAGCCTGAAGAGCTAGCTCACTGGTATCTTTGCCCGCTACCCCTGCCGTTACTAAGAGAGAGGGATAGACAGTAGCCACACTCAAGATTAAGGGGTCTGTGAGGGCTTCCATGTTCCAGTTCGAGAGATCTGTAACTAAGCTGCAAGAAATTTGCTCCACAATGAAATTTCACAGGTCTTGGCCAACTATTTCCCTCTTTAGTTTCACTGCTTTATTTCTAAAGGACTGGTTAATCCATTAATATCCAGAGATTATCAGTTTCACGTGCTTTGCCAGCCAAAGGTCTATTTTGTTCCTTTCCATCGTTCCTTTCTTAAAATGCCAGTGGTTTCAATGCACTTTTCTCATTCTCTGCAAAGGGATCTCAGTGCAAACATCTGTGTATGATGTTGAGCTTGCTTGTTTAATTGTTGCAACTGAGTCTGAATTCTCATATCTAAAGTATTTCTGTATTTTCTTGGGATTCTAGCATCTCTATGGGTAGGACTGAGGGACCTTTCATGCTACACCATTATAGCACTATGGTTTTACTTCAGTTGCCATGGTTATATCCTGAGGAATTCTGGGAATTGCAGTTTGGGGAGCACTAGAATTCTCAGTTAGAGATTTCCAGTGCCGCACCAAACTACAATGCCCAGGATATCAGAGGCTTCAACTACAGAATGTGGAAACATAATGCTACAGTTGTATAGTATGAAAGGGACCTCATACTGCAACATAAATAGACTAGTCCCTGTAGGCCAGGTAAACTCAATCTGGACTTTCTCATTATAAGCTGCTGAATGTTTGGGGCTCATGTGCCTTTAACTATTAGCTCTAATTTGGCTGGGTGAATCAAGCCCCTGGACAAACTGATGGGTAACTCATAATGGCTTTGGTTATTTTACCAATGCTGCAAGGGAAGAAATATAAGTGATTTGTGCTTCCTCTTCCACTGTTAGCAGATCTTTTGCAAAGGAGAAGAACATACCCTCAAACATTTCACAGATGAAATTTGGGAGACGTGGTAAAGCAACATCAGTGTTACAAAAGCTGCTAATGAGGAAGAACAGACAAGCTAGGAGAAGTTTCTGCAGTTTGCCTTTGCCTTACTGTACTGGGAAGGGCAACATCCTGCCCTCTCTTTCTCCTCTTCCACCAGCTAAGTTTACTGAGTGCAAACTACTTTTGCACTTTGAACTCAGTTTGCAGCAATTGAAGGAAGCCATGGACAAAAAGGAAAAGTGGGAAACTTGGACATTTTAAAAGCAGCTGGAATAGTGGGATGGCAAAGAATTAATTGAGACTATGGAGATTTTCACACAGAGAAAGCAACCCCCAGGGAGATCGTGACAGAAACGGGGCTGTTCCAGGTCCAGCGCTCCGTTTCGTACGCCCCCTTCCTTCTCCTGATCTCCCATCGTCCTCCCTCCGTGCTGCTTCCATTTCCCTCCCGCTGTGTTCCACAATTTTTTAATGAATAGTAAAAAATAGCGGGAGGGAAATGGAAGCAGCACGGACGGAGGACAGTGGGAGATCGAGAGAAGGAAGGGGGCGTGCAAAACGGAGCGCTGGACCCAGAACAGCCCTGTTTCTGTCATGATCTCTCCAGGGGTTACTTTCCCCATGTGAAAATCTCCTGTCCCTGCCAAATCAGGACAGTAGGAGGATATGAGAAAAGATGCATATAGTGTGATAAGATGCATGAAGGAATACATCTCTTGCTACAGGGGACATGGGCATTTCCTCCCCTCCACATAACAGCCTAAAACAGCAGCCAAGGAAACATGAATCGTCTCAAGTTTCGTTCATCAGCCTTGTCTAGTGAGTCCAAATCACCCTCAGTCTCAGGAAGCAATGACACACAGGACAACAATACTGTATTACAAAAGGCAGCCATTGCAAGTGTCCATCCATGAAACGGCTCTTTGGCTTAAAGATTTATCCAGCACAGAGTTATTCTACTTTTTCAAAACACAAACCTGAACACAATTCTGTTACACGCATTCCTTGAGAGTGTTAACTACAGACTGGACTATGAAGCTTTCTGCCCAGCAGAGATCATGATGGAACATTTGGATGTTGCACAACATCCTCAGAGTTGTATCATTAGTAGTTTCCTTTGTGGTCTTACTGAGGGAAAAACAGTAATTTTGCTAAAGTGACAAAAACTCCTTAAATAAATACATCATCCTGTAGTGGTCAGAGAGATCTCTGGGGAATTCCGTAGGCTGCCTGCTACTTCCTCCCACTCAGTTAAGAGGTTTTGTAGACTGACTTAGTGCAAATGGTGGCTGACTGGTTGATCCAGCCACCAAGAATTCCATCCAACCTACCTATCTCCCCTCTTCCAGCCAAGTGGGATGGACACAGAAGAAATTAGGCTTGAACCCAGTATGCATTTGTCGGTTTCTGTTGCAAGAATGTCTTCTCAGGATTTGCAAGATCCTATATCACTTATAACCATCAGTAGGAAAGTTGGAAGTTACTACTTAATTTTGTTCCCCTTTATTTTTATTGGTGTGTGTCTATTAGGAGATTATCAGACACTTTTAAAAAAACCCAAGGAGCTCGTGAGAACGACGTCACTGTACCACCAAAGGGTCCCGATATTGCACAATGTCGTCCTTTCTCGTGCTTCCTCCATTCTCCCTCTGTTCTGATGTGATGAAAAGGCGCCACTTTTCATTAGTGGAAACTGATTTTTTGTCACTCCAGCATGGAGGGAGAACAAAGGAAGCACAAGACAAGGACGTGTGCAATATTGGGACCCTTTGGCGGTACAGTGATGTCTTTCTCGTGAGTTCCTTGGGGTTTTTTTTAAAGCATCTGATAATCTCCTTAGTAATTCTTTTGTAACTTTGTGTTGTGGCATTTTTCTTTTTCTTTTCTGTTTTCCTATGTAGTTTTATATGACAGAAAACTCTTTTAATAAAAATTATTTATTTATATACACACACACACACACACACACACACGGATTTGCAAGATCCTGAGGAATAGATCAAGACCAACAGGAATCCATGAGATAAAAACAGTCCAAGCTGCAGGAGAGATAATAAATAAATAAATGTATAGTAGCATGGTATACGTGCGTTCAATTTATTCTTGCAACTGGACTAGGCCTCTTGCATAAATGATTTATACACCTCTATATTTGTGTGCAATTATGCCATAGCCCACAGTAATAAAGAAATCAAAACATCAGTATTATATTATATATCTCTGTATTGTTATCAATATCTATTTATATTGATCAAACAGACAGATAAATAAATAGGCATAGTGACTACTTTGTACCAGCATTCCTGTGTCACTGTTGGAATAGAAATATAGTAGGACCCCCGTATCTGCTGGGGATTGGTTCTGGGGGCACTGTGGGTACTGAAAAGCCGTTTGGGCTGGAAGTCAACCTGAAGAAAATGGAAGTTCTCTACCAGCCTGCACCACAGGATGAACACCACCATCCCCACATTGCCTTAGGCAAATCTGTGCTTAAGTCAGTTCAGCAGTTCATCTACCTGGGAAGCATCATCTCCTCAGATGCCAAAATTGACAAAGAGATCGATCACAGATTAGCAAAAGCATATAGTGCATTTGGGAGACTTTACAAAAGAGTCTAGAGTAACAAACACCTGAGGCAAAGCACAAAAATCAGTGTGTATAGAGCCATTGTACTGTCTATTCTCCTTTACGGGTCTGAAACATCTATCACCTATCGCCAACACTTACGAGTCCCCGAACGCTTTCATTAGTGCTGTTTATGCACAATCCTAAATATACACTGGACTGACTATGTGACAAATGTTGCTGTCCTTGAGCAAGCAGGGATCACCAGCATTCAGGCCATGATATTGAGAACACAGCTATGCTGGGCAGGGTATGTTTCGAGGATGGAGGACCATTGCCTCCCAAAAATAGTACTCTACGGTGAACTCGCCACAGGTCAGTGTAAGAGGGATGCTCCAAAAAAGTGATATAAGGACTCCCTGAAACAACATCTCAGGCTCAGCCAAATTGATCACCAACAATGGTCCACTCTGGCCTCACATTGGGAGGCATGGAGACGCACTATCCACAATGCTGCAGCCTTATTTGAGAGCTCATGCCGAACAAGTTTTGAAGAGAAACAACAATGCAGAAAGAATCACAACCCAGAAACATCACCCAAGGAGATCTTCTGCTGTGCTTTCTGCAACTGGACATGTTTATCTCAGATTGGCCTTTTCGGTCATCAGCGCGCTTGCAGAAAGCATGGGATGAGTCCTTCCTGAATCTTCATTTGCGAAGAAAAAGCCAGAGGATAATAGCGAACACTATTGAAAATAATAGGGCTTACAGTTTAAAATCCTCCAGTGCCTTGGAGGACCTAGAAAATGGCTAGAGAGGACACGTTTTCTAGGAAGACTCTATGGTAGGTGTGCTGTTTTGTGTCCCATGGATAATAGAATCAGTGGATAACAAATCAGTGGATACGGGGGTCCTACTGTAAATGTGGACTAAGATCCTGCCTCATCTTCTTCTTCATCATCATTGTTGTTGTTATTGTTATTAACTTGATTTATATCATGCATTTTCCTCAAGACAGGGACTCAAGATAGTTTAAACATAAAAAAACCCAAGAATGTACAAAAAGTCAACATTAAAACTAAATTAAACCATATTAAAAGCATGCACTTTTTAAAAGATGTTAACAAACAATTTAAAAACAATACAGCACTTACAGCCCCTTGTTAAAACCC
This sequence comes from Gambelia wislizenii, assembly GCA_030847615.1. Taxonomy (NCBI): domain Eukaryota; kingdom Metazoa; phylum Chordata; class Lepidosauria; order Squamata; family Crotaphytidae; genus Gambelia; species Gambelia wislizenii. The sequence goes on along the minus strand of JAUMIR010000006.1, from coordinate 135,123,812 downwards.
TTCCATTCTGAAACCTTGTTTGAATAAAAAGGTTTTTGCTTTCTGATGGAAGGACAGTAAGGAGGGGGGCATTCTAGCCTCCCTAGGGAAAGAGTTCCAAACCCAAGAGCAGCCACCCAGAAGGCCCTCTCTTGTGTTCCCACCAGTTGCACCCGTGAAGATAGTGGGACTAAGAACAGGACCTCCCTTGGGGATTGCAGGGTCAACGCAGGCTTGTATGGGAAGATATAGTCTGACAGATGGCCTGGACCTAACCCATGTAGGGCTTTATAAGAGTTTTGCCATTGTAGCTATGACTGACAATGCCCCCCAACCTATTTTTGAAGTCTAGCCATTCCCCAACCAAAGTATTTTTGAGGTGGTGGAGTCTGGAGCCCTGAGACATGATATCTGCAGCGCCCTCCCAGTCACTGAGTGCCATGAGAATAGGCAGCGGGAGAGATCCCTCAGGGTCCTGCTACAGCTGCTTGTCCCAAGGCACCCTACAGCTGGGAGCACACTGTGGGTGGTATTTGCCAGTGTTCCAATCTCCAGTGCCTCAGAAACATTTGGTTGGGGCATTGCCAAGCTGTGAAGACAAGACTTGTGAGTCACATTTGGCCATTCATGACCATCAATGTGAACCCATTGCATTTAGGCTACCATAAGTCCAGCTTATGATAATATAACTGCTGAACAGGATGTCATCCAATATATTTCAAAACCAATGTCCTCCCCCATCAAAACAAAACAAACTAGTTGGTGCTGTAGTCGTACCCATTCATTCTAACCTTATTTCTTAGCCACCTTTCCAAATTGCAGTCGTCCCAAACCAGTTACAAATACCAGGCCGTACATTTCACTATCGGATTGTAAGGCCACTTTACATTTATATGGTTTTAAAACAAGAGGGAACTATAATAAAGTTTGAAGCACTAAAATACAATACAGTTCCAAAAAACAGAGCAGTAACAAATACAGTTAAGCTGAGAATCCCATTCTTGAGAGAAAGGATTTAAATTGAATGAATGAATGAAATTGTTTCAGTTAAAAGTCAGAGAAAATATATATGCCTTCTAAGTCCTCTTAAAGACAGCCAGAGAGGGAGACAGATATATTGGGCATGGGGGGAGGGGAAGAATTCCATAGTAATTCCATAAATTACTGATTTTAATGACAGGCCACTGAACAGGATTATCGTTTAAGATTAAACCATTCAGGGCTATAAAGGTGAATGCCAGCATTTGAACTGGGTCCAGAAAGTGCAGGTGGTACCAAACTGGTGTAATATGATCTCATGGTCTAGCCCCAAGAAGAACAGGACCAACTGTTTTTCAGTACCAGCTGAAATGTCCAAGTTGTCTTCAAAGACAGTCCCTCAGAGAGTGCATTACAGTAGTCTAGTATGGAACTTATTAGAGCAGTGGTTCTCAAATCGGGGTCCAGGGACCCCCAGGGGTCCCTGATGTCCTCACAGGGGGTCTGTGAAGGCTTGAAAGTGCAGTGGAGTGGCCATGTGACAGGAGCCAAGGAAAAGGCCAGCTGGCTTAATGGTAGCCTGCAGCGATTTGCCATATTCAGAAGGAGGGGGGCAAAAACTGGCATATACTGTGTGCTAGGAGATTTTGCGGTTTTCCATGAAGTTTTTTAAATACTGCATGAGGAATGCACATTCCCTCTCATTGGGAGAAGTGATTCGATATGAATCGCTTTCCAATTGGAGGGAAAGCACAAAGCTGATTGGCCAGATGAGGGGGGTGGGGCTTCCTAACAGGGCAAGCACCCACTGCTGCCATGTTAGATTTTTGCCCTCATGAGCAATCGCTAAGGTGATAAAACAGGGTGGAGGTTTTTTTGCTTTCCTGTTAAATTGAAAAATCGCTGTATCCCACCTTGGACATTGTGGTTTGTTTTTAAAAGTTTGGCAGCAGCAAATTGAGGTAATTTCAAACGTGAATAAATCACTCACAGCCGCCATCTTGCATGTGAAACTTATAGGGGCAAAAACATCATTAAGACAAGTCGCAGCCACTGTGGAATGCCATTACTGCGGAGCAATCCATTTCCCCCCCTTGTATTGATAAGCCCATTATATCCCAGTTTCTCTTTCATCCTCCTCCTTTAGCCCTTTACCCCTTTTTCCTTAGCTTGCACTTACAGGAATTAACTCAGCAAAAGGGATATGAGGCGAGGGGTAGAATCTTGCCCTTCCCATTAGCCTCAGGCAAAAGCAAACTGCAGCAGCCTCTCCCAGCTTGTGTGTTCTTCCTCATTAATAACTTTTTCCATCTTGACCACATTCTGATGTTGCTTCGCCCAGTTTTCATTCATATTTCCCCCATTGACGGGACACAAAAGAAGGCCTCCTCCTGCAGACCACAGTTCTCAGCAGGTATATGTTGGTGGTGCCGGTGGGAGTTAGAGTCCAAAACATTTGGAGGGCCAAAGGTTCCCCATCCCTGCTTTAGAAGCAACTGATCATTTGATGCTTTTCTCACATAGTATATTTTTGAAGGCTCAAGTAAATTCCTGAAAGGTTCAGTGACACAAACCAGCTCAGTCCACACAGCTAGTGATAAAACTTATCTCAGTAATCAATAGTCAGTGTAATGGAGGTGTCCATTTATCTTGGGAAAGGATGGCAGTCTCTATACAACACAGATATAATTACACTTGCTACCTGTGGGTAGTGGGGGGGGGAAATACCATTGACCCACTAATTACCTAAAATGCTAGGTAGCAAAACCTTGAGTTAAATATTAGCAGAAGGCAGACAGGAAGGTGCCACACTGTAACATTTGCAATTACTTTTATTTCTGGAAAACTTGGGATGCAGTTATAATAATAACCGTGAGAATGCAGAATTCACAGGGTAAAAAGGGGGTGCTTATTTATGGCCACAGCTGAGAGCAAATCTCAGGCAGTACTGTTCAGAAAGGATGCAAAATGCATCAAATTGCACAAATGAGAAAGCCGCACACTCTACCAGCTAGCCTGTGGCACTCACTTGGTGGGTGGGTGGAGATGTCCTATCACTATTGTTAAAGCACAATTTTAATTAATTAATTAGGTATTTATACCCCACTCTTCAGCCACTAAGGCTATCAGAGTGGCTTACAAATGGTTAAATAATAGCAATTTACACATCTACACTGCATTAAGCAGTTTCCAATGTGTATTAGCCAATTGTCCCCACAAACTGGGTATTCGTTTTACCAGGTACTCAATTTTTCTGTCAGTTTGGTGGGGTCTTATATATGAAATATAACATGGGCTGATATCCTTTGGTTATTTACCTCAGGTACTAAAATATCTGAGGCCACACCATCTAAGGGACTTCTCCCACCACTCAGCTTCAGTGAGAAGACTCCAGGGGTCCTTTCATAGTACACAGTTATAGCACTATGATCCTACTCTAAGGGCTCATCTACGCCAGCCTGGATACACCAGCTCCCCACCAACATATCCTGGCTGTGGAGGTGGCCCATTCTTCCCCCGTTACCTGAAGAAAATGGGCTGAAGCCCACATAGGAGCACCAGCTGTTGCTACCACTGCCGCCGCCGCCACCACCATCATTTTCCTTGCTCTGCTGGGTCCGGGCAGCCAGCCACACCATATGATAAGGCCCCCTGCATGTGACCAGCCTTGGTCACATTCTGCAGGCCTGCTGACCGGACCCAGCAGACTACAGGCAACAGGGTGGAAGCCGCAAGGGTCAGTTTGCTGGGATGGGTTCCCATGGACATGTGGGGCCTGATCCATCCCATCCCAGTGGGAATGCAAAGCCCCGAGAGAGCGGGGAGTTCGGGGCAGAGGCGCTTTTCAGCCACCATCACCTGCCCTTTCCAAAGCAGCGATGGCCTTCTCCTGAAGCCCATAGCTGCCTTGGGAAGGGGTGTGTGAAGAGCCTCCCTCCCACCCCTCCCTTCCCTTCCCAAGGCAGATCGCTGCCTTGGGAAGGGGGGGTGAAAAACCTCCCTTCCACCCACCCCTCCCTTCCCTTCCCAAGGCAGATTGCTGCCTTGGGAAGGGGGGGTGAAAAGCCTCCCACCACCCAGTTCATTTCTTAATCACGGTTTTTTCACATTTGCGAGGGTTGGCTACCCCTAACCCCCACGAATGTGAAGGGATGACTATATACCGTTTATCAGTGCCAAAGCTCTCGCTAAGCAGTTTACGTTGTTTTTTAGCTAATTGCCTGCAACAAGCTGGGTACTCATTTTACCAACCTATAGAAGGATGGAAGGCTGAGTCAACCTTGGAGCCCTCTGAGATGGAACTCATAACCTTGTGGCTTGCAGTACTGGCATTTAACCACTGTGCCACCAGGGCTCAGTGATTAATGTTATTAATGAGAAAGAACATACAAGTAGAAGAGGCTGCAGCAGTTTGCTTTTGCACCTTTAAATCAGTTTGCAGAAATTGAAGTAAACCAAGGACAAAGAGGGAAGTTGGAGGGGGACAGAAACTGGGCATTTTAAAAGCTGAAAAAGTAGGATAGCAGAAGATTAATCTAGTCCCTGGACTAGAACTCTGGAGACCAGAGTTCAAATCCTCACTCAGCCATGGAAACCCACTGGGTGGCCTAGGGCAAGTCACACTCTCCCAGCCCAAGAGGAAAGCAAAGGAAAAACCCCTCTGAACAAATCTTGCCAAGAAAACCCTCTGATAGATACACCTTAGGGTTTCCATAAGTCAGAAATGACTTGAAGGCACACAACAACAATCACTTCTCACATGTTTTCTAAGGTAAATAGCTCAGGCATTGTATTTTTTCATCAAAGGAGAGTTGATCCAGACAGTAGATCATGTTTGTTGATCTTTTCTCTATTCCCAACCAGTGGTGTAGTGAAGTCTTGGCTTGAAGACGTGGGACTTTTTGATTACCAAGGACAATGCCATCATGTGCTAAATCACCTCCCCACATCACAACTTCCCTGTTTCTTCTAAGTTTTTAGAAGCAATCCACACAGCAACTTATCCCCATTGTAAGCGAAAGTATCTAATGAATTAGGATGGTTTAATCTTGAATGACCAATGAAGATTCATTAGCTTTACCAAAGACCTGTTCATGACAAAGTATGATTTTTTTAAAAAAAGATATACATCAATACCATACCCTCCAACATTTCACAGAGGAAAACCAGCACAGGTGTGGCCAAGCAACAGTGGTGCATGGTCAAGATGGCAAAAGTTATAGAAAGGGAAGAAAACACAAGCTAAGTGAAGCTGCATCAGTTTGCATTTGCCTTAGCTTACTGGAAGGGGATTCTACCTCTCCTCTCTTCTTCCCCGTGTTGAGTTAATTGAGCACTCTTTGAATTCAGTTGCAGCAAGTGAAGTATGCTGAGGACAAAGGGGAAAGGTGGGAGGAGGGGAGAAAAATCAGGACATTTTAAAAGCAGCCTAAAAATGGGATGACAGAGGATGAATCAGGACTGTCCCTGCTAAATCAATACAGTTGGAGGGGATCCTGCACTACTGGTCCCAACATCAGCGGTCATTAGAACAGAGAAGAGCAGTCCAGCTGAAGGGAGAATGTAGTAAACAGTCCACTTCTTCATAAGCTATCTTGGTCCTAAGCCAAAAAAAAAAGTACTTTTAAGAGCATCATCAGCATTTTGAAGCAGGTCCACACAGCAGCCACAACATATGAAAGCTACTCACTCTGAGAGTCATGGAAACACTGCCAGAACAGAAGCACTACCACCCTCTGGCCGGCTGTACACCCACCAATCTTGTTAGGCATCACTGTGCCTGGCATCTATCCAGGACTAGAGTCAGAACTGGCACAGTCCTCATGTGGCTTATGGCTCCAGGTGTCAAGTCATCAGGGCAATGACAAGCAATATCTAGAAGTGGCCTGAGCCATTTTGGCATAGCTTTCCTTTTTCTTAGCTTAACTGTTGTGGCTCCCCACCTTGAAATATCATTGCATTATTCTGTTCAAGAAATTCTGGGAACTCATATGACTACTGTTCCTGGAATTCCATGAGAACAAGGAATGATGATAAAACTATTTTAAGTTAGCAATGTAGGCCTTTCCTGCACAGTTAATTTTAAGCACTATATAGATTCCAAATGTGTTTGCAAGTATTCATTCAGACAAAGCCTGGTGCAGCTTTCAACTCTGGAAATTAAATTTATTTCCCAAAGACAGATGACATATGCTTAGGCCATCCATTCCCAACCTGCAAATGTGTTTGATGACAACTCCGTCATTTCCACTCAGCATGGCTTGAAATTAGTGGTTTCTTCAATGCATCTGGAGGGTACCAAGTTGGTGAAGGCTAGTCTAGTCTGATTGTGGGTTGAAATGATGTAGCTTTATTAGGATTTTCTTCTTCCTTTTAAATTTGGTTTGTGGTAGAGCATGTATATGTACGATAAGCCATATATTCCAGTTATGAATCCGTTTATTAGTCAGTTCCCTGGCCTGCATTCCTAATTTGATTGTTGAGGATTAGATGCATCTACTCAAGAGTGGCATATAAAACTGGAAATTAGTCTGAACTGCCAAGTTTAAACAAATCTCTATATACGCTGTAAGTAGGAAAACAATTTGCCACATCAAATGAAGCGAGAGATCTCCATTAATTCTCCAGGCTTACACTCCGTTTCTTCCATGAACAGAGCAGTTTATATCAGTGTCACTAGAAATGAAGCCGATTGCCTTAAAACCTGCTGTATTTGCTACTGTTGGCAGAACTCTTCCCAGAGGGAGCAATTGGGAGAAAGTTAACCTTTGTAGACTCCTGACAGAGTACTCAATTAGCTCTATCATATACAATGGGGTAGGAAAAGTCCAAGGCCTGGTCTATACAAGGAAAAAAATCATTACCCACCTCAATTCTGGTTCCTTTTAAATTAACTTTTAAAAGTAATGTACAGAGCTTGGAGCATATTTTAACATAAGAGGAAGTATCTTGTTTTTACCATAAAATTCAATTTTTACTTACAGGGACCCTATGAATATGAGACTTCCAAGAATCACTGCTATTAAAAGCCTTGCTCAAGTCTTGCACACTCTGGGCTGTGGCTTCCTCGACTGAATCAATCCACTGTAACCCTCTTTTCCTGTTCCCTTCAACATTATTGAGCATTTTTATCTTTTCCAGTGAACCATGTTGTCTCATGATGTGTCCATACTAAGACAGCCTCAGTTTAGTAATTTTGGCTTTTAGTGAGAGTTCAGGCTTGATTTTTTTCCCTCAAATCTATTTATTTGTGCAATACCTCCAAAAGAGACAAGAGGACACACCTTTGCATCAAGTTTTTGTGTGTGATTTGTACATATCGATGTGAATTTAGAAATAATTATAGTGAATTTGCAACACATTTCTCCATAGTAGGGAAAACTGTGACCAGGTACCCTGTGTGCCTGTTTGCTTAGTATGCTGCCCAGGTGCTAAGTGTGGATGAGTGACTTCAAGGCCCCATCTCCCAGTTATTCTTTCTATTTAAACCAGACATAGGCTGCAACACTGGCTGCTGTTTGAACACAGAGTTTTAGATCATGTATTTTACTGGTGCAAGTGTGACAAGGAGAAAACACAAATTACTAGCAGTCTTCTCTTGGTATTTTTCTGTCTGTCTTTAGATTGCTCAGACCCCTTCTAATGTGTGAAATGACTGGAACTTGATGGGCAATGCTAGGACTGGGTTACACAACTTGTAATGTGATTCATAAAATGTATGACCAATTGTGTGTGTTTCTATGTGTGTTTAGCACTAGATGTTTTCCCTGGCTTCCAACTCTCAAATCCAATTTCAGCCAGCTCCCCAACCCAAGCTATTTAATGAGCTCATTTGCTTGTGTCCCAGCTAGTACAGAGATATAAACAGCCTTAATAGCTGTTTTGTGGCACTTTCCACCCCCTGCTTGGCTTCATTCTTCTCCTTTTACCCACATCAAGGCGCAACACTCCAACTAAATCATCCAGCCATTTTGTGAAGGCCACGTCCTGTAACAGGATTAATTTTTCTTTCTTATCACCTTGTGTTTTTCTTTCCATTGCTACACGCAGTTCAAGTTTTAAAGGGGAAGGATTTCAGGTACAAGGCTGATTTAGTGTGCATATATAGTGTGTATCTTTAATTTCATTTTGAATCTATAGATTTTTTAAAAATAAAAAGTATGTACGCATATGTACATGCATGCCTTCAAGTCACCTATTGATTTATGGTGACCCCAAGAATTTCATAGGGTTTTCATAGGCAAGGTTTACTCAGAGGTGGGGTTTTGCCAGTTCTTTCCTGGGAAATGTAGCCTACAGCGCCTGATGTTCATTGGCAGTCTCCCACTCAAGTACTAACCAGGGTTGATCCTGCTTAGCTTCCAAGATCAGATGGGATCTGGTGCCTTTATGTTATTGATTGTTTAGCCACCATCCCAGATGGCTAGCAGCTGTTAAAAGCCATAAAACACAATAAAACTATGAAGCATAATTTTATAAAGTAGACAGATAATATGAGACCTTTTTAAAATACACCATATCTATATCTGAAAATATATCAGTCTGAAAATTTTCCAAATTGCAGATAACCATGCTGGTTGAATAGGGGGAAAGTCCAAAAGCAACAGTAGCATCATACATTTTATTAGGACAAACATAGGCAGCCCTGACAGTAGAAAAGGTGAAGCTGCTGCCTTAGGCAGAAGATTCTGAGTTTCAGGGAGAAGCAACAAATCATTACAGGTAGTTTCACTATCAGGGATGAGGAAAGGCACTTTGAGATAGCTCCTTTATAATTCAGACTAAGGACATTATCAGACTAGCATCTTAAAACTCTAATCCTGCGTCGTGCGAATAAGGAAAGCAGAAACATTGTGGCATAATCACAGTAATTTTTGCACATTGCCATAATCACAGGATTAAAACTCACACCACAGTAACACTTGTCATTGCATTGTCTTAGATTAAAGCAGTACTTACGATTTGTAGTGGCCCGCACATTCTCCCTCAAGGAAAAATGTTTATTTACTTCCATGGTCTCCCATGGGCACAATTTTGGCGGGTCTCACAAGAAGACACAAGACTCCCCAAGTCCCTTAATTGTAAAAGTTAAGAAAGATATAAGTGCTTAAACAAACCTAAAAATGTGTCAAAAAATTGGAACAGATCATCAAAAGAACATCTAATGGCTCGTTTTCCCATTCTCAACAAGAAGTGTTCTCTCTGGCAACAGAGAGGCATGAAAGAGGACAGCCCATTCCCGCTGTAATCTCATGATTATAGTGGGACATGTTTTTGCACACTCTTCGGACATTTTCAGACTAGTCTTACTGCGCACGAAGACTCTGGGAGAGGTATGCCGCTATCGCGCAGCAGGGGGTCCGTTTCGGATGACACCATCCCTCATCCGTGTCACTTCCGTGTTCCATTGAAGGCAACCGCACCATTTTTTATTCACGGACAACATAACCACACCATTTTTTACTCACGGACAACTGCTGTGAGTAAAAAATGGTGCAGTTGCCTTCAATGGAACATGGAAGTGACACGGACAAGAGATGGCATTGTCCGAAACGGACCCCCTGCCGCGCGATAGCGGCGTACCTCTCCCGGAGTCTTCTTGCACAGTAAGACTTGTCTGAAAATGTCCTTCAACATCATGAGAGCTATTGACTGGTTCTCCCATGAACTGAAAGCAACGGATTATTTGCGGCTGGAGCAGACAATGAGCACGCTAAGACTACGACATCATGCGATAAGGGGGACCCCTTTGCATTCACATGGCATGGTAATAACGTGATTTTTGCTACATCTGATAAAGGCCTAAAATGCAGAGCATATTCTACACCCTCTTGACTTCAGATCTACCCGTCACCACTGGACAGACTTTGGGAGGGAGGGGTGGACTACATGGAAATTCATACATATTTTAGTAAACCCTTTTCATACTGTACACACTTCTAAAACATTTTTTTCTTAACTTAAACATTTTCCCATTGACTATAGCATGTTTGTGAGCATTTTTCAAATATACACAATCTGCATTGCATGCTTTTCTTTGCAAACAATTCAAGAAGCAAAGTGGGAGGAGAGAATCTGTCTCTTGCAATTTCATCCCAGTGATGGGGAATGAAAAGATATGTGCACAGTCTTTCAATAGTTACACACATACACACACACATATATATATACCCACAAAAATAAGTTCTATTAATATAAATATCTTTTCTATGCCTTGCTCCATCAATTTCCTTGATAAAGGGGGACAGAATTCTGGAAAGCAAGGGCAAGCAGAATTGCTTGTTAACATAAAATTTGACCAGTCCTTCCTAAAATGTGCTAACTGGGCACATTTGGGAATAGCCAATCTTAACATCCAGGTCTTTCCAGTCAGCATACAAACACTTGTTTGGAGAAAGGCTTTTCTGGGTTTGTCCTTGTTTTGAGATTGGCACATAACCTAATCACACATTTTTGTGTTATAGCCCTTGCTGGTTATGAAAGTAAAGTTTCTCATCCAGGCAAAGAGCTGTAGCTTAAGGCAGCAGTATAGTTGCTAAAATTCATTGTTCAAGTTTAATCTATTAAATGCTAAACTGCTTAATCAGAGATTATTAAGAATTCCGATGAAGAGCTTTTGCTAAACACCAGACTGCTGTCATAGAGGGTTTTGTTGTCTGAACTTCAAGTGAAACCCAAAAGTGCATTAAGTATTTAATACCTAAACAATGTACAATGTTATTAGAATAATCCAACAGGAGGGCATAGATATTAGCACCCTGGCATTCTCCTGAATGCTGCTAAAGAAGACTTTTGATTGTTTAGGATTTGCAGCTAAGCAGCATGGTAATTACACCATTGACACAGATGCCAGACTGGAGAGAAGTTCATTGCCATGCCACATCATATCAAGGAGCACCATCCCCCAACCTGCTGCTCTGTAGATTGTATTGGACTACAACTCCCATCATCCACAGCTAGCATGAACAATGGCAGCATAACCTATGGTTTTTAGGCATGAGAGAACTTTAGAAATAACGGTCAACATCCTAGATTGGCTACTTAGTTAAGTACACTTAAGTAGTGTCTCCTGGACTGACCTCATGGTCCTACATTATTGGCCACCAGCTGCTGTGAGTGGCAGAAGTCCATCCTCCTGTTAATCAAGGTGCTACAGATGGATATTTCCACTCCCCTCCTGTTAATGATCTCTGGTGTGACAATCAGCAGCAGGATCCCTGTTGTAATTCCTCCTTGCACTAGAGACCACTGGCAGGAAGGCGGAAATGCCAGTCTGCTATGCCCTGATGAACATGAGAACAGACCTCCATTGCTCACAGTGGCTGGTGACCATTAAGGTAGAATTGGGGACAATTGTGGCAATGGTGCCATGATTGTGAATACCTAGGCTTTTGCGGATACAAATCAGTTACAGGTGCACAACTTTAGTTGCCTAGATGAGAAGACAGAATGCAGGTTGGTGCACATTATCACAGATTTGCAGCAGTGCTCATTTGTCTCCATAGTCTTTTGGCAAATCTATTGTATGCAAAGCTATCCACGTTGAAAGTGCACTTGCAGCCATGCCTGCAAATTCAGGTGGTAGCTGAGAGTACAGCATGTTATTATTCTCCATACATGTTGTCGCCGCTGCACAATATTTTTTTAACTTGTAAATCAAACGTGCACACCTGCGACCTTCTGCTTATAAAAAGCTCTTTGGTCGCCTCAGCACAGCCAAACAGTGCACACTTGATAACATGAAATGCAAAAATGGCACTTCTGGCTACTTCCTTACCAGTAAGCCCACTCGCCGCCCACACATTGGACCAATCCATTATCCACTTCTGCCCTCGCTGAGAATGCACAGTGTCCTGAATTGGATGTCCAAACATGTGATAATGTGCAGGTCCACGCATTATTTAAAAAAAATTGCAAAAATCCACAAAGGCTCCCCCCCCCCCGCAGTAGATGGAGTTTTTGGCCCCTCTTCTTCCAAATACTGTGAATCTCATACGCAGCGTGTTAGATAGAACGTATTTCAGGCCACTTTATAGCACCAGTATGGAATGTAGTGGCTGAGCAATAAGGCACTGAGTGGCTTGGGGAAGGAAAGGGATGCCTGTGCAGCCCTAGCTGCACTTCAGCAGCCAGGATAAAAGAACACCCATCTTCTTCCCAGCTCTTTAGCATTATATGGTGGAGAAAAGGCCTGTAAATACAATGGCAGAGCATTAAACTCCACCAGTCATCAAACAGGATCACAACCATTGTGCTTCATGGATAGGTATCAAAATGAATTCTTTTTTCCCTTTGTTGTGTTAAGCCACAGCCTACATCTTCCATTGCCTCTTCCCTTTTTCCATAATACTACCACTTCCCTAATATTATTGTTCAAAACTGACCATTTCTTTGCTGGGGATCAGGGTACCACAGCCAGGAGTATATTGGTGGCGTATGCTTGTATAATCTTCAGTTATGCCAGGGTATATACTTTGATGAAGGTTGCACAGGGAGGCATTGACTACCTCCTTGTGCAACACCCTCCTTTTTGGCTGCACATCACAGTTTAAGAGTAATGGCAAAAGAATGGGGAGGCACCCAAGGACACCAGTGGAAGTGAAGCCCCAGAGTAGCATGTCCCACCTTGTCTTATTGCGTTACATTGGCGTGTTTCAGCTGCTCTCCCATTCGAGTCCCATGGGAGATGGTGGTAAAGGTGGGTCTTTTTGCTAACGGATTTTTCCAGTTAGCAAAAAGACTCACATTTACCACCATCTCCCATGGGAACGGAATCGGAGAACAACTGAAACACAGCAACATTGTGCAATAAGGCAAGGTGGACTGCCACTTCCTTCCCTCCTGTGGTAAGCCTCTTAGCACTGAAGGTCTAGGATAGCAAAAGTTGTTCCTTTTTCATGACCATGCAAATGCACCTGCGTATCAACCCACCCCCATCCCATCAGGCTGCATTGCACAACTGGGCAATGTGTAAGCCCAGCATAGTGACAGTAAAAGAGACTATGGAGATTATCAGACAGGAATGCAAAAAGCGTTCCTGTCCCACAATCTCCAGACCCATCCCTGTCCCAGCACAATAACCCTCCCCATCTTCTCCTGTGTCCAAAGGCAGCCCAGGCATGAATGGAGCTCTAACGAGTTCTGTTCACTTCCTGGGCTGAAATCCCACCCGTTCTCACGAGAAGACGTGAGTATGGGAAGTTCAAAAAGAAAAAGAAAAATAACACACACAAAAGTTCACAAAAGCACTAAAAACTAAACACACACTAAAATAATAATAATAATAATCTGGGGAGGGTACAAAAAAGAGGGTAGCCTATCTGGTTCTTGCAATCCTATCTGGAAGTGTTCTGGCAGGACCGCCCATTGACACTGTTTTCATGAGTCAAAAACAATGCAAGGTTTCAGATGCCAGTAATGCCAGCACCAAAACGGGATGGGCGATCCATTGACAGTTCCGGTCCATCAATAAAAATAAATGCCAGAATAATGACTGTGAAACGCAAAAGGATGACATCGTGTGATATTGTGTTCTGCTGGCTTCGTTTTGGCACCACATTAGCCGTGTTTGATAATCTCCTATCACTCTGCCAGCATTGCTGTTGGCTCTTGACACGTAGCTTCTCTTGGTATATCTCTTCAGCAATGTGTAACATGAATCCAGACTCAAATTTATGGTTGTATCAAGAGGCTCAAACTAGTAGCTTGTCACAAAAAAGTCCTGTGTTTGTCAATAGAGAGGTGAAGATAATTTGACAAAGCTCTGCCTTCAGTAATCAACAGCACAGTTGTAGGAATATCTATTGAGAGCCTAGATTATTGAGTTCAATGGGGCTTATTCCCAGATAAGTGTATTTAATGCTCCAGACATCAAACATTCATGATGTCTCAGATCTGAAACTATTGCCCTATAACCCCAATGAAATTTAATTACAAATCTAGAGAAATAAACCTGAACAATAGAGAAAATAAACCTGAACATTATTTCTTAATTAATGAATTAATTAATTCATTATTGTATTCATTCATTTGAGACCTTCCAAAATATACAGTACTATCTATGCCCTTCCAAAATATACTATTCCCTCAAGGCAGTGTACAGAATATAATAAAATAAATTTAAAACCATGTCAGTGTCAAAATTAATAAACATAATGTTAAAATGAACTTAAAATCATCACTGTTCAGATGCTGCACTGTAGTTGTACATTAAGAAAATTATTTGCTTTGGCCTAAATGTTGAATATAAATTCTCCAGGGAAATATGTCATATTGCAAAATTATTTCTACTTCAAAGCTCACACTTATTTTTACTCTTTGCTCAAAATTCTTTCAAACATCCATTATTCAACAGTGTAGCACAGTGAAGGTCACTGTGATAGAAATGAACCGAGTAGCATTTTAGGACAGCAAGATTATGAGCTAAATTAAACATTATTAATGAGTTCTTTTCCCTTTTGATCAGTGAAGTGGTGGCAAAAATGGCAAAGTGAAACTCTACAATGTTGACATATGTTTTTATTATCTTACTGTAAAGATTTGGGGAGGGGGTGAGCGAAAATGTTGGGAACTCACTGCACAAATACTTCCCAAAGGTGACAAGAAATTTCTGTTATTTAATTTGGATAGAGAAGGGGAGGGGGAAAGAAGAATTAACATATAGTAGAGAGATACAAGGCTCATCTACACAGGCCAAAAAATGTCAGCTTCCCACTGGCGTATTCTGCCCATGCATCAGGCCTGTTCCTCCCCCACCCCCGTTACTAGCACGAAATGGGATGGCATCCAGACTGCCATGCTGACCCGTCCATCACTGCAGCCTCCACTGCCCATGTCCCACTCTCTGAAGCCAGGAAAACAGCCTACAGCACATGAGCAAGACTCCCCTGGTCATATGCTATGGGCCTGCTTCCTAGTTTCGGAAGCACACAGGCCAGCGTGGTGGTATGGCCTCCTGTGGTCACATGGGGCCCAAACTGTTTTTTGCCAGCTGAAGCAGTTTTTCCAAGGTATTTTTTTTAAAGCAGTGTAATGGGCTTTACAAAGTCTTTGCCCCATCAAAGTCTTTTGATGTAGCTAATTCAATTTGAATCCCAAATGTTGTTGCTCTTTGTTACACAGATGAAAGCAAAAGCTACTACACAAAGAGTCACACACAATCCTGTCTTATTCTTGAAATCTTCTACCATATGGAAAGTGCTTTTCTGCTTCTCTTGGCCAAATATAGGCAGGAGGAGCTTCATTATCTACTAGGTGTAGAAAGAGGTTTTTATACCCTGGTGTTTGGTGGTTCCCTATCTCAGCTGGCTGGGGATGATGGAGGTTTTTATTTAACACATCTGGGGGACTCCAGTTTGGGGAAAGCCAGTCTAGATGAATACATCATTCTCCACAACCTCATTTGGCCAGAATAGAAGGGATTCACAATCCTGATCATCAAAATACAATATAATCCAGTCTTCACAAGATAACAAGTTCATACCTCCGGAAAACATAAAAGGACTTGAGTGTATATGATTAAAGTGGGAAACAGTGTGACTTTTAAAATGATCACAGTCAATTCACACTAGAGAGAGAGGAAGCTCTTCCAAGACCATTGTTGTGCCAGTGTTTTTATTACTTTATTGTCTTGTTAACAGCAGATAATTTCATTTCATTGTGGCCACCTTGAATCTCCCTGGGCTTTTGAAGTATCAGACTCATGGCACACTGTACAGTTATAAAACAGGAGGAAAGGAGACAAAAAGCCAAGAGGGCATCATCACTATCACTGGGGTGCTCTTTAGGGGAAAGGAGGGCCATTTGCACTCAGATATAAGGGGGGTTGCCTTTTGTAGCAGCCTTCCCCCAGCCTCCTTTCTTAGAAGACTTCAGAAGGAACTATGAATTTGCTAAAATGGAAAGGCATCAGGGGCTGTCTTGTTCCAGAACTGGCTGTACTTCCAGGCCTTGCCAGGAATTCTTTCAGTGGCAAATACTTACACAAGTTAATGCTACAGCATAAGCTGTATTGGTGGTAGATGGTGTAGCAGATGGTACACAGCAGAGAAGCATCACTGATGGGGTCCAAGATCCCCTCACAGGCAATGGTAGAACTGGACCCCCAAACAAATTTTATCCAGACTACTCCCTTGGGCGACAATCAAATTCAGTCCCCATCACTGAATATATCGGGCTCTGGGGTTGGGGTGCGCTTCCACCCAGGCTGAGGCCAAAGGAAGATGGGCTCCCAAGGGTTATATAGTGCATAAACAAAGTGTGCAAGCATGGCCCATCTCTCCCCAGCCCCAGTAGCTATGAGGACTGAGCAAGCAGGTAAGCAACAAATTTCACTCCCCTAGTCTGTTTTCAACATTCATATCTTTTCCCAGCTGTTAATGTTTGACATGATGCTAACAAGGACTCCAAAACTCATCTGCCTGGTGGAAGAGGCCCAGCTCACTACAGCGGCTGAGACCTGTGGATTTAATTATGCCTCCAAACTTTAGTACTGGGGACCAGTCAACTCTGGCCCCCCATTCTATGAGGAGGGACCTCTGCTCACTGCAAGAACACATATTTTAAATGCAGAAGGTCCTGTGTTTAGTCCCTCTGCAAAAAATAGAATCAGGCAACTGGTGATGTAAAAGGCCCCTAATAGTCTTCCAGCCATTTGAGGTTAAAAAAAAAATCAGTCTTGCCTCCATTTGGGTTGAAGGGCAAGGTGGCAACAAAGCAAAGATCCAGGTTTCTGCAGGGGAGCCAGTGCAGCTGTTAGCATGCCCTATTACCCCCTCCCAACGATATCTCATCACTGGAAATATTGGATACTTTTCGGGGACATATTGGCTTAAGCAGACTAGAGGTCATTTGGAGACTGTGAAATATATGGTGAGAAAGCCCGAATTAGGACTGAGCTAAAAGCCCCCATGATGAGTTCATGCTAACAACCCAGCCATTAAAGGGGTATATGCTAATCTTTTTTCCAGCCTTGTGCATTCCCAGCAATAATACAATCAAGCAATAATACAATCAAGCAATGAAGTGACCATTCCTCAATCTATACCCTACAGACATCTTCCCTCATACCCCCTCCTGCCCAACCTTTCGAGGTCGTTGCAAAACCATCAATGGTTTATCCACAACAACCACAATTAAAGCAATCAATTGAGTTTCAGTTTCCTTTGTCTATTCCATGGGAGAGTCATTCAAGATTTGTTATTACTAAATTCACCCCTCCAAGCCATGGTATAAATATTTGTGCCCTAACAATAGTAAAGTGTGCCACAGTGGACAGACCCAACCACTCTCTTTCTCGGTGTGCCTCAGATCAGAACCTCCTGTGCCACCCTCAGACACCTGTCTGAATATCTTCACTGCTCTTCAAGACTGGTAACTATCAACGTATCTTCCTGGACCTCTCTCTATCCAACCTTCCTGCCTTTCTTTTCAATAGCTTTGTATGGTTCTTAAGAATATATGTTTTGTATGTTGGCATATCCCCTGTGTCATTTCCAATAAAAATACTTTGTTTTACTTTAACTGGAGTGCTCTCTACAGTTAGTACTGGTATAAATAGGTGAAAAGTTCCCTGAAGTTACCCTCCTCTCACAGGCCTCCTGTTTGTGCTAATAATTCCCCCAGACATTATAGGAGATTTTGGCATCATGGGTGGGGCTCTAATGCACCCCCACCTCTTAGGGTAACATAGCCACCCAACTTCTGCCAGTTGCCCATCATGAAAGTGTAGCATAGGTTGAGTCACCAAGGTGGGCTTTGAAGTCACATTATTATATTGGCTTTAATCTTAACCTACCTTCCAGGAACTAGAATAACAAAGCGCTGACTGCAATGTGTGCAAATGCAGGTATACCTCAGTTAAAGGAAAATATCTCTTCCTGTTAATTACTCCTTTAATAACAACAAAAATTATATCAGAGGCAGAAATAACATGGAAAGAATAGGGATAGGTTCCTACTCAACAAAAAAGAAGAGTAATTCAACGTGTTTCAACAAGCTTCCCCCCCCCCCAAAAAAACCCACATAACAATATGCACATACAAAATGAAATAACCAGGTCAAGTGAACTTTGCAGAAGTAAATTGAAAACATTTTGAACTTTCTGGAGACCACTTGAAGGCTCCTTCCGAAATACATCAAATTATGATTTTTTTCTTTCGCCAGCCTCCACTTTTTCCCTATTATTACTATTTGGGTGACCTAACATAGATCTGTGCTTTTTTTTTTAACATGCTGGGGATAACTGGTGAACTAGGATTATCTCTTCTTCCCCTTCCTCTGTTTTACCATCCATCTACACATGCTCAATAAGGGATTCTGGAGGCAGTAGTTGTGTACCTTGCCTGTTGTTAGCAGGCACACACGGCTATAGTAGGATCCACTACAGAAGAATCTGGCTGTTTTTCAGCTCAAGTTTTATTACATGGTTCATTGCAGACACACTGCTAAAGCCCAAAGTGGAAATCTGTCTTCTCTAGCCCCCCCTCACCATCTTTCCAGTGATGACACTGCTAAAAAAATCCCTTCCAGTTAGACAGAGGGTGCCAAGGCAAGGGTGACTGGGCAGGCATACAAAGGAACTTCACTGTCAGAGGTTTTGTTAACTGAGGTTTGTTTGTACAGTATGTGCATTCCAGTTAAATTATATGCAGTGCATCTTGCATGTTTACATGTTTTGCATGGTTTGTGTGTGCATATGAGTGTGTGGCATATATAGACACACTTGCTTAACTTTGGCTGCATTGTAGCCACTGACATTTCTATGGTTGGTTTAGGATTGTTTTGTACATTTCAGACCTGTTGCATAGAATTGCATTAACATATATGGAATAAATGTTTGCACGGTAATGGTTGCAAAAAATGCTCCAATCCTTTCCCAATAACTGAAGTAAAAAATAAATATCTTACGTCCACTGTTTTTTGGGGGGAGAGGAAATTAAGTACATAGAACTGAATATGTATATAAATTACAGAGGACTAGTCTGACCCATTGCAAAGGAGGGTGGATAACATGTTTATGTTTAAAGAAGGGAGAAGAGGGAGGAAGCAGCATCCATAATGAGCCCAGACCTATACTTTATTTAATTTTCATATTTGACTTCCAGCTGCATCTGTTACATGTCCTGAATAAAAATGCACTGTAATAAGAAAATCTGGTAATACTTTCAGAATCAAGGTTTTCAAAGTTTTGTGTTTTTTAAAATGGATATAAATGCTTTCCATGTGTTAACTTGTGCTCGTTAGCATTTTACTATGTTGTACTGATTATTCTTGTGGCTAAGTAGGCTGACCAAGAGAGAAACGTATCATTTCATAAGATGTGCCACCAGTGTCTCTTCCTAGTCTCCTTTTGTCCCTACAAAGCAGATGTTCCTTAGCCAGCCATTCAGAAAGCTTTTATCTGTATTGGTTTGGGAACCATCCTGGAATTCCAGAAAGGAGACAGGAGTTGGGACAGGAGAAACCACCATCTCTCCCAAATGCTTAGACCACAAAAGAATGGTTCCTCTTAAGAAATATTTGAATGGTATTTCAGGAAAAACAAAAAAACAAAAACAAAAAAGATGGATGACAGGGTAAAAGAAACAAGAGAGAAACAGAAAATGGACTTTGTCAGATGCATCAAATACGGCATCATAACAACACCACATTGCTGCAAAAGGGTGTGCATATCAGATGATGTCACCCTTTCACAGTTATGTCCCTGCCAAACCCCATATTTTTTAATTGACAGCTTAGGCTTCAATTGCAAAGCTTCCGTCCTTTTCCCCTTGTACTTACCCTGTCAGTGGCCGGTCCAATGCTAACATTTCCAGGTGAGATTGCAACATCCAGGTAAGTGACACACTTTTTACGACCCTCCCCGGATTACTTGTAAGTCTTTGAGTGTATTTTTGTGCTTTTAAAAACCTTTTTAGTGTTATTTTTTGTTTTTGTTTTTGCTTTTTGAATTTCCCGCACAATGAAGTCTCCCGATATTTATCAGGATTTCAAAGGAGGCAGTGAATGGAGTATAACTGGTATTGTTTGTAGTTTGTACTTCAAACGAAGAAGAAGCATAGATTCATTTTTCATTTTCTTGTTTTCTTCTCTCTCCTTTCTCTATTTCTTCTCTCTCCTTTTGGTTTCCTTCCATTTCCCCTCCCTCTTGTCAGCTTCCTTCCTTTTTTTCTGAACTTACTTTTCTTTATAATAATTTCCCTCTAATGTTCTCACTGTTCTTTTTTTCCCCTTTCCTTTTTTTTAAATAACAGTTTCTACATAGCCTAGAAAAGCTATATACACTCTGCCAATTTTGCCTTCGGCATACAACAGTGGAGCCACCAGCATGAAATACAAATTGGCTCTTCAAAGAAAAGGAGGTTGCACTGGCTATCACAACTGTGCGAGACTACAAAAACGTATCAGCTCTGATGGGTCCTTCTTTTCACTAGTCAAGATGCATTTTGTTCATTTAAAACAGAAATGTGAGTCAATTTTTAGTACTATTTCCACTCTATGTTTTGGAACAGAGCCAAAACAACACACAGTAACAAAACACTGGATATTCCCAAAATTGTTTTCAATAAAGTCTTGCAAGGGCTAAATTGCACAGTAAGCACAGAAGTGGGAATGGTGCAGCCCTCCAGATGTTTTGTTGTTGCTTTTATATTTATTTCTATCCCACCTTTTTCACAGATCAAGACTCAAGGCAGCTTACAACAATTTAAAAAGGCATTGTTAAAAATCCACAAGATAGAACAGTTAAAACAGGATTAAACAATAAAAATATAAAGCCAGATTAAACACACATATGCACACACACCAGTACAAGAATTAGCAATATCGAGAGCACTGTATAAGATGGGCCTAATATAGTCACTTATCATATGCCTATAGGAACAGAAAAGTCTTTGTCTGTGAAAAGAAAGTAGGGAGGGTACCATAAAATTGCACAGCATATATTAATTTAAAATAGACCAGCATCCTGGTTGGGACATAAACAAATGTAAATCCAATGTACACCTGTGCTTGTCTCCTTTTTTGGTTTGTTGAAGAGATTGGTATTTTTTTTCCTCCCTCTGCAATGGCCAAAGCCCACCCAGGATTTGCCATTTTATTGTTATGGCCATTGAATGGCTATTGGAATGTGAAGGGGGATCAGAGAAGCTTCTGGCTATGTCACCATAGCCAGATGCAGAATGGTTACTCATTTGCTGAGACCTCTGGTGGGCCCTGGTAGATGACATAATCAGTTTATGTCTGGCAATGGGGACATAGCCAGATGCTTCTCTGATTCCACCCACCCCTTTGGGCTCTGCATACCTACTGAGGGGAGGGGAGCTATAGTGGTTAAATGGTGAGTTGGTGTGGGGTTGAGATTAGAGATGTAACATATTTCCACTTGCAGAACTTCGGGCCTGTCTACACTGCAGAAATACAGCAGTTTGACGCCACTTTATCCACCATTGTTCTTTTTTATGGAATCCCAATATCTGTAGTTTGGTGAAGCACCAGAGTTCTCTGACAGAAAAGACTAAATGCCTCACAAACTATACACACCAGGATTTCACAGGATAGAACTAAGGTGGATAAAGTAGTGTCAAGCTGCTGTATTTCTGCAGTGTAAACAAGCCCAATTTTACACTATCATACTATCTGAAGTATCATACCTTTTACATTTTACAGGTTTTCAGCAACTGAAGTAAGCTGAAGACAAAGACAGAAAGTGAGAGGAGGAGAGAGAAACTGAGACATTTTAAAAGCAATTGAAAAAGCAGCTGCAAATTATGACAGAAGATTAATTGGGACTGTCAAAGACAAATCAGGACACTAGGAGGATATGCAGTAGATGCAGTAGAACTTACTATATACCTCAAAGCCCCCTACTCACTTTGGGGTTGTCTAAGGAGATTTTCACACAGGGAAAGTAACCCCTGGGGAGATTGGGAGAGAAACGGTGCTGTTCTGGGTCCAGCGCTCCGTTTCGCACGCCCCCTTCCTTCTCCTGATCTCCTGTCATCCTCCCTCTGTCCTGCTTCCATTTCCCTCCCACTATGTTCCGCAATTCTTTACTAACGAAGAACTTTCGTTAGTAAAAAATAGTGGGAGGGAAATGGAAGCAGCACGGAGGGAGTATGATGGGAGATCAGGAGAAGGAAGACGGCATGCGAAATGGAGCGCTGCAACCGGAACAGCCCCATTTCTTTCCTGATCTCCCCAGGGGTTACTTTCCCTGTGTGAAAATCTCCTAAATGGCAAAAACACTCCTCATGGAATGTGAGGAGAATATGACCTGTCTTAACGGCATCCCACATCATTTTGCCTTATTCAGAAGGAAGGGGGCCAAAAATTCCAAAGGAAAACCCTCTGTAGCTTTTCTCCGGTGTTTTTAAAAAACAGTGGGGAGAATATACATCCCTGCTTATTGGGACAAGCGATGCAAATTGACTTGCTTTCCCATACAAGTCAAAGTGCAAAGCTGACTGGCTGGAGGAGCATTGGGGCATGGCTTACTAACAAAGTAAGCACCCGGAGCCGCCATGTTAGATTTTCACCTTAGCAAGTGAGTGCTAAGGTGATAAAACTGGGTGGGGCTTTTTGTGAAGGCAAAATATCACTCTATCACATTTTGGAAATACCGGTAGTTTTTTTAAAAAAAACATTCAGCAGTGGCAAATTGTGGTAAGTAAAAACGTGAGTAATTCACTTGCAACCACCATCTGGATCCACAGGCATGTGAAGCTTATGCTCTTTATTATCAGCCTTTTGGAGTACCCTTTCACGTTTTTCTCTTTGCAGCTTTGAAAGCTGCAAGGCAAAGCTAACTGCTTTTTTAAAAAGGTGAATGCCTATTCTTTACAAGCAATGCATGCCATTGCTATGCCTGTTCCTCAAATTATGAGAACAGCCCAACACTGAAAATGCTGGTGATGGAAGTATTGTCAGCCTCCATGCAGCCTCATGCCCCAGAAATGTTTCCCAAAGCCTATTCCATTTCAGAAGGATGCAGTAGAGTCCAAGTGCAAAAGATATGTACATAAAAGATGCATGGAACAAGGTCATTTCAAGTGTGCCCCCTCTCTCTCTAGGGGCTGGGTTAACTTGGTGCTTAAGTGTCTTGAGTGGCGTATTAGGCAATCATCATTACCACACTGGCTCCCCTAACCTCTCAAAAGCAGAAGAACCTTTCAAAATGAAATAGATTAATAATGGTTGCCCTTTGTTTAAACCAAAGATGCAGACAAAGTGTCTCCAAGCATACAATGTTTTTGAGTGACACATCCCTCCTGAGTCCCAGCCAAGCTGTTCTGACTAAAGAGCTCTTTTTGTAATTTGTTTTCCAGGGTGGAGTCAACACACAAGGCCCACATGCCACTTGGGGACTGGTTTGTGCAAGAGACCAGTCTGGCTGGAGCTAGTGCCGTCTGTCACTAAAGCCATGGGAAGGCTCCAGTTTGTGTCTCCTCTGCTGATGCTTTCATGTTTGGGGTGCAAATGTATTCAAAGAACAAAAGGGGATCTGTGTCCCTGTTGTGAGCAAAACAGAACTTACTGATCATCACCACTACCACCACAAGGTGGCTAAGGTTGTTGTGTCATGGATGCAACCCATGCAGGGCTGTCATTTGTTGTTGTGCTGTTGAACTGTCAGAGCAAAAAAGATGGGCCTAAGAAGGTGCTTTGATACAGGAGATATTTTGCTGCCTGAGGTTGAGGGCAAGATGGTGTCCCTTCTGCCAGTTCCGCACACAGAAGCTAACTGACGTGGCAGTGGAACACTACTGTACTTCAGTATTTCTTGCCAAACAGTGTTGTCCACCATATGCAAAGTCCGCAGGCCAGTTCAGGGAGGTCAGGACAGGCTGTGTGGAAGACATTGGTTTGTCCTCCAAGGAAGGAGAATGGCCAAAGAGGTTGAGGAAGAATAGTGGGATAGCAGCCACTGCTACCCCAGCATCTACTGCCTGAGGTCACTGCCTCACTCGTCCTACTGGAAGGGCCAACTCTAGGTACCCCTACACGAGGAGTGTGCAAAGTGTGAACTGTGGGCTGCATGCAGCCTTTTGGACCCCTCAAAGCCTCCAGGCCCTTCAGCATTAATTTTGGGAGCTGGAAAAATTACCCCCAAACATCCAAAAACTTCCCAAATCATGCACAAATGAATCAGTTTGCTTCCCTAAACCCCCCAGGGCACAACCCCCTTTTAAAAAACCCCAAAAACAAAACAACCAAAAATCTGCCAAAATGGCAGCCAGAAACGATGTCATGTAAGTACTGATGCACTGAAATGTGCTGGTGTGGTCTACTGGGGATGCAGGGGATGGCTCCCACCTCCTTCAGAGTTGCCCACCCCTGCTCTACACACATAAACACATACACACAAGCTTCATAGTAGAACTTTCCCCCATCTAATCTCCTAAAGGCACCAGATCCAGTCTGATTTTGGAAGCTAAGCAGGGTCAGCCCTGGCTAATACTTGGATGGAAGACCACAAATGAACACCAGGCTATAGTGTAGGCTATATTTTAGAGGAAGGAACTGGCAAAACCATCTCTGAGTATTGCTTTTGTAAGAAAATCCTACGAAATTCATGGGGTTGCCATAAGTCAATGTCTGACTTGAAGGTGTATGCAAGAAAAGAAAATGCATTTGAATAAATTGACCATAACTGTTTACAAAAATGCAGGCTTGTGCACTAGAAATTAATTATTTTTATTTGTTAGTTATATTTGTAATATCTTTTTTTCAAATGAATTCAATGCAGTGTACATAGCTCTCCTTCCCACTGACCTACCTCACAACAATCCTTTGAGGTAGGTCAGACTGAGAGAGAGTAAATGGCCCAAGTTCATCTGGTGCATTCCATGTTGAAGCGGGGACTTGAATTTCCCAGGTCCTCATCCAATACTCCCACAGATAGACCTTAGCACCTTAGTGGGCAACCATGTGCATTTACAGGCATGCATACTAGAATCTGTGTCCAAAACTATGATAGTTAACTTCAGGAAATTCAGGGAAGGAAACTGAAGTCTCAAGAGTAAAACTTCACTCTCCCAGCACACCATCTAGAGTTTACAACGTTTGCTGTGCTCAGTCTGAGAAAAGAATTCCACAAGCTTATAAAGCTTCCATTCCTCTAAGAGAAAAGCCTCAGATTTCTTCTCTGGTTCAGATTGAAATTCCAGTAAAATTCATGGTTTTCCTTGTCCATCTCTGACTTGTGAAAGAAGAATAGTATATCACACCATCCATCTTCTTCTCATCCAGTTAGCAGAAAGAAGATGCAGGCCAGATCCACACTACGTAAATAATCCAGTTTGAAACTGGATTATTTGACATGGCTCCTTCCTATTGGGATTTGTAGTTTTACATGGTCTTCTTTGCCAAAGAGTGCTGGTGCCTCACCAAACTACAAACCCCAGGATTCCATAAGAAGGAGCCCTGGCAAAAAGTTTCAAACAGGATTATTTGTGTAGTAGTGTGGATGTACCCTCAATGCTGGTCCCAGCTTTAAGAGTTTGTTGGTTGGGTGCAGTGTCTTTGGGTAGAATGTCCTCAATGAACCCAACTTCTGACTGCTCTCATCATTCCCTTCTCCCTCTGCGCCAATGCACATGGTTGTTCAGAAGGAGAGAGACACATGGCAGCTGCTCCTTCTACTTGTCCCAGTACTTGCCTTTAGGGAGGGTATTTAGTAAGTCCCATTTCAGATGGGACACAGAGAGCTCATCTCATGCCCTTGCGCTCCATTTCTGAGAGGGGTAATATTGGCACGGGGAGGTGCCACCTCAAAATTTCCTTCCTTAGGATGCTGGACTGTTGCCTTTACCTTCATGGAACAGATCTTCCACCATTACCTCCTCAGCATGGAAAGGAATTGTGCTGGCTCCCAATCTCAAAAGGTAAAGTGATATAAGACCTACATAAACCGTATGTAGTGCTTCATAGTCCTGATAGCTTCATGGAGGGAGATATGCAAATATATCCAGCAGAATGAATGTTTTGCTCTGTATTTTGCTTCCCAGGAGTCCATTTCTTTTTGTATAGCTATATTGTGCAAAACAATTTTTGTTGATATGTCGGAACAAATGAAAGAATCCCCCACCCACCCAGCTTGCCTTCTCTGTAAGAGCCTTTGAAGAAAATCTGAATTGGCAATGCTTCTTCTCATTTGTCATGAATCTCTGACCCTTCAGATGTTATGAATAATAAATGGATGGAGTCAGCAATTTTTTTTTCAAAACATGGATTTAACTACTCGAATAAGCACATCAGCCTCTCTTGCATGATTGTGCAAAGCACATGCCTAGGTTGAGCGATAGACAGACCCTGTTGACTTGGCTACATTTCTTACTTACAATCCTATCAATTCTTAGCATAGGAAATAGCTCAGAGTAGTAGTCATCTGCGGCTGCTGATGGCTTCCGTATCAGTGAAGCAGTGAATCTGCTCGGGGTTTTAGCCCAAACTTTAAAGCAGGTATCCTATATACTGAAACCTATCCACCAGCCAGCACTGGTAAGATGCTAGTAGGTGGGTGGGAGGACACATCACCTCATGGGAGTGATCCGATAGTTCTTGCACTGTGCAATTTTTCCACCCAAACCAGCCAAAGACAGAGGCTGCACCGACAATGAAGCCAATTTTGGATCTCAATATTTGGTGCAATGACTCTGTGCTGACTAATGGTAGGATTCTTATACCAGAGTGTTCTGGACCCAGCATACTGATTCATGGGAACAGGCTTGTGAAACGAGATTGTTGAGCAGCATGCTGTTCAGTTATGCAAAGTACACACCTACCATGGCAGCTTTATATTACTAATGGCTCTTCCTTGTCTAAGGTATGCTATATTAACTTACCCTGAAATGATGTCCTGCAGTGGTTTTTCATGTCTGCATGTCATAGTATGAGCGTACTGGCACTGCTTGTATCCCTGGGCTAAGAGAGGTCTAGATGTGGCACACATTAGCAATTCCCTCCCTGACTCCTTTTTAAACCCTTTTTAAAAAACTCATCTGCCAGCAGATCTTAGCCAGCAGAGCACTTGTGCTGGAAGATCATTGTACTGTACTGGCAACTCTCTGAGATCAAGTGACAGAAAGGCATTTCTGCTAGCAGAAGAAGCTTGTGTCTTATCCTGACCCTGTACTGCCAGTACATCTTTGAATTAGGATTTCACTGCCTAGCTGCAGTAGTTTCTATAACATGTTATTTTTGTGCAGTGATAAGAGTATAGCAATGTTCCTTTGACAAATAACTTAATAACTGTAATGTTATTTTGCTGATGAAATAGCAATAGCATCTGCATACTACATACTTTCTATACCACTTTCTACAGTAGTGCTAAGCACACTCTAAGTGGTTTACAGTGTGTTAGCTAATTGCCCCCAACAAGCTGGGTACTCATTTTACAGACCTCGGAATGATGGAAGGCTGACTCAACCTGGAGCCCTGCAGGATTGAACTCACAATGTTGTGGCTGCAGTTACCAGCATTTAACCACTGCGCCACCTGTAGAACAACATATACTTAGGGTTCCCCCCCCCTTATTACTACTAGGGGACTAAAAATGCTTTTTTTTTTTTACACTTATGAGAGAATTTCCCACCAAGTTTCTTGATTTACAGATTTTTTAAAATAACATAATAGATAACAAGCTGTTTTTTTAAAAAAAACAAAACCTGTAACAGTGATTCATTACCCCCTTTCTGTCACAAGTTGCATAGTTAAGTATTTTGAAAAGTAATGTTTCAAGTTCTGCCTTGAAATAATTCCCATGGAATTTACTGGCCTTCTTCTGAATCAAACTAAGTAGAACTAGGGGTTTATCTACACAAGGCAATATAATCTGGATTAACGCATTAACGCAAAATCGCAGCAGTGTTCACTTGTCTCCACATTATTTTTGCAAGATCGCTGGTATGCCAAGTGATCTGTGTTTGAAGTTCACATGGAGGCATACCTGTGAACCAAGATGGTGGCCGTGAGTGAATTACTCGCTCTATTATTGTCCAAGTTGCTCCCGCTGCACTGGTTTTTTTTTTTTTAAGCATTAAATTTAAGGAGCGGAAGTGAGATCTTCCACTTTAAAAAAGCTGCTTGGTCACCTTACCTCTGCAGAAATGCACACAGTCACTTTTGCAAAACTTGAAAGTGGTGGTTCCAGCCACTTTGTTGCTGGCAATCCCACCTCCCGCGCACATTCAACCAATCACCTTTAGACTTCTGGAATGCATTGTGCTGAGAATCAGTTGTCCAAATGGGCAGTAATGTGCATTTCCATATATTTTTTAAAAAAAACTTCTGGAAAAGTGACAAAGGCTTTTCTCTCACAGTTTTTGCTGTTTTTGGCCCCCTCCTTCCAAAAAACAGCAAATCACTACAAGATTTCATTGGGACAAAAGGTATTCTCCTTGAATTCTATGAGGAGTTTTTTCATCACCTAGACAACACCTAGGTATTTTTTGTTAGGGCATATTTGAATGAAAGTTAGAGGAGGAAAATGCCCTTCCTTCAGAGGCTTGTTCTGCAACATAGCAGTTGCTTTGTTTTCCAACATTATGTTTTATGAAATTGAATCTCCTAATAGAATGACTGTCAATGGAGTCTAGGTTTGAGGTGATCAATGGGAAAGGGAAAGCATATGGTTCCCAAGTATTTTTATGCAGAACAGGGGCAGGGGGAAATGCTTGCCCAGGATTATGGATCAAGCAGCTCCCAGTCATCTTGTACATGCATTACTCTGAAGACCAAACCTGCCAGAGAATAATCTATATGAGACAGGAATAGACATCTTTAGGTACTAGTAGTAGGAGCTGAAGTTTGTAGAACCAAGATTCTGTAGGAATGTATCCAATCTATGGTCTGCAAAATTATTAATGAAAGTACACACATACTTGTGTGGTTTCCCAAAAGAATGAGAGAAAGCCACAAGCATGAGATTTGTTATTATTTTTCTAATTTTATGCAACCAAATTTTACATGACTGAAAAATTTATATATTTCAAAAGTGCACAGAAATGCACTTGAGACCATAGAGAAAACATGTAGAAAAATACATAGTTGTATTAAGGGGGAAAAAGTGTTAAAATATGTGCATTAGGAAGAGCATATGCCAAAATATGCATCAATTT
The DNA here is from genome assembly GCA_030847615.1 of Gambelia wislizenii. NCBI lineage: Eukaryota > Metazoa > Chordata > Lepidosauria > Squamata > Crotaphytidae > Gambelia > Gambelia wislizenii. The sequence goes on along the minus strand of JAUMIR010000006.1, from coordinate 135,094,737 downwards.
CCACACATGGAAAGTGTACCAAAAAGGAGGGAAGGTCTGGTGACCCAATATGGATATGGAACTCAGACAAGAAGAGAGATAATGAGAAACCTAACAAAAAATGAAACCAACAGATCTTTCTTACATCCTTGACTTCTAGTATTTTCACTTAATTCTGACTGACAAGTGGTAATTTCAAAGAAAACCCTGGGGAGCCAGTGTGGTGTAGTGGTTTGAGCATTGGACTATGATTCTGGAGACCAGGCTTTGAATCCCTCTTCAGCCATGGAAGACCACAGAGTGACCTTGGGCAAATCACTCTCTCCCTTTCAGAGGAAGGCAAAGACAACCCCCCTCTGAACAAATCTTGCCAAGAAAACCCTGTGATAGGTTTGCCTTGGGGTCACCATAAATTGGAAATGGCTTGAAGGCACACAACAACAAATTTCAAAGATAACCCTACCTTCCAACTTCTTTTAAACTTGGTTTACCTCAGAGAGAAGGAAGGAGAATGCCAGAAACAAGTGACCGATAGGACGAGAGAGTATGTAGCAAAGTGGAGATGGCAACACATTTCCTGGATTAATTTAGTTGGAAAATACTATGAACAGCAATGAACCAACTCCACAGTTAATGCAGGAATTTTGCTTTATCCAAAAGTCAGTTTGCTCTCATTGCCACAATCAAAAGTAGACAGTAGTCTCTAGTTTGGGGCAGGTAAGCTCTTTAGGTCCAGGTGTGGTATTTTTCCGGTTGCAGGACCCTCCATCTAACTGAAAGTGAAAATGGCTGGAAGTTACTTCTGGTTAAAAAAAATCCCTTTCCTTTTTTTAAAAGAATGATTTTTGTTTGCTTTAAAATGGTTTATATGGAGGGCACACCTTGTTTTAGAGGAGAGTCAAGCCCTCTGGTGCACAATTTACCAGTGGCATGTTTTGTAGGAATTTATTTTTAAAAAAAAATTCTACTGGTTTTTATGTTTTCCTTCCCTCCAACTGTCCTGATTTTGGTGGAGGGGGGTGTCCTGATTAATCTTCTGTCACCCCAACTTTTCATCTGCTTTTAACATGTCCCAGTTTTCCTCTCCTCCTCCCACATTCACCCTTTGTCCTCAGTGTACTTTGAATGCCACAAATGCCACAAGTTGAGTTCAAAGTACAAAAGTAGTTGGCACTCAATTAACTCAGTTGGGAGGAAATGGGGGGGGCAGAATCTTGCCTTTCCTTGTAGACACAGGCAAAAACAAACTGCTGCAGCCTTTCCTTGCTTGTGTGTTCCTACTCCTTAATAACCTTTGCCAGCTTGACTATGCTTGGCCACATGTCTCTTGTCTGTGAAATGTTGAAGGGTCTGTGTTTCCTACTCCCTCTGTACAAAATCCAGTTGAGGCCATTGGCAGTGTGGGTAGTGCCAACTATTTCTATCCTGGATCTTGTAAGTACCTTATTACAAAGTAGACATTAGTCCAGTGTAAGCTTGAGTGCATATTGAACAGTCAGTTTGGCCTCTGCTGTAGCATGAGCAAGAATGAAGAAAATCATGTCAGGCATGGTTGTAGAAAGCCATAGAAGCATAAATTGCACAGTTCTGTCTAATATGATGTGATGGGTTAGAGCAGATGAGACAGCCAATGTCCAAACAGGGTTGGCATTCACATTTATTTAAAAGCACAGATTTATTACAATATGTGAACAATTCATCTACTGTAAATACTGGTACTGGTGGTCTTCATGGTTATTGCTCTGCGATTAGGCAGAATCAGGCAGCAGATGCTGGAATGTGTGGATCAGCCACAAGATGTGTTTGCCACATGTCCCATTCCATATCCCTTAGGCTACCCTACTGCCCCCAATGCCAAATGCTGTCCCATTAATATTGTCAAAGTGTGGTTGCCTGTCTGGTTAGCTCTGTACATGGGATGTGAAGAACATCTTGTCTTCTGTCTTTGGATTGCCAGGTGAAATACACAAGCAATACCTGCTGGAATGCCTTTGTCTACACAACCATTATAGAGAAAGGAGCTCATCCTTTATTTCACCTGGCAACTCTACCTCTATTTCAGGCAGCAAAAGGTCTTGAACTGTTCAATTTTTCTTAACCTACCTAGTGTTTAAGTTATGGTGCCAGCCAGAATTCATTGAATATCAATATGCATGTAACATGCTAATGCATCTAACTCTATTGGTGATTCATTTGAGATTTTGAAGACTGAGATTTCAGAAATAAACATACAGAACTTTCTTCCTCTGAAGTGGATCATATATTAAAGGTTGCTCTTAAAGAAGAGTTGTGGCTGCAAATGTTTGCCTAATAATTTGTAAGAAATACACAGCTTTGGCCATTGCAAATGGCTTGCACTGTCCGTGTGTGTGTCTGTGTGTGTGTTTTCTCAAAACTACATGCTCAGTTCTGTAGTAGGGGAAACCAAATCCTCCTGTATTCTTAGTAGCTGGTTCCCCTTTGAAGCTTTTGTTTGGAAGGGATGTGGTTATCAGTGATCTTGATAGAAAACATTTCAGTGTACACACACAGACATTCAGGGTCTATGCACACAAGTTTGCCTTTACTAACCTCAGAAATACGAGCAGAGCAGACCTACGGTAGGTGTATAAACAAGAAGGTCACAAGGTTAATGTCTACTTATGCCATTCCTCATACCATTCACCAAGCAGCAAAGACTGTGAAAAGAGTCCCTCTTTTCCACAGGACAAACACTACAGGATTCTAAAACCTTTCTTTGGGGGTGGGGGAGGAACCACAAAATAGCACTACCTGTTTTAGACATCATGCAATCTGTCCTGTATATTTGAAAAGTGTGTTCCATGTTTATTCATTGTATTTGCTGTGAGTGCCTCCCAGTTGCCAAGAGAGATGAGGAACTTATTTTTGGATGGAACAGAAGATAGTGCTTACATCATCAATGTACAATTTGCAGCTAGGGGCATAATCAGCCATCATGATCATGCTGGGGAACGCCTCCCTTAAATATCTGGAAGCATGGCAGTTTTTAAGGTTTTTCAGCAATTCACAAAACACCTTTTGCTGCCTCTCAGAAACTTACCTATGGGACAGAGGTAGGCAGTGGTTTACAGAGGCAGTAGTCAGCAGAGCGTGGAAAAATTCCCTCGTTCGGAGTCCAGCTCCCAAAATACCCAGCCAGCATGGCTACTGACCATAGCATCTAGAGGATTTTGGGAGCTGCAGTACAACAATACCTTTTCCAAGCTCTATTGAGGCAGGCACTCTCAAAGGGCTTGTTTAGACCCGCCAGATTATACTGGCTCCCAGCGGCATATTTTGGCCCCAGATCTAGCCATTTCCCTCTCCTGTTACCGAGACGAAATGGGAGAAAATCTGCACAGACACACTGGCCCTTACCAGCGGGCACCTCTGCTGCTGCCATGTGTTGCTCCCTCTGAGGAAAGAGGCCTTCAGCATGTGATCCAGCGACATCTAATCCAACCCCCTGCCATGCAGGAATACCCAATCAAAGCATTCCCAACAGATGGGGCCATCCAGCCTCTGTTTAAAAACCTCCAAAGAAGGAGACTCCACCACACTCCCAGGCAGTGCATTCCACTGATGAACAGCTCTTACTGTCAGGAATGTTTGAGGTAAACTCTTTTCCTGTTTAAATAAAATGTTTTAATGGGCTTTGCTAGAAGATGGGGTTGGGGGTAAATAGCCCATCTAGACAAGCCCAAAGTCTCAGAGAAGCATATCTTCTAATGAGAAAGAGATTACAAGTCCCAGAATTCCTGCCTACACCTGTCATTTCCACTACAGAGAAAGACCCAGTTGGGGAAAGTAGGGGGAGACAAATGTGGTTTGCATGATCAAGATATAATTGGGGGGGGGGGAGCATTTCTTCCAATGACCTCAAGTCAGCATACATGCCTCTCCTACTTACCAATTAATAATTACAACAATCTTGTGAGGTAGGTCACATTGGGAGAGCCAGTGTAGTGTGGTGGTCTGAGTATTGGATGATGACTGTGGAGGCCAAGGTTCAAATCCCCACTCAGCCATGGAAGCTCACTGGGGGCCTTGGGCAAGTGACACTCTCTCAGCCTTGGAGGGAGGTAATGGCAAACCCCATCTGGACAAATCATGCCAAGAAAAATCTATGATGAGTTCCAACTAGGTTTGAAGGTACGCAACAGCAGCAGCAACAACAATAACAACAAGGCCACATTGAGTAATATTAACTGACTCAGAATCACACAGTGAGTATTGTGGCTCACTAGGGGCTATCAATTTTCAGGTGTATCCAGGATTATTGAATCCCAGTAAAACACTCTAACCACTACACTACATTGGCCAGTGCTTGGGGAAAGTTACACTTTTGAACTACAGCTTGTAGTATCTCTATATCAAAAGGACACATAATGCAAAATATCTCTACAATAGTAATTTACAAAATTATTGATTGCCAGGCCCAATATCAGAACTAGTGTGGCCTGAAGGGGAAACAACTGATTAAATAATTACAGGGACCAGTGACGTTGGGTGTCAAGAAATGAGGGAGCATCAAATGCCCATACATTCTCTAGTCATGCATGTGAACTGGTCTATCAATCTAGACAGGCAAATAAGAGACAATATATGGATATACACTAACCCATCCTTGTATGTGTCGTTTGTAAGGCAGATAGATGAAAGAAAGAAAGAAAGAAGCCCCAGGCATCCTCCTTGGGAGATACATATAAATGCTTATCAAAAAAAGCTGCTAACTGCCCAGGATTTCCAGAACAGTTTACTTTGGCAGCTCACTTGGTCTTGCCTCTGTAACTAAGTTATGAGATCATAGGAAATTCCATCTTATTGCTTTGCCTTTTATTTATATAGTGCCCGATGGTTTGGCCTCCTCTGTGCACTCCCCCTGCCCACACCTCCCATTTGTCCTCTGAAAGCAGGAGGAATGGATTGATCCCTTTCCCTGGCTTTCCTGTCCAGTCCACTTAGGAATCCCCTAGTTCAGCACTGTCTCATCATTCAGAGCTAGGGATGCAAATGAAGCCTGTAGCCAAGCCTGTTTGTGCCCACAGTGCCTATGCATGACTGTGGGGCAAAGCAAGGACTAGTTCCTGTGCTTGAGATCTGGGAAAAAGAAACTGCATTGCTTAGTTTCAGCTTAGGAACACAAAGAACTAACCTTCTGTTGTTTTAGACACTTTGTCCATCCATAGCCTGTGTTCATCTACTTTTCGCTAGGCATGGATCTTCAAGGGAGAGCTTGGACAGAAAAGGAAAAGGTTTTACTTTTTAGACTACAACTCCCAGAAACCCCAGCCAGCATGGCTGCTGGCCATGCAGGTTGGAGATTCTAAGAGCTGTAGTCCAACAAGTCAGTTGTCCAAGCTCTGCTTCAGGGTATCATGCAGCAAAGGTTTCCCCCATGACTTCTTACCTGATCCTTCTAACTCAGATGTGGGCAACTAGCGAAGACATCTCACCGTACGCTCCAACATTTCACAGATGAAAACAGGGACATGTGTGGCCAAGCAACATCAGCGTCAAGGTGGGAAAAGTTATTCATGAGGAAGAATATACAAGCCAGCAGAGGCTGCAGAAGTTTGATTTTACCTGTGCCTACTGGGAAGAGCTAGACTCTGGAGCCTAATCCTCTGCTGAGTTAACTGACTGCAAACTACTTTTTCACTTTGAACTCAGTTTGCAGCAAATGAAGTAAGCTGGGAAATGGGAAGAGGGAGAAACTGTAACATTTAAGACTTTATCAGACACATATCCGATTCCATTTCTGTCCCACCAAAACTGTTCATGTCTCAGCACAATAACCCTTCCTATCAGACCTACCTCTAGTCATGTCAAAAGGCAGCCCCAGCATTGATGGAGAGTGACTGGAGCTCCATGCACTTCTGGATTTGAGATCTTGATTCTTGCGAGAAGACACGAGCGGGGTAAAATTTAAAAATAAATCAAAGGAAACACTCAAAAAGTATGGACAAGCACAGAAACACACCTTTAAAATTACAAGTAAACCAGGGAGGTTCATAAAAAGAGTGTCGCCTACCTGGCTTTCATGTTCTCACCTGGAGGTATTCTGGCAGGACAGCCCAGTGACACTGTATTCACAGGAGGACAATGGCGTGAAGTTTCAAACGCTGGCAATGCCAGCACAAAAGTGCCAGGGGAGATCTATTGATGGCTTGACTTGTCAATAAAACAGAACAGCTTTTGAACAAGATATTATTGCGAAAGGACAACATCATTTGATATGCATGCCTTTTCACGTTCATTGGGCATTGTAATGATGCCATATTTGCTGCGTCTGATGAAGTCCTTAAAAAGCAGTTGGAAAGCAGCTGGGAAAAGTGGGATGACAGAGGATTAATCAGGACTGTCCCGGCCAAATTGGGACAGTTGGACAGTATGCCTCACAAGAACCCAGAGGGCCACATCCCCCATAGTGCTCCTCCATCTTGAGTTTTGTTTATATAAAATAGTCCAACATAACCTCTACAGCAGCTAAGGGAAATTTCACCATGGTTTTTGCTCCCCTTGACTTCTCTTAGGCCCAGGGGATGCCTCAAAGGCATTTTTAGTTTCCTTTGTAGTTAAGAAAAGGCCTCTCCTGGTCCTAAAATAGCCCTGATATGGCTTGGCCCCAAATGTCCTTGGGGTCAGCTAGATGAGAAAATTAACAATGGATAATTGCACATTAACTTACCATCACAGCACCCTTCATTTGTCTTCACGGTTTTTCTCAAGATCACTCGTATGGGAAGCTATTCATGTTTAAAGTTCACACGAAGCATGCCTGTGAATAAAGATGGTGGCTGCGCATGAATTACTCGTGTTATTATTCTCCAAAACTCCTATCATTGCACAGTTTCCCTTCGTTAAATCCAAGATATGGAAGAGCAATCTTCTGATTAAAAAAAACATTTATTTTGTTTATTTTATTTTTTGCTTTCTGCTCAAAAATTGCTCACAAATGCTTCCTTCAACAATGGTGGCTCCAGCCACTTTGTCACCAGCAAGACCGCCCCCCCCCCACATTTCCAGCCAATCACGTTTCAACTTCTGGAATGTGCCCCGATTCAAATTGGTTGTTCAAATAGGTGGGAATGTATATTTCTGTGCATTTTGTGAGAAATTTTGTGAGAAACAGCAAAAGCTGTTATCACGGAGTACATGGAGTTTTTGGTCCCCCGCCTTTCAAATATAGTGAATCCCTGCGGGATCTCATCAGGACAAAAGTTATTCCCCTTGTATTCCATGAAGAGTTTTTTCATTGTCTAGACAACCCCCTGTCTTCATCTGTAAAATGTTGGCATGTATGCAAATATATGAGCATTCCTTTTTTTTCTTTTTAATGCCCCAAAGACTTTTTAAAAATTATTTTTATAGAAAATAATCCATACAGAAACAACATGAACTGGATGTGCAGGTGGGAAAAGCAGGAAATCCACAGAAATAAACTGTTATGTGCACATCCTAGCAATCTTTTTGCATGTGCGATAGGTTAGTGGTGAGCAGTGGCTATCAAACAAAAGTATTCTGGATTCACAGGGATTCATTGCTAGTGCAGGAAAAAGGGTACTAAACATAATTATAGAAACCTCTAAAGTTGGGTTGCGTCTGTGCAAGAAGCCATTATGGAGAGTTTATGCGCTTGCAGCCTTTTTCTAGCTATGAGGAGGAAGATGCAAAAAGTGATCTCAGAATGAGAAGGAGGAAGGAAGCCTAAAGGTACCAAGTTACATGTAAATCCAAAGACACACCTGCCTATTGTGCCACACTGGTTCAGATTACTTAGTAGATGCATTGGTGCTCTGTTTGACTACATCTCTAATCTCAAGTCTAAAATGGTCAGCTGGACCACTGCTCCAGCCCACATCCCTTTAATATCGCTGAACTAGTGTAAGAAACGTTTTTACATGCTTAAAAATGTTAATAACATTAGTACACTACTAATTATTCCATCATCATCATCATCATGTTATGGTTCCGACAGAATCATGGATAGTTTAAAATTCCAGTCAGCAGTAGACTGTGAAACCAAGATAACAGAATAAATTGATGATAACACAAAGAACTTCTATGACTCTAGGATCTATTTTAGCCCACTCCCTCAAACACCACTGCCCCAGTAATATTGCCTTCCATACGCTCTATCTTTTAACACAGGGGCACATGTGACCAAGAATCATCAAAGGGTGGTCAGAATACCAAAAGCTATTAATGAGGAAGGAGAGGCCGCCACAATTTGCTTTTGCCTGAGCCTCCTGGGAACTGCAAGATTCTACCCTCTCCTCTCCCTCCAATTAATTAACTGATTGCAAACTATTTTTGCACTTTGACCTCAGTTTGCACCAATAGAAGTAAGCTAAGGGCAAAGTGGGAGGAGGAACCTGGGGACTTTAACAGACACATCAAATATGGCGTCATAACAACGCCACATAAACGCGGAAGGGCATGCGTACCAAATGACACTGTCCTTGCGCGTTTATGTCTTGTCCAAAAACTGTACTATTTTATTTACGGAACAAGCCAGCAATAGATTGCTTGTGCTGACTTTTTGCCAGCATTGCCAGTGTTTGAAACCTTGTGCCTTTTTTTTAACGTGAACATAGCATCAATGGCCGGTCCACCAAGAACCCCCACTCTCTGGCTTTTCTTCGCAAACGAAGATTCAGGAAGGACTCATCCCGCGCTTTCTGCAAGCGCGCTGATGACTAAAAAGGCCAATCCGAGATAAGCAGGTCCGGTTGCAAAAAGCACAGCAGAAGGTCTCCTTGGGTGATGTTTTTGGGTTGTGATTCTTTCTGCGTTGTTGTTTCTCTTCAAGACTTGTTCGTCGTGAGTTCTCAAATAAGGCTGCAGCATTGTGGATAGTGCGTCTCCATGCCTCCCGATGTGAGGCCAGGGCGGACCACTGTTGGTGATCAATTTGGCCAAGCCTGAGATGTTGTTTCAGGGAGTCTTTGTATCGCTTTTTTGGAGCGCCCCTCTTACGCTGACCCGTGGCGAGTTCACTGTAGAGTAGTATTTTTGGGAGGTGATGGTCCTCCATCCTAGAAACGTGCCCTGCCCAGTGCAGCTGTGTTCTCAATATCATGGCCTCAATGCTGGTGATCCCTGCTTGCTCAAGGACAGCAACATTCGTCACATAGTCAGTCCAGTGTATATTTAGGATTGTGCGTAGACAGCGCTGATGAAAGCGCTCGAGGAGTCGTAGGTGGTGGCGATAGGTGACCCATGTTTCAGATCCATAAAGGAGGATAGACAGTACGATGGCTCTATACACACTGATTTTTGTGCTTTGCCTCAGGTGTTTATTGCTCCCGACTCTTTTGTGAAGTCTTCCAAATGCGCTATATGCCTTTGCTAATCTGTGATTGATCTCTTTGTCAATCTTGGCATCTGGGGAGATGATGCTTCCCAGGTAGGTGAACTGCTGAACGGACTTGAGCGCAGATTTGCCGACGGCAATGTGGGGATGGTGGTGTTTGTCCTGTGGTGCAGGCTGGTAAAGAACTTCTGTTTTCTTCAGGTTGACTTCTAGCCCAAACAGCTCTGCAGCTGTTGCAAAGCAGGATGTTAGGCGCTGCAGAGCTGCTTCTGTGTGGGCAACAAGGGCAGCATCATCGGCGAAGAGCAGCTCACGGACTAGATAGTTTAGAGTCTTAGTGTGAGCCCTCAGACGGCTTAAGTTAAACAAGCTACCATCAGTACGGTAGCGTATATACATGCCGTCGTCTTCTTCAAGCTCTGCCATAGCCCTTTGGAGCATCCCTTTGGACCCAGAACACTTCTAGGTGAAATCATGATATCCAAGTAGGTGATGCTTTTTTTTAAAATGAACCTCTCTTGTTTACTTGGGACTTTTGTGTTTCTGTGCTTTTGTGAACTTTTTGTGTGTTATTTTTGCTTATATTTTTGAATTTCCATACTTGCGTCTTCTCGCAAGAATCTGCGGGATTTCATTCCAGGAAGTGAATGGAGCTCTGTTCACTCCTCCATCATCACTGGGACTGCCTTTGGATAGGGTGCAAGGTAAGTGTGGTAAAGGGGGTTCTTTTGCCAGCACAAAAATGTCACAAATTATGTTGGCAAAACAACAGAAAAGGGGGGTGGTCTGATAAAGTCCTGGGACATTTTAAAAGCACTGAAAAGGTGGGATGACGAAGGATTAATTGGGACTGTCCTTGCTAGATTAGAACATTTGGAGGGCATAATCTTCTGGAATAAACAGGGTTACCAAATTCTGTATAATAACCACTGATTTGCAAATCAAGCTAAATTATTGTGAATACGACCATGTTCCCTCCCTCCGCCAATTTCCTTGCTTAGGAGTACATGTCATATTTGTTTACATTTACAATACAGCAGGCCTTTCAAGAATGTGTATCTTGGCCAAAGCTGTACAATTTCTCCTGAGCTACCCAGGCTGCAAAATTCACAACAGAAATATTTGAACTCTGTGATTCACATGCTGGGGGCATCTCAAGCTGCAATCTTAAAACACTTATCTGGGAGCCAATCCCATTGAACTCCAGGTGGCCTATTGTGCATTAAAGGCTGCTAGAAATTCTCTGCCCATTCAGTTCATCAAATTTCTCTGGAGGAGAAATCCCCAAGTAACAGAATATTTGGAGAAAAGTCTACAGCAGGGGTGGGTAAAATACAGACCATGGAAATCCAAGGCCATTTTTTCATAAAACAAGAAGGAAGGAAGGAAGGAAGGAAGGAAGGAAGGAAGGAAGGAAGGAGAAATTCTCCAGAACTTTTGAATAAAGGACATCTTATCAGCAATGACGGGAAGAGTTTCTTCTTTCATGTGGCTTTAATAGAACTCTGTGTATCTGAAGAAAAATCATGCTAATATAAATCAGCCTCAAAGGTGGTGCTGGATTCTCCTTTGCACCCCCTTTTTCCATTTTGTGCTGCAACAGACTAACATGGCTATCTCTTTGAAAATTTCTTTCCTATGGTAATTTCCCCACTGCTGTTGCAAGAGGTGGGATCACCAATTGTATGGGCAAACTGGTCAAGATTATCCCAGGCCTGGGGTTGTCTAGATGAGAAGATATAATGCTGATTGCTGAGCATTAATGCAAATTCGCAGCAGTGTTCATTTGTCTCCATGGTGCTTTGGCAAAATCTATTGTATGTGAAGCTATCTGCATTTCAAGTGCACACACAGCCTTGCCTGCGAATCAAGATGGTGGCCAAGTAAATTACAGCATGTTATTATTCTCCACACGTTTATGGCTGCACAGTATTTTTTAAACTGTAAATCAAAGGTGTGCAAGTGCGACCTTCTGCTTAATAAAGCGCATGATCGATAATGCAAATTGTCCAAATTGGCGCTTCCAGACACTTCCGTGCCGCAGGCTCACCTCTCGCGCATGTCTGACCAATCCGCTTTCCACTTCCACCCTAGCCGAGAATGTGCAGTGTCCCAAATTGGATGTGTAATAATGCTCAAGCCCACTCATTATTTGAAAGATGTCAAAGGAAACAGTGAAGGCTTTTCCCATGCAGTATTTGGAGTTTTTGGTCCCCTCCTTCTGAATACCATGAATCTTGTTCACAGCATGTTGGGACAAAAGGTATTCTCCTTGAATTCTATGAGGAGTATTTTCATCATCTAGACAACCCCCTGGAAATTTAAGGGCTGAGTCCTGACTCCTAGGGATGACTCCTTGTCATGTCACAGAGGGCTGGCTCTAGTGGTGTTGCAAGGGTGACATTACAAACAACACCCCCTGGCAATGTCATTAATCATGATGCATTAAGCATCCATCTCAGTTGCACAGAAAATGCCATTCAAATAAATAGTGCCAAGTCTAACAAATGAGAAATCCACACAGACACAGACACACAATGCAAGGTGGCACTCTCACCCTGAGATTCTTCCCCCTCAATCTGAGAACTGGAGAAGAGGGTCCAGCCCAAGATGCACGGCTGGGCTCTGTTATCTCAGAATCCTAAGGGTGAAGAAAGTGGAGCCAATGGGTTGCATGAGCCCCCACAAGGTGACTTTTTAGGCTCAAAGGTCTTTATAGCACTCCCCCACAAGTGGAGGGGGGAATCTAAATGGGGGCAATGGGGCAGCCTTCCAGGTTTCCCTAGGTGGACCAGGCAGTCCCCTGTGCCCCGACACTTGCCTATACCATTCTATGAAGTGGCCTACCTTTTCTAGAAGGTGGAATATTCTCCGGGAGGGGGTCTATCTTCAAAATATTCTCTGCGGGGGGGAGGGAGTCTACTGAGAAAGGTTGGCTCTCCTCTACTACTGAATAGATGCATACCTAAGAATTTTACTGCCAGGCTCTGAGGATTCAACAAACCACTGGACACACTGATTGCTGGTTTGCATCATTTATAACACAATCCAGTACAGGTATTTGTATTGGCTTAATATATAATCCCATAGGTTGGAATCTTGTTGGTGTTTTATGCATATGTGAATTCCATTTCACATGTGGTTGCACTTTTTTTTTACCATTGTGGAATGTTGTTACTCATTTCACTATTACAAAAGGGTAAGCATGGCACATACAGTTGTGCAGTCTTGGTGCATAACTATTTGTTTAGTGCCTTAGGATTGTGGAGACAAATGTTGTGCATCCTCCATTGCACAATGGGACAATAATCAGGCACATTTTCAGATATGTAATGAGTTGCACAATGTCAGGATTCAGCAGAAGGTTAGTGTAGCACAAGCACCACTCATCTATATATGGCTAGCATCCTGTTAGTGACATACATAGGCATATTGTGGACATTGGTACTCTCTTCCACCCTCCATAACAACCAAATCCCCCCTCAACTCACCATTTATCCACTGCACAGCCCCCCACAACAACCATTCAGTAGCTGGTGGACAACAGGGGGGTCAAAGGAATCCAGCTATGTCTCCATAGCCAGATACAGACAATGGCATAATCTACTGGGACTTCCAGAGAATCCCAGCAAATCTCAATGGATGATGTCATTGGTCTACACCTGACTTCAGGAACACAACTGAGCACTCCTCCAATCCCCACACACACTCCACCAACCAATACATGGGAGGGGAAGCAAACTAAACTGAGAGACTGAGAGAAGAAATGTAGGACTTAATCACACCAGGCTGTAAGACTCCACAATTGCATTAGTGTAAGAAACACAAAACATACTGGTTTAGTGACAGTCATTTTCACACAGTTCTTCAAAAGTGCCATTGTGCTGCCATAGTCTTGGCCTCTGTCTTCTGCACACTGGCCTCCATAACCCTACCTCCCTGACCTATGCCCTTCCCAGCATGCTTTTTAGTCTGTCCCCCTCCCCCCATTTTTTTTTATTTCTGGCACAATTGTGCAGTCAAAGCAATTGATTAAGAAAAGAAATTGTGGGGGGAGGGAGAAAAACAGCCTGCTTGGCAATAGCAAGGGGGAGGGAGAGACGAGCAGAATTACGCCCACTCACACCACATGACTACCTACATATCAGAACTGTGGGAGGAGAAATTTACCATGTGTGAATCAGTAGTAGTAAAGCAGTGTGATTGGGAGGCATTGATGGGCTTTGCCTGTCAACGAAAAGGAGTACTCCAGGAACGGATGCAAGACAAAGCAGCTACAAGACATACATGGCATCATGTGATAAGGTATGACCATAGACACTATCATCCTGCTGTAATTCTGCTTTGGCAGCCTCGTGTGATAAAGTGTGCAGAGTAGTTCTGCTTGCTGAACTATTACACTACACTGTGTCATACAAAATCTTTATTTTACACTACACAAGCACATTGTAGAATCATGGCCACAGTGGTCAAAGGGATGTAATCGCTACAAGTATGATTGCCCAGATGGTTTATAGTGAGCCAGGCACATGTGATTTGCCATGCTGGTGCCCCTACAAGAATGCACACATGAGAGAAGGCTCTGATGAGCAACATGGCAGGATTAGCTCAGGGGTCTATGGTTCATATGATTGCTGATGAAGCAGATCCTTGCTTTGGGGGGGGGCAAAACTCCACTGCCCCCCCCCCACCAGCAGCCTAGCTCTGAGGTAGGTGGATACAGAGTTCATGCGTTAATCTCTCTCTGGCTTTTCTTCCCAAACGATTCAGGAAGGACTCATCCCGTGCTTTCTGCAAGCGCACTGATGACTAAAAAGGCCAATCTGAGATAAACAAGTCCGGTTGCAAAAAGCTTTATAATAAGCATTGTTAAAATGATGTTTTAGGTGCACCTTTTTACCTGCTAGCTAATCTCATAATATATTTCATGTCCACCCTCCAAACTAACAAATCAATATTGCTGCTTGCTATGCCATGCCATTCAGAAGGAAAAAATTATTCTAATAAAGTACATTATCCCTTTAAGAATTGAGTGATGCAAATGTTATACTTGTTTCTTAATTCATAACATTGTGAGCATTGTTGAGCTATCTTTATACCACTATGTTGAGTAGGTATGCAAATAACTTTTATTGGTACTGAAATAAAACATGGCACTCCAGATTAGTTTAAATTGTATACAGTTTAGATTAATTTTTTACTAGAGGTGTACAGAATATAACTCAGACTATAAAGCCCTAATCAGTTTGGGCCTTAAATCACTAAGCAAACACTTCTAGACTGTATAAATAACCTGTAAGAGCTAGAAAAGAGAGGTTCTTGACAATAACAGTTGGGCCTCAAGATGTTCAGGCTGAGACATTTGCAAACGGAGGAAGGCACTGCATTCCATATGTGAGGGATGGTCTAAGGAGAGATAATTGGGAGAGATAATTGCATTGCTCGGTACTTGTTTACACTAAAGACTTAACCTTACTTAACTGTCTCAGGTCTCCTTAGCAGTTGTATTTCAAGTTCCGAGAGAGGACTTGGAGTCTGTAACAAAACAAGTGCTACTTTTTACAAAAGCACAATTCCGAGGGTTCCTTTGTGGAAGCCATGAGAATGAAACACAATTAAAGCTTGCTTAATGTTCAGAGAAACCTTTGTCAATGGTCCGAAAATGATGGTGTTTATCAGCCCTACCATTAGATTCAGTGAGCCTCAGGCAGTACTTGGGGGGGGGTGGTCTCAGCTAAATACAGGCTGACCCCCATATCCATGGATTCGATATCCACAGCTTCACTTATCCAAATCTGAAAAAAATACCGGTATGTTCTCTCTAGGGATCTCTAGGTCCTCTAGTTTGATTCTATGGTCAACTTCCAGCATTTGTCTCATTGAAAATAATAGGGTTCTCTATTATCCACGGTTTCAGGTATCTTGGAACGTATCCTCCATGAATACGGGGGTTGAACTGTATGGGAGGACAGAGCACTCTCATTCTGTGTGTGTGTGTGAGAGAGAGTGAGAGAGAGAGAGAAGGGGGAGTATATGTGTTTTACATCATATCCTGCCTTGCTCCCTTAAACCCAGCCTAAACCCTTTACCTGTTGTATCACAACTGCCAGGCCCAGGGCCAGTCGTCTTCTATACATGCGGTTGGGTGTGGTGATGGTGAAGTACTGCTGACATATGTCATCCTTTTGCCTCAGGCAGCAAAATATCTTGGGGCAATCCAGAGTGTTTCTTTGGCTAAGTAATCAATCACATGCCTGAAACCCCATTGAACAGAGTAGCCAGGACCAGTCCCAGCAATAGGCAAAGTGAGGCAGCTGTCTCAGGCGATAGGTGATGGGTTGTGGCAAGCAAGATGGTAACCAAAAATAGCTGATGGCCAGAAAATATTTCAGACTCCATCTTCCAAGTCAACTTTTGGCACTCACATGCAGTGGAGGATACCATCCCATTTCCAATGTTATTAAAGAAAGGTTCAGCTCCACATCCACTCAGCTTCTGTCCAAGGAAAGAAAAGGGCCACCATTTTCTCCTTCCCTCAGGCTGCAGATGTCATGGGACAGCATATACATACAGAAAGAGAGAGAGAGAGAGAGAGAGAGAGAGAGAGAGAATAATGAATGTGCATTTATTTCTTTGACTTTACATCTGTTTTTCATTGCAAACAGCCAAGAAAATAAAAATGAAATGTTGGCCAGGCCATTACAAATCTCTTTGGCCAGTCTGGAGCTCTTAATACTGCTACTGCTGCTACAGCATGATACTGTTTTCCTTCCTTAACATCTCAAGCATCTCATTACAGTGTAGGCTTCAAGAACAGCCACGTGGTTGGGTAGGAGCCTTCACAGGAAAATGGCGGGCAATCGGACTGCCTCTTGGCTCTCATACCTTAGAATTAGACGACTATAAATATATATGTGACTGTCAGGGCACTGCCCAATGCGGCACTTCAGTGTTTCTTCTTCATGAAATGTAATTTGAAAAGCATGGAGGATGGGAAAGATCTTTCCCTCTTCCTCCCTCTCTCTCCTCCACCCCTCTCCCCTTTGGCAAGAGGAAGTTATTATCTGCGATAAAAGCGGTTGTTGACATTAGAGATACAGACTCAAGGACCCAGACGGGAAATTTAATAAAAAGAAAAACAAATGTTGAAGGGAAAGGGGAGGTTCACAGTATGGCAAAGCAAAGCCAGATACAGCAGTAAATATCTGCCCGGAGGCAAACTGCCGGCTGCTAACTCTTCAGGGAGGCTGCTCACTGACTCATTATGTCCGACATGGATGACAGTCTGACAAAAATGGAGGTGGCTGTGCATGGTCATGGGGAAACAGGCCCCTGAGTTGGAGAAAAGCAAGGTTAATTGCATACTTCATTTGGACACATCACATCAGTTCCGGAGAGGAAAGGTCTGTTAAAAGAGGTATATCAGAAATGATTTTGCTTCCAGAGTGTTTGGAAATTTCCAGGTCTTCTCTCATCTTTGGCCTCCCCACGCCATTTCTTTATGAAGAGTTTCTGAAGGGAATGTTCTTAAAGGAAGATGTCCACTGAAAAAAAGCCGCATGGGACCAGGGCAGCATGTCCACCAATGCAGAACTGGTTTCATTTGTTTGCACTTAGTAACTAGCTAATTTACTACTCAGCTTCAAAACCCATTAGTCCCATGCTCACCCATGTGCTCGCCTTCTCTTCTCTCTCCTTTCCAACTCTTTTTCTTTCATGCCGGTCTTTCTGCTTCTCATTATACCAGCTTTGCCTGGGTTATAATCCCTTTCTTCCTGGATCTCTGGTGTTGTTCCACATCTCACCCAATCTTTTTTTCTCATTGGTTCCCTAATGTTCAGCCTTTCCATCTCCTAATTTTCCTCCACACTCTTACAATGCACCATGCTTTTATTTTTTTCCTCTCTTCTTCCGCTGCCTCTAGGTTGCCATTTTCTAGTTCCCTCATATCCAGGCAGGCACATCTGAATATTATGCAGATTATTTTCTCATTATGTAAATTATATGGTTGGTCATGGAAAGGTTGATCAACAGAGACAGACCTTGCAAATTTTGTATTCAGAAGCATACCTTTACAAGTTGCCAAACAGATAGAAAACAGGAAGTTGGATTTCCTTACATTCTTTTCATGTAGTGCAGAGGTATGCAACCTACAGTTAAAGGGGTTTTGTGCATTCCCCTCACCACAAGGAAAGGTGCAGGAGATGCAAATATTCAACAGGTGTGGCTTTCTCAGAAATGGGGATCTACAAGTTTGTGATCCTACCTGAGGCATCTGTGCCTACACTCTGTGTCACAATCAGCAGGATTATGTTTATTTGTATGACACTTATCCACAGTAAAGCAATCTTCAAAGTGTCTTACAGTAACCTCATGGAGAAGAATGGACAATATAAAATATTTCCAGATAATCCAATTACAACTCAAGGTTTAAATAATCATACAAGCTAAATATCTCACGGTAGTCAATATATACTAAGATTGAACATCTAACTGAGGCATCCTGGGAACTGTAGACCAAACAAGTACTTTTCCAAAAAGTTCTGCCTAAATTTCTGGAATGATTATTGTATAGCAGGTTTATCTTGAATCACCTAGTTTGCCTATATAGTCAAGCAGGCCCTAACCTTAGGATCTGGATTCTGGGTGTTCTAATGAAGTGGAAAGAAAGATGAACATCAGAAAGATGACCATTGTTGCATATCATTTTGAAAGAGAGTCTTAAATTCCAGTGCCCTGTTCCGGCTCTGACATGTCAAAGGTATTTCTGGAGACCTCTGAAAAATGTCTAGATTTACAATTCTAGACTGTGTCAGCGACTTCATATAAAGACAACCAGATTTGTTCATGCATAGGAAAGTGCCAGTTTGCAGACATGTAGAAAGGTTTAAATTATCCAGCATAAATTGTTCTGCCAATTTCCATCAGGGAGTTCCTTGGTTTTGCTTGAGACTTCAAATAAATATTATGAGGAACAGATGTAGATTCAGGTAGTGCCATTGTGACTAGGTGGTGTGCTTTCACTTGTTCAGGTTTATCATAGGACTGTGGCCAACTGGTGTTAGTAGGAGGCAAAGCAGGGAAGCAAGATGAAGTTTGTTACCCTAGTACAAGTCAGGTTTGGTCAAAAGTATTCAAACTGGTTGGTGTAAATCATGAAAACAGAGGCCCTTCCTTATTTTGTATGATCTCTGGGCAGCTTACAATAAAATCAATTAGAACAGTTTAAAACATAATACCGTAAAAATACAATCAAAATAATTTAATTGTTGAACTTTGTTTAATTTTATGTCTTTAATATAAAATAATATATTTATGCACAAAGGATGAAGTCATTCTTCACCAAGGGCTCTGTAAGAAGCCATGTTTAAACTCGGTACCAAAATGAGACCCATGTCAGTACCATCAGGCCTCCACGAGGAGAATATTCCACAGCTGGGGTGCCACAACTGAGAAGGCCTTCCCCATGTCCTCACACAGTATATTACACAGAGGAAGGGCCCTCCAGCACAGCTCAGTTCCTATGTGAAAAGAGGCACTCCTTCAAATATTGAGGTCCCAAACTACAGTACAGTATTTAGGGCTTTAAATGTCATTACCAGAATTCACGCCAGAGACATATTGACAGCCAGTTCAATTCCTTTAGAGCTAGCATTATATGGTCCCTATAAGCTGTTCCTTTCAGCAGTCTAGCTGCTTCATTTTGCACTAGTTGCAGCTTCCAAGTCTTCCTTAAGGGTAGTCCCACACAAAGTATATTGCAGTAGTCTAACTGGTAAATTACCAGTGTGTGAGTTACTGCATTCAGGAAGCCTAAACAAAATGTTACATCTAAGTTGCATTCTTTCTAAGTAACATTCAGACCTACCCCATCCAATAAGAAGTTTTGGGGTAAAAGGAAGCTGCCATGAAGAAACAATAGACACTTTCCTTGCTAGCTGCTTTTCAACTTTTGATCCCCTTCCCTCTAGATAAATTGGGTTGGGGAAAGATTAGGGACTTTTTCAGACGTACCTTAAATCTGGAAGGAGCCGTCAGGAGAGGAACGCAGCTGGCACCATTTCCTTCCATGCAACATGAAAGGAACACAGAGGGTAATGCGAGAAGGATGGCGTCATCAGAAACTGCCCCCTGCCACGGAGCAGCTGTGTTCCTCTCCCAACGGCTCCTTCCGTATTTAAGATACATGTGAAAAGTCCTGGGTGTAAAAGTCTGGCAGGTCCCTACTGCCTCACCACCTCTCTGCTTTGGATCTTCTCCTACCTTACCAAGGAAACAAGTTAGGAGATTATCAGATGCGTTTAAAGTGGTGTTACAGGAACCCCAGGAGATCGTAAAAGGGCTCCCTTATCAAATGACGTCGTCCATTGTTATGCACCCGCTCTGCTATTCTGCCTTTTATTGACAGGAGAAGCCATCAATAGATCCCCCATTCCATTTCTGTCATGGTTTTGCACGCATACAACAAGGTGCCCCGTTTCGCTGGCAAGATCCCAGCATCAATGGACGGTCCCTGACAGAACACTTCCAGGTGAGATCAGGACATCCAGGAAAGTGACACACTTTTTATGGTCTTCCCCAGGTTACTTTAACATTTTAAAGTGTGTTTTTGTGCTTGCTGTCACTTTTTTTGTTATTTTTATTTTTGAATTTCCCGTGCTCGCATCTTCTCACAAGAATTCATGGGATTTCGATCCAGGAAGTGAAGGGAGCTCTGTTAGCTCTGGGCTGCCGGAATGATGTTAGAGAAGGTAAGTGTGGTGGGGAGGGTGATTGTGACAAGTCAGGGATGGGACAGGGGCAGGAGTAGAGATTGTGGGACAGGAACACTTTTTTTTTGTTCCTGTCTGATAATCTCCTTACATACATTTCCTGCATGGCAGGGGGTTGGACTAGATGGCCCTTGTGGTCTCTTCTAACTCTACGATTCTATGATTGACATGCAGGGCTGACCCTACATTGTGAAACAACCATCTTGGACAGCAAATTCTGGAAGGTGGCAGCTGTCTGCCATGTTGCAATTGATTTGCTGCCTGCTGGATGCTTTCATATCACAGTATTTAAGGAAGATTTAACTGTCAGCCTGGTCACTTTCTGTACATAGAATGGGAACAGATGTCTTTTTCGTTCTTCATCTCAGATAGCAAAATGTCTTGAGATAGCTCTGTTGACCTTTCCTGTGAGCTGTACAATTTGGTTACATTACAGCTTGGACTAGAACTCAAGGGAGAAGGCAGAAGGGACCCATTTTAAAATAAAATGGACAATTTGACCAGTACGGATTTCATGCCTGATTGCCAATGTAGGGGATGCAGAAAAACCGTGTGTCCACCTTTGAAGATACCCTAAGATGTGGAGCAGTATGTACTTTGAAAGCTAGCTGGTTTAACAGTTATGGGCAACATTTCTGAATGCTTTTATTTACAAAAGTTCAGATGTCACAAAGGACAAGGCCAGATTTAACTCCCTCTAACAAGGGATTCAAAATGCAAAGCCCATTAGAAGGACCAACAGTTTCTCATCCTCTCAGAAGAAATCTCTTCTGCTGAAAAGCAAAAGGCTCTACTGTCTCTACCTGTCCTTTGACTTCTGTCTCCAGAGCAAACTACAATGAAACCTTTATTTAAAAAATTGCCTGTCCCAGGCTTTCTATCCAGACATTCTAATTTTACCAGTTGAGAATCTAAAGTGGATCCATTTAAGATGATCAGAGGAAACACGCTGACACTGAGCTGATTAGGAAGCTCTTAGAGATTCCTGCACTGAAAGGAAGGGAAGGAGTATTACTTTCTGGGTGTGCCATCTGCCTAAGGAGATTATCAGATGCTCTAAATATGGCGTTATAATGATGGCAGGAGATTGCTAAAGGGCTTCCCTTTCCCATGATGTCATTCCCCTCTCCTTATGCTCCCATTCGCCTGTCATTATGCCAGCAGCTTTTTATTCACAGGCTAAGCCATGAATGGATCCCCCGTTCCATTTCTGTGATGGAACATCCTGCGAGTGAAAAGGTGCCCCATTATGCTGGCGCAATCCCAGCATCAATAGGAGGTCTGTGCCAGAACACTTCCTAGTGAGATCAGGACATCCAGGTAAGTGACACATTTTTTGTACCCTCCCTGGGTTACTTGTTAATTTTTAAGTGTGTTTTTGTGCTTGCTGTCACTTTTTACTTTTTATTTTTGAATTTCCCATGCTCTCATCTTCTTGTGAGAACAGCTGGGATTTCAAACCAGGAAGTGAAGGGAGCCCCGTTCGAACTCCATTCACTCCAGGGCTGCCATGGAAGTGCAAACAAGGTAGGTTTGAAACTTTTTGTTAACGTGGCATTACAGGGACGGGTGAGGGGCGGGAGAGGAGATTCCAGGACAGGAATACTTTTTTTGTTCCCGTCTGATAATCTCCATTGATGCAGGAGAATAGTTGAGACACGTTTGATATCCCTCCCCGGAGAGCTTGTGTCCATGTTCAGTCCAGGCACACCAAACAGGGCAATAGTGCAATTGACCCCAGCCTTCCTGTGTTTGTCAGGTTCTCTTTTGGGGGGAGCATGAAAAGATAGCAAGGAAAGCAGCCATGAATTGATATGGTAAAGACAAAGAAGAGACAGCTAGAAACTGTTTCCTTGACTTTCTTATCTGATGCCTCTTAAAAGATTTCTTTACTTCCTTCTCACACTCCCCCATTCTGCTGAGAACTTTCTGTAAATGTCATCAGAAATGAAGGCATTTCAAAGGCCAGAATGTTGAAAAGCATTAACTGCTTTCTTTGACATAAGCTAGCCCAGTTTACAAGTCTTATATATTTGTGTGGAGCTGTGACATTATTAAGGCCGATGTCATCCCTCCCCCCAACAGTGTCACTTGGTGTGGTTCGGCCTCTCCCCACCCCCTTTGTGCCGCCACTGGTGTGGGTCAACAGTTGTTATTTGTTCTTGTTGTTGTTGTTTCAAAAACCTCCTAATATTGGCAAGAAGCAGAGCTACTGAAAAAATATTTGAACCACTAATTAATTTTCTGACAGTAAGATCTGTTCAGCAGTGGAACACACTCCCTTGGAGCGTGGTAGGGTCTCCTTCCTTGGAGGTCTTTAAACAGAGGCTGGATGGCCATCTGTCAGGTATGCTCTGATCTGATTTCCTGCATGGCAGGAAGTTGGACTGGATGGCCCTTGTGGTCTCTTCCAACTCTACAGTTCTATGATTCTATGATTCTACTAAGCAAATCTGGAAAAGGAGAGCAAGAAAGCTATTTATGAAGCAAACTATCCAAAGCACCTTAAAAGGATATTCTATTAAATTAATTCAGAAACATTAAATTAATTCAGTCTTTATTTATATTTCAAGCAGCTACTAAGCCACTGAGGTTTTTTTAAAAAAACCTCTTTTTATCATTAGCTAAATAGACACTAATCCTGCTTGCATATCTACCCCCAGGAACTAGCCATCCAAATACACAAAGGTACATATCTTCTCCAACAGGGACTCACAATATATAAACCCCACACACCCCTAAGCCACCATTCTCTGAAGATACCAGCCACAGATGCGGGCGAAATATCAGGAATAAACTCTTCCAGAACACGGCCTCACACCTCAGTAGAGTTAAGGTTTCAAAATTCAGATTTAGTCCTACTTAGAGGAGGTCTTCTGAAATCCATGGAATTTGGCTTAGTTCCATCAATTTAGTTAACTAAGATTGATCAACTTAAGTGGATTTCAGTGGGTGTGGCCTAAGTTTGATTAGGTCTGAATGCAACCTTTTGATTATGAGAAAAGTCTGAAAGTGGGATAAGCAAAATGTGTGGTAGAAACTTCTCAGCAAAGAGCCAAGTGAGCCACATAGAACTTGGTTGCAGGAATTCCTTCGCCTTGTGTATAGGGGCTTCTATAAGCCATCCATCTGCTTGCAAACTCTTTTGTTACATCCATATGTGAATGCTGTAAGCATGCCACAGCTCATTGGTCTAAATCCAGTTATTGTGTGTGTATGTGCCTTTAAGTCTCCTGTTGACTTATGGCAACCCCATGAATTTCATAGGATTTTCTTAGGCAAGGAATACTCAGAGGTGGTTTTACCAGTTCCTTCCTCAACAATATAGCCTACAGCACCTGGTATTCATTGTCAGCTGACCCTGGTTAGCTTTCAAGATCAGACAGGATCTGCTGCTTTTAGGGTATTTAGGCCCTAAATTAGTCCTACCTAAATTAGACTCATCAAACCAATGCAATTGATGTTAGTGTTGGGTTAGGTTCTCATTGATTCAGTGGGTCTGTTCTAGTTGGGACTAACAATAGGTTTTAGGCCACTGGAATCAATAGTGTAAGTGCAGCTCATTGCTATCGGATTGTGACCCTACAAATGGCAATCCTTCAAATATCAAGTTGGTGGCTGCTGCTACTACTGCTAGTACAAATGATCCAAAACCCTCTCCATTATAGAAAATAAGATAGAAAATGACTTCAGTGTCTGAAAGCCAAGTATTTATGGCTTAATAATTCATGTATGAATCGGGTTACTGCTTAGCTTGCATAGAAAGCAGAATGCCACTGGAATGGAATAAATATATATGACTGGTAAAGTATCCAGAATATCCCCAGTTTTCTACCCAGGCTTGGTGTGCTCTGGAGCTGACTTCTCATAAAAATGCTATAGCACATCTTTGATCTCAGGATACATTTCCTTTATAAAAAGAGGTTAACATAACTGAGGTCGAGTGGGATATGTCATGTATCTAGTAAAACAGTGGTCAGGCTTTGAGGCAATGAGCCAAGCACTGTAAATTTGTTTCTTCTCATCTGTCATGAGAAACTTTTGAAGGCCTAGAAAATTAAGGAAAAATCCCTAACTAGATATCCATTCAATTTTACATTCCATTTCAACTAATCTGAAAACTTTTTTAAAAGCTTTTTTTAAGTGTTGCTGACATTATATTACATATATAATGTCATTTAAGTCAAAAGGGTATCTTAGAATTAACCGGAGAAATGCCCTATTCACACAAAACATGAAGTTTAGCATAAGAGTTCCCACCAGTGGAGTAGCAAAAAATTTTGATGCTTAGGTGCTCCTCATAACAATCCTCATAGCCATTCCACAAAGGAGGGTTCAAAAATGCAGGCAGCTCTCTTGATCCATGTTAACAGCCAGTTCCAGTAGTTTTCACATGCACCACAAGTGGGTTTTTTGTAAAGTTAATGGGTCTTCATTGCCCATTAGAAGACCACACCTTTCTAAAATACTTGGTATCACAGTAGAATAAAGACAATATATTGCTGTTGGGAAAAATTCATTTTCCCTACAGCTCCTGGGAAATTTATAGCTAAGCTCCAAGTGGAATGAGGAATTGACATTATTTCCAGCAGCCATTGAACGTTTGCTGCCTGCCTTATCTAGGGAGGCTAACTGTTCAGTACAAACAGCTGAAGGAGTGCTGGGCCTCTTCCCAAACACTCCAGTCCAGCAAGTATCTCCAAGGGAGATCCAACACAACATCATTGCCCTTGATAATCAAATTGTTCCAGCATTCCAATTCCATGAGCACCAGCTCTACTACATCACTGGTTACTACCCTTTTCTCTGTCTCCACTCCTGTAACCTTTACAGCACAGATACACAGGACATTATTTATGATTTGACTTGCTAAACCACAGTCCCTGCCTTGTTAAACCACAGTTTAGCTACTATAGAAGTAAGTTTTGAGATTATACATTCTCTCTTTCTACAACGGGCACCATTAGACCTATAATGAGGGGCACAGGTTCGCAGCCCTGCACCCAGAAAGCAAGTAAATGATGGGGGGGATAGCAGGAAGAACAAGCATTGTGAAGTACTCTGCTAGTAGCCAAGGGTCTATCTTCATTGGAAGCATTGGCCCAGAGAGAGGAGAGATAGGGGTACCTTCTGAGCTGGGGGATGAGTTGTTGGGAGGTATGAGTCTAAAATTAAAAATGTATTTTAAAAATTCCAGGAATCTAGCCCTTTTTAAAAATAAAAATATCTTCTTTAAAAGTAAAAACCTTTTCTTTCAAATTCAGGCAGAGTAACGCATTGGAATGCAGAGACAGCTCAATTAACATTTAAATGTGTGGTCTGATCACCCAGTCAATTAGACTCATTAAAAACAACAAAGAAGTCAGTTTAAAAATTCATGTCAAAAGTTTACTGAAGGTATATCAATCTTAATCTACATATTAAAACAAACTTTTTAAAGGTTCCTAACTAACTAAGAGGATTTAGGGTAGGAAAAAACAAACTCACCCAGCCTTTTGCGGTGTGGGCTACATGGTGACTTGAAAGGACTCAACAACAACAACAACATGGCTACAGCCGCATGGAGTCTTAACTTAAAAGGAACTTAAACAAAGTGTAATGATATTTAAATTAGGTCATGTGATGAATGACCCGTTGCTCCAGTTGGCTGAAATTGCCTAGTGAAATAAGAGAAGGAGGTGTGGGAGAACAGAAGCATGTGGGGTAAATACCTAAACTGAGCTCAACATGGGATACACAAGATTGTATTGCATTACAATCCCCACATACTACATGAGTGAAGGTGCCAGAATACATGAGGTGTATGGATGTAAATCTAGGATCAGTATGTAATCTGCATGCAGTCAGGCACAGAAATGAGTCTTGATTTTGTGACCCATGCAAATACACAAACCACCTGTTGCATTGCATGGGGACTTGTATAAACACAGGTCAGCTTTCTCAGAGTTTGGAAATAATAGGGTTTGACTAAATGGTCAAAATAATCCTAATGGAATTCAGTGGGAGGACAATCAGTCTTAATGGGAACCCACATCAATGTGCCATGTTCAGAAGGGAAGCAGCAACAAACTGCAAAAACAACACCAGGTAAAAAGCTCCGTGGGAAATGAGCATTCCTGCTCGTTGGGACAAGTGATTCGATTTGAATCGCTTTCCCATATGAGAGGAAGTGAAACCTGTATCCACTCAGTATAGGCTCACTGAGAGGCATCTGGCATAGCCTGGGGACAAACTAACCCAGGAGTAGCCAAACGGCAGAACTATGCAGCAGAATGGGCAAAAATTCAGGAAAAAAGACTTCAGCTAGCAGACCTTCCACTGCTCTGACCCACTTTCACACATGGAAGAAAGACTTACAGGCAGCAAGGTTCATCCAAAGATATCTGGAGGCTTTTATCTTCAGCTGCAGTATAAACAAACACAGTACATACACAGCAAACTTCATTAACAATTTCTCCAGCATACACCAACCCACACACAATGCATTTTGTGGCTTCGACTATATAGGAGTGTTTGATTGGCAGCCCACTGCTAGCCACAGCTGTGAACAAACCCACTTCAGCTGGGCTAGTAAGTGGTCTGTTGCTCCAACATTTTTCCTTTTGCCCTTAAAGCAATATTACCCTGACAACCTGATTGGCTGGATGAGCACAGTAGGTGGGGCTTGCTAACAAGGCAAGTGCCCGCTGCTGCCATGTTGGATTTTCACCTTAGCAAGTGATCACTAAAGCAATAAAATGGGGTGGGCTTTTTTTTCTTCTTTCTTTCTTGCTTTCTTTTTGTAAAAGCAAAATATCACTTATGTACACCATGAAAATAGTTTGTTTTTTTTAAAGAAAAAAGAAAAATCAGCAGCGGCAGATGTTAAAATGTGAGTAATTCACTCATGGCCACCATCTTGGCTAGAGGGCATGCAAAGTTTATGGGGGATGTAAAACCATTAAGACAAGTCACAGCTTCTGCAATTTGCTATTACTGCAGAACAATCCATTTTTTTCAGGCTTTGATAGATGAGCCCAATATATTGCAAGTGATGAGGCTAGCCAGAATCCTGTTAGGAAGACATATCTTTGTAAGTGGACCTACATCTGTGGGAATTAGAATTGGGCAGTTCTGAAAAAGTTCGTATCCAGAGCTGTGGGATTTTTTTGTCCTCTGTTTGGGTGGTGTATTTCTTCTTTTTTTGCCAATGCATGAGTGGTCACGCTGCAAGGAAGATAAATGCACAGCTGCACTCACCAGTCAGTTGCCACACTGTTTAGTTTTATGGCCTGTCTTTCTTTTCCTGTGTGTGTGTGTGTGTGTGTGTGTGTGTGTTTACAAGTGGACTGAGGAACAGCTTTGAGCTCTCTTCCCACCAAATTTGAGTTTTGAGCTCTCTTCTGACCAAATTTCTATGGCCAATGTTGCTTTGATTTATTCTATGTGACTTTGCAGGAATTGCTCTTGATTCTATCTTTCACTGTAAAATAAGAGAGAGAGAGAGAGGAGAAGGAGAGAAGGACTGAGAGGACATGCAGCTGCTGGGTGCCTTCCAGCAGCAGCACTAAATAACTTATGAAAATGGTTCATTATGTTTTTGCTGGAACTAAAAACTAAATCTGGAGGTGAAAAGACAATCAACAAAGCCACAATGTTGAGACTCCTGAAATGGAAAACAGCTGTCTCCAGAGGAAGCACTGGCTGGCTTTGGATTGGGAGATAGTCCACCAAAAGAGCTCAATTTTCTCCAATGAAAACCATGTCAAGCAGTAGCCCTGAACCTCTAAGAGGCTTACGGCATGCCAAAGAAAAGTGGCAGTGCAGCAGGAAGGTTCCGTCTTCCATCCTCCCTTACTGCATGACATTGTCATTCTCCTGGTGTTCTGCCATTCTGACCCCATGTGAGACCATGGTAAAACCATGGGCTTGTCTATATGAGCCCGAAAAAAACAGATTGCTCCACAGTAATAGCAAGTTGAAGCAGCTGCGACCTGTCTTAATGGTTTTACAGTCCCCATAAACTTTGCATGCCCTCTAACCAAGATGGCGGCTGTGAGTGAATTACTCATGTTTTTAAATCTGCTGCCACCAAACATTAAAAAAAAACTATTTCCATGGTTCACACAAGCAATATTTCACCTTTACAAAAAAAGAGAGGAAAAAAGATAACACAGTTCCCCATTTTATCACCTTAACAATCATTCACTAAGGCAAAAATCCAACAGGGCAGCAGCGGGCACTTGCCCTGTTAGGAAGCTCCTCCCCCTGTGCTCATCTAGCCAATCAGGTGTGTGCTTCCTTTCATATGGGAAAGCAATTCACATTGAATTGCTTGTTCCAACAAGCGGGAATGTGCATTGTCCATGGAGCCTTTTAAAAACTTTAGGGAAAGCTGCAAAGGCTTTCCCAGCATAGTTTTTGTAGGCTCCCGGCCTTGCTTCCCAATACAGCACATTGATGCAGGTTCCCATTAAGAGGTAGGTGTTTGGGGTCACATTTGGCATTAACAACCATAAGCGTAATGTAAACAGCCCTTCAGCTTTTGGTGGTGGTGAAAGTCTTTTTAATGGGATGTGCTCTGTTTTTATCTTTGTGATGCTTTGATTGTGTTTTCAATTGTTTTAAAGTGTTTAATTGGATTTTTTTCTAATTTGTTTTTAAAATTGTCAGATAGATATAGATACACACAAACACACACACCTGCAAATCAACATGGTGTCCAGAAGTGGATCAGTTGTGTTATTAATCTCCACAAGTTGTTGCCACTGCACAGGGTTTTTTAAAAATTATAAATCTAAGGTGCACAAATGCAACCTGCTGCTTAAAAAAGGTGTTTGGTCACCTCAGTGCAATGAAAAACCACATGATTGGCAACACAAAACTCCAGAAATGGCACCTCCGGCTACTTCATTGCCAGCAAGCTCAACCCCCCCCCCCGCACACATCTGACCTATCAGCTGTCTACTTCCACCCTGCACAGATGTGAATCGGTTATCCAAACAAGCGGTAATGCATCTTCCCACATACTTAAAAAAAAAAAAACTTAGGGGAAAGTCATGAAGGCTTCCCCCCCCCCACTGCACTTTTTGTAGTTTTTGACACACACCCCCCTCCTTCCGAATATGGCAAATCATTGCAGGAACTCTTCGGAACTAAAGGTATTCTCCTCAAATTCTATGAAGAGATTTTTTCACCATCTAGACAACTCCTTAGTCTCAAAGGTACTACAAGATCCCTTTGTATTCCTCATAAGGGTTGTTCTATAACTAAAATAAGCAAGAAGCCATGATCGTTTCAGAAACAAAAGCTGTGTTTCATGTTTCTGTCCCCTGCCGCATGCTACTTCAGTGAACAGCCCATTCTTCTACACTTATTAATCATTACTGTTTTCAAAGTGGTATTTAAAGTGTGTGAGAGGAGGAACCAATTTACAGTAAGTGAACTTGGACAGTTCCATGTGCAGAACACTAATCCAGTAACCTACTATCAAGATGCAAATTGTCTCTTCCTTTCACAGTTACACTGCCAAAGATTCTCTCAAGTCAGCCAAGCCAACAGCGTGTGAGTGTCTGTAAGTTCCCTTACAGAAGTGTTTGGACATTTTTGTCCAGCACAGAAGGTCTACATTCAATTCACGGTTGTGGGAGTAAAGTTGTGCATGTAGTGCTAAGGGTAGCATATTTAATTGTGTATTTGGTTGCATATTCAGTTGTACATTTGGGTTTGGATTCAGTTATGCAGTGCTGGCATTCAACACAAGTGTTGTGTGGCACAATCAGTGTATAAATCTGCAGGTGGAGATTTGCAATGTGCAACTGCAATCTGCAGTTGACAATGTGCAACCACAGTGCACAACCACAATGCACAGCATTGCTGTATGTGCCAATCAGCTTCCTCCATTGTCATTAGAATATGCCTGTTTCACTATCTTAAATGATTTGCCCTACATGCATAGCATGATCTACACACGCATATGTTACTAACAAGATGCCAGTGCAGATCACAGACTATATATACCTGGCCTGAATCATATTAGTTAGTCTCAACTAGAGTAGACCTATTGAATCAACTCATGAGTGGTGAGACAACATGTTAAGTACATTTAGGCCCCATTTATACAAGAAGAAAAAAACCCTCTTACCTGCGCTCTATTCCAAAATCGCTGCAGCCTCAATGTGTGCCCATGATTTTTTGGACCTTGACACGGTTACAAATCTAGATGGCGGCCGTGTCATTTTTTGCACAAACGGGAGATCAAGGAGATTGATGGAGACACTGCTCAAAGGTGAGTACCCAGCCATGGTGAAGAAGAAGAGGAGAGAGCCGCCAACCCTTCACCCGTCCCAGTGCCACCCTCCATGTTGTCTCCTGGTGATGGTATCTATTTTTAAAACAAATAAATTTTTAAAGTGCATGATCACTGGTGCTTATGGTGCTTGATGGAAATCCTGCACCTGCGCACGTTTGATCAATCAGGCTGTCAACTCCTCCCTCTCCTGACAGTGGGACAATTCACGCAGTTGTCTCAATGAGCAGATGGGCCCCTAATTTATTCAATAAGTCTAATCCAGATGGTCCTACTAATAGGATTCAAGCCATATGTATACACCTACACACACAAACACAGACACCAGAGGTGGGCAACCTCTGGTCTGCAAACTGTATGTCTGAGAAAAATACACACATAGGATTGTACTATAAGTTGTGCTGGGGAATGGGTATGTATCTTTTCCTTTTCAGGGGAATGGGTAAGGACAGAAAACTGAATGTGGTCGGGGCCATGGGATGCTGTGAATGTGGTCAGGGGCCATGGGAGAGAAGCTATAGAACACCTGGGGCCCTTTTACACTACACAAATATAACCCTGAGAGCTTGTCTAGATGGGCCAAATGACAGTCTTCCCCAATTTCCTTGCTCAGTAATCTGAACAACACAGATTTGTTTTTTCTTGCCACTATCCTAGTGTGAACTGGGCAGTTCTGACGAGAATACAGGGCAAATACCTTTTAAAATGGCACAGAAATGTGTTTTCAAAACTCACTCTGGTTCTTCTGGAGAAAACAATGAGTTCTGTCACTGCAGTGGGGAAGGGTGTCTGCACATGCAGCCCATGCAGCCATTTCCCGGCTGGTCACATGCATCGTATCTGTTGATGTCACCGCAAGACTCCCAGCCACGTGACCACAGCCAGACGCCTTGTTCCTGGCCTCAGAAGATGTGACCAGTGCAGGGAAAAGAAGTGCCAGCTCACACACAGGCTGTGGATGTGAGGACACCCCTCCGTTGCTGCCACAGAAGGGCAGGTAACACTGTGAGCCTGGAGCTAGAATACTCCAGCCAGAACGTGGATTATTATGGTCAATGTAGACAAGAATCCCTACCCAAACCCAGCTGAAGGGTTTCCAAGGTGGTATGTATCAGGGTGCTAGGAAATGACATCTGCAACACTCTCCTAGTCATGGGGCATGTTGAGAACAGGCAGCTGGGGAGAGCCCTCAAAGTCTTGTGGCAACTGCTTGTCTCAGTGCATCTCACCACTGGGGGAATGTTGCAGATGTCATTTTCCACCACCCTAATCTGCAGCACCTGAGAAACCCTTTGGCCAAGGTGCTACCAAGCGGAAAGGGGGTGTTTGGGGGTCATGTTCAACCACTGACAACTATAAACATGAATATCTAACAGTTACAAGGATGTCAGACTTTGATTTCTGAGGCAAGATGCACTCCATCCTGTTGCCAGTCTCAAGAGGTACAAAATGGATATTTTCACAGTGCAACATGGGCCAAACAAATTTCTTTTCCACCTCAACACATAAAAAACATAGGGCTTAATCCAACATGAGTCATACCCAGAGGAGATCCACTGAATTGAATGAACCTTATAACTGACATCCAACTTATTTCAATGGAATTACCCTAGGTAGGTCTACTGCTCTAAGTCTACATGCTCTAGGTCTTCTACAGACAATTGGAGCTATAGCCCCAAAACTCTGGAGGTCACTAAGGGCGTTATCAGATGAGTGTCTAAAATTGCTGTAATTCCACTATTGAGGAAAGCAGAAACATAGTGCATGATCACAGTAATTATCGCACATTGTTGTAATCACACGATACTACCACCACGGAATTATTGCACAACCACCACTAGTGGTTTAAAAACAGGATTTTAGCTCGCACTATAGTAACACTTCTCTTTGCATTGCCTTCTAATGGCAAAGTATTAACGTTTCATGCTGGCCCACTAATGCACCTTTTTTAAAAAATCTCTTACTTCCATGATTTTGCATGGGCAAGATTTAGGCTATTCAGATGAGAAGATGCGACTTCAGTTAAAAACACCAAAAACAAATACATAACGACAGAACTTCACAAATAAACACTTAGATAAGCATAACAATGTACCAAGCAAAGGCAACAGTTCGTTAAAACAACGTCCTGCTGGTCCTCTTCACGTTCTCTCCCAGGAGTTTAATTATGTGTTCTCACTGGAAAAGGGGAGGGGGGGAAAGAGGACCACCCATTCATGCTGTAATCACGCAATTACAGCAGGATGTGATTTCACACACTTGTTACTACTGTGAAAAGAGCAATATCAAGAGCTTTCATGGGTTTTGCCCAACAATTAAAAGTTACACGTACTGTACTTAACAGGTGGAGCACACACAGACCATGGGAGGAGGATGACAACATGCAATCACAGGAACCCATTTGTGCTACTGAGCCATCATAATTGTGTGATTTCAGCCTCGTGTGATAAAGTCCTAAGTTTAAGGAGACCAATATGTAAAGAAAGCTCTGGTAGTTCTCTTTCACACATCCAAACTAAAGTTTCCCAAAGCCTATGGTATAATCCTGGCTCATCTCTATCCACCCCAAGCAAGAAGATCTGGGGGGGTGGGGGATGCATATATGAAGCTAAATCAGGAAACAGCCTTGGGATAAAATGGACTCCTTCTATGAAACAATTACTGTTTTCAATGGATCTCCTAGTATTATGCGAAATAAGATGCATTTGTCCTGTTACACCAAAGGACCATGGTAACCATAGGAAGGGAGGGAAATGCAGGAAGATTATATGTTGTATATGTATAAGAGGTAGTCAAGACGAACATTAAAAGGGGGAAAAACTGAATACAGCTCTAGAATATCTAAATTACTCTTGGCCAAAATGTTTGGCTTACCACTAAAATAGTATAATTATAAAGCTAGCATGAAGCAGGCTATGGCTCTAGTTACGAATTCCTTACTAGCAAAAGCAGCAAAACTTCTTTTTCTTATTATTTTCCTCCCCGCCCCGCCCCCAGTAGCAGGGCTCCTGACAGAAACCTTGTGTCTTATACATGATGTGACTTATAGGC
This sequence comes from Gambelia wislizenii, assembly GCA_030847615.1. Taxonomy (NCBI): domain Eukaryota; kingdom Metazoa; phylum Chordata; class Lepidosauria; order Squamata; family Crotaphytidae; genus Gambelia; species Gambelia wislizenii. The sequence goes on along the minus strand of JAUMIR010000006.1, from coordinate 135,061,328 downwards.
AAAACTGGTTTTAATCAGGCAAATCTCTAACTGGTATGCAGTTGTGGTCTCTCTTCTCAAATGTCAAGCGGAACTGAGGAAAGGAGGAGAACTAAATCAATGGTGTAAATTTTGTTTTCAAATGTCGTTTTAAATACCCCTTTGTATTATCAGTGTAATTTGGGGACTATTTTTTTTATTAAAAAAATACATGTTTAATTAGGTCGTAATATTGTCCTGAAAGATGTCTGGGTACTAATATAGAATGCTTTTAATTTATTTTTTCTAAAGCAATGGTGTACTTTCCATCTCTCCATCCCTCTGTCTCACACATACACACACACCTCTCCTTTTTTTCCCCTTTGCCTGTCTTGTAAAGCACAAATTGACCCCACAGCAAACACAAGAAAGTTTAACCTTTGCCTAGTTGACTAATAACCATAATGGTCTCAGCCATGCTGTTTGGTCAAACAAGCTGAGTCTTTAGCCCTTGAAAGTTTATGGTGGATAATGGACTCTGAAAGCAACTAACTGTTCCTTGTACACATAGTAGTAGTTACTCAGTTCATACTAATGTGCAGAGTTTATCTTGCTGGTTTACTTAGACTGGGAAATAGTCAAACACATAAGCATGGCTAGTAGTAAGGACAGTGTTGAAAAAGTCAGACCAGGTAGATATACAGTATGCTAAAACAAATCGAACTTGGTGCTAGAGCGGGGGGGGGGGGAGTACCTTCAGGACTACAGTCCCCAGAACCCTCTAGCTAGGGATTCTGGGAGTTGTAGTACCCAAAATAACTTTTCCACATGTGGGATGGAAAGAATATAGACAGTTCATTTCCTGACACAAGAAAGAGATTTTCTGATAATTAGGGGCTTACTGCACTCTGAAGAAAAGAAGCAAGGCAGCAGGAACATTTTGTATTCCCTGGCAGTTTACCACATGATGTTGCCGTTCTTCTGGCATTCTTTCGTTCTGGTCCCATGGAAGACCAAGCTAGAACTGCATCTTTTTGCTAATGGTTTTTCCTGGTTAGCAAAAAGATGTGGTTTTACTTCAGTCCCTCATGGGACCAGAACGAGAAAACCACAATGCCATGCATTGGAACAATCCTGCTACCTTGCTGCTTTTCTTTGGAGTGCAGTAAGCCCCTTGGGAAACCTGGTCAGGAGAAATAACAACAGAGGTAAGCATTTTGAGCAGTTCTCCCCAATATCTACAGTGTCCGTGGAAATTATTGTGTGCAAAAATACTTTTATTTTTTGACGTTGTGCAAAAAAATAAAATTCACAGAGAACACCATTTTACACAAAAGTGTGTTTCTGGAAACCATGTTTTATGTGAAAAGTGTGGGTTTTTTGAGCAAACCCCTTATTTTGGCACAAATAAATGTGTATTTCTACATAGAGTAATTTGTTGAGACATTTAAGAATTTGCAGATCGTAGGCATAACCAGTATGTTCTCCCACAGCATGGGAAAGACTACAGAATGTATTTGCCCTCATATGTGAGCATGAAATAATAAAATATCTACTTCCTAATCCAGGCTTTAGGCATATTATTCATTACAAGCTTGGCCCCCGTGTGTGCGTTTTCTCTTTATTAAACAGCAGCCATAGGGTGGGGTTGGGGGGGGGGTTAGCCTGGATGAGGACCAGAGCACAGGAAAGCAAAGAGGGATATTGTTTGCCCCACCATTGCCTTAGCCTGGCTTGAGGTTCCCTTAACTCAAAACTAGGATCCGTGGCTTGGAGAATATCAGACATGGCAAATACGGCATTATTTTGTTGGAACAAAAACACAAAAGGACTTCCCTATTGCACAATGTTGTGCCCCAGCGTCCTACAAGTGTTCTGTTAAGAACGTGTTATTTTGTATTAGCGGGGAGAAGTCATCAATTGATCTCCCATGGCTTTTTTTTTTTTTTTTTGCGGCATTGCTTGTATGCAAAACAATGCCCCATTCTGCTAGCATGATTTCAGCATCAATGGGCAGCCCCCACCAGAACATTTCCAGGTGAGAATGCGAAAACTAGGTACCAGACACTCTTTTTATGAACTTCCCCATTTTGCTGGCAAGTTTCCAAGTTTGTTTCAGTGCTTATGTGTTCGTTTTGGTTTTTTATTTGGGTGTTTTTAGGCTTTTAAGCCTGCTCATGTCTTCTCGCAAGAACTGCTGAAATCTCACCCATGCAAAAACAAGGAAGTGAGCAGCGCAAGCAGTCATGTTGCAATACTGTAATTAAGAGGCATCTATGTCTCGTGATTACAGCAGCGTGCAAAAAGAAGTGTTATTATGCCAGGATACTTACACTGTAAATATAGTATCAAAAGAACATTTTAAGATGCTCGTCTGATAATCTCCAATATCAGGGTGTGGTCAAAATGGCAAAATTTAGTAAGGAGAAGAACAGACAAGCTAGAAAAAGGCTGCAGCACTTTGCTTTTGCCTGAGTCTACAGGGAAGGGCAAAATTCTACTCCCTCCTCTCCCCTCCCTACTGCTGAGTTAACTGAGTTAACTGAGCGCAAACTCTGTTTGAGCAGTTGAAGTAAACTGATGAAGAAGAGGGGAAGCGGGAGAGCCAAACCAGTACATTTTAAAAGCAGTTCAAAAAGTGAGATTACAGAGGATTAATAGGGGCTGTCCTTGGAAAAATTGGGACAGTTGGCATATGCACTCCACCATCTTACTTTAGTCCAGTTGTACAGGGTGAAGTCACAGCTATATGACAACTACACCACCCCTATTACCTAAGTATAGGACCTAAGCTGGTCCAGAGAGGAGGGGAGCACTATTGTTAGGTACCTTCAAGTCAACTTCAACTTGAGGGGGGTTGACAGAATTTGTTCAGAGGGGGTTGCCTTTGCCTCCCTCTGAGGCTGAGGAAGTGTGACTTGCCCAAGGTCACCACCCAGTGGGTTCCCATGGCTGAATTCAAACCCTCATCTCCCCGAGCCCTAATCCAGCACTCAAACCATTACACCATGCTGGTTTTATTGCAAGGGAGCATCTATACCAAACAAACAAAATTGTCTGCCCCTGCAGCTCCCAATTCTCTTAACTTAGCTCACATGAGGTTTTATTCCAGAATTACATGAAGGTATTAGCGAATTTGGCCAGACCTTATCACACAACGTTGTCTCTATTCCATTGCTGGTTTGCATTCCAGGCATTTCTGTAGTGCACCTCTTCATTGACGGGGAAAACCCATCAATGGCTCTCAATACTGCTGCCATGCCAATATTTCCCTTTGTGTGATAAGTCCTTTCTGTGGCAGTAGCAGTATGGTGGCAGTCACGTGGCACGAGGGGGTGTGATCCTCCTCCTCTTTCTCCCGTCCCTCTCACTATTCCTAAACTGACCAAGATTATTTTTTTCTCCATGCCTGTTTTTATGTTATTTTTATTTTTGCTGCAATTGTGCAATTACGGGGATACGATAAAATTTTAAAAATTATCGTTTCCCTATAAATGCGCAATTGAGTGGAAATATTTTTTTAAAAGGAAGGCATGCATGCACTGAAGGTGGGATTACAAAGCCAATACGGAAGGACAGATGATTGGCAAAGCGCCATAATCGCAGCGTACTCATGAAATTGAAGAGATAGTGTGATCATAAACAATTTCAAACAGGTATATTCCCGCTTGCTTCGCTAACACCATTGTTGCAAGAAAGAGGCGAGAAAGAGGCTGGTGTGATAAACTCCTTAAAAAATACAGTCTTTTCCGCTTCACTTATTTCATGCATAAATTAAGAGGGAAGTGCAAATATCAGGGACATTTTTTTAAACAAGTAAAGTGCTTGGCACTCATTCTTTTTGTTCATGGTGATGGAAGAAATTGTACCAATTATGGCGTTCTCCTGGTCTTGTTATTTTGACTTCTTGACTTGTTCCGTACCCTCTGATACATAAATTAGCAGCCTTCCATACAAAGCACAACTGTATTTGTTCACAAGGAATGCTTTGGGTTTCTTTTGGCATTTTCTTTCTCCCATTCCATTTCCTAATGGTTTATGCCCAGAAGTAAGTTTTTTGAAAAATGACCTAACATACACTGTGTTTAATGAGTACATTTAAACATGAGTTAGCTACAAATCTTATCAACTGATTACTTAACCTTTTGTGGATAAGTTAAATATTTTCTACAGTGTTTAAAAAAGTATGATACTTTTCACATTGGGGTGGGAGAGCTTTTTTCATTTAAATCACTACATTGCACTTATTTATCTTTTCTCCCCAGTGATCAAAGAAAACAGTCACATAGTTGGAATGTTGCAAGATATATGGAGTACTTCCTTATGAATTCTTCTGCAGTTTATCTGGTAGAGCTGCATCCCTTCCAAAGTCATGAGAAATTACCAGAGGATTGAATGAATGTGTTACCTGTAATGAGTTACTTTGGTAACTGCTTACTTTCTGCAGTAACAAGCTAGAATGGTGCTACTCTTTTGCCTGTAACTACCAGGGTTGTGATCCACTATTTTTCAATGTAATGTAATGATGTTACTCATTACTGGCTGTGTTCTGACTCAATCTGACCAACAGGAGGAGAAAGGATAATCTAGGTGGCTGCCTTGTGCTACATCTTTGTGGATGTGGTGTAGCAAAAGTGGAACAAAAGAGCCAGCAACAAAGAGTGAGTGGGAGAAAGAGACAGAGGGTGCATCCAGACTGGTTGAAAAGTCCCAGATTTTGTTCTTGTTCTTTCTGATTTGATGCTAGGTTAAAATAAACTGATGTGAGGGGCTGATATAAAAAGTTTCTGATCATACCAGGGTGCCGTTTACACGATGAAAATGTCCCGGGAAGAATTCGTGTTGATCCCTGTCAGTTTACACGTATATCGGGTCGGGTACGTGATTTTCGAAAGGGGGGCCAACTTTTATCCCTCAACCTGTGGGACTTCCAGTCCCGCGGTTTGTGCCGGTTTTTAAAAAAGTCACTGGAGGATTTGGAAAATCGGAAATGTAAACAGCCTGGGACAAAATATCTTGGTACTAGGGAATGACCGGAAATGGTGACTGGGGGCAGGCTCAGAGATCAGCGACCAGAAAAGGAGGGGTCAGTCACCCATTCAACAGATCCAGCCTCACCAGCCGAAAACAAAGGCATCCCTTCCAGCTGCACGAAGGTTGATGTGTGTGTGTGCGCACGTGTGTACTCAATCACCTTTTTAAATGGATTTCTACACTGCAAACCCTTCAGCTTTACCTTTTCTTCAACTGCATGTTACAGAGAGATCGTGGTGGGCAGAGGGTTGCCCATTCATCCCCTGCCTTGATCACCTCCCTGGGTCTGAACCAGCACAGCAAAATATTCCAGTCTCTGAGCGAATGAACACCCTTTAATTCCCCCTCTCTGTGTCTGTGTCTTTCAAAAGCCTGGCTGTAGATGGCTTGAAACCTAAACTCTGCTGCTAAATCTCTGCTGTAAGGGTTAACATTTTAAAGAAGCAAGGGGAAACCCAAGCCTCCCCCCCACCTCCCTCGGCTTGATTTCAAAAGGAAAACACTCGGCTTGATTTCAAAATGAAAGCACTCGTTCCTGTGTCTGAGCAAAAGATCTCAGTCTGGGTCTTTCAAAATGCTTTCTGCCTCTGCTTAAAGGGTTAACATTTTAAAGAAGCAAGGGGAATACCAAACCTCTGCCCCCCTGCCCCCCCAGCCAGCCAATAGCATTGCTCGTGGTGCGGAACTCTAAAGGAAGAGTGTGTCACTGAGGCTGTGAAAACATGAGTAATCGCATCCTTGATTGACAGCCAAAAAAACAAGAACACTAAAACCTTAAAAAAACCTGGAACTTTGGACATGTAAATATAGTCACGGGACCACCCAGGATATCCAGATCAGTGACAAAAATCGTATAAACAGCGAGGGACAGATTCGTGATCACAAAGTCACGGTAAGCACCACGACAATTTTTGTTGTGTAACTGGCACCCAGGAGCTGACAGAAAATATTCTGGGATAAACAATGTGTAAGGATCTCCAAAATAAAATTGGAAATAACTGAAATAAAATCTGGGACTTTCTGGTCTTTTTAATCGGTCTGGATGCATCCAGAGTGACACATGTACACAGAAAAAACTTTTTAACAAGTTGACCTGTCTTTTTTGCCTGCTTCCATCCTGCCCAAATGAAAGAGACTACACTTTTTAGAAGGGGAAAAATACCAGTGGACTTCCTGCCACTTAAAGTTTTGTTTTCAATTTTTTTAGCAATTTTGGGTAGTCTGTACAGCCCCCAGAGGGACTCTAGTGCAAAACTGGTCCCCGACTTTCATAATGAGCCTGCCATAAGACAACTTGTTAACCGTTGTTAGAGGGGGGGAAATGCTGAAAAAGTCGGTCTATGCCAAAGATAGTAATTAACAAATTAAATAAATTATCACTTAAATGGAAATTGTTGAATGGAAAGGGAAAAGTTAATTACAGTTGGCCCTCTGTATCCATGGATTCAACTATCCATGGCTTGAAAATATTTTTTAAAAATCCAAAAAGCAAACATTGATTTTGCCATTTTATACAAGGGACACCATTTTACTGTGCCATTGTATATAATAGGACTTGAGCTTTCATGGATTTTAGTATTCATGTGGGGTCCTGGAACCAAACCCCAGTGGATACCAAGGACCCACTGTATTTTTTTTACTAAAACCATTGATTCCCTTTGGAATTTCAATAGTAATTCAGGAATGAAGCCTGAGTGTTGGTGGGAATGTTTCCAAGATTATTTTTCAATAAAAAAAAGTTTCTATTTTATTTCCTGGTTGTGAGTCTCATCAGTTAGTACTGGTATACATAGGTCAAAAGATCCCATAGTTACCAATCCTCTTGCTGCCATATTGAGCTAATTTAAATTCCCCATATTAACATCTGATATGAGTGGGGTTCCCACGAACCCCCAGTGATTTGGGTAACAGTATTTAGCACTTCCAGAACATGAGATAGATGATATCCTATATCATCTACTTAGTGATGAATGTGTAACTAAGTAACATCTTTGGGCCTAATCCCCCCCAACCTATCTTAATAACCAGCAACTGCATCAAGCAATGGAAATCTGTTCAGCTGCTGATTGGGGTTCAGGAGTATGACATTTACAGGGTCTTTCTGCCAGCAAGCAAGGCTGCAACAATCAGAAGCTGGGTTGTTATGCTGTTAAGGTAGGCTTGGAGGGGGAGGCCATTTACAATCACAGCATAGTGAATACATAGTATTTCTGAATACGGAGCAGTTACGGATCCATAACTGCAGATTACAAATCTGTAACTGCAATACAGGATGCCAACTAATTACTTTTTAAAAAGTAACTTTACAAGCTCTGACTCTCCACTACCCAAAATACATCCTCTGCTATGGGACTTTTTGACCATATGTTGATTTAGGCAGCTTCACTGTGTGAATGAATGTGCACTCTGTGTGAGTCTTAGGAGAAATCAAGTCAGCAAAGAAGTTCCTTTATGTGCGACCTTTGTACTTGAGGCTAACTCAACTCAACCCCACTCCAACAATGATGATGCAGTGGTGCCACTCACCTCTAAAGGTATCATTGGACAGTCTGCTATTTTTTAATTTCCTTGAAACAACATTTTCCCCCAGCTCACCAGCTCTGATGATGAACTGAAGTCTCCTCCACAGCAGTGTGACGGAATGCCATCCTGCCAAAAGTTACCCACTGGTCTTCGAGAACAAATAGGTATTTCTTACAGTGATTAAATGACTAACGCTGTTCAGCTGGATGCTTAACATGGAACACACAGCTTATCCATCCTGTCCTCCTACTGACATTTGTTTGACCTGGAATGCCCACATGGTTGTGCCATAAAAGTTGCATTCTTGTCTTCTCTTGAGCCATGGTTGATGGTGGCAAGCAAGTCTGTGAGCCCCTCTTCATAGAAGCTGCAGATGCTTAAGCCTCTCAACTAGGCTTTTCTCTATACCCTTGTTCTACACTTTCTCTCCCATATATCTTCTTGTATCAAAGGAAGAATTGTCCAAAAATGGAGGAGGCCTAGGGGCCACTCATTGTTATAGTATCATTTCTATCTCAACTATCTTCCCCAAAAAAAACCCACCTCAGGGCAAAATGTATAGTTCCTCCAATGCCATTTAATCCTCACAACAACCCAGTGAGGAAAGTTAGGAAGAGAGACAGGGAATGAGGTGAAGCGAAACTGGCCTCACATCATCTGGAAGAGAAAAGATTTTAACCTGTGTTTCTACAATCCAAGTTCTACCCTCTAACTGTTATACCATATTAGCCTCAGATGCTTTATGTCTCATCATAACCAATACTTAGGAGCCAAATAGGTATGAAGAATGCTCCCAGATTTTCTTGTCCTTGACAAATAGCAGTGTCTCCAAATGGCCAACCACTGGGAGAGTCATCATAATTTGAGACTTGTTTGTATTTTTAAAAAAGGGGGGTTGTGCAAACCTCCCCTGCCCCATTTTTGTGCAGAACCTCCCAATACATATGTATATTGTGCAAAATCACATTGGGTTTTTCCCCAAAAAAATGTTTTGTACCAACCAAAAAAAGCGCAAAACTTCAGCTGTGATCCTGCATCAGGAGACTAATGGTTAAATCCACACTGCACAAATAATCCAGTTTGAAACTGGATTATTTTCCATGGCTCCATCCTACAGAATCCTGGGAGGCATCCTACAGAGGACCAGCACTTTTTGGAAGAGAAGGCTAAAGACCTTGTAAAATGGCAAACCCCATGGTTCAATAGGAAGGTGCAATGCCAAATAATTCAGTTTCAAACTAGATTATTTGTGCGGTGTGCATTTGGACATAGGTTCAAAACAGGTATCATAGCCTCCCATCCAACCTCTGTCCCAAACCTCACTACCACCTTTTGTCAGCTACAGTCCCTTGAACCCAGTCATTTATTTCCAGGTTAGTGAGAGTGGGGGGAAGAACAAACTAGCATCCAGCTATTTTCCTCTAGCTGGATGTACATCAACAGGCATCTGCAGGGACCTCCATGGGTCCTATGGAGATCCCTGCAGATGACACCATTGCTTTGTATCCATCCGGTTATAAGGGGAAAATAGTTGGATGCTTGCCTGCTGCTTCCTCCGCCTCCCCCCCCCAACTGTCCACTGAGCAAGCAATGGCCAGGTTCAGGGGGTTGGAAGATACAGCTGAGAAAAGGTAGGTTTGGGGGACATTTTGGGGACCTCTGCAACAACCAAAAAAGTGAGTTGTGATGGCATTTATGCCATTGTAATTCACCAAACAGGATGCCAGCCAATCTAGTCTTATCCAGTAGAGAAGACCTTTTGAAATGAGTAATTCTTGGATGCAAGAATGAAATCAGCCAAGATTTATATTCTTAGTGTTTGTGCCTCTTTCAGAAACAGGGATGGTGAAATGGTTACAGTACTTCTACAACACAAGAGAATGTTGCACTTTGGAATGTGTTTGGCCAAAACATCTTGATTGTGAGTAATGAGTGAATAAGCCATTTTTATCTCTGTTCCTAGAAACAGTGCCCATGATGTCTGCCATGTACAAGAAGTTATTAGTCCAACACAGCTACTCTTATCTCTCAGACATTAAAAAAAACCAAAAACAAATGACAGCCTTGGTTCAAATGTGCCTTTTTGTCCAGTAAATGGTATAAGAGTTTCAGCTTCAGAAATTTCTGACATTACATTGAGAATAGGATGTACAACAAGCCATAGTCAGTGTACAAATGTAATAATGATTTCATACAATGTAATACTCTGAATTTAGTATGCATTCATGTGTTGTCTCTTTTTGTTATTTTATATCTATAGCCCCTGAAGAAGCCCTTGAGAGCAATACAGCCTGAAACACATTGATCTTTTCTACCAATAAAACTTCCATCAATTGATGAGTCTCTAGTTTCCTCTGAGCATTTTATTGGGAACTCCCCAGTTTTTGCTTCCCAGGAGAGACAAAGCCACCAAAGTGCAGATGCAATGAAGGAATGGTGTTTCATTGCTCTTTTATGCACTCGAAGGAGCCTGAATGCCAGTCTTGACACTGTGCAAACATGGTGGTCAAATTTGGGATTGTCATGCTCTCCAAGTGTCCTGATTCGGCAGGAACAATCCAGATTAATATTATGCTGTCTCACTTTTTGAGCTGCTTTTAAAATGTCCCAGTTTCTCTCTCCTCCTTCCACTTTACCTCTTTGTCCTCAACTTATTTCCATTAATGCAAACTGAATATTCAACAAGCAAAAGTAATTTGTACTCAACTCACCAGGAGAAAGAGGAGAGAACAGGAGGGGGAGAAATCCTGCCCTTTCTTGTAGGCTCAGGCAAAAGCACATTGCTGCATCCTCTCCTAGCTGGTGTGTTCTTCCTCAATAACTTTTGCCATTTTGATCACACTCCAGTGTTATTTGGCCACTTTGTTGTTGTTATTGTGTGCCCACAAATCATTTCTGACTTATAGAGATCCTAAAGCAAGGGTTTTCTTGGCCAGATTTTCTCAGAGGGAGGTTGCCTTTGCCTTTTTCTGAGGCTGAGAGACTGTAACTTGCCCAAGGTCACCTAGTGGATTTCCATGGCTGAGCAGGGATTCAAACCCTGGTCTCCAGAGTCATAGTCCAACGCTCAAACCACTACACCATGCTGGCTCTCGTTGCTTGGCCACACATATCCCTGTTTTCATCTGTAAAACATTGGAGGATATGGGTTGTATTACTACAGACTGCTGTGGCGGGAAGGTTCAAATATTGTAATATTCCCAAATCTTTTTTTTTTTTTAAATCACTCTGTCCAAGTAGAAAACTAAAACTTCACAGCAAAATGTTAGTGTAAATCACAGACCAAGGAGAAAACAGATTCCTAAACAGCCCCAAGTGCTGCTTCCCAGTGCTAAGAGAAGTTTTACCCAAGTTGTGTGGGGTCTGTGGGGATCCTCTAATGTCCAAAAATTAAAATGGGGAATATTTAATAAGCTCAATTATGGCAGTGAAAGGACGGGCAACAGCAGTACCTTTTAACCTATATATACCAGTACTAAGGAGGAAACTCTAAGCCAAAAGGTACAATTAAATGATTGGAAAATGATATCACAGCACTCACGCAAATATTCAGGCTTCAAGCACTCACATAAGGCTAATGAAAGTAGTAGAAAGTATTTGGACAAGGGAATAGAGTAAGGGGGCAGTGGGTTTATACTATACCGATCCTGCAGAGCCAAGATTGCAAAGTAAACCAGCAGCGAGGAAGTCCGAGCAACGGACTGGCTACACAGTATGACGTTGAGTCGAAAGGAAGTGGAACTGTGTGTGTTTCAGTGGTGTTTTGGGGTGATATTTATATGAAATAATTCCCCTAAAGGGATAAGAGCTGTGAGTGAAATACAATGGTTCTCAAAGGTTCCCAGGCTAAAACAAAGGGTATTCCAGAAGAATTATTGATCGTAAATGAGTGATACTTTTGGAATTGAATAGGAAACAGGCAAAGACTATTGTTGGAGGGGAGCAGGAGAGGAAAATCCCATTTCACAAGCAATAAGGTCTCTTGCTATCACTGAGTGGATTAGTGATTGACTCACCTCCAGGAGTGAGTCTTACTTGAAAGTATTTGTTTTTTGGAATTTCCACAGACCATTCTCTTGGTCTTGCATGAATCCCACCTTGGTGTTAGGGGGTCCCTGGTTTGCCTGTAACCATGTGGATGGCCACCTTAGCCAAATTATTAAATACTAGCTGTACCTGGTGTAATATACACCATTAAAAAACTCCCTCAAAAACACCAGTAGACCTTACAGGGTTGCTGTAGGCTAGTGGATTTTTAAATCCTCCTCCCCCTTCTCAGTGTTCCACACTTTTTCCAGAATTGCTGAGGGTGACTCGCTCTGTTGCCCTGCCACTGCCACCGCCAGTTAATTGCCTGGCTCCTGTCATAGGTGGCTCGCTGCCACCACCAGTTGACTGACTGGGTTCTATAGCAGCGTCGTCCTGCTGCTTCTGCTGCTGCTGCTGGTGGTGGTTGACTGTCTGGGTTCCAACACAGGCAGCCTGCCGCCACCACCAGTTGACCGTCTGCGTCCCAATCTGGGCCACAGATTGAATGGCAGGAGTGGATTGTGAGGTGGAGAGGGAATTTGTATGTGGGTGGTGATTGGTTGGGTGTGTTTCCTGAGAAGCCAATCAGCACACTGAGAAAGGCAACATACCCAAGAGAACTATATATAGAAATAGCCAATTATTTGATATTCCAAGATGGGAGCTATTAGGGTAGGTAACAGAAGCAGTGATAAGTAGCGAACAAGGCATTTTAATCTCTGTTCCTTGAAACAATGCCCATGATGTCTGCCACATATTAGGAGTTGTTAAACCAATCCAGACAAGGCTTTGAATAGGAGTTCCATTGCTGTTTCATGATCTGAAGGAGCCTATCCTGACATCATGCATAATACCACTGTAGAATTCTGGATTGTACCACTTGAGACGGCTGGTTGAGGGGAAGGGTTCATATATTCTAATACTCCCCAGCCTCCAAAATTTGCTCTCTCCAAGTAGGAGGCTATAACTTCATAGCAATTTTTTAATGTAAATCATACACCATGGAGAAAACAGCTTTTCAGACAACCTCAAGTGCTGCTTCCTGGTGGTAAGAGATGTAACAGGAGTCTATGCACCACAGTAGCCCATACAATAGCAGAAGCTAAGACTGACACTGGAGGAAGGTTGGCAGCTTCTTCTGAAAGGGATTGGGCCCAAGGAAAAGGGGTTTGTCTGAAAACCCTATGGATCACCATCTCTTCGCCCTTTAGCTGTTGTCTTAAGTAACACTAAGGTGAACCTATCACAGGGTTTTCTTGGCAAAATTTGTTCAGAGGGGAGTTTCCTTTGCCTTCTGAGGCCGAGAGAGTGTGATTTGCCCAATGTCACCCAGTGGGTTTCCATGGCTGAGTGGGAAATTGAAGCCTGGTCTCTAGAGTCCTATCCCAATGCTCAAACCACTTCACCACGTTGGCTGTCACTTGAGACAATATTCCAATATTTATCTATCTGTTTATTATATGTGTATCTTGCCTTTTCACTTCAGTCCTCAAAGTAGCTTTCCGCATTTACAAAACCATTAGTGGATATACTGGAAACTCAAAACAAAACAATTTATCCCATTGGAGTAGAAACAAACATCTGATGCACCTTCCTTCAGAGCAGCTGGTGTTGCTTGTTCTGGACCTTTCAGGAGAGAGAGAGAAAAAAAATATTCATAGCTCAGTTGCATGTACAGTATTCCTCTCTCTTAGATTTGCATCTCCATCTGTAGCAACCTCAAAACATTAACAATTTCAGTGCTATGAGAAATTAGGATTGAGGACGTTATCAAACACATCAAATATGGGGTCATAACGACACCACATAAACACAAAAGGGCGCATATACCAGACAACATCGCCCTTTCACATTTATGTACTGGCCAAAACCAGTCAGTCATATTTTTTGACAGCTCAAGCCATCAATAGATCTCCCCTAGCGCCAGTGTTTGAATCCGTGTGCCATTGTACTCATGTTAATGCAGTGTCAATGGCCTGTCCGGCCAGAACACTTCTGGGTGAGATCATGACATCCAGGTAGATGGCACACTTTTTATGACCCTCCCCTGTTTACTTGGGACTTTTAAAAATGTGTTTATATATTTTTTTTAACTTTAACTTTATTTTTGTTTTTATTTTCGAATTTCCCACTCTATGTATTCTTGCGAGAATACGCGGGATTTTGAATGAGGAAGTGAACAGAACTCCATTCACTCCTCTGTCATTGCTGGGAAGCCTTTGGATGGGAGGGAAGGTAAGTGTGGCATGGGGAATTATTTTGCAGGCATAAAAACGGCAAACGTATGCCAGCAAAAGAACAGTGTTTATGGGGGTGGTATGATAAAGTCCTTCATTCTGAAAAATACGGAGCTGCCTTACAATTAAGCTGAGCTATCTACTCTCAGTAGTTTCTACTCTGAGTAGCAGCAACTCCCCAGAGTCTCCATTGAAGGTTCATTTCCACATCCTATCACCTGAGATCACTGAGTCACTAAACCAGAGATCTCACTATGCTCCAACATGGAGCTATGGATCTCTGGTAGGGGCTTGTCTATACCTGCCAGAATTTGCTGGCTTCCTGCTGGCATATTCTGGCCCTGGATCGGGACTGTTTATCCCATTGCCTACACAAAACAGGAGGAAGTCTGCACAGACACACTGGCTGGTACTGGCAGCCACCTCTGCTGCTACTGCAAGTCACTCCCTCTGAAGCCAGGAAGGAGGCCCTCAGCATGTGATCAAGGCTGGTCACATGCAGAGGGCCTTGATCACATGCTGGGGACCTCCTTCCCAGCTGCAGAGAGACTTCGGCGGCAGCAGACAGCTACATGGGCTGGCATGCAGGTACAGACCCTGCATTCCTGTGTTGGCCCAATCTGTTTTTTCCCACATAATGCAGGTTTTCCAAAGTGCTTAATAACACCAGTGTAAAGAGCTTTGCCCTGTATTGCCCCCAGCTTTGCCTCGGGCATCATCTGGACAGCCCCGGCACAAAAATAGGGCAAGAGTCTTACATTGTTTGGACTACAGAGTTCCAAGATGGGAGCAAGACAGGGTAAATAGCCCATGCAGAGGAGCCAGGTCATTCACCAGTTTCAGATGGTCTGATAAATAAGCACAGTGGTGATGTAAACAGACCTTGAGACAATTGAGGACTGCTTTTCAACAACTTGCCCCCCCCGTGTTGTATTACAAGCCCCATCATCCACAGCCATGTTTGTTTGAGTTATGAGAGTTGTGTTCTAAGAAGTGGGACTCTACTACAGACCCCCAAACCAGACGGAGGAATTGGATGATGCCTTTCTAGAACAGATGAACACACATGCAGAAAGGAGAGATGTAGTAGTGATGGGTGACTTCAACTATCCTGATATTTGCTGGCAATCTAACTCAGCCAAAACTTTAAGGTCTAGCAAATTCCTTACATGCCTGGAAGACAATTTCATGGTCCAAAAGGTGGAAGAGGCAACAAGGGGGTCAGCTATTTTAGATCTGATCCTAACCAACAGAGATGACCTGGTTAATGGGGTGCAAGTGGTGGGATCCTTAGGTGAGAGTGATCATGTTCTCCTGGAGTTTGTTATACAATGGAAAGGAGAAGCCAGGCATAGTCAGACACGCATTCTTGACTTTAGGAGAGCTGATTTCAGTAAACTCAGGGAAATACTGGGGGTGATCCCATGGTCAGGAATACTAAAAGAGAAGAGACCTCAAGATGGATGGGACTTTCTCAAAAGGGAGATACTGAAGGCACAATTTCAAACAGTACCATTGAGGAAGAAAAATGGGAGGTGTCTCAAGAAACCAGGATGGATGACTAAAGAACTTTCAATGGAGCTAAGTTTTAAACAGAACATGTATAGGAAATGGGAAAGGGGAGAAATCACCAAAGAATTCAAACAGATAGCGAACACATGTAGAAGTAAAGTCAGAAAAGCTAAAGCGCAGAATGAGCTCAGGCTTGCTAGGGAGGTTAAGAACAATAAAAAGGGTTTTTGGGGGTATGTCCGCAGCAAAAGGAGGAAGAAGGAAATGATAGGGCCGCTACGTGGAGAAGATGGCAAAATGCTAACAGGGGACAGAGAAAAGGCAGAATTACTCAACACCTTCTTTGCCTCAGTGTTTTCAGAAAAGGAAAAGGAGGACCAACCTGAGGATAATGGAACGGAGGACACAATAGGGGAAATCCAGCTCAAAATAAGTAAAGAGGTAGTACAGGAATACCTTCTTAATCTAAATGAATTTAAATCTCCAGGACCAGATGAACTACATCCAAGAGTATTAAAAGAGCTGGCAAATATAATCTCAGAGCCATTGGCAATAATATTTGAGAACTCCTGGAGAACAGGAGAAGTCCCAGCAGACTGGAGGAGGGCAAACGTTGTTCCCATCTTCAAAAAGGGGAAAAAAGAGGATCCCAACAATTATCGTCCAGTTAGTCTGACATCAATACCAGGGAAGATTCTAGAGCAGATCATTAAACAGAGAGTCTGTGAACATTTAGAAGGCAATGCCATAATCACAAAAAGTCAACATGGGTTTCAGAGAAACAAGTCATGCCAGACTAATCTGATCTCTTTTTTTGATAAAGTTACCAGCTTGGTAGATGAAGGGAATGCTGTGGACATCGCATACCTTGATTTCAGTAAGGCCTTTGACAAGGTTCCCCATGACATTCTTGCAAACAAGCTTGTAAAATGTGGGCTAGACAAGTTAACTGTTCAATGGATTTGTAATTGGTTGACCGGCCGAACCCAAAGGGTGCTCAGCAGTGGCTCCTCTTCGTCTTGGAAAGATGTGACCAGTGGGGTGCCACAGGGTTCTGTCCTGGGCCCAGTGCTATTCAACATCTTTATCAATGACTTGGATGAGGGAATTAGGGGCATACTTATCAAATTTGCAGATGACACCAAATTAGGAGGAGTAGCTAATACCCTAGAGGACAGGATCAAAATTCAAAATGACCTGGATAGACTGGAGAGCTGGGCCAAAGCTAACAAAATGAAATTCAATACGGAGAAATGTAAGGTGCAGCATTTAGGGCGGAAAAAATGAAATGCATAAATATAGGATGGGAGAGACCTGGCTGAATGAGACTACATGCGAAAGGGATCTAGGAGTCTTGGTAGACCACAAGTGTGAACATGAGCCAACAGTGTGATGCGGCAGCTAAAAAGGCCAATGCGATTTTGGGCTATATCAATAGAAGTATAGTGTCTAGATCAAGGGAAGTAATAGTGCCACTCTATTCTGCCTTGGTCAGACCTCACTTAGAATACTGTGTCCAGTTCTGGGCACCACAATTCAAAAAGGATATTGACAAATTGGAGCGTGTCCAGAGAAGGGCAACTAAAATGGTGAAAGGTCTGGAAACGATGCCTTATGAGGAGAGACTTAGGGAGCTGGGTATGTTTAGCCTGGAAAAAAGATGGTTAAGAGGCGATATGATAGCCCTGTTTAAGTATTGAGGGGATGTCACGCTGAGGATGGAGCAGGCTTGTTTTCTGCTGCTCCAGAGACTGGAACACGGAGCAATGGGTGCAAGCTCCAGGAACAGAGATTCCACCTCAACATGAGGAGGAACTTTTTGACAGTAAGAGCTGTTCGGCAGTGGAACACGCTCCCTCGGAGCGTGGTGGGGTCTCCTTCCTTGGAGGTCTTTAAACAGAGGCTGGATGGCCATCTGTCGGGGATGCTTTGATCAAGATTTCCTGTGTGGCAGGGGGGTTGGACTGGATGGCCCTCGTGGTCTCTTCCAACTCTGCAATTCTATGATTCTATGATTCTAAGTCTAGAGAGGAGTAGGTTGGAGAAAGCTGGTTTAGAGTATCTTTGATCCCAAGCCCTCCAATGCTTTCCTTGAGTGATAAAAATAAATCCCAAGTTTTAGAAAAGAGAAAACTACACATGCTGCAATATGCACTGTGTAGGCTACTACTCAGGGTCTAGAAGATTAACACGTCATAGTGCAGCTCCAGTCTCAAATGTATGCATTGTAGCATTAAGATTCATGAAGTCTTTGTTCCCACGGCTGATTTATGAAAAGTAAACTGAATTTGCTCCCATGTCACAGATGAAAATCTGACCTACAAAGAAACTAATTGACATTTCCAAAGTTGTAGAGATAGAATCTCTTCAAAAGAGCTGGGAACTGCAACACTTATCAGCTGGTAGGCTGTTTAGTGGGCATGAAAATTTAGCAGTGTGCCAGCTAGATATGCCCAGGGATTTTTCTCTGCAACTTTGGTTTATTGCAGGGCGGGGGGAGCCATGTTAGTGTGTTTCAGCAAACATGTGCCAGTTTAAAGACTAACAAATTTAATTTGGCATTGGCTTTCATGGACTGCAGTCCGGAGTGTCCCTATGTGAGGGCTGCACCTAGGGTTGCCAGGCAAGGACTATCTCAGGGCCAAAACAAAGACTTAGGGATGACCCCTTTTGATGTCACACAGGGCAGGCCCTGGTGAAATTGTTAAGCACAATACATTAAGAGGCAACCACAAGTGCAGAGAGTATGCCATTCAAATAAAAAACCAAATGCATCAAAATGAGGAAAATAAGTATGCACTCTATTTTTCAAGGCACTGCTCTCACCATGGAATTCTTCCCCCTTGATCTGAGGACCAGAGAAGAGAGGCCAGGCCCTGGGATCTAGGAACCCTCATTGTATCTGATTGCATGATTGAATCTGGTCAGAGCCACATTTGATGAAATGTGTGGCAGTGCTCAAAAGTTTATGCCAAATAAAATGTGTCAGCCTTTAAGCAGTCACAACACTCTTCTTTATTTTTAAGGTTCAGAGACAGTTTTGTTCAGAGTGTCTAGCCCACCTCTGAAAACTAAAGTACAGGACACTTAAAGCTGACTCAGGGGCTTACCACACACTGAAGAAAAGTGGCAAGGCAGCAGGAATGTTCCATCTTCTGCATGAGGTCATCATTGTTTCTTTCTGGTCCCATCGGGGACTGAGGTAAGACTGTGTCTTTTTGCTAACCAGAAAAACTTGTTAGTAAAAAGACATGATTTTACCTCAGTCCCCCACGGGTCTGGAACAAAAGAACACTGGAAGAACGACGACGTCATGCATTAAGGCAGCACGGAAGATGAAACATTCCTGCTGCCTTGCTGCTTTTCTTCAGCATGCAGTAAGCCCCTCAGTCCACCTTGACTAACCTCATAAAAAGCTCATTCCTTAAATCCTTGCCCTTTCTCCCAATTTTGACCTAATTCTCCCATTCTACATACCTTTCTCTTCTCCCCCACAATTCACTTAGGATTAGGTTGCCAATACCAGGGCCTGTTCCTGAATCTCCAGCTTTTGTGGTTTCTCCCCAGGCAGGAAGCAAGAGGACATATTATCCAGTTTTGGTGGCCTCAGCTCCAGACAAAAGGAGAAGGCGATGTGCTGATCTCTAGCTCAGCAAGAAGGGGAGAAGCTTGCTACAATGTGCAAGGCTTCATGAATTAATTGCTGCAACCTGGAAAGACTCTCAGGGGAGCTGTGTGTTCACTCAGCTTCCTTCTTCCCTCCCAGTTGTGAAGCCAGGGCCAGGGATTGCCCTCCACTCTGCATCCACCTTCTGGCTAGAAGCAAATAGTCTAGATACATGTTTCTAAGCAAGCAGGAAGGAATAATCCTCTCATTTCACCTTGATTTGGGAATAGTCCCTTTAGCTAAGCATTTGGTCTTAATTTCCAAATGGGAAAATATGTTTGAAAAAGAATATGTGAGCAGCTGCAATTGCCACTTAACGTATTGAACTGCATCACTAGGGGCTGTCCCTAGGGGCTTTATCACATGAGGCTGCTAAAGTAATGAATTTGGCCAGTACTTAACAGATGGCGTCATGGCTATCCTGTTGCTGCTTCACTTTCTGGTTGTTACTGTTGTGCCTCTTTCAACTGACAGGAAAACCAATATCACTATTGTTCCGCTGCTGCTCCTGGTGCAAAAGGTCCCTTCGCTTCAGTTCCAGGATGAAGGCAGTCATATGGCCTGAGGGAGCCAGATTCTCCTCCTCTCCCTCCCTTCCCCCTCCTTGCTATTCCAAAGTACCAGTAGGCTGATTCAGTTGAGTAAATTGCACTGATCCAATAGGTCTACTCTAGTTGGGCCTAACAGTAGGAATCAGGTTAGTGGAGTGACGCAAACAAACATGAACAATAACTAAGATCCAGTGAACTGAAATCTACTGGTATTATGCAGGAGAACTGAAGCAATTGCTACAAGTTTCAACACGGCAGAGACATATGTGTCAATAATTTGACGTAGGCCTTGTCTACATTGGCCAGAATACTCCACCTTCTGACTGGAGTATTCTGGCCCCAGAAATGGCCCGAACCTCCCCCATTACCATGATGAAATGGGTAGAAGTCCGCATGCACACCTGTATCGGTGGGCACTTCCCCCACTGTTGCATGCCGCACTCTCTGAAGTTGGGGAGGAGGCCCTCAGCATGTGAGCAAGGATGGTCAGATGCAGGAGACCTTGATCACATGCTGGAGGCCTCCTTCCCATCTTCAGAGCAACACCAGCACCAGCAGTGTATGGATGCCTGCCAGACCCACCCGAGTTTTCCACATGATGCAGGTTTTCCAGGGGGGTATTTTAAAATGTTTTAAATGGGTTTACCCTGGCTTCCCCCCAGCTTTAGCAACAGCAATAGCAATAGCATTTATATTTCTATACCACTTATCAGTGCAAAGCACTCCCTAAGCAGTTTACAATGTGTTAGCTAATTGCCCCCAACAAACTGGGTACTCATTTTACCGACCTATGAAAGGATAGAAGGCTGAGTCAACTTTGGAGCCATGTAGGATTAAACTCACAGTGTTGTGGCTGCATTACTGGCATTTAACCACTGTGCCACCAATGCTCCTTAGATGTTGTCAGGACTGTCCGGAGGTGAATCAGGGAAATAGCAGGGTGCCAACATGGGGAGAAGCATTTGTCCTGAGCTAATTGCCCCCAACAAACTGGGTACTCATTCTACCGACCTATGAAAGGGACTACAATAGGATTAAAAACTGAGAAAGCTCAGGACAAATGCTTCTGTGCAGGCAGAAAAGGTCTCTTTTGTTTTTTTAAAAAAACAGCAAATAAATGTAGTGTGCCCTGCCAAAGGAAAAGGGAGGAGACCAAGATTCTCTGGGGAGATCAGTCCAAATCTCCACCACCACACCAACTATGAGTTGTGAGGGAACCAGAGAGGAAATCTGCTTCAAGGCTGCAGATTATTCTAGTGCTGGAAAAGCCTCCTTTGATCTCTAGCTGGTTGTTTTCTGTGGTGTCCTGGTAATCAATTAGCCAGCAGGTCTCCTCTGCTAATAGCTAAAACAGGATGCAAGATACAGATGCATTTATCAAACACTCTTTGCCATCCCTTCCTTGAATAGGTCCTTTTCTGCCTTGAAACAACAATTATTAAACCACTCCAGGGTCTTTCATAGTTAATGATTTCCCCCTCTTTGCTCTCTTCAGCTTTCATAATATCTCGAAGCACCATTTGCCCATGGTCCATAATCCCAAATGGTCAAAAAGTCAAGCTCACCCATCTACCCCCTTTCCAACACCGAGGACTAAGACTGTGCAAAACCTCTCCCCATACAATACCATCCAACCCCATACCCAACTGATAGAACAGTTTTCTTTGGTTTTATTCAGGGCTGGTTTCCACATGTCTACCTAGATGGTTTGTGTGCAGGAACTGAGTGGACAAGCCGGGGTAGCTGGAATAGAGACAGTAGACAGGGGCTGGGAAGACTAAAGAGAATGTAACTTCACTTTCATAACCTTTAATGGCACATGGCTGTCAAGCACCAGCCAAAAATGTCTGCCCACTTGTGAAAGGGAACGCATGCATGGATAAGGCACTAGTAGGATGCCAGCCTCAGTTTTAACTTTAGATTTGCTTTATAAGGGTTTCTTTTTTCTGATATATTTACACTGATTTTGATTTTGTGGTCTTAACCTTTTCTTTTTGTATTTAGATTTTTTTTAAAATCTTTGTTTATCATTAAGTGCCCAGACAACTTCATGTTATACAAATGACTTAAGCGATATACTTATACAAAAAAGTAAAAACAAACACAAAAAGTCTCATACCAGAGTCCCATGTTTTGTTTTTGGAAGGTTATTTTTATTTTCCTCTGCAGTTTTAAGCCTTCTGCCAATTTAAAACCCAGAGTGTATATTATTGTTCTGTGTAAAAATATAATACTACAAAAAGCCTCATAACTCCTTGAAGGCTAAGGAATGATCATAGCATAAAGTTTTGTGATGCTTGCTTCATCAGATTCAACAAACAATTTAACTTTTAAGATTCATATTTCCATTAATTTTCCTGCTACAAACTTGAGAACATAATACTAACTGACCAAGATGCCCAAAGCCACCTGAAAATGTACTAAATCCAAGTCCCTTTCAGCCTAGAGATGTTGGAAACTCCCTAGGACTCTCCCTGACCTGGCCTAACATTGTGCCAGAACTATGGCTATGTTGCTGAGATGGAAGACCTTTAGATGTGGGGAGAGTCATCATGGTGTAGTGGTTTGAGCATTGGACTACAACTCCTTCAAATCCTTGCTCAGCCACAGAAAGCCCCTGGGTGACCTTGGGCAAGTCACACTCTTGCAAAGCAAAGGAGAGAACCCACCTCTGAACAAATCTTGCCAAGAAAACCCCATGATACATTTGCCTTAGGGTTGCCATAAGTCAGAAACAACTTGAAAGCACACAACAACAACAACAACAACAACAACAACAACCGTGGCTCTGCTTGCACCACCCTCTTTTTTGGTTCTTCTGCCAGCAAGCCTTAGCCAGCAGAGCAAATGTATTATCAGATTGCTCTGGCAGCAGATCTCTGAGATGAGCTGGCAGGCAAGGCTTCTGCTATCAGAAGGGCATTTTTGGTGGCAAAAGAAGCTTGTACTTACACCTGGGGCACCTTTGAGTTAGAATTGCCCTGCAACACAGCTACACATGTGGAAATCATGGCTGGCATCCAGCTAGTGACTTGTTTTAGTGTCCCAGTGAGCTGGAGTGTGCATTTCCTTTGGAGTTTTTAAAAAAATATGGGGAAAGCCGCAAAAGCTTTTCCCTTGGAGTATTTGGACAGAATAAACGGTCCCTTCCTGCTCCTCCCTTACCTGCAAAATGGCCAGTAGTGAGTCTGTTTTTCTAGCATTATAGGACAGTGTTGGTAGAAGTACAAATATTCCCTCCTATAAGTAAGCAATGCAGCCCGGTATTCCTTCTGCTGGGCTGTCTGCCTTTCATTCATTCATACTGCTTGGGCCATGAGATTACATCATTCATCTACTCTAAAATTTCAAAGCAACAGGAGTTCAAAATAGGATCCAGTTTTCCAGATACTTCATACTTAAAAGCAGGGGGGCTGGTTTTGTCTATCCTTTGAAAAACTGGCATAGAAAAAAGGACTTTTTACACAATATGTCAGTCTATGAATCAACACCTGAAATCCTTATTTACATGGACACATGTCTTTACTTGGGGAGATTCCCTCCAAAAAAATGTTGCCATCATCATCATCATCATCATCATCAGTTATTGAAGAGTAATCATGGAGTCAAAGCCAAGCAGCATTTGGGGTTACAGTAGGACTGCTGCATTAAAATCTGATGAATAAACAGAGAGCAACACACAGTCTCTGTTTTGTGGTATTCTAGGTAGCTGGACCTAGATGACTGCAACTCCCCCCTCCCAAACTTACCTTACCAGGCATCAGTTGCATGTGAAGAAAGAGATCCAGTCTGCTGCCAATTGGAGTGTAAGTGAAAGACTTTTCCATAATGTTTGCAGGACATTTGGCCAGGAGTGCTTACTTAAATAAGTATACTTAACTAAGTAGCTGATATGGGATTCCAGCCATGATTGTTACATTCATTTTAAAAGTATACACAGGTCAACCCCCATATCCATATGTTCTCTCTAGGCATTTGGTCCTCCAATGGTCAACTTCCAGTGTTCATCTCATTGAAAATAATAGGGTTCCCTATTATCCATGGTTTCAAGTACCTGCAGGGGTTTAGAACATATCCCCCATGGATACAGGAGTCGACCTGTATGTATAAATAAAACTGTGCAGTTTAAAACCCAAGATTTAAGTATTCTAACGAAGTGATTAATGATTACAGACAAGTTTGAAGCTCTTCGATGAGATCCTGCGTTGAAAAGATGGAGTACAGGATGCACCCCACCCCCCATCCACAGGGGTTGGGTTCCTGGACCTACTATGGATATTGACAACTACAGATAATAGCAAACACTATTAAAACACTATTAAAATAAAGGACTTCCAGTATGAACATACCATAGACTTGCATTGGAGAACCTACTGATTCCTAGAGAGGACACCTTTCTTGGCAGTTTTCAGCAGGACTCTATGGTATGTGTCCCTATTTTTTCAGCCATAGGTAATTGAAACCATGGATATTGGGTCTGTAGTTACCACTGGTGATCTGTATAATGTTAGGGACTCATTCTTTCATTCATTCTGGGGCTGCCACTGCTGCCTTCCAGCATGAACTATATGAAATAATCAATTTGCTCTGCCCAATTGTACGGGTGGCCCTGCAAAGGTAGAAGCTGCACCACTGTGCCTGTCCTCTGCCTCAAAAAACCAGTTCAGAGTGAAGGCACCCCAAGTGCTTGTTATAAAAAGTGTAGCTGCCAAATCCAGGGAGTAAACATGGTTGAAAGCATCCATAAGATCCAGCTTTAAAGACTTGATAAAACCCAACTCCTCTGCAAAAACTAATAAACTGGGTAGCTCAAAAAAATGTTGGAACCGTTTAGTGATTGGAAATTCATCCAAACTTCAGGCCACATCACAAAATCCTGGATACTTTCTATTGTGTGTGTGTGTGTGTGCACGTGTGCGTGTGTGTTTTAAAAGCATTTTCCCATACTCTACAATGGGGTTGATTTCTAAAATACAAATTTACTTCTTTAAAAGAATGCTTATTAGCACCCCCATGCATACACATGCAACTTAATAAGCGCCTGGAACAGCAACATAGCCAAGAATGCTTAGCGCTCTAGGCAGTTGCTAATTGGTTGTTAGGAGGCTGGAGAGAGAGGGAGAGAATTATTGCTATTATAAACCAAAGCATGTACAGGACATGAAAATCATATAAATATAGAATTCCTATGCCAGAGACCGAAGGGATCTCAAAGCTCTGTTTTCTGAAAAGAACCATCTATGAAGACTACTAACAAGATACAAAACAAGAAGGCCAGAAACAGGAAATTTTTCTTTAAAAAAAAACAGCCAGATCTAGTTGAAATACCTTCTCTTCCTCTCCTCCCCTTTCTTTGTGTTTAAAGAGGAAGTTTTTAAAAGCATAATGAGGCCCATTGTGCAACTCAAGTCTCATTCTGATACCACTTTTTTACATTCATACCTTCAAGCATACAACCAACATTAGAACTGATAGAACTTAACTCAAAAAACAGTGAGAGTGTCAGGATTTCACACCTTTCAACATTTCACAGATGAAATCCAGGACCTGTGTGGTCAAGCAACAACAGAGTGTGGTCAAGATGGCATGAGTTATTCATGAGGAAAAACACACATGCTAGCTGCAGTTTGCTTTTGCCTGAGCTTTAATGGGAAGGGCAAGATTCCATCCTCTTTTCTCCCCCCTCCCCAAGTTATTTGAGCACAAACTACTTTTACACTTCGAACTCAGTTTGCAACTACTGGAGTAAGCAGAGGACCAAGGGGGAAAGCAAGAGGAGATAGAAACATTTTAAAAGCAGTCGGAAAAGTGGGACGACAGAAGATTAATCAGGACTGTCCCTGCATAATCAGTACAGTTGGAGTGCAGGGGACTGTTTTCAAGGCCTCCTCTACTAGTAGGCAGAGTAAGACAACCACAGCAGGCAGCAGATGCTAAGGGACAGCAGTGACTGCACTGACTCCCCTTCCTTGGCTTATTCCTGTTGGTTGGATGACAAAGCTTTGTGAGCTTGGTTTGCACCCCTAACTGCTGCTCTCAAGTGACATAGAGGATCCCATTCCATTGTCTTCATGTGAGTAACAGGCATGGAGCATCTCCAGATCTGTGGCAGAAATCACCACCACACTATACACAGCTTAGACCATCACGAGGAATCAGGTATTCCAGTTAAATTGTCTATTTCATAGGATTTTTTCTGGTAACAGAATTCAGCAAAACAGACATTTAGTGGATAAGCAAAGCTTGGGAAAGCTCCTTACTTGAACTTCGTTGTTGTTGTGTGCCTTCAAGTCGTTTCGGACTTATGGTGACCCTCAGAGTGGTTTCTGAAGGCTGAGAGAATCTGTTGTACCCAAGGTCACCCAGTGTGTTTTCATCATTTGAACCCTGGTCTCCGGATTCATAGTACAACCCTCAAACCACTACACCATACAGGGTTCCTTGCTTCAACTACTACCTCTGAACAACTATCAAGACTAGAGAGAGGAGTGTCCTAAAATCAAATTGAGAGCAGCACTTGGGTCGAGAAAATGTAATATTTCAAAACAAAATGTTAGCCCATAATGTTGCACAGGAGGTTCATCCATGAACTTCCTTACTGGAAGGTGTAGAGTGTCTATTTGTCTTATTTTGCAGAGTACAGTGTGCTCTTTGATGGTTTCATCTCCAGGGAACACCGCTCTGCAGTTTAGAAACCTAACAGGAGTCTGTAAAGTTTTAAAATTAAAAACGGTGAATGCAAACGGGTTTTCTTCCATTCCTCTCCCATTTACTTCTTTGAAGACACACACACTTTAAAAACCAGTACCGGTACCTCTTTCTACAGGTTTTCACAAGGAAGATTCTACCCTAATTAACTGTAATCTTCAGAGATTGCATTTTCCTTTGAGATTTAAAAGCTAGCAGGGGGTTGTGTCTGGGCAGAAAGGAGATTATTAAAACTTTAATAATGTGAGCCTTTGAACCTTCCCAAATTCTTTACAGTTTTTCTCACATCTCTCACCCAGATGTCTGCATTTAAGGAGGGGGAAAACCTGATGCCAGCAACATTAAACTATTTGTTTACACTTTTTAGATCTTTCAATGAGCAGCCTGTTTTAAAAAGTGATAGGAAACAGAATGTCTGCAGTTCAGGAGGAATTTAACAGGGGCTAAGATGAAAAATTCATCACAGACAGACATTGTCCCCCACCACAAATGAACAGTTCTCAAAAAGCAATAGAATCATAGAATCATAGAATTGTAGAGTTATTAAAACTCCAGGGCAATAGAGAGTTGTGGGAAATGGGAGGTGTTGGTTTCTTTCTTTTTCTTTTTTAACTGCTTAGTGGTGGGGGAATCTGTGAGTTTTACTTTCTCTCACAATCAAACTGTCCAAAACTTCAGGTTCTATCACAGTATGAAAAAATGTTGTGAACTTTGGTAAATTCTTCCTTTTCCTTTTTTCTTTTTTTATTATATTTAATAGAAAATGATAATAAAAAATAACATCGTAATCGTAGTTTCTAACTGTAACTACAGGATTGTACATTTTATTTTCATATACCGTACCTCATAATCTTAAAGCATTGGACTTCATGATTCTTCCTTTGCTACTGCTTATACCGGTATGTATCTCCCCTTCCACATTGTCACCTAACCTTCACTGGGTTTTACTTACTCTATTTCTCACTGACTGATTTTTGTATATGAAAGTCTTGTTTTCCTCTTATAGTTAACTTTTCAAATTTCAATTTTAAAAACATATTTCTACAACTTTTATTTCTGTATATTAATGATAAATGACTTATTTTAAAGTAAATTTTCTGTTACTTTATAATAACATGTTCTCACAATAGGTAATCAGTGGCACCCATACTCTGTCAGCATATTTGATTCTGGATAAATTCTTCCCAAATGAACTGAAAGGCATTCTCATCCATCTGCTCTGGTTAAATTCAACAGGTACAGCTGTTCCAGGTGTGGAGATGACCATATAGTTCCTGCCTACCATTTGGGGGTTACAGATATGGAGCATCTTAGGAATGAAAAAAAGATGGCAACCTTAATTCAATACTTGAATACACCAGGACTCAAATCCAAACTTTTAAGAATTAAGCAATCCTGGGTCTGGATGGATGAGTCTATCAGTTCCTTTTTCTCCCACATTAAAAAAACAAAACAAAACCCTGAGTCTTTCTATCTCTGATATGAAGAATTTTGAAAATTCTGATATTTTTTTATTTTTAAAAAATTGAACTGAAACTAACATTTCACCTAACCCTGCTATCCATATGTCTGGGAGTCCAACAAACTTCCTTTTCTTCAGCATCTCAAAATTTCAGGTGAAAACATCAGAATCGCTTTTGGAAAGCCTATTGTGAGGATAATCTTGAAAAACAAAACACAGAGGTGACTCATCTCTGAGATGCTGCCATCTGTGCAAATGTTCCACAACCTCGGGGCTTGCCCAAGACTTTCGGAAGGCCAATCTGAGTAGCCACAGCCACTGTTGTCACTAGTGTTGGACCTAATCCACCAAAACGTTCTCCTGGTTAAACCTTATTGAACTAGTCAGGAGCACTACAGTTAGTCCTCCAGTTGGTTGAGGAGAATGTTTTTGTTGTCCATTGTACTGCATAAGTCATAGAATCACCAGATTAGAAAGAATGTCAATGGCCATCTGATTCAACCTCCTGCTGACATAGCAAATCGACTGCTACAGATTCCCCAAGCAGGAAAACTAAAGGAGAGTCCACTACCATCCAGGATAGTTTGTTCCACTATCAAATACAGTTCGCCCCCCGCCCACTCTGTATCTGCGGAACCAATATATGTGGTTTCAGTTATCCAAGGGACACAAAATAGGAGACCCATGCCATAGAGTTGTTCTGAAAATGCCTAGTGAGGAGTCCTCTCTAGGTATCTTCTAGGTCCTCCAACTCTATGGTATATTTGTACAGGAAGTCCTTTATTTTAATAGGGTGAGAGAGAGACCTGTAGCCCATACTATCTGGAAGTTCTTCCTAAAGGTTAGTCAGAATCCTGTTTCTCATCATTTGAACGGATTTGATCCACTCCTTCTTCTGAAGCAATAGAAAACAAAAGGCCTAAATCCTATTATTAGTTCTGACTAGAGAAGACCCATTGCATCATTGAAATGTACCTATGTGTTGACTCATCAGTCAATAATGGAGCCAGTGAGTCTACTCTAGTTGAAACTAACAAAGAATTCTAGCCACATGTTCCATCATCTATGGGTGAAAGTCCTCCAAAATCTGAAGATGTTTATTGCGTTGTCTCTTCATGAAGATGCTTACTCTATTGCTGTGTCTGTTTTCCAAGCTAAATGTACCTAATTTTATAGCCTTTCTTCATAGGAAACTTTATCTCCACCCCCTTACCATGTTTATCAGCCTTCACCAAACATACATTGGTTTACTGACATTCATCTTGATGCTATGTATCAATGAACATAACACAACAGGTATAGTCTGTCCAAAGCAAAATGGGGTGATACCATTACCATTAACAATTTGGACACTATACATCTGCGAGTCAACCCAAAATTGCATTATCCCTTTTAGCTACCTTATCATACCACTCATTCATAATCTGCTTCTGATTCACTGAAACTCCAGATCCATTTAATTTATTTATTTATTTATTCTGACCATCATGTCAGAATGCACAGAGAAACTATTGAAATCCACAAACACCTGGACAACTTCAACAGGAAAGAAGAAACCCTAAAAGTAAATAAAATCTGCCTTCCAGTTTTGAAAAATAATAGAATCAAAACTCAACAGTTGCAAATGAATTCTACACAGGGACAGGAGGATTTCCAGCACATAATGGGCCATCAACCAACCATTAGCCAAACAGACACTAATCCTCCTTGCATATCTAAACCCAGAAACTACCCATTCAAATACACAAATTTACATATACTCCCCAACAGGGGTTCACAGTATATAAACTCCACACAAACTCCTACCCAACCATTCTCTGAAGATGCCAGCCACAGATGCAGGCAAAACATCAGAAGTAAACTCTTCCAGAACACGGCCTCACAGCCCAGAAAAAAAAAAAACAAGGAAAATCTATGGATGCCAGCCGTGAAAGCCTTCGACTTCATATTTATTTATTTATTTATTTATTTATTTAAATATTTATATCCTGTCTTTTATCCAAAGAGTTCAAAGCAGCTTACAATAAAATCAACTTAAAACAATAAATAATTACAAAAGCTTAAAAGCTCAAAAGTACGTTACATAGTTTTTCAATTTTAAAACAGACAGTTTAAAACTGAGCAGAACAATCCTCAATAATGTCACTATAAAACATGGGCCGCCTGGATAAGATCAGTTTGGCCCAAAGGCTTTAACAAAAAGCCAGGTTTTAACTTGGCACTGAAATTATTTTAATGTTGGATCCAATCGGGCCTCCAGAGTGAGGGAATTCCACAAACAAGGTGCCACTGCAGAAAAAGCTCTCTCCCATGTCCTCCCACAATATATTCCCCCTACTGATGGGACATAGAGGAGGACCCCTTTAGTAGATCACAATTCTTGGACAGGCACAGAGAGAGGAGGGCACTCCCTCAAGTACTGAGGTCCCAAGCTGTTTAGGGCTTTAAATATTATTGCCACCACCTTGAATTCAGAACAGAAATGTATTGGCTGTTGGTGTACGGTAATTCCTTCAGAACAGGTGTTATATGATATAGGAATTCCAGTGAGCAGTCTAGCTGCTGCATTTTGCATTAGCTGCAGATTCTGGTGGTCATCTTCAAGGGCAGTCCCACGTAAAATGCATTGCAGTAGTCTAATTGGGAAGTTACCAGTGTATGGACTACTGAGACCAAGTTATCCCTCTCCAGAAAAGGTTGTAGCTGGCAGACCAGTCAAAGCTGGCTCAAGCACTCTGAGGAGATTTTCACACAGGCTATATATCCCGTGGCAGGAACAGAACAGGGCCGGGAAAGGTTTTCCCTTTCGGACGACATTGACCCCATTCTGTCCTGCATCCATCCTGCTCCCGTGACTGTTCCAGAACAATGTAATCATGATTTTTAATCGTGAATAGACCTCTCATTCCGTTGTTATCACGCAATCACGGGTGTGTGAACAGGAGCCCCATTCTTGTTCCAAAATGACAGCCGCGGAGGGGAGGTCCATGCCGAGCATTTCCTGGTATGATCTGGACATCCAGATAAGTGGCACCCTTTATTTTACCCTCCCTGTTTTGATTGTGTGATTTAAAGAGTGTTTGTTTGCTTGGTGAACTGATTTTATGTTTGAGGGAGTTTTATTTTTAAAATTTACTGCCTGGCTGTTATCACGTGATAACCTGATAACGTTTCAGATGGTCGGTCATAAAAGCAGCCTTACGACAACTGCATTTACGGCCGGCCAGCAAGGGGAGGGGGAGCCTGTTCCTGCCACGGAATTAAGGTAAGTGTGTGTAAGATTTACATTATTCCATGGCAGGAACAGGACAGGAGGTGGTGGGGCAGTAACGGGCCATTTTGGCCCCATGTTAAAATCTCCTGAGTCACTGAGTCTATCTGGGCCTCCAGTGACAAGGATGGATCTAGGAGAGTACTCCCAAACTACACACCTGCTCCTTCAGGGGAAATGCAACCCCATCCAGGGCAAACAATCTTACTGGGATTCAGCTTCAGCTTATTGACCCTCATCCAGATTGTTACAGCATCCAGGCATTGCTCCTGCACCTTCACAGCCTCAGCCAACTCCGATGATAAGGAGACGTAGAGCTGAATGTTGTCAGCATACTGATGGTGCCCAACCCCAAAACTCCCAGCGATCTCTCCCAGTGGTCTCATATAGATGTTAAATAGCATAGAAGATAGGACTGAGCTCTGTGGCACCCCACAGAACAAGAGTTATGGGGTTGAACAGGATTCCGCTAATGCCACTTTCTGGAACCAACCTTGCAGATAGGAGTGGAACCACTGTAAAACAGTGCCTGCCAGAGCCGGTCCAGTAAGATAACATGATGAATGGTATCAAAAACCACTGAGAGATCCAGAAAGTAGCACTCCCCCTGCCTTTCCCCCAGAGCTGGTTGTCAGTCCAGAGTAAGCAAGATTGTCTCAGTACCATACCCTGGCCTGAAACGAGACTGAAATGGGTCCAGATAATCTCTTTCCTCCAAGAACATCTAAAGCTGCCCAGCTGTTTGTGTGCCCTACTATCCCCTACCCACAATATTTCATAAATATTGGACACTTTTCAGGGTCAGTTTGGCTGGAGTGAACCAAAAAGTTTAGTTGGAGGTCACAGTGACCTGGGATGTGTCTTAGAAATATTATGGCAAGAAAGCCCATATTAGGATTGTGCAGAAGCCCCTTAGTAAATACAGTCATTAAGGAGGCATGTGCTAATAATCCTTTCTTCCAACCTTGGGCGCTTCAACAATGATTGATTCAATCAAACAATTAAATGACCATTCCCAAATCCAGTCCTAAGGAAGTCTCCCCTAAACCCCTCCTGTCCAACCTTGCAAGGTTTTCATAAACCCATCAATTCCCATCTCCCTGCCATTAACACAATCAGTTGAGTTTCGGTTTCTTTTGTCAATCCCATGGGAAGGTCATCCAGGCTTTGTCATAATCAGAGTACCGCTTCAGGATATGAAATGGGGTATAAATATTATTCTTCCTTCAAGGCAGCAGGCATCTCCCCCTGACATAGTGAGGCATTTATCACCCCATGGACCCACCCAATCAATCCACACCTGCTAGATCTTTAGAGTCAAGATGGGGCAAGGGTCAACATTACATTTGGTGGATGGACCAATGCAAGCATCTTGTCCACATCATCAGGCTGCAACAACTGAAACTGATCCCAAGAAAAAAATGACCAGATGGTGGCCTGGACATCTCCCTGGACTCTGTAATAGTTGTGGCATCAGGTTCTGAATAAATGTTAACAACTTTCTGCTCAAAGTACCTGGAAAATTTATCACAGCAGGCAACTTCAGATGAAGTCAAGGGTCACCCATTCTCTATTTTTGTAGGTATTCTTCCTTACCTGAATACCAAATGTTATATTTATCTCTATTGTAATTAATGTTGTTAATTTGGCCCCAGTTCTTCACCTTGTCAAGATCATCTTGAATTCTCTCTCTCTGTCTCCTAAGGTATTGGTGTCATCTGCATTTTTTATAAGCATCTCCCGTAGGGCCTCATGTTTATAAAAGTCATTTATAAAGATGCTAAACTTCACTAAGTCAAAGACATATCCCTGAAACTGCCTCTCCTGATCTCACCCTTCCCAGAGAGTCAGTCAAACTGTCTCTCATTCTGCTGCCCTTATTAGCATCCTAAATCTTGGTCTAGAAATGGCTGCCTGCCACAGGAGAGGATCACTTCTGTGCTATGCTGTCTACATAGATCTGGTGTCCTGCTCCCTGAATCAATACATGAGGTTAATGGCATCATGACCTAAACCACCTTCATAAAAACAGGAGTTTGCTTGGAATTCCACTGCATGATCATGAATAGGTAACAAAATGCCACTTTCTGTAACCAACAATTACAGAACAAAAGGTGTTTCTAATTAAATGTAAGGAAGAATTTCCTGACAATAGAATACACTACCGCAGAAGAATAGACTACCACATTAATTCATAACAAGTACAAAAAAATTAACAAAACCTGTCATCCCATTCCTATAATACTTCTACAGAGATTTCAACACAGATTAGATGATCACCTCTCAGGAATTTCTGCATGGCAGGAGGTTGAACTAGACAGCCTTTGGTGATCCTTCCAACTTTATGGTCCCATACTTCTAGGAGTCTATGGGGTTATCTAGACAGTGAAAATACTCCTCATAGAATTCAAGGAGAATACCTTTTGTTACCTGCCCTGACACCCCCCCCACACACACACTCTTTTAATAAATCATCAGTTGGCTAAATTTCATATATTGGCTTATTATTCACACTCCACATGGTTAGCAGTAGACCAGGAACTCCCAAATACAAGGAATCAAGGTTTGCTCAGAAAACCTAAGGAAGTAGTGTGCTAAAATTCCTAAAATACACTCCCAGGTAAGGATAAAGTAACCCCCATGGAACTGGTGAGTCAGGGATGAAATAGGCTAATTCTCCTGGATGTACATAGAAATGAATCATCCTATAATCCCACAAAGGTAGCTGGACACTCTTTGCTTGAAACTCTGGTCTTTCCTCTTGCCCATCCTAAAACAATAGATATTTGCCTGATACCCATCAGGTTTAATGTTTAAACCATTAGCAATTGTTAACTCATCCGGAGAATCCATTGGTTAACCCAGGGAAACTCCAGGCAGACATTGTATTCCACTCAAACTCACCCTTTCAGGGGGAATATCAAATATAAATATCACCCTAAAACACCGCCAAAGTGGGTACAGCTTCCATTCTTCCCATCACTCTGTCAGTCTGTGTCACCAGGGTTGCAGCTTCTACACAGATCTCTGCTTATTGGACAGGTATAATATAACCCATCATCCTGAACTCTATTCCTCTATCCCAATACTTCCTACTTCTTCGATAGCCTTGTGTAAGTGCTTGAAGCCTGAGTGTATGTATGTGTGCGTTCCCCTGATCATTTTTCAATAAAAAACATTTTTATTTTATATCCAGGCTGTGAGTTTTATCAGTGAGTACAATATACACAGGTCAAAAGACCCAGGACTTTTTCGGACGTTGATTTACCACACCAGAAAGCACGTAACACTTGCGACGCTGCTGCGTGGCAAGGGGCCCATTTCGTACGACACTGTTTCAGTTCCATGAGAGATTGGAGGCAGCCGTGCCATATTTGGCCATTTTTTATTCACAGGCAACTTTGGTGAGTAAAAAATGGCCAAATATGGCACGGCTGCCTCCAATCTCTCGCAGAACTGAAACAGTTGATTTCGGCAGCGGGACGGCATCGTATGAAATGGGCCCCCTGCCGTGCAGCAGCGTCGCAAGTGTTACGAGCCTTCTGGTATGGTAAATCAACATCCAAAAAAGTCCCCAGTCTTGACCCGGCCCCTTGCTGCTACATTTTAGCTAATTAAACTTCTCCATATTAAATTTGAACATTAGTGGGTTCCCCACAAACCCAATGCAATTCAGGTAACACTTTTGTCCCAACAAGATCCGGTGATGATTTCCCTTATTCAGAAGGAGGGGGGTAAAAAAAAAAAACTCCAAAAACTATGCAGGAAAAGCCTTCACAGCTTTCCCAAATATTTTTAAAATGTGTAGGAATGTGCATTACTGCTTATTTGGACAATTGATTTGAGATGCTGCACATTCTCAGAAAGGAGTAGAAGTGCATAGCAGATTGGTTGGACGTGGGCAGGGGCAGGCTTGCCAGCAACGGAGTGGCCAGAAGCACCATTTTGAATTTTTGCGTTGCTTTTTTTGCTGCTCTGAGGTGATAACATACCTTTTTAAGTCGAAAGTCACACTTGCTCAATTTTGCTTTAAAATTAAAAAAAATGCTGTGCAGCGTCGACATGTAGAGAAAAATAGCATGTTAATTTACTCAGCCACCATCATGATTCATAGGCACGTGTCTTTCAAGTGCAGATGGCTTCACGTACTATTGATTTTGCCAAAAGAATATAGAGACAAATGAACACTGCTGCAAATTTGCAATATTGCATAGGAAGCAGCATTATATCTTCTCGTCTAGACAAGCCCCATGATTCTAACATCTAGAGTGGTAGGATAATGAGACACCTGCAGGAAAGAATGCATATACAGTAGCACCCCCGCATCTGCTGATTCGCCATCCGTGGACTCAATTATTTGCGGATGGTGACTGTGGGGTGGGGGGATGGAAGGGGGGGGAGAAGGTGAGCTTGCGGGGGGTTGTAAGGCAGCGGGCAGAGAGGGAGGAGGCAAGCTCACCTTCCCTCTTCTCTGTGAGGGGGTTTCCAGTGCAGCGGGTGGGTGGGCGGGCAGGGGAAGGAGGTAACCTCACAGGGAGGTTGTAGTGGGTGGGCAGGCAGGCAGGGGAAGGAGGGGGGAAACCTTGCCGGGGGGGATTCTGGCATGGCGGCATGGTAGAGCTGGCGGGCGGGGGAAGGAGAGAGGAGGCGACCTCTCGGGGGGATTCCAGTGTGACGGAGTTGGCAGACGGGTGGGGGAGAGAGGAGGCAAGCTCGCCTCCCCCCTTCCTTCTCCATGGGGGGGTTCTGGCATGGTGGGTGGGCAGGCAGAAGGTTCAGGCGGGCGGGAGGAGATTTCCGATGTGGTGTTCATTATTATCCGTGGATTTCACCATCCGTGGTGGGGCCCAGAACCAATCCCCCACAGTTGTGGAGGTCCTACTATATGGCAATCTTGTCTGATTTTGGGAACTAAGCAAGATAAGAGACCACTAAAGTATACCAGGGACCTTCAGGTGGGACTAGGAAAGCACCTTGCCTGAATCCCTGGACAGATGCTATCACTCAGAATAGGCAATAGTAGACTAGGAGGGCCAATGGTCTGAATAAATACAAAGCAGCTTCTTATGTTGCTATAGGAATTATTCTAAATTTGTGTCAACACACGTAAATTAGCATGTGCATATTTTATAGAAATCTGTGTCTCTTTGTCTTTGGGCTTGCCTACACTGGCCAAATACCCCAGCTTTCCCCCATTCCAGAGTCCTTTAGTCCAAACGGCACAGGTCATTTAATCTGATCTGCCCCTAGACAGTCCAAATGACCCCCGGGGCAGATATGGGGCTGAAACAGGGGCAAGCTGAAATAGGGCCTTTTACCACATGTTAAGAAAATACCTGGTTTAATCCATATCCATGGGAGCCCATCCCAGAATGCCATTCCTTGCGGCTGCTGCCAGCTTTCTGGGTCTCCCAGAAGCCAGGCAGGAGTCCTGCAGCATGTGACTGAGATTGGTCACATGTAGGGGGCCTGCAGTCACATGTCATGGGGCCCCTGCTTGGCTTCCACATTAACAGAGAAATTGCCGGCGTTGGCAGTGGCGGTTTCGGTGATGCTCTGGCGTCCTGTTTGGACTCAGGCCCATTTTCTGCAGGTAAGGGGGGGGGGGGACTGGCCAGCTTTTGAGTCAGGGTACGCCAGTGGGGAGCCAGCATAACCTGCCTGGTGTAGATGAACCCTTTGTCTTTGGTGATGCATTTCTCCTCCAGGTATTTGCAATATCTGAAGAACTAAGCCTGCCTATACAGTATATGATGTTTGGGTCCATTTTAAAATTTAAATGATGGGAAGGGGGGCACTTGGCACCAGGTTTAGGGGATGGAATTACTGTGTCTCATCAGATTTTGAGCAGCCATGAGAATGATCTCCCAGAGCTGTGAGCTTGGCAAAATAATCAAGAGATTTAGAATGCTGGCACATGAGTGTAATTATAGAGTAGGGTTGCCACCCATTCATAATTTTTATGCACGGTTCATATTTTGGGAACTCTGCCCATACTAAATGGAAAACTTCATTATGAATGGAATTTGGTTGCTTTGGGCTGATGTTTTCCTTTTTTTTTCCCCTGGGGGTGTGTGAGAAGGAGTAAAAGCAAAATTATGTGCTTTGGGTTTGTGAACAAACCATCATCCTTCAGTGAGTTAAACAGTTAGTCTGAGAAAGGTTTCATGTCTTATGGCATATGCATGCATTTCTTTTAATCCACTGTTGCCCTTGATGATAACAGGTTTGTCACGTTTTTGAAACAATGCCTACAAAACAAGTGGAGGAAGTGAACATTCCAGGAACAGCAAGCCCTCTTTCCAACCACCTTCAGCTCAGTATGTGGAAAAAATAAAGACACACCCCACCTCTTGTCCTGATTTGGCTGGGATAGTCCCAATTAATCCTCTGCCATCCCACTTTTTCTCACAGTGTATACAATGTCCCAGTTTACCTCTCTTCCTCCCACTTTTCTCCTTTGTCTTCAGTCTACTTCAATTGCTGCAAACTGAATTTTAATGCTTTCAATGGTTAATACTTTAAAAATTATCAGTTGTTTAATTGTGTTTTAATTGTTATATTTATACTGCACTTTTATTGAAGCTTTTGAATAGTTTCAATCTGTATTGTTTTAAAATATGTTGTTAGCCACCCTGAATCTCATTAGTGAGAGAAAGGTGGTATATAGATCGAAGGAAGTAAGAGTGCCACTCTATTCTGCTTTGGTCAGACCTCACCTGGAATACTGTGTCCAGTTCTGGGCACAACAATTCAAGGATATTGAGAAGCTGGAACATGTCCAGAGGAAGGTGACCAAAATGGTAAATCGTCTGGAAGCCATGCCCTATGGGGAGCGGCTTAGGGAGCTGGGTATGTTTAGTCTGGAGAAGAGAAGGTTAAGAGGTGACATGATAGCTGTGTCTAGATATTTGAAGGAATGTCATACTGAGGATGGAGCAACCTTGTTTTCTGCAGCTCCAGAGTCTATGACTTGGAGCAATGGACTCAAACTACAGGAAAAGAGATTCCACCTAAACATTAGGAAGAATTTCCTGACAGTAAGAGCTGTTTGGCAGTGGAATGCACTGCCTTGGAGTGTGGTGGGGTTTCCTTCTTTGGAGGTTTTTAAAGAGAGGCTGGATGGCAATCTGTTGGGAGTGCTTTGATTGTGTATTCCTGCATGGCAGGGGTTTGGACTAGATGGCCCTTGTAGTCTCTTCTGATTCTATGATCCTATGATATTAATGAATGAATGATAATGATGGTGATGATGATGAGAAAAAGTCTTTGGGGTTCAATTAACTCAGCAGGATAGAGAGAAGAGGAGGGAATAGAATCTTGACTTCCCAGTAGAGTCAGGCAAAATCAAGCTACCTGCGCCTGCCCTAACTTGTCTGTTCTTCCACATTAATAACTTTGGCCCTCTTGACCACATTCTGACATTGCATGGCCACATGTCCCAGTTTTCATCTCAGAAATGTTGGAGAATATGTCAAAAACAAGCAACAGTGTGCAGAAAGGAGAAGCAAATGAAGGAGAGTGTTTACACTACATTGGACTAGATTAGGTGTAGGCAACTAGGCTAGCAGAAAATAACTTCTCCATCCCCTCTTCCCCATGGCAGCCCTCCAGTCTCCCCTCCCAAAAATACTATGCAAAGGGTCAAGAGATTCTAGTGAGTGGAAATGAGCTGTAAGAGTGGGGAAGGTCTCCCTGAAAATCAAGTGTAAGTAGTTTCTGTGAGCAGAACCCTTCCATCTGCAGAAGGTAAGTCCTAGATCCTCAAATTGTTTAAGCATTGGACAATGACTGCCTTACCTGATATGACTTCAAGGAGTAACATAAGTTTGAAATCTTCCTGAAATCTTCTTCTGTGTTCTCAGTCTGTGTGCCTGCTTTCGGGAGGTGAGAATTACACCAAGCTGTAAATGTCTGGGGGAAAAACAAATGGGGAAAAGATCATTGACTGTTATAATTTCAGTTGTCATAACTTCTACAGAAACAGTATAGGATTATGAGGGGCTAATGACCAAAACCCGGAGACATTACTATTTTGAACTCTCTCTCTCTCTCTGGCTTTTCTTTGCAAACAAAGATTCAGGAAGGACTCATCCCGCGCTTTCTCCAAGCGCGCTGATGACTGAAAAGGCCAATCCGAGATAAACAAGTCCAGTTGCAGAAAGCACAGCAGAAGGTCTCCTTGGGTGATGTTTCTGGGTTGTGATTCTTTCTGCATTGTCGTTTCTCTTCAAGACTTGTTCGGCATGAGTTCTCAAATAAGGCTGCAGCATTGTGGATAGTGCGTCTCCATGCCTCCCGATGTGAGGCCAGGGCGGACCATTGTTGGTGATCAATTTGGCCGAGCCTGAGATGTTGTTTCAGGGACTCCTTGTATCTTTTTTTTTTTTTTTGAGTGCCCCTCTTACGCTGACCCATGGCGAGTTCACCATAGAGTACTATTTTGGGGAGGCAATGGTCCTCCATCCTAGAAACATGCCCTGCCCAGCGCAGCTGTGTTCTCAATATCATGGCCTCAATGCTGGTGATTCCTGCTCGCTCAAGGACAGCAACATTCGTCACATAGTCAGTCCAGTGTATATTTAGGATTGTGTGTAGACAGCACTGATGAAAGCATTCGAGGAGTCGTAGGTGGTGGCGATAGGTGAGCCATGTTTCAGATCCATAAAGGAGAATAGACAGTACAATGGCTTTATACACACTGATTTTGTGCTTCACCTCAGGTGTTTATTACTCCAGACTCTTTTGTGAAGTCTTCCAAATGCACTATGTGCCTTTGCTAATTTGTGATCGATCTCTTTGTCAATGTTGGCATCTGAGGAGATGATGCTTCCCAGGTAGCTCCCAGAATCCCCCAGTGACCATGCTGGCTGTGGGATCTTAAGAGCTGTAATCCAAGAATGTAACATTTCCAGTCTTTGCTAATGAGAGAGGCCTGGTTTCTATTGGTAGTCATATTAGACTCACTAAATCAGTAGGATTTGCATAAGTGCTGGTTCATCACTAAATAAT
Organism: Gambelia wislizenii; assembly: GCA_030847615.1. NCBI lineage: Eukaryota > Metazoa > Chordata > Lepidosauria > Squamata > Crotaphytidae > Gambelia > Gambelia wislizenii. Next base: position 135,021,364 of record JAUMIR010000006.1, on the reverse strand, counting down.
TGATTCAGTGCATCTGCTCTATTCAGGGCTAGTAATATGACTGAAGTTATGAGGAGCCAGCTTTCCAGTACCATTTTTAATTATTAAAAATAAAGTGATATCTATACAGTTTCCACCTTGGTAGTATCCATTATACATTTATAGAGTACTTTTGAGTATTCAAAGCCCTTTGCATGTGTTATTGTGCAGTAATCCTTACAGCAACTGTGGAAAGTGAATGACTATTATTCTCTCATAGAAATGTGAAATTTTGAAGCCACGGGGGTGGGGAAGGGGAAATGGTTTTTGGGGGGGTTGTATTAAAAGTATTTGCATTACTTTGGAAAGGTAAGAATAATTATATGTAACTTTGGCATAAAATTATCCTGTTTGGATATATTAAAACTACAGTTTATTTGGAATATAAATACAAATTGAACTTCCTTTTAAAAACGTTTTTGGAGGAATGTGGGAGAGAGTGGAAAAAGCCAGTCTTTTTTATAACTTGAAAAATCTGTTATTAAAAAGACTCACTTATACCACCATCTCCACATGGGACCAGATCAGGAGAACTGAAGAATGACGGAGTCATGCAGTAAGGCAAAACATTCCAGCCACTCTGCGTTTTACTTCCTCATGCGATAACCCTCCAGAATTCCATTTCTTGACAAAGAAATGTGTGTAGCATTTCATAACCTATTCTGCAGCTATGTTTAGAGCTGGCTGTACCATTAGAGAAAGTGAGCCAGCTGCCTCAGGTTATTTGGGCAATGGGGTGCTGAAGACTGAGAAGATTTTGTGGAAACTGAATTGTGTAGGCTACACAGCTTTCCTTGTACCATTCAAGCTAGCTTCAGTTTCAGCAGAGGTGTTGTTTTGTCTCCAGTGTTGGATTCAGCTGCCTATCCAGCTGACTTCTGTCGGTTGATGGGAATGATACCATCTTGTCCTTTGCATCAAACAGCAAAATGCCATTGCTTTAATTGACCCAGGTCACTTCTGGGACAGCCAGAAAGGAAGGTGATGGAGTCATCTTGACCAGCGTTGATGTGACTTTTCTAAGCTAGAACTGAAAGAAGTGGTGGGTGGTTGCTTCCATGACCCATGATCTAGATTTTAGTCTGAACTGTCCAAAGTGCTGAATCTGGTTGGGTAATATGGTTCAGCACCTTGGAAAGCTCATTTAGATACTAAGGGCATTATCAGACGAGCGTCTAAAAATGCTGTAATTCTGCAAATGAAGATAGTGGGAACATTGTGGCATTATAATACTTATTATCGCACATAACTGTAATCACATGGAAGAAACACCACAAAATTATACGACGACCACTAACACTTCAAGACCACGACGACCACTAATGCTTCAAGAACAGGAGTTTACTTCCACAATTCAGCATAGGTGAGATTTCAGTGGTTCTCGCAAGAAAACATGAGCACACTTAAAACTAAAGAAAACCCTTAATTAACAAAGTAAATGAACAAACAAGCACAGAAACAAACCTAAAAACATGCAAACAAAAGGGGACAGTTCATAAAAAGAGCATCCTGTGCTTCGTTTTCGCATTTTCACCTGGATGTTTTTTTGCTGAGGAATGCCCATTCATGCTGTAATCTCACAATTACAATAGGACATGCTTTTGCACACAGTCAATAGCATGAAAAGAGTGCTATTATGATTTATTCATAGTTTGTCCCATGAATGAGAAAGAACATCTTTTTCACGGCTGGAGCACGGGGTAATAATGCAAGGAGGAGGACATTGTGTGATAGTGGGGCCTATCACACTACCCTGGTGTTGTAATCCTGTGATTTTTGCCGCATCTGACAATGTCCTTAAATCCAGAGCATATTTGCCACCCTACTGATATAAGAGCCACCAACTGCCATTTTGTTGCCACAGTTTAATGCCTCTCAGGGTTTATGTTTCCTCTTGGCTGCCTTGTAGCCTTTTAGTAGCTTTCTTTTCCATTTTAATAAGCAACTGATGGAGTTTTAGACTGGGCTTCTCATTGCACACTGCCTCATAGTGTGGTGGAATCTCCTTCTTTAGAGGTTTTTAAACAGAAGCTGGATGGCCATCTGTCAGGAATGATTTCATTATGTATTCTTGCATGGCAGGGAGTTGGACTGGATGGCCCTTGGGGTCTTTTCCAACTCTATGATTCTATGATGGCACATGATCCATAATGCTTCCTACAGGGAAAGGAATTAGAAATTAAGAAATGTGGACACCAGTCCAAGATTTACTTAAGTTTTAATCAGCCTAAGATTTGAACCTAGTGGATTTAGGATCCAGTGAGCTCTGTGGCTCATAGAAGGCTGTGTAAATACATAGAATCTTTTTGCAGAGCTGCTGCAATAATTGCCTATACTGTACTTGAGGAATCCTATGTAGAAACTCTCTGGCAATGGTTCGGCATATTTCTTCTAGAGGACTTGAGAGTGTTTCTTTCAGAAGTTAACCTTATTAAATTGTTCTCTCAAGCTGTCCCCAAATAAAGAATGAACCTTTGGAATGACCCTTCCTTTTAAATGTTTGACTTCCCCGTAAAAGCCTGTAGCTGCCCTCTGGAGCCTGGAAGTCTCACAAAGAGGCTTCAGTGAAACAAAAAGCTAATGTTTTCACAGCTATAACATGGAGATGATAGTAAAAAGGAGAGACACTAAAGTCAGGATCTATAGTGAGTCGCTCAGAGACTACCTTATCATCAAACATCAGATTGTGAATTTAACCAACTCTTTTCACTTTCTTTTCTACCAAGTATGACAGCCTTCCTTCAGCTGGTACTCTACAGATGTGTTGGAGGTATGTCTGCTCCCCTTGTTTCCAGTCACTGTGTCTGTTGGCCATGCTGAACTAAGGGGTCTGAGGACCTGAACTACCAAATACCCTGAAGGCATCAGATTCCTTCTGGTCTTGGAAGGTGGTTGGTACTTGGATTGGGGACCAGAAAGCAATACCAGGTGCTGTAAGATGTATTTTTAGAGGAAGGCAATGGCAAACCTCCTCTGGATATTCCTTGCCTAAAAACACCATATGGAACTCATGGGGATCACCATACGCTGACAGGTGACTTAAGGGCACCTATTGGCAGACATTAAATAAATAAATAAGGAACTGTCAAAAACAATTCCTGTGGCAAAGAATTCCATGGGGCAGTAACAGGTTGGCCAGGAAGCAGGGGTGGCCTCTGCCTGCATGAGACCCCCTCACCTGAACAGCACAAGAAACATCTGAAACAGCATGTAGGCCTGTGACTCCAACTTCCTCACTTTTCTTTTCTTTTTCTTTTTTAACATCTTTTGCCTGATGAAGAAGCCAGTAGAGCTCTGAAAGCTTGCATCATGTCTTTTCCATTTGGTTGGCTAATAAAGGTATCATTTTTCTGTGGATCTGATATTGTCTTTTAGGTTACTGTTTCTCCAAAATCTGCTAGTCAGCCATTGTGTGTTTTAAAAATAAATACAACAACTGGTGGGTTCTGGTTGCCCCCCCCCTCCCTGACAACACACACCTAATGCATGCATATTTTTCATGCCAGAAGCTTACTTTTCCTCAGTGGGGTTTGTAATACTAATGTAAAATTTACATTGCCCAGTATGCTCATCTGCATTACAAATGCCTCTTGTCCTCTTTCTCTTCCAAACAATAGTGCAAAAGCACACCTCTTCGAATGGTTTGATTGTCTGGCTGAGCCAAGATTTGGAATCCTGTCTCCCAGTGTAAATCCAATCACATCTGCTTTTCTAACAAGACTAGTAGAAGAGAGAAACTGAATTCCAAATTCATGGTCAAGTCCAGGAACCAAGACATTGCCTTTCCTGCATTGAAAGGATGAGAAGAAACAAGGAGGTGATTGTTTTCTTTTTTTAAAATTAAAAAAGATAGAAAGCAAAAATGCCTTTAATTTCCCTTCAACAGTCTCCAAGATAAGTGGGTCCTGCTCAAGGAGAGGAGCAATCCTTAATAATGGAAATTCTGTAGAGAACAGTTCTTTGGTCTGGTGTGCCAGCAGCCTCCTGGGGAGAGGAAATAGGAAGGAAATTAAGTCTGACCTCACACTGTTTGAGTGGAAAGAGCAAGGGCTATTGGCTTCAACAGCCTCCCCAAACGAATTCTGTTTCTTCCTCCCACTGATTCAAAGGTGTCATGAAGAACTGGAAAAGGGGAAGGTAAGCATGCTGTAGTTGTTTGAGCATTGGACTACAAAGCGATGGATTCCTGGCTACACATGTCATTTCTACTACAGAGAAAGGCACAAGTAGGAAAATAGGGGGAGACAAATGTAGCTTGCATGATCAAGAAGGTGTTGTTTTTTAACACACTGATATTTTGCCTTTCCTCCAATGAGCTCAAGGCAGCATACATGCTTTTCCCGCTTACCACTTTATCATTACGACAATCCTGAGAGGCAGGTCATGTTGCAAGAGCCAGTGTGTTGTAGAGGTCTGAGTTCCCCCACTCAGCCATGGAAACACAGTGGGGACTTTGGCCAAGTCACACTCTCTCAGCTTCAGAGAAAGGCAAAGACAAAACCTCTTCTGAACAAATCTTGCCAAGAAAACCCCATGTTAGGGTCACCTTGAAGTCATCTTAAGTCAGAAATGATTTGAAGGCACACATCAACAGAAGAGGGATATCTGTTTTATGTGGTGCCAGTGGGGGGGGGGAGGGGGAATTCTCAGAAGTGTGAGTTAGGGATATAGGTAGGGCAGGGGTGAGGGGATCCTTTTTTGGACTACAGTATCCAGAAACCCCCCAGCAGCATTAACCATATAATGCCCTCCTCCAAAACATACCCAACGGTTTCTCCTGTCAATAGAAAGTGATGCCTTAGTCGTAGCTGGAGTACAGGGTGAATACATGAGCACGAGAATTTTGTTGGATAGCAGGGCCCGTTTGCGCTATCGTGGCATTGTTTTTTGCATGATTTTTGCCACATCTGATAAAGTCCTGGATTTCAGTACTCTGTCTTTCCTGTCATCTTTCTCTTTCTCCATCCTCTCCCGCCACAACTACTCCTTTCTTTTCCTCTCATATCTCTTACCTCACCCTATCCTTTTTCTTCAGTCCCCCCCCACTCCTGCCTATGCTGGTCTTCTCACTCATTATCTAGTCCCTTTCTTTCTATCTTCCTTCTTCTCTGTCTCCTCCCACTCCTACTACTCTTGATCAAATGTCTTCACTTTCCTTTGTCAGCTCCTTTCTCTTTCCCACCCCCTTCTTGGCTAAATATCTTCTCCTTACCCTCTCCCATTCTCTTTCTTCTCCCCCCACCCAACATCCCTTTGTTGCACTCACATTCTCCCCCCTCTCCTAAATCTCATGTCCCTTTTCTTATCCTCTGTCTCCTTTTCCCTCCCCAATTTTTGGGCTCCATTTCTCTGCAATGTCCTTCCCCATCCCTCCTTTTCTCTCCCTCATCCTATTTCTCCTTCTACCCCACCTCTCCTAGGGCTCCTTTGCACCACAAAAAAAGCGCCAGAAGAATTGGGCTATTCAGAAGGAGGGGTAGCAAAAAGCCCGGTTAACCTGTGACTTTTCACCCCACTATTTTTCAGGAATTTTTTTTTTTTTTTTTTTTTTTGGAAATCCAAGACAACCCATACTATTTGTTGTTTGAACAATCAGGAACCATCCCGGGACATGGGATGATTTCTGATTGGTTGGACACTGGAGGGGGTGGGCTTGCAAGGGAAGCCTTGCAACCACCATTTTTATCTCCCCCCCCCCATCCTTGTAGCTGCGAGGGGCAGGGGGTGTCTTCTCTGTGACTGACAGTCATGGAAAAGCCATCCCCCACCCCACGCAGCTACGAGGTCAGGGGGAATAGCTGCAGGGGGGGGGGCTTCTCCGTGGCGGCAGGGGCGGGGGGAATACCCGTGCGCAGCAGGAGGGAAATCTCCATGACTGACAGACATGGAGAAGCCTCCCCCCCTCCGCATGGCTGCAAGGGCAGGAGGTAGTACCCCTGTGGGGCAAGGGATGGGGGTTCGCTTTAGAGGCGAGGGTAGTTGTGGCCAGCAGGGGTGGGGGTGGTTCTCCCAGACTGACCATTCCAAAAATGGCGGATCCAGAACTGCCAGGCTTCCCTTGCAAGCCTGTCCCCTCCAAAGTCTGACCAATCAAAATACTGCTCTGCTGTGTGCCTCTATCCTGGGATGGAGGTACTCAGAAAAAGAAATCCAAAAAACCGAGACTTATGCTACAGTGACAAATCATGTAAACAATAAGAGACGAACTTGGCATGAAGATATCTAGCTTCTCCCCAAGATATAAACTGCCATGTAACTGAGCTGCTAGATACATTTGTCATCTCCCTTCTCCCTTCATTTCTGTCTCTCCAGCTTTCTCTCTTCTTAAAGAAAATCTTGCTAACACTGAGCTGCCTTACCAAACACTGGATCAGATCAGCCCAGTATTGTTCACACTGACTGGCTATTCTGCTAGTTGAGGTTTTTTATCTTATTTATTTGTTACAAAATGAGTCCCAAAAAGTTTAAGGCAGTGTCCCTGGCTCTCCCTTTATCCTTACAGGGGAAAAAAAACCTGTGAGGTAGGTCAGTCTGAGAGAGAGTAACTGGCCCAAGGCCATACAGTAAATTTTAAGGCTCAGTGGAGACTATAATCTCATTCTCCCAAATTCAGTGCTCTAACCACTACACTACATCGTCTATCTTTTTTTTTTTTTACTAGAGATTTTATGGATTGGATGTAGGCCCTTAGCCATATGCTCTGCCACGGAACAGATGCTCTGCCTGGCATCAAAATGGCTGGCAACCCTATAAGAGACTTCCCATTCTCATGCCACTGCTAATCTCCTTTTCATTTTAACTCAAAGTCAGTTCTAGCTAGCCATGGAAAAATCAGCTTGACTGCCATAATTAAAGGGAGAAAACACAACAAACCCAACCTAAAGATATCAACAAAGGCTGCATATCCTCATTTTAATTGGTGCCCGTAGATCCTTCCAGACCACGCTATTAACACTAAGCTAGTGTGTGATTTCGTTAAATGAATAGCTGACTTGTACAATAATTACAACCTTTTTCTTTCTTTTAAGAAAAATCTTTTAAGTTTACCACCTCCCAAAAATGATAGTTTGGTAACCTCTCCCCTACTCAGCCTCTCATCTGAGCATTTCCAATCAAAAGAATCCCACCAAGAGTCATAAAAACAATAGTTTGATGTTATATTCCTAATCATGGGTTATTTGGTACAGAATTACTAGTTATGCCTGACAATTTGAGCTTTATTTCTCTAGAGCCACCCTCCTAATCTGGGTGGCAATCCTGGATGCTTTCACCTTTCTGCTCAACAACTGACTGATGAACCACAGCCCAGACTTCAGCTGTCAAGTTTCAAACAACCTGCTTATGGGAGAGGAGTGAACTATGTCATCTAAGGAAACTGCAATTAACCGGCATATAGTCCATTCCCAACATTCCAGTGGGTGCACATTGGCCATACTTCTATCATTCGAAAAAACATCCCTACAAAGCACATAAAATGGCACACCAGACCATGTATTCTGTCTCTGAAGATGGTTTGTAAAATAAAAGTTCCCAGAAAGCACTGTGTAGGAGTTAACTTGCCCATAGTGGCTCTAAAGCAAATGCCCTGGGTATCCTCAATGCCCAGAATGCTACACTGCTCCCATAGGCAAGATCTGTTCACCTTTGTTCCAGAGCACATGTCAACAAAGCAAATGAATAATAAATAAGCATTGGTCATTATAAATAATTTACACAAAGTACCACCAGCAGCCAACAAATTGTTTAACAAACCCCATGTTATAGATAACAGCAGTGGCTTAGTTCATGACAGCAAACTATTGTTAAAGACACTCACCTATACTTTGGTAGGATATCCATACTGCAAGCCCTGATTTGTGGTTAGCTGACAAACCAAAGTCAGGACTTTATCAGACCACCCACCCCTTAATGTTCTTTTACCAGCATAAATTCTGTTGTTTTTATGCTGGCAAAAGAATCCCCCTACCAGATTTACCTTGCCAATTCTCATGAGAAGACACTAGCTCAGGAAATTTAAAAATAAAAGCCACATTAAAAAACACATAAAAAGTTCACAAAAGCACAAAAACACGTTTAAAAGTCCCAAGTACACAGGGGAGGGGGGGTCATAAAAAGAGCAACCCCTACCTGGCTGTCACCATCTCACCCAGAAGTGTTTGTCCATTGATGCTGTATACATGTGAGTACAATGGAGCAAGTATTCAAACACTAGCAATGCCAGCAACAGATCGCCAGGGAAGAGCAATTGACAGCTTGGGCCATCAATAAAAAGAATGGGTTTTTCACAATATATGGTTGTGAAAGGGCGATGTCATTGGGTATGTGCGCCCTTTTGCAATCATTAGGCATCCTTACGATGACGCCATATTTGCCTACTCTGATAAAGTCCTCAGAAACAATGGTCTGAAGCAGGCCATTGCAAACCATGCTTTGTAGGAATTCAAGACAGTGCATCTATGTAAATCATTGTTTGCCTGTTGTTCATTTGGAAACATCTCCCCCATAGCTTAGTTTCTAAAGGATGCTTTATGCATATTATTATGACTTGGAAAGATGTCTGAACTGAGTGGTATGTTGGGGTATTACTAGCTCTACTCCACAATGAGGAATAGGCTGGGAGAATCAGGTAATCAAGGCAACCTCCCAAATTGCAGAAGGATATGAGCCCTCCTTTCACAAGCTTAAATTTGAAAAATTATCTGTCCACTTGAAGTCAGACAGACTTGCAGGAAGCAATGCTACTTCATAACAATGTCTTTCAAACTGTTAACTTGAAAAATATAGGATGACACCCTCACAGACAATTTATTTATGCAGCAAAATAACTTCAAACATCATGCTAAAAGTAAGGGATGGCATTCATGGATGCTTTCCCAATAAAAATAAACTCTCTTTGAAGATAGAAACCTATACTACAGAGAAATAGCTTAATTACAGGCACTGTTCCTGAACTGCTGGCTTTCTATATGCAGGGGATTTTTCATTCCAAAGTGGTTTGGTTTAGGAATAATCTATACCACACTTCTGTCTTTTAATCTGTCTCTTAGTATGGATTGCTTCTGAATTTTATTAAAGCAATGCATAAAGCAATAGAGAACTATATGAAAATGGAATGCAGATTCTGGACAATGTAGTGTGTTAATTCAATTTACAGATGCAGGAAATACAAAAAAAAAAAAAAATCAGTTCAAGCATCACTCATGAAAATGTCCATTGAATTCCAAAACCGATGCCACAGAAGCAGATGCCGAAATATTTACTGCTTTGGGGAGAAAGGGTCATCTAGTCAAATTGACGCCACAATTATAGCAACTAAAGGAGAATTCCATGTAAACATTAAACATATTGTGATGTCTTGCCTGAACAAACTGCTCACTTCACTGAAACGGTTTCACTTCTGTTGTCATCACTCTCATGCCGCTAATTAACTTTCATCTGTTTCATGTTTGAAATTTACAGCATTTGCCCACTTTGGCTACGGTAGTTTGCATCTAGCACTAAACATGTGTTTGTGTTTACTGCAGGCAAGGTCTGAGTGCTTTTGACTTCAAATTGCAAGAGTTTATTGTCCCCATCAACAGAACATTTGTGAGAAAAGGCCTGAATTCATTAAAAATGGTGAATTGCATGATATTAAGGAGAGGCCCAACTTGAGGTATAACATAAGCCGATTTTCACAATCTTGTAGCTCATAACAATACCTCTGGAAATCCAATCACATAGGAAACACTGCATGAATCTTCCATGAAAAGATTAATAGGATAAGTACAAAAAATGACAATTAAAATTCAGTGTCTGTATTATATGAGATAGCATAAGCCAATGTTTCAGTGGACAATTTTATTCTTGCACCACAGGTCACTATTCTGTTGTACCAAATTCTGGGATGTCATCTTTTCTTACACAGGGCCACATATAAGACTGCATGTGAAATAATTAAAATTAACATGCAATTCCTTTCCCGCTCGGTTATTGTGGTAATCTTTAATAACAACCCTCTTGGAGAAACAGAGCAGTTGTAAATCCAGCTAACAATAGTCTATACTTTCAAATCATAAGCTCTCTGGGTGGCCAAGGCAAATCTTTCTGCCTCAATTCCCTATCAGGAATTGGCAGGTGTGATGCAGGAACCTTTCTTATCCTAAATTTGTGACTCAAGGGCCTTTCTATTCTACTGCTGCCACCAAACTTGTGACACCTTGTCCGCTTACATCACAATCAGCCTGGCCACCTTGTCACTTTCGCTGCCACTGCTGTCACCAAATAAATAAACTACAGTTCCCAATAAGATGGATAGTATTTGTACTTAGGTGTGGATGTTCATAAGGGTTGTGAACTAATTAACTAGAAAGTCACTCATGACCAGACTGAATGTATTGAACAAACATAAATAAAGATTTATTGTTGAATAACATAACATAAATAGTTTAAATATTCATTCTCCCTGCACATCCCTTCACTCCAAGCCTCTGTCATACTTCAACCCTCTAACTTCAACTTCTAACTGTCATATCTTAAGCCTCTCACTTCTTTCTACTTCCACTATCACACCCACTTAAAAACCCCAGAAGCCCCTCCCCTTTCTGCCTCCTCTCAGAGGATTGGCTCCTGAAGCACACTATTCTTATTTGTCCAATAGCTGTCGGTCACAGCAGGGATCTCTGGGTATCCCTGGGATACCACAGACGGCATCCAATTAAAAGGAAATAGCTGGACACATTGCTGCTGATCTCCCCACTCTCTAGCAACCTGGAAAAGGGTGTGTTGGGAGGGAGGGCTTTTGGTTAATGCATGGTCAAAAGAGGATCCCAGTCTACACAATGACTGAAAGAGTGACTTACAATGTCATCAAGCAGACCTACAATATCCAAACATATAACAGAATGCCAGCCATGATCTGCCCCCACCCACCTGTGTTTCAGCATCATGTGTACTTTCATCCACTCCATTGTCCACAGAGCAATTCTTCTGGATTCCACCACCACCCCTCCCTGCTTCTGTCATTCTAGCAGATTTGGGGTGGGAAACAATATGGAAAATAATAGACACTTTTCTACAAGGTATGCTAATACAAACATGCATTTTACAGGACAAAATGGGCTTCCTTCTTTTTTATTTGCATCTCTCTCATCATCGTCCATCACTTTCCAAAGTAAGACAATGGCTGAAAACCTGTGAGTCACATATGCATGCATAAGTGTTCCTTAAGTGTTGCACATCTTTCCCTTTTTGGATGGAGCACAAGATGATATTCTTCACACAATGTCCCAAACCCCCACCCCTAGACAGTGGTTAAGCTCTAGGAGGGATCACTGATACTGATTCTGATGCTTACTTGTGGGGAGGGGAGAGAATGGGGAGGCAATTCAACTAATGTCAATTAGAGGGGAAAGGACAAGAGGGTGAGCAAGCACGTGTGTCTCTTTGGGGTTGAAATGCAAGGTGCTATTCTATAGCCATTTGCACAACATCCAAAACTCCCCCTCCAAGCTGTCAAGACCCAAGAGAGGCCACTGGGATTGCTACTTAGGAGAGGGCAAGGGAAGCAATTCAACTGACATAGGGGAAGGGATAGGAGAGTGGTCGCCATCTGTGAGCAGGCTCCCATTTCCTTCCCTTCCCAGCCAAGATGACTAGCCTTTCCCAGGGCATGACTGCTGCAGGGGGAAGGTTTTAGACAAGAAGCAAACAGCTATACCAATAACCTTTTGTGCCATGTCCAAAAGAAAACATGCAGATATGGACCTGTGTGGACGAACAAGTCTTGAAGAGAAACGACAACGCAGAAAGAATCACAACCCAAAAACATCACCCAAGGAGACCTTCTGCTGCGCTTTTTGCAACCGGACTTGTTTATCTCGGATTGGCCTTTTTAGTCATCAGCGCGCTTGCAGAAGGCGCGGGATGAGTCCTTCCTGAATCTTCGTTTGCGAAGAAAAGCCAGAGAGAGAGAGAGAGAGAGGGTAATAGTAACATTATTTTCTGCGTGCTTGATGTACGATCTTCAGACAAAGCTACCATCTAGGATTTCAAAGATTCAATCCCTTTTGAAATCAAGAAATCCAGTACAAATGGATTCCTTGACAGATTTTGCTGGCATCCATAGTTATAATTGTCATGAAGTCCTAAGGTTAGAGTCAAATCCTATTGTTCAAACTATCGAGGCATAACACTGCTCTCTATTGCTGGAAAAATCCTTGCAAGGATACTCCTGAACAGATTAGTTCCTGCTATCACAGAAGAACTTCTTCCTGAAAGCCAATGTGGCTTCAGAGCCAATAGGATACTACAGATATGGTTTTTGCCCTTAGACAACTGCAAGAGAAATGTAGAGAGCAGAACAAGGGTCTCTATGTAACATTTGTTGACCTCACCAAAGCCTTCAGCACTGTGAGTAGAAAAGGTCTGTGGCAGATCCTGGAAAGACTAGGATGTTCCCCCAAATTCCTTAAAATGATTATCTTGCTACACGAGGGCCAGCATGGTCAAGTCAGATATGGCGATGCTCTTTCAGAGCCCTTTCTAATAACTAATGGAGTGAAGCAAGGTTGTGTTCTTGCTCCAACTTTATTTACAATCTTCTTCAGCATGATGCTCCAAAAGGCTACAGCAGAGCTTGAAGAAGAAGACAGCATCTATATACGTTACCATACTGATGGTAGCTTGTTTAACTTAAGCCGTCTGAGGGCTCGCACTAAGACTCTAAACTATCTAGTCTGTGAGCTGCTCTTCGCTGATGATGCTGCCCTTGTTGCCCACACAGAAGCAGTTCTGCAGCACCTAACATCCTGCTTCGCAACAGCTGCAGAGCTGTTTGGGCTGGAAGTCAACCTGAAGAAAACGGAAGTTCTTTACCAGCCTGCACCACAGGACAAACACCATCATCCCCACGTTGCCGTCGGCAAATCTGTGCATATGTCCGTTCAGCAGTTCACCTACCTGGGAAGCATCATCTCCTCAGATGCCAAGATTGACAAAAAGATCGATCACAGATTAGCAAAGGCATATAGCGCATTTGGAAGACTTTACAAAAGAGTCTGGAGTAATAAACACCTGAGGTGAAGCACAAAAATCAGTGTGTATAGAGCCATTGTACTGTCTATCCTTCTTTATGGATCTGAAACATGGGTCACCTATTGCCACCACCTACAACTCCTCGAACGCTTTCATCAGCGCTGTCTACGCACAATCCTAAATATACACTGGACTATGTGACACTGTCCTTGAGCAAGCAGGGATCACCAGCATTGAGGCCATGATACTGAGAACACAGCTGCACTGGGCAGGGCACGTTTCTAGGATGGAGGACCATCGTCTCCCCAAAATAGTACTCTATGGTGAACTCACCATGGGTCAGCATAAGAGGGGCGCTCCAAAAAAGCGATACAAGGACTCCCTGAAACAGCAACTCAGGCTCGGCCAAATTGATCACCAACAATGGTCCACTCTGGCCTCACATCGGGAGGCATGGAGACGCACTATCCACAATGCTGCAGCCTTATTTGAGGACTCACGCTGAAAAAGTCTTGAAGAGAAAAGACAACACAGAAAGAATCACAACCCAGAAACATCACACAAGGAGACCTTCTGCTGTGCTTTCTGCAACCGGACTTGTTTATCTTGGATTGGCCTTTTTAGTCATCAGCACGCTTGCAGAAAGCGAGGGATGAGTCCTTCCTGAATCTTAGTTTGCGAAAAACCAGAGAGAGAGAGAGTAGGGCTTAAGGATTTAATCTTTCAGACTTTATGTTCTTTTCTTGTCCTATCTTTATAGCTAAGAGCAGGTGAAGAAACAGTTCTTGTATATTTCTACTCAGAAGTCAGTTCAATTGAGTTCAAAGGGACTTATTCCTTCGTAAGTGTGGATACAATTGTTTCCTATATTTCAGTATGGGTGCCTTGCAGAAGCAAAGCAGACAAATCAGAGAGTTGAAGAGACACTCCCGTCACTGTTCTGTGCATTCATTAGGTAACACAGACTTCAATAAAGCATCTATTTGAGAGTCATTCCAGTCTCCAGCTTAAATGGCTCTTTAAAAGTTTGTTTTATATGCAACAGACTGGAAATGCTCCTTCAAAGCCATTCCACTAGATTATGTAATTACTGATTACATCTTGAGGGCATATGCTGTGTGGAGCTAAAATGGATGGGAAAAATGCGCTTCTTTCTCTTTTCTTTTCTTTTCTTTTCTTTTTAATGGCTCTGGAAATACAAAGCACACTTGTCAGTGCATCAAAACTGGCTAAAGCCAAAATTAAAGACAAACCACTCCACATCCTATGAATCAAAGTGTTCCTTCTGCTGGATATTACTCTGGAATTTGGAAACAAGATAACATTATTCATTTTTTGTTTACGAAGGTAGGCAGCCAGAGCAAAGCTTGGTTATTTTTGTTGTTGTGTGTTCTACAATTCCCAGGGGCCATGCTGGGTGGAGGATTCTGGGGGTCATAGTAGAGAAAAGTAATGTTTCCAAACTCTGTCCCAAATGAAGCTCTTATTGGGGCATTTTATAGGAGTCCAAACTTCATCCTCTTCCAATTGTAGTCACCATTGTCTTGTTCTCTTACTAGGAAAATGGAAAAACTACAAAGGAAGAAAAAACAAAAGAACTGCACAATGCCCTTTAATTCTCAGCACTAGAAGCTCCCTATCACAGGGTTTTCCTGGGAAGATTTGTTCAGATACAGTTTGTCTTTGTCTTCCTCTCAGACTAAGAGAGTGCAACATAGGACATTATCAGACTAGTGTCTAAAAACACTGTAATACCATGAATGAAGATAGCTGGAACATTGTGGCGTTATTACACTTATCTCACATAGCTGTAATCAAGCAAAGAAATGCCACAGGAATTATCACACAACGACAACTAGCACTTTAGGAATGGGAGTTTACTTCCGCAATTTGGCATGGGAGAGATTTCGGTGGTTCTCACAAGAAGATGCGAGTGTGCTTAAAAAATTTTTTTTAAAAAAAACCTTAATTAAGAAAGTAAATGAACACACAAGCACTGAAACAGTTCATAAAAAGAGCATCCTCTTCTTCATTTATGCATTCTCACCCAGACGTTTTCTTGCTGGGAATGGGGAGGGGTGAAAGAGGACTGCTCATTCATGATGTAATCTCGCTATTACAAGGGGACATAGTTTCACACACCGTCAATAGCGTGAAAAAAGTGCTATTGGCAATCTATTGCCGGCTTGTCCTGTGAATTGTAAATAACGCCTTTTTCACGACTGGAGAATAGTGTAAGAATGCAAAGATGACAACGTTGTGCAATAGTGGAGCCCATTTGTGCCACCCTGACATTGTAATCTCGTGATTTTTGCTGCATCTGATAATATCCATAGTCCAACACTCAAACCATTACACTATGCTGGCTATTGTTTACCTGAAATGGAGGATGCGGAAGAGGTCAAAGAAGCTCTTGTTGCCACCTCCAATCACAGCACACACAAATTTGGGGAAGCACCAGAATTGGGTTCTCAGATGAGGATTCTCAGTGAATGAATAGGCCCAGGGGGGGAGGGGGGAGGCCTGCAAATTCCTCTGCCTCAGCCTCCCCACTCCTCTTTAATATCATCACCATCACTATACCACCCATTTCAAATCAAGACTGTAATGTGTGTATTTGCCTTCAAGTTGCTTGTGGGCTTTTGGGCATCCCATGAAATTCATATTGTTTTCTTAGGCAATTAACTCAGAGGTGATTTGGCCAGTTTCTTCCTCTGAAATATAGTCTACAGCACCTGGTATTTGTTGACAGTCTCTCATCCACGCATTAACAAGGGCTGATCCTGCTTAGCTTCCAAGATCAGATGGGATCTGGTACCTTTATACCTTTAGGTACCTTTAGCTCTTTGGAAAAGGATTCTTTCTTTTGTTTATGACACTCAAGTGTCTGGCACTTTAATGGAGCAATAACAGTAATAAGGAGTGTGAAGTGCTCCTATTATCTGTTCTTCCAAGTCAGCCAGTCATGTCCTCCTCCATGATTGTTGTTGCTGTGTGCCTTCAAGTTATTCCTGACAAACATAAGAAAAACCTATGGGAGGGGGGAGGATTCTTGGCAGAATTTGTTTGGGAGAGGGGTTACCCTTGCCCTCTTCTGAAGTTGAGAAAGTATGACTTGCCAGAGGTCACCCAGTGGGTTTCCATGGCCAAAGGGGATTCAAACCCTGGTCTCCCAGTGTCCTAGTCCAACACTCAAACTACTTTCCCATGCTGTTTCTCCTTCATGATACTCTATTCCAAACCCGCCTTCCCCTCATTTCCCCCTAGTTTTTCCCCAATAACCAGTCAGCATTTTATGGCTACTAAGCATACCAAGAACCACTGAGATCCCACCCCACAATTAAGTTGTGTGTGTGTTTGTTTGTTTTTAATGAGGTGGACATTTCTGCAAACTGCAGGGTTCTTCTGAGCCTGTTGACTCCACCTTCTTCCATTGCGATTGGCCACATAAGCAATGACACTTGATCATCAAAAGCAGAAGGGATCTTGAGCTAAGAAGGCTATACAACCTGCATGGGTCCCACAGGGGGTCCCAGATGATCCATACTCTCCAACATTTCACAGATGAAAACCAGGACATGTATGGCCAAGCAAGAATGGAGTGTGGTCAAGATGGCAAGTTATTCAAAAGGAAGAACACACAAACTAGGAGAGGTTTCAGCAGTTTGCTTTTTTCTGAGCCAGCTGAGAAAGGCAAGACTCTCCCACACCTCTCCTCTGCCCTTCCCCTTGAATTGAGTGGAAACTACAGTGTATTCCGACGTAATAAGATGACTTTTTCAGCTGTAAAATCAGCTGAAAAGTCAGGGGCCATCTTATACGCCGGATACGGGGCTGTGCCAGCCCCATCTCTGGCTTGGAAGGAAGGAGGTGGCTGGCTGGGGGGGAACCTTGCTAGCCACCTTATTCCCCCCAGTGCAGCTGTAAGTGGGGGGAGACTTGCAGGGTGGGAGGGGCTGAGCCTCACTCCAGCCGGCCAGCCATCCCTCGTGATTCCCCAACTCACGAGGAGGCTGGCCAGCCTCCTCGTGGGTTGGGGAATTGCGGGAGGAGGTTGAACCTCTGCCCAGCTGGCTAGCCATCACCTGCAATTCCCCAACTCACGAGGAGGCTGGTCAGCCTCCTTGTGGGTTGGGGAATCGCGGGAGGTGGCTGAGCCTCTCCCCAGCCAGCCAGCCATCTCCCGCGATTCCTCAGCCAGCTTTAGGAAGGCTTCAGGAAGGGTGGCTGGCTGGAGGGGGGGAAGCTTTCCAGCCACCACCCGCCCTCCCCGAAGCCACAAAGGGGAGCCCTAGCGCGGCTTTGGGGAGGGTGGGTGATGGGGGGTCATCTTATATGGTGAGTATACCCTAAAGTCTATATTTTGACTTAAAAATTGGGGGGGGGTGTCTTAAACGCCCAGTCATTTTATACGCCGGAATATACATTTTGAACTCAGTTTACACCAGTTGAAGTAAACTGAGGATGAAGGAGGGATGTGGGAAGAGGAGAGAAAAAACAGGCAGTTTAAAAAGCAGCTGAAAAAAATGGGACAACAGAGGATTAATCAGGACTGCCTCTGCCAAATTGGGACATTTGGAAGGTATGAGTGATCAAATAAACTGGAAGCAAATGTAGCAAAGAGGTATACATCTGTGCATAGAAAGGTACCTAATAAATTAAGAAATGGAGAATAAAGTCAAACCAAAGGGAAAATGTGGAAATCATTAAAGTGATGCACTTGAAAGATGAGAAAATCTCAGGTTGAATTCAGAAGGGAAAAGTAATCAGTTAAGATCTTAAACCAGCAAAATAAATTGGTTACGGTAGTTAGTTAGCTAGTTAGTTTACTTCATGGAGGTCCTGCAATTTCAACCTTTTTATTTCGCTAACACCTCTGTGATGTAAATTGCCCAGCGAGGACGGGGGATCTGAACCTGGATCTCACCAATCCTAGTCCTGCTCTGCCCACTATACCACACTTGCTCAAAATTCAGTAGTGTGGAGGATATGATCTCAGATTTATGAGCCAAAAAATAAAATACAAGAAGACAAGCTGAGTAACAGAAAGTAGAAATAAGAGGCAAAAATGAGATAAAGGCAAACTCACAAGCAAAGAGTTACAATAATATGTAAAAATGTAGAGATCAAGGAGATTATCAGACGCATTAAGTGGTGTTACAGGAATGCTAGGAAATTGCAAAAGGGCTCCCTTACACACAACATCATTCCCCCACCTTTATGCACGTGTTTTGCTGCGGTTATGCCAGTGCTGCTTTTTACTGATGGGAGAAGCCGTCAATAGATCTGTCGTTCCGTTTCTGTGACAGATTTTCCTCTGTGCGACAAGGTGCCCCATTTCGCTGGCAATATCACAGGGTCAATGGGCGGTCCTTGACAGAACACTTCTGGGTGAGGTCAGGACATCCAGGTAAGTGGCACACTTTTTAAAAGCTTCCCTGGTTTACTTGTGGTCCACTAAGACTCCTAGAGCCCTTTCACATCCTAGGGCTTCACAGAGAGATCCACAGCCTGAATCAAGCTAAGCTTGGACATAAGGCGAAATAATGAACAGAAACGGAGCTGATTGTCACTGCTTTTCTCTCTAACGTTACTGCATTCCATTCTTGTTTTACATAGATGACAGGGCATCATACAGGGGGACAGCTGTAGTATGGATGTCCTTGCAAAAAAAAGACCTTACAGAGACCACTGACACTTTGGAACAACACTCACTAACTTCAAAGTGGAAGGATAACTCCGTCCAACTAGCAAATCCAGTTGTCTTTAACTTGCAGGGAAACAGTGGACCTGATGCTCTCTGAGTTCCTTGGTTCTATTTCCTGTGTAGCCCATCTCTAATTGGCAAATAAACATATCCCTAGGTTTATATTAAGGGTGTTTTTTTAAGGTGGCAGACAGTGAACAGAAGCTCTCTTAACAAGAACTGCTGATGTATTTCTTCTCTTTCCTGTTCTCTCCATCATCACCACCACTACCATCAACTTATTTTTTCCCCTGTTGCTTTACAAAAGCATATTCATTTTCATAATTGCCCTACCATTTTCCTCTTGTTTTCCCTAAATAAACACTCATCTAGACATTCATTTCCCTGAAATGATGCTCAGTACATTTTAGGAACCTCCCTCCAATTTACTTACAAGAGAGGCTTGGCTGGGTGTACAGCAGACAGGATATGCTTTAAGGGATGAGTCCAGGTTTTAAAAAATCTTAGGACTTTATCAGACCACCCCCCTAAACCTGTTCTTTTGCCGGCATAACTTTTGCTGTTTTATGACGGCAAAAGAACTCACCATGCCACACTTAACCTCCTATCTGCACTAAAGGCTTCCCCGGTAATGAATGAGGAGTGAACGGAGTTCCATTCACTTCCTCTATTGAAATTCCACAGATTCTTGTGAAAATACATAGCATAGGAAATTCAAAAATTAAAATTAAATTAACCAAGTTAAAGTTTTAAAAAGCACATTTTTCTAAAAAAAAATCCATCTTTATGCCAGCAAAAGAATGCCCCACCACCACACTTACCTCTAAATCCTGGCAGAAGGCTTCCCCGGCAATGAAGAGGAAGTTAACAAAGCCCTGTTCACTTCCTCCTTTGAAATCCCACCAGACTTCATCATGTGGGAAATTCAAAAATAAAACACAAAAAGTTACAAAAAGCACATACACACAATTTGAAACTTCCAAGTAAACCAGGGAAGGTTTTAAAAAGTGTGTCACTTACCTGGATGTTGTGATCTCACCTGGAAGTGAGATCACAACATCCAGGTAAGTGACACACTTTTTAACCAGGCGGACCAGGCATTGATGCTACATTCACATGAATTAAATGGCCCGAGGTTTCACATGCCAGCACAAAAGCGCCACGGGAGATCTATTGATGGCTTAAGTTGTCAATCAAAAAATACTGGACTTTGACAAGACATAAATGTGAAAGGGCGACATTGTCTGATTTGCATGCCCTTTTGCGTTTATGTGGCATCATTATGACACCGTATTTAGTGTGTCTGATAAAGTCCTAACTCAGCAGGGAGACAATCATGCCCTTCCCTATAGTCCCAGGCAAAAGCAATCAGCTGCAGCCTCTCCTAGCTGGTGTGTTTCCTCATTAATAACTTTGGTTATTTACAAAGCAGGGGAGAGGGAAGAGGAGAGAGAAACTGAGACTTTTTAAAGGTAGATGAAAAACATGGGATGACAGAGGATTAATTGGGATAGTCAGTTCAAGACAGTTGGAGGATATGATTTAGTAGAGCTAGTGCCATTCCTGGAAGCTCCTGATGCTGGAAAAAATAGCTTTCCCACCTCTAGTGTATCACTTGTAGTTACCATACCCCAGTTATAGGAAAATGTGCAACTAAAAGCAATATTCCAAAATATATTTGGCCACCAGATCCACTGACGTGGCCATAGAGCAGCCTTCCCAACCTGGTGCCCTCCAGATGTAGTTGACTATGGGAATTGTAGCTATATCTGGAAAGGGCATCAAGTTGGAGAATGTTGCTTTGGAGCCATTATAATACATTTTGCTCTCCTGGTCTCCATTGAAGCATTGGGTGGGAAAACCACAGTAATATCAGGAGAGATAGACATGCCTGCCCACCACCCACTATGTTATCATAAAAGGGTTGTAGGTGCAAGAATCTAGCTCCCTGTCCCATTTTTGTTCCCCACTCCACAGAAATGTCAGTATATACTTCTGAGATCTTGCACAGGACCCTATGTGATCTCACAGCATGTATGAGCTATGAGCTATGATTATACACCTCTGGGATCTCATATCAACTCTCTATGACCTCTCACTATGCCTCTAGGAGCATGTTCAGTTTCATTAGCTCCCCAGGCAGCTGCTTAAGGAGCTTGGGCTGTCAGGCCAGCCCCCAGTGGCCTCTCTTTGTAATGGCCTAGGGCTAAAAGTAGCACAGTAAATATATTGGCAGTGATTTGCCCATTGGGCCTGCCATTTTTTCTGCACTGAGAACAAACTGGTTTGTTTCAATTGAAGGAGTCATCCCATCTGGTTCTGTATTGCATATTCTCCTCCTGCAAGTAAACGTTTCATTCTGCTGTTGATGCCTGTGAGTAATATCTTGTGAACCAACCATGAATGCATTAGTTCAAGTAAACCATTGAGGAAGAATTAATCCCTTTAAGTTCAAAGAGATGGGGCAGGCCTTGGGATCAGCAGCATATCATACCTCTGCTTGTGAAATACATTTTTGGTTAATAAAAATCTGACAGAGACTCCTGAATGAAATTAATTCATTGGTAGTGATAGCTATGAAAAATAGGTGCATAAATCTTTTGGCAATGATGGAAGGGGCAGATTGCCTCCCAGTTGGCACTAAGTAAACTGGATATTTTGGAAGAAGATCTTTGGTACATGCCTTGATTTGTATGTAAATGAAAGGAGGCACTTGCCACCCATTGTTGAACATGAAGACTGAACCTATTTAGCTGTATTTCACACCCATTCTTATTACCAGGAGTATACAGCATCTACACTAGAAAGCTATCGTAGTTTGATACTACTTTAGCATCCATGGCTCTGTCTAAGATATCCTGAGATTTGTAGTTTGGTGAGGCACTCAGAATTCTCTGCCAGACAGCGATAATCCACTCTGCTAAACTACATTCTAAGTACCTCCCCAAACTACAAATCCCAGGATTTCCTAGGATGGAGTCATGGCAATTAAAGTGGTATTAAAATGGTATAACTATTTAGTGTAGCTACACTCCAGGGGAGCTCAACAACAACAAGATTTCATATGCAAATATCTTCCTAACAATGACAGGGAGGTTATAGAAGGGAAAAGCAACTCCTGACTGTAAGTATGGATATAATGTAATTTTAAGTGACAGTTGAGAATCAGTTTTTTAAAGGCTTTTTTTCTATGTGGCTTTAATTAACTCATGATTTCTACATGTTAGCTTAAATGTAATGTAGTGTTATTTCACTAATTTTCCCATCTCTATCTTGAAGTCTAAAGGTCTGGCCACAATCAAAGAAGTTTCAAAATATTCACTGCAAAACACATGCCTCTTTTTAGCCCAGAGGTGTGAACATTATTATATTTAGGTCTCACACATTGTCAGTCCTTAAATTTAGTTTGCATGTTTTAAAAATTATTATTGCTAAATATTTCTTAGAACCGGCACAGCCCCATATGCCATAGGCAGGAACACAACAGTTATCAAAGCAGTGGTTTTACTGTTCATGGTTGCTTGGGGAAGCCATGAGCTTTTCCAGTAAAGGCCAAGTTGGGTGTGACATAAGAACAAAGATTTTAATTTCTTTGCCTAGATTACAGAAACCAGTTAAACAAGGTTATGTTTACTTTTTTTAAATAAAGAAGAAAAATGTTTTATCTGTATGATTTTATACATGTTTCCAAGCTAAAGCACTTTCTTTGTGGCTTTCTTTTCTTTCTCCTTAAAGCATGGAGAACAGGTTTACAGATTGCTAAATTTAGCCATGATGGACCCAGGGTCATCCACTGAAGCGGAATAGTTGGAGATTCAGGACAGACAAAAGCATGTACAGTCAGCCCTCTGTATCCATGGATTTGGCATGCACGGATTCAACCGCCCACGGCTTGAAAATATTTTTTAAAAAATAAATTCCAAGAAGCAAATTTTGATTTTTCCATTTTACTGTGCTGTTGTATATAACTGGGCTTGAGCATCCATGGATTTTGGTATCCACGAGGGATCCTGGAACTAAACCCTAGTGGACACCAAGGGCCCATTGTATTTCTTTGCAGAGTATATTATTAAATGGTGGAACTCACTGTGATCACACATGGTGATGAACTTGGATAGCCTTAAAAAGGGACTGAAACAAATTCATGTGGGATGGAGCCATCAGTGGTTACTAGTAGAATGACTATACAGTTGTCCCTTCATATTCACTGGAGTTTGGTTCCAGGACCACCACCACCCATGGATACCAAAATCCGTGAATACTCAAGTCCCATTATATGCAATGGCATAGAAAATGGTGTCCCTTATATAAGATGACAAAATCTAGGTTTGCTTTTTGGAATATTTTCAAACCGCGAATACTTAAATCCGTGCATACGGAGGGACAACTGTATATCCCTGAAGGTATCAAAGTCAGATGATTCTGTGTATCAGTTGCTGAGGAACATGAGACAGAAAGTGCAGCTGCACTTACATCCTGCTGGTGAGCTCCACCTAGGCAGCTGGTTGGCCACTGTGTGAACAAAATATGGGACTCGATAGGCCTTTGGTGTGATTTAATTCATGGCAACACCTCCCTTGTAATCCTTCTTAGAACTGGCCAGCGAAAGCTTTTACTAGCTATTATTTGTATGTATTTCTGCCTAAATACCCTAAAGGCACCAGATCTTGTCTAATTTTGGAAGCTAAGCAGGGTCAGCTCTGGTTAGTGCTTAGATAAGAGACCAACAACGAATGCCAGATGCTGTAGGCTATATTTCAGAGGAAGGAACTGGCAAAGCCATCTATGAGTATTTCTTGCCTAAGAAAATCCTATGAAATTTATGGGGTTGCTATAAGTCCACAGGTGACTTGAAGGCGTACACACACACATGTACGTGTGCAGGAATGCATGCATGTTGAAATTGACTCCATGTTGCCACTAAAGTAGCTTACAAGGTAGTTCACAAGCTTTGCAATATTAAGCAACAATAAATAAGTAGTACATTTTAAAACAGATTAAATAGTGTAGCACAAAGAGTGCAGCTATTTCTTCCAGCCAATATGAGTTGTTATTTTTAAAAATGATATGAGTGGGATGGTCTTAATGTGGCATCCATTTTCAGAATGGTAAGTATGGTAACTAGAAATACCAGGGATAGCAATTTGACTTCTGGGGAGTTATCACTAAAAAGGCTATCTCCATTGCAGCCATTTGGTCAGTGCCATATCTATGCACAAGTGAAGAAATCTACTTTTTAGGGCCTCAGATTACAAAGGACCTCTTAAAAAAAAACCAAACAAATACTCCAACGTGTGGGTTACTGGTGCTTTCCATGTCAGAATGTATCCACGCTGGATTTTATTCCAGACTTTGAAAGAGCAATCCAAGGTGCTGAACTCTATTTCCAAAACAGAGTTAGCACCTAGGACCGGTAATTAATATTCAGACTAAAACTTAGAGTAAATTCTGTTTCCCACTGATATTGAAGCTAAACAGCTATCACCTGATAAAATAGTACACTTTTTTTGATGATGTAATGTGGCCCCTTAAACCTGACCTAGTTTAGGGGATCAGTATGTCTTAATGTGACCTGATCCACCTAACCTCCAAAGTAATAGCCACTGGCAAAAGACCTCAGAGAATTCTCATAATTGATGGGCTTAAAATTTCCATTTGGTGATACAGTCAGGATATGAGGGAGGATGAGGATCTGTCTTTCTTAGCCTCTATCAATTCCACAGATCTCTGCTACAGCAAACAGGAAGCATAAACGTCACATGCACCAAGATTGTGGATGGGGCTACATGGCCTACTTCCAAAAAGAACACTCCATTTGCACCCTACGTGTAATCCTAGGCTCTTGGATGGGACTGCTCTGTCGAGTGAAACAAAACACTCTTTGTTTCCTTTGAATTCATGAATGCAAGACTATTTATTTACAGCATATATCAACCACCCAAGGAAGACACACACAGAGTCAAATATAATTTTGCAGGCTCTTATGTTTTAGTACCCTTCACTCCACTCCTCTTCCTTCCTGTTCAAGAAAATTGCCTCTCTACTAAAACCCCATGAATTCAACCCCATGGCCCAGGCTCAGTTAGCCAAAACCACTGAGCTCTCTACCTTGCAGTGTCATGCCAATGTCAACCTTATGTAAACAGTACTTACATTTGAGTGGGCTTTAGAGCAGCTGGATTTTTCAGATGCGACCTCAGCAGCTATTTATCTATATATAAATGAAATTACACTGTATTTTTTTGTTCTCTCCAAATCCTGCAATATATGCATCACATAAAAAGTGTTGAGATATTATTGTCGGGGGCTGGAGGAGGACACAAAACCTTGGTTTAATTTAAGTAAAGCAATATAACCATGTTTGGTTAAAAAAAATGTAAACGTCCCAGTCCTCTTGTTAAAAGGGCCTAAATACCTTAAAGGCACCAGAGTCTGTCTGATCTTAGAAGCTAAACAGGGTCAGCTCTAGTTAGTACTTGGATGGGAGACTGCCAAGGAATACCAGGTGCTGGAGGCTATATTTCAGAGGAAGGAACTAGCAAAACCACCTCTGAGTATTCTTTTCCTGAGAAAAACCCATGAAATTAATGGGGTTTGCCAACAGGCGCTGTAAGGGCACATACATACACTTCTCTTGTTAATCTTCAATTTGAATGTTCAGATTTAAGACATGCCCATTCTAGACATGTAAACTGGTTTAACTCCATTCTGTAATAGGATCTCTAATGGTGGAATCCTATGTATATTTACTCAGAAGTAGACTCCATTGTCTTCAGTAGGATTTAATCAGAGGCTGAAGACCTTAAGGGTCTTACTTATTATGTGGTTTGCATGTTATGCAACTCCTTCCCAAAATAGAATTTGTTGAGCCCTTCCTATTACAATCTTACATATTTCATTTTGTTTTGTTTCACATAGGCTTTGGTTTGAAGATTCTCTCTTCCTTATTCTCTAGTCATTTTATTTTGTTCATGTTTTTTACTCCTTTAAACTGTTTCCACTGTGTTTAAATTATTGGTAGTGGGGATTGCTTCTATGGTTTTTTTTACTGGTTGAAACAACAGTCTTTACTTTTGGATAGATAGATGATGAGCAGACAGACAGGAGGTAAACTGATGAACATGCTTTTATATTTTGCTGCTGTAAATGTCTCATATTGTTGCACAGCCCTCATTACTGAGCCGAATAGAATTGTAGATGAAATATTGGCCATTCCTTTAACATTTGTATAGGCTGCGTCTAAGATAAAGAGAGTTAATTTAGCTAGATCCAGTACTATTTTTGACTCATTCCTGTACAATGTGTCTTCAGTCTCTCAACAGCCTGTGAGACAGCAACAAGCATAGCTGCAGCTCCCTCCAAACATCCACTCCTGTGCTGCTTCTGCCCCCAAAGGGAAAGATTAGTGTAAGGTGGAACAATGTGGCGGTGATGGGGAAACTGCCATGTACCTAAAACCTTGTGAGGCTACAGTAGAATCCATGTGCAGGCTTATACATTGCATGCTGCAGAACCATCCACAGGAGCAAAGGCCCATCTCCTTGCTAGTCACTTTGCCCACAGACCCATCTGGTCTGGTTCCATTCTGGCCTCTGCTTCAGAACATGATAAGCACCTTGGTGGATCAGACCAAAGGCCTCACCCATTTAATGTTCTTGCTGCAATCCTCTTGCATGGGCCCTGTCTATATGGGGTGGGGGAATGGAGTACCTCACAGTAATGGCATTTTGCAGCAGTGGCGACATGTCTTAACGGTGTTTTTGGCCCCAGAAGCACCCATAAGCTTTGCATGCCAGATAGCAGCCACAAGTGATTTACTTGTGTTAGTTCTTTACTGCCACCAAACTTTTTTTTAAAGTTGTCTTAAGGTGTGCTGGAGTGATAGAGCAATTTTTTGAATTAAAAGGATAGCAAAACAAACAAACAAAAACCATCCCCGTTTTATCACCTTAGCGACTGTGTGCTTAGGCGAAAATCCAACATGATGGCAGCGGGCCTGTTAGCAAGCCCTGCTTCCTGTGCTCTCCCAGCCAATCAGCTTTGCATTTCCCTTTGTATGGAGAAGCAATTCAAAGCAAAAAGCTTGTCCTAATGAGCAGGAAAAACTGCAGGAAAAGCCATGAAGGCTTTTGCTGCTTTGTTTTGCTGTTTCGGGCCCCCACTCCTTCCAAATATTGTGGATTGGTATGGGATCCCATTTGGACAAGTAGGATTCCCAGCGACTTCCATGAGGGTTATTTTGACCATTTAGACAACCTCATGGTGTCAATTTCCACCAATGTAACTACACCAGATTTATTCTATGCTGGAGTAATACTGGAGTGCCCTGTCACAGAACCAATCATGCCATGGTTGGCAATGCTTCCCACTCATCAAGCCGCTCATCAAGTGAAAGGGAGTAACCTGTCAACTTCCTATACAATGCAACCACTTCCAGAATGGTTACAATGATGAAGCTCTGCTTGCATGACCCCAAAGAGGATGCCACTCTTGTGTAACCTCCTAGAAAGTGGAACCACTTGCATAATGGTATTTACAACCAGTGCAAGTCACTAACAGGATTCCAGCTCCTGTTCCTGCAATGGTTACCTATAGGAAGCCCAAAAGCAGGGCATGAATATACATAGACTACACTGCACGCCCATATACTACAGATCAAGAGCAGGCAACTCAGTCTTCAGCCACAGAAACAGATTTAGAGGCTTATCGCAGGAGGGAAGCAAAGCAGCAGCACAGCCCAATAATAGTGCCCCCCTCCTGCCTTACCACATAACGTCAGTGTTCTACAGCTGTTCTTCCATTCTGGTCCTGTGAGGAACAGTGGTAAACGCAAGTCTTTTTTTCTAACTAGAAAAATCCATTAGAAAAAAAGACATTTACCACTGTTCCACACAGGACTGGAATGGAATAAGAGCTCTAGAACATTGATGTCATGTGGAAAGGCAGGACAAAGGGGCTATTATTGGGCTAAGCCTCTTAATTGCCTGGTTGATGGATCCTGGCTTGTATGTCTGTATGCCTTTCTCCTTTAAAAAAAAAAAGTTTAAAAAACCAATTCTCAGTATTCCAGGTGAGGTCAGACCTCACCTGGAATACTGTGTCCAGTTCTGGGCACCACAATTCAAGAAGGATATTGACAAGCTAGAACGTGTCCAGAGAAGGGTGACCAAAATGGTGGGAGGTCTGGAAGCAATTATGTCCTATGAGGAGTGGCTTAGGGAGCTGGGTATTTTTAGCCTGGAGAACAGAAGATTAAAAGGTTCCATGATAGCCATGTTTAAATATTTGAAGGGATGTCATACTGAGGATGGAGCAAGCTTGTTTTCTGCTGCTCCAGGGTCTATGACATGGAGCAATGGGTTCAAACTATAGGAAAAGGGATTCCACCCAAACACTAGGAAGAACTTTCTGCGATAAGAGCTGTTCGGCAGTGGAATGCACTGCCTGGGAATGTGGTGGAGTCTCCTTCTTTGGAGTTTTTTAAACAGAGGCTGGATGACCACCTGTTAGGAGTACAGCCATCCCTTCATATTTGCAGCTTTGAATTTCACAGTTTTATGTATTCACAGTTTGTCCTCCTTCTTCTCCCCCTTCCCGCCCAGGGGTTTCTGCAGTGATGAGGGTGCTGCGAGAGGAGCAACAGCATCCGCTATCTTAGCTGCCTCTTTTACTTGGAGGCTGAGAGGTGAGGGAAGCGAGGGAAGTCCT
This sequence comes from Gambelia wislizenii, assembly GCA_030847615.1. Taxonomy (NCBI): domain Eukaryota; kingdom Metazoa; phylum Chordata; class Lepidosauria; order Squamata; family Crotaphytidae; genus Gambelia; species Gambelia wislizenii. Next base: position 134,992,917 of record JAUMIR010000006.1, on the reverse strand, counting down.
GACGCCTCAGGGCTTGGCTGCGTTTGGGGTGGGGAGCCAAGCCCCGGGACAGCGGGGAGTTCAGGTCTAAAGCACCCAATTCCTCACTCTCCTGGAGCTTGGCTACGTTTGGAGTGAGTGTGGCTCCTGGTTCATGGTGGGGGTGGCAGCGGCGGCGGCTGCATGGTGGCGGTGACTGGGCAAGAGAAGGTGGTGGTGGAGGAGGAGGACTTCTTGGAGGCCTATTGTTATTTGCAGTTTTTTTCATTTTCATGGGTTCTTGCACCCCTGACCCCCGCGAATATGAAGGGACGACTGTACTTTGACTGCGTATTCCCACATGGCAGGAGGTTTGACTAGATGGATCGTGTGATATCTTCCAACTCTATGATTCCATGACTCTTAAATGTCATAAATTGTGCAACTAAAAACTTTCATATAATCATTAGTTGTTTCTGAATAGTCAAGACAACGTGTCCCCACACCACCATACCATCTGGGAATGGAATCCTTTTTTCAAGGTTGACTGAGCAATTGTAACTTCTGCAGTGCTCTCAGTCTCTTTGCTTCTTTTATCAGCTGTTTGTTTTACTTCAGGCTTTTCCCCACCAGGATTATGAGAGCTGGAAACAAAGTCTAGGGGTAAAACAAAGGAAAGGACAGTGTTTGTTTATTTGGAGGAGCCAGGATTCATGTTGCTGGAGACAGTAGAATCCCCCAAGAGAGATAACCTTAATCTGCTGACTCCTTCCCCCTCCTGCTCTTCACCCCTCCCTTTTTGTCATTAAAAAAATGGCAATTTTCATAAACTGCTTGATTCAACCTACCCTGTTACTAATGAAACCCTACAGCTAAAATGAGAAGAGCCCCACTGCTTAAAATATATGAACAGGCACACTGACAAAAAGGGAATCCACTGATGCCTCAAGGGAAACTATTTCAAAAATTCAATAATGTGAGAATTCTGCTTACCTCAGACACATCCATTCTCTTGGGCTGGCTTTCATTACTAAGGCCTCTTTGTGACAACAGCTCTTTGTTCTTCAGGAGTTAATCTTCTTATGCCGCCCTTGAAGTCCAGGGTCCAAATTCTGCCCTCATTTAAATACCACAAGATACATTTGGATGGTTCTACACAACTCGCTTTATTATTTTTGTCAGCACTTTGATTTCGCCAAGCACTTGTTTTAGCTTTATTGCATGGCTGAGTACACAACGTGTGTATTTTTAGTTATTGTTATTGTCACATTTCTTTTCCAGCTTTCCTCTGAGCAGTGGGCACCATATGTGGTATTATCCCATTTCATCTTCAGAAACAGTCTTCTGAGGTAGATTAAGTTGAAAAAGCGTGACTGGCCAAAGGTAGTCCAGTTAAAGGCACACTAATTAAATGGTCTAATCTAGAACCTTAGTAGCAACACACTCCATAATCTGTGTACTTCACCTGCTGCCCCAAACCAAGTGACCCCCTTCCATTTTTCTGGCAGGCTTTCCATGTCTTCCATGTCAGTAGGGAGGTGATCCACTCTGACTTTTAGTCTGAACTCAAAACAGGTTCAGCATTTAGGATGGATTCTGTAAAGATCAGGCAAAAACATAGAGTGGATTCCTCACCTCACTGACATGAGAGCCACCATTTCCACTACTTTCCCCCCAACCAAATTTACCACAGCACTTATCCCTGGGGGGGCTTCCACTTATCCCAGCTCTGCCACCAGCTTTGAGGATCGTCCACCTGTCTCACTGCTGTGGCACCAAATGTGCGGCCCTTCTAGATGCCCTCATGGTTTCTGTGCGAGACTTTATTTGCATAATCTTACCACTGAGCACCACCACACTTGAATCACTACTGCCACCACAGATACCATATGTCTAAACATATCCACACCAATAACATTCTTGTAGCATTCTCAGAGGCACAAATGTATACTACAACCATTAATTTATTAAAGAGAATTTCAACATACAATAAAATATTACTTAATTAATACATCTGAATCCTGACTAACCCAAACTAACTCATATTTCTCTCTCTCATATCCCTTACTTGGACACTTATTATCTCTTAACTCTGTCACATAATACGCAAGCCTTTTTAAAAATCCCTTCAAAAAATTCAGTCACAAAAGTACCTGCAGTGACTTGGTTACTAAAGAAGTAGAGTTCTAGATAATAATAATTAAATAATAAACAAACATTATGTAATAACAACTATTTTTAAAAAGAGAAAATTACAATAGCATTGCTGGAATAAATAAATACATGTCAAGATGGAGCAAAGGAAAGATAGAAGATGATATTCAAACCCAGACAGAGACTGAAAGTCTTTTTAGTTTGTTTTATTGTAGTTTATTTTATGTATTTTCACATTGTGATTTTATAGTGATAAGTTATAGACATATGTTTGATGTGTTGTGGTATATGTTATGATGTATGTATACATGGTTTATTGTTATATTGTTTGGTTTTTTTCTTGTTTTTCTTTTGTATTGTTTATGTTATTATCAATAAAAATAATATTTAAAAAATATTCAGTCACCAGTCCTCCCAACATTCTATACGCTCACCCACTCCCAACAGATCCTTTCCTTATTCCACATACTATACCTCACATACATAACCACATAACCATATTTTACCTTAATTTCTCTAATAAACACAACAACCTTTTCTACAAGAGTCTGTATAATCAGCAAGCCCACCATTTCAACCCCGTGAAGAACTGACTCCAGTTTATACAGCATGCATCCACAAAGTGGCCAGTGATCAATGCTTCAGCCCCAGCAGAAGACGCACTTCAAAGTCTACAAATACTGAAATTAACAAAGAAGGTGAACACACAGCACTGAAACACACTCAAAAACTTGCCAGCAAAACAGGGAGGTTCATAAAAAGAGTGCCCCATACCTAGTTTTCACATTCTCACATGGAAGTGTTCTGACGGGGAGCACCAATTTATGCTGTATTCATGAGAGCAGAATGGGACGTGGTTTTGCACACAGGCAATACTGGGGGGAAACGCTATCAGTGATCAGCTGACACCTTGGCCTATTAATAAAAAAAGAATGCCTTGTTCACAGCAGAATGCTTGGAGAACCATGTTGTGCAATAAGGGAGCCCTTTCATGATATCCTGTCATCTTTATCATGCCAAATTTGCCACATCTGATAATCTCCTACATCACTGTCTACATTTTGTAACTTTATGTCATGCCCTGTGAGTCTAATGAAAGTATGGAGTCAGAGGAGGAGAACATGGCATAGAATGGCCCTATGGACCCTGGCACAAGTTTTATCTACACCTGTGCCATCAGGGAACTCTGCTAACCTGGAGTCCCAAGCAGAGGAAGAGCCTGGTCCTAGTGGGTTGGCACCAGTCCCAGCAGCGAGCCCTACTAAGTCAGATAAGGAGGAGGAAGAGGAAGCAGACTTACCCATACAATCCTTCAGCTAACAGAGATCCCAAAAAGAAGCCAGCAGAAGATCGCTGAGACTTTATCTCAAACACTGGGTCATTAAGGAGCACCTGGGACAGCCATGATTACTATATATACACCCTAGAGGACCTATGGAGCCTTTTTGTCAGAGATTAACTGATCACCCTGGAGAAAGCTTCGTGGCTGTTATCTGTGGCTCCTCATCTTTGTTGGCTTGAATCTTGCTTGACCTCGGACCTCCTTGTGACCACACTGCCTGCTTATCCTGTTGGACTACAGATGCACTTCTCAACCATGTTTCTGTGCGTTTTCCTGCTTGTCATGAACTCCAACTGGCTCCACTGTGTGTTTACCTCCTTATCACTAGGAGGTGGCTGTTTTCCCAGATTGTTTACGTTATCAGGGCCCACTTCTGAAGGTGTTTATATTTTTGCCCCACTTCTAAAGGTATTTATATTTTTACCCGCATCCAGGACACTTTATGACTCTGTAGCTACATTTCAGAAAAAGGAAGCCCTGTGAGTGAATTGAAAAGATGTGCACCTGGGCACTGGCAAGATTGCTCCTGTGTGCACCAGAGACTTCTGATGTACACGTGCACTTTGGATGTGGACCAGGCACTTCTGATGCACATCTGGTGCTCTTGTTGTGCTCCAGCACTTCCTAACTGGTGTCTGGATGCACATCCAGGAATGCCCCAATGCAGTGGCTCTTAACCTTTTCTTTTCCAGGGACCGCCTTTAAATATCTTTTGTTACCATGGACCCCCAAGACTTAACTCAAGATTTAAAACAACAACAACAACAATACAATTACACTATCCATTAAACCTTCCCTCAGAGGCACTAGAGGGGGAGGGAAGACTTTTCTCCTGCTTCTTCCTGCAAGCTTGTGGCTGGAGCAGATTGAATGGCAATGCACAGGCCAAGCCAGCCAGCCTTTGTCTGGGCTCCTGTCATGTGGCCACTCCACTGCAGGTGGGCCAAGCAGGCTTCAAGGACATTGTGGCCCCCTGGGGGTCCCTGGAGCACAGGTTATGAACCACTGCCCCAATGCATATCAGTGCCCACTGAGCAACAAGCCAAGGTGCATCAGTCACTCCACTGGCTATCATTGTGCAATAAATGCTCTTAGGGTGTAACATCATAACAGCCCCCAGGTCAATATGGATGAAGGGAAATTACTCAATTCAATTTTGCACACATGTAAGGCTACTGATGAAGTTGTAAATCTCAGGCAGCCAATATTCATGGTATGTCTATCTTGCTAATGCAACTAGTGCTCAGTTCAAGTGTAGGAGAGCAAAAAGCTTGCTTTCAAAAGCCACCAAGAATATGCAAAGGAAAGCCACTGCAGCAGGAGCAGTATGTGTATGAGGAGCTGGAGTGGAATCTTCTTTGCTCTTTGCCTTAAAGCAAAGGAAAGCAAAGATTTCACCCCTGAGCCTTGGGGGCTGGGTTCTGATCTCTTACATATGAACTAATCTGGACTGAATTGATTGGATTTGGCAGCTGTAAATACAGAAATAAGGAAAGATAGCTAGCAAGCCCCCGATCTGCCACCCAGATAAGTCTGCCCAGTGCCCCGGCTACCAGAGGAGGCTGGCTGCTTTCAAAGCTCCCCGCTCAGCCTGTAATCACCCAATATTGAAACCAGATTTACAAGCCCTTTGGAGGAAGGGGACTGTAGAGTTTTCCAAAGCAGACTCATTTAGTATTTCAGGAGAAGGTCATCCCCTCCTGTGGTGCAAGGGCTTTTTAATAGAAGCAGTTAAGCAAGAGTCAAGAAGAGACATACAATTGCTGGGGAGACTTGGAATCAGCAGACTTAAAGAAAGGCTGCAATCATTATTACTTTGGAAATGGGGGGGGGGCGTTATATAGGCAAGAGAGGAACACAAAACAGGCCATGCTTCCCAAGCCTTTGTGTTCATTTAGAAAAGCCTGTTCCCAAATAGGTGTAGCCTAAAACACATTTCCTGTAGCCTAAAATATATTTCAGACAGGAGACTTTTTTTCTACCTGAGGCTCCTCCTCTATTTAAAGATATGACAATGCATTCATTGTAACTTCTTGGTACTGGTCAAAAGAGCTGATTAGTTCAGAAAGCTAGAATCAAAGTGTTATGAGCCTATCTAACAGCATACTCCTACATATGTCTGCTCAGAAATAGGTACAGTATTCATGTCTGTCCCTAAAGATATCTGTTGACTGACCTTCTAAATATTTTCCAGCACTGAATTTACTTTTTCTTTTAACCTTTCCTATGTCCAAGTAAATGAGAGCTCATGCAACCAGAATGGCATCAAGATCTAGTGGTCAGAATTTGGGCTGGGATTTTGGTGACTGAGGTTTAAATCCCAATTCAGCCCTGAAACTCACTGGGTGATTTTTGGCCTGCCACTGTCTCTCAGCCTGATCCAACTCACAGGGTTGTTGTGAGGATAAAGTGGGGTGGAAGAGTCCTGTATACCCCTTTGAGTTTATTGGAGGAAAAGTGTTTGGCAGTGTAATAAATAAATAGGATACATGTGTTCAGTAGGACAACTATTGAATGTTCGAACATATTCTATAGCAATGTGTTTAAAAGAACCATAGAAATATCTAAGAGGCAACCCTGGCAACCTTTGCCATCTTACAAAGAAAGCGGACTTCTCAGATGTTGCAAAGCAGCCAGTGTGTTGTTGTGGTTTGAATTTTGGATTAGGACTCCCTGTTCTGTCATGGAAACCCACTGGGTGACCTTGGGCAAGTAACACTTTCTCAGTCTTAGAAGAAAGCAATGGCAAATCTTCTCTGAATAAATCTTGCCAACACTCCCCACCACCACCACATAGGTTTCCCATCATGGCACTAACCCTTCTGTGGTGGTGGCATTGCATGCTGTTGTGATGCTAGCAGCATAGTCTCTTGCTTTGAATGTCTTTTACCATGAAAACATATGATGGGACAAACCAAACTGAAACAAGAGACATAGTGTCAGAAGATGACACTTCCAGGTCAGAAGACACTCAATGAGCTACTGGGGTACAGCAGAGAAAAACTATGAGTAGCACTGTGGCTAATGATGCAACTGGACTCAAACCGAAAAGATGTTCAGTTGTTGACGTGCTCAGAGGTGAAAGGAAAATCTGAAGCTGCACAACACATATTATAGGAACATGGAACGTGAGAAGCATGAATCAGGGGAAGATAGCCATAGTAAATCAAGAAATGGAAAATAAAAACATTGCTATACCTGTGGAATGAGGAATGGGGCATTTTGAATCTGTTAATTACACAGGGTTTTAGTCAGGAAATAAACATCTAAGAAGAAATGGGGTGGCACTAATAGTGAGGAGAGATCTCACTATTACACAATTCTTTGATACAAACTGGAGCACATGAAAAAGTCCTCATATTTATCCTAAGTGCCTAAAGGAGAACAAGTGTGGTGGAGTGGTTCGAGCATTGGACTAGGACACTGGGAAACCAGGGTTTGAATCCCTGCTCAGCCATGGAAACCCACTACATGACTCTGGGCAAGTCACACTCTCTCAGCCTCCGAGGAAGACAATGGCAAACTTCCTCTGAACAAATCTTGCCAAGAAAACCCTGTGATAGGTTTGCCATAAGTAGGAAATGACTTGAAGGCATACTACAACAACTTCCACATTAATGAGCTGTGTCCAATGGTGATTCTGTAGAGTATGGCAATCAGTTTTTCTCCTTCTCCTTGCCCACTGCAGCCTCCTTTTGTTCCTTGAGGATGAGACACACCTGGAACAATGTGAGACAGGCATGGAGAAGCATAGCAAACAGGAAAGAGAACTGAAAATTTGGTGCTTTGCATTACTCAAGCATATGTACTTTCCACACATTACATTACACTACAATTATATTGAGCTCCATATCATACATGTTTGGAAAAGGCAACTCATCTCCATCTGCTTCTCAAGGAACACTTTCAAGAATCACTATTTATTTATATCTTAGATTTCCTCCAAGATGATCAAGCTGGCATATTTGGTTTTTTCTGCATTTCAGACTCCCAAAAACCACATGAGGTAAGCAAGGCTCAAAGAAAGTGAGTCAAGGTTGTCAAATTAGTTTTATGACAAGAGTGGGAATTCGAACCCAAATCTCACAAGTCCAACTTTAACCACTACAACATACAGTCAGGAGACCATGCCATCTATGACCCTTGGTACCTTCACTGCAGGGGTAGGAATCATGCAGGCCTTCAAGGCCATTTTTGTAGAGCTTAGGACCCTCAGGCAGGGCAAACAATCACTTGATTTTCCCATCCACAAAAAAGATAAAAGAATTACACCCCTACACAGTTCAGTTCTCAAAAATAAGGTGGGCCTCCCAAACTTCAGTTTCACAAAAAGAAATTGCATGGAGGGTGTCACTTCCTGTTTCATCTGGATGGGCTAGAATAGCCCTGGGAGGATTCCAGGATGGAAAAATGACCTCTGGCACTTGCCCACTCTTGTTAAAATGCCAACTGATGGCCAAAGCTCAGTCATTTACAAACATGGCAGGAAGGCTGGGTGCTCTGGACTATTGTCTGAGGAGTACAGAACTTCTTTTATTCATGCTGCCTAGCAGTAGATTAGCATGGGTATTTAGCAGTTTGCTGAAAGTCCTGATGTCTTCCACAATTATCAAAGACAGCAAGTTACACCTTTTAGAACACAATGGTTGAAACTAAGATGCTGTTTGCCTTTTCCACAACAAAACCAGCTTATGGTAGAAGAAAACCATCTGCAATGGTATAATAAAGGGGGGGGGGGAAACTAGCAAGGGAAGCGTGAACATTCTTGTGTGCGCACACACACATACTTGTGTCTTTACAAGTTGAATTTTTGAACTCACGCTCCATGAACATTAAAGTAAACTTTAAGCCAATACTTCTCCAGTGCTTCTATTGTACTGCGGTGCTTTGTCACACAAAACCACAAACAGGGTTCAGACACACACACACATATATATATAATATGTATTTTAAAAAAATCTTTACATCAGAACTTGCATACAATTTTAATAGTATAACTCAGTTCCCATCTCCCTACAGTTCAGATGACCCTGGTAACAGTGTGTATAACTTCTCATTTTTGCTTTCACAATTTTAAAGCAAACAAGACATTTGAGTGTATTTACTCTGTGCAAATAAGGTAACTTTTGGAATCCTTCAGAAGCCATATCCAAGGTTCAATCTGCAGTAGTCCTTTGTTTTCTTTAAAATGATTTAATGACTGTAGGTCCCCTCCCCTCCTTTTAATAAAGTGCTCCTGTCCAGCAGAACCCAAAGGCCTTTGAAAAGATTTCCTAGTAATTTTATGAACAATTTTTTAAAATATATATTAAAAAAAACAACGGAAAAAGAAGTGATCACACAAACTCCAGCTTTCCATGTCCACCATACATTCCCCAGTGAACTAGTGAGAGTATTTTGTCATTGCTGAGGTCTGACTGTCGCATCTTGTCACAGGTCATGCAGCAGTTCTCGTGACCCGTCACTGGCACCATGCATTCCAAGTCCAGCTTGGCCACCTGTCCTTTTTTGGAATGGTGCCCATGAAAGCTGTAGTGCAGTCGGGAGAGCATTTGCTGCCTCTGGTCTTGCAGTCTCTTGTTTTCACTCCTGAGCATGCGCAGGGCCAACATGATGAGGAGCACCAAGATCAGTCCACCAGCTATGGGGACAGCAATGACAGCAGCCCTGAACCAGAGTTCTTTTGAGGAGGTCAACTCCTGAACCTTTGTGATGAGGTTCCTGCTGTTATCATGCTGGTATCGGCTTCCTTGTCCTGTAAGAAAAAAAAAGGGGGAGAGATAAGGAATGGGTTTTTTGTATTGTTTTGTTTTGAGGATCAAACCTTGTAGGATTATTCTTAAAAAGTACAACATTTCCACTATACATTATGAAGTAAATCATTGTTGCTACCCATTGTAGTGTAAAGAACGGATAACTCAATTGTATTGTTTGCTACATTGCTTGTTATTTTTTCATTCCTATTTCTAGGAGGGGAAAACTGGGAAGTGGAAGAGGGATTCCTGTGAAAATCTCTCTTAAAATATCATTTAAATGTTACTTTTAAAAGTAACTGCAACACATTTTAATAATACTCTTAACTTCATTGTCATTTGTTACAATTACTTTTCTAATGTTTAAAACTGGAAAGATTTGTTTAACAAGAGAGCTAAGGTTAGCTAGGTTTCATCTAAGGCCTTCCACAATTCTGGACTGCGGATTAGCTAAACACCCTTATCATTTACACTACTGTCACTGTGGTCTGGATGAAGTTGAGGACCTCGCCCACTAATTGTTTAGTTGTCCTTTTGCCAAAGCAAATTAGAGAAGAATGCCTTGTGGGGTTATTATCTATTAAAAACAATAGATGTTTTGCTTTTTAATAAAGATTCTAATATTACTAGAAGAGCTGCAACTTTCTTAAATGGCATTAGCTAAAGCTTGTCCATGAATTGGGGCCATGGGCTAAGGGGGCAGAGAAGCGAGCCGGCTCAATCTCTGCCATGGCAGGGCCATGGGTGAAGGGCGTGGAAAAGCTAACTGGCCTCCTCCCCTTCCCCCTTTGCTCCTGCAATCACTGCCATGGCGGGGGGGGGGGCAAAGGGGGAAGAGAAGCGAACCTGCCCACCCTTTCCCCTGGGATGCCCCCCCATGGCGTTTGCTATTATCCACGGAATTTGCTATCTGTGGACACCCCCAGAACCAATCCCCTGAAGATGCGGGGTGCTACTGTATTTTAATTCTTACTAATAAGCTTAGTAATTCTGTTACAGTTTATATTTTAACTTCATTATTTGCTATTTGTATAACCTCTTTGTTTTTACATTGTGATGACCTATGTTTATAAGCAATTAAAACTTTAACTGAATAATACTCTTAAGTGTCACTTGATACAATTACTTTTCAAATGTGACTCCATTACTCTCCCTTCCACAACAGATAACTTGTTACAGATAAGGACATTGTTTATAACTCACTTCAAAGCTCTGAAAAAAACAGTAAGTTGCTTAGCTCACTTAATACAGTAATGGGACCTGCTCTTGCTCTCTCTCTCTCACCCCCACTCATTAAGAGATGTTGGAAAGATGGATACCGTACTTGTAGCTGGACATTATCAGAGTTTTATCATTTTAAAAAAGGATTCTGAAGTTTGCATTATATTCATTGTTTTCCCAGGGGGGAATATTAATACACTTTAGATTTATGGATCTATTTTAAGAGCTGTGATTTTATATTTGTACTGCACAGGATTCTGTTCTATTCTATTCTGCTTTATAAGGGCATGGAGTCCTTAAAGGTGCTTCACCTCTCAATACCTCAGCCAGAAGCCAGTGTTAGAATTTAGGAAGGGGACAGCTCAAGTCCAGTCCAACCACTTCTTATCTCACCTTGGGGTGAGGGAAAAGAACTAAGGTATAATTTGGCTAAAACTGGAGATAGTTCCTAGGGATGCTGTATCCGACTATGGTGACATTTATATCCCATTTAGATTACTGTTAACATGCTCTATGTGAGGTGCCTTTGAAGAATGTTCAGAAACATCAGCTGGTTCAAGCATGTAACACTTCAACAGGCTCCAAGACAGTTTCCAATTCATAGTGTTGGTTATGACCAATAAAGCCCTACATGGTCCAGGTGCTAGTTATCTGAAGAACTACATTCTTCTACATGAGCCTGTCCACATTCTGAGGTACGGTGGCAAATAGGAAGCCATTTCCATGGCTAAATGTTCTTACATGTCTGAAAACTAAAGGTCCATGAAGTATGGTACATAGAGCCAGTATGGGAAATCACAGATCCTCCCGATGTTTTGGCCTAGAATTCCCACCAGACCAACCCACCCGAGCCAGTGGTAACAGACTCTGGGAGCCATAGTCCAAAACATCCAAAGGCTAAAATTCTATAGACACCGAGAATCCAGATTCCAATCCCAACTAAGAGTTACTCCACATATTATGTTTAAGTAGACAACACAAACATGTAAAGAAAGAAATTGACAAAACATTTATATCATACAGGTAAATGCATCAGCAGTGACTATAATAAAGCAGAGGCCTGAAGCACTATTGGTCTGGGGCCTATAGGAAAGCCTTAAAATAATCTTATTGTTTTCTATATAACAAAGCACAAACACAGCTTTGTGCCTCGTCAAAATTAATGGCACACTATTTTCCTAATAACATTATTTTTGTTTCTTCTAAGTGTTAAAAGATAATCAGTCGTGGCCACTGTTTTTTTAAAATTAAATATTACTGCTTCTCCACATGACACACATCCTACTTTTCCTCCAATGAGCTCAAGAATGTGTGCATGGATTCTCCTCCCCCATACAACCCTCTGAGGTAGATCAGGGTGAGAGGGAATGGCTGGTCAAAAACCAAATAGTGAGTTTTGTGGCTTGGTGGGGACCACAGCCTGGATCTGTCAGTCACCAGATGAACATTGTGACTCCTATGCCAGATTGGCTCTCTAAAGTGGATGATCTAAAACCCGTAGAGGGCATAACATTAAGAGAAATCATTCACCTAAGCTTTATATTTTTTATATATTTTTGCTCATGATTTTCCTAAAGAAAACATAATGCTACATGATCTAAAATTTAAAAAAAGTGATATGAATAGACAGAGGTACAGAAGAGATTACATTCTAGGATGGTTGGATGTGAGAAAGGGCAGGGTCTTGCACCTTTAACACTGGTGTAAAAGAGGAAACATCAGAAGTATAGATTTCCATGTCAAACTATTCCTCCTGCAAACTATTCAGGCTTTTGCACAACTATTAAAAGTACAGGAGTCCTGTCCCATTTTATATTTGGCAATACTAACACATGTTGGGAGGGGGGGGAATGGAGTGTTCCAAGACTGACATACCGTAATCATAGATCACGTAAGACAGATCCAACCAGCCACACAACAAAACATCCACGTTTGTTTCGGATGCACTAGTCCCACCCTTTTCAATTAAACAAATACACCCAGTGTCAGAGAATCATTTTATGCAAGGTATCAGCAGAGGCACTCCACCAAGTCTGTTGAGTCAGCTGAATACTCTGCATACTTTTAAACAGAGCTTGGAAAAGTTACCTTTGGGACTACAACTCTCAGTCTCCCAGCCAGCTTGGCCAGTGGCTCTGGTAGCTGGGGTATTCTGAGAATTGTACAAATAAATAAATACATTTCCCAAGCTCTGCTTTAAGTATATTCTGTGCAAAGTAAATGGGAGAAATGTCTTTCAACTTTCCTCTCTATTTAACTGTTTCATCTTGGGCAGCATAAGTTTAACAAACAGCCACAATTTCAAATTTAAAAAACGTCATTTCCCCCACCAACCCACCCATTAAAATTTAAGGGGCTTCAATAAATGTCATCTGCACATTCAAATAGTTTTATTTTTCCCCAGTCCAAACTGGGCCACATTTAATTTTCAGCTAGGGCCTCTCCCTAAACAAGTTTCCCCTGGAAACAGGCAAGACACAAGACCTGTTAAAGGGGAAGGAACAAGCTTTTGTCTCATGCTAATGCTGATGCAAAAGCTATTTGGCAGAGATGTGTATAAGCCAGATCTTTCCCCCCACCACCTCCAATCAAGACCAAAATAATTAGCAGACAGACAGCCAAAGTCTTGTCAATTAAAAATAAGTCTGCCTATGTTTCAGAGGAGTTTTACTTACCTGAAAGCTCTCCTCTGGAAGGGGAAAGGACATCATACAGCCCTCTGTAATTGCACATGTCTTCATGACAACACTCCAACGTGGGTATTGTAGCACCAGAGTGGTTTTGTGCCAGAGTAGCTTGACAGATATCTGAGGTGCTTGCAAGAGAGTCCAAGCAACCATGAGTAAGTGGAGAATGGCTGTTTTGTGGGTCAAGCAGTCTTGAGAAGCAAGCATTCAGCTCAGATTTGCACATGTAGCCTGTGGCAACACAGTGTGCAGCATCACAGTAACATCTAATTTCACCTACAAAAGAAGAAAATATCAGTTATGTTAGCTCTGGAAGCTTCATCACAGCCATCTGCTTTTATGCAAGCTACCACTAGAGGATTCCAATACTGATGACATTTGCTATATTCAAATGCACAGCATCATTGACTGGCATTAGGGTAAGTGTGGTATAGTGGTTTGAGCATTGGATTAGAACTCTGGAGACCAGGGTTCAAATCCCTGATCGGCCATGGAAACCCACTGGGTGAGCTTGAGCAAGTCACACACTCTCAGCCTCAGAAGAAGGCAAAGGCAAACCCCCTCAGAACAAATCTTGCCAAGAAAACCCAGTGATAGGTTTGCCTTAGGATCGTCACAAGTTGAAAACAACTTGAAGGCACCCAACAACAAATGTATGTCAAGCTGAGTAACACAATTCCTCTACTTGTACAGCTGCAGGTGATACAAGCAGAGAGTGTTAGAATAATACCATGCCTTGTCTGTCTAGTCTATAGTATTGATACAACAGAATGGCTGTTCCCTATAAAATTACATTCATAGTACAAATGATGATACAAAAATGGTAGCCAACAACTGTTGTGACATAGTCATGCTCACAAAATGCTTCCATGTGATGGAAAAAGTGCCACCACAACTCTTTTTCAACAAGCAGAGATTTCCTGCCATCCGAACATGTAATACGGTAGAGCACTTTGGAGAGTGGATGGCACAGATGGGTGAAGTAAAGTGAAGGATTCTATATACAAGATTTCCTTAACCTTGTATTCCCCAGACACTTTTGGACTTCAGCTCCCATCAGCATCAGGCCCAAGAATGACCAATGGTCAGGAATACTGGAAGTTCCAATCTAAAACTTCTAGCAGGCACCAGATTGGGAATGGCTGCTCTATACAGTGCAGGAAATCCACACAGTAGGCATGATATATATCAGGACAAAGAAGATGCAGAGATAGTACATGCAGTTACCAAAACATGAAAGCTATGGCAAGCTTCCAATGCAGAACTGAAGTAATAATATTTATTATTCTGATAAATAGTTTCAAATTGTTCAATGTTGTTTTACTGGCCTAAATCTAACTGTCAGTCCCATCTAGAGTCAACCTACTGAATGAATGGAACTTTTGCAACTGTAAATGTACTGTTCCCATTGATCCAGTGGTCAATTCTCTTTGGGATTAAGAAATAGATGTAGGTTATGTTGTGACCTTGAGATCTCCTGATACACGACAAGATAGAACTTTTTTAATAAAATAAAAACAAACTACAGGGATCAGATTACTTACTCCTAATTTCTCTCAGCAAAATCTGTTAAGGCGACCACCTGTGTACTAACTCTTCATAGTGAAGGCTGCAGTGCCTCCCCATTAGCCATTTCTGCAAGTCTCCTGTTTTATATGGCAGATGTTCCCCATTACATTACCTTTATAAAAAATGTGTTACATGGCTTTCAGCTATGCATCAGTACGCAAGCAAATAAACAAAAACATACCTTAATTCTATCATGCATACATTTTTAAGTGAAGTGGTGGGATTGTTTACAACTATGGGGGCAATATTTAAGAACTTTAGCCAACACCTTATAAAATACTGAAGTCTCACTTATAAAAAGAAGATGCTCATAATCAGGAAAAAAAATCCTCTGTAACAAAATTACATTGCTGGGTCCATCCAGTCTGGGGTGGGCAACTCTGGCTAATCTGAGAGCCATGTTTATATCTCTACGAACCTCTGGTGGCCACATGGATTCTGAAAAATGCTTTAAAATGTGGGGGTGGGGAATCAAAACTAGAAGAGGTCAAAAGTCCAATTCTAGTTTTGAAAAAATTGTATATTTTAATGTGAAACACTGATCTATTTAAATTGTGATCTATTTTAAAAGGGAATCACTGTTCCTCAAAGCTTGCAGGAAAGGGAATTCACATACACCCTGTTTTGTTTTGTTTTCAAGAAATGAAGACCTGGGACCACAAAAACAAGCCATGGGACTATATTTGCTCCCATTGGCCTCACTTTGCCCATCCCTGATCTGACTTAATATTCTCTCGCCCATAGTAGCCCCTTGGGAACTCACAAACAAGGTATACTGGCAACAGTCATAACAACCAGATTTTAGAGACTTTACTTTTCTGGATTACAGTTCCTAGGATTTCCCATCCAGCATGCCCAGTAGTCCTGCTGGCTTCATCATTCTAGCAGCTGTAGTCAAAAGAAGTAGGTTTTTCCAAGCTCTGTGTTAGTCCCCACATATCTGAATTTCCACAGCATATTCCCTCTAAAAAAAAGAGCTTCTCTTTGCTTTTTATTATAAAGCAGGAACTCTTTTATTTGCAATTGGGGGGTCTACCTGCCAAAATCAACCTCTTTCATCTGAAATGAGAGCTCATAAATGGATGAAAGGGTGCAACAGTAAGACTGAACCCTACTTCCACCAACACTCACTCTCCCTTCCCCCCTCCCACATACACAATCCATCATGTGGTCAACAATGATAAACATTTAGACTGAAAATCCTCTACTGTTTGTAGGAAACACAAAACCCATAGGAAACCTAAAAAAAAAATCTTGAAGTACTTTTTTTACTTTTAAAAAAGCTCTCTTCATAAAAAAAATCTTCATTTTACATTTTAAAAAAGTGTACTCATTTTACTAAACAGGGAAACCATGTTCTTTTCTACATATTTCAGTTTAAATCTGTTCCCCATCAATTCAGAACAAGAAAGGAAGTCCTCTCAGCTTCCAGAAACTGTTGTCACTAAAAGTGTACTGTATTACCATAATGATCAGGAAGGTTTTTTTTAAAGTGTGCCACAAAAGATCTAATATTCCTTAGGAAAGAGCTTCTCAGACTCCCATGACAAAGTAAGTGCAAACACTTTTTTTATCTCTTTATTGTGAACACACACACAAACACATTTGTACTGCAAACATGGTGAGAAAGATACTTTAGCAGGTTATCTTTCCAGGACTACCTTAAGTTTACTGCTCACTGTAATGTTGCTGCAGTTTTAAGTGTTGAGGTTCTTTAATCAAAGCCAAATGATACCTTGCCTACTAGTCAACATCCTTCTGTGAGTGTGTGTGCATGCACACCTGTGTGCATATGTATACTTGTGCATGCATACAAAGGGAGAGAAGACAAGCAAATCCAGAAGCCCTCGCCCTTTGAAGAATTATGAAGTTCAAAAGCTTACTAAATATTTGGAGACCCAGTTTGATAGAAAACATTTCACTAGGCCTGAAATCTTTCACCAAACAGATGAAATGGTGTTTGCATTTTTTTATTTTTTATTTTTGGTAAAAACATACCTTCATGGGGTTTTTTTGAAAAATGCAAACACTTTTTTTTAATCTATTTGGCCATCCGAAGTGATTTAAAAAAAAACTTTAAAAATAAAA
Organism: Gambelia wislizenii; assembly: GCA_030847615.1. Taxonomy (NCBI): domain Eukaryota; kingdom Metazoa; phylum Chordata; class Lepidosauria; order Squamata; family Crotaphytidae; genus Gambelia; species Gambelia wislizenii. The sequence continues at coordinate 134,976,145 of JAUMIR010000006.1, read as the reverse complement.
TGGAACACATCATTCTGGACATTCTCAAACTTCTAAAAGATGTTGGACCTAGAAATCCTCTCTTGTAAATATGACTAGATGTGTCTTCTCCTCTCCTGAAAGTGTTGTCTCTCCATGTTCTCTCCTTTTGCAAAAAGGGATCATTTACAGTAAGCAAATATTGTCTAGCAATTTGATTCTGCTAGTTACCAACTTACAGTTACACTATGTTGGGCAGAGCTTTGGAAACAGGCCATAATGGCAAAGGATTCTGGGAGTTCTCATTCAGAAAAGTAACTTTCCAAGCCCTGATGTTAAGGATAAGTACAAAAATACTTGGAGGGGGAGGTCTTAGAAATTAACAAGCAGAGGAAACAAACCATAAAGCTATGTTTCTGTTTCAGCCATTTATACAACCCTACTTAAAATTCTATCTTTTCCTAAGCCAAGACAGTCCTATAAACAAAACATGATGGCCTAGTCATCAGGTTATTACAACCCCATTTTAATTAGAGCCACATTTTTACCCTTCCAGTGAAACAGAATGGAGGTTTTGTGTTATTGTATCTTTAAAAAAAAAAAAACCCTTTATTTCTGTCAATTCATAAAGTTCCTTCCTGAACTATGCAAAAGGCCAGAGAGGGTATTTGGTATTTTCAAACAGTGAACAATGCCCTTTCTGTTCCCCTCCTCTTTCTTGTTACTGTATGTAGCTATTAAAAGAAAAATGTCTGCTTTTAGTCAAGGTGGCTACGGGAGAGACTGCAGGCTTCTCTCAAAGCTTTTGAAGTCGACAGCAGCCAGAAGTCTGTGATCCCCTAATTATATCATTATCAGACACATAGTTTCAGTATCTGCAACTGCACATTACTCTCAGTCACTCCCTTCTCTGCCCCTCTTTGATGGGGCCAGCAGACTTCCCTCTGCTTGCTTCAAGGGCTGTTATTTGGGGTTAATTACACCCTTCCTTCCAAAATAAATAAATACTGTAGCACATCAGCGCTGTGCTAGCTTATCCTTTAACCTCCTTCTCCATGAAAACGTGGCAATTATGGGAAGCTTCCCCCACCCATTCCATCTTTCTTTTTTTTAGTTACCTTTTATTCTTAAGTGGGGGGGGAGTTCTTCCTTTGTCAGTTGTTATGAGAAAAAACAACCACTAACAGATGCAAAGTTTTTAACAGCTGATCAATAGCTCACATCTAATAGTAGGGGGGAATAGAAGTTCTCCTACTTCTCAAGGTTGTTGTGAGGCATGCAGCCTAACCCGTAGTATATTTACTCTAAAGGAGGCCTCTCTGTCTTCACAGGAAGCAAGCACACCCCAGACTGCAGCCTGAAGGAGACAGCTAATGCAAACGTGGAGGAAAAGATCAACAGTGACCGTTTACAGTACTTTGGCATACTGCGTAGGATGGATTTGTCTTCATGCCCTCTTTCAGCCCACAGTGCTTGGAAACTTTGGGGGACTACAACTCCCAGGCATGGTGGAATTCTGGGACATGCGACTCAAAAAGTTTATCTTTCTCTGCTCTGCCAGGAAAACATGAGGGAGAAGAGAGCAGGGCAGAAGCCAAGCCCTTTCTGCAGCTCTGCTTTAGCAAAAGGGAAAGAATACAGTACCCTTACTAAATTTCTGGGGATGGGCGGAAAAGGCCAATGTATCTGTCTATGCCTCCTGTGAGTGATCGCCAGGGCTGGAACCATTCAGAAGTGCATTAAAGACAGCCTAACAAAAACATTTTGACAACCGCTTGCCCCCAAGGTCTGACTTAACATCAGTGAAGCCAGGGCAGGGCTATATGGCGGGTGACTGCAGGGGGCAAAGAGTGAGAAAAGAGAGAGGGGAAGGAAACCCAAGCAGCAGCGCCACTTCCAAGAGCAGGGGAGCTTGTTCTGGCCTGCGAGGCTGGGCCCAGGAGGAAATCTGACACGCTCACAAAGCCTTGGCAGAGCTCTTCAAAGGCAGCCAGCGCATGGAGGGAGAGGAAAGGGAGGAGGAGAGAAAGAAAGCCCCAGCCTGGGCAGGGCAGGAATTGCCCCAAGAAGCTGAGGGGGCACACCGCGGGTGGCTCCAGATGACAGCCGATGGTCCCTTTCAGGAGTTTGAGAAAAGGCGCCAAAAGGGAAAAGCCTGGCCCCACATTTCTTCCTGGCTGAGGAGAATGAGGAGAGATTGGGAGCCATTACTTGCCTTCACCTCACCCCTCAGTGTGAAGAGGGGCTCACAAGCTGAACTCTACCCCGACACACTCGACTCCCCCTCCCCAAAAACACCCTTAAATTGCACCTCCTGCCAACACACAACCCTCAGAAGTGCTGCCAGGGGCTTTGGGCTTGGACCTGGGGGTCCAAATCCATGCCCGCCCACAGCTAGGGACCTAGAGAACGGTAGGGGACGAGGGCACCGAGAAGCAAACTCCTGTCTTTATTCCTGTGGTCATGTAACTTGGCAGTGCTTGGGAAAGTTCCTTTTTTAAAAAATTGGGATTCTGGGAGTTAGGTACTGGTGAGAAACTCTGGCACGAAGGATTTGAGCTTAAATTGCACGGGAGGAGCTGGAGTTTCTTTTGTTTTCATGAGGACTGGGAAACTCTGGCGCTCTTGTTCTCACATACCAAGAATGTGGCGGGAGGCAGTTGTAAAGCGGAGAGTGGGAGCGACCTTAGCCCTGAGCTTCAAAACGGAAGTGAGATATTCGCCTCTCAAGGAGACTGAGGGAGGCAAAAGGCCATTTTAGGGACCAGGGTTTTGAAACGACCTTTTTTTTTTTGCGCCACAGTTTCTTCACCCTCCCTCTTCCCTCCACCTAACTGAGAAAATCCCTGTCGCCTCAATTCAGGCAACCAACCAACCCTGCAGCCCTTAAATGCATCCAATGGGGCTTATTGAGTGAGAGGAATTGTTCATAGGGCGCAAACAGCGCTCCACTCTTCTATCCAGCACAGACCGTAGGCATACATACACGCTGCTCAGAGAAGGGTCAAGTCCACACACATAGGACCTTGGGGGGGGCCTGCAATGCTTTATTTGGGGGGGGCATATGTTTATCTCAAGTCAATGTAACCTAACTCAACCTAAACTATTCACAGTAGAGGATATTCGGATTATTACTAATAATGTTTTTGCAGGAGGAGGGTTACTACGCCCCCCCCCCACAATGATGGGGCCCCCTGCGGATGCTGACGCTGCTGCTGCCTTAAACCGGTCCTGCACACACACACACACGGATCGGGCGGTCAGCTTCTCTCCCCAGCCACTCGAGCCTTCCAAGTTCCCGGGTTTCAAAGCGCTTGAGGATAATAGTTCAGTCATGCTTGCTTTGGATTGGGACTACATCCCCACAGTGCTATGATTCCACTGTAATTGCCACAGCAATTTCCTACGGCACCCTGGCATTATTTGTAGTTCTGGGAGGCACTAAAGGTGATCATGTTCCTAAACTGCAAATCCCAGGATTCCATAGGATGCAACCACTGACACTTCAATTGGAATCGTAGCTCTACAACCGTGCAAAGTGGAAGGGCCCTTCGTCTGAGTCTACACCAGACTTTTGAGTTTATTCTGAACGCATCCGACTAGGTTTCTCTGATTCCCCTCCTAATCTCCCAGGCCGCCAAGCAGTGCCCCCTTCTGTAACTCCCCATAACTGCATCTTGCACCCAACCACTTCTTAAAGAATGAAAGAAAGAGGTCTGGAGTGAACCTCCCCTGACCCAACCAAAAGCCCAGCCAGCCCCACCTCCTCGCTTTCCTCTTCCCGCTTTTCTCAGACTGCTCTTAATGCCAGGCAAGTTTGGGGTTGGACTAGATGGCCTTTGTGGTCTCTTCCAACTCTAGGGGGGCATCCACCCTAGAGAAATCATCCATGGACTATTTGCCAGGGCTCCTGAGATCTGTGGTTTGGTGAGGCGCCAGCACTCTTTGGCCGAGCAGGCTCAAAGACCTGGTAAAACTACACCTCCCAGGATCCCATGGGAAGGAGGAGCCATGGCAAATAAGCCAGTTACAAACTGGATTATTTGTGTAGTGTGGATCCCCCCCTTTTAAAAAAAAGATTCTATGATTCGCTCAGATGGTGGGGATGCCCAACCGGGTACAATTCAGATGTGGGGAGGGAGGGCAAGGATCAAAAAGAGAAAAATAACTAACTCTTCACCGCACCGGAGCCCCACGCGTGCGTGGGTTGACTCGGAACTAAAAACCTCAGTTAGGCGAGATTGTTCCCAAGACGCATCAAGGCTTCAGAGGGGTGATGATCCATGGACGACAAGGTCTGCTTCGGGAAGAGGTGGTCCTCAACTCACTCCGGCTCAAGGGGTTAAGGGTGTGTGTGGTGCAAATAGGGGAACGACTAGATGACCTTTATTTGATTTTATTGGTCGCCTGGTTCTCTCTCCCCCCTCCCAAGTGGGGGAACAGTCTTCCGGGGGGGACTACAGCTCCCAGAATCCCCCAGCCGGCTAAGCCGGCTGGGGGATTCTGGGAACTGTAGTCCCCCATGCCTTTAATCCCAAGCTTCAATGACCCACCTTTGGTCAGGAGGATGGCCATAGCGCACAGTTCCAGCTGCAGCCCGAGGAAGATGAAGCTGGAGCGGCGATCCATTTAACCCGCCCGCGGAGCCCTTTCCTCGCCTTCCGAGCTCCCTCCAGCGCTGGCTTCTCTCCTTCTCCAAGGCGCCGCGCCGACCGGGCAGGGCATTGACCCTCTGCCTCCTCCTCCTCCTCTCCTCTTCCAGAGCCACCGCCTGCACCGTCCGCTCCAATCCTCCCTGGATCTCCCTCTCTCCCGAGGATCCCAGCTCAGCCTAGAGGAGGAGGAGGAAAGTCCCGATCCAAGGGGGGAAGCCACCCAAGGCTGAGTCTCAAGGGGTGGGAGAAAACCCTCCGCAAAATGCAACGCTGGAGCCCTTGGAGCTTGGAGCTTGGAGCTTGGAGCTTGGAGCTTGGAGCTTGGAGCTTGGAGCTTGGAGCTTGGAGCTTGGAGCTTGGCACGGCCGCCTCCACCGCACTCCTCTCCCATCTGAGCCCACTCTGGCTCTGATATAACTCACCCACCGCCTGGCCCGCCCCTCGCTCCTCCCACCCCTCTCAGAGCTGCTGTCATAGGCTGCGTGGGCATGTCACTCAAACAGGGGCGTGGTTGGAGGGTCAGACACAAGGGAGCTTCCCTTCACTTTCTCCTGGAAGCTTGAGCAGTGCTAATTAGGCTTGTCAAGCCGGGAGGGGGGGGTAATTAAGCTTTTTTGAGGAGGAGATGCAGGATTGTTCTGGGGCACGCCTGATTTTTCCAAGCACCTCTCTCTCTCTTTCTCTTTTTTTTTTTAATTTTAAAATCATTTTTCAAATTACATCTTGCATGAACAGAAGTGTCAGTTGTCCCTCTGTATCCACGGGTTTAAGTATTCATGGCTTGAAAAAATTCTTTAAAAAATATAATAATCCAAAAAGCAAACCTTGATTTTGCCATCTTGTATCTCTCTCTCTCTCTGGCTTTTCTTTTCAAATGAAGATTCAGGAAGGACTCATCCCGTGCTGATGACTGAAAAGGCCAATCTGAGATAAACAAGTCCGGTTGCAGAAAGCACAGCAGAAGGTCTCCTTGGGTGATGTTTCCGGGTTGTGATTCTTTCTGCGTTGTCGTTTCTCTTCAAGATTTGTTCGGCATGAGTTCTCAAATAAGGCCGCAGCATTGTGGCTAGTTCGTCTCCATGCCTCCCGATGTGAGGCCAGGGCGGACCATTGTTAGACACCATTTTGCTATGCCATTGCATATAATGGGACTTGAGTATTCACAGATTTTGGTATCCATGGGAGGTCCTGGAACCAAACCCCAGTGAATATGAAGGGAGAACTGTGATGTTAACCATCTCATATACTTCATACAACATTGATATTTCTTTTTTACAGTTATTTCTTCCATTTTCTAAATAACAGAGAAAAATTATCTATGACTTCCACTTTGTCATTTTGACTTAATAAGACTGTCTCTATGATATTGAAACCATAAATGACTAATTTATGTGACTGATTTAAATGACTGATTAATTTATTTAATTAGACAACCAACCTCGGCTCTCTTCTTCACTTTAAACATTTTCTTATTTATTACTTCCCTAACTGGAGACCTTTTAATTTCTATATCATTTTGCTATCTTATATTTCACCCTTGCTTTTCCAATAATCCAATACTTGTTTCCATTCTTCTCTCAATATTTTTTTCTTCTCTCTTTTTCAAAGCACCTCCATCGTGAATGCTTGGCTTGGGTGTTCCCCCAGGGCATGGGGTTGGACTAGATGGTTCTGTGGGATCCCTTCTGACTCTGGGGATTAGGAATTTTTTTTATTGAAATAAGACCATTCTACTGAAAAATACACCGGGCCATAACAATGTACAGTAATGTAATGTAAAAAATACGTTTTCCTCTTTTCTTACTAATACAAAAATAAAACTATCTATCCTAACACTAGTACATTTTCCCTCTTAATCTAAAAACACTATAATCACTCTTTTTTCTTTTCCAATGAACATTATATTTACACCTTTATACTAAAATTAGAAGTTACACCTTACAATTATACATATTTGGAAAAGAAAAAATTAATAAAAATAATAATACAAAATTAATGCAATAATACAAAAATAATTCCAACTCTGGGGCTAAATCCTCACCAGTTTGAAACTGTATTTGCTGTATTTGCCATGGCTCCTTGTTGAATCCTAGGATTTGTACTTTTATCAAGTCTTTAGCTTTGTCTGCTAAAGAGGGCTGGTGCCTCACCAACTACAAATCCCAGGATCCCATAGGAAGGAGCCATGGCAAATAATCCAGTTTCAAACTGGTGTAGTTTGGCCCCAGAGTTGGAAGAGACCCCACGGGGCCATCTAATCCAACCCCCTGTCCTGCGGGAACACTCAAGCCAAGCATTCCCGACAAAGGTGCTCTGAAAAAAAGGGGGTGCTTGGGGGGGAAAACAGCTATGAGTGTCCCAGAGCCATCCCAAATGAGTCACTGGCGCCGACCCCCAAAAGCTTAATTAATCCATTATTGGCATAGTGTGGATTTGGCCTAGGAGTCTATCATTCTAATTCTATAATTATTCCCATCTTTTCTTCCCAAGTTCAAAATGAATGGAGCAAGCTTTTTTTCTGCAGCTCCAGAGAGGAGAACAGGGAGCAATGGACTCAAATGACAGGAAAAGAGATTCACCTAAACATTAGGAAGAACTGTGAAGTCGAAGGCTTTCACAGCCGACATCCATAGGTTTTCTGTGTTTTTTTTCCGGGCTGTGAGGCCGTGTTCTGGAAGAGTTTATTCCTGACGTTTCGCCTGCATCTGTGGCTGGCATCTTCACTGATCTTCACTGAAGGTGCCACCTACAGACACAGGCAAAATGTCAGGAATAAACTCTTCCAGAACATGGCCTCACAGCCCAGAAAAAAAAAACAACAGAAAACCTATTAGGAAGAACTTCCTGACAGTAAGAGCTGTTGGGCAGTGGAACGCACTGTCTCAGAGTGTGGTGGAGTCTCCTTTGGAGGTTTTTAAACAGGGGCTGGATCGCCACCTGTCAGGAATGCTTTGATTGTGTATTCCTGCTGGGCAGGAGGCTGGACTGGATGGCCCTTGGGGGTCTCTTCCAACTCCATGATTCTATGAAAACAGTCCCCACTTTAGGTTCCAGGTTCAGAGACCGAGGCAGCTGACTGGATTGCATGTTTAGCCGGGGCCAGGAAAGCCAGGTTCAGGTTCACCCAAATCTTCAAAGGCCAGAAGCCCTGTCCTGTCTGTGGAAGGGGTGAAGTACAAGAGGATGGAAAGAGGCAGAGAAGACCTCCCCACTTCACCAAGCGATAAAGGTTGGGGGGGGTTGATAAGAAATAGGCATTTGGGGGGGGTTAGGAATTTTTTATTGGAATAAGACCATTCTACTGAAAAATACACCCGACTGCAAAAGGCCATAATAATAACACAACAATAATAATAATTGTTTTCCTCTTTTCTTACTAATACAAAAATAAAACTATCTATCCTAACACTAATACATGTTTCCTCTTAATCTAAACACAGGGGATGGAGCTGGAGGGCCGAGGTAAAAAAGTCCTTTTCCTGGAGGTGAGACAGAAACCTTTTCCCCTCCCTCCCCCTGTGTATTTTCCCTCCATGATCAATAGAGCCCTAGTCAGATGGACGATTTGACCATCAGGAGCCGGGGATATATAGATGTACCAGGAGTAGCCGGCAGAAGACAGTTAGTGAGAATTAGCAAATGCAAAAGCACCAGGCGCCAGCGAGACAACAGAGACAGAGACTGACACTCAATTATCCCCCAAACAATCCCAGGCAAACACACAGGCTCAGCCTGATCAATATCAGCCCCAAAGCAATCTTCTTTCTGAGATGCTAATTCATTTATTAGGGAACTCTCTCACCAACACAGGCGGCAGGATTACTCTTGCCTCTTTCTTTCTTTCTTTCTTTCTTTCTTTCTTTCTTTCTTTCTTTCTTTCTTGTCTTTCCATAGTTTGTTACATTACCCATTACTGCTCTAGGTTTACAGAGAAAACTGTACACAGACAGGCAGTCCTGCAGTATCGGGTTTTATGTGTAAGCACAGGGCAGATTTCTTATTTGGTACCAATGTGCCACAACAAATTGTTTCTTTAGGGAGTGTAACACTTTGTGAATTTGTTGTCATCGCAGATCACAAAACTGTAGCATCGTAGTCATAGGCATCTTTACTCCGAAGCAAATCTCATAGTGTGCCAATAGGTCTTACTCCAGGTAAGAATGTATAGATTGCAGCCTTAGAAGTATGTTCACCTAATATGCAGTAGTCCTGTTAGCTTCAAAGAGGCTTACTTCATGTTTAGGCTTCACAGAACTTCACAGTCAGTGAAGAGCCCTGTCGCTTGTCAAAAGATAACACGTTTATTATAGCATGAGGTTTCATGAAGGATAGGCCCATCAGATATATGGAATAGTATCCTGAATTTCAGGTATATGTACCTGAAGCCAGTGTGGTGTAGTGGCTTGATAGTTGGATTATGACTCTGAGAGACCACGGTTCAAATCCCTGCTCCGCCATGGAAACTGACCTTGGGCAAGTCACATTCTCAGCCTTAGAGAGAAACAATGGCAAACTTCCTCTGAACAAATCTTGCCAAGAAAACCCTATGACTGGGTTGGCATAAGTTGGAGTTGACTTGAAGGCACTTAACAGTAATACTGTACCTTTAATTGAATGGGAGTGCTGACAGTCTTATTGCACTACACTGTTATAGTCCTATTATTCCACTTTAACTGCTATGGCTGCTTCCTGTGGAATTCTGAGGTTTGTAGTTTAGTAAGGCCTAAGAGCTCTCTGGCTGAGAATGTTAAATGTCCCTCCCTTCAAAGGAAATTGCAGAAAGTACTGACAGTGTCAATAGAGTTAGAGAAATGCAGGGGTAGGAGTATCAACCATAACACAAATCCCAAAGTAAGGGTGATACCTTTACTAGGCCAGACAAAAAAGTGCAGATAATTTTGCCACAAATTGATGTTAACATTGGCAGAGTTGGGAGGTGCCACACCATCTTGTCTAATCCCCTAAAAGAAGATCCTTGTTAGCAAAAATATTCTTGATAGCTGTCGTTTTCTTTAAAGTCACAAGAAGAGGAAATTCCCTGACATTCTTTAGGAGCTTTCTACACAGTTGAGTGACTTCTGTTGCAATACGTGGATGGTAAGAAACAAGAAAAATTAAGCAAACACTGAATAAGAGGACCTCTACAGTTCAGCCTCTTTCTCCAACTCACATGGACAGGAGTGCTCACACAAACAGCCAAAGACCACTGATGCATCATTGTGCTGTGTCAAGTTCACACATTCACACAAGTGCTTTTCCCTGCCACCCATTGAGTATAGCTACAACACTCAGTTTTAGCCATTTCATGCAATTTCAATGATCCTGGGACACTTTCACATTGCAGAATTATAGCACTATGATTCCACTTTAACAGCCATGATGGCGTTCTATGGAATTCTGGGGTTTCTAGTTTAGTGAGGCACTTGAACTCTCTGGTTGATTCTAAGCCCCCCCCCCAAATTGCAATGCCCAGGATTCTGTGGGATGGAACTATGACAGGTAGAAGTGGAATCATAGTATTTTAACTGTGCGATGTGAAAAGGCCCATGGTTCCACCTATGTTTTGCTACAGAGTTCTAGCGCACTCTGCTGCATTACAGAACAGGAACTCTCTAAAAGGTGCACCTAAGTGCCTCACCAAATTACAAATTTCTGTATTCTTGTGTAATAGAGCCATGGCAGTTAAAGTAGCATCAAAGTGCTGTAGCACTCGTAGTACCAGCAATAGCAGCACTGTGATCAGTCTGTCTCATCCTATTTAGATGACCATCTGGCCACATAGGAACTGTGGCGTAAGCTGATACAGTGTTTCCTACCAGCTGCTTGTCTCAATTCATGGCAAACCACTCACCAGTACCATATGCTCTCTTGTTCAGATTTCTTGGTCCATTGCAACATTGGCTTCAAACAAAGCATTATTAACAGACCATACAGTGCCCTAATGGGCTCACCAACAGTGATTATTTAAAAAAAAAAAAAAGGAGCTGACATGGACATTACTTTTCAGTAGCTATAAGACAGATCATATAAATGGACAATTCAGTCAGTTTCACTTTCTTTCATACACATTAAAAAAAACTTCCAAGTATTTTCTTTCCAATTTATGAAGACATTGGTGACTTTTTACTGAGTCTTTATCAAAACTGAACAAAATTCTAACTGGACTGCACCAGTCAAATTTAGTTGGTTAAGCTTACCTAACATGGTGAAGATCATGTTTTAGCTACCTGCCACGTAGCTGTTAAAAATGCAGAACTTCTCAGGAAAAAAACTTGTGGCAACCCTAATTCAGTACCACAAACATGGCAGAATACACAAGGATTCAAACCCAGAATTTTGAGGGCAAAACTTCTGGCCTGGATGAATCAACCTGTAAGCCTTGCTTTCTTCTACATATCCATTTTTAAAATGAAATAAAATAAAATCTCTGGTTCATCTTATTTATGAAGAAATTTGCAAAATTTTGGAAATTTATTTTTAAAATGAACCAAACTAAATTCTCACCCATCACTGTCATGCGCACATGTTGAACACCCTCTGGCTTGGTTGACTTTGAATCAGTCACTGTTCTTCACCCTAATGGTCGTGTGCATGATATTGAGCTTTTTTGGAAGGATGGTTGGATGGATAGTGGTGGTGGTAGTGCTGATGATGCAAGATCTTATGAATTTAGTACCAAATATTTCTGCTGTTGGGAACCACCATAGTGCAGTGGTTTGAGCATTGGACTACGATTCTGGAGACCAGGATTCACCTTCCCACTTAGCCATGGAAACCCACAGGGTGAGCTTGAGCAAGTCACACTCTCTTGGCCTCAGAGGAAGGCAAAGGTAAATCTCTGAACAAATCTTGCCAAGAAAACCACACGGTAGGTTCACCTTAGGATCGCCATAAGTCGGGAAACAACTTGAAGACACACAACACCAAAAATTCCTGCTGTCAAGACACAATGGAGTATCTGCATGAGAGACAAACCAACAATGGGCAGAAACTATTTGCAAGGAAGGAAGAAAGCAAGCACAAAGTAAAGCTTGCATAAAGCAGCACTAATGACATGTTCTGTGGCCCAAAGGAATGCAAGATAATAACTCCAAGGAAGCAGCAAGCAGAGGCCTGAGGCATCATGATGTGTCTGTTACAACTGTTAAGAGAGCAGCCTGGAGACTTAACTTGTAATGACTATGTAGCTGACTCAGAACACATCCAAAGGCCTGTCACGCACACACACACACATAGACTCTCTCTGTTCTTTCCCACCAACAAACTCAAATTCAAAGCAACAGCCTGGAGTGGAATGCTGGAGAAACATGGAGCACAGGCTTTTCAAGAGGAGCCTGCAGCATGCCTGCAGGAAAGTAGGAGAGTTGTTTGACCCTCCATATCAGTCCTGAACTCATGGAAAGAATGCAGTTTAGAAGGAATCCATCCCATCATAGGCTTCAGGCACAGCCACCCAGCAATTACAGGAGAGTAAGGGGGAGAGAAACCTCCAAACAGGCTTGTTCAAAAGAAAATCCAAACTGCTGGTAACTCAGTTCTGAACGATGGATATGTACTTGCCAATGAATCCTCTAGCCAGAGACAATAGAAGGGGAAATAGAGAAATAAATGTATCTATCTGTTATAGTTATTATTATGCATTGAATTGTTCAACTGTATTTATGTATTTACTTCTCCAAGTGGACTGCTAAAAAACATTTTACCATGGCAACTATCCGCCCTGCCTTCAGAGCTTGGAAACATCATCTTTTTTTGACTAAATGGGCCATGCTGGCTAGCAATTCTGGGAGTTTAGTCCAAAGAAAGTAATTTTTCCAAACTTTGTTCTATACAGTTGTCCCTTCATATTCACTGGGGTTTAGTTCCAGGACCCGCTGTGGATACCAAAATCCATGAATACTCAAGTCCCATTATATGTAATGGCATAGCAAAATGGTGCCCCTTATATAAGGTGGCAAAATCAAGGTTTGCTTTTTGGATTATTATTTTTTTAAGAATATTTTCAAGCCATGAATACTTAAATCCGTGGATACCAAATCCATGGATACGGAGGGACAACTGTACTTATCCTAGCCGTATCTGGATTAATAACTGCGAGACTCATTTAGCACTCTTGAGGGGCCAGATTTTGCCACAGAACTTTCAGTTCCCGATCCTTGATCTATAGGGCACAGAAGGCAAACATGACCTTACCGATATTTTTTGGACTGCAAACTTCAGCATACCCTACAATTGGCTGTACAGGTGGCTCCCTGTTTGTGCAGGATCGATACCCACAGTTTCACTTACCTGCAATTTGGCGGGGAGGTTTCTCTCTAGGAATCTGGAGGACCATAGAGTTGCACAGGTGGTGGTCTTTCTAGGCATCAGAAGGTCCTCCAGTGTGACTCTATGGTCAACTTCTTCCAGAGGTTGATCATAGAGTCATACAAGATGCCTAGAGAGGCATCCTCTCTAGGCATTTTGTAGGTCCTCTGGCATAATTCTATGGTCTAATATGGTGGTTCGCTATTATACGTGGTTTTGCATATCTGGGAACATATTCCATGCATAAATGGGGGGCAAACTGTACTGACTAAGCCTGAGGGGAGTTCCAGTCTAACAACATTAGAGGATTACATGTTCTCCACCCTTGCAGTGGGGACACTTAGAATATGCATCCTTATATGTAGAATGTGTATTATTCTATTCTATACCCTCCAACTGTCCTGATTTGGCAAGGACTGTCTCCATTAATTCTCTGTCCCATTTTTTCATCTGGTTTTAAAATGTCCCAGTTTCTCTCCTCCTCACTTTACTCCTGTTGCTGCAAACTGAGTTCAAAGTGCCAAAGCAGTTTGTACTCAATTAACTCAGCAAGGGGAGGGGGCTAGAATCTTGCCCTTCCCAGTAGGGTCAGACAAAAGCAAACTGCTGCAGCCTTTACTTGCTTGTCTCTTCTTTCTCTTTAATAACTTTTGCCATCTTGACCACATTCTGATCTTGTTTGGCCACCTATGTCCCAGTTTTCATCTGAAATGTTGGAGGACATGCTATTCCTACATCAAATTCATAAGAAAAATGGCTAGAGTCATAGAAGAATGTACAGTACACCTTCCATCATTTCCACCTTTACCCACCTGATAATGATGACTATTATATCCACGCTGCCAAGAAGTCGCTTGCATTGCTGCCAATGCAAATTCAGCAGTTCTCGCCCTCTACTTGTTGCAACTTAATGCTCAGATTTTATCAGCAAGCAACGATGATTTCTATTGTATGTAGTTGGTTCAAATTAGCCAGTCAAAGTAATCACTCAGCAGACAGTGCCCAAATAATTTCTCTGGAGTCTAAAATGCTTTAAAAATGGCATTCAAAGAAAGGAAATCTATGAAATGTTTCACCAGGCAGCACTTGCCACTTACAGCCTGGCCTTAGAATGGGAAAGCAGAAGTGTGGAGATTTTTCTTCTGCTGAATTACAAATGAACTCTCAGAGACACACAAGGACTGCAACTCCCATACACACCTTGTCCTGATCTTGGGCAGCCCAGTCCTGCGCATGTGAACTCACAAGGTTCAGTGTTTAGAGCAGGTGTGGGGAAAGCCCCCAGTATTCGTTACTATTGACTACACTGGCTAGCAGTCATAGGAGTTGCAGTTCAGCTGCATCTCGAGGGCCACGCTCTTCTTGCCCCTGGTTTACAGCCCTTATTTAATCTCACTTTGCCTTCTCAGTCTGTGTTCACTTAGGAGTCACAGAAGAATACTCTTGCAAATACCCTCATAGAAAGACAGGTAGTAGGTATCCACACTACCCAGTTATTATCATTCGGATACCACTTTCACTGCTATGGCTCCATTTTATGGAATCCAGGGATTTGTAGATTGCTGAGGGACTTAGACTTCTCTGCCAGAAAGTTCTAGTATAGTTCGGGGGGTTGCAATAGAGAAATGTGTGTACCTCACCAAACTACAAACCTCAGGATTCTATAGGATGGAGCCAAGGCAGTTAAAGTGGTATCAAAGCACTATAAGTGTGCAGTCTGCATGCGAGTGTGTGCATGTATGTGTGTGTATGAGAGAGAGTTTCAGACACACCGCCTGAATACATTTGTTTCCTGCTGCCCCTTCTGACTGCTTGTTTTCTATGATCTCCTGATTCACAAGGGTGTTGCATAATAAACAGTGGTGCCATCAGGGCAGGGCTCTGGGGCAGATATCCCAAGTCCCCTAACATGCAGAGGAGCCCCCAACACAGTAGGGCTACCAGTTCACAATCTGAGGAAAGCAAAGTAGTACAACCATCTTCAGAGCTCCCATGACATGTGCATCCTGTTAAGCCCATTAGGTCCACCATCTAAGATTCCCTAGGTGTACCACCATTAAAGTTTAACATTTGGCAGACTGCTGAAAGGACAAATTGCAGCAGTTTTGAACGGGGGGGGGGTTGGGGAAAAAAAGGGTCTAGGCTCTTGGAGGGGCTTCAAGGACTGTACTTGGAGCAAGGGCCACAGGGGGACACCCCCTCCACTCATAATAATACATTGTTGCTCAAGAAAATCTATCAGTCCCTCTGACTACTGTAGGGACTGTATCTCCATTAAGAGGCGACAGGAAAGCTGGGTGGGGTACCAGCAGATGGTATCAACATTGATTGTGAGGATAAATGGAGTGTAGGGGGAGGAGAGAAACCAAGCACACGCTACCCTAAACTCCTTAGAGGAAGAATGAGATTAAAATCTAATGAAAACAACACAGGGCTACCCTTGAAAAAGCACCTAACATTATTTATTCTTTTTAAAAAGAAACCTTTTTACCCTGCTCTTTACCCTTAGACTCTCCTGGAATAACTGAGAAATGAGGGGAAGACAATTGTCCTTGTCCACAGACTTGCAATATAAAAGACACACCTCAAAAGGAAAAGGGGATTGGGAGGGAGGAGGGAAAAGCAGCATGGCCCCCACATCCTGAAGCAGGGCCCCAGGCCAGGATCTTTGCTGGGGCCCCTACTTATTAGTAAGGTTAAGGGCAGCAAGATGCTCTCCAGGATTTAGGATAAGAATTAAAATAAATCAGTTTAAATGATGACACCAAAGTAATATTTATATTTATTTTTAGAAAACTAAATGGATTTACATAATCAAAACTTAGCTCCTAATCCTGGGCACCTACCTGCCCAGGCTAGAGCCCTGTCACCCCCCCACTTGTGGGGGCCATGAAAAGCAAACTCTGGCACTAGATTCTTAATTAAAGTACATTCACCAGGTCACAACCCTGGACTTAAAAACAAGGAAAAGGCCACTCGCTGTACTCAGCAGTGGCACCTGGTAACTAGTGTAGTGGTAGCTGGAGGGAGAAGGACCATTAGCAGCACTATCCTCCTTTCTCATGGAGCCTTGAATGCAGAGACACCAAATACCTCAGTGAGAGTGGTTGTTTTTCAAATAAGAAAAGCACCCTGGCGATCTTCCCTTCCCTTGACCTTATATGCCCTTGGGATTTGTTGTTGTTTCCATTGCTTTATTGCATTACAATTGTCTTTTTAATTGCCTTTTTCAACCTTTCTACTCTGAGGGAGCCCTTGAAATATTTTTCAGGTCTCAAGAAACCCCTACATAAAAAATATTATATCTACAGTTCACAAATGTGATTATTATTTTTTTTTCAATCACAAAGTCTTGCAGAACCCGTAGTGTCCTCTTGCGGAACCCTAAGGTTCCAAGGAACCCTGGTTGAGAAACCCTGCTCTACACCACACCAAACGACCTAAATACCTAAAGGCACCAGATCCTGTCTGATCTTGGAAGCTAAGCAGGGCCAGCCCTGGTTAGTACTTGGATGGGAGACCACCAACGAATCCCAGGTGCTGTAGGCTATATTTCTGAGGAAGGAACAGGCAAAACCACCTATGAGTATTCCTTTCCTAAGAAAAACCCCATGAAGTGCATGGGTTCGCCATTAAGTTCACAAGTCACATAGAATCATAGAGTTGGAAGAGACCCCAAGGGCCATCTAGTCCAACCCCCTGCCATGCAGGAATACACAATCAAATCATTCCCGACAAATGGCCATCCAGCCTCTGTTTAAAAACTCCCAAAGGAGACTCCACCACACACACACACACACACACACACACACACACACCCCACTCCAAGACATCTGGTTAGCTGGCGATTTCAAAGTGCAACCAATCGACTGTACTCCCCATCATCCCCGTCCAGTACAACCAAAGACCCTGTACTGGTGCGGACGATAGGGAGTGTAGTCGAAGGCAGCGGGAGGGCTCTGCTAAGGGCTCTCTCGACCGATCGATCACGAAGCCCCCAAAGCCGCCGGGCTGGAGGTGAAGAAGATGATGGAAGTCCCGCCTGCATTTGTTCTCCACGGGACTCGTGGCTGGACAGCTGGGTCGGCGGCTGGGGGGCGTGTGGGATCGATATTTTAAAGGTGTTGAGGGGAAGAAAAAGAAAGAAAGAGAAGGAGAGAGAGAGAAAAGACTCACTCCTTCCCATTCCCGGGAAGGGGGAGAGAAGGGCACCCAGACTCCCGCCCCCGCCCCACCCCAGTGAAGAGCTGAGGCGACTATTATCGTAATTGGAGGTAATGAGGCTGAGGCGCCAGCTCCCGGTCTGCTTAGCATCATCCCTCAAGGAAGGCGGGCAGAAAGAAAGGAAGAAAGAAAGAAGCGCCCAGCCCCACATCAGCCTCCCTGCCTCCCTCCTCTCCACCCCGGTCCAGCTGGGCTCTTGTCTGCCCTCCAACTGAGCTCCGGCCGCCCCCTGCTCCCACCTCACTCCTAGAGCCCGGCTGCCTCAGGCGGGCCTTCCATGTTGAAGTCTCCCACCATACCTTACTGATTCCTAGAGCAGTGGTTCTTCATCTGGGGTCAGGAGATCCCCAGGGGTCCACCATGTCCTCACAGGGGGTCTGTAGAGGGTTGAAAGTTGTTTGGCTCACCTCCTCTCTACAGTGGAGTGGCCACCTGACAGGAGCCAAGAAAAGGCTGGCTGGCTTGGCCTGCACATTGCCATTCAATCCACTCCAGCCACAAACTTGCAGGAAGAAGCAGAAGTCTTCCCTCCCCCTTCGGTGCCCAGGGAAGGTTTCATGGATAGTGTAATTGTATTATTATTATTATTATTATTATCATCATCATCATCATTATTATTACTACTACTACTAATAGTGCTATTATAATAATAGTACTATTACTACTACTACTACTATTACTACTACTGGGAGGATGCCAAAAATAGTACTCTGCGGTGAACTCACCACGGGTCAGCGTTAAGAGGGGTCCTCCAAAAAAGTGGTACAAGGACTCCCTGAAACAACATCTCCGGCTCGGCCAAATTGATCACCAATAATAGTCCGCCATGGCCTCACATCGGGAGGCTTGGAGAGGCGCTATCCACAATGCTGCAGCCTTATTTGAGAGCTCACGCCGAACAAGTCTTGAAGAGAAACGACAACGCAGAAAGGATCACAACCCGGAAACATCACCCAAGGAGACCTTCTGCTGTGCTTTCTGCAACTGGACATGTTTATCTCAGATTGGCCTTTTCAGTCATCAGCGCGCTTGCAGAAAGCATGGGATGAGTCCTTCCTGAATCTTTGTTTGTAAAGAAAAGCCAGAGACCACTATTACTAATAATAATTTGGTATTGTTATTGTTGTTTTAAACCTTGAGTTAAGTCTTGGGGGACCCCAGCAACCAAAGATATTTAAAGGAGGTCCCTGGTAAAGAAAAGGTTAAGAGCCACTGTCCTAGAGGCTTATCCAAAATCACTGATGGTCCAAAAAGTCCTGTTGGTAACATCTGGGAGAGTGTGCAACTGATGGTGACAATGATGAGGAGGAAATTCTTAGGAGGAAAAAACGGTGGTTCCAGTTGGTGGTTCCTGCCATGGGAGTGATCCCAAACAGACTGATAAAACATCAGAATGAAATCGCCACAGAGAAGATCGCCATTGCACAATTCCAAACGTGGCCCTGCGTGGAACATGATTCCCACATGATTATACCTCACTGCTTCCTAGATGCTTGGACAGAATCCAAATAATTGATGGTTCGAGGAGACAGACAGGAGAGAAATAAAGTAAAATAAGTAAATAATAAATAAACTCCAGCAGGTAACACCTGGTAGACTGTGAACCTGAGAGAAGATGATGAGGATGCTGGCAACAACTCTGATAATGTAGTGCTGTTGTTGTAATATTACAATAATTTATTTATTTTAAGTATTTATACCCCGCTCTTCAGCCATGAAAGCTCTCAGAGCAGCTTACAAATTGTTAAGCAATAGCACTTTACACATCTATACCGCATTAAGCAGTTTCCAATGTGTGTTAGCTACTCTCTCTGGCTTTTCTTCGTAAATGAAGATAACAATAATAATGATGTAATGCTGTTATTACTGTAACAACAACTGTATTTATTACAGCTGCTATTTACAAGAACTTTCCCCTAAGCATTGAGTTCTTCAGGTGTATTGGAATACAATTCCTATCATCCCCAGCCAGAATCTATCCCACCCATGCCTTAATTCCACAATTCCTCCAAGGAGCTCAGAGGACAAAATCTCTCTCTCTCTCTCTCTCTCTCTCTCTCTCTCTCTCACACACACACACACACCCTTATCCTGACAGCTGCTATCTGTGAAGAAGGTGAGGCTGAGAAATAGTGGTTGCCCCAGAGTCACCCAGTGAGGTTCATGAGGGAGTAGCCATCTTGCCTTTTCCTCTTAAGCTCCAGGCACAGCATAGTGTTGGTTTTTGTATATCACAATACCACTGCCTTGCCCTACCATTTAGCCCACCAGCAAGGACTGAGATGAAAACTTGCCAAAAATTTTTTTGCTTCAGTTAGGGGAAAGGTGAAAAGTGAAAGGGCAAGCCATTCTCTTGTCCCTCTCCACCTCACCCCACATCAAGTTTAGAGTCCAGTGACCAGTTTAAAGTGAAAATAAAAGTCAAAAAGTAAAGTAGAAACAAACACATCTCCAGAAGATTTAGTCATGTTGTTTACTGCATCACGTGTCATTTGGCATTGAGATACTCAGAACTTCTCCGCTAGAGAGCTGTAGTGCCTGTCTACGTAGAATTCTAAGTTCCCTTAACCAAACTACAAATCCCAGGATTCCACAGGATGGCGTCACAAAAGTTAAAATACTGTCCAACTATTTATCACTGTGTAGTGTGGACACATTAGTAACGCTCCACTTATTCAGCAGTGGCAAAATGGAGATCTGCCAATCCAGGTTTGTCATCCTGCTAATACCAAGGTAGCCTTCTCCTACCATGGAGCCTTCTCTACTTCAGCTCCCATCATCCCACAGCCATGTCAGGAATGGGATAATGGGAGCTATATTCCACGCATCTGGAGGGTGCTGGATTGGGGAAAGCTGTACTGTTGGGATCCTGGCCTGCTGCCACATGCACTCATCAGGCAAGACTCATGTTTGTAGCCACACTTTACATTTTTATGTGCGTGGAAGCAATCTTTATGAGTTTATGTTGGATTTGTGAAAACAGGTGTGGCAAATAGCCATTATAGAAGTTAAGCACCTCCACCAGAGATCAGAGCAACAGTCAGACAACTGACACATTCTGTTTAACACAGTGACCTTTTATTAATTATTGCAACAATAATTTTGTTGTTGTTGAATGATTCCATTCCTTTCCAACTTATGGCAACCCTAAGGTGAACCTATCACAGGGTTTTCTGAGGCGGAGAGTGTGTGATGTGCCCATGATCACCCAATGGGTTTTCATGGCCAAGTAGGGATTCGAACCCTGGTCTCTAGATTCATAGTCCAAAAATTAAAGCACTAATATACATTACATTACAACACCACACAGCAATTTATGGAACAATTTATTAACACAGAACACAATGTACAATAGACCTGATGAAATGAATGACTAGAGGACTGCTGTACGCTCCATGAATTTAAAGTTTTGCCTTTTCTTTCTTTCACATAGTTAATGAATTAGTTGGTTATTGGTGTTATAAGGTGTGACTTGGTTAACTCTATGTGAACCATACAACTTTGGTACCTTTAACATTCAAGAAAATAGAATGGGTCCTTGGTATCCGCTGGGGTTTGGTTCCAGGACTCCCCGTGGTTACCAGAATCCATGGATGCTCAAGTCCCTTTATAAACAATGACATAGTAAAATGGTGTCCCTTATATAAAAAATGGCAAAATCAACATTTGCTTTTTGGAATTCTTTTTGGGGGGAATATTTTCAAGCCATGGATGGTGGAATCTGTCAAATCTGCCAAATCTGTGGCTGCCAAATCTGTGGATACGGAGGGCTAACTGTATTCCATTTTTTAAAAAAGAGAGTCAGCTAGACACTGGCATTTATAAAGATGATATGGAACATGTGTAGCATCCCTGGCAAACTTAATTTCTTCAGTCAGCTGCCCCATTTAAGATAGCACATGGCAAATGCTGAGAGAAACTCATCAGCCAATAAGGTAAGGTAGGAAAGCCACTGTTCTCCCATATCCTAATAGCAAACCCAGTTTCCCAAGTGTGATTCATTTATGTGGCTAAAACAGGATCATTCGCATGCAAAAGGGTAGTATTTGTAGGCTTGGAGGAACCATCAAGTATGCATAAGTACAAAGTGGGGAGAAATCTCCAAAACAACCCAGTGAGGGCTGGGCATGTTCAATGAAGCCATGGAATTGTGGTTGACTGGGGTGGGGGGCAGGCCAGCAAATAGAAAGCCAGACTTCCATTCCCAATATACATTATTTTCAATGGCATTCGCTGTTGTCCATGGTTTCCAGTATCTACAGTAAGTCCTGCAACCAAACCCCCGTGAATATGAGGGTTCTACTGTATTACAGAGAGTGTTACTTGTATAGCTGAAAGAAAAGTAGCCTATTTAAGGTTTCCTAATGCAGCAGAGGTGAGATTTGAACTCTTGACTGTCTAGCTCACATTTACTACATAACCACAACTAATTATCACAGTCATGAAAATATACCTTGATTCTACCCTGTTTAATTCACATTTGTTCATCTACCGTTATCTAAATTAATGATGTGACATTTTGTACATAACAGTGAAGTATGGTCTCTAAAGGCACCTGTGCACTGAAAAAAATATTCAAATGCAAATATACGTGATAAATTTCTATACTTTGAAGTTAAATTTTAAAAATATTTAGGATGTGTTCTCAGATGCTAAGCACCTTTGTTCTGTTTCTTTGATATTAGCCTTCTTAATGAAGTGACAAGTCATCTAGAATTACCTTGACTATGTGCACTGATGGCCAGGAAAATGTGTTTTTAAAAAATCTGCTACTCAAACCTTTGATGATAAAAACATTGTATATCAAAATTTCCAGAGTTTCTTGTTTAAGAAGGGGTGAGTCTATTGAGACTTGTTATCTTTGTTATTGTATTCACCAGCCGTTAACACAGTTGATGAACTGAGCTCTGCAAAACACTTCCCAATGCTGAATTCTGAAATGGTCAAAAATGATATTATGTGGAAGCTAGATCTGTATGGTGCCAAACATTTAGATCTATGATATTCTTATACAAAAATATTTTCTGCAACATTAAAAATGTGTAGTTCTCAAAATATTATTTCCTATCCATTTTGAAAAAGAGTGACTCTATACAGTTGAACCTGTTCTACACAAATGACCTATAAAATATCCTAGGTGCTTTTTAAAGATTGCTGCCTATATTCAATGTAAGAGTAACACCACCAGCACCATCCTAAAAATGGAAAAAAATATTTGGGATATTTTTCACACATTTGTGAAAGGCACATCATTGGTCATAGGTGCCATTTAATGATCCCTGAGTAAGCTGCTTTAAAAAAAAAATTAAACATCTCAGGACCACAAAACAGGTCTCAGCCTACCATGAATGTTGGAGGAAAGTATCTGTAAGGGCACCATTTTGGTACATGTTGTACAGTAGGAACAAGGAGGTTCTTTGAAGGCATTTTCTCATGTGAGGCTGAACCTCACTTTTATTTTCTTTTTTGCTTTTTCGGCAAATTATTTGCAACTCATAAAAACAAATGCTGGAAGAATTGACAGTAGACGCTAGCTAAGAAGATAACGTATAGCGGATGACAGAAAAGTGAGAAATAAAATAAAAGATTTGCAACCAGGGAACAGCAGCAATAGCAGGACTTTGCTCAAGGAATACATTTGGTACATAGATGGTTGTAGGTTCACTATACAGAATCTCCAGGTAAGAATGGAGAAGTACCCTGCCTAGATTGCAATCTGGTAGACCAACCTCCTCCAACCTGGGACCTTTCAGATATGTTGGCATGTAATCCTACCATCACCATGGTCCTGCTATCAGGAGGGCTAAGACTGGGAGCAGCTCCTAAATTCTAGATGGACTTTTCTTATTAGTGACAAAAGTAATGGCACCCTTATCCAAAGAAGCCTTCAATTAGATGTTATAGCTAGAGGCTGTGCAGAAAAAAATTCCACTAGGGGTGGGTACAACATGGCTTGTGGGCTGAGTATAGCCCTTCAGGGTCCCGAAGTATGGCCTCTGAATCCCACCAAAAGTTTCAAACTCATTTCTTTTCTAATTTGGGGGGCTATTTTTCACCCTCTTAAGAATCAAAACCACTGGAAAACCATGCAATAGTTTCCTGTCACATACCTAGGGGGCAAAATCAGCTGATTTTAAAACTGGAAGAGACATGATTTGAAGTGCTGTTTGGCAGGCCACTGTGGGCTGCTATGAGAATGCAAGGCACCCTCTGAAGCTGAGTTCTGTTACATTCAGTGGTTTCTGTAGAGAAATGGCAGGTTTTATCATGGTCGCTTTGTGCCCTCTAGTGGTGGGAAGTGAGATAGCATTGATGTAAATTCCGGCTCATACTGCTGTGATACCTTTACTAAGCCAACCAAAAAGTGTGTGTGTGTGTGTGTGTGCCCTCAGGTTACCTGTCAACTTATGGTGACCCCATTAATTTCATATGGTTTTCTTATGCAAGGAATACACAGAGGTGGATTTGTCAGTTCCTTGCTGTGAAATATAGCCTATAGTACCTGGAGTATCTGGCATATTCATTGGCAGCTTCCCAACCAAGTACTCACCAAGAGTGACCCTGCTTAGCTTCCAGACAGGATCTGGTGCCTTTAGGGCAGTGTTTCCCAAATGTTGGTCCTCCAGGTGTTTGGACTTCAGCTCCCAGAAGCCCTAGCCAGCTTGGCCAACAGTCAGGAACTCTGGGAGATGAAGTCCAAAACATCTGGACTTCAGAGGACAAAAAAAGCAGGCAGGTGAAGGAAAATAGTGCTATTAGATTCACAGAGTCTACATTTTGCTTTGAGACTGTTTAGAAGATGGGTCTCTGTAAAGCAGTGCTACTCAAAGTGGCACTTCATGGACCAGTGCCAATCACTGGCTGTCAGTCTGCAGTGAGTTTCCAGGAAAGAAACAAACAATTGTAGCCAATGGGCAGAAATATCATACTGGTTCCTGGCACGTTAAGGGGGGCAGGGGGAAAACCAAAGCTAGTCCCTCTGACTATTTTCTTCTGTCAAAATTCATAATACCCAACCCCAAAAATATTTAGTTATGATACATAAGGCAGAGATTCACATAAGGCTGTGTAAGGTAACCACCTCACTGCCTAATGGTGGGTCAGCCCTGTCAAAACTATCTCCTACCTCTTGTGTTTCAACAGCTTTTTCTGAATCTCCCTCTCACCTCTGCCTCCTATTTTGTTGAGACCACCATTGATATTCCTGGGATTGGTTTTTTGCTCTTATGATACACTGACTTAAATGATAAACTGTGATCTGTATTTTTTTCTCTATATTTAAGTAAACTGCTCAAGTTGGCAAATTGTTATTCTTGGAGCAGCTGGTTTTCATGTATTCGTTAAAGTCAAAGACATAACTATATAAGTCTGGAGTCTTCAGCATCTGAGGAGGTAGACCAAGTCTACAAAAGCTTATGCTACAATTTTGTTCCTCAGTCTCAAAAGTGCTACAAGATCCCCTTGCTTACTGTATTGGTGATGCTTAGGAGGGAGTAGAGCTTATTGGCACCTACACTGCAATCTACAAGAGACACCATTTTAACCGCTCAGAGCTTTCTAAAGTAGAAGCAGGACACAATACTATGTCCTCCCTATGGTGGCAGGGACCTGCCATTTTATGAATAAAATTCTCTAAAGGCCTATCTACAAAATGAAGTACATAGACCACATCACCACATTCTATGAAGTTCAGAACCTATACCTGGGTGGTAAAATGCAAAGCTTTCTGAACCTCCTTGGAGCATGAAATGTGAAGGTAACATTTCCTAGAACATGAAATCAGTTTGTAAAGAATTACTGCATTAACCGTATTTTCTTACAATTTAAACAGTTTTTAATTTTTCTGATATCAATCTTTTAAATATTTTTTACTAATTTGGGGGGTAATTTGGGAGGGGGGGTTGACCATTTTGGTCATTTTAATTTACTTTTGAAAATTTATAATTTATATGGTGCTACTGCTTTACTAACACATAAGGAAACGAATTAATTTTATATTAATGAAAACTATTAATCTTAACAACAAGAAAATCAAATTAACACCAATGCCAATGTGTTTGCTTAACACTAACATTTTCTAGGTCTGAATATGGAATGATTTCTCATGTTCCTTTGTAACTAAGCATCCTAACCAGGTAACAGCTGCAGATGCATCATCTGTCTTTGGATTTATTTTGGTCCATACAAATCCCCTTCAGTACTCTGATCCAGAGATTGCAACCAAGTAGAGAATTTCTGCTTGCATGGAATTCCATAGTCTGCAATGGCTTTAATTCAGTTGTGTGCACAATGGTGTTTAATATGGCACAGTGGTTAGAATGTTGGACTAGGATTTGGGAAATTCAGATTATAACCCCCACTGAGCCATGAAATTCATTGGATTACTTTAGGCCAACCATTTGTTCAGACAGACCTACCTCACTGGGTTGTTGTGAAAATAAAATGTGGGAAAACCTCACTGGATGAACAGTGGGATAATGTAACTTAAAGTTTTCAAATCATCCTTTCTGGTTTTTTTAAAAAAGGCAACATTCCCCTTGATTTCTTTTCAGTAGACTCCATAGTTAAGAAATCAAGGGGAAGTATCAACTTTGCTTTAGGCCTTTGTAAATCTGATGGCCATATTCTTTGTGTTGGTTGAGCGACACTTACACATTAAGACCTAAATCCAACTGTTAGTCTCAACTCAAATAGACTCAATGAATCAATTGCTGAATTGTAAATTTACAATTAGATAAAGCTCATTGCTTCAGAGTATCTATTCTAGTTAAGATTAGTAATTGGATTTAGGTCTTAGTCAAAGAATGTTGGGAAAGAGAAGGCAGGAAGGCATTTCCAGAGATACTTAAAATAAGGAAAGAGAAAGTGCTTATAACATAATAAACTTAATATATATTACTAGAGTCTTAATAGTCTTGGAGAATGTTACAGTGAAGATTTACCTTTCCCAGGAAGAGAAATACTAAAAAATGGCAGGAAAGCAATGCTAGATTCTTTCCTTTCTATGAAGTGGGATTAGGATTGTAGATATTCTGGTATTCTGAAGACCCCCCCCCCATTCCTTTTTCTATAAGATCTCCCCCACCCCCTGCAGGTTATACAATTCTTGGGCATTTGGGCAATGCTGCTACAAATTGCAAGGAGCTCTATGCTGCAATGAAAAGAAGGGGGGAAGAAAAAAGTGGGGGAAGAGAAAGGAAAAGACAAAAAGCAAATTAAGGAAGTGTTTCTCTTCCCCTAAACAGTTGTATGAATCTCTTCTGTAGTAGCCTACTGCCATCTAGTGGATTCTGGTCTTCACAAAAATAGCCATATTAGCCCAATTTCTTCCAATTTTTAAAAACAAAAAGGCATCAAAGGGCATAAGGAATCAATTTCTGCTGCCATTAGTTAATTTCCCAGAAGCAGATATATAATTTAAAAGGACTTGTTTCAATACAGAACTGAAATATTGTTCCAATCCAAAGTTAAAACTCCACCCCTACCCACTCTCTCATGAAGAGCTACAACTTGGCATAACCAAATCGTATATTTGAAGGATTCATGAAGCAAATTGCAGCATCAACCATTTGCCAAATCGCTAAACCTTTTACGGAAAAGGCATTGTGGAGTCCAGTATACATGGAACATAAGTTTCTGAGTAAATTGCAAGCTTAAGATCCAGAGATACTGTATAAAAATGGAAAGAAAAACAGCCTTTAGACACCTTTAGGACTAAGCACTTTAGGACACAGAGCAATGGATTCAAACTACAGGAAAAGAGATTCCACCTAAACATTAGGAAGAACTTCCTGACAGTAAGAACTGTTCACCAGTGGAATGCAATGCCTCGGAGTGTGGTGGAATCTCCTTCTTTGGAGGTTTTTAACAGAGTCCGTATGGCCATCTGTTGGGAGTGCTTTGATTATGTATTCCTGCCTGGCAGGGGGTTGGACTGGATGGCCCTTGTGGTATCTTTCAACTCTTATGATTCTATTTCATCATAAATTTTGTGGATTACAGCCCACTTTTTCAGATGCACAGAATGCAGCCTCCATAGACACTCTCTCTCTCTCATGCATGTGCATGCACGCACACAGGTGTACACAGAGGGATTTGCATTTCTAAATGTAATAGAAATGCAAAACATGCTAGCATAGTGACAGGATGAACAAGTACAGATTTTAATAATAGTTGTTAAGAGTAGTTAAAAGGGCATAAATAATTGACAAGATTTGCATATCAATTATATTTCCCATCTCTCCTCCTCCCTTCCTTCACTCTGTTATGTGTATAAATGTTTGCCTGCATCTGAAGCAATGGATTGTTGTCCATGAAAAGATACTGTATGTTGAAAAGGCCTGTCTTAAAGGTGACACAAGACTATGTTTTGTATTGAAACTTTAATATTGAAGCAGTCTAACATAGCAATCTGTTTGAACAGCACATCAGGTATAGAAGCTACACGCAATCTAAGTCTTCACTCAATTCATTCCCCAAACACTGCAGATTATGTTTATTCATTGACAGCAAATACCTACACATAAATGTTGTACATTTTGTTTCTGCACTGATTCAAGAAACATTTCCAAATGCAGTAAGTGGTCTGTCTGACTAGGCAATACTGAGCTAGGTGGATAAATAGGAAATGCCCTTTTTATCAGGTTAAGGCTGTGGCTTAAATGTAGCTAGCTGCATTTAGCCTCACAGCAACTGTATTTTCCTTACACTGCTCTCAACCATAAACATAGCACAGTATAAGCTAGTGTGGCCCTTCTGAACTCAGGGTAGATGGATAAGGACAGAGCTGCATACCTGTTGTCATGATGACCTGCAGTCATCATGGAATTCTCATCACAAACTCACTAGAACAGCTAATGGAAACTTCCACTCCTTATTTGGAAATGGAAATGGGGGTGGGAGAACCTCATTGAATAAACATGATGTCACATCATTTGATTAAGATAACTCTCTCTGATTGGCAAAAGGCAGAGCCAATGAGAGATCAACACAAAGGATTTTAAAAAGTTCTGATATTCCCTTTGTTCTGAGAGACACTGGTGGAACATATGGCCTAGTAGCTGAGCTAAAGATGGCCTAGGGGCCTCTTGGCTGAGCTCCATGGCAGATAGGCCAGAGGAGGCCAACAAAGTCATGGAATAACCAACAAGATACAAACTGTGATAACAAGAAGATTGGGAGAAACCAACTTTACCCAAGGCCTCAAAAGGATCCAAAAAGGACCCTGAAATTCCATCACAGAGACTGTAAGTTACTTTACATTAGTAGAATAGGGAACCGTTTTAGTTAGCTTGTGTTAAGATTATGTTTTATTTGTAAGTGCTCTGAATGAATGCATACTGTATAAGCCTTAAGTTGAACCTGGAAATGTTTTGTCTTCTCAAGTAACAGACTCCTAGAATTGAATAAAAGCTTTCTGTTATTTTCTAACTTGCCTCGAATTGCCTGCTTCTGGTCAGCTATCTAAACTCCTCTGGGAAAGAGGAAAGTACATCATTGTTTCTTTAATACAGCCTGTCTAAATCTCACTGCTTAAACAGGGAAAAAGGAAATTATAGAGTCAGTGAGTGGTGGCAAAACGAAGAGGAATCCCTTGGGTTTGGGATTGGAAAAAGGGCCAACCCTGGACTTCAGGCAGCAGAAACTCTAGGGCCGGCTATGACACCTGTAACTGTAGTTCTTTGAGTCTTCACCTGTGAACTCACACAAATGCGTTATCTGTGCCTGCACAGTGCATCATTTGGAAACTTCTAGAGCTATTACATAACCGTTTTGGGAGTGGGGCTACTCCCTGCATGTCCCTACAACACACTTCCTGCCTTAGCCCTCAGTTCCATGAACACTGCAACAGCAGCATCCAAAGAGTCAAAGATCTAAGAGAGGCAGGACACAAGAAGGGGAAGTATCAGTATCAGCATGGAAGAGTCCAACCACATCTAAAGGCAAATCCTCAATCATCGACTTAACATTGGTAGAAAGACCCGACAACCTCAACCAAGCATGCCATCTGAGCTGAACCGCTTCAGCTAGTGCCTTACCTGTACAATCTACAACATGTTTAGCTGTTTAAATTTGCTGCTCCACCAAGGCATGAGCCTCTAATTTAAAGATGGAAACTCTCTTTGCTCTTTTTCTGATAGTTTATCAAAGTATGAGGAGGCCTTGGCCCATAATAGCTGTTGATAAGCACCCATGCAGGCACTATAGTTTGCAATCTGGAACAGTAATGCAGCTATAGATTAAACCTTCCTCCCTATGGTGTCTAACTTCTGCTCCCAATCTGCAGGAATAGAGTGGACTTTCTTCAAGTGGAAGTCTTCAATTGAATAGCATCCACAATGATAGAATTTGGTTTTGGATGCTGCATCAACCATTCAGCACCTGAATCCATGGCTCTGTACAACCCTCCAGCTTTTTTGAGGTGGATGGTACAGAGGATGGAGTAGACCAAGAGTAATGGATGACTTCCAGAAGGTAGGGAAGCAGTGAGATCGAAGCTGGAGCTGGTGCGTGCTGTTGTATGCTTTGAATATTGGGTCTTCCCACAGATGGATCTGCCTGATTCACCTGCAGACCTAATGCCTTTGCCATCCTTAACATTTGGTCTGCACATCAACATTTGGACTGAACATAATCAGTGGGGGAAAGAGGATCAGTCTCACCAACTAAAGCCAAGGGAGATTTAGCAGGTATCACAACTGAAGCCCCTGAAGATGTATTGGAGTCATCATCCGAGGAACTGGTGTAAGGTCATGGGACTGATGGACCAGGGGTATTGGAGATACTGTGCTAAGGTGATTTTGAGACAGGTGAGATGTAGCAGGTTGATGTTGGACTGGAGATGTGGTATGTGCAGCGAAAGACTCTTCTTTAGCTGGATTCATGTTTGTTGGCGAATCTAGTCTCTGCACTGACACTGAAAACTGGCCTCTTGCTTCCAGGCAGGGAGAACAATGCAGGACTGGTGCTGCAGTTGATGGAAGGTCAAGTTGCTTACCTGTAGCCATAGATCTTCAAGTGGTCTTCTGTGAATTCACACAGTGGGTTACTCCTGCGCCTGTGCAGAGCAGTCGGAACCTTCTGGAATCGCTAGGCAAAATAGTTTTTGATACATTTTGGTGGTAACCCCACCCATCCCAGCACTTCCCTTAAAAGGCGCTCCTGCCTAATTCCCCTCAGTTCCATAAAGGACACTGCAATTAGCAGCAACAGGAACATTAAGGATGTATTCCATAGCAGGACATAGAGGGGAAGGATGGGCAGGTCTGTGTGAATTCACAGAAGACCACTCGAAGATCTATGGTTACAGGTAAGCAACCTGACTGTCTTCATGGTCTCTGTGAATCCACACAGTGTAGATTAGCAAGCTTCATGAGAAGGAGGTGGGTATGTCATGCACAGAAACAAGGCGATGACAGTTGTAGTTATCAAAAACCAAACAGATTTATTAACAGTAAACTCAAATCAACTCATGTACTCACTGAAGGGAGGACAAAAGCACAGCCCTTCCAAAAGCAGCCTCACTGCGAGAACACAGTGATTTCCATTGTCAGTGACAGCAGGGAATGGGATCTTGTCCCTCCTTGTATGTTCAAGTAAAACATCACTGTTGTGTTGTCCGTTACCAGCAGCACAGTTTTCCCTGCTACCAGGAGTTCAAAGGCTCGAAGTGCTTTTTGAACAGCCATGAGTTTGAAAATGTTGATATGGAGATCTTTCTCATTGACATCCCAAATGCCCTGAATCTTGAGACCGTTGAGGCGGGCTCCCCATCCTATCAGGGACGCATCCGTAGTGAGCTCAACGTTGGGCTGAGGAGGTTTGAACAACATACCCGAGAGAACATTGCAGGGTTGCAGCCACCAGAACAGGGAACGACAGACTGCTTGGGGCATAGCTAACAGCTTGCGGGGAGAGTCCCGTACCAGATTGAAGACGTCCAGGAACAAAGCTTGTAGCGGTGAAAGTGTAGCTTGGCAAGGAATGTGACCAATGTCGTGGCAGCCATGTGGCTGAGGAGGACCTGCACAAGATGAGCCGAGACCTGTCGGGCCCGAAGGGAACGTGCAATCAAAGCTGTCATGACTTCAAAGCGATCTGTGGGAAGGTAGGCCCTTGTCGTTGTCGAGTCTAGAAGAGTTCCAGGATAGCCTGAATGGGGTCGAGATGAGACTTCTCTAAGTTCACGATCAGTCCCAGAGCGTCCAACAAATTCAGAGTCAGACGTACATCCTGGAGCAGTTGAAGCTGGGAGCTGGCAACCAGCAGCCAGTTGTCAATGTAGGGAAATACAACCACACCACGCTGACAGAGGAAGGCAGCTACAACTGACATGCACTTTGTGAAGACTCTTGGAGCCATGGAGAGACCGAAGGGCAGAACACAAAATTAGAAGGCAGCTTCCCTGATCTGAAAAACCAGGAACTGCCTGTGAGCTGGATGGATTCCCACATGAAAGTATGCATCTTTGAGGTCCATCGATGCAAACCAGTCCCCTTGATGCAGAAGAGGCAGGATGAAGGACAAAGTGACCATCTGAAACTTCTTCGGAACGATGTACTCGTTCACATTTTTGAGGTCGAGAATCTGACAGAGGCCACCGTCTCTTTTGGAGACCAGGAAGTACCTTGAGAAGAAGCAGAGTTGACGTCAGTCTGGGTCGACGGTTTCGATGGCTCCCTTTTGCATCAGTGTCTGCACTTCCTTGAGGAGGGAGTAAGATCTTGAGCCTGACTCAGGGTGGAGCAGACTATGCCAAAGGCGTAATAATAATAATAATAGTAATATTTTACAAGATCTTACTCTTGCCCTTCGACTGCAGTTTGATGTCTCAGGCCGTGATAGGTATACTTCTCCTTGGCTCCACGTTACCGAGCAGCCAGTACTGTAGGACTACTACCACTTCCCTAAACCTGATACAAGGGAAGCTGCTAGTCAAGTGTGCTCAGTTCAAGTGGAAGCTCAGCCTCTACCACCATTACCAGCTTCTCCATCACTTCGCTTGAGTCCACATCAGGGTCGAACGCCTTCTCCTTCATCATATTCTTCATACTCCGGACTCTTCCAGCCCATTTGTGCCCAGATTCCATCGCCTCTGCCGGATCTTTTGGATGACAAGTCGTCTTCACCAATAGACTATGTACAGTCCTTTACAGAACAAATGGTGAGAATTGGTTATTATTATTATTATTATTATTATTTCTATCCCACCCCTCTGCAACTAAATCGGGGCAGCTTACAGCATAAACACTCCATAATTACATCAGTACCCTAACCCACCCACCCCTTAAAACAATATTAAATTAGAAAGGATTAAAACATACAATAATTAAAAGGAAAGAAAAAAATGGAATGATTCAATGGCAGCTGAAGGGAAAAGACAGCCAAATCTTTGGGCCGGGATAGCTATTCAGGAAAGGCCTGTCAAAAAAGATCCGTCTTGACAGCTTTTTTGAAGCTGTCTAAGGTGGTAATAAGATGGATCTCGTCCGGCAGGCCATTCCGTAATCTGGGAGTGGTAGCAGAGAAGGCCCTCTGGGAGGTCATCGACAGCCTTGTTTTCATAGGCTGTAACAGATTCCTCCCAGAGGACCGAAGTGTGCGGGGAGGGTCGTACGGAAGGAGGTGTCCCAGAGGTAAGTTGGACCCAAGCCATGTAGGGCTTTAAAGGTCATAACCAACACCTTGTACTGTACCTGGAAACTAATAGGCAGCCAGTGGAGACTTTTAACACAGGTGTTATATGCTCTCTTCTGAAAACACCAGAAATCAACCTGGCTGCCATGTTCTGAACTAGTTGAAGTTTCTGAGACAAGCACAAGGGTAGCCCCATGTAGAGCACATTACAGAAGTCGAGACGGAAGGTTACCAGTGCATGTACCACAATTTCGAGGTCCCTGATTTCCAGGAAAGGGTGCAGCTGGTGGATCAGCCGAAGTTGTTAACAGGCACTCCTGACCGTCGCATTTACCTGATTAGACATCTGGAGCGACAGGTCCAGGAGCACCCCCAGATTGCGGACACAGTCCTTGGAGGAGAGTGGGATTCCATCCAGGATTGGAAGTTGTATTCCCAGACCTACGGGTTTCAGGCCTGTATCTGTTAGTACCTCCATTTGTCTGGATTCAGTCTCAATTTGTTTTTCCTCATCCAGTCCATTACTGCCCTAAGACAATCATTGAGAGGAGAGACACCATCTGAAGTCGAAGCTAACGACCGAGACATGGAGAAATATATCTGGGTGTCATCAGCATACTGATGACACCATACTCCATGCCTCCAAATGATCTCTCCCAGCGGCTTCATATAGATGTTAAATAGCATCGGGGACAGGATGGCACTCTGAGGGATGCCACAATTAAGCTCTATTCTAGTAGAGCAACTGTCCCTGAGCCTCACCCTCTGGGACCTGCCCGAGAGGAAGGAACAGAATCACTGCAAGGCAGTGCCTCCAATTCCTAACCCTCTCAGGTGATCCAAGAGGATGGAATGATCTATTGTATCAAAGGGCGCTGAGAGGTCCAAGAGCACCAACAGGGTCACACTACCCCTGTCAATCCCCAAGCGAAGGTTGTCAGCCAGAGCAGCCATGGCTGTCTCAACTCCATATCCCATCCTAAAGCCAATTTGAAATGGATCTAGATAATCGGTTTCATCCAAGACAGCTTGGAGTTGGGAAGTGACCGCCCTCTTGATCACCTTGCTTTAAAAAGGGAGCAAGGAGACTGGCCTATAGTTATTCCTATCCAAGGGGTCCAGGGAAGGCTTTTTCAGGAGCGGCTTAACCGCCACTTCCTTCAGACAGGATGGAACAAACCCCTTCCTGAAAGACGCATTGATAATGTCCCTAAGGAGTATTCTCAATGGGCCGCCCCCTTGGGTGGCCAGCCATGCTGGACAAGGATCGACAGGTCGTCTTCCTCACCCTACCAAGGAGCTTGTCCACGTCATCGGTACTCACAGACTGAAGCTGATCCAATAATATGTCATCAACAGAGTTGCTGGACACCTTGTCTATAGATTCTGTCATAACACTGGCATCTAAGTTGGCTTTTATCCGAGAAATTTTATCTGCAAAGTGAATGTTGAATGCGTCACAGCAGGCCGCCGTTGGGTTAAGTAAGGGGTTCTGCGCAGGTGGAACTGATGCTCAAAGGCTGAAACACGAGGTGACGGAGTAGATGGTTTATCCAGCACCACCTTGGAGCGGTCTTCGACCTCTACATTGAGAGACCTTAACTCCACATAAGCAGTGGCAAAGTCCTTTCCCAGAAGCTCATCACAAGAGACTATCAAAGTGGATGACTGAGCTTGTTGAGGGAGAGAGGCTTCCCCATCAGATATATCACCAACACGCACCTAAATAATCTCCAAGGAAGGTGCTGGAGAAGCCTCTCGGGATGGAGTACGGGATCGAGCCCGAAACTCGGATTCGACGGCCACAGCTGTAGCCATAGCCGGAGTGGACTCTCACACCAAAGCCACCTTCACCATAGTCCATTGGTGTGTCTCGGGTTGATGTGTCACCATAGCTACAGCCGTGGATGAAGACTGAGCTGATGATTCAGAAGAAGTATGTTTTTCCTTCTTCTTCTTCCTCTTGTCCTTCGAGGAGGTGGAGGAACCGCGCACCCGAGTGGCAGATTGTTTCATCAAGGACTGATCATGGCCAGACTTAGATGGCCCAGAAGTACAGTCTCTACCAGAGTTGGGGTGTTTCAAGCAGTCTCTATCCTGAGGAGTCGGATGACTTCGCATGCTTATGTGAAAGGGTGGCCGCCTCTGGGTTGGACGCTACGGACCAGTAATGGGATGGAGCACGGGATCGATGGCGTTTCGAAGTCAGACTCACCGAAGGCAAACGGCCACATTTGGAAGTCGAAGAGTGGTCACCCATTGTAGAGGCTGATGAAGGGATCCAGGACTTTTCATATAAGAAAGACTTCAGTCGAGAAAGCCGCTGTTTTCTTGCCTGGGTATAAAGGCACGGTAGTGAACAGAGGTGTCAGCATTATGGGCCTCACCCAGGCATATGAGGCACCTCGAATGGCCATCAGAAGCAGGCAGTTTGGCCTGGCAGACAGAACATCTTTTAAAACCAGTGGATTTAGAAGCCATTATATCTAAGGTCGTAGCCGAAGAGGAGTCTAACAGTCCAAGTCAAGACACCAGAGCAGAGAACTAGTACAATCCAAGGGGCAAAGCAGGCATAGTCAGACAGTCTGAGGTCAAAATCCAAGAAGAACGTAACCAGAACTGAAGGAGAATCCAAAAAGCGAAATAAAAAAAAACTTGTCTGAGTCAGAAAAATGTGAGGTGATCAAAGCACTACCGAGAGAGGTTCCTAACTGCTGCTTATGCAGGGGGATGAAAAGGAACGGAGGGGAATTAGGCGGGAGCACCTTTTAAGGGAAGTGCTGGGATAGGCGGGGTTACCGCCAAAATGTATCAAAAACTATTCTGCTTAGTGATTCCAGAAGGTTCCGACTGCTCTGCGCAGGAGTAACCCACTGTGTGGATTCAGAGACCATGAAGAAGATCCAATCTCCTTTCCAACTCACCCAATGACCTGTGTACTGACTCTCCATGTAGGTATCAATGGTGATTAGTCTGTTCCAATTCATAGGTATGGGTGCAGCAGCAACCATGAAAGTGATGGTAAAAAATCTGCGATCTCTCCGGGTAATAACCTGCAGATAGTTCTTGAAAGCTGCCATGTTCTCTCCATACCATGTGGTACTGATCTTTATAATGTCTTGGTGATTAATCTTGGTGTCTTGAAGAGTGATCACAATGACACCTATAAGAGCATCTATACCTATGTTATTTAGGACTTCTAGATTTAGATATCCAAGATTCAGAACAGCTGGATCCAGACAGAGACCTAGATTGACACTTTTAAAGTTTACTTTCGGCATGGGGAGATGATACTGGGGGAAGTGGATGAGCTCTTGGGTAGAAGTCCCCTACCGCTGGAGATTGGATAGGTGTCCCCTGTCTCTAGACTGCTCTAGCAGACCCCATCTGAAATCAGGGAGGAAACCATCTCCACTGGTAGAATCCAAGACTCTTACATGCGCCCACTGAGGGGACACCGACGGAATGCTGATAGATTGGGGCTGATGTTCTTTCCCCCTCTTCTTGTGACATCTACAAGTGGTCTGAGGAGACAAAACTGAGGAGAGATCCTCAGTATTGAGGTTACTGACACAGTGTTGCAATCATATCCACTGCTCTGTCTGTTTCTCCATTCCAGAGATCAATCAGGCTGCTCCACTGGGTCCGATGAACCATCCTGCTCCCAGGTTAGTGTTGCTTTCTGGTGTACTGCACTGAGGGATCTGATATTGGTACTTCAAACATAAGCCTCCCTGTTTGTTTAGATAAGATTTTTGTGACACTTGTCTGTTTTTACAGGGACATGATAGTGGAATGGCATGTCCACAGACCAGTCTGATTGCCCTGAGCTCCAGATGCACCTTCCTCCAGGATTCTGGTCTTCATCAGAGGTCCTTGAGGATTTGTCATTGATGAAGACAATGTAAGCTGCTTCCTAGATAGCTGCCCCTTGAGATAGGTTCTTCCAGTGCCCACCCATTGAGGGAATGACGTACCTCCCATGGGTTCAGGTTGTTCATGATCTTTTACTAGAAGGCTTATAAATAGGTATAGAGAGATCTACAATAGAATTAGGCCTATTGGACAGTGTTCTTGTAGATCATCCTGAGGTCTGACCATTTTGAGTAGGCATGTGGTTTGCATAGTGTGGTGGGAATCTTGAAGGGCCACTCCAAAATGCGACAAATTTACCAAACTGTTCACCTGACCACCTCCACCCTGAATTCCTGCCACCTTCCTTCTAATTCTCCCCCTTGTTTCTCTATCTAGGCTGGGGTCTAACCTTTATAACCAGGATATCCTGATGTGTGGTATTTCTTGGTAAGTGTGCTTATAAAATGATTTAAATAGAACGAATCACAGTGAGTCTGGATTGTATGAATGAACAAAAGGATTGTTTTATTATAGTTGTATCATCAACATTGTATTATTATTATTATTATTATTATTATTATTATTATTACCCCACCACTCTGCTAAAAACAATCGGGGCAGCTTACAACAATTAAAACTCTACAAAAAAACCTCTTGTGCTTAGAACCTTGCTACTTGCTTAACAGCCTTGAATATCACTCTGAGGTGACCAACCAAAAATGTAACAGTACACAGGTTGATGCTTAGAGATCCTAATAACTATCAGATAAATCCCAGACTCATTCACTCTTTGTTCCAGTTAGCCTTAATATAGTTGTCCCTTCATATTCACTGGGGTTTGGTTCCAGGACACACACACCCCGTGGATCCCAAAATGAATACTCAAGTCCCATTATATGCAGTGGCATAGCAAAATGGTGTCCCTTATATAAGATGGCAAAATCAAGGTTTGCTTTTTGGATTATTATTTTTTAAAGAATATTTTCAAGCCATGAATACTTAAATCCGGGGATACCAAATCTGTGGATACAGAGGGACAACTGTACAAACTTCTCAGCTACTGCATACAACCTCCACATATTCAAACCTCACTCAAAACTTCCTCTCAAACAACTCCAGACAACAACTCCAACTGAAACTCCCAGCTGCCAAGCATTCCTTCAATGGAACTCTATGAACCCCCTCCCATTACAGTCTCATTCTCTGGGATTGGTTCCCTCATTCTCACTTTCCACTTGCTCAAAGGCATGCCCGTCACACATAGCACAAGAGTTGTTACGGCCATTCAACACTAGGACACAGTCACTTTATTTCTTGCAGTGTCCAGTAACCTGCCCAGGGGTAGAGCAGGCACTGTGATGGTTTAAGGGTGCTCTAGGAACAGTTGATTAGGAATCCATGTCTCCATTGTTGAACGCACAGGACTCATGAAGGAGCTTAAATAGGTACAAATGAACTGAGACCCTTAGCAGACAGTAGGAGGTTCATGGGAGTCACCAGGATCTTTCTGAAAAATCTTCGTGTGGAGGAATGGTTGAAGAGAAGGGCTCTGGACTTATATTCATCAACGTTTTAGCTGATCTCTAGAGCCCTCAATGATGGGATGTTATTAGTATATGAAGTAAGCCTCTTTGAACTCTATAGAAGACAAAATCTATACCAACCAGCTCCACCCCCAATTTCTGCCACCCTGAAGTATCTGTTAATGTTATACATTCTGGATCCCACTGCTGTCCCTATCCTTCTTGGACACCATGATGAAGATTGCCACAACTGTTTCCTCTCTCCATGAGACTGATTCTATGGCCTGAATATGGAAGAGATCCTGTACTTGAATGTGTACTACAGTTCTTGATACTTCTAGTGGTGAGCTCCAGTCCTGGGTATGGACTGGAGGTCAAGGATGTAGCCCTGTTGGCCCATCTCCATTATCTAGTGGTTTGAAAAGGACTGTCTTCAGATATCAGGAAAGAGGTTCAGCCTACTCGCCCCGCTAACTCTCCTTCTGTTGAGTTGGATATTCTTTTTTCCCTGCCACAAAGGGGGACTTTGAATGCCCATTCCATCTACACTTGTATCTTGCAGAGAATCTGTAGGTAAATTAATCAGAGAATATGTATTATTGAAAGAGCTCGCTGCACTTGGAGGATCAGTCCTATCTTTTGAAGATTAGTCAATGCTTTCTTCTTGTCTTTGGTCTCAACTAAGACCTTGTCAAGAAAGTAACCAAACAGATGCCTGCTGGAAAAGAGGTGCTTGCCAAAATGGATTTAGATTTGTTATTAACCCCAAAATCCTATAGCCATAGATTCCTTGGAGTTACTGCACAGGGGACAGGGGCTAACATTGGAAGATGTTCCAAGAGGCATCCGTCATGAAGGCTGCTCATGAGATCTCAGTTGTCTGTTGGCTTCAACTTATTAAAGTGGCCGTCCTTCAAGGTGGTAGAGAGTGCCTTGACCTGCAATGGTGGAAGTGGCTGAAGTCCTGATGACAGTGTCTGCTGACAAACAACCTGTGTGAGACAGCTCTAGTTTGCAGCATGGTTGTGTATCCATTCTGGATGCCACCAGGACCTCTGGAGGTGAGACCTGTCATAGGTGTCATCTTCCCATGAGTCTTCTGGGTTCTTCATAACATTCTCTTGTGCAGAAATGGGTTGTTAGCTCTGAACTTTGATGGAGTTGCCCATTTTTGTGCAAAATGTCCTCAAAACCTCAGACCACCAGAATAGTAGCAACCAGGTTTGAGCCTGAAAGCAGGTAGGAAGCGTCTTCAGTTCATCTGGCCGTACCCTCAAGCTCTGAAGTACCATCTAGCTAGAAATTGAGCTCTAGAATTTTATCATCTTCTGAGAATTCTCAACAAAAAATAGAATTTTCTTTTTTGTTTCCCTCTGAGATCTCATCATCCTTGTTGTCTGAGGAGCAAGGTTCCAGAAAGGAGCATTGGGTGTCAGATGGGAACAAAATCTGGGGCTAGGATGCTTCTTACAGCTCTTCCTGCATTGAGGTCTAAATGATTGAACTAGCCTGTTTTCTTTGCGGGAGGGGGGGACACTGGTGAAGCTGTTGGGTGAAAACTGGGCTGTGGGAGGAGGCTCCGATGGACAGGGTGCTGGCTCAGGTACCAGAGTGGGTACTGAGATGTCCTCCAGAATGAACCTTGGTAGTGCCCTATGCTATCTTCACAGTGGAGGTCCTACTTTCTTCCATCTCATGTATGACTGAAGAAACTAAAAAGACTTCAGGCTTCCACATCAGGAATTGGGACTGATAATGGCAAAATGGTACCTGCAGTACCCTTCCTTGTTCATCTCTACTGAGCTGGAAGTTGTATCTAACCACATTGCAGGAGAGGTTGCTATCATGGTTGCACCTGGAGCACTGGGACCTGCCTTTGCTGCCTGTGTGGCTGGGGAGGGGAAGACACCTGTTCTCAATCCATAACTTGCTGTCACCTCTGCCATCTGTGTTTCAACCAATGCTGCTGAGGCCCAATTGTAAAGGGCATACATCCTTATGACTCTCCCTAAGAATCATTTGCTGACTTTTCACCCAGGAACTGCCTCTTCTACCAGAATTACTTGGCACTATTGCCAGGATCATGACTGCATCTCGGAGACGAACACCATTATCCCCACATTGTCGTTGGCAAATCTGTGCTTAAGTCCATTCAGCAGTTCACCTACCTGGGAAGCATCATTTCCTCAGATGCCAAGATTGACAAAGAGATCGATCACAGATTAGCAAAGGCATATAGCGCATTTGGAAGACTTTACAAAAGAGTCTGGAGTAATAAACACCTGAGGCGAAGCACAGAAATCTGTGTGTAGAGCCATTGTACTGTCTATTCTCCTTTATGGGTCTGGAACATGGGTCACATATCGCCACCACTTACGACTCCTCGAACACTTTCATCAGCGCTGTATACGCACTATCCTAAATATACACTGGACTATGTGATGAATTAGTACTCTACGGTGAACTTGCGTAAGAGGGGCGCTCCAAAAATGCGATACAAGGACTCCCTGAAACATCTCAGGCTCGGCCAAATTGATCACCAACAATAGTCCGCCCTGGCCTCACATCAGGAGGCATGGAGATGCACTATCCACAATGCTGCAGCCTTATTTGAGAACTCACGCCGAAGAAGTTTTGAAGAGAAACAACAACGCAGAAAGAATCACAACCCGGAAACATCACCCAACGAAACCGTCTGCTGTGCTTTCTGCAATTGGACTTGTTTATCTCGGATTGGCCTTTTTAGACATAAGCACACTTGCAGAAAGCACGGGATGAGTCCTTCCTGAATCTTCATTTGCGAAGAAAAGCCAGAGAGACAGACATTGCCAGGAGCAGCCTGAGCTGCAGCTCATAGTTTCTGTATGCAGAGAGGAAAAAGGAAAGGTGGGTGGGGCTTGTTCCTTCCCTACCATCTTACTTGCAAGACACTCTTGTCTTTTCTTTAACTTCTCTCCTTCCTTTTCTTCATCCTCTTCTGTTTTTATAATCCCACTGGAGCAAGCAAAAGAGCTGCCTTCATGTCTGAGGCAGTAAGTATAACTGAAAATGCAGGTTCTAGAATTTGTCTCACAGCATGGCATTAAAACTGAAACCAATCCAGTTCAAACATGAACATCAATAAAAGCAAAAAGAGAAAAAGAAAATTGTAGGTTTTACAGCCCATGACACCTCTACTGTTTGTACATACTAAGAGTTGTCTATACAGCAAAAATACTCCTCGTAGAGTTTGAGGAGAATACAATTTGTCTTAATGAGATCCCATGTCAATATGTCATATTCAGGAGGGGGACTGAAAACTTCACAGGAAGAGCCTTTGTGGTTTTTCCTGTATTTTAAAAGATTTGCAGGGAATGCACATTCCTGCTTGTTGGGACAACCAATTCACTTTGATGCACATCCCTGATAAGAGCGTAAATGGAAAGCTGATTGGTCAGACGTGCGCAGGGGGTGGGGCTTGCTAACAAGGGAAATGCCTGAAACCACCATGTTGGATTTTTGCCATAGTAATTGTGTGCTCAGGTGACAAAACAGCCTTTTTTCTATTCATTTAAGCAGAATATCACCGCACCTTGGATACGCTTTTTTTTTTTAATTACTGTTCAGTGATGGCAAACTGACAAGAAAAACACATGTAATTCACTTGTGCCAATCATTTTGATTTGCAGGCATGCCCATTTGAACAAGGAATACGGATAGCTTTGCATGCCTGCAATCTTGCCAAAAAACTCATTTAAGATAAATGAAAGCTGCTGCAAATTGGCATTAGTGTGCATCAATAAACATTTTATTGCCTCGTATAGACAAGCCATAAGTGTTTTAGGAAAAGACATATGAAATCTACCACAGATTTTGAATTGTCCAGAAAAAGGACCTCAGATTTGGCTAATTTCAAAAGATACTAGTTCAGCATTAAGGTGTTTTTCACACAAAACAACTATAACACTTTTATAGCACTTTAACTATAATGGCTCCATTCAAGGGAATCCTGGGATCTGTAGTACTGTGAGGTATTTAAATTTCTCTGTTAGACAGAAGTATGATCTTAACTACAAACTATAAATGCAAGGCTCTGCAGCATGCAGCCAAGGCAGTTAAAAGTGGGATCAAAGTGCTATCATTGTGAAGCTAAGGACTTTTTCACACGAGGGAAAAAACCTCCGTCAATAAAAAGCGGCACCCACAGCACGGAGAAAGGTTGGGATGAGGACAGAGGATGGCATCGGCTGAAATGGGGTTCTGTAAGTGCGACAGCCCCATTCTTTTCCCGACCTCCTCGGGGGGGGGTGTCCCCTGTTTGAAAAAGTACTAAGTGTGACCACCTGGCCAGGATAGAAATTTAACAGAGTAAGCTATTGCAGTGAAAAAGTAATTACACTAAACTATCGTTTGGATCCAGATTAAATACATGGATTTACTTTATCTGTTAAAACTATTAATCTGACAAAAATAATCTCATCTGAGACAGTAACATTGTTATCTGAGCAGAGAAAGTGGCAAGTGGTTTACAGTGGGCCTCAGTGTCCCCTGGGGTTTGGTTGCAGTACCCACTGTGGATACCAAAATCTGTGGATACTCAACTCCCATTATATACAATAGTGTGCTAAAATGGCGTCCCTTACGTAAAATGGCAAAACCAGACTTTGCTTTCTGGAATTTTTTTGGAATATTTTCAAGCCATGGATGGTTGAATCTGTAGATATGGATGGCCAACTGTATAAACTTCAGAGCTTTTCATATGTCACTCCAAAGATTCATCCAGCAATGAGAGCTTGACCCAGGTGTTATACAAATTAGCAAGGAACTGTGATCCAGAGATCTTCCTTTAATACATATAAAAAGCATGGGCGTGTCTGATGCTGTGTGCACTGACATCAGTTCTCTACCAAGATGGAATACTTTATTTAGTACTAGAGGAAGGAAACAGGAGGGTAGCCTTAGTGACAGAAGGCAAGAAAGCATCAAACCCTGTGGATGTGTAAAATGTTTTTATTGAAAGAAACAAAAGCTAGCACAGCTCAGTCCCAATGGAATGCAGAGGCCAAGTAGATGAGGTGCTTGGAGCAGTAGAACTTCTCCACAAGTAATCAGTAGATTCCTTGCTTGGTCATCAATCCAAAGGTTTTGAAGATTGTGATAAGCAAATCCAACTACGCTTTAATAGGCTTGTAAGAACAGGTTGCTTACCTGTAACTGTGGTTCTAGAAGTGGTAATCTGTGCCCTCACACAAATGGGTTTTGCGCCTGCTGAGTAGCTTGGTGGGAACCCCATCCCTCCCACCTAACATGCATGATCTATCCCACCAAGCTACTGTCCACTTAGTTTCAAAGTCCACCGTGATATTACAGGGAACTGAAAGAGAAGAGGTAGGGCGGCTTGTGTGAGACCATAGACGACCACTTGAAAAATCAGTTACAGGTAAGCAACTTCTTCTTCATGTTCTCTGTGCCTCACCCAAATGGGTGACTGTGAAGCTTACCAGAGATTGATGGGTCAGATCACTGAAGAACAGGGGAAAAAAACATACAGTTATGTCCTAAACTTAACATCTGCTCTGGATTTGCAGTCCAGTCCATAATTTTGGATGAATGTGCAAAGTTGTGACCAAGAAATGGCTTTGCAGATGTCAGGTAGAAAAATGCCACATAGCAGAGCCACTGAGGAAACCACAACTCTAGTGGACTGTGTCCTCAAGCCAACAGGAATATTGTTTAGCTAGTTCAGTGGTTCCCAAACTTATTTGGCCTACCGCCCCCTTTCCAGAAAAAAATATTACTCAGCGCCCCCTGGAAATTAATTTTTTAAAAATTTTAATAGCAATTAAACAGAAGGGTATATGTATTAATGTTTCTACCTTTTTTGTAAAATATAGTAAAGAAAGGTGTAAATTAGAAACATTGAAGTTTGAAATTATGAAACTATTTATTGAACTCAGAATAGAAAGGTAATACAAAAAAAGTTAAACCATTCGAAATCATCTTAATGAGAAGGATGAACCTGGTATGCTGCTACCAATTTAGTAATCCTCGGCTCTATTTTCGTCAGCAGTAATCTTAAATCACCATGATTGACTAATTGCAATCGGTTTCTTTTTTGTTGTTGTTAATAAATTGGTTACCGCACTGAATCCACGTTCTACTAAATATGATGAAGGAAATGCAATTAAGAACTTT
This sequence comes from Gambelia wislizenii, assembly GCA_030847615.1. Taxonomy (NCBI): domain Eukaryota; kingdom Metazoa; phylum Chordata; class Lepidosauria; order Squamata; family Crotaphytidae; genus Gambelia; species Gambelia wislizenii. Next base: position 134,931,813 of record JAUMIR010000006.1, on the reverse strand, counting down.
GAATTACAGCCCATATTTCAGGATAAGCCGTAGGGATCTCCTTTTGCAGCCAGAATTGTTGGTAGCCGCTTTTGAATTTCAATTTCAATTCATCATTTGTAGTTACTCCCATCAGTTCTTGTAACTGTGGAGATTCTTGTGTTTGCACTTGAAAAAGGATCCAAAATTCAATCAGGTATGTTCATTTGCAAAATATCAAATTGTTGATTAAAATCTGAATGGAGAGCATCCAAGTGCTCACAATAAGAAAGTATGTCTTCATCTTTTTTTCCTCCTCCTGATAAATTTGGGAACTGGATGAATTCCCCTCGTCCAAAATTTCGTTTGTACAGAAGTTGTTTTGTCACAAATGCAGAAATAACAGATTTTGTTTTTGTTAAATTCAGTTCATCACCTTGAAGCTGAAGATTGCTTTCATTAAATTTTTGAAACAATTCGGTCAAGTAAGCGAGGTCACTTTTGGATTGATTTAAATTGGATTGTAAAGCATCATTTTTATCTTTCAAGAACTCCAGCACCGAATTAAACAGCTTATAAAACCTATCTAAACAGGCACCCTTTGACAACCAACGAACTTCTGTACGAAGCAGTAAACGGTTAAATTCTTCATCCTTTTCAATACAAAGCTGTTTCAATCATCTGTTATTCAGTGATTTGCTTCTGATTGTGTTGACAGCTTTAATTACACATTGTAATGAATTATGTAGGCGTGCACTTAAATTTTTGGCAACTAGATGTTGACGATGGATGATACAGTGTACTGTGAATGCAGTCGGCACCTCCTTTTTTAAATATTCAAGAAAACCCCTGTAGCGCCCTACCATCGCTGGAGCACCATCTGTGGCTATTGATAAGATATTACTCAGAGGTATTTTCTTTTAAAAACTCATCCAATGCATAAAAGGACAGGTTGCTTACCTGTAACCATAGATCTGCAAGTGGTCTTCTCTGAATTCAGTTTGGTTATTCCTGCGCCTGCGCAGAGCATACGGAACCTTCTGGTATCGCTAGGCAGAATGTGCTTTGATACATTTTTGGCGGTAACTCTGCCCATACTAACAGTCCCTTAAAAGGTGTTCCAGCCTAATTCCCTTCAGTTCCTTGAATGACGCCGCAAACAGCAGCATCAGGAACATTGAGCACATATACAATAGCAGGACATAGAGGGGAGGATGGGCAGGTCTGTGTGAATTCATAGAAGACCACTCGATCTATGGTTACAGGTAAGCAACCTGTCCATCTTTTTTGTGGTCTTTGTGAATCACACAGTTGGGTAGACTAGCAAGCTTCCCCACTGGAGGAGGGTATGTCCTGTACATCAGTAGACGAGGACCACCTCATAAATTAACTAAGAAAGGGATATATTGACAGCATTCTTTAAGCATTAATCAATTCAGCAATGAAATACAACCAGTAAATAATTCAACAATTAAATAAACTCACTCATTGGATGGAGGACAGAAGGACTGCCCTCCCAAATGCAGCCTCATTCCTAGAACGAGTGTCCAGTCTGTAATGTGAGATGAATGTAAATGGTGAAGACCAAGTCGCAGCACGGCAGACGTCCTCTAGGGGTACCCCAGAGAGGAATGCAGTCAAAGTGGAAACAGCTCTCGTAGAATGTCCACAAACCTGTGGAGGCAAAGCCTTCTTGGCCAGAGAGCAGACCAATGGTTGACGTCACCCACTTCGAAAGATGCTGCGACGAGATCGGTGCACCTCCCTTCGAGTCAGCATAGGAGACAAAGAGCTGAGGTGATTGACGGAATGGAGCGGTCAAGTTGTATGTAGAATGCAAGCGCCCTCCGCACATCCATGGAATGCAGGGTACGCTCGCATTTGTCCTTCGGGTCCTGCATTAGGCCAGACAGAACGATGGGTTGGTTAAGGTGAAAGCTGGAGACCACTTTGGGGAGAAAGGAAATGTCCGGCCTCAACACCACCTTATGCTTGTGGAAGCAGGTATATGGAGGGTCTGACTGTAAGGCACACAGTTTTCAAGCTCGACGAGCAGAGGTGATGGTGACTAGGAAAACAGTCTTCCAAGTCAGTAGCCTGAGATTGGTAGAAGCCATGGGTTTGAAGGGTTGTCTCACCAGTTGGGAGAGGACGAGTTTGACGCTCCAGGTCGGAGTGGGATCGAGCACTGGAAGATGGAGATTGACATAACCCTTCAGGAACTTCTTCACCATCGGGTCCTAGAAGGGAGACGGTAGACTCTGAGCTTGGAATTCGACAGAGATGGCCACCAGATAGCCTCTGAGAGATGAAACAGAGAGCCCTGCTTCAGACAAGTGGAAGAGGAATTGGAGGACATCGGTACCGAGCAAGATTGAGCGTCCGATCCATGGTCAGCCAGGAACCCTTCAAAATGGTTCCACTTGTAGAGGGTAGGCTCTCCGAGTGGAAGGCATCCTAGTAGCATCAATAACTGCCTGGACCTCTCAAGGTAGAGGGGAAGAAGAGACGGCATGAGACGGATGGGGACTCACGGGCGTATCCACCAAGCTGTCAAGCGAAGCGTGTCAAGGACGGGATGCCTGAACTCCCCTTTTTGAATGGTGAGCAGATCAGCCTGGTTCGGGAGGTAGAGGAAACACCGTCTCGACAGAAGTAGCAATGGTGCGAACTACGGTTGCCAGGGCCACCACGGAGTGATGAGGATTGCATCCAATTGGTCCCAACATAGCTTGGCATCGACCCTTGTCAATAACAGGATCGGAGGAAAGAGGCATAGGAACAGTCCGTTCCATTGAAACAGGAAAGCGTCCCCTCGCGTTGATGGAGCATCCACTCGTGGATGCTGGAATTGGAACGGCTCAGTCCGTCTTCAAGAATGTTCTCCTCTCCAGGTAGGTGGATAGAGTGGAGAAAAATGTTCCTTTGGATGCACCAGTCCCAGATCCGAAGGGTGAGCTGAAGAAGCTGGGGGGACTTGGTACCTCCCTGTTTGTTCAGGTAATGACGGAGGTGTTGTCCGTGAGAAGCATGGTCTTGCCCCGCAACGACTTCAAAGGCCCGAAGCGCCTTCTGAACCGCAAGGAGCTCCAGTACACTGATGTATAGCTCCCGTTCTTCGGTGCTCCAGTTCTGGATCTCGTGGGGGCCTAGGTGGGCTCCCAACCCTGAAGAGATGCTTCCATAGTGAGGGAAACATCTGGTTGAGAAGGGTCAAACAAGACTGGAGAATATGTTGGTCGGTGCTAGCCACCAGTCCAGGGAACAGTGGTCAAAACAGGGCATCGTTAGGAGTGTCCCAGGAGAATCTCGTAGATGGTTGAAGACTTCCAGGAACCAATGTTGAAGCAGTTGAAACTAAAGCCTAGCCAGGCGAGTGACCGACGTAGTGGCTGCCATGTGCCCCAACAGGACTTAAATGGCATGTGCCCGGACCCGTCGAGACCGACGGCACTCATGGATCAGGGACCGGAGGGTGTCGAAGCGATCCACAGGAAGGTATGCTGCTGCCAAGATCGAATCCAGTCGAGCTCCTATGAACTGGATCGATTGAGTAGCGGCTAGCTGCGACTTTTCCGTGTTCACAACAAGTCCCAGGTTGTCTGACACATCTAGGGTAAGAGCAATGTCCATCTCAAGTTGGTGCTTGGAATTTGCCACAATCAGCCAATCGTCTATGTAGGGGAAAACCACCACACTGTGCTGCCGAAGGAATGCAGCCACTGCCGCCATACACTTTGTGAAGACCCTCGGGGCCGTGGAGAGTCCGAAGGGGAGAACACGGAACTGGAAGGCATCGTCTCCGATCTGGAATGCTAGGAACCTCCTGTGGGAAGGATGGATCCCGGTGTGGAAGTAGGCATCCTTGAGGTCTATGGACGCAAAAAAAAGCCCCTTGTTTAAGGAGAGGAAGGATGGTAGCAAGGGTGATCATCCTGAACTTCTTCAGGGTGAAGTACCGGTTCACTCCCCTGAGATCGAGGATGGGACGGAGGCCTCCATCCTTCGCAACAAGGAAATATCTGGAGAAGCACTGGTGACGAAGCTCAGCGTCGAAGGGTTCGGTGGCCCCTTTTTGAAGCAGCGTCTGAACCTCCTCAAGGGGAGGGGAGGGTGGAGTGGGACGGACCCGACCTGTCGGAGGCAGTTCGTTGAATTCGATCCAACAGCCATGACGTACAATCTGAAGTACCCAGCGGTCCGGTGTTATTGAGGACCAGGCTTCCTGGAACGACAGACGGTCTCCAAACAGGGGGGCTGTACTTCTGTGTGGTGGTCCTCATCTTCTGCGTAAACTGTAGCTTTTCGTCTATTGACCCATTGAAGAGGCCAGAGCTGTCGAAAGGCATATCCTCGATGGTCACAGCAGCTAGTATAGAGAGCCCGGACGATTGAAGCCAGGCATGGTGCCGCAAGGCAATAGAATCTGCCACAGTTTTGGCCACACAATCAGCTACGTGCCTTGCCGAATTCATTTGTTGCCCTGCGAGGAGTTGGGCCTCCGCCTGGATTGCCTCAGCCAGTCGTCGCCTCTCTGGCAGGTGTTGGATGAGGGGCCCATCCTCTCCCACAGGACCTGCTGATAGGCCCCCATACACACCGAGTAATTGGCAATAGGGAAGCTGAGCCCAGCAGCTGAATGTATCTTTTTGCCATTAATGTTTAACTTCCTTCCCTCAGGATCCGACGGATTAGACTGTGCCCGGCGTTGCCTCCTAGGCTGCGCTGCCTCAATGACCACCGAGTTGGGTCTCGGATGCTCCTGCAGCCACTCGATGCTGTCCCCAGCCACTCAATACAGCCGGTCAATCCTCTTCGAAGTCGACAGGATCAAAGATGGATTTTCCCACGAATTCTGCGTCAGCTTAAGAAGAGACGGGAGGATTGAGATGCGGACAGCCGGAGGAGCCTTCGATTTTATCTGCTAGTAGATGGGATCAACAGGCTTGGGCTCCTTCTTGGTGACCTTGAGCTCCAGGGCATGCGACATATTCACCACCTGCTCTGAGAAGGAGTGGACATCATCCATAGGCGAGGACGATTCCTCATCCAGTAGTTCTGGCTGAGGGGATGGCAAATAAGGCAGATACTCATCAGAGGAGTCGGATGAGACCGATAAGTCCAACGACAGAGATGGGCTGTGGCGGCGGCCTTGCAGGGACAATGTGTGAGGCAGCGGAATCGGAGGCAGTGGAGGAAGCGGACAGAACGGAGACACTTGGCAGCCCGTGTCCTTCAACATTGGCTTTGGTGGGTCCTTGGCAGGAAAGGAACCCTTGTCCAGCCCGTGAAAGGAGAGGCAGGGCAGAGACCGTGTCAAGGCATGACGGGTCACTGCTTCGTCCGTCAGATAGAACACACGGTCCCCAGAATGATCAGCGCTTGACAGCTTAGCCAAGGGCACAGTGAAAACAGACCTGGCCAGGTCATAGGCCCCATACGCCGGATCATCCTCATGAATCCGAGAGGTGGACGGTTGGGGCTCATTGTCATGACTTCGACGAGCAGTAGAGGAGTCTCGAAGCAGCTCTGATCGGGAGACAAGGTAGGAGAGGCCACGATTCCATGCAGACCTCTGCTTCCTCACCCGATGGCTCACCCACTTCAACCTCCACGATCTCCAAGGAGGGAGTCGGAGTATTGGCTCAGGAACGGGACTACTCGGTATCGATGTCTCGGTCCCGAGGCGACGGTTGAGGCTGTGGTACAGCAGGAACAGACTGCTGTGCAGGTGGAGCAGAAGTTGGCACAATAGATATGGTGGTCTGCGGGCCCAGTTTAGCCTTTGTCTTCACCTCGGCGTGGGTGTGCTTGGCCTTCTTTTTAGGAGCTTTGCCCTTAGAAGACACAGAAGAATCCCGGTATCGATCCCCATCCTTCGAACCCAATCGATCCCGAGGCTTATCCTTGGATCCAACAGCCGACGAATCCAAGGAAGCTCGGTCCCCAGTCGGGGCCAGCCTGGTGGCATGCTATTATTATTATTATTATTATTATTATTTAGCTATTTATACCCCGCTCTTCAGCCACAAGGCTATCAGAGCGGCTTACAAATTGTTTTTAAGCAATAGCAATTTACACATCTACACCGCATTAAACAGTTTCCAATGTGTGTTATGAGCTTGTTTGAATGGTGCACAGCCTCCGGATCAGATGCCACCAAATGGTGACGAGAAGGGCTCCGTGAATGGTGGCATTTGGTCTGAGAGGGCTTCTATGAAGGGGACCATCGCCGTTTTTCTGGCGATCCCACGACGGGGGTCGAAGCAGCAGATGGAATGAGAGTCTTCTCATAAAGGAAAGACTTGAGCCAGGAGGATTGATGTTTTTGTGCCTGTGGCGTAAGGGCCTTACAATGCACACAGGCATCCACGTTATGGGACTCACACAGGCAGATCAAGCAGCGTGAGTGGCCATTGGAGCTGGGCAATTTCGCCTGGCAAATGACACATGGTTTGAAGCTGGGTTTAGTGGCCATAGCAAGACACAACAAGTAAATCGTAGTCAGAAACAGTCCGGGTCAAGCCAAAAATCAGAGATCAGAACCAAGCCCAGAGGAGCGTTGTTAGAAATCCAAGTCAAGCCAAAAAAATCACAGTACAACCACAAGCAAGAGGAGAGAGAATCGTTGTCAAAAAATCTAGTCTGAGTCAAAACCAAAAGTGAACGTGAGTACAACTAGCGAGCGAAGGTTCCTTCAAGCTGCTAACGCAGCAGAAAAAAAAAGGAACTGAAGGGAATTAGGTGGGAGCACCTTTTAAGGGACCATTAGTTTGGGCGGAGTTACCGTCAAAAATGTATCAAAGCACATTCTTCCTAGCGATACTAGAAGGTTCCATATGCTCTGCGCAGGAATAACCCAACTGTGTGATTCACAGAGACCAGAAAGAAGATTATTGATTCTCATTTAGTATCAGTTTGCAAATATTTAGTAAATAATATAATAATTCTTGGCAAATTTGTTCTTCCTTTGTGAACCGCACATATGCTAAAAGTAAAGCTTCATTTCCTAACAAAGTTGACTCATCAAGTCGAATAGAAAACTGAGATGTTTTTAAATAGCCACACAATGAATCTTCAGCATCTTCAGCCATTTCATCAATTCTTCTTTGCACTGTACTATTGCTCAACGAAATTTTCTTGATAACATCAGATGCTGGCTTGTGTAGCACAGTACGTATTACTTCACTTAGAGGCGGTATAATTAGTTCTTCACCAATAGTATGATGTTTTCCCGATTTGGCAATCATTAACGAAATATTGTAAGAAGCAAGCAAGCCATCACCATCTTGTGTAGTTGCGGCTGAAAAGTTTTGCCAGTGTTGGTTGGTTGATACATTTTTCTTTTAGTGTTCGAAAATAAGATAAATCCTTATCTTTTTTATCACCATGAATTTTAGTCAAATGTTCTTGTAGTCTGGAAGGCTTCATAGCTTCGTTTGATAAAATGTTCTGGCAAATCAGGCACATTGGTAACGTATTGTTTACAGGCGACTCAATAAAGCCATATTTCAAATATTCAATATTATATTGTCTACATTTTTTCTTTGGTTGAGCCATTATCATCTGTAGGGGAAAAAATTTATGGAGGTATTTTTAATTAATGTTTTTTTTGTAATTTTTTGAAATATTTTTGTAAAAAACAAACTAAAATAAACACTAATGAAATAAACATGATATTATTAATTGTAAAGCGCATATAATTATTACTCACCAATTATAGTCACACTATTAGTTAACTTTAACTTGTCACAATATCACAACAATCTAACTTAGGACTTTTTCGGATGGAGAAATACACCACAAGAAGGGTCGTCCCTCTTGCGACGCTGCTGTGTGGCAGGGGGGGTGTTTCGTATGACGCCGTTTCCCTGCCGATTCTGTTCTGGTACAGATCGCAGCTCGAGCATCATATTTGGCCGTTTCTTAATCACGGAAGCTGACCGTGATTAAGAAATGGCCAAATATGATGCTGGAGCTGCAATCTGTACCAGAACAGAATCGCCAGAACGGTGTCATACGAAACACCCCCCCTGCTGCATAGCAGCCTCGCAAGAGGGACGACCCTTCTTGCAGTGTATTTCTCCGTCTGAAAAAGTCCTCAGTTATATTACGCCGTAATTTTCCCATAATTATTACGGGAAATCTCCTGATTTATAGCATGCTCAAAAATCTGCTGGTAGTACTGCCAGTAGCCAGAGTACTGCCGCTGCCCTTCCAGGCTTTGGCCTTGCAATCGACCAATCGCACAAGTGGCAGTTGCCCGCAGCAATGCTCGTAGTGCTCATGTGTTTTGGAATGGCAATTCAGTGGCACCACATGAACAGTAGCAGTGCGCAATTGCACATACCTCAATGCAAGTGAGGGAGTATGCGGGAACTGAGCCAACGTCCAGTACGTAGTTCAAAGAAAAATTAAACGTTATGAGCGGAATACATAAATCAATTTTTCTAAATCTCTTCTTTCTTATGCTTTCACCGCTGCCTTACAGTTATCCATCGCCCCCAAATGCACCTGTGGCCATCACCGCCCCCCTGGATCACTGCAGCACCCACCAGGGGGCGGTAGCGCCCACTTTGGGAATCACTGAACTACTTCATAGGCTAGGTGTATGGCCTGTAGAAGCAATTTAGAGGGTTTTGTGATGACACTTGTCCCTTTCGAGGTCCACCCTATCATATGAACTATTAGAATGACAAAATGCAGCAGTGTGCTGAATGTACAATGCCAGTGTCCATCGTACATCGAGACACCGAAGGGATTTTTCCAGAGGTGTTGTTAGCAATGGATAGAAGATAGGCAGGACCATGTCATGGTTGAAATGAAACTGACACTCCTTTAGGAAGGAAGGTGATATCTGGTCATAGGACCACATTGTCTCAATGGAAAACAAGAAAGCATTAATCTGAATGTAGTCTCACGATTTCACTTCCCTTGCAGAGGTGACAGCTATGAGGAAAGCCATTTTCAATGTAAGCAAATGTTCATCAACAGAAGCCATTGGTTTGAAGGGTTTGGGGTCAGCTGTGAAAATACCATAGTCAGAATCACTGGTGGGTAAAGGTGTGCTAGGCATTTCAGAAACTTCTTAATGGCAGGATGTGAGAATAGCAAGCTCAAAGAGGGAGATGCAGGCTGACATACTACAACAGCAGCAAGTAAACATTCAAAGAAGAGAATGCCAGTCATTGTCTGCAAAGACAATAGGAAATGCAGGACAGTAGACACTCCTGCAGGGGAAGCAGGCTCTGAGCTAGATGCCGCAAAGAACAGAACTGCTTCCATTTATATATGTAAGATTTTCTAGTAGAGTCTATTGGCAGCCGACAGAACTGTCATGAGTCTAGGAGAAATCCTCCAGGCCATGAGATAACATTCAGAGATCTGGGTGGAGAACTTGACCGTAAGAATGTGATAGTAGGTCTGACAGCTGGGGTAGAGTCATGAGTTGGTCCCTGGAAAGATGGAGCAGAGGGGTGAACCTTGGTTGTCTGGGTCAATATGGTGCAATCAGAATCGCACTGGACCTGTCCCTGTCAAGCTTCAGTACTACCGTCACCAGTAGTGGAAAGAGAGGAAACAAATACATTAGTGGACTGGACGCTCTGTGCAGGAAAGCATCTCCAAGAGACCAGTGACCTCTGCCTACTCTGGAGAAGAACTGGGGACATTTAGCATTGGTTGGCAATGCGAACAGGTCGAGCAGAGGCATGCTCCACCTCCCTTCTCTGTGGGGCTTCTGGCAGCGGCGGCAGGGGAAGTCTGGTGTTCGCTGTTTATATGTGGATCAGTATCAGCAGGGCCCAATGGAACCAATCCCCTGCAGATATGGGGGTGCTACTATAATTTCATTGGTACTAAAATCAACTTTTTGGGGTTGTACTGGTAGAGGCTGTTGCCTATGTACGTTGCCTCAGAAATGTATGGTGCTGTGGCTATATCCGAATGTGGAAGTACTCACCTTTGAGGTCTATCAACACAATCCCCTCGTGAAGGAAAAGTGGGATGGAGTTAGCGTAACTATCTTGAACTTCCAGGGTCTGATGTAACAGTTGACACCACAAAGGTCCAAAATTGGGCAAAGACCACCATCTCTTTAGAACTGTGAGGTACCTGGAAAAGAAGTCACCTCTTTTGCAGCAATCTGAAATCTTTTCCACAGCACCTTTCTGATGTAATGCAGTAATCTCACCCAACAGAGCTCTGGTTACGACAAAATAAGCCAATAGGCAGAATACTTGAGAACTCTAAGACATAGTACAGAGAGATGATGGTAAGAACCCAGGAATCTGTGTTGATGTTCCACCAGGTTGAACAATGGCAGAATAACCTGGGTGTCTGAGATGGGATTGGGCTTGGACTAGATGGGAGAATGATTGGCTGAGGTGTCATCCTGTGTGGTTTGTCAAAAACGCAACTTCAAAGAAGATGAGGATTTCTTCAAGACTGAAGAGTGTTGTTTGAACTGACACTTTTGATGTGCCAGCAATTGTTCAAATCGAGTATGGGATGACCTAGATGGCAATATAGATCTAGAATATAAAGAGGACTGGTGACGCCACAAGGACCTGAAAAATCATCGTTGTTGTCTTTGACTAGTGAACCCCATCTTTTTCGCCATGAGGTGTGCTTTACAAATATGGACCAAGGCTCAGTCTGTCTTAGTGTTGAAGAGGCCTTCCCAATCAAAGGGAAGGTCCTCTACCCTGTGTTGAGCGTCTTCAAAGAGGCCTGTAGACCCAAGCCAGGCATACCAGCAAAGGGCCACCACTCCTGACATGACCTTGGCTACACAGTCCATTATATGGCAAGTAGAGTGGATTTGCTACACAGCCAAGGCCTGTTCCTCCTGGTGAAATGACAATGGCACTTTTTTGTGCTTCTCAGGAAGATGGGGGATAAAGGTCAGCATCTTATTCCACAAAAATGTCTGGTAGGCACACATGGAGGCTCCCCTTCTTTGTCCACTGATGTCTACCCTCTTTGTCCACTGGTGTTGAGTGTGTCCTCCCCCTGAATCTAGCTTGAGAAGCTTCGACCACAACTGAGTTAGGAACCAGATGATTTTAAAGACAGGATGCACACTCAGGTTCAATACATACAGATTTTCAAGTCTTTCAGAAGCTGGTGGCAGAGAAGCAGGCTTGAGCCAAGACTTTAGTTCCTTCAGAGCAGGAAGAAGAGGCACTGAAACATGAGCTAAAGTTTGTGGATTGACAAATTGAAAACAAGGTCAGCCACTGGTGCAGGAGGTGATGTAATTTCTATACTGAGTGCTTCGGCCATCCTAAGGACATCAGCAAAAAGTAACATCCTTAGATGGTGATGAGGGATCAGGACGTTCCATAGCTCCTGATGAGGATGAGGTCACTGGCGATGGAGAGTCAGGCAAGGAAGAGTTGGTACTGTAGTCCTTGGTTTCCTCCATAGAGGGTTCACGTGGAGGCACAGAAGGAGTTGGCAGTAGCAGGAACAGCTGCAGCAGACACTAAAGTGGACACAACCTGAACTAGACAAAGGAACAGATGTTGAAGTAGATTGTCACATTCCGGACCAGGACGGAAACTGTAGAGTGCTCAACATCAATGCAGCAAAAGAGGGCATAATACAGATTGCTGGGGCAGCCAATACCAAGGTAGTGGTTGATACCTAAGCAGACGTTGACAGCAAGACCGATTTGGATTTCCTTGGTTTTGTTACTGTAATCGATGCTGAAAATAGGGGGTTATCTGATAGCACTTGGTCTGCCATCTGATGCCACTTTGTCTGCCATTTGAAGAGACTTCTCCCAGCAATAAAGTTTTGAGTCTCTGGGCTTGAGGGCTTGACATAAATCCCAGATGGCACACCTCTTTACAATGTGTCCTTTCCCTAAACAAAACAGGCACTGGGAGTGCAAGTCAGAAAGTGAAATTTTCTGACTGCAAGAAGAACACAACTTGAAGAGAGGTAGAGGCAATAGACACAATAAGAGAGGGGGGAACAAGGGGGGTACAGAAGGACTCTGAGGTAAAGTGAAAGGGGAGTTGCATAGTAGTAGAAGACAGAGAACAAAAAAAAATGCCACATTGGTACTTACCGTGAAGGTGCATTCTGGGGTTGGTAGAGAAGAGGAATCCGGAACCATTACACTTGGGTTATTCCCCTCCACCACCCAGAGAAGAGGCAGGAAGAATTTTAAACTAAGTCTCATGATAGCTGGAGAGGACTGTTGAGTCCTCCTCTCCAGCCACCATGAGTTCAGTTCTTCTTTGGCTGCTCTGCTGGGCCAAGACAGTCGGGACGTCAATCTGGGTGGTGGTTTGCTCCACTCGCGCATGCAGAGCAGTGCTCGGTGGAGGAGCTGGGAGATGCCTCCTGCTGCTGGTTTTGCCTGCGGAGCAGAGTTCGGCGTCAGGGAGGTTGGGCCATGGCCACTATCCTCCAGTGCCTACTGGACAGAGTCTGGCGGTGGGGAGGTTCTCAAGGTGTGCTTGCGTGTCGGATTCTCTATTTGGGGCTGCTTGCCCTTTCTCTTAGCTTTGGTAGGAGCCATCCAGAGAGAGGAAAGGAAGAAAAAGGAGTAGTCTAGGGCGACGGAGGAAAGAGGATGAAGTCTCAGAAGTTTTTTAAGACCACGGCAAAAGGAGAGAAATTAAAATGGGAGAATACGGGGACTAGGGCTGGGAGTGAGAACGGAAAGAGAGACAAATAAAAGAGAGACAAAAGAAAAAGCTCCTCTCTTGGTAAGGCAGGAAGAACTGAGCTCATGGTGGCTGGAGCAGGGAGGAGTCAACGGCCCTCTCCAGCTATCATGAGACTTAGTTTAAAATTCTTCCTGCTTCTTCTCTGGATGGTGGAGGGGAATAACTCAAGTGTAATGATTCCAGATTCCTCCTATCACCAATCCAGAGAATAGAGATATGAAGAAAAGAAAACGAGACAGGAAAAATAAGAAATAACAGAGGGAAGTTACTCAACAGGAGAACACCCGAGATGAAGCTGTTTCTACTAGTGAAGAGAAACTGACGAGACAGTAGTCTGGCGGGCTAGAACATGCATGGTAGGCAGGAGGGGTGGGGTTCTCGCCAAGCTACTCAGCTCTAAAACATTCTGAATGGAGTCTCTGTGCAGGCGCAAAACCCATTTATGTAAGGCACACAGACCATGAAGAAATAGCTGCTTACTCATTTGCCTATGCAAATAAAATCTGTCAGTTTACTCCTTTCTGTTCAGGACCCAATGTATTATAATGGACTTGACACAGTGGATAGTCACAAGACTAAACTCCCTGCAATCTTATCAATTAATACTAAGAAATACAATCTTCACCAGACACAATACTGTGAACACAGCTAAAAGCAGGAACAGAAGCTACAATTTTCCAGAGATTTAATGAATATGGTGGCACGTTGTGAAAGTTGTCATAGTAAAGACAAAGATGTAGACAGAGGATAACTAAGAACATAGGGGAACAGCTACATGGGCAAAATCAGGAGACACACTTAAGCATCAAAACCAGCCCTACAAAACTTATGTGTAAGATTTCAGCATACTAAATGAGTTTAAATCAATATATCAAAAGCAGCAGTAGCAAAGCAGGTCTGCAATACAGCAATCTTTCGGCAGTAACTAGATTCTAAACTGACAAATTCTAGAAATGTACAAGGACCTGTAGTATCAAGTTATAACTAATAGCTTTGTGCAAAGAAAACCCAAGTTTATTTTGTAGTAGCAATAGTTTCTTTTTTATTTTTAATATACTTTAGGAAACAATATACAAAGCTGAGCTTTCTCACCATTTTCAAACAGTGAGATACTCCAATTACACAAATTCAGCGTTTTGTGATGGCTAAGAACAGCAGTCAGCACCAGACTTGAACAGTTAGCTACAACACAAACATCCTTTGAAATGAAATGTCATAATAGCAAGACAGGTAAAACCAGGAGTTAACATATGACAACTGTTTGGGAGGTGTCACTGATCCTTGTTGAATGTCATTAAATATTTTATACACAATTTTCTATTTACTTTTTTTTAAAAACAAAACCTCCCTTGAGGACTTATTTTCAATACAAAAGTATTCAACAAGAATAGCTCTGATAAAGAATCCCCAAAGAGTTCAAATTCTAATATGTACTGACCAAAGGAAAATGAAAACCAGTGTTTCTTTGTTTTAAACATGTTTATTACAACAGATACAATCCACATCTGACTAGCTTTTTCTTCTTCTTTCCCTCCCACAACCATGTTGACATGTTCATTGGGCTGTTCCTTTTAATCTGAGAAAGGGATGTACTTTCAGCACACATGCCCAGCAGTACTACCAGTCCATTCTTACAGGGCGCAAATGGAAATACATTTCAATAATTTATACAAACAAGTGGGTTATGCTCAATCACTGCAATTTTAAGCTACTGTACACAGGAATGAAAAGATTATAGAAAAGTGCCATAGCAACAGTGCCTTAGGAAAGGAGAAAATTAGAAGAATTTTAAAAAACTGATAAAATCAGACAGGATTTCAAGGGGGAAATGAACACAGAAAATGAAAACACTGCTCTGTAAAACAGAAATGGAAAAGCACTGCTCTTGATTTGGTGCAAGTGTGGAAACAGTTGTTTCATGATATTTTGTACATTACCCAAACTGTTTCAAACTGTTGCAGCCTTGAGACACAGATCACCTGGCGTTTGCATTGTATTTCAGGAAATGCAAGATTTCTGAATGATAAATTAACTAAAAAAAAGAGAGAGCTAATTTTGCAGACAGGTTTACATGTAAAAGGCTAGGTATTTAGCCACCTCAGCATTGATTAGTTTTGGATGTCTAAGCTCTGATACACATGGCTTCCCATGGCTTCACTCTACAAAACATATTTACAACGTGAAGAATACATCTACAAGAAATCTACATTTCAAGGGTTTTACAAATCTTCCTTGTATCCTTCCCCTGAATGACACCCCTCGTGTCCCCTTTCCCATGTCATTTTCTTTTGCCCAACTCAACGGTCCAAAGTCTACTTATACGCAGCTCAATAATGTTAAGACTGGGCAACCAGTTTTACAGTTCCTGTACTCAAAACTCATGTGCAATTATTCACAACTTTTCACACCATGAAGGAATTCTGATTCTTTAGTTTTTCAAGTTCTTTAATTTGTTGTCTCAAAAATAGTATCCTACAAAGGAAAAGAAAGTAATTAGCTATTCTTAGATTAGCATTTTCATTCTAAAATTAGTACTTTACCAAACAACATGCATATTTTTTAGTTTGTTATGCAATCTACATCAGGCTGATGTATAATATTGTGAAACAGTTGTGTATGCTTTTTTTAATTAAAAAAAGGACAAAATGGTTGGGCCTAGAAATGGCTGACCTACCTTAATGGTACACATAATGGACTAAATAACTGTTCAAGATCCAGGAGCACACAAGGGCACCTTCAGTAGTTCAATGGCTGTGGAGGGAGGTATTATGCCTGTTTAAGTCAGTATCATCCTGTATGTTAAGCTGTCACAGTTTTTAGCTCCTGACTGAACACTTGGGAATGTAGCTCAGTAGCTATTCATGTTTAGCAAAGTTATGAAACAAAAACAAAAACGATTTAGGGTATCAGGATGATGCATCTAGAATAAAGTCTTACCTTTGCTCACGCAAAGTTGCTTGAATTTCACATACTCGGACTAAAGATCTTAAGTTTTTTAGTTCAGTACAAATTTCAGACATGTGTACACTCCCCATGTTATGAGCTTCTTCACGTAATCTTGATGCCTAAAATAGAATTAAAAGTTTGTTTCATTTTTGAGTACTTGCAAACAACAGTTTTATTGTTATGTGATGGTGAGGGGATCTTACAAAATTAACACTGTGGATAAACGCGAACAATCTGTTGCCTATATATTCACAGTCAAATTAGATGGCAATAACATGGGCTTATCCTATTCATTCAATATATTTTAGGTTTGTGTTGTGCCTATGTGCCTTCAAGTCACCTGCCGACTTATGGCAACCCCGTGAATTTCATAGGATTTTCTTAGACAAGGAATACTCAGAGGTGGTGTTGCCAGTTCCTTCCTTTGAAATATAGCCTACAGCACCTGGTATTCATTGGCAGTCTTCCATCCAAGTACTAACTAGGGCTGATCCTGCTTAGCTTCCAAGATCAGAAGTGAGATGTTTTCTATGGCGTAAATAAAATTGCTAGTCTCCAACCAGAGTAGATGCACTGAAAAATTGCTGAATGGTAAGTAAACACTTATGTAAAATCCCACCGCTTCAATAGATCCATTCTAGCAACTGGATTAAAGCCTGTGAAAAATAACATTTAATTGTCTGTAAAAATGAAACTAAAATGAACTGCTATCATTATAAAGTTGGATATCCCCCACTATCTAGGTTTAAGGAGTGTCTCTCTGTTTAGGGTATACAGGAATTGTAAAAAATTGTTAGTTCTAAAGGAAATTTTCAACTCTGACTTTTCCAGAAGGAAAGGGTAAAAACTTGGTAGCCCTCAAAATTGGAATTTTAATTAGCTAAACATAATGTAAATAACAGTATCCTTAATATTATATGAGAGATCAATTTGAAGTATCTGCTTAACAATAAAGTAGCTGCAGGCAGAATGTCCTCTAAGCAAAGTAGTGATGTTCTGCTAGGTGGTGTTGTGGCATTATAGTCTGAGAGGCTGAGCTGGTATTGGGCTTGAGAGATGGAAAATTGGCTGTGGTGAGGTCCTGACTGAGAAGTCAAACGTGAGACTTTCAGGAAGTCGATCCTACATTTGGTGTCCTCTGTGAGTCCAACAGAACACAGCTAAAAGTAATGACAAAGGACAACTGCCCCCAACATTACCTTGGCTGCACAGTCAGAGTGGGGAGCTGATTAGATTGCTGTTTTGCCAACAAATGGGCCTCCTGCTGGAAAAATAGGGCTGCATTCCAGAGTGGGGTGAATGTCAGCAATTTGTTCCAAAGGAATCAGGTAAGGCAACACACAGGACTGCATGCTGGCCACCCATACTGACAAGGCCGCAGATAAGTAAAAGCATCATCCAAAAATATCCAACTTCCTGCTTTCCTTATCAGCCGGTGTTGAGTGTGTCTTCCCACCACTTTGTAAATGGGAGGCCTCTACTACAATTGAATTTAGAGCAGGATGCTTAAGGAGGAAGGAAGCTCCTTCATGCTGTGTCCAATAAAGATTTTCCAGATGTCCAGAAGCCAGTGGCAAGGATGCTGGCTTATGCTATGACTATTTTATGAGCTCCTGCAAGACACCTAGCAGGAGAATAATGGCTAGAGCTGGAGCATGTGAATCAACCATGTCGAACAGCACATTAGTCACTGGAGCAGCTGGTAGTGTGACATTGAGTCCAAGAGATTTAGCCATCTGGAGGACAATATCTGCAAAGAGTTTAATGGTCTCTGATGGTGACTATGTAGTAGTATCTCCTGCAGTACCAAAGGGAGAAGACCTAAGTGGAGGAGGAGGCAGGAGAGGAGGAATCAGAATCAGATTCACAGTCATCAGAAGCTCATGAAAATAGCTGTTGCAGAGATTCAAGAGGACCAAAGACAGCTGTGGATTTGGTTGGTGTGGTTAAAACTAGTGGAACAACAGTGGAGGTAACCATAACCAAAGGAGAGGGAGCAGGATTAGAGGTAGGTAGCCAGGGAATAATGCTGGAAACTGGGGAAGAGCAGATCGAGGTAGTTACCATCAAGACCAAAGGCATCACAACTAGAGGAGGAGACAGTCTGGATGCAGTCATCATTGTCCTCGGAAGAGGTGATTGAGGCCGGTGTTGAGGTGATGGTGGCATGGATTGATGAGGCTGGTGTTGAGGTGATGAAGGCAATAGGTGCCAGGGGGAGTCTGGTAGCAGCTGTGCACATGGAGATCTTGAGTGGCTCCAGTACCAGTGGTAAGGGAACTGTCGACACAAGACTACTCATGGATGATGATATTGATCCTGGTACGAGGATGAATGAGAGGACCTTGGAGGCTCTCTCCACAAATGCTCGTGGCGGTGTCTATTGATGTAGGAGATGGACATGTATGGTGAGTCCTCTTGGCTACGATAGTCTTGGTATGGCTGTTGCAAAGAGGCACAGAAGTGCTACCTCCAGAAAGATGGCCTTTGCCGTCTTGGCAATGGAGTTGCAAGGGGATCAGACACCAGACACAGGCACATTCTGCTGCAAAGAATGCTCTACTTTGGTCTACAGATCAAAAGAAAATGCAGGCACAGCAGTCAGTATTGAAGGAGCCATTGATATTGAAGGCACTTCAGGAGCAGCAGGAGACAATACTGAAGTGTCCATGCCAATGGAGGCTGGGCAGTCAGTAACAAGTGATGCTTAGAATGCTTGGAGTGCTTCTTCTCCTCTACGCAGCACCTTCCATGTCCCTTGATATCAAGCGACCCTCTGGTAAGGTCCGTCTCTTACAGCCAGACTTGGAACGGACTGTCTTCCCAGTCTTCACTCCATGTACTGAGGCCAATTCCCCTGCTACCAGTCGTGTGGTAGTCTATGGGGTGAGAGAGGTCAATACTGATGAGGCGAGCATTGTAATATCATAGAAACTGATGAAACAGAAACCATTGGTACCGAGGTTGCTGCTAGTACTGATGGCATCTTTGGTCTATGAGGCTTGGAGATAGTACTTTAAGCTGTTTGAAGTGGCTTGTTCTGCAACCTGTAGAGATTTCTCCTAACAGTGGCACTTCATCACAGGCGCAATTCTTCAGGGCTTGGGCAATAAAAGCCCTTATAAAACCCCTTACAGATAGTATGCTTTTCAACCGTGTGCCCTTCTCCTTAGCAGAAAAGACACTCAGAGTATCCGCTGAAAAGTGAAACGGCCAGACCGCAGGAGACACACACTTTAAAGAGGGAAGTAGAGGCTACAGCATCAAGAAGGGAGGAAGGAGACAACGAAGCAAAAAAAAAAAAAAAAAAGTCGTTTTTTTTTTTAACAGATATCAATAGAAGAATCAGAATAATAAGGAGTAAGAAAACTGAAGTAGAAAACAAAAAATTAGGGGAAACAAAGCTAAAAATATAAGGCGGAGAACTTCTCAGCCAAGAGAACACCTGATGGGCAGCTACTCTAACGGTGGATGGAGAGAAACTGCGGGGACAGAAGCTTGTCAGGCTAGGACATGCATGGTAGGCAGGAGGGGGCAGGATTCTCACCAAGCTACTCAGCTCTAGAACATTTAAATTGGGGTCTCTGCGCAGGTGTAAAACTAATTTGCATGAGGCACAGGGACCATGAAGAGAGTGAAGTCTTCCTTTTTTTTTTTTTTTTTTTTTTGCTGTGTAAAGAAATGGACAGTTTTTGGATTAAACCTTTCTCTCAGTGTTACCCAAAATACAATTCTGATGTTCAGAATTGAAGACAGTAAGGTACAGCTACATTTTTCAATCCAGTACTATATAAACAGAAAAGGATTTTTTCTAAATGTATTCATGCTTTAACAAAAGGTTTTCTAATACTAATACTCCACAGCTTATGCAGTCTTAGCCTAGAAATGAATGGTTCAATGTCAATACAAGTCAGGGATTGTCTCTCTTGTAACCTAAAATAAGACCTCATGGGGTTGCCAATATAAATTTCTGGAGTTATACTGCAGCCCTGCAAATAGAGATTGCATAGGCACTCACTCACCCTCTACTCTAATTGCTTTTTCTCACACTACACTAAGGGTCTTGACTTCAAAGGAAGTAGACATAATGACTGGTCCTGTTGTCTGCTCCTTCCCCACCTCCCCACCAAAGTGGAAGACGAGCCCTAAGGACACTGGACCTGGAAATACAGTACTGGGCTAATAGCACTCTTTCAACTGGATTTCTGCCTTAAAGGGCTAGTAGTCCTTTAAAGTATGGGAGAAAAGTGACACAGAATTTCCAGGTCAGATAGTTCCTCTTTTTGAGGACAACTGCTTCTGGCATTCTGGCAACTGGTAAATTATAAAGCCAATGTTAGGTAATCCTTCCCTGGATCACTGGATTAGGATGGGAAAAAATGTAAAGAAATGTCTCCTGGCTAACAGGCATATTTTTGAGCATCAAATAATGAAAAACAGTTTCTCCAGCCTATTTTCCACTGAACTGCAACATTCATGCACATCAATGACTACAACTGTCCAATCCCCCTCAACTGCGAAAACAGAAATGCATAAAACGATAAGTAATTCCTCTGAAGACCACTAGATCTGGGAGAGGCAATCTGAAACATATTAAAAAGAAACTAATATTGCAGAATGTGCATTCACCTGTTTTTCTGCATGATCAGCAGGCCATCCTTGGACATGCTTTATAAGATTTTCATTGAAATGTGCAGCTAACGTGGGTGTTAATGAACAAGTAGGTCGTGTAGAAGCATTCTGTGGTGCTGTCGTATTTGAAGCACTTGTATTGGAGGTATGATTTGGACCAGGAGATGGACTTCTCTGACTACTGGAACAAAACAAAACAAAAAATATTAAGAAGCAGTACTCTTTTTTGTGGTACATTTGTATGTTTTTTTCTCATTTTTTAAAGGATTTATTACTATTTATTAGACTTATATCCCACCTTTCTCTCAAGATGGGATCCAAGACAGCGTACACTCATTAAAAAATACAGCTAAAACATCACAAACACAAAAGTTAAAAAAGAATTAAATTCAATTATCATTGTTAAAATATAGTTCTGCTTGGAAACAGACTGGAAGCCAATGCAGCTGTTTCAACGGGGGTTGGGGGTGTCACATGATCCCTGTATCCAGCCCAAGTCAACAGCCTGGCCACAGCATTTTGAACCTGCTGAAGTTTCCGAACAGTTTCCAAAGGCAGGCCCACACAGAGCATGTTACAGTAGTCCAAACGGAATGTAATCAAGGCATGAGTTACTGTAGCCAGATCTGATTTGGCAAGGAATGGGCATAGCTGGTGCACTAGTTTTAACTGTATAAATGCACTTCTGGCCACAGCCAAAACCTGAGCATCCAGGCTCAGATCAAAGTCCAGGAGCACACCCAAGATGCGAACGTGAGATTTCAGGAGGAGTATGAACCCACCCAGCACAGGCTGATTCCCTATTCCCTGATCTGCCTGTCTACTGACCAGGAGCACCTCTGTCTTGTCTGGATTAAGTTTCAATTGACTTAATGAGACCATTAAGTTTCAATGGACTCATCCAGTCCATTACTGACAGCAGACATTGGTTTAACATAGAAACAGCTTCTGTGGAGTTGGATGGAAAGGATAGAATTGTAAACCCCAAAACTCCAATGACCTCTCCCAATGGTTTCATGTAGATATTAAACAGCATGGGGGACAAACCTGAGCCCTGAGAGACACCGCAGTACAGTGGCCAGGGTGTCAAACAGGTGACCCCCAGAACCACATTCTGGGTCTGCCCCTCCAAGGACTGGAGTCACTGTAAAACAGTTCCCCCAAGCCCCATCCCAGCAAGGTGACTCAGAAGGATACCATGGCCGATGGTATTGAAAACTGCTGAGAGGTCCAGCAGAACCAACAGGGACACATCCCCCCTGTCTAGTTCTCTGCGTAGGTCATCCACCAAGGCAACCAAAGCTGTCTCTGTCCCATAGCCAAGCCTGAAGCCAGATTGAAACAGATCTAGATAATCCATTTAATCCAGGAACACCTGGTGCAGGGAGCTACCACACATTCTAATATCTTGCCCAAAAAGGAGACATTGGAAACTGGGCAATAGTTCTCCAATCTAGTGGGATCCAGGGAGGATCTTTTCAATCGTGGTCATGCCAGTTTCTTTTAGGCAAGCTGGAAGCCTGCCTTGCTGTAGTGAGGCATTAATTCCTCCCTTTACCCAATCTGCCAGTCCCCCTCGGGCTGCTTTCAGCAGCCAGGATGGACATGGGGCCAATATGCACATGGTGGCTCTCATCTGTCCAAGGATCCTGTCCACATCCTCAGATTGCACAAATTGAAACATCCAATAACACTGGACAAGCAGGAACCAAGGTTGCATCCACCAGACCTGTATCAACTACAGCATCCAAGTCAGAGCAGATCAGAGCGATTTTATCTGCAAAGTGTTGTGCAAACTCTTCACAATGGGCTGCTGAGTGGTTTATATACTGCTCTTGTGGGCAGAAAGCAAAAGCCCCCTAACGACTTGAAAGGGCTCCACCGGGTGACACTGTGCAGATGCAATGGTGGCACTGAAGAGAGGTTTCTTCACTACCACCATTGCCATGGCATAGGCTTTCCGATGAGCCCTAGCAAGTGTTCAGTCAGACTTGCTCCGAGTCTTCCGCCACTGTCGCTCTAGTCTCTGTCCCACTTGCTTTATCACTGCCAGCTCCCTGGTGAACCAGGGTGCTCGCTTGGCTCCACTCCATGGGAGGGGACACTTAGGAGCAATCATGTCCACCGCCCTCGCCATTTCCCTAGTCCAGAAATCAGCCAAGACATGTTGTTAGCTATTCTGGCAATAGAAACCTATGTGGAAAGTGAGGGATATAAATTATATAACCAAATAAAATCATTAGATACATGAATACTACACAGAATTGTTTCAGTATCATGGGGGAATATGAAAGTTGAACAGCTAGCATCAACTAAAAGTTTGCTTTGCAAGCAGCTTGTGACTACTACACAACCACCTAGTTAAGAGAGTATGTACTACAGTTGTCCTTCCATATCCATGGATTTAGTATCCACAGATTTAAGTATTCATGGTTTGAAAATATTCTTTAAAAGCAATAATCCAAAAAGCAAACCTTGATTTTGCCATCTTATATGAATTTTGCTATGCCACTGCATATAATGGGACTTGAGTATTCATGGATTTTGGTATCCATGGGGGTTCCTGGAACCAAACCCCAGTGAATATGAAGGGACAGCTGTACTTCATGTATTTCTTTTGTTTAAATCATGATGAAAGAACAGTGCCTCAGAACATTTCCACATTGAAGAAAGACTTCTGTTCATATTTGCATCCTGTTAATTAGCAAAGATTATGTGCTAACACCTTCTAATTAAAGATGATGCTGACATTTGTAATTGTTATCAGATTTCTCTCATCTTTCAGTGTGTACACTCTCCCAAAACATGTTAGAACATATAATACAATTTAATTCCAAAGTTTAAAATAGCTATTTAAAAAACACAGTTACCATTAATAGAACAGCAAGACAAAATACAGAGCTCATACTAGGAATTTCCTTCCTATGAAAATCAAAAACTACAAGTTATATTAAAACATCCTTCCGTAAGCCGGTACCCTTCAAATGTGGGGCAACTGAGGACACCACAGTGGGGAAGGTCATATTTAAGACTCAATGGCCACCACTTGCTTCTAGTTATCAGCAGTATTACATCAAACATAATGAGCCACTTAGTTCAAAAGGTGGACTGGAAACATCCTCCAGTGTTGAAAGCAACATAAGATACTACCAGAATAAGCAAACTGATATAGTTAATATTGGAAAACCAGTATCATGATAAAACAGCAATTTTACTCATATAGACTACAGTAGTAATATGAACTAAATGGCATCTTAATTAAATTTCCCTTCATCAGCATAGTTTTCCCCTCCACAACCCTTCTTTAAGCAAATAGCCTCCTCAATATTTCACTTGTGGCAAGTTTTCAAAATACTTAAAATGTAAATTCCATGTTTAACAATTTAACAGAAAGTATTCATGAATTTCACGAAAAAGAAAGTATCAAATGAAACTGGGGGGGAAAGCAGCACATCTTCACTAAATATAGAGCTCTATAATTACTGCAGAGCCCTTTAACAGCAGGTGCCATAGTGCCTGCACCAACAGGAAATGATTGTGGTGATGTCACTGTAGACTATTCAGTCTAAACGTATGAGCATTCTTTGGACAATGACCATGTGAAAAGTACATGCTCAGTGCATTATTCAGCAATGGTTTTGATAGTAAGTCTACCCAACCCTAGAGTTCACACACACAAACATGCACATATAGGCAGCTCTCTGTATCCACGGATTTGACATTCATGGATTCCACCATCCACGGCCTGAAAATAATTTTAAAAATCCACATAAGGGCACCATTTTACTACGCCACTGTATATAATGGGACTTGAGCATCCAGAGATTCTAGTATCCACTGGGGGTCCTGGAACCAAACCCCAGTGGATACCAAGGGCCCAATGTATATAAAAGCTTTAGAGCACACAAAAATAGCACACTCAAAATACCAGGAGCAGCACGACAACAGATTCCAATTCCAAACAGCTCTTACTGTCAGAAAGTTCTTTCTAATGTTTAGGTGGAATCTCTTTTCCTGTAATTTGAACCCATTGTTCCAAGTCCTAGTCTCTGGAGCAGCAGAAAACAAGCTTGCTCCATCCTCACTGACTCTGACCCAAAGACTGAGCTCTGACCCCCACATTCAGTTACCAGACCGACAGTTTAAGAACCTTTTCTCTATAATGACTCCTTTACTGTAATGACTCTGCCTTCTCCAAATCTGGTTTAAAAAGAATAAGCAAGCCCTAAGTCACTTTTATCACAGTTCTCCCATCTACAGCTGGTGCCTGAGTAGCTGACCAACCAGGGGGTTACTTGGATTACTTGGTCAGATTGCCACAATTGGCTAAGAGCTGTACAGTATTGCAATTCTCTTTCTGTTGTTCTGAATTTTTTTAAAAAAACCTCATTTTGCATTTGTACCTTTAAATCAGTTTTATGCAAACCAGCCCCTCCCAATGAGGAGCTTCATTAGCACATCTAAGGCAATTCAAAAGGTGGGAGGGAGAGCAAGGTATTTGGCACATAAACATCCTCCCCCCCCCCACCCATAAGAGGCCCCTTTGCAGGCTCTGTCATGTGAAAACATTCACACACACATACTCATTCCTCCTTGGCTTTCTCTGTTATGGAGGGGAGAGATAAGCAGTGATATTTACTCGCAGAACCCCTGGCAATCTCTGGAGGAAGCCTGGTTGAGAAACACTGCTTTATGCTATACAATACACACAAACTCCCAACACACAGCACACTTGTTCAGCCAATGGGAAGTGACTGGTTCCTTGAGGACATGGAGGAAAATAATTTTCCTTCCCTTGAGGGATATATATATATATATATAAAAGTCTTCTATAGACAAAATGTTTTTTAGGAAGAGGGAAGGACTTGGATCTTATTCTGTTTAAGGATACATGAAGCTCATGCATACCAGAACTTACTAAAACAGGTATTATTAAGCCATTTATTGTCTGAACAGTCACAGTAATATTGTTAGAAACAAAGAAAGTGGACAAAAACAGCAGGAGAGAGAAGCTAAGAGTAGACTTCAGAACACAGCCCATTCTTGTGACTCTTATAGCGGTCAATATCCAGAATTGGCATGAGTTTTGTAGTCATTTTTCAAAGCTTGATGTTATAGCAGAAAATTCTAATTTTCTTTATACCTATGAACTGAACACTTTAATCAAATTAGATAAGGAAACAAAGGATCACCTTTCTTTTTAAGTAGCACGGTTTAAGACTCACCTTATTTTTAAAAAGATGCTATTATTCAAATCATGTTTTTTTAAAAATCAGATGTACCTCTCAATACAACCTAGTTTTTATACATAAAGTGACATGATACTCAATAGACCATTTTTTAAACATTTCTTCAAACGAACAAAAAAAATAGATAAAGGGTTCACTGCATATAGAAAGCTCTGCAAAGATTTTGAAGCTAGTCACTAATAATGGTATGTGAGAACAAATTCAAATTTGGAATCCCAAAGTACTCCACCATTAGGCACTGAGTTCCAAAATCTAGAAAAGCCATCTGCAGAAAGTTAGCAGCTGATGCTATGCACAACTATCAGAACTCAGAGCTGGAGATATCAGGCCATTGTAATCAATAGTATATTCATCCAAATCTAGGCAATCTGTTTGTTTTGTCAGTATATTTACAGATATGCATGCACTTTTACGGGCATTAAGAATCACTATTAGGTTGGAAAAATCTTGCCCAATTAAGCAAGCACACATCAAACTGTTTTGCTTCTACAAAAACCCAACATCTAGAAACCAAATACTTCTGAAGACAATACACTGTCCTAGTTTTAACTATTCTGATTGCTTTAATTTTGACATCTTTGTGTCACCTAAATGGTTACTTTTCATATCAACAATCACTTCTAAAAGCCTGCAAGACATAACATGTTCTGTTTGACAAAATACTAGTTAATGGGGGGGGGGAGTGCATTAAAACCAATATAGGACTAAATCAGAAAATTAAGTAGCAAAATGCAAAATTTAGTTCAGATATTATGGCCAATAGATTAAATAATAATTGTTCTTATAAAAGTGCTCTTTTAAAGCAAGTCGTTTTGGTGAATAAAGTGATTAAAAAGAACAGACACTGGATACTGGTCTACAATGAACAACTGCCAATAAACTGTTAAAGTTAAAATGTTTAAATTCAAACAGTCATTTTTGTTCCAGTAAGAGGCTTAGAAAATAACAGCCTGACTTTAAATCATCATCATCATCATCATCATCATCAATTAAAAAACAAGAGTGGTTTCCTTTTTTAAAGTCTTTTGATTTAAACCAAGTTTTAAACCATAGTATAAACCAACCTGGCTTAAACCAGCCAACCCTACATTCAAAATACATAGTACTTTCACAATCAAGGGGGCTGCTCATCTTTCATCTTAAACAGCATCAGGCATCGTTCTGAAACACAGCATGTATCAAGACACACTTAACCTGTTTAGTGCAAATGGTAACACACAGCTTTTAAAACAATCTTAGGAATTTTACAAAGTGTGTCACTATACCATCTCTTAGTTATAACTGACAATTCAGCTTGGAATGCAGAAACAGTTTTATCCATTCTGTTCCTTATGTAACTATTAAGATAGCAAAACTCCAAAATAGACAGATATCAACTCAATAAATACAAATGTAAGAGACTACTAGCTCTAATAGCCAAATAATGTTTCCCTCTCTCCCTTTCACCACACTCCAGGCACACTACATCCCTGAGCAGATTTCTAGAAGGTGGGACCAGAAGGTTGAAGGAGAAAGGAAAGGAAGTTTAAAAAAAAAAAAAAACTACCTGACCCTAGATGTAATCCTGAGACGGCAATGCACTTGCCACTTTGAAAGAAAAAAAAAATCGTAAAACAAGATCTCCTTGCAGATGAAAGAGCATGGAATTCAAAGTAAGTCACTTAAAAAAAAAATCAACATTTTCTGAACAGTGTATGGTGAAATCAAAACTCAAAAAGAAATTTAGAACTTACCTCGAACGCTGGAGACTTCGGGGAGAAGCAGGTTCATGACCTTGTTGTTTATCAGCAATCACTGGCTGCTGAGATGCTGACTGTGAAACTGGTCCTTGTTTAACACCTGAAGTAGTAACCTGAAAGTTCCAAACCTAATTAATTTCTGTTTCATTAAAAATAAACTGATGTCCCTATCAAGCAGGATCAAAACCAGGATGTTTCTTGTATTTACTTGCATATGACGTTTTTGAAGTAAAAAACAAGAGAAGAATACAGAAATCAATACTCAGAATGTATGCAGCACTTCGCATATTCTTAACTTGTTGCACAAGCATTATCTGAATACACACTGCATCAGTAATCTCTGTAAATAAAAGAAATGCTTCTAACAACTCTGTAAGTGGGCCAGAGCTATTAGGCTGAAATAAGGCCAACACTATCTGCTGAGTTCAGGACTAAGATCTGAATAAAGACTACTGGTTCATACAATCACAGAGCCATTCTTTCACAGTGATGGTGATAAGATTTTGCCATCATTTCCTATCTTACTTCCTCACTGTGTCAAAAGCAGATGGGATTTTTTAAAAGTCCTCCTGCTGACTCTAAAGAAAGGAAAAATAGTCTGTTAGGCCTAGAATTGGCAGTTTGGGACCCTTTCTTTGAAGTAACGGGAGAATTAGGGATTTTACAATCCTGCAGAATATTCATCTACATCCAAATGCCCTATTTTGCCCCCCCCCTGCACTACTGGATGTTCAAATGCATGAAGCCTTTTGTAGGTGTACTGGGGAGAAGAATCCAGCAGGGTCAGGACATGGGAGAGAGCCTTCTCGGTGGCTGCTCCCTGATTGTGAAACTCCCTCTCATGAGAGACTTGGTTGCCCTCCTCTCTCCTTTCTTTTTGCCAGCAGGCAAAGGCCCTTTTATTCAGGCAGGCAGGCCTTTGGCTTGTAACTTATGTAACAGAGAAAGGGTTTTTGGTGGGCTTGTGTTTTTATCTTGTTTCTACCTTTTTTAAACTATGCGTTTAACTTTTTTATTATGGCTGGTGTTTTTATACTGTCTTAATCTCCTGTTTTTAACTGAACTCTATTTTAATTATTTTTAAACTTTTGTATAAATAATGTTTTAACCATATCCTTCTCTAAATGCTTGGCTCCTGTATGGAGAAAGGTGGAATATAGATCAAACAAACAAGCAAAATAAGAGCACATATTTAAAACCATTTGAAGGAAACTGTCAAACAGAAGACTGAGATTTTTATGCCTTTAGTCTCTAATTTGATAGATGAAACTCTGAAAAAATATTTTAAAATATTTAAAATATTCAAATGCTAGAGTCTCAAAGCTTGTGTTAACATTCACTAGAAACACAGTATCGCTACTAACATTTACTAGAAACACAGTATCATTAAAATCTTACCTTTGGCTGTGATGATACAGGGGGTGTATTTATCAAAGGTTTTAGAGGAACTGTGTTAGTCTGAGGCGTGCTTATCCTTGGAGATACATATGACCTTGGTGATGAGGCATCCGATGTTAAAGACATTGGGGACTGATTAGATGGCTGAGCTGTGAATAAGACCATTACAGTTTTATAAAATCTTAATGAAGCAGCATAAACATTTTAAAAAATACTTTTATGGAATGAAGTCAGAAAGAAATAAGAAGGGGTAAGTGGGATGACCTATGACTGAGGAGTAAGCCAAAAGACTCTAAGCAGATGACACTAGCTGAGATACTAAAGGTTTCAAAAGAAGAGACAAAATACACAGCATCAGCAAAACAGAATAATTTGTTTTAGAGTACTATTATTGTTTGTGAAAGCTGGGTGCTAAAAAGTTTAAATGTTGTGGACTATCTTAAAGTACCCACAGGGGTTAGACCCAAATAGCATCTTCACTGTTGCAATGCTTTTGCATAAAATGTTTCACTCTGCACAATGTAAATTGGATCCCGTGTATAAGCCAACTATATGTATAAACAGAATCTGTATAAACGGATATTTATTTATCCAAGTGACAGCAGTGCCAAAATGGAGTCAGTACATTAGTAAGGACAGGTTGCTTATCTGTAACTATAGTTCTTTGAGTGGCCATCTGTGAATTCACACAATGGGTTATCTGCGCCTATGCACAGCACTGTTTGGAACCTTCTGGAATTGCCACATAAGCATTTTGGCGGTAGCCCCGCCCACCCTCTCCCCTACCCTACTTAAGGGCCCTTCCCATCTAAATGCCTCATTCCATGAACGCTGCTACAGCAGCAACCAACAGAGCCAAGGAACACAAGACAAGAGGAGAAGATGGGCAGGTTTGTGTGAATTCACAGAAGACCACTCAAAGAACTACAGTTACAGGTAAGCAACCTGTTCTTCTTCTTGGTGGTCTCTGTGAATCCACACAGTAGGGAGACTAGCAACCTACAGAAAGCAGGTGGTGTCCTACAGAAACCCAACATAGGGTTCCCCAATGTAGCACCCAGTCCAGCACACCAAATAAAAGACTGACATGTGACATTGTGCAAACAAACATGTGTATTAAAACAGAACTGTGAAAGGCAGAGAAAATATGCCCCAAACGGGGAACAAACAGCGAGATATTAAGACACTGAGGAGAAAAGAACTGCCCTCCCCAGGGAATTGTCAGTAGCAGATCTAGTGTCCACTCTGTAATGGGAAATGAAAGTAGACCAGGTCACCGCATGACATATGTCCTGCAATGGCACCCCAGTAACAAAAGCTGTAGATGCAGCTGTTGCCCTAGTTGAATGGTTGTATACAGATTAAGGAGGGTGCTGACCAGCAAACTTGTAAGTGGCATTGATTGATAGGGCCACCCACTTGGAAAATCTCTTGACTGGAGACAGGAAGTCTCTTCCTCCTACCCTTGTAGCAGATGAACAACTGGACCAATTTCCTGAAGGCAGATGTCCTGTCGACGTAAAAGGCTAGTGCCCGTTGTACGTCAAGGCAGTGCAATGAGCCCTCCATGTCCGAAGCTGGGTTTCTGAAGAAAGCAGGTAGGATAATGTCCTGATTGAGATGGAAGAAAGGGATCACTTTCAATAAGAAAGTGACATCTGGTCTCAGAACTACTTTGTCCCTGTGGAATCGGACATAAGGAGGGTCAGATCTCAACACACAAAATTCACTAGCCCGCCTAGCAGAGGTGACAGCAACTAGGAAGGCAGTTTTAACAGTGAGCCACTTCAGATCATAAGAGGCAAGAGGTTCAAATGGAGACTTCACCAGAGAGGAAAGAACCAGGGACAAGTTCCATCATGGCACTGGTCCAGAAACTGGAGGATGAAAATTCTTGTAGCCCTTTAAGAAGCATTTAATAACAATATTCTACAGCCACTGCCCGCACAACCTGCTCACCTATAAGTTTAGGACTACAGATCAATTCTGAGAATGGGGGATACAAAACTTGACTGTTCCAAAATATCATGCTGCATTTGCAAAAGCATTATTTAATGTAATCCCCGATGCCGTACTAGAGGGTCGGTATCAGTGAATTCCCTACAAGGATCACACGTACCCTTGTGGAGAGGGTCTTGTATGAGTCTGCAACTCATGTCCTTTTCTATTGTCTCCCCTCTCTGGCTTTTCTTCACAAATGAAGATTCAGGAAGGAGACTTAACAAGCTACTAACCACAGGAGGCAGGAGTGTCATGTCACACATGAAAAAGAGTACAGTCCTGCCAAAAGCTGCCTTCGCCTGAGATCTCATGTCAAATCTGTAGTGATGGATTAATGTTGATGGCTGAGACCAGGTAGCAGTTCTACAAATTGCACACAGAGGGATTCCTCTGAAGAATGCTGCTGAAGTCGCTATTTGTTCTAGTCAAATGGGATCTCACATGGACTGGAAGTTGCTTACCCACAAGTTCATCAACTAGCTCATCATCAGCTACCACCAAAATGTTTGCATTCCCACTCTAAGAAGGTTCTGAATGTTGCACTGCATAGGCACAAATAGCCCATTTGTGTGAGTCACAGAGACCACAAAAAGAAAACTGAGGTTTAGCACAAATAACTGAAGACTTATTAGAAAAACCTGAACAGTCAAGCTGCATGTACAACAGAATAGGCTGTAGTCCCCTCTTCAACAATGAATAAAACAGCAAACAGAAATGTATTTCTATCTCCAGGTGCAAATATATTATTTCCAATCAGCACATCACAAAGACACAGTTCAAAAACTGAACTCCAACATACACCATCCATGATACCTTTCATGTTTCTGAGACTGACAACCCCAAACAATAAATTTCCATCAGAATGATCTTGTGCTCATGACTGACTATGGAATTCTCAAAGTCTCCACTGTGTTTTAATTACTGTAGCACACACAGCAGAAGATCTCTAAATGGTCTGTTCTGCTTATCCAGAGGTAAATACACATCCTTAACCAGTTTATCATTAGCTATATTATTATTACAATATATTCACGTACTGAATGTGGACACTGAACAGAAGTAATAAGAAGATAAAAAGTATGTTCATACATGTAGGTTAGCCTAACAGAATGTACCTGGCGTAATTTTTTTGGCTTCAGTTAGTGAACAGTAAGAGGTTTACTGAATGAACAGACAACTTCACAAATTCCACAATGAATTTCAGACTTTGGTCTGACATTTATATGCCACACTGGCTTATATAAGCATCTAGATTCATCAGATACCAGCAGCCCACCACCACCGAACCCTAAATGGGATATTCTAGATTGCAACAAGAAACTTTCAAAATACCTTGTGTGGAAAGCTGTGCTGCTTGAGAAATCAGGGAAGTTATATTAAAAGCAGATGGTCCAGCAGTGAGAATTTTATGGAGTATAGACTGCAGAGAAGCTTGCGTCACAGCAGCTGTAAGAACTAATGATATATTAAGATTATCAATCTCATTCTCTGAGTCTGAAGCAACACTATATTGTGTATCCATTCATCTTTAAAAAGAAAAAGCAGCCAATATAACATCACCACACAGAATTACTCAATACACCAACCATTTCACTCTTTCTTCCTCTCCTTATGCCACCTTTAGTGCAGTTCAGTTAATAGATTCTGCTCTGGAAAAAGCTAAATATGAAGGTGCCCAGGAAGCCAATGGAAGGGACCTTGCTCTGTTTCCCTCTATATCATCTATGACATACTGTTTCAGAAATAACTTGCTCAAACTAATATATCAGCAATTAGGTGGTCAGAATAAAACAAACACTTTGGCAAATTTCCTGTTCAATGAGAGGACTGCTGGCAAGCAAAGGAGGCAGCAATAACATCCCAGTAGCCATTCCTATCATATGAGGGGTGGGGAGACAGCTGTGTCTGTGTGCTCACTAGGTAAATGGGGACCTGCTTGCATAAGAGGGCACTGGATATCTCCTTATGCTAGTATGTGAAGAACACAACCACCAGTTTAACCACAAGTTTTGCTAGAGTAAATCCCCCAAATGATTCCAGCTATTACAACCCCACCCAAATGCATAGATCTCAATGTCAATTAGTATGTTGGGCATTTGCTATTGTTGAAAATCGAGTTCTGGATTCAGCTGGTCCTTTAGGCCATGCACAATGATCCGTGCATACAGGGTAAGGAAGTTGCTAAAAGAAAATATGTTGTGCCTACAATATGTTTTAGTCCTCTGAGTTCATGTGTCTGGAAGTAAGTTCTACTGAATTAAGTGAGACTTACAATAGACACAGAAAATTTGGACTTAATATTGCATTTTCCCCTCAACTTAACATACAGGTTTGTCAATTTGGAGATGAACTAGCACACAAATAAGTTCTTTTGACATACAGTAGGATCCCTATATCCACTGGGGATTGGCTCTGGAGGGCCCGTGGATACTGAAAACCGTGGATAATAGTGAACACCATTGAAAATAATGGGAGTTCCAGTTTAAAATACCATAGAGTTGCCTTGGAGGACCTAGAAAATGGCTAGAAAGGACACATTTTCTGGGTAAACTCTATGGTAGGTGTGCTGTTTTGTGTCTCGTAGATAACTGAAGCAGAGGATAATGAATCAGTGGATAAGGGGCTCCTACTGTATTTGGTTCTACAGGATCCTTATCACTATTCTTATCTATTAAGATATAAGTGCAATTGCATTCACTAGGATTTCCTTGCAGATAACTGAGCATAGCCTAATATACTTTTACAAATAAAATTGTAACATTTTTATAAACTCTCACTATCTGAAATGCAATGCAAATAGCTCTGTTTGATAACACAACTTCCATTAAAATAAACACAAACAACACATGGCATAAGTAGACTGAACAGAGTACAATGTGTAACTCACAGTAACAAGCTAGTCTTTGCCACATCCAAAATAAAGGGCAGAGCTAAACACTATAAGGTAATGCTGAAGTTTCCAGCCTGTTTCCCTTGTAACACTAATGCAGGGAAAGGGTATTTGCAGGGGGAAATCAGAAAGCAGTGTTTAATCCTTCCTCTTGCTCAATTCTCCCTACCCCTCCCACAGGTTATTTTTAACTCCTATTTCCCAGTTGCTCTCTATGACTGTCAGGAAGCCAGAAGAGAAAAAGAGCAGAGGTGGTATTTCCAAGGAAATCAGCAGATAGGAATAGGACTATGCATCCTAACTCAATTGCTACTTTTCACTTAGATAGCTAACCTCCCCACTCCACTTCACAAATGTGGTTTTCGCCATATGCTTGCAAACATAACATTAGGCAGTGAGTACAACATAAAATAATTTAGTTAAACTGGCACTTAGACTCAACTTTGTTTTACAAGTCTCTTGTATGGTGATTTACTAAATTTGATTCAATCTTTTAAAAACTGTACTCATATAGAAAGCTTTGGCCACTTTGCTTAATAATATTTTTATATGTCAGTAAAGATAATTTATCTTACCTTCATTTATTTTGGATATATCTACACTAGAATTGTTCAGCTGCAAGGTGGCTTGAAGAGCAGGTAGTAATTGTCGAAGGAGGTTTGGATCCTGAAGAAGTGGAGGAATTGGTGACTGTGAGACAGGTGAAACAGGGACTGCGGCGGCAGATGAAGTCGGTACACAAGCTGGATTCAGCCCAGAAGCAGATGATGTGGAAGGTGTTGTGCATGAGTGGGATACAGACTTGTCCATAGACACAGATTCTGAAATAAACAAAGCTTTGTGTTACCTCTTTTTTAATACAATCAATTCACTTACTTTCATTAATAGTAAATTACATTTTTAGTACAAGACTCACAAGTGCCAGGTTGTTCTACCTCCCAAGTTTATTTTTAAAATAACTTGTTTTTATAATTTCCATTACTGCCTGCTTATCAATCCAAATACCTAATAAGATAAAGTAATATCAGAGTGCAATTTTAGCTGAAGATTAAAAAAACAAACATTAGAAACATAAACAGCATTTAATAACACAACTAAAGCAAATGGCATTTATTAATGGTACAGAATATCTTTTTAAAAGATCTTTGCTAATTTGGAAAGTATAAACAATAACATCTGAAAATGAAAACTATGAACAGTGTCTCTCCTCTGGCTTTTCTTCGCAAACGAAGATTCAGGAAAGACTCATCCTGCACTTTCTGCAAGTGCGCTGATGACTAAAAAGGCCAATCCGAGATAAACAAGTCCAGTTGCAGAAAGAACAGCAGCAGGTCTCCTTGGGTGATGCTTCCGGGTTGTGATTCTTTCTGTGTTGTCGTTTCTCTTCAAGACATGTTCGGCGTGAGTTCTCAAATAAGGCTGCAGCATTGTGGATAGTGCATCTCCATGCCTCCCCATGTGAGGCCAGGGCGGACCATTGTTGGTGATCAATTTGGCCGAGCCTGAGATGTTGTTTCAGGGAGTCCCTGTATCACTTTTTTGGCGCGCCCCTCTTACGCTGACCCACGGCGAGTTCACCGTAGAGTACTATTTTTGGGAGGCGATGGTCCTTCATCCTAGAAACGTGCCCTGCTCAGCACAGCTGTGTTCTCAATATCATGGCCTCAATGCTGGTGATCCCTGCTTGCTCAAGGACAGCAACATTCATCACATAGTCAGTCCAGTGTAGTAATAAAACAAAAGCCTCATTATTTTTAAGAAGGGTACACTACAGCATTATCATACATAAACTTATTTAAAGTCCAAGTTCAGAAAATAAGTATGCCATCCTCATAATATATTTAATCAGCAACACAAGGAAATAGGTATTTGTTACATTTTATACTGTTCTACTACTTTTAGAAACATTATTTGTAGATAATTAACTGTCCATTTTTGTTAGAAATAGCTTGCTGTATCATAGTAAACGTTTATTACTGACACAGAGCAACTCCATTTAGCTCTTCAATCAATACCTGAAAGATTCAGATTGTTTCTGAACTTTCACTTGAGCTTCTTGTTATTCAGAAAGCGCCCAGCCTTTGAGCAGTTCTGTGGATATTCGGGGACTATGGGGCGGAGGGGAGCAAAGGGAATTCAATCTGCCAATATTATCTATTCTGCTAAGAGATACAACTGTTGGACACAACTGACAAACTGGCTGCAACATATTCATTTTAGTATCTGCCTTACAGCATTACTCATCATTCTGAAAGAGAGTACAGTAGGACCCCTGTATCCTCTGGGGATTGGTTCTGGGGGCCCTCGTTGAACGCCATTGAAAATAATGGGACTTCTGGTTTAAAATACCACAGAGTTGCCTTGAAGGACCTAGAAAATGGCAAGAGATGACAAATTTTCTAGGAAGACTCTATGGTAGGTGTGCTGTTTTGTATCCCATGGATACCTGAATCAGTGGATACGGGGGTCCTACTGTATAGCCTTTTCCAACCCGGTGGACTGTTTTACAAGTTTTAATTCATTTGCCTCTAACATTTTCATGTTGTTTTTCCTAAATTCAGGCCTTAAAAAAAGAACTGAAGGAATTATCCCTCCCACTTTTTCCAGATCTTTAAACCTCTATGAAAAATCAAGCAAGCACATGGGGCTAGCAAAACATTGGAATCATTTCAGAAAACATTTACGTCTCTAATTGCAACTTTATCCATTATTGGACTGAAAGATTAAAAATTGAAGAGTAAAAAAATTGAGTAAACTATCACAATACAGAGCTCTTCACTTGTTTAATGTTCTGTTACTCTTCAAAAAAAAAAAAAACCATGGGAGGTAACTTCCTATTGTCTCTCAATAGCATGTGTCAAGGTATAACACGGGGTGAGGCAACGGTACATGCAGTTGCATCAAGAACTTTTGTCAGGAGCATAAAATCTTCAAACAGCTAATTTTAGCAAGTGCCATTACCACATATTTGCATTTTTACTGATGCATATTTTGCCTTTTGCACATGCCTAGAGAGCAAATAATATCCAACTAAAAACAGTAAGAGTTAATGAAAAGAAATAGCAGATGAAAACCAACAAGTTGATAGATAAGACACTTTAAAGCAGGCATTCAATTAAGGAGGACTTTATTTAGCATCTAACACAGTAATGAAAGTGTGTGGCTAATGTGGCAGTTTCAGAATTTGGTCAACAGTAGTGACAAATCCCTCTCATTGGCAGTCACTCAATTTTGAAACATGGCAGGAGAAAGTTTCTGGAAATTTATGAAAATTATGTACTGTATATAAATGGACATTTTGTTTAGACATACATTTAATGCTAATCTATTCCATTTGCTAGTACAGTTGTCCCTTCACATTCGCGGGGGTTAGGTTCCGCAGACCCCCGCGAATGTGAAAATTCCGCGAATAATGACAGCCCTCCACCCGCCCTCCCCAAGCAACACCGAGGCCTCCGGAGGCCTCGCAGTCGCTTTTCCCTGCCGCCCCCACCCTCCCCAAGCGACCCCCGAGGCCTCCGGAGGCCTCGCGGTCGCTTCTCCCTGCCGCCCCCGCCCTCCCCAAGCAACCCCGAGGCCTCCGGAGGCCTCGCGGTCGCTTTTCCCTGCCGCCCCCCGCCCTCCCCAAGCGACCCCCGAGGCCTCCGGAGGCCTCGCGGTCGCTTTTCCCTGCCGCCCCCCGCCCTCCCCAAGCGACCCCCGAGGCCTCCGGAGGCCTCGCGGTCGCTTCTCCCTGCCGCCCCCCGCCCTCCCCAAGCGACCCCCGAGGCCTCCGGAGGCCTCGCGGTCGCTTCTCCCTGCCGCCCCCCGCCCTCCCCAAGCGACCCCCGAGGCCTCCGGAGGCCTCGCGGTCGCTTTTCCCTGCCGCCCCCCGCCCTCCCCAAGCGACCCCCGAGGCCTCCGGAGGCCTCGCGGTCGCTTTTCCCTGCCGCCCCCCGCCCTCCCCAAGCGACCCCCGAGGCCTCCGGAGGCCTCGCGGTCGCTTTTCCCTGCCGCCCCCCGCCCTCCCCAAGCGACCCCCGAGGCCTCCGGAGGCCTCGCGGTCGCTTTTCCCTGCCGCCCCCCGCCCTCCCCAAGCGACCCCCGAGGCCTCCGGAGGCCTCGCGGTCGCTTTTCCCTGCCGCCCCCCGCCCTCCCCAAGCGACCCCCGAGGCCTCCGGAGGCCTCGCGGTCGCTTTTCCCTGCCGCCCCCCGCCCTCCCCAAGCGACCCCCGAGGCCTCCGGAGGCCTCGCGGTCGCTTTTCCCTGCCGCCCCCCGCCCTCCCCAAGCGACCCCCGAGGCCTCCGGAGGCCTCGCGGTCGCTTCTGCCTGCCGCCCCCCGCCCTCCCCAAGCGACCCCCGAGGCCTCCGGAGGCCTCGCGGTCGCTTCTGCCTGCCGCCCCCCGCCCTCCCCAAGCGACCCCGAGGCCTCCGGAGGCCTCGCGGTCGCTTCTGCCTGCCGCCCCCCGCCCTCCCCAAGCGACCCCGAGGCCTCCGGAGGCCTCGCGGTCGCTTCTGCCTGCCTCCCCCCGCCCTCCCCAAGCGACCCCCGAGGCCTCCGGAGGCCTCGCGGTCGCTTTTCCCTGCCTCCCCCCGCCCTCCCCAAGCGACCCCCGTGGCCTCCGGAGGCCTCGCGGTCGCTTTTCCCTGCCGCCCCCCGCCCTCCCCAAGCGACCCCCGAGGCCTCCGGAGGCCTCGCGGTCGCTTCTCCCTGCCGCCCCCGCCCTCCCCAAGCGACCCCCGAGGCCTCCGGAGGCCTCGCGGTCGCGTCTCCCTGCCGCCCCCCGCCCTCCCCAAGCGACCCCCGAGGCCTCCGGAGGCCTCGCGGTCGCTTCTGCCTGCCGCCCCCCGCCCTCCCCAAGCGACCCCCGAGGCCTCCGGAGGCCTCGCGGTCGCTTCTGCCTGCCGCCCCCCGCCCTCCCCAAGCGACCCCGAGGCCTCCGGAGGCCTCGCGGTCGCTTTTCCCTGCCGCCCCCCGCCCTCCCCAAGCGACCCCCGAGGCCTCCGGAGGCCTCGCGGTCGCTTCTGCCTGCCGCCCCCCGCCCTCCCCAAGCGACCCCCGAGGCCTCCGGAGGCCTCGCGGTCGCTTCTGCCTGCCGCCCCCCGCCCTCCCCAAGCGACCCCCGAGGCCTCCGGAGGCCTCGCGGTCGCTTCTGCCTGCCGCCCCCCGCCCTCCCCAAGCGACCCCCGAGGCCTCCGGAGGCCTCGGGGTCGCTTTTCCCTGCCGCCCCCCGCCCTCCCCAAGCGACCCCCGAGGCCTCTGGAGGCCTCGCGGTCGCTTTTCCCTGCCGCCCCCCGCCCTCCCCAAGCGACCCCCGAGGCCTCCAGAGGCCTCGCGGTCGCTTTTCCCTGCCGCCCCCCGCCCTCCCCAAGCGACCCCCGAGGCCTCCGGAGGCCTCGCGGTCGCTTCTGCCTGCCGCCCCCCGCCCTCCCCAAGCGACCCCCGAGGCCTCCGGAGGCCTCGCGGTCGCTTCTGCCTGCCGCCCCCCGCCCTCCCCAAGCGACCCCCGAGGCCTCCGGAGGCCTCGCGGTCGCTTCTGCCTGCCGCCCCCCGCCCTCCCCAAGCGACCCCCGAGGCCTCCGGAGGCCTCGCGGTCGCTTTTCCCTGCCGCCCCCCGCCCTCCCCAAGCGACCCCCGAGGCCTCCGGAGGCCTCGCGGTCGCTTTTCCCTGCCGCCCCCCGCCCTCCCCAAGCGACCCCCGAGGCCTCCGGAGGCCTCGCGGTCGCTTCTGCCTGCCGCCCCCCGCCCTCCCCAAGCGACCCCCGAGGCCTCCGGAGGCCTCGCGGTCGCTTTTCCCTGCCGCCCCCCGCCCTCCCCAAGCGACCCCCGAGGCCTCCGGAGGCCTCGCGGTCGCTTTTCCCTGCCGCCCCCCGCCCTCCCCAAGCGACCCCCGAGGCCTCCGGAGGCCTCGCGGTCGCTTTTCCCTGCCGCCCCCCGCCCTCCCCAAGCGACCCCCGAGGCCTCCGGAGGCCCCGTTGTCGCTCCCCTCACCACTTTCCCTGGACTCCCCTGCCTCCCTGGCCCTCCCCACTCCCTCCTCAGGCCTTCATGGGGCCTCCGGAGCGCCTCCGGGGGCCCCATGAAGGCCTCCCCAGCCCTCCCCACCCCCTTCCCAGGGTTTTCACGGGGCCTCCGGAGGCCCCTGTCGCGGTTTTGGGGGGGCCCGCGGGGGCTCTCCCAAAACCGCGAATAATCAAAACCGCGAATGTTAAGTTCGCGAAAGTGGAGGGACAACTGTATAGTGAGAAAAGGAAGTTAACAAAGAAGAAAACAATACTTCATTCTGTGTCCCAGTTCAGACAACACAATAAAGCCAGAGAAGCATGTGAATTCTGGTTTGTCACATACAATCAGTCCTGCTTGAGCAGCAGCAGCAACTAAATACAATACCTGGTTCTGTTTACTGTGTCAGCTGAACACGGGTACTTTCTTTTCTCTGGACTGAGAAACCAATTTAAAGCAAACACTGGCTTTTTTGTTTCTCTCTTTAACTGGGAAAGAAATAAACCAGGAATTTAAAAGCACATGTTCAGATGACATAATAAACCATGAAGGCAAAACTCTGACTTATTTACCTGCTGATGCTGCAAGCATAAGTATTAACCACTGCACACCAGGCAAATCTCCTTATAGACCCTTGCCTTATTGTATTGTCTCCGTATCATGATTTCAAAAGTATCCACCAGTGTCTTCCTATAGACACCTTTCCCTAAAACTAAGGAGCCCACAGCCTATTAAAACAGAAGTAGAAACAACATATTATAAGATTCAAAGATAGAAAAATAGAACTCAATCTGGCTCAACCTGATTTCCTGGCTCCTCATTCCACCACAGGTTCAATAACTGCTAGTACCACTCCTGATGGTCAAAGGGCTCTTTGAAACAGTATCTGATTGGGCACAGGAAATAAGGAACCAGAAAGTTGGGGAAATCAGAAGAATTTAGTTGCACCGCTGTGCACATGTCAGTTCCAATGAGATCTTTGGGTTTCAGACAAAAGATGACAAAAAAATAATTCAACAATAAAGGGGAACATATAAGCACATTTTGAAGTAGTAGTAAATTCATGATTAAAAATTACATATTCCAATTAGCTCAACAACATGAAAGAAGAACAACTGTAAATAGTAGTATTTAGCTGACAAACCTTTTCTCTCTGTTTTCTGTGAAGGGATAGAAGAGGTGGGTGTAGGCAGTTTTGATAAGGAAGATGCTCCATTTGCATCAAACGATTTCTTTGGCTGGTGATCAGACTGTAGAGGAAATGGGCTAGGAGGAACAGAACTTGGGGTAGCAGATGGATGTACCACTGTTTTGATGGGATGTTGTACTGGATTAGAACTACTGTGAGTCTCTGTTCTTGGCAGTCTGTAGTCTCTGTCATTGTGTCTGCTTGTCTGAGACAAAATATTCTGTGGAAGCATATTAGCGGCATCACTGGAATGCTTCTCTTCCACTTTTATGTTGCAACAAGAAACAGAAAAGAACAAGTTAGAGCTCTAATACTAAACAATTGCCAATATCATTCCAATAAAACCTTTTCCATCTAGCTTCAACTGAAAAATGACATATTATCTAAAAAAAGTATTTCAATGTTGCAATGCTTTCCACCAAAATGAACTTTTCTAGCATCCCTACATTCTCAAAAACATCTAGCATCCCCATATATTCAAGTCAGAGTTTCAATGCAGGATTCAACAGGATTCAATATTTTTTAACAGCATCTAAGTACAGAAGTTAATGGCAAACCACAAAATTCAAGTATATAACCTTTGAGAAGTCAATATAATTTGTGCTCTAACTTAACATACACTGCCACTACTATGACAACAACACAAATGCAGTAAAGACCCATAGGGCTTTAAAAAAATTCGTCTTCAGTGTACTTAATGAGGCTAAGATTATGCTAGCAATTCGCAGAATATGAAGTAGACAAAATTATATGAAAAATCTAAAATGGGCAGTAGAAAATAACAAAATCCAGGGTATCATACAATTAATTGTTATAATAAATCACAACAGCTTTTGGCATCTATACAATAATCAGAGTACACCAAAGATTAGGAAACAAAAAAGGACTGATGTATTTGCAATGCTTGTCTGAAGTGAAAGTACTGAGGAATGGGGAATGAAAATGGGCAGCAACAATTTGATTTATAAAAACATACATACTTCCACTAGAAAACCCACTAGCAGCAGTTGCCTGCATCACCTCTCTTCTGTAGTCTCTGTCTTTTGGGAAACTGTTGACAGACATTTTACTTGCTTCTTTTTGCCTCTGTTCTCTAGAGTGGGGGGAAAAGCAAACAGTTAAAATCATGCCAGAAGTACCATGTTACATTAAACCCATGATACTAAATAATTACCTTTCAAGCCATTCTTTTGGTTTTTCCCACTGTGAAACTTCTGTTCTGCAATTATAGTAATACTTTTTGCCAGAAGAACTAATGTGTTCCGACCAGTCATCTGTAGAATCATAAGACTTGATGGGGGGGAAAATAACAATGATGGAAACAACTCAACAGATTACACAAATATTATATTCTTAATTTTCAACATTAATGTACATTTCACTGGAAATAATATCTTCAAAACAATTTAGTAGACTAGAATGCGCATATCGTGTGTGTTAACACCTTCATAATAAGTTCAGAATAATATGTGAGATTGCAACATCATGCAATATACATAAATCGCTCACATAATGTTTAGAACTCAATACTGAATTTAATAAACAAAGTAAGTTTCCTGGAAGACATCATGAAGAATCTTGTTTTAAAGAGATCGAAGGAGGAGGAGATTTATTGTAAGCCTGAGGGCAGGGAACTGTTAAATTAACCATTTGTAAGCCACTCTGATAGCCTTTGTGGCTGAAGAGCGGGATATAAATACAATAAATAAATAATAAATACCCACCTCTCCCTGTGGACTGAGGCAGGTAACAACAAATAACAACACATATAAAACCATATACATACTAAAATCCACCAAAAAGTACTTTAAAAACATAATTTAAAAATAATCTAGATAGGCCTGCCAGAAGAGACTGGTCTTTACTGTTGATTTAAACTCCAAACTGACAGGTGTATTAACACCAACTAGACAGGACTTCAACT
This sequence comes from Gambelia wislizenii, assembly GCA_030847615.1. Taxonomy (NCBI): domain Eukaryota; kingdom Metazoa; phylum Chordata; class Lepidosauria; order Squamata; family Crotaphytidae; genus Gambelia; species Gambelia wislizenii. The sequence goes on along the minus strand of JAUMIR010000006.1, from coordinate 134,889,217 downwards.
TCTGAAATGTGCAGACATTATCTATATAATAACACATTAACGTTAAAAGAATTGGTAAATTCAACACCAATACTTACTGCATCAGATGTTTTGCTTGGATTATTGCTAGGATTAGAAGAGTGTGAATTTGAGCTATGAAGAGCACTGTGGTTGTGAGAATTTTCCTGCGGAGAATAACTGGTCCCTGGGGGGGAAAGCCATGTATTAATTTTCGTAATCTTCTGCCCACATCATGAACTAACACAACCATGAGTAACTTTCAAGGGAAGGAGGATTACCTAAATATAAGCCATGGAATTCTACAAAAGACCCAAGAAAGTAGTTGTTATGACTAGTATATCTGGACCATGGTATTTAGAATACAAATATATACATTTATATGTCAGTAAGTAACAGTGGACTCAACAAAACTGTCTTCCAAGTTGACATGCGTAGGAATGCAATGCAAGACACTAATATTTCACATAAGAACAGGTGAGGTTACTTAAGAGGATTGCACAAAAGGCCATTTGAATATGTAAACAATGACGTGCACTACATACATAGTACAAAAAAGGACCGGTTGCTTACCTGTAACTGTAGATCTCCGAGTGGTATCTGTCAATTCACAAAAATGTGTTATCTCCACCTGCACAGTGCATCATTTGGAACCGTCTACAGCTATTACATAAGCTTTTGGGCAGTAACCCTGCCCACTGCCTGTGTGCCACACCAGCACACTTCCCACTTAAACCCTCAGTTATCTGGATGCCGAAGCAGCAGCCCAAGGATCTAAGGAAAGCCAGGACACAAGAACGAAAGGGTGGGTGGAGTTGTGTGAGTTCACAGATAACCACTCGAAGAACTACAGTCACAGGTAAGCAACCTGTCCTCCTCCTTCATGGTCATTGGATATTTTTGGACAACATTGTTATAGTGTTACTATTCCACTTTATTTGCTATGGCTGCCTCCTCTTGAATCCTGAGATTTGCAGTTTAGGGAGGGGCATGTACAACTCTCAGCCAGAGAGGTCTTAGACCTCACTAAACTACAAACCCCAGAATTCCACAGGAGGAAGCCAGAGTAGTTAAAGTGGAATAGTAACACTAACAGTGTAGTCTAAAAATCTCCTCTGACTCACACAAATGGGAGACTACTAAACTACTAACTATAGGAGAAAGGAGTGTCATGCAACACAGGAGAAAAATACAGCCCTTCTGAAAGCAGCCTCTGACTGAAACCTCAAGTCCAGACTATAGTGAGAAATAAAAGTTCTAGGCTGGGACCATGACCAAATTTCATATAGAGGGACCCCTCTCAAGAAGGCTGCTGACACTGCCATCCCCCTGGTCAAATTACTCAGGAAGGAAGCTATTTGCCTGCAAGTTCATAAGCCAGGCATATGTTAGCTGCAACCCATTTGGAAAGCCTTTGTGGTGAAACTGCAAGTCCTTTTTTACTAGATGCATAGTAGACAAAATGTCTCTGGATCTTTTGAAATGAACCCAATTGACTGACATTGAAGGTTAAGGTCTGATGGATGTTAAAGAGTGGAGGCAGTGCTCCAAATCAGTGGTAGGGTTCTATAGGAACGCTAGAAGGATGCTGTCTTGGTTTAGAAGGAAAGCAGACACCGCCTTCTGAAGAAAAGAGATGTCTAGCCTGAAGACCACTTTGTTTCTAAGGAAACTGAAGTAAAGTTGATCAACCCATACAGCACACAGCTTGCTAGCTCTCCTAGTTAAGGTGACCACGAAAATAAATGCTGTCTTCCAGGTGAGGACTCTTTAAGTCACAGGAATCCATGGGCTCAAATGGTTTCTTAGTGAGACAAGACCAATTCTAAGCTCCATTGAGGAGTGGGACCAAGCACAGGTGGCTGAAGGTTTTTATATCCCTTCAGGAAGGTTTTAACTAAAGAATCGTGGAAACAAGATGATTTGCCAAGGCACTGGAAATGCCACAAGATGGTTTGATAAGTAACACTTGAAGGAAGACAGTGAAAAATTGTTGTCTAACAAGCGTACTAAAAAGCCCAGGACATGTGCATTATGTGTGTCTTGTGGAAAAAGCTGTTTAAGTTGAAGGAACTCAAGAAACCTAGACCATTTGTAAGTATAAGAGCACTCAGTAGATGGTTTTTGTTTTTATGTACTGAGTAGATAGTTTATGGTTTTATGGTCTGAAAGTCTGAATGACTCCCCCTCCTTTCTTGGATGGTGAGAAGATCCGAATGCTGCAGCTACTTCTGGTACTGATCCTTGGACAAGACACAGAAGAGGGGCAAAGCATGGTCACCGAAGCCACCACCGAGTTATCAATATGCACCTGGCCCTGTCTTGTATGATCTTTGCAATCATCCTGGTGATCAAGGGGTATGAAGGGAAAGTATACACAATGGGTCCTCCTCTCCAGTTGTACAGGAACATATCTGCAAGAGAGCCCATCCCTCCGTGGAGTCTCAAGCAGATCTTGCACTGCCTATTCAGAGATGATGCAAACAGATCCATGGTTAGTATGCCTCATATCCTGAAGATGTTTTGGAGAGTTTCAAGGTGCAGCCTCCATTTGTGACAGGACACGTGCCCGACTCAGAGCGTCTACAAGTGTTCTCCTCTCCTAGAATGTAAATCACCACTGGCAGTATGTTCTGCAGAATGCCCCATTTCCAGAGCATCATCGTGAGATGGAATAGGATGCCAGATTGTGTGCCGTTCTGTTTATTCAGGTAGAAGACAAATGTCATGTTGCCTTTCAAGCACCCTGCCCCTTAGACTGCTTGAAAGAGCTGAAGGCCTTTATGACAGCCAAGATTTCCAGGGCATTTATATGAAGAATTTTTCATCTGGAGACCACCAGCCTCTGACAGACCCAAAGAATGCTCTCCCCATCCTTCCATGGATGTATCCATGGTGACGACAACTGTGTCCTGCGGAAAGAGAAATGGCAACACTGCTTGAACGTGTCCCAAATTCATCCACCAGCATAGGAACTAATGTACACTCTACAGTATGTTAAGTCTCTTCCATGGAGAATCTGTTGAAGCAGGAAAGCAAACATGATTGGAGAGGTCTCATATGCAGTCTGGCAAATAGCTTGACAAATATGGTGGAGGCCATGAACCCAAGAACATCTTGTGCAGTTAATTACATGTTGATTGTGAAGACATATTGTAGAGGTTGTCTGGAAGAAAAGGGACCTGGAATCAAGGTCTAACATGGAATCAATAAATCTTATGTGCTGAAATGGCTAGTGAAATTCACTATGTGGTTTTGCATCTAAAAGATTCTACAGACCTCTGAATAGATATCAGCAGAGACCTTCCACTCTGCCTCCTTCTCTTCCTTCTAGGAAGTCGTATTAGTCATCTAAGTACCACCATCAACATTCTAGGAAGCACCAGCTTGAGTCATCAAAAGGTCATCTTTGACTTCAAGAATGACACCCTTTCTGTCACCCTACTTTCATTGTATGTTGTACCTTTTCACAACAGGCTCTGGAAGTACCATCATGCCTGGGCCTCCATGGAGTCATCTTCTCCCACAGCAGCTGCTGATATGCTCTCATGCAGGCAGCATAATTGGAGATCTTACACATCAAGGCATCGGAAGAGGAAAACTTCCTGCTCATAGAATGCAATTTTTTACCCTCTTTATCAGCGGACATGGAATGGATCTTTTGGGATGCTTTTGATTGGGCACTATCGACAATAACTGAATTAGGTTTGGGATGCTGGCCCAAACACTCTGCCCCAGTGTCAACAACCTTATACACTGGGCCCTTGGTATCCGCTGGGGTTTGGTTCCAGGACTTCCTGTGGATACCAAAATCTCAAGTCCCATTATATAAATGGCATAGTCAAATGGTGTCCCTTATTAAAATGGCAAACAGCAAGGCTTGCTTTTTGGAATTCTTTTTTTGTGGAGTAGTTTCAATCCATGGATGATGGAATTCATGGATGCAGAATCTGTGGATATGAAAGGCCGAGTGCATAACCCCTCAATTGTCTTGGATGTAGAAGGAATCATGGATGGAGTAGTCCAAGACTTATGTATAATGTGCATAAGATAAGGCAACATCAGAATTACATCAGGCCTAGGTTCTTATTGCTACGAGATTGAGGCTAAACACTCTGCAGTGAGAGCAAGAGTCAACTAGGTGTCCTTCTCCAAAGCAGAGAGAAGACACTCAGAGTGACCAACTCTCTCTGGTATCTTTTCTCTGCAGAAGACACACTTCTTGAAAGAAGCCAAGGAGACCATAAATCTCAAAGGGGCAGAGGGACCTGCACTACTAACCATAGCTTATCCTAAAGGTAATCAATAACCAGTCCAAGTCAAACTGTCAACAATCAAGCCAAAAGCTGATGAGCCAAAAATCCGAAGTAAACAAAGCAAAACTCAAAAACAAACAGAAAATCAAATAGTAAACAATAGCTCTAGAGAACGTTCCTCTCAATGCAGATGCCGTGGCAAACAAAAAGGAACTGATGGTTTAGGTGGGAAGCATAATGGTGTGGGTGGGATTACTACCAAAAAGCTTATGTAACCACTTTATGAGGTTCCAAATGATACACTATGCAGGCACAGATAACACATTTGTGTGAGTCACAGAAACCATGAAGAACGAAAGTTATTATAAAAATATGAAAACAAGGCATGTATTTGCCTCTGTTAAAACAGGAAGACTTACAAAGTATATCCTATATTAGTGAAGCTAATTCTACAACAGCTTGGAAGTTAAACTATAATAGTCTTAAGAAATTTTAAATATTAGGAAACTCAGAAAGTTGTTTGTTGAGGGAAATGTATACAAAGTTGAAATTTCTATTCATGCCACACAAAATAAGAAAATAAATGAAAAACGCTTAAACTATTTCCAATTCATTTCAAAAGCTGGAATTTGGTACACAAGCAGGTCAGAATAAATAGTGCCAAATCTAGAAAAATAACTAGAAAAAGCTGAACTGAGTCATCACAGCATCTAGGGATCAAAACACTGGCTGATGAATGGATGACATAGTAAAGGCCAAGAATTCCAATACGCCTGACTCAGATTACTTCATCTTCTGCATTAAGCAAAATAAACTGTTGAGTAATCTATAAGCAGATGCACAGTCCAGGAATAAACTACCAAGTGAAAATAACTGAAACACTCATTTCAAATCAGGTAAGCCCTCCCCACTGCTCCAAACTGTGAAGTTCCAAGTGAATGTTCAGAATTAGAAACTGAGACCTGCCAGCAAAATGTTATATTGTGTATCTATTCCTCAATTCCCAGGAATACACTTGTTCAGTGCTCTCATTAGTCTGAAACAGAAACTTTTTAGTGCTGTTCTGGACTCTCAAGGAGGGAGGTACAGGTAAGAACACCACTGTTCTTTTCTGTCCCTGAGGTCACAGAATATTACACTATAAAATGTTGTAAGATTCAAGTGTGTGGCTGACTGCTAGTCCTAAATCTGAAGTGTCTTTTTTTCCAGCTTCCAGAAACAGAAATATAATGAAGATTTTTTTTCATATCACACATCCCCTCCAGCCCTTATACTCCCCTTTCCATTATATTGACTATAAACTACTAGAGTCATGAGTAGGCATTTTTTCTCCCTTCTCTCAGAATCCCACGACTTCTTTTCAAGAAGCTCTAACATTCTGCGTCTTAATGTCTCAAGCTGTACCTCATTTTCTCCTTTTTCTCAGGTGACACCCACACAAGGTCAGACGTGTGCCCCTTTAGACCAGGGATGGGCAAAAGGCAGATTAGGATCTATTGCTACATCTTAGGAAGATCTGCAAGGGTTTCTAACTTTCAATTATGTAAAAGAAGCAACAATTAAAAAGCTTCCACTCACCAAACTGCTGTTGAAAACAAAACACATGGGGGGGGGGTAGGGGGACCAAGTGGATTTTTGAGTAAAAGGAATTAACCTCTTATTTTTGGTACTGATCACATATTCCTGGACTAAGCATGTGAACAAGGATACCTTGGACTTTAACATATGCCTGGGTGCCTTAACAATTACTTTGCACTTGCATCTGGCTGGAGAATTTCAGGTTTCTAGTAAAGAAAACTGCCCACTCCTGCTTTATACCATCTACCTCCCACTCATTTTAACACAAGTTCACTACTTGAGGGAATAATAGATCTTACAGATATTGATTCTAACAAACACGTAACTACAGCTTAGTTTTAGTTTATAATTTTATATATCAATGATGCAAGATACATATATACGAGGTCTGTATATTAAACAACAAGACTGAGTTTCTACTTTTCAGACAAATCAGGGAGAAGTGATTGTAAAGACTTGAGTGGTGACCTTGAACATGTCTGAACATGCATGACAAACATCAACACACTTGGCTGTTGAGTTAATTGCCAGTCATCGTTTAAAGCAGCTGTATTGTCTGTTGTGTGCCAGAAAAATAAAGTTTAAAAGTCGAGCAGTGTGACATTCTGCAGCAACCTGAGGTGGACCCAAATCTTTTTTCAAAAAATCATCACTTGTGATGAAACATGAATCTTCCAAGATGATCCCGAGACAAAACAACAGTCAATGCACTGGAAAACACCATCATCACCAAGCATAAAAAAGCACATCAAAGTAAGTCGTCATTCAAAGCCATGCTCATTGGGGTTTTTTTTATATCAAGGGCATATTTTGGCAGAATGGGTTCCAGAAAGCAGAACAGTGAAACCAGCATTATTATAAGGAAGTTTTGACAAAGCTGAGAGAAAGAGACAGGAAATAAAAAGGCCAGAACTGTGGAAAAATGATTTCATTCTAAATCAAGACAATGTGCCTGCTTACACAGCACTTTCTGTAAAGCAGTTTTTGGCCAATAAATGCATTACTACACTTGAACATCCTCCATATTGCCAGATTTGGCACCATGTGACTTTTTTTCTTTTCCCTAAAATGAAATCGGTGCTTAAAGGAACACGTTTTGAGTCACCTGATGCAGTACAAAGAAAATGGCAGATGTGTTGAAACAGCTGACAGAAATTGATTGGCTCCACACCTTTGACCAGTGGAAAACAAAACTGCATCGGTGTGTGTGAATGAGGAGTATATTGAAGGGGACAACCATTAGGACTGCAATACATATAAATAAAGATGTGTTATTGTATCAATCTCATTATTTAATAGGCAGACCTCGTACAGCTAGTAAAAATGGATGGCTAATCTTGTCCATTTGTGGTTAATGTTACACAAGCTACTGTACTTTGACAAATGGAAGTACAATTGTTCCTTCTCATTCATGTTTTTGCCACTCGTGGTTTTGCATATTTGTGGCTTGTAGCCTCCCCATCCCCCAACCAACCTCCACACCACCATGATTCTGCAAGATTTGCAGTCCATTTGCCTCCCAGGAAAACTGGCTCCGCCCCCACACCCACCCCATCCTCGTCCTCTCCCTTCTCTTCCTCCACTCTAACGAACAACATTGCCTGTTTCTCCCTTTCCCATGCCTGAATGACAATGGAGTTGTATCATAGCAAATTTAAGTTCCAGATCACAGCGCACAATTCATACCGGTTTGGATTCCAGGTGAACACGAGATGTGAGGTGTCGTTGCTGGCCGGGCAGAGGGGGGAGGAAGCGACAGTTGGGAAAGTTTTGTGTGCCTGAGAACTGTAGCCACGGTTCTCCACAGCCACATGGATACTGTACTTTTTGCTTTGGTTTGGGGGGAGATCGGGTGGAATAAATTTGGTGCAAGTCAATTTGGGAGCCAGAACAGCAAGAGACATAGGGTGTTGTTGCTGGCCAGGAACGGGGTGGGGGAGCGAGGGTGGGAAAGTTTTGTGTGCCTGAGAACTGTTGTCGCCCCCCATGGCAGAGACTGTGCTTTTTGCTTCAGTTTGGGGGGAGATGGGGTGGAATAAATTTGTTTAGGTGACACAGGGTGATTTGGGAGCCAGACAGCACCAGCTTTGGAGTGGTTTTGTTGCAAGGATAGGAGAATCGAGAGAGTTGCTGTCTTGTTAGTGGTTGCCACAGCAGCAGCTGCTGATACTAACATTTAATTTGGAGTGGAGGGAGGCAATGTGCAAAGGCAGGAAAGGGAGGTTCTGGAGGTACTGTTGACAGGAGAGGAGAATACAGCATGTTTGGGTGGGGCTTAATTTGTGGGGTTTTTTTTCACTTTCCCGGTGGTGCTCCGCTCCTAACCCCTGTGAATGGAAAGGGACGACTGTACACAGCTTCACTCACCCTGGACTTGCCCTTTGCCTAATATACAGAAAAGCCTTCAAGCAAATCTGCACACCTGTCAGAACTTGAGACATTGACCTAAATCCTTCTACTAGTCTCAACTCGAGTAAACCCACTGGATCAGTGGGGCTTACCTATGTGTTGACTCTTCATTCAACATTCTACTTCAACTGAGAAACTAGTAAGGTCCAGGCCTCTGTGGCCTACCCATCTGAGTCACAACTGCTGGCATCTCAGGCATTTCTTTGTCATGGTGCACTCCAATATCCCGCATAGCAGGTGGGAGGGGCAGCCCTCTTACACTTTACCTCATATTACTTTCTCCTTGCAGTGGCTTTAAACTGTTATTGTCTGCAAGCCTATGTGTCATTTTGCTAAGTCTGCTATCAGACTGCTATCTTCAGCCATTAGACCAAAGATCATACTGAAGACCTCAAAACATTACATCTAATGCAAAGTGTATTTTTCTTCATGAAGCTTACTATGGAACAGGTCTAACAGTCTCCAGTTTTGCTGAAGAACAACAGGTGGGTCTGCAACACTCAAGATAAATTGGATCATGAAGTCAAAGCAATAAAGACCTAGAAAAGAGGCTAAATACCAAGAACCACAAAGGTCATTTTCAAGCTAGTTCCTTTTATAAAGGATGATACTAAGAAAAACATAACAAGTAGCCAGAAACATTTCTGACTAACTACAAGGTGAGTTGCACCATACACAAATCTAACTTCCTCTACGTATACAGTTGCCCCTCCACATTCGCGAACTCAGCATTCGCGGTTTTAATTATTCGCAGTTTTGGGAGGCCCCCCCCGGGCCCCCCCAAACCCGCGAAAAGGGGCCTCCGGAGGCCCCTTGAAAGCCCTGGGAAGGAGCGGGGAGGGCCGGGGAGGCGTTCACGGGGCCTTTGGAGACCCTCCAGAGGCCCCGTGAAGGCCTGGGGCGGGTGGGGGGAGGCCGTGGAGGCCTTCACAGAGCCTTGAAAGGCTCTGTGAAGGCCCCAGGGAGGGAGGGGGGAGGGTGGGGGGAGGCCTTCACGGAGCCTTGGAAGGCTCCGTGAAGGCCTGGGGAGGGTGGGGGGAGGCTGCGGAGGCCTTCACGGAACCTTGAAAGGCTCCGTGAAGGCCCCGGGGAGGGTGGGGGGAGGCTGCGGAGGCCTTCACGGAGCCTTGAAAGGCTCCGTGAAGGCCCCGGGGAGGGAGGGGGGAGGATGGGGGGAGGCCTTCACAGAGCTTTGGAAGGCTCCGTGAAGGCCTCGGGAGGGTGGGGGGAGGCCCCGGGGAGGGAGGGGGGAGGGTGGGGGGAGGCCTTCACGGAGCCTTGGAAGGCTCCGTGAAGGCCTGGGGAGGGTGGGGGGAGGCTGCAGAGGCCTTCACGGAGCCTTGAAAGGCTCCGTGAAGGCCCCGGGGAGGGAGGGTGGAGGGAGGCCTTCACGGAGCCTTGGAAGGCTCCGTGAAGGCCTGGGGAGGGTGGGGGGAGGCTGCGGAGGCCTTCACGGAGCCTTGAAAGGCTCCGTGAAGGCCCTGGGGAGGGAGGGGGGAGGATGGGGGGAGGCCTTCACGGAGCCTTGGAAGGCTCCGTGAAGGCCTGGGGAGGGTGGGGGGAGTCCGCGGGGGCCTTCACGGAGCCTTCGAAGGCCTGGAAGGCTCTGTGAAGGCCTGGGGAGGGTGGGGGGAGGGCAATCAATATTCGCGGTTTTTTTGACATTCGCGGGGGTCCGTGGAACCTAACCCCCGCAAATGTCAAGGGACAACTGTATATGTATAGGCCTGGCAGAGTTGCATATATGGCACCTGAAGTAGAATTTCTTATTCCTTCCCAAAACTTTTAGACTTTGGGATAAGATAGCAGTAAAAGTTGCATTACATCTGAAGTATAGGAGTAATCCTGATTTTTAAGTGGCACATGCATCTACCAACTATAAAGTATTTTTTCAGTCTTTTTCTCACTTTCAATAAAACTAACCTTATATCCACTTGCCAACTTAGCATTTTCAAACCTATCAAACTTTTTCTCTCAGTTCTGAAAAGTACGATGAATGGTATTAATGTTACCAAGGCAACTTTTTTTCTGGGACAGAAAAATCTAACACCAGCACATTTCCTGGTAAATGTTATACACTAAAGCACATATTTTAAAAGGACAGAAACAGTAATCATGTCATTGAATTCTTATTTCAGTTCTGCATACTACTTTTTTTTAAAAAAAATACCATGTCCAAAATAAAAGTAGCCGCCACACATTAAAATAAAACGTACATTTACCAATCTCATAAAACTGAATCCTTGCCCATCTAATCTGATCTGCATTTGATTCGGGACTAGTACAAATATAAAACCTATCACAGTCACTCATGCCTCAGCTGCCTGAAACCTGATTTATTTTTTTGTTGGTGATGGGGCTGCCTTTCTCCCTTATCCCAGCCCCAACCTTATTAATTCAACAGAATTCCGTAACTCTCTGTGTGGCTTTTTAAGGAAGCTGGACAAGGGAGAGAGAGTGCTGTGGGAAGGAAAATTAACACCAGCACCACTGCACGCATCTGCATCTGGACACAACCCAATAATAATAGGGGTTGTCCAAAAGGTGAAAAAACTTCACACGGAATATGAGGAGGCTCCTACCTGTCCTAACGGCATCCCTTGTGATTTTACCGCATTGTGAAGGGGGGGGAAGGCCAAAAACTTTGCCAGAAAAGCCTTTGCGGCTTCTCCCATCTTTAAAAAACAAAACAAAACAAGGGAGTGTGCATTTCTGCTCATTAGGACAAGCAAGTCAATTTGATTTGCTTGCCCAAACAAGAAGAAGCACAAATTCGATTGGACAGAAGTATGCAGGGGACAGGGCTTGCTATGTGCCCACAGCCGCCATTTTTACACCTGAGCAATTGAGGATGGGGAAGGGAAGGGAAGAAGACAGCTGTCATTACCACCCCCCACCCCCATCCCATGGGGCCGAGGAAGGGGGAGGGCTCTCTCACCCTCTTCTCCCTTCCTCAGCTGTCATCTGGGATATGAAGTTTATGGGGGCTGCTGGGGACAAAACCATCATTAACACAAGTCACAGCTGCTGTAACTTGCTATTTCTGTGGGACTGTACTTTCCCCTGCTCCTCGTATAGATGGGTCCAATGTTGAATTCTATAGGACAAGAACGACGGGAGCAAATAACCCAACACCATAATCTCTTGACCATGCTTTAGGGATTAATATACATTGTGTCTTCAATGGACACTGTACTGGTGACTGAATTAAAAGATAGCTTTTCATCATGAAGAACAAGCCACAGAAGAACATTTTCAAATTTGAAATTAACCATTTATATGTATAGTCTGTAGCTCTAGGAAAGCTGTATCCTGCATCTCAATCAGGATAATCTATTAACGCTGTAATAATCTCATACCTGTTTTAAGCTTCTTACTTTGTTATCCTCTTATTTTTCAATTATGAATATATAATCATCTTTATTTGTAACCCCACTTTTTCTCTAAAACAAAGTCTTAAGGCAGCTTGCAAATTTAAACAAGTAGTTTAGTTAAAAAATTACAAAAGATCAACATTAGAACAAAATTTAACACTAAAAACAAATAAAACATTAATTTAAAATGTTTAAAAGCAATTTAAAAACAGTACAATGAAAACAGTCCGACACACTCTTAAAAGCTCTTTCGAGTTCTGACTATCCAATAACTAAACTACATGGATATATCCCATCTCATCAAGGAAAAGGTAAGAATTACATATTCCTCCAGATGCAGCCAGGCGAAACTTTCAATATTCCTCACCACTAATTATATGGACTAGGACTGGTGGGAGTTGTAGTCCAAAAACATCTGGAGGAAGTGCATGATCACACCCTTGTTACAAGGGAAAATGTTTGGTTCATCATAGCCCACCATTTTGGATAGTCATGAGCACAGGTCTTCAGGTAAATTAATTTGCTTTGTACATTTGCACATGTATGCAGGGAAGAGAAAAGTAGATGTATATATTTTGAGTTGTGTGAATAATTCAATTAGTAACCTACTGCAGTTTGGCTCAAATTAAAAGAGTAGATTCAATCAAAATATCATAACTTATTGCCTAAAAATATTTAGGAACTATAGCGCAAATACCTGTACATCCTCCTAGACAATATATAAACTTTGATTTGGTTTTGAATTAATTTTTATTATTATTGCAAGTGTCCCTCTTCAGCCAATAGCTAAAATATTGACTAAAAGCATTATAACTGAGCCATGCCAGCATAATGACCTGTCACACCAGTACACTGCTCTTTTTTTTCAGTTGTGCAGGAGCAGGGGAAAGGCAGAAAAAGCCTTCTCTGGTGTTATGTTGAGAAGAAGCTAGCAGTTCCCAAAGCACATACTTTCTTTAGAGCTTGCCTTTCAGGTGGTCCTTGAAGCTAACTACACTATGGGAAGGCTGCCTTGGAAAATCCCAGAGTAACCTTTACTTTAAGGACCCATCCAGAAGTCAGGAACTGAGGAACCAGGCTGCTCTGGAGCCATAAGTTTCCATTCTGAACAGCGATGGAGAAGACTGGCTAACAATGTCATGTTACCACTGCTTATACCAGTACAGCTGTCCCTCCATATCCACACATTTAGTATCCACGGATTTTAAGTATTCCCGGCTTGAAATGTTTCTTTAAAAAATAATAATCCAAAAAACCAAACCTTGATTTTGCCATCTTATATAAGGGACACCATTTTGCTATGCCATTACATGTAATGGAACTTGAGTATTCATGGTTTTGATATCCACAGGGGGTCCTGGAACAACTGTATAATTATTAGTGGGACAACTGTATAGTTATTAGTGTCAACAGAATCTTGGCCATACATTAAGAAATTTGATCATAACGAGGTATTGTATTTCCGGAAGTCTAAGAATGAGTAACATAATGGATAAATTGATCAAATCAATTTCCCCTTATTCCTCTTTAGTAACATTCACACTACCATGTCATTTTCCCACAATTAATAACATGAAGTAGAGGCAGGAGTACTTCCTGGAGAGCAATTTTCCCAGCTCTTCTGAACAAGCAAATGCACCCACTAGGTATTAATAACCAAGAGACAAGTGTAATCTTCTATGTAAGAAGCAGATCTGAATACTGTAGATTTGAATACAGTATTCTACTCTCACAAGGACATTATAATTAATTGCCTATTAAGTACAAGTTAAGTGCAGTCTAGCTTTCTTGTTATATAAGCCATATTCACCGTAACCATTTGAAATACCTGCAGAACAATGCTACATCTGGATTATATTAGTCATGTAAAGAACAAGGATCAAATTCATCTGAGTATTGATTTTTTTCCCCTTTAAACCAATTTCTAACACATTTTGACATAAGCTCTTTTTTGAAGACTAGAAAGCTAAAGTTTTGAGGAAGGAATTCAGAAGGCTGCTAAGCTTTATGTAAACAATTACTTCTCATTAGACTTTTTCACTGAAGAGCATATGCTCAAATACAACTATTCCCTCCCACCCACCCCAAGCATTTGTCACTCTGAATTTGGTAACTCGATTGCTCTATGACACTTCAATATCACCGTCTGAGGACCTGACAAAGCTGACTATGGTAAGATCAACAAGAAGACAGCATAGAATGCAATGGACACCTCATGTGCCTGTTAGAGTAACTGATATGCATAAACAAGCTACAAGCAATTATGGAGAATACCACAGCCCTCTCACAAGCTCTAGCAGGCAGGCTTTTATTGGCCTACAGACAACTCCTGAATCTTAAACAACTACTCACTTACAATAGGATACATAACATGGTCGGTAATGCAGGGACAAGACCCTGCCACAAATCCAGGTGCCAACTCTGCCCCGAAGAAAAACTAGAAAGAGAAACTGATGAATTGAATCATATTCCTGCGTGGCAGGGGGGTTGGACTGGATGGCCCTCGTGGTCTTTTCCAACTCTGCAATTCTATTATTCTATATTCACAAATTCCAATCCATTAGCAGAGGTTTGAACAAAGACAATTGGCTTCATGGCACACTACATATATTAATACAAGAGTCCTTGCTACTGCACATATAACAAAAAGAATCTTCTCAGGGAGTTCTGAACCCTGTGAAACTGACTGTTGGTAAACAGCTTTATTGCTTTCATACATCAACACTAACTGACCACTGTAAGGATCTGAAAGACCATGTCACATTACACAGCCCTTTGAAAATTTATGGCAGGAGTCATGATTTGTACCTTTCCGGTTCATATTACATACCATCCCACTCCCACCTAAGCATTTATTATCACTCTTTACTGCACCTGAAGAAATGGGTTTATATCCACAAAAGCTCATGTGAAAGTAAAAAACAGTCTTAAAGGTGCTGCTACATTTTCCCTCCCCCTTCCTTCCTCCTTTTTTTAATTCAAAAACTCAACTATGGATGCATCTGAGGTTGCTATATTCTACTTTGCCATGAGTGAACATAGAAAAAGGCATATTTAATAGGGAAAAAAACCACAGATTTGACATGACTACAGAAATGGTAGCGCTATTATTACTATCAGACAAAAGTTAATATCCAAAATACAGAAATGGTAGCACTATTATTACTATCAGACAAAAGTTAATATCCAGGTCTTTTGCTCATACAGGAAAAAGTCTGCCTTCTCCTGTTCTCAAGAAAATGTGAAGATTCATATATGCAATGCTATTACAGAAATTGTTAGTAAACTTGGCACTGGTGGTTAAAGACAGACACTAAGCAAAGAATACAAGAGTAAGAATAAGATTCCAAACATATTAACTTTTATCTTGAACCTCTTTGTTTCTTTAGATTCTGCTGTTACCAGCAGATCATAGAAAGAGCTGTGATAAAAGTTTGGGTGGTTGTTGATTGCATCTGAGTATCATTTGATTTCCCATCTTTTTGTCTTTTTTAATAGTTTATCTTAATCTTTTGTTTGTGTTCCTTGTTAATTTATTAATTTGAGTGATAATCTGTTTATGAGCCTGGTAGTGCAAGTCTCAGCACCCACAGAGCAGTATAAGAGCCATAGGGCAGAAAGAAAGAGTGATGAATTGCCAGGCATATATGGAAGTGAGGGAAGTATGGGGCCATGAAATGGCAGTTTGAGCAGCAGCCCATATCATGATCCCTTTGGGGACAATTCATCAGGAGGATCTCACCAACTAGGCTGCTGAAAGAACAAAACAAAACACCCTCTACTCCAGTAAGCTGTCATTTGATACCATTATCTTATCTGACCATTAGTTACACTTTAAACAGCTAACTGGTGGTCTATGCTTGCCATCTTGACTCCAGAACTAAGAAGAATGCTCTGTCCCTCCATCTCTCCAAGCACTGCTGTCTGTGTACCTGGTGTTAGATTGGCTTTGCTCTTCTCCAGTTACGTTCTTCAACTGTAAACACTGCAGATGCTTTAGGTATTGTAGGAGTGTCCCTTACAGTAGGGGAAGAGTGCCAGGCAGAAAAGCAGCAATAATTAAAAACATATTTATTTATTTTTTGAAAGGATAAGCGTCTAGCACACCATGTCTCCAAATATTTTCCAGATATGTGAAAAATAAGTTTTAGTCATTTGGGGTTCTGAGTGCAAGTCAACAAGGGAAGATCGATAATACAGATTTCTGAATCTCAATCTGGATATGGAATTCAGATCAAATTAGGCCTGAATTGACTTAGACAGAAATAGACCCAGACTGAAACACCAAATTGGAATGCAAGCTGAAGTGGCAGCACCATAATATCGCCTTAAAATATGGTTAAAAATTTCTTCAAATTTGTCTTGCATCCATTTGCAAATTAACCAAGTTTTAATCATCATGATTGTTGTTGTCAAGTCATTACCATAAGCCAAACCTATCAAGGAGTTTTCTTGGCAAGATTTGTACAGAGAGGGTTTGCCATTGCCTCCCTCTGAGGCTGAAAGTGTGACTTGCCTAATGTCACCCAGTGGGTTTCCTTGACCGAGTGAGGATTCCAGACCAGTTCTCCAGAGTTGTAGTCCAATGCTCAAATCACTACACCACACTGGCTCTCTCATGATTTTCCTTGGTTTTTTTCCGGGCTGTGAGGCTGTGTTCTGGAAGAGTTTATTTCTGACATTTCGTCTGCATCTGTGGCTGGCATCTTCAGCCACAGATGCAGACGAAACGTCAGAAATAAACTCTTCTAGAACATTGGCCTCACAGCCCGGAAAAAAACAAGAAAAATCTATGGATGCTGGCCGGGAAAGCCTTCAACTTCACATCTCTCATGATTACTCGCATCTGAATAGTGGCACTGCCATACAAACGTACAACTGATGTGATTTATGACAGGATGTGTGGTATCACTGTAACTGTGTCAAGACAAGTTGCAAGAAATTAAAATGCTTTTCAGAGCATTTGTATAGAAGTGCACTATCGGTGTTACTCTCTATCAAAAAAAGGAAACTATCAAGCTATTGTTTGCTTTGTCATTTATTTTCAGTTATTCATATCTAGTGTGATCCCATCTCTTCTCCATTCTTCATCTTTGTAGTTAAGTTTTTTTTAAAGTTCTTTGACTCCTTGATAGACACTTTAAATAGGAGAGAATATTTTAAAAATAAGTTTCTAAATGAGAGCATCAATACTACAGACATAACAACTGCTGAGCTGCTTTAGAAGGTATAGACTTTCATGCTTTGTACAGTTGTCTATTTCTGAACTCACAGCCCAGACAGATGAATTTGTGTATTGTTATACTACAGCTGAAGATTCTAGATATTATTTAAGTTTGATTTCAAGTCACTGATTAATAGCTTTTATTTTAAAAATACAATTCGGGAAGAAATTATGTGTGCCCACTACAGCCCCAAACCGTCTTACTATTTAAATACTCCACATTCACTATTTTTTAAACAGGCAAAGCTCTTCACTTTAAGAAGTCTGATAAGTTCTACAATTTCAGGAAAAGAGCTTTAAGAACTTGGGAGCTCTCTAGTTTCTATTCAAAATATAAATTTCAAAATATAAGTTTCAAACCAGCACATTCCAATCTATAAAAGAAACTTTCCTCCTTTTTAACATTAAATTTATATCAAGCTTCTTTTCTGGCTTTGACTTCCCATTAATCTGCAAAACTGTACCTAAAATTCTTTTCAAAATCCAAACACCACACTTTTGTCCTAATTACAGAAGATAAATATTCTTAATATGGATAATATCTAACAGACATTCTACAACCATAAACGGAGAACAGAGCAGGACATCTACATTATTTATTTTTGCAGTTTTAAAAGATGCAGCAGTTTTAATTATACACACTAACATGATTATTTAGAGTTGGACATGGAAAAAGAAGAGAATAGTACCTCTCCCAATTTTATCACATATTCAACTGCGGAAAGAACACCTCAGCCCTTTCTCTTACAAAGAAATTTTAAAAAAAATTAATGACAGCTGACCAACACCACCAGTATACAGATGCATCTTGCATTAACACAGAACTGTACGTCATTTTATACTTATTCATGTGGTGGTGATGAAATGCCATGTGCTATCATTTTACAACAGTAAATTTGTTATTACTAATATAGCTTGCCATTTATGAAGGAGCTGGAGCTAGACAGTACAAAAATAGAGGAGTCAAGAGTTGAAAGTTTGGGGTACCAAACTCTGCAGCCCTGACAGAGGGAAGCCGCTGTAGAGGCCCTGAATGAGAAAGCTGCTGCTTCGTGGGCCTTTTTTAAGGAGTTCTCTGTTCTTTCTCTTCAGGGTCCTTGAAGAAACCCTCACCTTCCCTGGGCACTACAGATCCCGAAACCAAAGATGCCACCGCTGCATCAACGACCGGGATGCGCAGTTTGTCTAGGTATGCCTGTGGTGGTTTGTACAGCTTTTGAGCCAGCAGGGTACCCTTTTTGGATTGCATGGGTTTGTCCCACTCTGCCTCAAAGACTCGCATGAAGAGTGCTGGGAGAGGGACGTCCGTCCCTTGCGCTTTGGGGAATTTTAGAACTGTGGTGGCCCTCTTGTTAAAGTCAGCCTGTGTCTGGGTATCCTTGGGCTTGGCTTGAGATTATGCCCATGACTGAGGCCACCCCGGCCAACAAGGAGGTGAGATCCTCCAGGTGAAATAGGCGCACTGAGTCCTCAGGTTGGGGGGTGTTGTCAGGCTAAGGAGTGTCCTCGTCCGACCACTCCCCCTTCTCTTTATCATCCAGGGGCACCAAAAAATCCCCTTCTATTTCCTCGTCCCCCATGAAGTCCAAATCCTCCCCCAATTCCCCCTCAGATTCTGCTGATGAGCGGAAGGAGGGGGCGTCTTTCTTTTGACCTGTGTGGGTCTTAGAGCTCTGCTGGTGGCCGATTTGGGAGTAGAGGACCTGGCGGGAGGCCTGTTTCCTTTTCCATGTCGCAGGTGGACCACCTGCGTGAGCAGAGAGGCCACTGACAACTCCTGAGAGGGTGTCAGTTTGCCTTTGGATCAGGCCCCTTTTTTGGATTAGGGTGTGTGGCGGTTATCTGCTGAAGAGCCCTCAAGGGGGTCAAAAACCTCCTCTGTAAAAGGGACCCTCTTGGGTCTCAATTTTTCCTCATCTGGGCTCTCTCCCCCATAGGAGTCTAAGGCCTGCGAATAGGCCTCCATGGCCACATGGAGGGCGTGCTAGGTGGCCGCCCCGCACTCGCACTCCAAGGGTATCTCCCTTGCCTTGGGAGAGCCCTCCCTCCCCTGACCCTGCCTGCCGCCACAACACGCGGCTGCATGATCACCCCAGGCATCCGCGACGTTAGTCATGCCATTGAGGCTCCCTTTGCCGGGCCATCAGGGAAGGAAGGCACTCGCTGGAAAGAAAAGGGTTTCCCCTCTCGGCTCCCCCTCCCCGTAGCCATCCATTGCCCTTGCACCCTCCGATCGCACCCGGGCTGCGTCTACTTTCCTGCATTGATGAAGGGCATCCAGCACATCCTGGCTCAGCTGCAAAATTCGTCTCTGAGGTTGGAAACCTGGGAGGCTCCCAGGGCCTTCTGCTCTACCCTCGCTTGCTGAGCTTTGCCCAGTGGCGGGGAAACGATTTCCACGGCACAGACCGCGGCACGTTCCTATTGTGTTTTCTGGCTGTGTCCAGTGATGTGGGAGTCTAGCACTTCCTTCCCCCCCCACCGAAGCCCGCTGGATTAACTCCAGAGGCTGGAGAGCGGGTTGTTCAGTCTCCACGGTCTGCCTGTTGGCGTGGGGCTGCTTTGCTCTCTTTTGGGGGTCAGCTGAAGGCATCTCGCACCCAGGCAGGAAAAAAGGTAGGCAGGGAAAGCGAGGGCTTTTTTTTTAAGCAAGGGAAAAGAGGATGGGGGGAGGGAAGGCAGGATTGAGCAGGGTGAAGAAGGGAGAAAGAAAAAAGGGAGAAATTCCCAATGGAAGCTGAAAGGCAAAAGACAAAGAAAAAACGCTCCTCTCTGGGCTATGCAGGAAGAAAAAACTGGCTACGTGAGGGCGGTAGGGAAGGAGGGGCCAACAGCTCCAGCCCTCACATGACCAAGTTTAAAACTTACATTATATTCTTCCTGCCTCTTCTCTGGGTAATGGAGGAGGAAACCCATCAGTCTTGATTCTCAGATTCCTCCTCTCACCAACCCAGAGAATAGTACCTCTCCTAATTTTATCACATATTCAACTGCAGAAAGAGCACCTCAGCCCTTTCTCTTACAAAGTAATAAAAAAAAGATAATGACAGCTGACCAACACCACCAGTATACAGATGCATCTTGCATTAACACAGAACTGTACGTCATTTTATACTTATTCATGTGGTGGTGATGAAATATCATGTGCTTCATTTTACCACAGTAAATTTGTTATTACTAATATAGTTTGCCATTTATGAAGGAGCTGGAGGTAGACAGTACAAAAATAGAGGAGTCAAGAGTTGAAAGTTTGGGGTACCAACTCCACAGCCCTCACCAATGATGAAAATTTGTTGATCGGTTTAAATCAAATTGATTGAAATCACTTGTCTGAAGAACTTAATTTTAATGAATTAATGAATGAATTCTAGAGAACCTGCCTTGATCAGGTTGGCACAAGGGATTAACACATGTACTCTGGATTGTTCCTTCAGCCTTACTGAGAAAGTAGGTTACATTAGAAGGAAGATACACACTAATTAATCTAAACTGTTTTCATATTAATTTTCAATTTATCAAAATGCAGACCCCTTGCATTTATATCCAGATTCATCTTCTTTTTTCAGACGTATTGCACTCACCCAAACTATTATTCATTGACCTTCTTAATAGTTTCTCTAGCAGAGACAAGCAAAGTGACAGAGAGCGAGCGCGCACATGCACACTTCATGTAAACTACCTACAGAATAGGCCTGATCAGCTAATTACCTATTTTCATGAACGGTTAACATTTTTTTAAGAAATTAATTTTTACCAACTCTGCTGGTCTGTATTACAAGCAAGTATTGAATCAAATTCAAAAAGAATACTTACCAGTACATTTGTAAAGAAATAAAAGATACCATCTAGCTTCCTGTATGTTAGGCTCAACTAGAACAGACCCTTTCAATCAACCGTTGAATGGTGACTCAACATGTAAGTAAATCCCATTCATTTAATGAGTCTACTTTAGTCAAGACTAACAATAGGCTTCCTACTGACCGTTAAGGATCACTACTCCCACTGGTGTGGTTTTCCGATCCATCAAAAAGACAAGTTTTCATACTACATATAAAAATGTAATTCCCAAATTTTGACAAATATCTTATTAGCTGCATATGTGACCAACAATATTATTAAATAAATCAAACTATATTTAGCAATAACTGATGCAATGCTCATCAGTATCAACTCAAATGAGCAGTGTTCTGAATATTTTACTGTAAATCAACTGCAATCCTAAGTATGCTTACTAGACAGTAAGCCACATCTAACACAACTGAACTTACTCCCAAATTAATATGCACAGAATTGCATTCACTCCATGAAGCACAACAACAACTGGAAGAGATTGCATTAGACAAAGGTCTACATAAACTGTAATAACTACCAACTCTCAACTGGATCCGAATTTACTCATACTTAGATTAGGTCCACTGAAATCAACTTGACTTGAAGCAGTCATGGCTGACTTAGGTCCCTTTAATTTCAATGTGTTTGCCCTTCAGTATGACTTAATCAGAATTCAATTCAATCAGAGCTAGCAGAAACTTTTGATGAATAACCTAAGATATACAGTAGGTAGTTCTTATTTTTCCTCTTCCATCATGAACTGAAAACTAACCATTATTATTAAACCTACTAAAAAATATTAAGGCACAATTAGTAACAGAAGCAAACAAAAACACTAATCTCATACTGCTGGTAAATTTGCAGCACTAGTACTGGACTGAACTATTTACCAACGCTAAAGCAGATGCTGAGTAATCAAAACAAGAACAAATAATATACTAAAGGAACTCTCTCAATTCTGGATTACTGTTATAAACTAAACTCAGATAACTTGCATTTGCTATATTCTCTGCTGTAAAAAACTTGCATCATATTCTAAAACTGCTATTTTTATTCAACCAGCTGTAGTACAGATGTCCCTTCATATTCACTGGGGTTTGGGTCCAGGACACCCCATGGATATCAAAATCCATAAATACTCAAGTCCCATTATATGCAATGACATAGTAAAATGGTGTCCCTTATATAAGATGGCAAAATCAAAGTTTGCTTCTTGGATTATTATTTTTCTAAGAATATTTCAAGCTGTGAATACTTAAATCCGTGGATACCAAATCCGTGGATACGGAGGGACAACTGTACTGTAATAATCAGTATCCAAAATCCAGTGATCTAACCTAAACAATGCATTCAGGGCTTTTTAAAAACCAAATATGATTTACTATGTAGAAGTGTTGATATGCCATTAAAAAATCCACTCTGAAAGAAATGTCTCATTGATTTTCTCAACACCAATGCTAAGAGCAAGAGGTTTCCTATACAATATTTTGACATCACCAAATCTAATTTCAAAAGGAAAATACTAAACATCCAAATACAAAGGACAGCATTGACTACAAAGGTGAATACATACTTATACAGAAGTAAGTATAGATGAATAAAACGTCCATGACAGCTGTGCTGCTGTTGCAGAAGAGATATTTTCCTGGCATAAAAAAAATACATGTGTCAAGTAAACATTAAGAGTTGCTGTGTTTTACTGCAGAATGCTATGGTTGCTGTTTGCCTCTCAAACAAACACCTCAGGATGGAATATATGTAGAAAAATGTAGTTCAACATTAGTGATAGCACACCACCATGTTTTTGATTTCACACTATGCCACTATATTACCCCTGTAGCACAGGACTGCAGCAGAACCACTTCTTCCTTAACTGCTGGATAATAACAGAAACCCAGGATCAAATCTGTTTTCCTCACAGAAGTATGAGGAACGAGGAGCAACATCATGAGATCTTCACGTTATGCTACATCGTAAGAAGGAACAGTACTGCTCACAACACCCATACTAGCACAGCAGTGTGAGTAGAAGGCTTATACAGTTGCCCTTCCACATTCGCAGCTTTAACATTCGCGGTTTTGATTATTCGCAGTTTTGGGAGGGCCTCCCCCCTGCCCTCCCAAAAGCGCTTTTGGGAGGGTGGGCGGGGGGAAGCAGCGACGTGGCTTGAGAAGCCCCATCAGCCGCTTTTGGGAGGGCGGAGGGTTGCAGGAGGGCGGTGGCGTGACCTATTTTTTATTTGCGTTTTTTTCACATTTGCGGGGGTCTTGCAGCCCTAACCCCCATGGATGTGGAGGGACAACTGTACTATACTGTACTTCATTTTCTCATGAGACAAAACGAGGGCACACACAGGATGTACTCCAACTGGTAGTTTGCAGATACTGCTGCATACACATGCTTATAGAATGCATAGGATGAAGAAAAGAGGCTGGGGAGAAATCAGAACAAAGAGAAAAGATAAACTAAGAAATCACACTGAAATACCTAAGAAAACCTCTCCATTGACACCCCCTTGTCGTGGGAGAGAGGCTTGCGTACCCTAATGATGTTTTGAGCTATGCTGGCGGTGGCATAAAGCCACCGGTAGAGTCTCCCATGCCAGACAGGTCAAAACCGAAGGGTCTGACAAAGAGTGTCAAAGGGCACGATGGGCTCTCTAGCCTTGTGGCAACCGTCCAAGGAAAAGGAAAACTAATCCCAAACCCGGGCAGATGGTGCTCGTCCAACCCTGTAAGGTCAACCATCTAAGAGAAGGAAACTCTAATCAAACCTATGGCCCGAGGACCTCGCTGCTACGTCCATGCTTGCAGGCCACGGCAGATGAACCTTTGGTTTAAAGGGTGAGGCCAGTTCTGTGCACGCTGTGCTCCACCAGAAAAATCCATTGCACAGGCTCAAAGAACAAATCCTGTTCCAAAAAAGCCCTGTAACGATAGGCGAGGGACGAAATGGCAGGTGTAAAGATGCACTAGAAGCTGCAGACCCAACCCTGCATGCAGGCAGTTCAGGACATTGGTCGCTCAAGGCTGACCCGGAAGATGACTGTCTTGTTTGGCAGCATCCTGAACGACCAAGCAGCCTTTTTTAAGGAGAGCACTGCTTGCTCCATATGGAGAGGGGCCTAGAAAAGGTGGCCTAACGAAAGCTCATCCCCAACTACCTGGTTGGCTAGCCGCGGCCAACAGGAATCTTCTCATGCGGTCAAACCGAGGCAAAGAAACAAAGGCACACACCGGCCTCCAAAGGTGTAAATAAACTGACACTTGCATGCTGGAACATCAGAACCATGCAAGACTCTGAAGATAGTGGACAGCCTGAGCGTCGTTCTGCCCTAATAGCCCTTGAACTATCACGACTTAACAATGACATTGCTACTCTTAGTGAAGTTCGCTTCCATGAGGAAGGCAGCCTTAGAGAACATGGCGCCGGCTACACACTTTACTGGTCTGGCAAACCCAAAACCGAAAAACATCTTTCAGGAGTAGGCTTTGTGATTAAAAACTCCATTGCCTCCAAACTCGAAACCTTGCCAACAGGACACTCTGATCGCATTATTTCCTTATGCCTCCCACATGTTGTTCTCTTTAGTATATATGCCCCAACTATGCAAGCCGACCCTGTAGAGAAAAACAAATTCTACACAGAACAGACCTACGCCACCTCATACAAAAAGTCCCTGTAGAAGATAAAATTATTATCCTTGGTAACTTCAATGCCAAAGTAGGAAAGAACTTCGAAGCCTAGAGGGGTGTCTTAGGCAAGCATGGTGTCGGAAATTGCAATGATAACGGACGCCTCCTGCTAGAGTTCTCTGCAGAACAACAGCTGACTATTACAAACACAATCTTTCAGCAGAAAGCTAGCTTGAAGACAACCTGGATGCATCCCCGATCCAAACATTGGCACCTCATTGACTATGTTCTAGTCCATCAGAGAGACATTCGTGATGTCCGTCATACCCGAGTGATGCCCAGTGCAGAATGCCTCATCAGATGTAAACTAAATCTTCATTTTAAGTTCAAACTTAAGAGGGGTGGCATCTTAAAGAAGAGACTCCATGTCAACAATCTTCAACAAGCTACCAAGAGAGACAACTTCCAGGCAAATCTACAAACAAAACTTGAAGACCAGACTACAGATCCTTCTCCTACAGTGCTTTGGCAACATATCAAAAACAGTATCCTCCAGTCTGCAGAAGAATCCCTCGGGTTCTCCCACAAGAAAAATCAACACTGGTTTGATGAAAACAACCAAGAGATCCAGGAGCTGTTGGCAAAGAAGAGAACTGCTCACCGGGCATACCTCGCCCAGCCAACTTGCCGTGTAAGAAAAGCAGCTTTCTGCCTCACATGTAGTAAACTTCAACAAAAACTCCAAGACATGCAGAACAAGTGGTGGATCAATATAGCAGAAAAAACACAATGCTGTGCAGATCTTGGGTGATCATAGAGGATTTTATGAAGCTCTTAAAGCAGTGTTTGGACCTACTTATCAGGTCCAAATCTCCTTATACAGTACACATGGTCAAACATTAATTACTGATAAAGCCTCCATCCTGAATCAATGGGCTGAACATTTTCAAAGTCTCTTTAGCGCCAACCGAGTAGTCCAAGGCTCAGCTATCCAACATATGTTACAAAAAACAATGAAAAATGAATTGGACATAGCTCCCACTTTGGAAGAGACCCTTAAGGCTATACAGCAGATGAAAAATGGCACGGCAGCTGGGATTGATCGAATCCCACCTGAAGTTTGGAAACACGGAGGTCATGCACTCCATGATAAATTCCACGAATTCCTTGTGAATTGCTGGGGAAAAGGGGAACTGCCATCAGACCTCCGAGATGCAGTCATCATCACCCTGTACAAGAAAAAAGGAGCAAAATCCGATTGCTCAAACTATCGAGGCATAACACTGCTCTCTATGGCTAGAAAAATCCTTGCAAGGATACTCCTGAACAGATTAGTTCCTGCTACTGCAGAAGAACTTCTCCCTGAAAGCCAATGTGGCTTCAGAGCCAATAGGAGTACTACAGACATGGTATTTGCCCTTAAGACAACTGCAAGAAAAATGTAGGGAGCAGAACAAAGGTTTCTATGTAACATTTGTCAACCTCACTGAAGCCTTCAACACTGTGAGTAGAAAAGGTCTGTGGCAGATCTTGGAAAGACTAGGATGTCCCCCCCCAAATTCCTTAAAATGATTATCTTGCTACACGAGGGCCAGCGTGGTCAAGTCAGATATGGCGATGCTCTTTCAGAGCCCTTTCTAATAACTAATGGAGTGAAGCAAGGTTGTGTTCTTGCACCAACTTTATTTACAATCTTCTTTAGCATGATGCTCCAACAGAGCTTGAAGAAGAAGACAGCATCTATATACGTTACCGTACTGATGGTAGCTTGTTTAACTTAAGCCGTCTGAGGGCTCATGCTAAGACTCTAACCTATCTAGTCTGTGAGCTCCTCTTCGCTGATGACGCTGTCCTTGTTGCCCACACAGGAAGCAGCTCTGCGACGCCTAACATCCTGCTTTGCAACAGCTGCAGAGCTGTTTGGGCTGGAAGTCAACCTGAAGAAAACAGAAGTTCTTTACCAGCCTGCACCACAGGACAAACACTACCATCCCCACATTGCCGTCGGTAAATCTGTGCTCAAGTCCGTTCAGCAGTTAACCTATCTGGGAAGCATCATCTCCTCAGATGCCAAGATTGACAAAGATCGATCACAGATTAGCAAAGGCATATAGTGCATTTGGAAGACTTCACAAAAGAGTCTGGAGTAATAAACACCTGAGGCAAAGCACAAAAATCAGTGTGTATAGAGCCATTGTACTGTCTATCCTCCTTTATGGATCTGAAACATGGGTCACCTATCGCCACCACCTACGACTCCTTGAGCGCTTTCATCAGCGCTGTCTACGCACAATCCTAAATATACACTGGACTGACTATGTGACGAATGTTGCTGTCCTTGAGCAAGCAGGGATCACCAGCATTGAGGCCATGATCTTGAGAACACAGCTGTGCTGGGCAGGGCACGTTTCTAGGATGGAGGACCATCGCCTCCCCAAAATACTACTCTACGGTGAACTCGCCACGAGTCAGCATAAGAGGGGCGCTCCAAAAAAGCGATACAAAGACTCCCTGAAACAACATCTCAGGCTCGGCCAAATTGATCACCAACAGTGGTCCGCCCTGGCCTCACATCAGGAGGCATGGAGACGCACAATCCACAATGCTGCAGCCTTATTTGAGAACTCATGCCGAACAAGTCTTGAAGAGAAACGACAACGCAGAAAGAATCACAACCCAAAAACATCACCCAAGAAGACCTTCTGCTGTTCTTTCTGCAACCGGACTAGTTTATCTCAGATTGGCCTTTTTAGTCATCAGCGTGCTTGCAGAAAGCGCGAGATGAGTCCTTCCTGAATCTTCGTTTGCGAAGAAAAGCCAGAGAGAGAGAGAGAGAGAGAGAGAGAGAGAGAGATAAGAAAATTATTCAGTACATTCCTGAAAACTGTGCAGAATAAATGTGGTGGTTTGCCTTTCCCCAACCCATATCCTGAACTTTCCAAAAAGGCCCTTTTTTCTAGGCAGATTTTATGCAAAACAGTGTGGGTCATGGGGTGTATGTGAAAATTGTCCCTCATTCCCTCACATTAGTTTATCTCTTTATTACTCCAATCCTTCATCTGCTTCACTGATTACCAGTTACTCCAGGATCAATTTGAGGTGCTGTCTTTGATCTCTTTATAAAGTTTTAATGTGGACCAGAATAGCTCAAGAATCACATTCTCCTGTGTGATCCTACCCAATACTTTTGCTACATGTCAGGCCTCTTTTGAGATAAGGCTTGTGAGAACCTAGCAAAATAATCCTTATTGCATCTAGGATTTGCTTGCTTTTAGGTAGGCAATGATGCTTATTTTACTTGATCGTCTTCTTTCAATTGGGAAATAAGATAGGTAGATACATGGATTCTGGGGCTTTTTATGCATGCTGCAAAACTGCCAAAAAGTGTGGCCCTCCAATTAAAAATACTGGGAGGCTGCAAGGGGAAGCTTCAGGGCCTCAAAAGTGGTGTTCAAGCACTGCATAAACCCCAGCTGTGGTGCAGTACAATCTTAATGGACAGCTCATACTCACATTCTAGCCTAATTATAGCATTCAGAGCATACTCAACAGTAAATGAAGGTAAAGTATATTGCAGTAATCTAATTAGACTACAAATTATGAATGACTGAATCTAATTCTGATTTCAAGAAAAGGAACTACTGTCATATTGTTGCTCATGGCCACTGCCATCACCTGAGCATCCAGATGAAGGTCTGAGTCCATGAGAACTTCGAAACTACAAGCCTGTTCTTTCAGTGGAAATTCACCCCCTCCAAAATAGGCTATCAAGTATTTCCAGAATATTCTCATCTACTCTGGATTATGCTCCAGGCTTCCCCCTGATCTAACCTAAACTGCTAGCTGGTAACAGTTCAGAACTTCCACTGCTTCCTGATACTGAAAGCTACTAACTGGAATACAGCATCATCTATATATACTATAGTGACATCTTCCAAATAGCCTCTCCTGACTGTTTCACATAGGTATTGAGAAGTACAAGAGAAGAAATTGAACTTCGCAGCATCCCATAGAACTAAACGGAAATCTACCAGCAGGATTGTCCACATACAACCAAAACCACTTAAAAAAACCAATCCCTTGTTAACTTGAAAAGATAATCCAGAACTATATCCATTAGTATATCATCCCCCATGATCCTTAAAGTTTCTTCAAAGTTCAAGAAAATCAAGAAAATTGCAGTACAACTGACTATAACCCAGCAAAGGCAATCCACCAAAGCAACTACACAGTCTTGATTTCAAAAGCCAGACCAGTTTCACTTAAGAAAATCTGGGACATGACTATCGCTATGACCTTACTCTGAAAGCAAATATGATACAAGTTTTTAAACCAGCAATTTTGAGTAGTCATTTGTAATAAAAGCTGCAAAGGCCAGGCAGAAAACCAGGGGGGGGGGTCAATTTAAAAAACAAACATATTTGACTTTTTCTACTTTTTTCAATGGAAGCACTGAAGATCTGGGCCAATACTAAAAAAACAAAACAAAACAAAACCCAAAAACCTCTCCTCTGGAATGAAGATTAATATTTTAATCACTTAAAATGTGTACTATAAAGATTTTTATGTCGTCAATCTGTGGCACTGAAAAACTATAATTCCTGTGCAAGTGTAACTTTATACACAAACATGCTGCCAATCCTTAATAATGTTTCACTGACTACTCATTCTATCAAAGCAATCCACTTTCTTTAATTTACTTCTATTTCTCAATTTCTTGCTATTTCTCAAATGACAAAAACATGTGTTTAGGTAGCAGAAGTGCAGCAGTTTTCAGATCACTAGCATTTGATATATTCTAAGTTTGTTCAGAATTAAGGCAGTTACATTACTGAGGATGAAATCCTATTTTAGCTCTCCTGAGAATAAGTTCCACTAAACAGAGTTAAATCAACATGCAAAGACTATCCTGGGATAGTTAAGATACCTTAGAAGGTCTTCTAAAATACAGAAATAAAAAAATGATTCACAGGAACCTTAATAAATATGCCAAAAATTACAACTTCATATGCTAAATTATTGGTATATTTTATGCAGTTAAAGTGAAGCTGCAAACCCAGGTCTGATACAAATTATTATTAATTGAAAATACTGTATTTCAAAGTTTTTCCCAACTGCTTTTTCTATGTCTTAAAATTTTCCAAAACTTTATACTTTTAGCTCAGGTGATGCTTCAGTCACAGTCTCTTTCAAGGCCATCAGAATATCTCTCTCCTGCAATAAGGCATTCCCTGCATCAATAAGCCAACTGTCAAGCCCCTACCTGACAGAGTCAAAAATCAAAGAAAGGCAAGTATCAGGGTAGAACTAAGCACTCTGAATGATCTGATCCATATCTTCAGGATGCACAAAACAAAAGCTACTCCAAAATCATTAGAGAGCCCTTGTGACCATTCACATCAATTCTAAAGTAACTACAGCATTCAAGTCAAAACGACTGTGAGTGATTTTGTCAGCAAAGTTAACAGCTGGAGTCCATTCTCCCACTAACTTGGAACAGTTTCTCTTCTGGAAAAACAGTGAAAACTAAGCAAACATCTTTCCCATCACTAACATAGCTTTAGATTCAGCCTCTAGCACATGAGAAAGTTTCACTAGAGTCTTCCATCATTTGCTTCCTAGACATCACCCTATCCATTTCATTATTTTCAAATTCTCAGAATACAAAGGAAAGGAATATTGTTTGTTCAAGGGGTTATTAAGGTGTTCTAACCTTTTAGCTCTAACCTTTTAGCTGATAAGCTAGAATCTAAACATCCCCTTTTAATGTACTTTAATTTTTGTTGTTTTTAGCTTAGTTAAGTGGGTTGAAATCAATATCAGGGGCTAGATTAGCTGGGGGGCTTAACATATTGACAAACTGGAGCATGTCCAGAGAAGGGCAACTAAAATGGTAAAAGGTCTGGAAACCATGCCTTATGAGGAAAGACTTAGGGAGCTGGGTATGTTTAGCCTGGAAAAAAGACAGTTAAGGGGTGATATGATAAGCCCTGTTTAAGTATTTGAAGGGGTGTCATATTGAGGATGGAGCAGGCTTGTTTTCTGCTACTCCGGAGACTGGAAGACGGAACAATGGATGCAAGCTCCAGGAACAGAGATTCCACCTCAACATTAGGAGGAACTTTTTGACAGTAAGAGCTGTTCAGCAGTGGAACACACTCCCTCGGAGTGTGGTGGGGTCTCCTTCCTTGGACGTCTTCAAACAGAGGCTGGATGGCCATCTGTCAGGGATGCTTTGATTATGATTTCCTGTGTGGCAGGGGGTTGGACTGGATGGCCCTTGTGGTCTCTTCCAACTCTACAGTTCTATGATTCTATGATGTATATTTGTGTTTGTTTGTATTTTGTATTGTTTTCCTCCTTGTGTATTGTTTTTAGATTGTAATATTGTTTAATAAACATATTTTTTTAAAAAATGCAAAGGAAATCAACCGACTCCAGAATACAGTAGGGGGGGAGTATTTGGGACAATCAGGTCAATATCCCAGATCACTTCTGTACTCCACAGGCCAAGCACAATAAGTGCACCAGCCATGTCATGTAATGTCAATCCAGAAAAGCCATCAAAAAAACATTCTGGCACAAGCATCCTGAAACGAACCATTTTACCAGGCCCCTCACATGCAGAGTAGAGAATGCATATAGCCAAATCTTAACCAGGAACCATCTGTCCATGATAAGAGAACAATCTCTGAGCATCACTCCTTTTTTGTAGCCTACTGGACAGGTAAGATGCTCAAACTAACATTTGTTCCATTTAATAGACAACCAAAATAGCAAAATGAAGCCAGCTCTACATTTCCCTGTTGCTCATTTCCAATCATTCTGCTAATAAAGGCTCTCTCTATCTACACTTACCTGTGAATAAGACCCATGCAAAACAGTAGTGCTTATTTCCAAGAAAATAAGCATATGGTAACACTCTGAAGTCAGTGTTCCCATGCACATTTAGATGTAATCACACACTGAATTTAACACAATGGGAATGACATCTAAGGAAACAAACAAGAATAATTTATGTACTTTACAGAAAGGAAAACCAAGAACATAAGCAAATATAAATTTCTTCACATAGGCTTGCATTTTATTTTATTTTATTTCACGTGTAAGACAAAATAAATATCAAAACAAAAGACAAGCTCTACAAGTCTCCTCATAATTTTATGCCTGCCTTGCCAAATGTGCAAACAGCAAAGAACCCCATGTGGAGGGCATACTTGTTAAGGGAATGATAGATGTTTTGTCACACATTTATACTGCAACACAGTCCAGTTAAGGAGCAAACCTTTCCCACAACGCAATAAACAATGGCTGGTGCTTGCTGCACATTCCATGTTCTAGTTTCCCCATAATTTCTATGCAGAAGGAGTCAGGAAAATTTCTTCCCCATACTAATTTCAAATACAGCATGATACTTTTAAAGATTCTTGCTCTTACAAGTGCCAAACCTAAGCTACACAACCTCCAAAAGTGCTGAGATACAGTTTAGCCCATTTCAGACAAAACAAGTCAAGATCAAATCACATTTTGCAATCATGGATTACATGTTAAATCAAAGTTTGCCCAGTCTGAGCACACTTTAAAACTGGGAGAGGATGCTTATACAGTACTCTGATTATAGCCATACTATGGGACAGGGGAATACCTGTGCCTGGGGCTGGCTTGCTTGCTCTCATTCATGTAGCACTAAACCTGAGGCAGGCATGTGCCTTCCAGATCTCTTCAATTACAACTGCCATAATCCCCAGTCAGCATTGCCAATGATAAGGAATATAGCGTACATAATCTGTAGGGCACTAGGCTCAGTATTCCTGCACTGAAGTACGGTTAGCAGTATAATTAAAACTGTCTTGTATTTTATAATTCTACATACTGCTTCAGAGTAGGAAGCTGAGCATAATATGAACTGGAATATTTTACTGCTCTTTTCTGTTTTACTACTGCTGCAATAAAAAATAATAATAATAATAATAATAATATTTATTATTATTATTATTATTAAATACAAGGTGGATCTGAAACATGGGTCACCTATCGCCACCACCTACGACTCCTTGAGCGCTTTCATCAGCGCTGTCTACGCACAATCCTAAATATACACTGGACTGACTATGTGACGAATGTTGCTGTCCTTGAGCAAGCAGGGATCACCAGCATTGAGGCCATGATATTGAGAACACAGCTGCGCTGGGCAGGGCACGTTTCTAGGATGGAGGACCATCGCCTCCCAAAAATACTACTCTACGGTGAACTCGCCACGGGTCAGCGTAAGAGGGGCGCTCCAAAAAAGCGATACAAAGACTCCCTGAAACAACATCTCAGGCTTGGCCAAATTGATCACCAACAGTGGTCCGCCCTGGCCTCACATCGGGAGGCATGGAGACGCACTATCCACAATGCTGCAGCCTTATTTGAGAACTCACGACGAACAAGTCTTGAAGAGAAACGACAACGCAGAAAGAATCACAACCCAAAAACATCACCCAAGGAGACCTTCTGCTGTGCTTTTTGCAACCGGACTTGTTTATCTCGGATTGGCCTTTTTAGTCATCAGCGCGCTTGCAGAAAGCGCGGGATGAGTCCTTCCTGAATCTTCGTTTGCGAAGAAAAGCCAGAGAGAGACAAGGTTCAAACTCTCTTCACAGATCTAACACACATGTGCTGCCAACATGCATAGGCTGTACTAACAGCTGAGTTCTATAATGTATTAGGTTCCCTAAAACCATTTAATCCCAGCTCTGTATGGGATCATGCTGTAAACTTCAGAAAGCAGTATCACCTTGCCTTGCGGAGATTCAAATTCCAAGCAAAAAAGCTACCCACTGCTGATAACTGCCTTAACTGAAGGCTGCTCACACCTCCAGTACCCACCATTTCCCCATAACTCCCAGCAATTTTCCCGATACACACATGTGCATGGTGCTGGATTATTATTTTATGATTTTTTAAAAATTATTTTTATTTAAACATACAAATTATAAGCACTACTATAACACTTCACAATTCCCATTCTTAATGTAACAATACAACAAATATTAATAACTATTCATATATAAGCGATTCCCTCCACCCTGGGACCTCCAACTTGCATTCATCCCTCTTTCCAAAATCCCATTGTCTCTAATGCTGGTTTGTTCCCTCTCCCCTTTATTAATACAAATTATAAAAACTTGCTCCAGATATCTCCAAAATCTTTCTTAATAACCATTCCCTTTTTTTCTTTAATACTGCTTGTTACTTTCACATTTTTAGCTATATCCCACACTTCACTGTACCATTCCTCTATTTGATAGCTGCCTTGTGTTTTCCACTTTCTTGCTATTATTAACCTTGCTGCTGTCAGCAAATTTGTTGATAAATCCTTAATAGCTTGGGATTCTTGTCGAATCCCAAATTATTTTATTATTTTTTATCATGCCTTTCCCCTAAAACAGTATTAAACATTATTAAAACAGATAAAAGCAAATGAAACAATAAGACTAACAAAACAATCACAATTAATAACTACCAAAACAATTTAATAGGATATTTTGAAGAGATGCATCCTCTCACTCGCTAAAAGCAGTTAGAGTAGGAGCTGACTAACTCTGAGGAGAGTGCATTCTACAAACTGGGAGCACCAAAGGGGAAAGCCTTCTATGTGACTATCAAGCAGGAAAAAAGAGGAAAAATTAGAAAGTGTTCAATGAAATCCAAGAAGAAAAAGGAGTCACATCTAAGGATGCTAAAAAGGTGGTCTTTTATTTGCTCTTTTTACAAGTTTTGGCTTGTAGATGCTTCCTCAGGGTACTATATAAAAAAATCACAGAAGGACAACATGTAAACATATACAGTTGTCCCTTCACATTCGCTGGGGTTTGGTTCCAGGACCCCCCGTGAATACCCAAATCCGTGAATACTCAAGTCCCATTATATGCAATGGCATAGCAAAATGGTGTCCCCTATATAAGATGGCAAAATCAAGGTTTGCTATTAGGATTATTATTTTTTTAAGAATATTTTCAAGCCGTGAATACTCAAATCCGTGAATGTCAAGTCCGTGAATGTGGAGGGATAACTGTAATATCCAATTACATAAAGGCACTAACATATTTGTGCATTGCTTGTTGTACTGTACAGTAATCAAAGCTATAAGAAATTTCTGAGCCACTAACTCCAAACCACTTGCTGACAGAATTAAAGCACATGAATAAAGGCTGAAGAGTATTTTAAAAATTCTAACTAGATAGTAGAAACAACAGAGATTACCTTCAATGGCATACAGATGTGTCTGGGCTAAAGGAAAAGGGACTACCTGAAAACACTAAAATATTAATTAGACTGGGAAATAGGCAATTTAAGCTCTGAAAATTTTAAAAGATTTGTTTCCTACATTACAGAGGAGACCCCTTGTTTCAACAGCCTCCCTTTTCTTCATGCTCATCAAGCAGGACTCTGTAGTTGATGGTTCTCTAAAGAGGACCGCTCCTGAAGAGGCTAATGGCCAGAAAGTTTCACAATGATATGTGCAGTCCCTGGGACAGGCAGACTTCAAGCCTTTTAAGATTTTAAAAATTAAAGCCAACACCTTTAATTGGTCCCAAAATGTACTGTGCAGGTTTTTCAGTATTAAGGTAACATGAACTCAGTAATTTGCACAAGTCAGTTCCCATATGCTCCCACTTACTGAATTCCCAGCAACTCTTTACTTCCATTTTTAAAATTAATTTTATGTAACTAATTTCACAATGACACATTAACAAAAGAAACCCCCTCCAAGAAGATCAACAGAAAGCATATATCATATGTACAAAAGGATAAGACAGTTAAGTTACTCTAAAAAATATTCTCAGTATCTTTTAAGGCACTGCACATTAATCTCACTTCCCTCCCACCTCAAAACATAATAGATTGGACAACTTATTTTTTTAAAATCCCACCAGAGGGCTGAATGTTTCTTCTCATCAATAAACTGAATGAAAGGGAGCCCTGTTTCCCAGAATGTACCCTCTTATCCAGATCTTGCCTTCTTTTTAAATGCAAGTCAACTTCTCCATCAAAGCAAAACAAAGTAAGTTCCTATATTGCCACCCAACAAAAAGACAGGAGTATACTGACATCCATTAAAAAATATCTGAATGCATGACGGGGCAGAAATCAATTTAAATTCTTGTGGTGACAAAGCTTAAGGCCATTCAGTATTTCAAACTGCAGAATAATAATCATTTTCTCACAGCAGTTTTACTGGTTCCCCACATCTTTCCTCAATTAAATGCTCACATAGGTTTGCAACAAGATCTTTAGTTTTACCGTTTGATTAATTACACACCTTTCCCAGACACCCTTCAAGGCTAGCCCCATAATGAATACATTTGCAACAATCAAGACAAGATGTGTCTGAGGCATGGATGACTACTGATAATGTCATATTCCTCTACTCAAAAGGGTCAGACCTAGCAATTTAAGCAGAGCTGTGTGAACACTTCTTACTACTATTTCCACCTAACAATCCAAGAACAACAGAGCCAATGAACACTCTCAGACTACAAACCTGAACTGTCAGAGGGAATGCAACCCCTTCGGGAAAAGAATGAATTCCAATTCCTGAGCCAGACCTTCTAATGACCCAATCTTGTTAAGGTTTATTCAGTATTATCGCGTTCAAATCACTTTCATCCAGCCCATTACAGAACACAGGGAGTATTCAAGGACTGCTTACTTGGTGGTAGGCAACAAGGAGCAATGGTGCTGGTTGTCATCAGCATTTGAACAAACTCTCTTGGCAGCTTCATATAGAAACTGAACAACATGCTTCACAAAATGGAACCATTTGGGATAATATATGCCGAAAGTCATGATGTTGAACAGGGATTCTCCCAGCACCACTTTCTGGACATGACCCAACAACAACAACAAAAAAGGCCTGAAGCACTGCAATGCCCAATCAAGCCAAGTGGTCCACGTTTGCTGAAAAAACTCAGGATCAAATCACTTTTTTTATTTAGTCAATGGTACTAAAAGCTGTCAAAAGATCAAGAGTTCATGGCACCGTGATTTCCCCCATCCAGTCTCCAGCACAAGTTATCTACCAAGTTGACCAAAGCAGCCCCATATCCTGGCCACCTTTTCTGTTTAAAAATAATATTGACTAGACTTAAGTAGAGATCTGAAATTTTCCAGAAAGTTGAACCCACAGGGTAACAAACATTTCTTTTCCAGGGAAACAACAACAACAACTTCTGGGGAAATTAAAATATATCCAAATCTTATTTTCATATCAAACCTAAACTTGTTTTACTGCTTTTCGCAACATACAATCCTTTGTTCATAGTTTACTTATATTCAATTATACGATTCTGAGGTTCAATTATACTATTTTGCATATTAATGAAATCTAAAAATATAAAAACTTTATAGTTTGGGACAAGCAAATCTACTAAAAATAGGATAAAAATGAAAACAGGAACAAAGTACAGTATATTACTAACAAAAATAGTCTCATATGCACAATCCTAAGGACAAGGCTAGCAGCATATTTGGATGCCATGTATAATACTGAAAATGTTGAACTCTTTAACTGTGTATTATTATCACAAGCAATTAAGCTCCCTGTCTGCAGCAGGAACCTCCTTTCATGAACATGGCAGCACCTACTAGATGCAGAAATGCATCATGGATTTGACTACTGTACATGTCTACAATACGTTATTGTTCTGTGATTCTGTCGAAAGTCTTATATACAAATCTTCACCCTACGCATTTGCTGGTATTCCAAATGAATAAAACCTTATCTTAAAAACATTTCACTCACTCCAAAAAGGACCTCAGCTGAGGGTTTCTTTTCAATGTCCCCCCCCCACACAAGTTTCTAATTTCTTCACTGCAATAATTGGAAACTGTCCATGTGGGGGGGATGACTGTTCTTCCCTGATTTCCCCCCAAGTATTCACATTTCCTGGGTAATGCAACTTGCTGCCTTAAACATTTGGGGAAAACTGTCGTAACCCATTTAAGACTTTAAAGGTCAGCACCTGCACAAATAAGAGTGGCCCAATAATACTGCAAGCATGTTAAGAATGAGGACACATTCACTCATATTGAGAGGTTAAATACTAGTCTAAAAACTTTATTTCACCCTGAATTTTTTTTCAAATGCAAACCCATGTAGACAACATTAAAATAATCAAGTCTGGATGCACCATGTCCTCCTTCTATGGGAAATGTCTCAGCAGATGAACAAGCAGCAGTGTTAACTGCTATCTGTTTATCAAAGGAAAACACAAGATCAAGCAGTGCCCCATCCTGCACACTTATTGCTTCAGAGAAAGATAAAGCACAATCCTGCTCAGAACAGGATGAATATTCTCACCCATATTGCTAGAACCCCAGACCACCTCTGTCTTATCTAGATTAATTTAAGATTACATAAATTCACATCACTTTATACCTATGCAGTTTTTGGAGCATCGCAATTCTGTCAAACAATTATGTTTATACTATGAAATTATTGTACATATTTACATGGCAAAATTTGCTGTGCCTTTCAAGTTTCAAACAGATTGCAGGATATAGAATGCTATGTTCTTTAAACATAAACCAATAAGTTCTCTGTATGCTGAGAAGTAAATTAAGACCACTGTAAGATGATATCTGGCATCAAGTGCATTAACAAATACAGTTTAAATGAACTGAAATATTATAGTAGTTACAATGGGGACTTTTCTGAACATAGTAGCACCCCTGCATCCACTGATTTGCCAACCGCAGATTCAATTATCCGCAGTTGGCGATGGCAGGGGAGGATGAATCTTACCTCTCCCGTCCCTGCAGCGATTGCAGGGGCAAAGGGGGGAAGGGAGGGGGAGGAATGATCTAACCTCCTTTCCTTCCCCCTTCGTCCCCACGATCGCTGTTGCAACAGGGCCATGGCAGGGTGAAGGGTAAATGATCTAGCCCCTTCCTTCGCCCTGTGATTGCTGCTGTAGCGAGGAAAGGGGAGAGCGTTCTAACCCCTTTTGCCCCCACGATCATTGCTGTGGTGGGGCCATAGTGGGAGGGAAGGAGGAAGGGGAGAGTGATCTAGCCCCTCCCCCCCCACAACTGCCACTGCAGCAGGGCCATGGCAGGGGGAGGGGAAAGTGATCTAGCCTCCTACCCTTTGCCCCTGCAATCACCACTGCAGTGGGGCCATGGTGGGGGCGAAGGGAGGGGAAGAGAGATCCTGCCCCCTTCCCTTGGGACGGCTCCTGTCGCCGCGGCAGGGCCATAGCAGGGGCAAAGGGGGAAGGGGAGGAGGCTAGATGGCCCCCAGGATGGCGTTTGCTATTATCTGTAGAATTCACCATCCGCGGGGGAGGTCCCGCAACCAATTCCCCACGGATACAGGTGTGCTACTGTATTGTTGGCAGTATCAACAGACCTGATTAAAGTAAAGAACACAAACCAAAGGTAATCATAGATATAATAGGATATGATTTACCAGAGAATGACTATAAACTAACAGAGGTGAGATACCTATGCTCTGAACTGAGCACTGAAATTTCCAGCATTTGCACATAGAACCACATTGCATCTACCATGTGAAAGTTCAGTTTTCAAGAAGTTAAGCATATAAATGTTACAAATGTAATACATCATTATAATTCAAAAATCAGATCAACTCTGCATTCATTTTCTAGGTATTTGACACAAGCTTCCCAGATGAGAATTAGACTGAACAGGAAGATACAATAGTGGTCAACATGGTTTACTGGTACCTCTATACCATTCTTCCAAGATATGGCCTTTAGAAGCAAATAGCACTCAGATGTTCTCATAGGATAGTATGCAAAGAATAACCCTTAATTTAAAGATCTAACATATCACAAAAGATTTACAACAAACCAGAAGCAAGGTTAACAGAATATGGCTCGGGAGAGGTTTTTAAGGCCTATTTGAATGACTGCACTGTGAGGTGACATATGGAGTTTAGTTAGAAAAGATTCCCACAATGGTAAGGTGTGCCAGCCTAGCTGATCTTACTGGCAAGTGTATGTGCAGGAGTAGCCTTTAAGATAACCTTTAAGCCCTAAACAGTGTGGGATTAGGTTAACACCAGCACCCTGAACTGGGTCTGGAAACGTCTGTGGGACCAGTGGGCAACTAATGCAGAACTGGGTGTTATATGGTTCAAGCTCCTGGCTTACATGAATATACAAGTAGCTAAATTTTGTTCCTGGCCATCACTTCCAAGCTGCAAATTTGGGTCCTTCTGAGGGAGTGTGATCCTAACCAGGATCAGATGCATATCCAATGCAGCCCAACCCACAGACACTACTGCCTTACCTAGA
The DNA here is from genome assembly GCA_030847615.1 of Gambelia wislizenii. Taxonomy (NCBI): domain Eukaryota; kingdom Metazoa; phylum Chordata; class Lepidosauria; order Squamata; family Crotaphytidae; genus Gambelia; species Gambelia wislizenii. The sequence continues at coordinate 134,849,605 of JAUMIR010000006.1, read as the reverse complement.
TTAAGTTTCAGCTTCTTTTTTTTTTTAGTTATTTATACCCCACTCTTCAGCCACAAGGCTATCAGAGCGGCTTACAAATTGTTTTTAAGCAATAGCAATTTACACATCTACACTGCATTAAGCAGTTTCCAATGTGTGTTAGCTAATTGCTCCCACAAGCCGGGTACTCATTTTACCAACCTACGAAAGGATGGAAGGCTGAGTGAACCTTGGAGCCCTCTGGAATCGAACTTGCAATGTGGTGACTTGCAGTACTGGCATTTAACCACTGCGCCACCAGGGCTCCACTTTTTGCCTTCATCTATCTTCAAATAATTCCAGACATCTGTTCAAGGCTCTGAATTCTGTAACTAAAGAAGGGAGAGTTGCAGAAGAATTTCACAGTGCATCCCAAAACATTAGATAATCTCCTGTAATGTTTTCACGGAGATGCTAAACACCACTGGGGCCAAGACAGAATTCTGAGGTACACTGTGAGCAAAACAGAAAGCTGTAATACAACCTTCTGGGGGATGCATCCATAAATAAATAAGAACTACTGCAACACAGTAACTTCAAACATAACCTGGATGTATGGTCCAGAAAGATTCCATAGTATCAAATGCTATTGCAAGAGCCATTTGAATTATTAAGACAGCATTATCTTCACCCTTTCCATAGAACACATCATCTGCTAGTGCAACCAAGATTATCTTCCTAAAAAAGGTAAGACTTCTTTACCAAAGGCCACACTATTGCTTTATTTTCCTTCCCTCAAAGAAGAATTGACTACTTCTGAGGTCTATGGCCTATATCCACTTGCTAAACCCAACTAGAGTGGACTCACTCACTCAATGAGAACTTTATAAAATCAACACTGAAGTACAACTGATTCAGTGGGGCTATTTTTGTTGGAATGAACAATTTTATTTAAGCCCAAGTCCTCTGACCCATCCTTGCAACTTTTAAAAGTCCCTAGTGAACCCATTACTTCAAATCTAGGGAGCAGTCCCTAGTTTGAATGGGCAACAACCCAGACACAGGATACAGGGTGTTGCCCTGAGGCTAGTGAAGAACTCGAATCTGTTACACTTTGAAAGAATAGAATTCACCTGCTCCTGGGTAGAAGCAGAAAGGGCTTCTTCCCACAAAGCACAGGAACAACTTCCGACAGCAATTCTTCAGACCTGTAGGCTGTTGCTCTTTCATGGGGGTCTGGTACTTAAAAAGAGGAGCCCAAAGCTCCTAGGCACAAAAGAACAAGCACTTGTGTCAATCTAAAATCCTGGCAAAGGGAAAAGTAGCTTTGGGTCAGATATATATATAAAAAAAATACAAATACAATACAAAATTTTAATATTTTAATATTTTCCAAGACTGGAGGGAGAAAAAATAAAATTACTTTTACAAACGGCTCTTGAAATTCTTTTTGCACAAAAACTTTGATAAAGAAAATAAAACTGGGCAGAGAGCATTAGCTGTCTCAGAAATTCAATCTCAAGTGTCTGAATTCCCTAATATCTAAACTATAATTTTCAGTGATAATTAGTGTAGAGTGATTCCTTAGATTCAATGCTTTTAGCATTTATATGAGATTTATCTTCCAAACTGAATTTGTCAGCTGATCTGGTTTACTAGAAACTATGGTAAGTGTTTCAACTGAAAGTGTTGGAAGTGTTTCCTGACAGGATAATATAAACTAAAGTATTCCAACAAGAGCAAAGTCAAATCACTGATTACACAATCCTGAACATTCAAAACTTAAATTCAACTAAGTGCAATGAGACTTAAGCACATGTAAACAGGTATATGATTGCAGCCATAACTAATTAAAATGTTGATAAAGAATGGCCATATACACAACTGTCAAAAGGACTTACAGATTTATCAATTTTAGTACATAAGATTATGAAAAGAGTAACTTGGGTAAACAAGACGAATAACCTTGCTGAACTTATATAGGCTGTTGCTCTTTCATCTTAATTCTAATTAATCTTAATTCTAATTAAGATTTTCACAGAGCACAGTACTCATACTCTGAAACACAGGTGGGTAAATCTAGGGGCCATTTTTCTGGTCCTAAAACAGCCCATCTAGCAAAACAAGAACAAAGTGTGTGCATGGGTGAAGAGAGGGTCTTCATCCTTTGCACTGAGGATGGTTCTGGAGACTTCCAAGAGCTGAAATTCTCATTTTTGACCCCAAAAAGAAAAGGGAAATGAATGGTCCACAAAACCAGCTTTTGGCAGTGCAGACACAGCCCACAGGCTGCATAATTACCACCCCTGCTCTAAATACAGCATCCCATCCATTTGTGCACCTCCATCTCATGGTCAGCCATTCACTTAATTTCTTTTGTTTCTTAATTATACAGCACGTTCAAGGACTCCTTAAAGATCTATGTAGCAGTTACAGCTGATGTAATCACAAGAGCACTCTATTAGAAAAGAATCAGTCTTGTCTAATTACAGATCAAGAAAAGTGCTCACAAGATTCCCCAGTTTCATCAAGGCCCAACTTCCAGGGTTGGAAGGCAATATAGCAGTCACTGTATAGCTCCCCATTTCCAGCTTCTCAATGTAATGCCCCTTCCTCACTACAAGTGTTTCAATCTAGGAAAGACACACCCTTCTCATAGAAAACTATTAATATGCCTAGAAAATATACCAGAGAGAAAGTTGTTACAAATGCCTCAATTCCAAATGAAGCTCAATAAAAATGCAAACTGTTTTAATCACATTACTGCTTAATTGCAACTTTTAAGTTGTACTTATACAATCTGAGGCCTGCAGTATTTTCTTGGAAGGGGTGAGTGTTCCTAATATTGTATTCATTTTACTGACGAGTCTCAATTTATGCTGCCCGAACTTATGACAATTCAAACGCACCTTTCTCCAGAAATAAATAAATATATGAAAGTTATCACCCACAATGCATAGCATTCTTCACATCCCTGTGCAGCTGAGCAAAACAGAAGAGCAAGGACAGATAAAGGAAGAAAGATGAGGCAAGAAAGCAAGGCTGTTTGGAGTTTTGGCACAGAGTTTTGAGAATTAAGAAAAGGTAACTGGTTCTCTTTTACCTGTCTAGGTTGGGGAAAGGGAAGAAAGCAACTGCAATCTTGGCATTGCTCAAAAGAAAGTGTTTCCATTGCCTGCTTAGTGTGATGGGGAGGAAGAATCTCAAATCTTGCTGTCATTTGATGGGATTTCCTTTGCCTGTTTAAAAGGTGTGTGAGGAGGAAGAAGAAACTGGAATCTCACAAGTTCTGGCTAGAAGAGGCTTCCTCTGCTTGTTTAGGTAGAGAGTGTCAATTGGAGTCTGCTTTCTTCACTTGGCAAGCCTGCTGGAAAGAGCACAGCAGACGTGCTGCCCCTCTCTCCTTATATGTATTTTCTCCACCTGGGAAGTCTGCTGAAGAAGGCACAACAGAAGAACACAGTTCTTACCAGCTGCCTTCTGTCTGTGTGCTCCTCTGAAGAGGACTTGTTATCTAATGGCAAGCCAGCTCACCCCAGCCAAGCCCCTTGGGATCAGCAACTGCTGCCTATTCTGGTCCTCTGGACAACATCTGCACATTTCTCTAGCCTGGAAAAGGTTAAGTTCTAATGTTTTATGCTTTAAACCTCTTTCAAGACTGGTGGTGGACTGAATAAAATAACTAACTCTGTTGCCACTTCAGCTCTGTCAGAATGTATCACCCTGGTATCTAATGATTCCTTATGGAACATTTATGTCAGCTTTAATTTACACTGCAAGTCCAGGAAGGCAACCCGAACATAAATCAAGACACACTTGTTCCTACTATTTTTCCAAAAACTAAAATGTATTTACTTTCACTGACTTCAATTAAATTTATTTTCAAGCAAAATGAACACATTTTTCTTTGCACTTGTTTATATATCCATTAGAGAAGTGAGATGACACTAGTCTAACCTCACACAATACATTTATCTTTCGAAAGTGATCATTAGTAAAGAAGCAAAACAATATACTGATACAATTTCTTGACACTTCCTTATATTGCACTCTTACTAGCTTGTTTTTTTTAATGAAAAATGAAACGTGTCACTAATGTTTCAGATGACAAGTAAAATAAATAGTATCTAAAATGTACATCTGTGTGACAGAGGCATCTGTAACAGGCAAATCTCAGGGTCCATTGCCCTGCTGGCATGTGACATAAGAGCTTCACAGTGGAAGTCATAGCAGGCACAGGTAGTTTATCCTCTTCCTAAGCTACCTCAGCTGTACTACTCCAGTTCTAGAGAAGAGACTGACAACAACTCATAGAAGGAGCTTTGGAGAAAGGTGCAGGGAAAAGGTGGGCACACATGGCACCCAAAATCACAATCACTGCATCATACAATTGAGTAAGCAGCACTATGATAGAACTTCACTGGTGAAACAGCCAAATGAGCCTTTGAGAGGAATTTATACCTCACGTGTAGCCCCATTCTAATTGTTTCTTCACTACAACAACTACAACCATTTGGCCTTCCCTATGACACCACTCTTTAGTGGCTTCCCACTTTTTAAATGTATTTATCCCTTTTCTAAAAGACAGAAGGCACATACCCAAACCCAATAATTTATCTAAAAACAGACTATAGCCTTCTGGTTGAAAGAGGCACCTTGCCCTTTTAGTAAAGATTACAGCAAACACTTTTGAAGAAAAATAAACACCAAACTTAACAAGCTCACCTAGTTCATCATTATGAAAGCTTCATTAGCCAAACATCTGTAGAATATTTGAATAAGTATTAGCAAGCCACACCGGGAACCTACTACATAACAGAGCTTTGTTAATTTGTTGGTTACTTCTACTAAAAGTTTGCTTTAAACTTTTTCATCTATTTTACCTCACTTTTTCATCAAGTAAGCCATGGCAACATACCTATTCTTTTCCAGGTAACACTTCTGAATGTTGGGTTTGGCTTGAATGATAAATAACATCCTAAGAAGTAATTTATTCCAGCAAGCTACAAGACAGAGTGGATGAGCTGAAATCCATCTCTCCAGTTCTGTATTCTGTTTTATCATAACACTGCTCAAGTAAGCTGTACTTATTTTTTAAAAGAATCTGACAATTACTTTTTCTTCAGGCATCTTAAGGGATAGTTCACTACCCTATTTGCAGGATAATGGCAGCATGCTGCCTTCTAAAAGTAATAACACATTACTGCTTTAAGTTGCCAATGATACGCTTTCAGTACAGTACAACTCCTGTATCTGCAGTGGATACATTCCTAGACTTACTGTGGATACTGGAAACCACAGATAATCGTGAACTCTATTAAAATGAATGACTTCCAGCCCAAGCATGCCATAGTGTCGCTGGAGGACCCAGAGATTCCTAGATAGAATACTTCTCTAGGAATCTCTAGGCCCTCCATCACGATTCTATGGTCAACTTCTGGCAGAAGCATACCACAGAATCATGCTGGAGAACCTTGAAAATGCATAGAGAGACCATATTTTTTCAGACATGGGGAAGTGAATCCATGGGTATGCGGATATGGGGGTTGTACTGTATTGTAAATACAAGTTCCAAGTGTCATTATTCCCTCATTTTATTTAAAGAAGATGGTTAAAAACAGTCTTAGAAGATTCAAATATAGAATGTGATCAAGCATTTTGGTTATTACATTGCCTCTTGAAGCACAACTCCTGGTCTCATACCCTACTACAAGCCCTAAAACATGTAAATCCATATTTCTCCTGTATCAGACCTGCCTCAATTTCCTACTTCTTTATCTCTTGTGTGACCTCTCTAGTGTCAGTCCCTTTGAATAGGCATTTGTCTTCTCATTCTTTGCAAAATAGCATGTATACAGAGGCACTGCACCAGGGAAGAGAATCATAGGGTTCTTTCTGAATTTCAGTTCCCAGCATTTCTCACACTGCCTATGCTGCTAGGGTTGGTGGGATCTGCAGTCCAAAAACATCTGAAGGGCCGCATGATTCCAGCCCCTGCACTATATAAACAAAAATGCATGCCCAAAAGAAAAATCAGTGAGAAAAGATTTCATTCCGCACTCTTCATAAGTTGTCTTCAAATTTATACCTTGAACCTAGCCTCAACCCTAATCCACAATATAGGAGTCTCTGAGTTTAAAACTGTATGTAGCTGGCTTTTCCTTCTGCTTCCTCCCTCTCTTATAACCCCATTCTATCTAGTTATTCTGAAAGAACAAAACTTGGCTAGTAGTTCTCAAACACTGCCCCTCTACGTTTTTACTTCAGTGCCTGGTAGCCCTAGCATGCTGAGGGTTAAAGATTCTAGAAGCTGAGTCCACAACATTTGGAAAGCAAAAAAAGGAGAACCATTGGCACCACCTCTGATGTGACATACAAGCTGAAAGCCACCCCCACCCCTAAAGGGCCCCAGATTCTACTTTCCTGCTTCATACACATAATTTCATTGCTATCCCCAACCCATTGTGACCAAACACTCTAAAAAACTTATTGCAGTTCTATTACAAAACTGAACATATATTCAAAATGTCTGGTTGTTTTTGTAACTGAAATAACAAAATGAGTGATGTGTTTTAAAACATATAAGCTTAAAATGAAATTTGTTTCTATGAAAAAAATCTATCATGGGTACTTAAAATAAAAGCAAGATATACTTTTTTTTAAAAAAAAATCTGGTTGTCAGTGAAAAGTCTGACAATTGATTCCCACTCCCCCAAACTTCAGAATATAAGCAGATTTGGGCAGAGATCTTACTTACAAGAATGGAGTACCCAAACCACAGAACACTGTACAAATTTGCATCTGCTAGATAATCTATACATACACAGGTCATAACAAGATGCCAAGTGACTGGAAAAAAGGGCTGGAATTAGATGCCTCTCCAAACAGCTGGATAAAGTATCAGGCCTGAACGTACATGCAGTTCAAGGAAATGGGCTTCCACCACCATTTCAGGGACAGCCCTCCCAGCTCACTTCATGAACTACCACTGCCCAAACCAGTAAGGGTAATGTAATCTATGTGTGGGATGTGGGTGCTCTAGTGCAGAAAGGGAAAGCAACAATGCTTCCCATGAAGAGAAGCTTCCAATCAATTTCAATAAACTTAAAACAGATTTCATTAAGTTACCAACAGAAGATTGGAGATTGTAGGCTAGTTAAAAGCACAGCTTTTCACTTTCCAAAATGAAAGCATTTTAAAACCCAACTTCAATTAATTTTAAAGAATAATGCTGTTTATTTTTAGAATGGCCCCCATTAGTGTGACTCCTGTGTAACTGATCAACTAACAATAGAGTAAATGATAATTCCCATTACTGAATTTAGATCAGCACTAGGATAATCCCAACTTTTGCAAAGCAATATGTATAAGGGAAAGACATTATGCACAATAAAATGACATGGAGAATTCAAAGAAAGTGTTGTGGTTTATTTAATCTTTGGCTACTCATTCAGGAGGCCTTGTATTTGTAACATATGAAAAAGCCAAGCATCTAGTTACAACACACTCTAAGAAAATAGAAAAAACAACAACAAAAGGCTATCAGTGTATTTCCCTTCTTGGTAGTGTGATGACTGGCCTGAAATATTGCTGGAGAACGATGTGCTTTATGCTGGTGCTTACACTGCAAACTAGCAGTATTATTTATTTTTATTTTTTTTACAAAATTCAGTTAAGGTTAACTCACCACCATCCCTCTCTCTAACTCTGTGAGTATGCATGCTTTTAGCTTTACTGTGTCCAGTGCTGTCACCATATTTGTTTTCAGGGCTATCTGAGCGCCGCAACATTTTATTTGGTGGTGAAGGGTCTGTGGTGTCTCGCATCTTCTCATGCCGATGATCACCACCACTGGGGTGACTCTTTGATGAGTATTTAAGAGCCTGCAAGAAATTACAAGACAAAATACAGAATTTTAAATTGTGCCTTCGTAGCAGACACAGAAATTAAAACCAATACTTTTCCTCTCCAGGTTTTTATTTCCATAATATCTGATAAATAAACCACCACTGATATCCAAACAGCTGCTCTGGCAACTGCCAAGGGCTTGTGCTAGCCTAATCCAATTTTTGACTCTTTTCACCACCACTTGAACAGTTGGGCACCACTATACCACAAAAAAAAATTTGAAACGTCTGTTTCAAAACCAATATATCATGCAGCTTGGCAAAGCTGCAGCCCAAAACAAATAGTTTAAAGAATCCATCTTGATTAGTTTCACAACTATATAGAATCTTTCCAATATATCATTTTACCAACTTATTAACAGGTAATTAGTGAGTCTTTCATTCATGCACTGGGACTTACTCAAAATATATTTAGCACAGCATACTTTTCTTCAATCAATTCCAATTGCTTCTAAAATATCTAAACACTACTATCAGTACCAATGTTCAATGGCAATTCCCTGAAGTAGGTGCCTGTAGGTTAATAGCTTTTATTATTTTAGAAGGCATTAACCAAGACACTCTGCTCTACAAATGCAGTAAAATTATATTCCTTCCTTAACAGGGAACTGCAAAAGTTGCTATTTAACAAATAAAAAATGCCTTAATACTAGTGTGTAAGTAAACTGCAAAGTCCATAGAGAATTTATACTGGTTTCAGAGACCATATCACCCCCATTCACTGTGTGCTATCCCACACAAAGTGCACAGAAGTTAGATTTTAATCAGTAGGACCTCTATGAAGCAAGCCTGGCTGTGGTGCATTTTTCTCAGACTATCATTTCTTTAGAGGGAGTAGCAGCTGCTCACATATAATAGGGATGTAACATGCACATTAGAACTGCAGGGCATTTAACAGCACCAGCACCCTGTGCCCTACTGAACACAATATTCTGTAAGCAAATTGGTCAGCAGCTCTGGATGCCTTCAGCATGCAAGCTTCTGTGTGGTGTTTACATTAGATGGACTGTCACTGACTACAGGCTCCAGTTGTCAAATCCTGTTTTCTACACACTCATTTTGGGTAAAGAAATGCCATAGTCAACCAGCCCTAATTACAACCTACTTGATTTTGCATTTCGTCCCACTATCAGCAAATATCTTTTTAGGGGCACCTCTTTTTTTCAGTCCCAATTTAAGACAGGAAGGGGGCTGAAGAACTTCCAAGTCTCTTAAAGCTTTGCTCACTACAGCCCAAGGCCCAGAACTTATCCAGCTTATTTTTCTTCTTTTGAAAGGGGGGGGGGAGAGAAAGAGAGTACAGCTGTCGCTTCACATTTCCTTTCTTTCACAAGGGTGAAAGAGAAAGATGCCTGAGCTGTGGTTTTTGACCTAATTTTTATCGGGGACACTCTGTAAGTATATAGTTGTCCCTTCACATTCCCTGGGGCTTGGTTCCAGGACAACCCCCCCCCCGCCCGTGAATACCCAAATCCGTGAATACTCAAGTCCCATGATATGCAATGGCATAGCAAAATGGTGTCCCTGTTATAAGATGGCAAAATCAAGGTTTGCTTTTTGGATTATTATTTTTTATTTTGGATTATTATTTCAAGCCGTGAATACTTAAATGGGTGAATATGGAGGGACAACTTGTAATAGTAAACAGGCACTGGGGGTTGCTGGAGATTTAATTTCCAGCCTACAACCTTCGACCTACCAGTTGTAATTCGGAGAAAGAAAGAAAAAAAAAACAATGCCGCTGTTCCGCCCGCCCCCAAAGCAACTATTGAGGCCCGTGTGAGGCCTAGAAGCCTCCCGCTTCCTCCGCGCCCCGCCAAGCAAGCGACTCTCCCTGAAACGTTTACACTCGGAGCCGAGGAAGAAGAGGAAGAGGAAGAGTCGCCGCCCCCGTCGCCCCCATTTCTCCCCCGTTTTGCCGAGCGCGGAGCAGAAACGGAAAAGGAAGCGGTCCGGCCCTGCGCGGCCTAGCAGCGGCGGCCAAAGCCTGCGCTCGAGTAGTTCTGCTCGCCCTCCCACACTCCAGTTGCCGCCGCCGCCGCCACCACAGGGCCTCTGCGGCGGGCGAAGAAGAAGAAGCCGGTACCTGGTAGGGCTGCGAGTCCCCCTTGCGGTCGTGACAGCTGAAGGGGAAGAAAAAGAGAGGGGGGGGGAGAAAAAAAGAGAAACGTTAAACGTTAGCGGGCGGCCGTTACTGGCGGTTGGTGTCGGGGGGAGGGGCGGAATGCGAAAACGGGGGAGGGGTGGACAGGGCGTGTGAGGGAGGGAGGGAGGGAGGGAGGGGGCGTTATTTACCCATCATTGAGTCTTTGCTGTTTCCTCGCATACATTACCATCAATGCCCGGCCTGTGAGAGAGAGACTGAGGGGACCAGGAGGAGGGCGCGGCCGGGCCACGGGCAACGCCGAGGGGGCAGGAGGAGGAGGAGGATGGGGGGGAAGCGCCGCCGCTCCGGACGGGGACGGGGAAGAGGAAGGGGAGGGAGGAGGCGGAGGAGGGGCGGCTCAGGCAGCGCGGCTCTGAGGGAGCGGGTGAAAGCAGCGCTCACGGGCCCATCTCCTCTCCGCAACAGCTAGGAGAAGGCGAGGAGGAGGAGCCGCCGCCGCCGCCGCCGCCCAGAGAGAGATTAGCGCGGAAGACGACGACGACGCCCCCCCCCTGCCGCCGCCGCCGCTGCCGCCGCCGCCGCCTCCCCCTCTCCTCCTCCTCCTCCTCCTCTTCCCTCAGCCACTGCTCCCAGCACTACCGCCGTCCAACTACATCCGGGAAACTCCGACGCCGCCACCTTCGCTTAACCTCGGCTCCACTCGGCTCTTTCCGCCCAAGCTCCTCCCATTCTAGCCTCCCCTCCTTCCGAGGGCGATATACACGTCCCGCCTTTTCTCGACACACAGTAGACTCTCCCACTTCGGGTCACATCGGCGATTTACGTCAGTTTGCCGGAAACCTCCCTCCGCCTTCTTTGAGGCTTTATAAGCCCATCTCCCTTCCATCGTATTCTGAGGTGCCAAGTCCTCGGGAAACATCGGCAATTTCCGCCAATCCCGATGTACTGTATTGCCACTTTCGGACAACTTCGGCAGTCTCCGTCGGTCGCGGAAAGACTTCGTCTGTATCCGGAGGCAGAGAGGCTCGCAGCCACCATCGGCCATTTCCGTAAGCTTTTCTTTTGTTTTTTTTTTAAACGCCGTCCGGAAAGGCTCGGAAAACCCGCTCGCCTGGTGGAGGAAGAATTCCTCGCCTGTGATTGGTGGGCGGGGCTTCTGGTTCGCTCTTGCTGCCGTTCGAATCTGTCCTGACACCTGCAAAGCCGCGGTTACGGGGCAGAGACCTATTTCTTTTTATTTTTATTATTTTATTTATTTTTATTTCATTCTTCAAAAGAACAGTCCTAAGAAGCAAATCCAAATTTGCAATAACAATACTATTTAAAATAATTACTATATTTGATAAACACTATAAAACAAAAAAAGTTACATATATTTATAGGGGAGGCAGAAATCTATTTATTATTATATTTATTATATTTATTATATTTTTATTTTATTCTTCAAAAGAACAGTCTTAAGAAGCAAGTCCAAATTTGCAATAACAATGCTATTTAAAATAATTACTATATTTGATAAGCACCGTAAAACAAATAAAGTTACATATATTTATATGGGGGAGCAGAGATCTATTTCGACGCCTGCATAAAAGCGAGAGTGAGGATGGGAAAACGAGAACGGAAGTGTTCCGTATGGATGGCAATTTTTTTTTAAAGAAAGAAAGCCAGAACCTTTTTTGTGAGACTTTGTAGAATCAGAAACCATTTCGTACGAATTTAACCCTCCAGTAAAGCCCTGAAGAAGGTGGTCAAATATCTCCTTTACGGAGCAAACGGATAAGGAAGCAAACTCTCATTGAATGCACAGGTTTGCTTCTGGGAAAGTGGGTATTTTACGACTGAGACTAGAGTCCTACATGCACGCTTATTTAGGAAGCAGGTCTTTTGGAACTCATGATAGGTCTTATTTCTAGCAAGCAGTGCTTGGGAGAATAAGCTCTCTTTGCTAGGAATAATAAGGTCTGATACTTTTCCAGGCTCTGCGTGCATAAGATCTCCGTGCATAAGGCTTTGTGGGTCCTCAATCCTCGCCGAAGCCGGAGGAAACGCCTTTGAACTCCTTGCGGTTTCCATCTGAGCTTGTGCTGAATGCATAGGCTTGGCAACCCATTAACTTCTGGGAATATTTGCTTTCGGAAGGGCTAGAGCAGTGGCTTTTAACTTGTGGTCCGCGGACCCCCAGGGGCCCACCATATCCTCACAGGGGGTCCGCGAAGGCTTGAAGGCTGCTCAGCCCATGTGACAGAAGGCAAAGGCTGGCTGGCGGGCTTGGCCTGCGCACTGCCATTCAATCCGCTCCGGCCACCGACTTGCAGGAAGATGCCGGAGAAAAGTCTTCCTTTCCCCTCCTGTGCTTCTGAGAGAAGGTTTCATGCAGTGGTGTCCAACCTGTGGCTACCCAGGAGTTTTGGACTCCAACTCCCAGAAGCCTGAGCCAGCTGGTCTAATGGCCAGGAATTCTGGGAGCTGTAGTCCAAAAAAAAAAGAACCTGGAGGGCCACAGGTTGGACACCACTGGTTTAATGGATAGTGTAATTGCATTATATTATTGTTGTTGTTGTTAGGGTTTTAAATTTTGAATTAAGTCTTGGGGGACCACAGCAACAAAAGGCATGTAAAGAGGTTCCCTGCTAAAGAAAAGCTGAAGAGCCACTGGGCTAGATAGAGGGAAAGCGGGGTGGCCTTGAGGGCTTCAATCTGTGTAATGCGCAGGCGCTACCGGTGAAGTCTCCGCCCCGCCCGCGCTGAGTGGCTGCCGCGGGACACGCCCCCTCCCGGCCCCCTCGTGGCGGCTCTGCTGCCCTCGAAGCCAGGGATGGCAACGCCCGGGCTATTCTGGGAGGCACGTGGCAGGCAGCCGCCGCCGGGCTATTCTGGGCCCAGGGAGGGAGGAACAGCTGCCAGCCGGGGAGCGCCAGCCGCCTGCCTGCCTCCTGGTAGGCATCCTCAACGGGTGGGTTACCTTGGGGAAGGGATTTGGAGGCGAAGGGAAAGAAAGGCCGGGGGAGCGGAGCCCGGGGAGGGTCTCGGGGGGGGGGATCCGCGGCAGGTGTCAGGGCTGCTGGGCTCCTCCTGTCTCTTTTCCTTTACTTCGGTAGAAGTGCCGGAGAGAAAGGAACAGGACCGGTTTAAGGAATTTTGCCCCCCCCGCAATGCTTTATTTTGGGCCCCCATATGTTTATCTCAGGCCAGTGTCATCTAACTCAACCTAAGCAATTCACAGTACAGGATATTCAGATTATTACTAATAATGTTTTTTCAGGAGGAGGGTTACTACGGGGCTCCCACAATGATGGGGCCCCCTGCGGACGCTGACGCTGCCGGATCCTTAAACCGGCCCTGGAAAGGAAGGTCCAAGATGGTAGCTACAGGGCGGGTGAGAGCATTGCCCCACCCCACCCCACCCAAAATAAGTATGCCCCTCCATGAAATCTTCCTTCAGTCCCAGGACGTCCAGCATTGTTTAAAAATAAAAAGACAACCTCCGCTGAGCATTCAGAAATAAGAGTTTGGGCACCTGAAGAAAAGGGGCAGGCAAAATGACCAAGGGAATGAGGCAAAGAGCAAATCTTAAAAGAGTTCTGGGCATGGACGATTTTCAACATCTCGCTCTCTGCAATTCTAGAGTTTTGGCCAGGGAAGGGGAACTTGATGGGGGGCCACAGTTATTTTGAGGAAGGCAATGCCTTTATTTCACACACACACACACAGAGTAGCTATTTCACTAGAGAAGCCCCTCCCACCACTGGATGAGCTGCTAGAAGCCAAATTTGCTTCTTTAATTAATTAATTAGGTATTTATACCCCACTCTCCAGCCACAAAGGCTATCAGAGTGGCTTATAATTTGAAGTCAAAAGCTTTCACATCCGGCATCCATAGATTTTCCTTGGGTTTTTTTCCCTCTGGGCTGTGAGGCGATGTTCTGGAAGAGTTTGCTTATGACGTTTCACCTGCATCTGTGGGTCACACCTTCAGCAAATGGTTGGGTAGGAGTGTGTGGGGTTTATATACTGTGAGCCCCTGTTGGAGAGGATATGTAAATTTGTTTTTTGAATGGGTAGTTCCTGGGGGGAGATATGCAAGGAGGATTAGTGTCTGCTTGGCTAATGGTCCATTGTCTTGCATATCTCCATCCTGAAACTAGCCATTCAAATACAGTTGTCCCTTCACATTCACTGGGGTTTGGTTCCAGGACGCCCGTGAATACCCAAATTCATGAATACTCAAGTCCCATTATATGCAATGCCATAGCAAAATGATGCCCCTTATATAAGATGGCAAAATCAAGTTTGCTTTTTGGGTTATTATTTTTTAAAGAATACAGTATTTTCAAGCCGTGAATACTTAAAACCGTGAATGCCAAATCTGTGAATGTGGAGGGGCAACTGTACACAAATTTACATATCTTCTCCAACAGGGGCTCACAGTATATAAACCCCACACAGTCCTACCCAGCCATTCTCTGAAGATGCCAGCCACAGATGCAAGCAAAACATCAGAAGCAAACTCTTCCAGAAAATCGCCTCACAGCCCAGAAAAAACCCAAGAAAAATCTATGGCTTACAATTTGTTTTAAGCAATAGCAATTTACACATCTACACTGCATTAAGCAATTTCCAATGTGTGTTAGCTAATTGCTCTCACAAGCTGGGTACTCATTTTAGTGACCTACTAAATGATGGAAGGCTGAGTGAAACTTGGAGCCCTCTGGAATCAAACTTGCAATGTGGTGACCTGCAGTACTAGCATTTAACCACTGCGCCACCAGGGCTTCTATGCAAATTGCCCTTGATGCCAGGAAACCATTGCTTCCTATCCCATTGGAAAGAACCAGTCAGACATGGGGGGGCTGTCAAGGAATAAGTGTCACATTTCGGAGTACAACTCCCCAAATCCCTGAGCTGTAAGTAAAACAGTAAGGTTTGGGGCCTTCTAAAGAGTATTTGGAGGCTTCATTCAAGATGTATCCAGCAATGACTTCTTACACCAGTCACCCAGGGATGGCTTTTTCTTTCACTTTTCTTATGATTTCTGTTTCAGTGGCCCAAGTTTACACCTCTATGATTTTTATAACCTAGTGGAGGTGAAGAAGGTTTATTTGCTCTCCTCTTTTCTCTCTTTTGCTATTCATGCATGGCCAGTAGGGGATTCTGGCAGCAGCTGCTGTTTACTTTGCCTGTTGTAGGTAGACACACACAGCTACAGTAGCATCAGCTAGAGCAGAACCTCATTCTTTCCCAGCTCAATCATTATTACATTGTTTACTGTTGATATGCTGCTGCAACCCAAAACTGAAGGCCTGTGCTTCTCCAGCCCTCCTGCATCCTTCCAGTGTTGATGCTGATTTTAAAAGCCTTCCAACTAGACAGAAAATGAGAAGGAAGGGGGGCTGGGAGAGTGTAAAAATTGATATGGAGGATGTGGAGTTGAGACTGCCATGGTTGCACTAACCGACAATCTCCGCCTGAGCATCAACAGGGGTAGTGTGACCCTGCTGGTGCTCTTGGACCTCTCTGCGGCCTTTGACACTATAAATCAGTGATGGCGAACCTATGACACGCGTGTCAGCACTGACACGCCTAGCCATTTTGGGTGACACGCAGCTGAAGGCCTCCTCCCCCCCCCTTGCCCACAACCTCACCACCCTCCCTAAAGTGGCGACCAGGGCTTTGAGGCCCCGATCGCCACTTTAGGCAGGCGGGGGGTAGAGAAAAGTGGTGACCGGGGTTTCGAGGCCCCGATCGCCACTTTAGGCAGGCAGGGGGTGGTGGTGAAGGCCCTGGTTGCCACTTTCAGGAAGCCGGGGGAGGGGGGAAAGTGGCGATGGGGCCTTCGGACTCTATGACTCACATAAAGTGAGTAAAAAACTAATTTACCAGATACAGGTCCATGTCAAGTGAAAAAACAGAGAACCATTCAGCTAAAAGATGTATCAGCATGGGTCCCTGCTTCAAGACAGTAAAAGGTATTGTAGGCTGTGATAACACTGCCATGCTGTAGTTTGGGAATTGGAATTCCATGGACAAAGGCACCCAAGGGAGACAGAGCTCAAGTAGAGTAGCTACAAACTCTTTAAGGTAAAAATATATGGGTGAGTTCACTGACCAGCCTGACAGGTCCCTCAATCATCTTCTTTCTCTTGTTTGTTGGAAAGATGGAAAGAGATTGGCCTATCTGCATAGAAGGGCAATGCTTGTCAAAAGTTCTAAGAGCAGAGAGAGATTCTGCATGAAAGTCAGCTAAGTAATATCCTTATACATATGAAACTGTGAAGGTACTTGTGACAGCTCATTAATTATCAGTAAACAATTAATAATATTGTTAATAATTAATTAATTAAACAATTAATAATATTGTTTATTAAACAATAAATATTGCAAAATAATGTTTTTTTTCCTCAGAGTGACACACCACACGAGTTATGCTCAGTTTTTTGTCGAAGTTTGACACACCAAGCTCAAAAGGTTGCCCATCACTGCTATAAATCATTCCATCCTCTTGGATTGCCTGAGAGAGTTAGGAATTGGAGGCACTGCTCTGCTGTGGTTCTGTTCCTTTCTCTCAGGCAGATCCCAGAGTGTGAGGCTCGGGGACAGTTGCTCTTCCAGAATTGAGCTTAATTGTGGCATCCCTCAGGGTGCCATCCTGGCCCCGATGCTATTTAACATTTATATGAAGCCGCTGGAAGAGATCATCCAGAGGCATGGAGCTCGATGTCATCAGTACACTGATGACACTCAGATATATTTCTCCATGACCAGATTGTCGGCTCAGACTTCAGATGGCATCTCTCCTCTCAATGACTGTCTTAGAGCGGTAATGGATTGGATGAGGAAAAACAGATTGAGACTAAATCCAGACAAAAGGGAGGTACTGACAGTCACAGGCCCGAAACCAGGTCTGGGAATACAACTTCTAGTCCTGGGTGGAGTCACACTCTCCTTTAAGGACTGTGTTCACAGTCTGGGGGTACGCCTAGATTCGTCGCTTCACATGACTAGTCAGGTGAGTGCGACGGTCAGGAGTGCCTATTATCAACTTCGGCTGATACGCCAGCTGCATCCTTACTTGGATACAAGGGATCTGGAAACTGTGGTACATGCTTTGGTAACCTCACATTTGGATTACTGTAATGCACTCTACATGGGGCTACCCTTGCGCCTAACCGAGAAACTTCAACTGGTACAAAATATGGCAGCCAGGTTAATTATGGGTACATCTAGGAGAGAACATAAAACACCTGTGCTTAAATCTCTCCACTGGCTGCCAATCAGTTTCCGGGCACAGTACAAGGTGTTGGTTTTAACCTTTAAAGCCCTACATAGCTTGGGTCCATCTTATCTTCGGGACCGCCTCATCCCATATGACACACACACACACGCGCACTTCGGTTCTCTGGGAGGAACCTGCTGCAGCCTATGAAAACTAGGGTGTCGCAGACCTCCCAGAGGGCCTTCTCTTCTATGGCTCCCAGACTTTGGAATGGCCCACCGGACGAGATCCGTCTTATCACTACTCTTGATAACTTCAAGAAAGCGCTAAAGATGGATCTCTTCCGGCAGGCCTTCCCAGAATAATTTCCCAGCTCAAGTGGAGCTGATCGCTCCCCTGCCGCTATTGCCATATTTATTTATTTATTTATTGTATTTTATCTTTGTTTTAATTCTCTATTAGTTTAATTTAGTTTTAAGGGGCGGGAAGGTTAGGATTGAGAAGGGTTGTTTTAACTTGCTGTGTTTTAATCTTGTTGTACGCCGCCCCAGTTGCTGAGCAGAGGGGCGTGTTAAAAACAAAAATTTATTATATTATTATTATTATTATTATTAAAAAGACTTTGTAATATGGAACTTTGCTGACAGAGGCTTTGTTAACTGAGGAATGTCTGTAGTACCCTTGACTGCATTGAAATTCTCACTTGTTGATCTGTGTTCCTGTTGTACCTGTGCTGGCTTAACATGGAATTGCTGAAAGATGGTTCTTTCCTTCTTTAAATTATAAACAGGAAGTTGAGTGGTGACCAGTGGAAGAAGAGACATTTGGAAGGGCTGAAGCCAGGAGGATGACTCACCAGGGGGCTGTTTTGCAAAGCTATAATAATGAGCTTGTGAAATTTGTAGAGGAGCTGCACTTACAAAGAGAAGAACTAAACAAGCAAATTGAGCAAGAGGAAGAGGAGAAAAAGAGAGTCCAGGATGAACTTGAGATGCTGACAAAACAATTGGCATGTGTTTGTGAACGCTTAGCATGGAAAACCACTTCTCAGAAGGAACTCGATAAAATTCTTACTGAAACAGAACTAGCTTATGAGAAGATCTTGGAAAGTTCTAGGACTCTGCTGAATGTTTTGAAAGACGAAATAGGGAACCTGGACAAAATGATGGTGCTGAAAAGTACGGTGGGTGAGGATGTTCAACTGTTTGGAGCACAGTCAACCCAACATTAGGTGTGGTGAAAAGTTATACATGCATCATCCTTTGATCTTTAGTAACATTCCCTCCATGCTATGATGCATTTTTAAAAAATTAAGGAAGCAATAAATAAGTAGAAATAAAGTTCTTAAAAATTAAGTATTTAACCTAAACAAGGTTTGAACAGAAAGCACCTGAGGGGCTAACCATCCTAAAATAAAATAAAATAATGAGGACTAAAGGCTGTCCGTTTAGCATTATAGCCATGAATGCCTACAGACTATTTACTAGTCAGTCATCTAAGAATGTCTACAAAGAGTTTTCTGTATCATTGAAAAAGTAATTAGGACTGAGCATGCCACTGCCTGGAGCAGTGCAACAATGCAACACCTGACGCTAGTTCTGGAGCAGAAAGGAAAACTTGATATGTAAAAGTTCCTGGTCTCAGCAGCAACATGTAGAGCATTTACACCCTCAAATAAAGACCATAACTCCAAAGCTTCTGCTTGTACATTATTTCCCTCATTTCACTAATTCCTTTAGTCTGCCATCATTTAGAGTAGAGGGGTGGTCTCTTTCAATATGGTAGCTCCCACTGCGATGTTTGAAATTCATCCATTTTGAGGGGAAATTATTTAAAATCTACTCTGTCTTTGGTACCAATACATCCCCAAAGGAGTTCAAAGAAAGAAATTAAAAGAAAAAATATATGTAAAACTAGGTTGATGTTGATGATTTTGCTCACCATTCAGTGAAACAGTGAGTACCTACAATATTCTAAAAATTGTTTCATATCCATTTCCATGCAAAATAGACCAAAAATAATCATTTCCTAAAAGAAGCCAAAGTTTAAACTTGTGCAAAAATGTTTGCCATATCCTTGTTGTTGTTGCAATTGTTGTTGTGTGCTTTTAAGTTGTTTCCGACTTATGGCAACCCTAAGGCAAAGGGTTTTCTTAGCAAAATTTGTTCGGGGGGGGGGGTTGCCTTTCTCTGAGGTTGAGAGAGTGTGACTTGCCCAAGGCCACCGAGTGGGTTTCCATGGCTGAGCAGGGATTCAAACCCTGATCTCCAGAGTCATAATCCAGCACTCAAACCACTACACCACACTGGCCCTCTTTGTCGTGTCATCCTAAGGGTAATTATTAAGATTGGTAAAAACTGAGCCATGTTGGGCTTTATTGGTCATAACCAGCATTTCAAATTGTGCCTGGAAACAGACTGGCAGCCAGTGTAGCTGCTCTAACAAGGGGGTGTATGATCCCTGTAGCCAGCTCCAGTTAGCAATCTGGCTGCAGCTCTTTGAACCAGTTGAAATTTCCAAACACTCTTCAGAGGCAGCCCCATGTAGAACATGTTACAGTAATCCAACCGGGATGTAACTAAGGCATGTGTCACCATGGCCAGATCTGATACTTGGACCTTATTTCCCAAAAGGATAGTATCCAACGATCTTGCAGCAAGGGGTTTTCTTTGCAGCACTACACATTTGGCCGGCCCAGTCATTTTACGGGACAAATATAAGGGATACTTTGATTTGAAGAGCGGCAGCCCCCTGCTTACAAAAGGGTGGGGAGGAGGCAATTAAAAGTTTGCATGCTGTGAAATTTTCACAGCTCAATAGTTCTAGCTTAGGAATTATAATGAATTAAATAATAACTTATTTCTTCCGTGGCCTGAGCTGCTTGGTCTATGGTGAAAGTAGACTGAATTTTTCATAGAAGGTGCAACACCCAGAGAGCTTCCACTGCCATTGTTAGGAGAACATTTCCTCCATCCCTCCAACATTTCCAAGAGGAAAACTGGGATCACCATCCTCTCCTAGGCATGGCAGTTCACCTCAAAGCAGCCACCACCACTGTTGCTGTTCTGTTGTGGGCCCATGTCTACTGCCACCATCTCCCCGTCCCCTCCTTCCAAGCCCTGCCCAAGCACTGTGTTGCTCCTCCATCACCCAGTTGCCTAGCTGGGGGAGTGATGCAGTGCCAGGCCAGAGCAGGACCACCACTAGCTCAGGTGGCTCCTCTTGAGGAGAACTACTGCTTGGCATGATTGGTGAAGGCTTTGTTAGAACATGTGGGTGATGTGATAGCAGCGGTGGCAAAGATGAGAAGAAAGGTGACTACTCAGCTCTCCACTTGGCTTAGGCAAGCCTTCACCAGCCATGCTGAGCAGCAAGCACCTTGCCAGGTGGAGGAAACAGCAGTGACAAGGAGAAAGAGGAGGGCAGGAACTTGGCCCTTAGCATCCTGTCACTAAGGGCCAAGTCTCTGCCTTCCTTCTCTGTCTTCACCACGGCTTCATCTACCCAGCCTAGTTCACTGGCCATGCCAAGCGACAGACTTTCACTTGGAGAAAGAAGTGGTAGTGGCTCCACTTGGCCTAACCAAACCAAGCCTAGCCTTCACCGACTATGCTGGTTATGTGGGACAAATGAAAAGCAAGAGGACAGATAATTAAGCATGGGTGTCCTGCCTAAAATGGGACTATTGCAAGGTATGTAAATGGTAATTTTAAACAAACCCGTAAACCCATCAAGCGTTTAAATACACTGCATTCCCTAATTATCCCTTGCTAATTACAACTGTCATTATTTCCATGCAAAGTACTTAGAGGCAGAATGTTAGACTTTGCACACAGATATATGTACACTGGACCCTCTAGATCCATGGGCTCCAGATCTGCAAATTCAACCAGCCATGGATCATCACGCCCCATATTATTAAATTTAATAAGCATGCCCTCTGTTCCGTTGTCCAAATCATTAATAAATACATTGAACAATGGGCCTAGGACCAAGCCCTGTGGCACTCCACTGGTCACTTCTTTCCAGGATGAAGAGGAACCATTGATAAGTCCCATTGGCCTTTATTGCTAGTTTCCATTGATTTGAGTCTGTACTAGTTAGAAGTAAGCCATACCTTCCAACTGTTCCAGTTTGTAAGGGACAGTCACAATTAATCCTCTGTCATCCCACCTTTTCAGCTGCTTTTAAAATGCTCCAGTTTTGCTGTCCTCTCACTTCCCCCTTTGTTGGCAACATACATCAATTGCTGTAGCTGAGATTAAAGTGCAAAAGCAGTTTGCACTCAGCTCAGGAGGGAGGAGGGCAGGAAGTGGAATCTTGCCCTTCCCTTTAGGCTCAGGCAAAAGCAAACTGCTGCAGCCGCTCCTAGTTACATCCCAGTTTTCATCTGAGAAAAGTTGAAGGGTATGCTAACCATTTGGTTTAGGTCATTAGTTATAAAAAGCTAAAAGATTACTAATTTGCTCCCAATTCAACCAAGTCCAATATATACCCCTATCACATTGAGAACAGTGAATCTGGAGGAAATGACGTCTCTGCCCCAAATGGTTTCTGTTGTATGGAGAAAGGGGAAGAATTCACCAGGACCTCCTACCACATCGTATACCTGTGGCCAACACGTATGTTCTTTAGCGCTAGGCAGGTCACTGTTAAAAAATCACACTCTTATTTCTAGAGGATAAATGGTGAAACTGACATGCAATTTAATTTGCAGAGACATGAGGGGGAAAGAGAACAACTGGGTATGCAACAACTGGATTGAATAAGCTGTTTTTATTAGTATCTTGGAAAAAAACTTAAAATTTATTGCATAGAATCAAGTCAAATGGTTAGGTAACTGTGGATTTTATTTTCCATTTCTAAAACTCTGCTTACAAGTAAGTGCCAATAGTGCATAATCCAGAAGCCTGTGATGTCAATTTGAAAACATTTGGTAGGGATGAGTTTTAGGATAATATTAAGCCTCCTAAGCCCGCCGGACTTCAGTCTGTCAGTTTCACTCATATCATCTTCCAAAACTAATGTGATAATTCCAGTGATTATTTGAAAGAAAGTGCAAAGTTCCAAGTGACTAAGCCAAATTTGTCCATGCCATAAATACACTCTCAGAATCTGCTGCCTACATAAATAAGCGCATGGAATAAAGTGTACTTACATCACTCATAAGTATCCTCCTCCTGCTGCTCTCTTAAGAAAGCCTAGAAAGACTGTTAATTTATCAAGCTAAATGAGGTCATGTTAGAGTCACTGCACATGATTGCAGCAGCTGTTGAGTATCCCTGGCTGGCTGAGCCTTTTCAGAATTGTGTGTTCAACAAGGCAGTCCTACACATCAGGAGTAGGCCACTTGGGCCATCCAGATGTTGGACTGCAACGCCCCTCACCACCAGATCTGCTGTCTAGGACTGATGAGAATCAAATAACTTTATCAGATGCAGCAAAAATCGCATGATTACAATGTCAAGGTATTGTGATGGTTCCCGCTATCGCACAACGTTGTCATGTCTGCATGGTCAAACTGTGCTCCAGCCGCAAATAAGGTGTTGCTTTTTATTGATGGGACAAGCCATCAATAGCTCTCAATATTGATTTTTTTCATGGTATTGAAGAAAATTCGAAAACATGTCCCACTGTAATTGCAAGATTACAGCACGAATAAGCAGTCCTCTTCCCCCCCCCCATTCCCTGTTCTTGGTGAGAAAACTTCCAGGTGAGAACATGAAAACTATCCACAGGATGCTCTTTTTATGAACTGTCCCCATTTATTTGCACGGTTTTAGGTTTAAGTGTTTGTATGTTTGTTTACTTTGCAAATTAGGGGGTTTGGGGTGTTTTTAAGTACACTTGCGTCTCCTCGCAAAATTGCTGAAATCTCGCTCATGCTAAATCACGGAAGTAAAGTCCCATTTTTAAAGTGCCAATGATGGTTGTGCAATAACTCCATGGTGGTTCTTTTGTGCGATTACAGCGACGTGCGATACTTGTATAATAATGCCACTGTGTTTCTGCTTTCCTCATTCACAGTATTACAGTGTTTTTAGATTCTAGTCTGATAAAATCCATGTTCATAGTCTAACATCCTTCAGGCCAAAGTTACGCACCCCAGCTATATATGTTAACTTGAAAGTAGGGTGGCTTAGTGTAAAAGAGTGCTCCTGTGTCATTAAAAATTGTTTTTTTACTTTGCCACTTTGCTTAGGAAAGTCAAAGCCCTATATGCAGAGACTGGGTTTGAACTATAACTTTCAGAATCCCCTAAGCAGCATGGCCATTATAGCAAAATCACAGTTTGTTTTTTGGAATTATTTATTTTTTTTAATATTTTCAAACCATGGTTGGTTGAATCCGTGGGTGCAGAATCTATGGATACGGAAGGCGCTGCTGAATCAATTTGGCAGGTAGTTGCAGTTGGAAGTTCAACAAAACAAGAGTCAAAATTGAAGATTTCGGACTCTAAATTTAGATACCTGGATAATTGGTCTTACTAGACCCAAGTGATATGTGTATCCTACGTAGTTAAACATGCACATTTCTTCTCAGATGATGAAGAGATGGCATGAAAGTAGCAGTATCTACCTAGCCTCTCTAGAAGAGGTTTAGAAAGGTACAACAAATGGACTTTTAGAGGTAGAGCACACCCCACATTTCAAAAACTTTGCATGTCTCAGGATGTGTTAAGGGAAGAAAGAGAAGGGGGAGGGATCACTACATAGAAACTTGCATTGCGTAGACCAAGGTTGAGGAACCTGGAGACTTCCAAATGTGTTGGTCTACAACTCCCGTAAGAGTCAGCCAACAGGAGCAGTGGTCAGGTTTTATGGGAGTTGTAGTTCAAGCCAGTGTAGTATAGTGGTTTGAGCATTGGACTATGACTGGAGTCCAGGGTTTGAATCCCCACTCGGCCATGGAAATCCTTTGGGTGAGCTTGGGTAAGTTAAACACTCTCAGTCTCAGAGGAAGGCAATAACAACCCCCCACCAACAAATCCTGTGATAGGTTCACCTTAGGGTTGCCATAAGTCATAAATGACTTGAAGGCAAACAACAAGTTCAAAAAAATACATAGAAACAGAAAATAGAAAAAATTATCTCTAAAATACCTAAAGATACTTTACTTGTTTTCTTTCTGTTTTTTCTTTTTTTTTCTTTTCTTTAAATACTTGTAACTTTTGTTGTGTTTTTAAAATTCTTAATAAAAATTATTAACAACAACCACCTGTTCAAACTATCTGGAGAGTATCAGGTTTCCTACTCCAGGGCTAGACAGAAGTGTTGAACGATGGCTCCTTCATGGGCCTACCCATGCACCCTAACATATGTATATAAATTTGCCATCTGATGAAATGAACATCATCTTTGAAAGCTTATTCTGTAATAAAATGTGTCATTCTATAAGATGTTTCATTGCTTTTAGAAGCCTAAATCCTGATACCGGAGCTCATCTATGGCTGATGTAAGCAAAGAACAGAAACAAAGGAAGACCTGGATTGCTTTTGCAATCTTCCCTTTTCAATGCTGGGGAAGTTACTTTTTGGACTTTTAACTCCAAGAATCCCCTGGCAGCATGGCCATGCTGCTTGAGGGATTCTGGGAGTTAAAAGTGCAAAGAAGTATCAGTTCCAAGCTCTGTCCCATGCACCTTCTCCACAAATTTGTACCAGCCCTTGCTCTTCCAGTCTTGCCAAGAAGCTGGACCTCTAGAGGACCAGGGAACAGAGCAAGGATACCACTGCTTAAAAGAGTGATTCCCAAACTCTAGTGGGTTTCTGAGAGCTGACGTCCAAAATACCTGGAAGACCAGAGCTTGGGAAACACTGGCTTAGAAGAAAGGCTTGAAGGTTAGCAAATGGCATCTTAATTTATACGTGACCTGTACAATCCATCTCATTGGGTATGGAAACAATCCTAGCTCACCAGGCTCCTATGAACAGCTGGCACTGTATATTTTCTCTAGGTTCTGTAGAATGCCAAAAGAAATTATCCCAGATCCAAACATGGAGACCAGGAAAAATGGTTTTCAAAATGATAATTTATCGAAGTACAGTAGAATCCTCCTGAAACCCAAAGCAGATGTGCAGCATGATTAACGATTCCATCTGACATGGTGGAGAGATTATGAATAAGACTGATGTTGGAAAAGAAGACAATAATCTTCTGAAAGAATCCAGAGCGATTAAGATTTTTTTTGCAGCTGAAGTATACCAGAGGAGAGGATTTTAATTTCTTTTTCACATTGCTTCCATGCCTTGCACGTATCACACAACAGAAATCTAACAGACAAGGGAATCCTGTCCATGGTGGAAAGGGTATCATTTTGTGGCAGACTACACTTTGCCTTAGCCCTCCTATAGCACTGCAATCTGTAAAAGATGGAGAAAGTACATATTTCAATTCCTTCCATTCACTTCAACAAGAAGAGGGAAATGGGCCAATTTTGCAGGAATTATCAAGGGAACCAGAGGGCTTTGCATCCTCCAAACCCATGGCTATCCCCAGTACACCACGGAACTGCCCTGCCCTATTTAGACACTCAATGCTGGCAAAAGATGTATAGAAAAGCTTGCCACAGTTACATTGCAGGGCATGCTGTTGTAGTCAGCATGCCAGCTTTATCATCTGGATCTGGAGGTGACACAGGTAGATGAACCTGGTGTTGCTAATTTTCTCAATGCTAGCTTGTTTTGACTGTGAATAGCTGTATGCATATTGTCCCAAGACATCTCTAGCTGCACAGGAAAAAAAAGTATATGAGACTCACTATTGAGATGTAGATTGGGAATGCAGAATGTGGATGTGGGTTGCATATTGAAATGCATCACATTGGGGGAAAATAGTACAGGAAGGTGGCATCTGTACTTTGACATGAATGTGGTG
This sequence comes from Gambelia wislizenii, assembly GCA_030847615.1. NCBI lineage: Eukaryota > Metazoa > Chordata > Lepidosauria > Squamata > Crotaphytidae > Gambelia > Gambelia wislizenii. The sequence continues at coordinate 134,823,544 of JAUMIR010000006.1, read as the reverse complement.
CAATGGTTAAATGCCAGTCCTGTAAGTCACCACGTTGCAAGTTCAATTCCAGAGGGCTCCAAGGTTCACTCAGCCTTCCATCCTTTCATAGGTCAGTAAAATGAGGACCCGGCTTATGGGGGCAATTAGCAAACACACATTGGAAACTGCTTAATGCAGTGTAGATGTGTAAATTGCTATTGCTTAAAACAATTTGTAAGCCACTCTGATAGCCTTGTGGCTGAAGAGCGGGGTATAAATAAATAAATAAATAAATAAATAATCCAACAGTGCAGATGTTGTTCTGCTGGTGGACCTCCTTTCCTCACTAAAGATTCAGATACACAACCCTGGTGAATGGACAGAAGAAAGGTGTTTCAAAGGTGATGTGCCACAACTGAAAAGGCCCTGTTTTTGGTTGCCAGTCTACCCACCTCATTTCAGAAAGTGAGCAATGTTTCTGGAGCTTACAAATATCCCCTTGGTGTCCATGAAGTACAAGCATGAGTCATTTTGTGGCTTGAAGCAGAATCCAAATACTGTGTCTCTACCCTCACTAGGGCCACCACTAAAAAGACTATTTGTAGTACAGGTTAAAGCTCTAAGACCTGCCTTGATCTCTTTCCATTTGCCCTATCATGGTTCTGCTTCAAACAGGAAGTTTCATCCTGCTTGTGACTGGGCCTGATGTTTGCTGAGGTATGTGTGCACCATGACCCCCCAGATGCCTTTCAGTGTGTTCTCAATGTGGCTGGAATCCTATTGGTGTCTTACATATGCATAGCTTTCCCTACAGAAGCAGCTGTACATCTTTGTCTGATGCAGAACTGTATATCTTTGTCTGATGCAGAACTGCTGCATTCAGTTCCAGGTTGCAAAAATGGAGTTCTGTATGAAGTGCCATGGAACATTCCATGTGGATGTGCATTGGGTGTAGATATGCATTTGCTTCTATATTTGGTTGCACATTTTCATAATTGTGCAATGTTGCCGTTCAGTTAAAGGATTGTGTGGTATAATTAATGGCTAACTCTGCATGTGGAGATTTAGGACTTTATCAGACGAGTCCCTTAAAGTATTCTTTTGCTGGCATAAAAAAATCCATTTCTATGCCTGCAAAAGAAGACTCCCCACAACACTTACCTTGCTTTCCTGGCAAAGGCTTCCCTGGCAATGAAAGAGGAAGTGAACATAGCTCCATTCACTTCCTCCTTTGAAATCCAGCAGATTATCACGAGACTTCATCATGCAGGAAATTTAAAAAACGAACAAAAAATAAGACAGAAAACCTTTTTAAAAGCACATACACACACTTTAAAGGTCCCAAGTAACCTGGGGAGGGTCATAAAAAGTGCATCACTTACCTGACTGTTGTGATCTCACTTGGAAGTGTTCATGCCGGACTGGCCATTGACACTGCATTGATGTGAATACAATGGTATGAGGTTTCACATACCGGCAATGCTGGCACTGAAGCGCCACGGCCAATCTATTGAGGGCTTCAGCCGTCAGTTAAAAAGTACAGGTTTGGGACTTTACATAAACTCAAAAGGGTGACATTGTGTGGTACGCCCACCCCTTCATGTTTATGTGGTGTTGTTATGATGCCATATTTTATGCATCTGATAAAGTCCATACTCCATGCAACTACAATTTAGGATCTTCAGGGCAGTATCTACAGAACCAGCAACTAAGTGTTGCCAGTCACACTGGTGTGTCTGTCTTGTGTGTCTGTGCTACAGCCAGGTGTGCAGCCAGTCCTGCACATGTAAAGGTGTGCTACAAACTCCAAATTAAAGTTGCCAGGTCAAGACTATTCCAGATTTGGGGACCAAATCCTGAACCCTAGAGATGACCCCTTATGATCCTACAGGAGACAGGCCCAGTGATGTGACATGGGGCAGTTCCATGCGATGTCATTAAGCATGATATCTCTGACATCAACCATAGTTCCACACAGTTTACCATTCAAAGAAGAAAGGGGAGGGGAATATAACAAATAAGAAATATATAAACACCCACTTTCAAGGCAGATTTCCATGACCTCCAACTTTTGACAGATGAAATTTGAGATATGTATGGCCAAGCAACCTCAGAGTACGGCTAAAATAGTGGGGGAGGTAACAAGAGGGCAATGAGTTTAAGAAAGCCAGGGGGGTGGAGAGAAACAGACCACATGAGCCTACTGGGAATGGGGAGAAAGAGAGAGATTGGGACATTTTAAAGCAGCTGAGAAAGTGGGATAGTAGAGGATTAATTGGGGTGTGAGAAAACAGTTGGAACATGTGGAATTTTCATCAAGATCCGTTCCCCTTGCCTGGACTTTGGGTGGTGGTAATGTTGGAATGAGGTTCCTTCATGGAGCTCCATGAAAGCTGCAGTGTTGACAATCAGTAAAGAGGTAAGTTCCAATTGGTGATGCTCTCCCTCGAGAAGGGGAGAGCATAGATCACCCACAAGGGTCCGAGAACCTTGCCAAGCTTGCAGGGACCATAGTAGTCAATTGTGAGTGAAGTGGGAGTGAACTGCAGGAAAGTTCCATCATGCTCATGATCCTGTACACAAGCCTCTAAAGGACATTAAGCCTGCAATCTCATGTTCTTTTTAATTACTTCTTTAAAAATATCTGAATTTGATTAATAAAAAGAATTATTCAACTCAGTAGTAACAACAATATCTCTGTGAGTTTCCTGCTTGCCGCACTAATATGAGTGACCTTAAGGACTATTTTAAAGAATCTTTAAGACTGTATTTTGAATTCAGAAAGTTTAGCAAGACTGTGATTGTAAAAGAAAAAAGTTGGAAGATTGGTTATCTTTGTCAGCATTTGCAAGTATAAATGTACTAAGGAAGGAGATTTTAAGGAAAGAAATTAGTTTGTTAGGGGAAAGTAGATTTGTTTTGTCTAGGAGAGAAATCCCACTGAAAGCAATTTGAATAACAAGAGAAGCTAAACAGCCAAACTGTGTCATTGTAACACTGTATCTGAGGAGTCACTGTGGAGACAAGTTTTTAACTCTCTATATATGCCAAGCTTTTGTTCAACAGAAGGATGGCAACTATTCAATCCTCAAAAAATGTATGCAATTTGACAGGAGATATGGGAGGAATTTATATTGATGAAAAATGACTTCAAGAATTACAGATTAGAGATGGATGATATTCCGGGAGTTAGAGAATTAGATGAAGCAACAGACTATTGGACAGATCAAGGGGAGATATTGGAATATGAAGAAAAAATATGGATGGTGATTTACAGCCAGACCAAGATGATTTTGGAGATTCTGAAGTGATCCTGGAGGAAACAGGGGAGAGTACTGGAAATATGGGAAATAACAGAGAGGAGAGAAAAAGCATCAGAGTTCTCAGAAACATCAGAAAGGAAAAGAGTATTTGGATTATTTTCCTAAAAGACAGTCAAGATATTGGAAGGAAGAGAGCTGAAATTTACAGCAAAGTCATTGGAGGGGACAGTAACATTTGGAGGGAGTTTCTGAAAGACAATGATGATATTTGGTTTTCAGTTAGACTTCTGGAAGGAGAGAAAAGACAAGAGCAAAATTAACAAGATTAATAAGTTTGTTTTTAAAAAGGAAGGATGCTTCATCTCCTGGTTTTATTGAATTTGATGACTGATGTTCAAATTGTACAATTGCAAAACTTTGGCAAAAAAACCCAAAGGTTAAACTTATGAATGGATAAAGAAACAAGGATTGGGTTTATTGGATCTAAGATGTCGTTTAGTTGCTTGATGTTTGATTTTCACTTAGCATAAAAGAAGTTGTTATAAAGCAAACACTTTTGGGTATATGAAATTTGAGAAAAAGTTTAAAATGACTCTTTCTTCATGCAATACATAAATCAGTGGCTCTTAACCTTTTCTTTACCAGGGACCCCCTTTAAATATCTTTTGTTGCCGTGGACTCCCAAGACTTAAGATTTAAAACCCTAATAATAATAATAACAATAACAACAATAACAATAATAGTATAATTACACCATCCATTAAACCTTCACTAAGAGGCACTAGAAGGGGAGGCAAAGACTTTTCTTCTGCTTCTTCCTGCAAGTTTGTGGCTGGAGTGGACTGAATGGAAATGTGCAGGCCAAGTCAGCCAGCCAGCCTTTGCCTTGGATCCTGTCATGTGGTCACTCCACTGCAGGGAGAAGGTGGGTCAAGCACACCTCAAGCCTTCATCGACCCCCTGTGAGGACATTGTGGACCCCTGGGGGTCCCTGGACCACAGTTAAAACCACTGCAATAAATGCATAGTGACTGCTCCTTTGTTTCAGAAAAGATGGAGGTCTTCTCTTCCTATGCAACATTTCTGTTGTGGGTTCGAAGTGCAATATTGCATAGCTAAGAGGAGAAAATGTGTCCTTTTCCCCACTCCCAAGTGCATCAACTATCGAGAGATATGGATTCTTTCTCTCTCTCTCTCTCTCTCTCTCTCTCTCTCTCTCTCACTCACTCTCTCTCTCACACACACACACACACACAGAGACTACCACACACACCTGGCCTATTTGAACTGGAGCTGCAGGAAACAGTTTTTCAGACAAACTAGATTTTGGAGCTGACTTGAGAAACTCCTCCTGGGGGAATCCAAGAATGGGCTAATCCTACTGAAGACCTGTTCCTCCTCTTAAAAAACAACAACAACAACGTACACCTTTACTGAATGGAAGGTCCTAGGGCAAAGCCTAAAGCTAAGCAAGGCTGAGCTCCATGATCAGAGATGACTGCAAGTTGCTTTTAAATTTTTTTTCCTCGTGCCCCATTTTCTTCCTATTTTCACTATATACTGTATCTTTATTCAAGGTGCACAGCATAACCCTGGCTCCCTTAGTCATGGGCTTTGTTGTCCTTTTGCTTCCTGTTAGCTAGTAGTTGATGGACCTGTGGCCATGATGGAAGTAAGGTGGGATGTAAGAATAGTGTATCAGACGAAGGGGGCGTACAACAAAAGGTGGCAGCAATGTGTGCTGCTGCTGCTCTGTTATTCAGGATTCCAGCCATGCCACTCCCTCCTACTTTTCTGCAGTTCCTGGTAGGATTCAGTGAGCCTCCTGTCACCACTGAGCAGCCATCTTTGGACTGTTTGGGTTATTCCTCCCATCCTTTAGGATTCTTTTCTTAACATTATTTTTAAAATTCCGCACATCTTACAGTTCTCCAGAGCTCCTTGTCCTGTGTAGATGGCACTATTTTGGCTACAGGAAGCAACAGTGCTCTTAGCCTGAACAATGGAAATACAGGTAAAATAAGAGTGCGTGCCTTTCCCCACTCAACTTGTACACTGGTAAATAGTTCTTTTTTCTTCAAAACAGGACTGGCCATGTTAGTTTGTTGGAACAAAAGCAACAAAAGTAGCTAGCACCTGAAAGACTAAGCAGTTTATAAAACATAAGTGTCCATGGACTTCAGTCCACTTTGTCAGAGGTAATACAAAAGCATCATAAGCCAGAAATGATTTCTCCTCACAGAGAAATAAATCCTGCAAGTGACTGTCCTAGAAATGAGGAACATTAAGGGCCATATACACTTGTTAGTCCCACCCAGCGATGGTTGGTGGCTTCCATGTCAGCAGAGCAGTAAATTCACTCCACGTTTTAGTCTGAACTTTAAAGGCGCTCTCTAAGGTGCTGAACCTTAGCTCCAAAATAGGTTCAATACCTTGGATGGTTCCTTTAAAGTTTTTAACTGGCAAGGGAGAAACCAGCCACCAGCAGTTCAGACTAGGCTATAGCTACTGAATGATTGGAACTTACATTGGTGTGGATGTAGCAAGTTCCCACTAATTCAGTGGATCTAGTCTGACCAAGATAAACAATTCGATTGAGATGGGAATCATGCAGACCTCCAGATGTTGGTCTGCAAGCCCTAACAAACCTAGCTGGCAGAACCAGTGGTGAAGAATGTTGGGAACTAAAATCCAACAGCATCTAGAGCTGCATGCTTTCCATCACTGAATTCATGAGATTTTTCCATGTGGACACTACATTTTACTGCTGGAGTAATGTAGTTGTGATATTCTCCCCATCCATTACATAGGAATGGGGTATTGTGCAGCAGCAGCTAGTACTGCTATTTGTTGTTCTATTCCTTCAAGTATTTTCTAATTTATGCTGACCCTACGGCGAACCTATCATGGGGTTTTTGCCTGGATCAGTCCCTCATGGTGCCTAATCCTATCATTTTCAGTTATTTTTCTGTAACCTTGATGCTCATTGTGTTTGGCTTTTTTATACTTGCTAACGAGTGTTCTTGGCCAACTGTGGAAGGAGGTGGTAATGGTTAAAGATAAGAATGCAGCTGCATTCTTCGGCTTGGGGAAAGGTGGCTGGCCGGTGTAAGTGAATATCATGTCAGGGAATGATGATTAACCAATGGTATTAGAGCCCACCAGATTTTACAGATTTTAATACGTTTTTATTATAGTGTATAGTCCTTCCATTTCAGATTTTAGCAACAACCTTGTATCATATGCTTCTTGGATTTCTGTGCCAATAAAGTTTTCTTAGCACTCTGAAACTGTTTGTCACTGCGTCTGGAAATGCAAGTACATGACAGTTTTCTTGGCAAGATTTTTTCAGAGAGGGTTTGCCATTCACTTCCTCTAAGGCTGAGAGAGTATGACTTGCCCAAGGTCATCCAGTGGGTTTCCATGGTCAAGTGGGGATTTGAACCCTGGTCTCCCAGTGGCTTAGTCCAACACAAACCACTATGCCACACTGGCTCTCACCACAGCATAGCTATAGATCTAATAATAAAAACCCTCTTTAAAATAGTTCACCATGTCATCAGCCTTCCCATAATTTTTAAAGCAGAATTTTAAAGAAAGGATTGTAATGTGATACTGCCATATAGGTAATCAAAGTTGTTGGTCATCAAAGCATGGGGAAATTACTCTTTTGTATGTCAATTCCCAGAACGCCCCATGCTGGCTGGACAATTCTGAGCACTGTCATTCAAATAACTTTTCTGAGCTCTGCTAGTCATATGACACAAACCAATGAAATCTTCAGACAAACTGCTATCTCAAAATACTGGGGAAAGCACTTCTCTCCCCACCACCACCATCCCCGCATGCGCATGAAAACAAATCAACCACAGCACATTAGAAAGAACTGATAACACGGTTATATTGACTAGTAGCAATACTATAATGACTGGTTCATCTCAGGGCTAGCCCTACCAAGGCTTGCCCAGTGAGACAATCACCTCCAGCAGCAGAATGCAAGAGGTGGTAAACATGCTGCTCTTTTCTTCCATTGCTGCTGCTCCTGCCTCGAAAGTACTCATTTTGCTATGGGCAGTTTTCCAGGGATGGTTATGTTCTGAATGCCTGGTTTGGAGGTATGTTTGCAACCAATGCCTTCTAGGGAGAGTGAACTGGGAAAGTTGCTATGCTGGTCTCTGCCTCCATTCCTTCCTTGTAAGGGACACTGGTGCTCCTGCGGAGCAGATGCAGAGGTGCTGCTGCTACTTTCTCCTTCCTCCCATACCCTCCAACATTTGACAGATAAAAACTGGGACATGTGGGACAAGCAGCATGAGAGTGTGGTCAAGATGGCAAAAGTGATTCATTAGGAAGAACATACAAGGTAGGAGACACTGCTACTGTTAGCCTACTGGGAAGGGTAATTCTTCTCCCTCATCTCCTCTCCTTCCTGCAGAGTTAATTGAGTACAAACTGTTTGTACACTTTGAACTCAGTTCGCAGCAACTTAAGTAAGTTGAGGACAAAGAGAGAGGAGGAGACAGAAACAAGGACATTTTAAAAGCAAGTGAAACAGTGGGATGACAGAGGGTTAATCAGGACTGTCCCTGTCAAATCGGGACTGTTGGAGGATATAGCCTTCTCCCCCTGTGGTGCTGAGTATCTAAGGTACACTACTGTGGATGCCAGTAGTATGTGTGTGTGTGTGTATGTTTGTGTTCCACACACATGGGGCCCAGGAATAGTTCCCAGTGCAATAGGGGGGGGGAGCAGTGCTTCTGTTTTTGCCTTACAGGCAGGACAGTCTAGGATGCACCTAGTTCGTCTACTTCAGAATTGTCTACACTGATTGACAGGGACTCATGATGGTTTCAGTCACAATTCCACCTTTACCCAAGATTGAACATGGTACTTTCTGCAAGCAAAAAGCAAAAAAGCAAAAAATGTTTTTGACCACAAAGTTAAGAGGACCCTTTCTTTCCCGAAGAGGGTCTGGCAGCAACTCAAAAGTGTGCACTGATTCTGTGGGAAAGATGCACCCTATTGACTCCCTCCATGTGGCCATGCATTTCACACATGTAGCCCAAAACAAAGAATGAAGAGCCTCTCAGTGGAAGGGCGTGTTTTTGTGCACTGGAAAAGGTGACAAGTCCACAACAAACGAAAAACTTAATTGAAGTTGTGCTATGGATATTTTATGTTAACAAACAAGAACAAGTGCACGCTGAAAATGCCACTGTGGAGGACCTTCTAGTGGGCATGGCCACAATCACCAGGCAGGTGGCTTCTAGAATCCTTGCCTGCATCATGGCCAAATATCAACAACTGTCTAGTGGAGTAGAAAGGGTTCATTTGTGTTTAGTCGTCCCTCTTATGAGAATTTCACTTTAACTCAGCAATTCAAGGCTAGGAACAGACTGGTAGCTGGGAACAGACTGGGAATGTAAATTTTGTATGTAAATGTAATGTAAATGCTTGGGGTACACCTTAGCCCAAGGGACTTCAGCCAGAGGGGCTGGGAATCTTGGCATTGGGATAGTCAGGGTAGAATGTATTGTACAGGGGCCTCATTCTACCACTTGCTTTGAGGGGATGCTGGAACCCATCAGCTAAAGGACTGTGATGCTTCCTCTGCTTCATCATTTAACACCACTAAAATGTATCTTATAGCAGGGATGTGTGTCCATTTTCTGTACCAAAGTCTTGGGGGAGGCCTAGAACTGCATATGAGCTCAGAACATTTCTAATTGCAAGAGTTCATAATTAGACACTGTTTAGGCATTGTGCACGAATGACCTTTGGTATTCCACTGATCGTAGCAGAAACTCATATGCCTCATGTTTTAATTCTAACATCTAGATGTGAAAAGATTGTCTTCTATGGGAAACAGTATTTGGCTTCTGAACTTATTGTTGCCATACCACTCTGCTCCTAAAAAATGAATGAGCAGTATATATAATTAAGGATCAGCAGCAATGAGTTAATACTGACATCTTCAAGGGAAATTTTTAAAAATAAATAAATAAATAAAGACACAGCTCATGATCTTGTCAAAGGTAAGCATGTATTTAATTTTCATCCAATGAAATTGGTGGAAATTAAGAAATGCTTAATTTGAGCTGGATTGGTCTGATAGTATTTTACATCACGCTGTGGCAAAATCATCAGGGAGCAAGTTAATTGCCAAATTCTGTTCTCTCTTCTGTGCTGACACACACTTGATGAGGTCAGCCCAGAGGCTGTGCTAGAGAACATTGCCGTACTCTTTCTTGCTTTTCATCTTTTCATATATCAAATTAATTATTTTAATGAGGCCAGCAAATTTTCATTGAATGCTACTGTAGCACATGTTTTGGGGTTTTTTGACATTCAGACAGGGATGCAAAATAATAAAATGGAGCAGTTTGAATTTCTTCTCAGAACAAAACCAAAGGACAGAGCTTGGGAACGTTTGTGGCACAGCAGAACCCCTTTACCAGCTGGTATTGTAATCCAAAAAGTAATTTTTCCAACCTCTATAAAAGAGGGGAGGAATCCCAATGCTGTGACAATCTAAATGCAGAGTAATTCAATGGATTGTAGCATCTTGCTTTAATTTTAAATTTCCCAAGGTACCATAAATTAGAATCTGAGCCAAATGATTTGCAAGACTGGAGCTGGTAACTTCTGATTTGTTACTGCAGTTTGCTTTTGAGGGGAAGGAAGAATAGATTTTCTCAGATCAAACTTTAATGGAACGGAGGTAAACTGTTTCCTGCAATACAGAGGAGACCTGGTCGGCTGGACTGTAAAATTGTAAAGCAGTGAAGAACAAAGGCAAGGCTGGCCCTACTGGTGGGCAGTTATGTGACTGCACCATGAGGCTGATCTGTGGGGTCATGAAAGGATGCCACACTTGACTGTAATCTTAAGGAATAGGGTGATGTTGGAACACACAAATAGTCTAAAAAACATGACCATCAATCATATTAAATCTCACTCAAGGTTAGTTTATGATGCTCCCTTAAATATCACCCCCTAAGATGCTTCATCTTGAAATTCAGCTAGTGATACAGGTAAAATAATATAAGTTTAAAACATGAGTGGTAGAAAAATCTCTGGTCACTTTCCTTTTCTCAGGAAATGTATATTATATTGTGGGAGTTTTGTATTTTATCTGGATAATCTGTACTGCAATTGTATTGTATAGCTTTATATTTTTTAATTCCTTCCTTCCCTTGGTATACGTATACACATATATTTTAGATTGTATACCCTTGGCAGGACCCACTGTTTTGGGTTGTTTTATTGTAAAACATCATGTACATTGATGGCACTATATAAATTGATGATGATAAATTGTGTAAACAATCAATTGTGGAAACAATATCACCGGAGGTATTTTGAATAAACCAAAGTCAGGGCTGGTTTAAGCATACTGCCAAATCAGCAACTGCGGGGGGGGGGGCACAGCCAGAACGGGGGCCTTTCACAACCCTCCTTCTGCAAAAACAGGTCTCCTCTATCTCCTCTGGTCAGGTTTCACCAGGGGCTTTAGGAGAGTGAGGAAGGTCTCCCACCCAGTGTTTTCTTGTCAGGGAAAAAAGGGGGGCGGAAACTTTCCTCAGCGGTGTGGCGCAGCAAGAGGTGGAACGGGTGGGCCTGGGCTGGCCCCCCCTTTCCTAGCAGGCCATCTCCAGCTTGGGCCCAGCCCCAAAGGGAGGCACTGTGGGGAGAGGCGCCTGCCCGCCCAGAGCGCAGCAAGGCGGACTGACGAAGCGGCCCTGGCCAGGTGTCCTGGACTGCTGCTGGTGAGGTGCATGGTGGGGGCCCTGAGCCACCACCAAACCTGAGCTGCCACCTCAGCGCCAGCAACGACACCAGAGGAGAAGCTAAAGCCGCGGTGCTGCCTGGAGGAGAGGGCAAGGCCTAGAGCTCCCCGTTGCGCATGTGCCACCTTCCTCACCTGCCCTCCCACCCTCTGGGTACCCTGTGGAAGCTTTACCTTAGAAGGGCCAAGCTCAGCCCCCAGCCAGACCTCACTGCTGCTCTCTGGCTTCGCCATGGTGAGCCCTTCCTTCCCCCTGTCCCTTTCTGTCCCTCAGAGTTGCCTGGCCCCCGAAGCCGAGAACTTCTCTCTGGGCGGCCCCAGGCTCCTCCAAGCAAATTGGCACCTCAGCCTCCCAACTGAGGCGGGATTCAAGCCTCTCCCTTCTTCAGGGACGGTTTAAGGGCCCTGCAGCCCCTGCAGCTGCAGAGGCCCCCATCATTGAGGGGTGGGCGTCATAACCCTCCTCCTGCAAATACATTATTAGTAACAATCTGAATATCGGCCCTGAACATATGGGACCCCCAAAATAAAGCGTTGCAGCCCCCCCCCCCAATTCCTTAAACCAGTCCTGAACAAAGGAAATGTTAAAAGATGTGTATCCCTGAAATTTGACCTATTCTCCCTCCTACAATGGGATTTCCTCAAAGATATGTGCACAGCAATCAGACCTTGTTAATGACCAGTCACCAAAATAAAGCATGTTAAATGCAAGACATATAGGTGAGGAAAATCATGTGCCATGGCTAACAATCATATTTCACCACTTGGGGGACATCTCTGACAAAAGCATGGTGTATATATTGACAAGTATGATCCTATGTAGTATTCATAGGTCTCGTTAAACCTAACCATGAGTCAGCTCATCATCTGAGCAACTGAATTTTCTGACCTGCTGAGGCTCCACTTCACTAAATCCTGGAAAACCTTTGCAATGTGAGACAAATTACTTCAGAATCAATCTATCTGAGGAGTTGCCACATCATTGTGCTCAAGCATACCAAAACAATTATTCCAACTCCCCACATGAACAACTGGAATATAAATTAGTGAAGAGTAAGCAATGGGCATAGCTAAAAGCAATGAGACTCTTTGTCTGTATGCATAAAATAGAGATAGGGTTGTCAATTCAGAATAGCAACGGTAAATCTATAGTTGAAGAAAGAACTTTCTGGGTAATGCTGAGCCCGCACAAGTCTTGTGTTGTATTCTGTTAAAAGGCAAGGCAAGCACCAAAAAGAGACAGAAAGGCACAATTAGAATGGGCAACACAATTAATGTTGTACAAAAGTTGGAGCCAAATATATCCTGTATGAGCTAGAAGTTAAATGCTCAACAGAGCTGGAGGGATTTGAAGAATGAAACGAGTCTCTTGTCTAGGCTGACAGGAAACAGACTTGTGGCTTACCATGGACTGTTGCACATGCCATCACTTCACTATTTGTGTTTGTGTTACATGTGGCTTTTGGGGCACCTTCTGTGGGTTACCTATTTTAAAGGAGCTAATAAGCAGCACACGAGGTAGTAATCTTTCGCTCTTGAGCTGGCATATTATCATCCTCATGCCTTAATTGCATGTGGCAAGGAGGTCTTCTGCCACAAATTGTCTGTAACAACCTCTCTTTGGTAGTAAATATTTTTACTGGTAGCAACTCAGGGCCAAATTAGACATATGAAGTAACATCAAATGTATTAATGTACATTTAAAACACAAGTCCTATATATGCCAGGAGTGAGAAAAGTTATATTTTGGGTTATAGCTCTTCAAACTCCTCCAGCTATCAAGGGCACTGGCCATGTTGGCTGGAGAAATCTGGGGGTTGTAGCCCCTAAAAATAATATTTGAAAGTTTTGGCTAGTCACATATAAACTGGGAGAAGAGTTTCTTTTAAAATGTGATATTAGCGCCCCCCCCAGCTGATGCCCTTTGGATGTGTTACACTAATGTGACTGGCTGGGGGTCATGGGATTTGTTGTCTAACACATCTGGAGGATGCCAGTTTAGAGAAGGTCACATTATAGAATAAAGAGCATACATTGGAGGGAATCAGAGCTGCCGCCTCCCATAATTTATTGTACTCCTCAGATGTCATTTTTCTCCCTGCCCACCTTATTTCCTGTACCAGAACCAGACTGGTGACAGAAGCAGTGGACTAATTAAAAATTAGGGAACACATAGGTAATATGTGAAAAGGGTGGGTATACAGTTGCCCCTCCGCATTCGTGGCTTTCACTTTTGCGGTTCCGCCTATTTGTGGTTTGCTCGGCAAGCACTCTGTTTAAATCAGCTTCTCTCCCTCGCACACAAAGGAGGGGAGCCGATTTAAACCGAGTGCTTCCCAAGCAAACTGTGCACCCAACTCCCTGCTCTCCTGAAGCTTGGCTCCATTTTGGGTGGAGAGCCAAGCCCCGAGAGTGCAGGGAGGTCGGGTCTAAAGCGTCCACCTCGCTGCTCTCTCAGGGCTTGGCTCTCCACCCCAAATGGAGGCAAGCCCCAGGAGAGCAGGCAGGTGGGCGCTTTAGACCCGATCTCCCCACTTTCCCTGGGCTTGGCTCTGTTTGGAGTGGAGAGCCAAGCCCTAAGAGAGCAGGGCAATCGGGTCTTAAACGCCCACCTCGCTGCTCTCTCGGGGCTTGGCTCTCCACCCCAAAGAGAGGCTAGCCCCAGTAGAGTGGGGAGGTGGGTGCTTTAGACCCGCACTCCCCGCTATTCCTGGGCTTGGCTCTGTTTGGAGTGGAGAACCAAGCCCTGAGAGAGCAGGGCAATTGGGTCTAAAACACCCAACTCCCTGCTCTCTCCGGGCTTGGCTCTCCACCCCAAACAGAGGTTAGCTCCAGGAGAGCAGGGAGGTGGACACTTTAGACCCACACTCCCCAGGCTTGGCTCTTTTTGGAGTGGAGAGCCAAGCCCTGAGAGAGCAGGGAGATCGGATCTAAAGTGCCCACCTCCCCGCTCTCCTGGGGCTTGCCTCCATTTGGGGTGGAGAGCCAAGCCCCGAGAGAGCAGGGAGGTGGGCGCTTTAGACCTGCACTCCCCACTCTCCCCGGGCTTGGCTCTGTTTGGAGTGGAGAGCAGCTTTGGGAGGGCAGGGGTGGTGGCTGAGAAGCAGCTATGAGGCTTCCAGAGCCCCGTCACCACTTTGGAAGGGCGGGAGGGGGGGTTGCAGGTGGGCGGGGGAGGTGCATTTTCTTCACGTTTTTTTCACATTCGTGGGGGTCTTGCACCCCTAACCCCCACAAATGTGGAGGGATGATTGTAATTTCTGTCCCCCACATAGCATTTTTGTGTGTGTAAGAGCAGAATATAGTCTGAAAAAGAGATCATTGTTTAAGATGCATTCACTTGTACAATTTCCATTGCTTGCAAATAGGCCTTGCAGGTTTGGGTCTGGCTAAAAAAACAACAACCCGTCAATCCTGTTTGACCAGTGGGAAAAAAGACTGGGTGAAAAGTCCTATGAGATTATGTGTATGCACAATGAGAAGCAATGCCTCTTTCGAAACAAAACTTGTCTGTCTTTAGCTGTAGTCACATGCACATGATATGTAGTTAAAAACAAGCAAACTAGTTATCTTCAGTCTCAAAGGCCCTCGACTGTTTCTTATCTCTGCCATGCACTTAAAATGAGAAATGAAACTGGATGGGTGTGTTATCAGCCCAGTCTTCCAGGGAATCTATGTTGTGCTGCACATGTTTCCCCCCTTACTAGGGCTATTTTTTTCCCATGAAGAAAGTGGTTAAAAGCCCTCTTTCCATACTATGGGCTCAAGCCACATCCCCTTATGCATATGTGATAGATTGACTTTTACGTACCTCTGTTGTTTGATGTGAGATTGGCCTTTCCCACAACAGTTGGTCCAATTATGGCAAAATTGTTAAGAGAAACAAAATGAACAATGCAACCTGGTTAGCAGAACTTGCATATCGTGACAAAATAAATATTTATAACTTCATGATGAATACATTTCAGAATCTGGCTTTGTTAGTGCTGTCATATGCTTTGCAGAGCATGGGAAATATGTTTGCAGAGCATGGGAAATAAGCTCCCAGAATCCCCCAGCCAGCAAGAACAGCCTTTCTTTTTAAAAATGTCTGTGATGGGAAGAGGCCGTATCCTCAAACATTTCACAGAGAAAAACTGGGGCACCTGTGGCCAGGCAACATTAGAATGTGGTCATGATGGCAAAATTGATGTTGGGAATATTAATGAGGAAGAACACACAAGATAAGAGGCTGCAGCAGTTTGCAGGAAGTGAGAGAAAATGGGACATTTTAAGAGCAGCTAAAAAAAGCGAGATGATGGATAAATTGGGACAATTGGATGGTAGGAGGGGATAACATAATCAATGGGCACAAAAATCTTTATGTGCCACTTTGAACCACAACAAGTGGACACCCCTCTCCGTGACAGACAATTGAGTCACAAGAGGAACTGCAAAACTGCTGACTGCTCCATCATTCACTTTAGACTAAAGGGCTTACCTTTAATGCAGTTTGACACCATTTTAAGTACTGTAGCTCCATCCTATGGAATTTGTAGTTTTACAAGGTCTTTAGCCTTCTCAGACAAACAGTGCTGGTGACTCACAAAATGCTGGTGCCCAGGATTCTGTAGGAAGAAGCCATGGAAGTTAAAGTGGTGTCAAACTGCATTCTTTCTACAGTGTAGATGTACCCTGGGTGAAGAACCTGCCGTGAGCAGACAGATTATGTCTGTCTTCCAAACACAATCCTGCCTGCAAGGAACTCCCATTTCCTTCTCTTTTCTGTCAAGGTCAATGTCTACCAGAGATCTTTGATCAGGGCCAGACACTGGAAGCAAAAGGTTATGATCAAATATCAAAGTCTTCCAGCTCTCTAAACTGGGAGAGAGAGAAAGAGGAAGCTCACATCAAATTTATAACCTGCCTCCTCCTTTGACCAAAGAGATGCATTACCAAGAGCAAGAGGCCCTGAGGTTGTGTTTCTTGTGATTTTTTTCAATCTTGTTGACAGCTTTGCTTTAGCTTTGTTGACCTCTGTTTCTGAAGAAAGGGTGCTGAAGAAGGAATTGCGATGGCATTTTTAAAACACTTTTGAAGCCTGACCTTTCTTCAGTCAGAGAAACAGACATACTTCATCTTTCAATCTACAGTCCACAGAAATCAAAGTGAGATTTGTGTTTCAAGGGATAACTCTTCTCTGTTTCCCCGCGCACCCCCCCCTTTGGTATCATCTAATTTTCTGAAGACTCCACAATTTTGTGTTCTCCATCTGCCCTGCAGAATATTGAGGAAGATTAGCTAAAACAAAGCTCAGCAATAAACAATTAATAAAAGTTCATTTTAAATGGTATGATACAACTGAGCATTCTCTGCAATGTGGACAGTCATTTCTTTTCTCGTGCTATCATTTCTGGTGAAGCCCATTTACTAAAACATGCCTTGTGACCTTGTGATGGGATCACCAAAAGGGAGAAGTGGGTGGTGGACATGACTGTTGTGAGCCCTGTTAGAGAGTAGTGGCGGGGGGCGGGGGAGAGGAGAGTCTAAACATTAGGAAGAACTTCCTGATGGTAAGAGCTGTTCCACAGTTGAATAGGCTTCCTCTGAATGTGGTGGGGTCTCCTTCTTTGGAGGTTTTAAAACAGGTTGGATGGCCATTTGTCAGGAGTGCTTTGATTGCGTATTCCTACATGCCAGGGGGTTAGACTGGATGGCCCTTGTGGTCTCCTCCAACTCTGATTCTATGGGAAGTGGCTGTATATATTAAGGGGAGGAAGTGAGATGGTAGAGGAGTGAGTGTAAGAATGCTAAAGCCTGTAGCAATTACAGATGTTGAGACATTCTAGAAAATTTCTAGGAGGTGTGTAAGAATGGGGCTGCCAGCTTTCCAGAAGCTTCATTTCTGACAGACCTTAGGAAAGTTGTTTTGGTGCACTATATCTTCTTGAAAGCCCCAGCCAGAGTGGCTAGGAGATTCTGGGAGATGTGGTCTTAAAAAGTAACATCCCCAAGGATTTCAGAGGATACTTTCTCAGTAGAGGATCATATGCTATGCAAGGAAGGATTGTGGCTCAGTGGCAAAGCACATGCTCAGATCTCAGGTTCAGTTCCTGGCATCTCCAGGTAAGGCTGAGAAAGGCTCCTCTTTGAAACCCTAGAGAGCTACTGCTGATCAGTGTCAATTAACCTTTCCCTACCTGGTACTCTTTAGCCTATGGCTCCCGTAAGTCCCACCCAGTATGGCCAATAAATCTGGAAAGTGTCAATTTGGTGAAGACTGGTGTAGATAGTACTGAATGCGATGGAGCAGTTGCATGCCTTGGTGCAGAACTGCTTCTTCTCTTCCTATCCACACAGTCCCCATGGAGTTGGGTGAAGGGGGAGCATTTTCAAGGCAGATTAAGTGGGGATGAATTTAGCTTTCCTCTGCTTACTAATTCTCTTCCCTCCTTTCCTATGCATGCCTCCCAGCCTGCTGTTTTCCACATTTTAAGCTCCAAGATGTGAAATAAACTTGAAGGGAAACCTGGGACATGACATGAATTAGCAGCAGAAGGGGGATTTGCTGCCTTAGACACCTAAATGTCTTGGACCAGCACAGAAGGAATATTCCGGCAGACTTTCACAAAATTGGAACCAACCTCCAATATATGTAGGCTAGTCACATTCTTGCACTTTACCCTTTTAAAGACTTGTACTTATAATGAGAACTTACTGCTTGTAAATATAATAATGTGTACAAGGCTCTTCCTTGCCCTTTTACACCTAGCTTGTTTAAGGCATTTCCAGCCTGTTCTTCCAGTATAAAAGCCTTCAAGGTGGCTTACACAATGGAGGAAAGGATATCAGATAGTTAACAGCAGTCTTGCTAAGGAGATGTGAAGTCAGAATCAAATCACTACAGCAGCCTGTGGTGCCTTCACAATGGACCTCTTTTGCGGTTTTTATAGCCTTCAATTACAAGCATGGCAATCTTTACACAGGTAGTGGGATGGTGAAATCTTCAGCTCTGCTCAAATCTGTTTGTCAGATTTGCCATTTGTGTTTGAACTCTCAGCAGCACCTCATGGGATGGGTGAGTTCATGCAGAATGGTTTATTGCTTCCTTAGGCCAATATGTATCTAAAGATGATTAGTCTTCCTTTTAATTTTCTCTCTATCTCTTTTTTTAAATTTGGATAAATATGACAAGCCAAAGAAAGTTTATATTTCAAATGGGGCATCTTGCAACAGCAGGCCTCTGTGTTCAATCTGATTCGACTAGACAGATAATTTCTTCTTCCCTGCAACATGTTGTTTTCACTAACAAAATATGCCCATTTACAGTAAATACAGCATCATCTGCAATAAATTAAGTTCTTCATTTAGAAGCACAGATGGAATTGTTTGTGCTCAATCTCACACACACACACACCGCCCCAAGTGTTGTATTTTCTGCAATGAAAGCACAGAATTTGGAGCTGTGAGTTATTTTGAGACATTCATTCCTCACACACCATTGCTAACTAGCAAGAAAAAGATTGACTTTTATAGTTCATTTGCAATTAAGGGAGTACAATGGCTCTTCTTCGCCTTTTACAGCAAAATGGCAGCCTGGGACCCCCACTTGGCCCAGACACAGAATGGTCAAAGTATTTCTCTCTATGGTTTATCTGCTTAATAGCTCAGTGGCAGCAGTGTGTGGCCCTGTTGACTAACGTTGCCTGTTTTAAATACCTTGACTTATCAGTAGATTTTGGTGGAACGCTTGCAGGTGCCTGGGCTCAGCTTCTGGTTTTTGTAACTTCCTCAGCAGGATATCAGTGTGTGTTCCCTATCTAGCTTCCTGGCATGGCTTCTCTCAATCCTAAGCTTCCTTTCATGGCTTCCTTAAACCATGGTGCACAGCTGTTTCTCTTGGTCTCTTTCCTGGACTTAGCTATTTTCTCATCGCTGACTGAACACTCAGACCTCATATCTAACCATCAACGGTGTCTAACTACAAATTAGCCAAAACTAATAAGGAAAGTCCCAGCTGTCTCTCACCAGTCTCAATCCATGACAAGGGGCAGCTGGACACCACCATGCCAATGGTGCATTGAATTTGCTCTTTATTTTATTCCAGACTTTAAAGAAGCTATCCAAAGTGCTTAAACCATTTTGAGAATAGGGCTCAGCATCTTGGGTTGCCCCTTTAAAATCTGCAATAAAACCCAGAGTGGATTTACTGCACTATGACATAGACGCCACTAGCTGCCCCTGACTCTGCAGTGGCAGGAGGGGAGCTTGAACCTCTGGCTTCTGGTGCTGCATGGGGGGGTTCTGGGATTTGCAGTCCAAAAAGATTTTCCAAACTCTGATGGAAGGCCACAGGAATGCAGTCCTGAAATGAAGTCTCCCTTACTCCAGAAATTATTCCTCAATACATCAAATACATTCCTCAATACATCCTATGTGGGTAGGTTAGGGCCCACCCAAGACATTTTGCTGCCTGAAGTAGACAAGATGACTGTCCTTCACCTATTCCACTTATGGAGGCTGAATGGATTTCCAGTTGATTCTTAATATCATACTGGTGGCATAACAATATCCTGACAGTATCTGAAGACAGCAGACCAGCGAAGGGCAATGGGATAGGCCATGAGTCATGTATAACTTTCCATAGAGAGGGCTCAGGAAGAATAACCAAAAGACTACTGAGCTGTTGCTGCACCTGAGCATCTTCCATCTGAGGCATCTGCTTCACTCTGCTTATTAGTATCGCTGGCTCTGGGAGGGAGGCTATTGCATGCTAATTCCAAATTCTGGATTAAGAAAATGTAAATTCTGTATTAATATATATTAGGTAAATTTAATTGAATTTGGTTTCCTTATTTAAATTATGTTAGGCTACTACTAACAAATACATTTATGGCAGGGATACACCACCACCACCACCCACACACGAGGACATAACTTTGGGGTAGCATAGTTTCATTGTACTTGGTGGTGGACACAGTGGACAGTCAATAATATTTGTACAATAAGGGTGCAAGATGACCCCACGGCTTTACTGATATGGCAGCATTTAGGGTTGTGTTTAATTTGCCTTGTGAGAAAGAATGTTCCCAACGTGAAAGGGACTTACAGCAATATACAGTAAAACAGCAGGTGGCACTATAATCTCTGAAATGTGCTTTAATCAACAACTAAAGAAGAAATGCTTGCAGGATGCTTCCCACCCCTGCCCCCACTTACTTTAAGGAATCAGGTGTCACTTTCTGTTTTGATGCAGCTTGTAATTCCAGTTTCAACTCCTAGCTTATTTCAGCTCCCCGATCTGTTCTCAATGAGAGCAAAATCAATGTGGCCTCTTTTTCTAAAGATAAGTATTTGCTCTATTTCTGGGATATTTGTACATATTTGCTGCAGCCTGTACTCCATTCGTTTCCATATATTACAGCATGGTCTCCCTTTTCCTGGTTACTTTGCCACTGGAAGAAGGGCTATTTTACCTCTAGAAAGTAAACAGGGTTGCCAGATTCTCACTTAGGACTTTTTCGGACAATGTAAAAATAACGCTAGCAGCATCGCCAGGTTGCGACGCTGCAGCGCTAGAGGGCGTCAGTTTCATACGACGCTCCTTCCCAGCGGTACTGTTGCAATACCGCTGGGAAGGAGCGTCATACGAAACTGACGCCCTCTTGCGCTGCAGCGTCGCAACCTGGCAACGCTGCTAGCGTTATTTTTACATTGTCCGAAAAAGTCCTTAGAGACAGAATACATACCTCTGAAAGCATGATTTAACTGCAGCTACTGGAAAAGGTGTGGCTGTCGATACAATTTGAGTCTGGATTCTATACGTTCTGTGTGGTGTTAACAGGGTCCAACTGGGCCAGGATACTGGAACTGGATTATTTTGCTTGTGTGGATTCAGCCCAATTAGTTGCAGCTAGAGGACAGCCATTGAATTGTATACATCTTGACTCACCTTTGAACAATTTATTTAGTGGGTCTACTCTAGCTGAAACTAACCAGTAGGGTTCAGGCAACTGAGTTGCTGACCTGTTAGTGATGCTAATTTTAGCTGACAGAAGATGGGTGAGCAGACTCTTGGGAAGAGTTCATGCCATCTACAGTCCCCCAGTATTTGCTGCCTGTGGCAATCAACTCACTTTGCCCACTGGTAAGGCTGGTCCTAGAAATATCCCAGTAGCACTCTATCTGAAAACTGGTGAAGATTTATTGTTAGCTCCTCATTTCTTTGCATTTGCATGTCCTACAACAAGAGTCCCAGATTCTTAATAATTTAATGACATTAATCACAGTAATTAAGACCCTTCTGCTTGCAAATCCAAATATAATTAAATACAAACCTTACATTGTTCTAGGTAAGCCTTTAATGGGTTTTTGGGAACTCATGAAATTACTCGCTCCTTTATATTATTCATTCTGGCGCTACAGAGATGGGAATTGATCTTTCAAGGCATATAGCTTTCATTCTACACAAGACAATACAATATATCAAAATGCAATATAAAAGTATTTATTCATGATGCATTATGTTGTATGTGGGAGTAGTGGTTTGAATGTTGGACTATGGCGTAGTGGTTTGAATTTTGGACTATGACTCTGGAGACTAGGGTTTGAATCCCCATTGAACCATGAAAACCCACTGGATGACCTTGGGCATGTCACACACTCTCAGCCTCAGAAAACTCCATGATAGGTTCCCCTTAGGGTCACTATAAGTCACAAATAACTTGAAGGCATACAACAACAACATGTTGTATGTACAGTTTTATTAATGGGAACCTAAGTCCCAGTGATTTCAGTGGCGAAAATTCAAGCATGTAGTACATTCACTCCTAGAAATCAAGGGACTTAAGAACGGTTATTTTTGGCAGGATTGTGCCTTTGCTGTTTATGGGATAATGAGTTGATATGAGGCTGAGAAAGAGGCTTAGTCATTAAAGCTTTCTCCCCAGTCTCTAACCTGCATCTTTGACCAGGACTGGTCCTACCATTATGGAGAGCAAAATGATCACTTGGAGTAGCAGATGCTAGATTCTGTGGCCCAGCCATTCTCATAGAATCATAGATTCATAGAAATTGACTTTAGGAGAGCTGATTTCAATAAACTCAGGGAAATACTGGGGGTGATCCCATGGTCAGGAATATTAAAAGAGAAGAGACCTCAAGATGGATGGGACTTTCTCAAAAGGGAGATACTGAAGGCACAATTTCAAACAGTACCACTGAGGAAGAAAAATGGGAGGTGTCTCAAAAAACCAGGATGGATGACTAAAGAACCTTCAATGGAGCTACGTTTTAAATGGAACATGTATAGGAAATGGAAAAAGGGGAAAATTACCAAAGAAGAATTCAAACAGATAGCGAACACATGTAGGAGTATAGTCAGAAAAGCTAAAGTGCAGAATGAGCTCAGGCTTGCTAGAGAGGTTAAGAACAATAAAAAGGATTTTTGGGGGTATGTCCGCAGCAAAACGAGGAAGAAGGAAATGGTAGGGCCACTACGCGGAGAAGATGGCAAAATGCTAACAGGAGACAGAGAAAAGGCAGAATTACTCAACACCTTCTTTGCCTCAGTGTTTTCAGAAAAGGAAAAGGAGGACCAACCTGAGGATAAAGGAACAGAGAACACAATAGGGGAAATCCAGCACAGAATAAGCAAAGAGGTAGTATAGGAATACCTTCTTAATCTAAATGAATTTAAATCTCTAGGACCAGATGAACTACATCCAAGAGTATTAAAAGAGCTGGCAAATGTAATCTTAGAGCCATTAGCAATAATCTTTGAGAACTCTTGGAGAACAGGAGAAGTCCCAGCAGACTGGAGGAGGGCAAAGTCCCCATTTTCAAAAAGGGGAAAAAGGAGGATCCCAACAATTATCGTCCAGTTAGTCTGACATCAATACCAGGGAAGATTCTAGAGCAGATCATTAAACAGAGAGTCTGTGAACATTTAGAAGGCAATGCCATAATCACAAAAAGTCAACATGGGTTTCAGAGAAACAAGTCATGCCAGACTAATCTGATCTCTTTGTTTGATAAAATTACCAGCTTGGTAGATGAAGGGAACGCTGTGGATCTCACATACCTTGATTTCAGTAAGGCCTTTGACAAGGTCCCCATTTTCAAAAAGGACCCATCCTGTCTTTGATCATTATCATACCACTTCAAATACATACAATTAAGAATTTCATTGGTTCAGGTTTTGGTCAGATGTCCACTTGGCTATATTAAAACAGCTGATTTGACAATAAGCAAACAAGACTTAGGGTGAATTGTGAGGAGGGAAGACAAGGGACAGTTTAGATTGTGCCTCTAGCCTACCTGAGTTCAATGAAACCACTGTATTACAGTGGCCCAAACACTATACCAACGCTCCCACATCTGCACCAGTTTCCATTTGCTTTTTAGACACTATCTAAAGTTCTGCTTTTGACCCACAGAATTAACAGCATGAGACATACAAACTTGCCTCCCCACCTCTAAATATTATTACACTCAGTAAAGCTTACAAGAAGCAGCCTCTTCATTGTGTCCTGTATGCAAGACATAGGAGAAATCAGGTGCAAGATACATACATATGCCCCTCCCCCCCATATCTGCAGGGGATACATTCCTGGACTTACCGTTTATAAGTGAAACCACAGATAATAGCAAACCCTATTAAAATAAAGGACTGCTGGTACAAAGATACCAGTTTCATTGGAAGACCAAGCGATTCCTAGAGAAGATGGCTCTCTAGGCATTTTCCAGTGTGACTTTTTGATATGTGTCCCTATTTTTTTCAGCCATGGATAACTGAAACTGCAGATATTGGTTCCACAGATACAAGAAGGGTGTTACCTGTACTCTCCTACCATATCTTAGAAAAGTTACTTTTGGGGACTGCCACTTACCATTTGGCCTGGGGGATTACAGCAACCACTAACCATGCTCTGGTCCATTCCTCCGACCCCCCGCATCCCTCCCATGGAAGGAGGAAGATGAGATGATGGTGAGAGAGGAGGACTTTGTCACCACAGTGAACAGTGGTGGCAAGGGAGATGATCACACGGGTCATGTCTGTCCTGCTACCCCCCACCCACCCCACTCCCACCCCACTCCCGTCCCTGTAACATTTTAATTTTTTTTTCAAACACTTACCTTTGTTGTGGAATAGAAATGGCTCCCCCTCCCCTCAGCTTCACTGCAGTAAAGGCAGCTGTCGTAAAGCTGCTTTTACTGCAGTGAACCCAAATCCCGCTTGTTCTTGCAAAAGAACGATTGCATGGCAAATTTAAAACTAAACCCCCAACCAAATATTAACAACAACAACAAAAAAAAGCCCCAAAACAGAAAAAGAAAAGCCCAGGTAACCCGGGGAGGCGGGGGAAGGGTGTCACTTACCTGGCTGTCCCAATTGAACCCGGACGTTTCCGGCATGGACCTCTCAGTGACGTCACGTTCCATCATATGGGGCTCCTGTTCACTCACCCGTCATTCCATTATGATAACAGAACGGGCTTCTTATTCACAGCTTAAGCCGTGAATAAGAGGAATAGGGTAGGTAACAGGAGCAGGATGGGAGCATCCCAGGACAGGGACGACGTCATCTGAAAAGGGAGACTGATAACAATCTCCCATCGTCCCTGTCCTGGGATATTTTAGCTGTGTGATAATCTCCAAGGTCCTTATCTCTTAGCATCTAATGGCTGCCCCCCCCCCCGCCTCCTTCCATGTCTGGGAGGATACAGAAGAGTGAGCCACCTGGGAGCGGGAACAGTTAGGAGGGAACATGGGGTCTGGATAGGCATTTCTACATTCTGCCTTTGGCTGCTGAGCTTTGTCAAGAAAGATGTGGACAGTTGCTCTCTTGAAGTCTTTGCGCTATATTGCTCTAAGATTTTTGTTGATCTCATACCCCCCAACTGTCCTGATTTGGCATGTAGATTCCCGACTGTTCCCATGTTTTCAGCTGCTCTTAAAATGTCCCAGTTTCTTTCTCCTCCTCCTACTTTTCCCTTTTGTCCTCAGCTTACTTCAATTGCTGTAAAGTGCAAAAATAGTTTGCACTCAGCAGGAGGGAAGAGGAGAGGGAATCATGCCTTTCCCTGTAAATCCATGCAAAAGCAAACTGCTGCAGCCTTTCCTAGCTTGTGTGTTCCTCCTTATTTTGCCATCTTGATCACATTCTGATGTAGCTTGGTCACAAGTGTCCCAGTTTTCATCCATGAGATTTTGGAGGGCATGTCTCATACAGTAGCTATAACAAAGGCAAAACTGGACACGGAAGAAGCAGAAAAATAAGAAAGGATAGGCCTATTATGAGAGGTGGGTGGCTTCCTGCTTCATTCTGAAGAGCCTGGTTTGAACCCCTCTCTATTAAATAATACTGTCTTTGAATGCTGCGATGCTTTTTATGAAATACTGACTATACCCAAGGAAAATGGAAACAGAGCTAAAGTTCCATTGATTTCAATGGATTCTTGTATAGCTGTATTACACACAGAGGGGCCATTGAAGTGAAGGCAGTGTTCACAGTGAACAGTAGACTCTCATGAGCCTGAAATACTAATTACGTAAGGTCTCAGAATAATGAATTACAAATAGCAAAGGGTGCATTGTGTGTCGCAAAGAATAATTTGTGAAATATGTGAATCAGCTGGTGCATCAGGAACTGCAAATTTACCACAAAACTATCCTAACTTAATTTAACTAATACAATCTAGCCAAGGCAACTAGATGAGGACAGAGTTCATGCATCTTTAACATTTGGGCTGTCTGTTGAACCTCAGTGATAAAATTCAGGCTCCACACAGATGCTGGTATCTTATCAATAAGGTCCCATACAGTTCCCTAGTGGGACTCTTAACATGGACCTGCATCAGGCTCTCTCCGAAGTCAAGGAAAGAGAGAAAAGGGACTGTCTGGATGCTGGGTTATTTACTTACGCAGACATACATACTTACCCCAAACATCTCATAAGAACTCAGGGTGGCTAACAATCACTGTACTTCAGAGAATAGTGTGTGTTTACTAAGGTCCAATTTATATGAGGGGAGAAAATACAATCTCCTCTGAAGAAACAGTAATTTGCAGCATTGTGACCAGTCTTAATGGTCAAAAGAGCCCCCCGACAACTTTGCATGCCCCCTAGCCAAGATGGCAGCCGCGAGAGATTTATTTGCTGGTTTAAATTTGCTGCTGCTGAATTTTTTTTTTTAAAAAACTGTTTACCATGGTGTGCACATGCAATACTTCATATTTATAAAATAAAAAATAAGAAAAGAAAGAGAAAGATTGCTGTTTTATCTCCCTACCAATCTCTTGCTTAGCCAAAAATCCAACATTTTTGGCTAACAATCCAATTATTAAAGACAGGCGCTTTTCCTGTTTGCTAGTCCCGCCCCCATGCTTGTCCAGACAATCAGCGTATGCTGCCTCATTGCAGCAATGCGAATGCAACTCTCCTAATGATTTCACATTCACATGTTCTACAGAGCTTTTAAAAAACTCTGAGAAAACCTCCAAAGGCTTCCCTTCAGAGTTTTACAGTGGATTTGGCTACCCCGCTTCTGAATGAGATGTACAGTAGGACCATCGTATCCGCTGGGGATTGATTCTGGGGGGTGTGGATACCGAAAACCATGGATAATAGTGAACACCATTGAAAATAATGGGACTTCCAGTTTAAAATACCATAGCGTTGCCTTGGAGGACCTAGAAAATGGCTAGAGATGACACATTTTCTAGGAGGATTCTCTAGTGTGCTGTTTTGTGTCCTGTGGATAACTGAATCAGTGGATAATGAATTAGTGGATACAGGGGTCCTACTGTATTGATGCAAATGTCCGTTTAGACCTTCCATGCAATTGCCATTTGGATTATTTTCACCGTTTGGATGGGATCCAAGACTGGCTATAGTAGAGTTGTGAAAAGGTGAAGACTTCAGAAGATGCAGTCTTTTTCACTTCTGCCTGAACAATTGCACCCGTAGAATTTCTGTCCTGCTTATAATTATTAAAAGTTCATGTGCTTTCTCTCGATTCATCAAGTAAAATCAAGTTGTTGGATAATCATATTGTAGAATGCAGAAGGTTGTGGATTGGTTTAAACCTGCATGCTGAAACAGTGAAAGGGAGAAAGATTGCCCACCTGTTTGTCTGTCCATCTCTCTCCACCAACACTGGGAAATATGTGCCTCCCCCCAACCATCTCCCATCAATGCTAGCCAGGACGGCCAGCCATGAGCAAGTTTCCCATTCCTGTTCGCATCCCTCTTTTCTTCTTCTTACTCTGCCTGGTATCTAGCTTGTGTGGAGTCAGTCCAGGGCTGGGCCTTCTTTCCCTGGGAAGGTTTCTACTGGTAATTCAGTGGTTCATCAATGGGGAGCTGTTAGCAGACTCAACCACTCTGAAGGGGGAAGGCAAGATGGCTACAGATCCAAATGAATGAGGCCTAGCAAAAGCTTTGCTGCTGCACACAAACAAAAACCCAGCCTTGACCAGGGAACATTTGGGGGCATGCCAAGAGGAACTGATGAACTACTTTGAGTGGAATATGCTTGGAACCTTTCTCTGTCATTCTTTAATGGCTCACCATAAGGGTACAGCTTAGAAAAATTACTTCTTCATAATTACAGTTCCTGGGATTCTGGGAACTATAATCCAAAATTGTGATTTTTTCCCCCCTAACCTCTGCATCTGAGGAACCAGGAGACAGGAGAGATTTGTGGTTCACATCCCAGCTGGCGATGACACTTCTACACATATGCACCAATGTGTATATGAACACATCTGTGACTGGGGAAGGTCTCTTAAGTTAGGCCAGGGATCAGGCTGTGGATGAAAGTCAGTATATCAGATCACTTGGCCATACATGGAGTTCACTTAGTCCCTGTTCCCTGCTTTGTGAGCTTGAAGTATGCGGTCTCTGTGGCATATGCTGTTGTGAAGGGGAGTGTACAAAGAGGGTTTCATCCTTCCGCTCACTAAGCACTTCACAGAGCTGCTTAAAACTTTTGCTCCTTTGGGAAGCCTCTGTGAAGCATTCAAAGACATCACAGTCCTTTCTCTGAGCATGAGTTCACTTAGTTTTTTATCTTACTTTTCTCTTTTTCCTTTAAATTCATAATGGCATATGACAGGAACAGAACTAAATTTTGGCAATTGGCTTAAATGTTTTGTAGGAGCAGGCACGTTTGGTGAGGACTCAGGGAAGAGCCTTCTCTGTGGTTGCTCCCAGACTGTGGAAATCCCTTCTGAGGGAGGTCCAGTTGGCCCCCTCCCTGCTCTCTTTCCACCAGCAGGTGAAGACGTTTTTATTCAGGCAGGCCTCTGAATTTTAATTATGGAGCTGGAGTAGTGTGTGTGTGTAAACTGGTGTGCTGTATTTTTAATATTTTTAACCTTTTACCAGAAATCATATTTTAAATATGTTTTAAGTTTTTAAACTGTTTTTAATGCATGTTTTTTTAAAAATAATATTGTTATTTAATTCTTTTTAAACTTTTGTAAAATAATATTTAGTTGTTAACTGCCATCAAGTCGACTTCGACTTATAACAACCCTATGAATGGGAGACCTCCAAGTCACCCTGTCATCAACAGCCCTGCTCAGGTCTTGCAGACTCAGGGCCATGGCTTCCTTGATTGTGTCTATCCATCTGTAATGCTGTTTTCCTCTATTCCTACTGCCTTCTGCCTTGCCAAGCATCATTGTCTTTTCATGTCTTCTCATGATATGGCCAAAGTAGGACAATCTCAGTTTAGTCAGCTTGGCTTCTAGGGAGAGTTCCGGCTTGATTTGCTCTAGGACCCATTGATTTGTCTTTTTAGCAGTCCACAGTAGAACTCTTCTCCAGCACTACATTTCAGATGAGTTTATTTTCTTCCTATCAGCTCTCTTCACTGTCCAGTGTTCATAACGATACATAGAAATTGGAAATATGATGGCATGGACCATCCTAACTTTACTATTCAATGATATATCTTTATACTTCAGAGTCTTGTCTAGTTCCCCCATAGCTGCCCTTCCAAGTCCTAGCCTTCTTCTGGTTTTTTGACTGCAGTTACCATTCTCATTAATGACTGAGCCAAGGTATGGAAAATGTTGAACTATTTCAATGTCTTCATTGTCTGCTTCAAAGTTACGTAAATCACGTGTCATCGTTATTTTTATTTTCTTAATGTTCAACTGCCTTTGCACTTTCGTCCTTGACTTTCTTCAGTAATTGTTCCAAGTCTTTGCTATTTTTCTGCTAGTAGTACAGTGTCATCTGCATATTTTAAATTGTTGATGTTCCTTCCTCCAATTTTCATGCCTCCTTCATCTGAGTCTAATTGTCATAACTCATCCTCTGGAGTTAGAAGATTCAGACTCATAAGAGTCAGGAATTTATGGCTCATCATGACGCTGCCCTCTCTGAGTCTGAGGACATGGGGGCTGAGGCAGTCATGGGGCCTACTCCCCAGCAGGAAGTAGCAGACACCGAGGACACCCTGCCATCCTTTGAAGATTGTCAAAGAGATAACGAGTAACTAGCAGATCCCAGCAGCTATTAAATAGGGAACACTGACTCATTAAGCACCTGGTGTCTTGAGACAGCTGCCTATAAATCTTCCAGCAGCTCCCTGGCATATTTATTTCTTGCAACTATTCTGCCTTGGTGACTGGCAGTACTCTTCAGTGTTAGTGTTTTCTTGACCTAGGACTGGCTATGATTGATGACTCTTATTTTATTCCTTGCTGTCTTCATTTATCTGGACTACTGACTTGCTGTAACAACTTCTGGACCGGCTGCTGACCACCCTCATTTTCCTTCCTTCATCTTGCTGGATAACCTGTGACTGGCCTGGACTGGATTAACTAACCGAACGCTCTTGCACTCCAACCACCTGACTCCTGGGTCACTTGTTGACTGGAGCATAGGACACTAATCCTGCTTTACATATTGATATGTTCAGCATAAAAGTTAGAGTGATAAAATGCAGGCTTGTCTGATCCCCTTGCCAATTGGAAATCATTCCATTTCTCTGTACTCTGCCCCAACTGTAGCTTCTTGTCCTGAGTACAGGTTACACATCAGGACAATGAAATGTTCTGGCACACCCATGTCTTTAAGAGTGATCCATAGTCTTTCATGACCTATGCAATCATTCTTTGGTATGCTGCATTATCCACTGTATGTTTGCAATATGATCCCTAGCGTCTTTTCCTTTCCTGAATCCAGCTTAGACATCTGGCATTTCTTGCTCCATATATAGTAAAAGTCTTTGTTGTAAATTTTTAGCATTCCTTGCTTGCAAGGGAAATTAAGGCTATGGTCTTGTGGTCACTGCAAGCCCTGCTGTCCCCTTTCTTTGGGATTGGAATGTATACTGACTGTTTCCAGTCTGTGGGCGATTGTTTTGTTTTCCTTATTTGTTGACAGATTTTAGTTAGAACTAGAGTATGAGGTCTTCTATTAAATAATGAGACTGTTTATATCTTTCAGACAAACAGGGAGAACTGATTGTGAATGCTTGAGTGGTGACCTTGAACATGTCTGAACCTGCATGACAAACATCAACACTCTCGGCCGTTCTGTTAATTGTCAGTGGTCATTTAAAGCTGTTGTGTTGTCTGTTGTGTGCCAGAAAAATGCTAAGTTTAAAAGTTGAGCAACGTGATATTCTGCAGCAACTGGAGGCAGACCCAAGCCTTTTTTTTTTAAATCACTTGTGATGAAAACTGGATCTTCCAGTATGACCCTGAGACAAAACGACAGTCAATGCACTTGAAAATACCATCCTCACCAAGAATGAAATAAGCATGTCAAAGCAAATCCGCATTCAAAGCCATGTTCTCTCTCTTTTTTTTTTTACACCAAGGGTATAATTTTGGCAGAATGAGTTCCAGAAGGCAGAGCAGTGAACCAGCATTATTATAAGGAAGTTTTGACAAAACTGAGAGAAAGAGTGGGGGGGGGCAGAACTGTGGGGAAATAGTTTCATTCTTCATCAAGACAATGCGCCTGCTCACACAGCACTTTCTGTGAAGCAGTTTTTGGCTGATAAACACATTACTACACTTGAACATCCTCCATATTCACCAGATTTGGCACCATGTGACTTATTTCTTTTCCCTAAAGTGAAATCAGTGCTTAAAGGAACACATTTTGAGTCAATTGATGCAGTAAAGAAGAAAATGGCAGATGTGTTGAAACAGCTGACAGAAACTGATCTGCTCCATGCCTTCGACCAGTGGAAAACAAAACTGCATCAGCGTGTGAGTGTGAGCAGGGAGTATATTGAAGGGGACCAGCATTAGAATTGTAATACATATAAATAAAGATGGGTTATTGTATCAGTCTCGTTAATTAACAGACAGACCGCATAGATTCTGTCTCTGTAGCTGGAAGCAGCCTATTGGTATGCCATCTGTTCCTGGTGATTTATTTCTCCCAAGTGTTCTGAGTGAAGCTTCCACTTCACTTTCTAAAATTGGAGGTTATTGTAAGCCGCCTTAAATCCCACCATGGGAAAAAGGTGGGATATAAAGAAATAAAATACAGAATGTCATTGTCACTGCTATATTGCATGAATGGGGGCCCTCCAACAATGCAGGTCAAATTTGGCCACCCTCATCTGGCCTGAGGAGGCTTCAGGTGCGAGACAGACAAAGTGGCTATGATATCTAGAAAATGATCTGAGGCACCAGCTGAGTCTGGTATGTGGGGTGGGGGGGTGGGAATCTGTCTGTGAGGGGTGATACCCTCAATGGGGGTACATGTGTTGCCACCAGTGGAGGCAGTGACAACTGCTGGCTCCATATCAGTGGGTTGATATATCCATTCCAGATTTTAGTCTGAACTTTAAAAGAGCTGTCCAATAGGTTTTGGGAATGGGTTCAGCATTTTGAATAGTTTCTTTAATATTTGGATGAAACAAATAAATTGCTTCACCGACAACAGAAGCCACCAGCTGACACTGGGCCCAGTGCTATTCAACATCTTGATCAATTATTTGGATGAGGGAATAGAGGGTGTGCTTATCAAGTTTGCAGATGACACCAAATTAGGAGGGGTAGCTAATACCCCAGAGGACAGGATCAGAATCCAAAATGACCTCAACAGATTAGAAAGCTGGTCCAAAACTAACAAAATGAATTTCAACAGGGAGAAATGTAGGATACTACACTTGGGCAGTAAAAATGAAATGCACAGATATAGGATGGGTGACACATGGCTTGATGGCAGTACATGCAAAAGAGATCTAGGAGTCTTAGTGGACCACAAGCTGAACATGAGTCAGCAGTGTGATGCAACAGCTAAAAAAGCTAGTGCGATTCTAGACTGCATTAATAGGAGTATAGTGTCTAGATCAAGGGAAGTAATAGTGCCACTGTATTCTGCTTTGGTCAGACTTCACCTAGAATACTGTGTCCAGTTCTGGGCACCACAATTCAGGAAGGCTGTTGAGAAGCTGGAACGTGTGTAGAGGAGGGCAACCAAAATGGTGGGAGGTCTGGAAGCCATGTCCTATGAGGAGCGGCTGAGGGAGCTGGGCATGTTTAGTCTGGAGAAGAGAAAGTTGAGAGGTAACATGATAGCCATGTTTAAATATTTGAAGGGATGTCATACTGAGGATGGGGCAAGTTTATTTTCTGCTGCTCCAGAGACTAGGACATAGATCAATGGGTTCAAACTCCAGGAAAAGAGATTCCACCTAAAGATTAGAAAGAACTTCCTGACAGTAAGAGCTTTTTGGAAGTGGAATACATTGCCTCGTAGTGTGGTGAAGTCTCCTTTGGAGGTTTTTAAACAGAGGCTGGATGACTATCTATTGGGAAGGATTTGATTGTGTATTCCTGCATGGCAGGGGGTTGACTGGATGGCCCTTGAGGTCTCTTCCAACTCTATGATTCTATGAACTACATTGCCTGAATGATGTCTTTGAAGTAAATATCAGGTGCTGGTGGCCCAGTCTGGGTCAGGACTGTGACAGAATGGAGCAATGCTATAAATTTCCTTAATTCACCTGCCAGGGTCTCAACCCATGCCAACTATTTACAGTACTAATATATATATATATATATATATATTCCTGCAATTTCTAGTTATACTGCTCATACCAACTCTGCTAGTTTGGCTCTCACATGTGATCTCCTCACAAGGATAGAACAGCAATGGTGGGTCTGCAATTGACCACATGTTCAGCACGAAGCCACGGCCAACTCGTTATCATGCAGTTTGGACACCTAAAGCATAAGTTACTTTCCAATATTTTCCCATGAAATGTGTACCCCACCTTTTGCCCAAGGAGCTCAAGGTAATGTTCACAGTTCTCTGTGCTATCACAACGTTATCCTCACAACAGCCCTGTAGGATAGGCTGGGGCGAGAGACAGTGATTGGCTCAAGGCCACTGTGCTTCATGGCTAAGTGGGTAGGTGATCCTATTACCCAAGACTATTTTTCTTTTACCTATGTACCTAAAAATGTAATGTCTGAAAAGATCCATTTGTTAACCTCGACTCCATTTTTCTCAGTGAAAAAATGAGATAGAAAGGTAATAAATCAAATTCCATTTTTCTCTAAATGAGAGTTGTAGTGGCTCTTACAGGGTGGTCACAGAGATGAAGATGACAAAGATCTTAAGCCCTTTGTAAAGCAGGGGTGCTGAATGCATAATATAAAACTTTGTAAGCAATGTATAAAACAAAAAAGTTAATTTTCTCAGATTCTGGCATTTCAAGGATTTGAATAAATCAAAGCAATAGAGGTGCATGACTTGTGTTATTTGCATTGTTCCCTTTTAAACTTTTTCTTTTTAAAACAATGATATCTCATCTCTGATTTTCTTAAATAAATTCTATTGTATACCGTATTTTGTTATTACAGTACTACGTTGTAGTCTCTTCATTCTCTGTCCCACCCCTTCTTGGCTAAATTGGCTGAGAGTTGTTTTTGTTAATAGATATCCACCTTCACTAGGACCCCTCAAATGCTTTCATCAGCGCTGTATATGCACAATCCTTAATATACACTGGACTGACTATGTGATAAATGTTGCTGTCCTTGAGCAAGCAGGGATCACCAGCATTGAGGCCATGATATTGAGAACACAGCTGCACTGGGCAGGGCATGTTTCTAGGATGGAGGGCCATCGCCTGCCAAAAATAGTACTCTACGGTGAACTCGCCATGGGTCAGTGTAAGAGGGGCGCTCCAAAAAAGTGATACAAGGACTCCCTGAAACAACATCTCGGGCTCGACCAAATTGATCACCAACAATGGTCCACCCTGGCCTCACATGTGGAGGCACGGAGACACATTATGCACAATGCTGCAGCCTTATTTGAGAACTCATGCCGAACAAGTCTTGAAGAGAAATGACAACACAGAAAGAATCACAACCCGGAAAGATCACCCAAGGAGACCTTCTGCTGTGCTTTCTGCAACCAGACTTGTTTATCTCGAATTGGCCTTTTTAGTCATCAGCGCACTTGCAGAAAGCGCGGGATGCGTCCTTCCTGAATCTTCGTTTGCGAAGAAAAGCCAGAGAGAGAGAGAGGTATGTGTGGAGGTGAGGTGGTCTTTTACAATGGTTTAAACCAGTGATTCCCAAAGTGGGCACTACTGCCCCCTGGTGGGCACTGCAGCAATCCAGGGGGGCGGTGATGGCCACAGATGCATTTGGGGGCGATGAAAGGCAGCGGTGAAAGCATAAAAGAAAGAAGAGAAGATTTAGAAAAATTGATTTATGTATTCCACTCATAATGCTTAATTTTTCTTTGAACAAAATACTGGATGTTGGCTCAGTTGCCGCATACTCCCTCACTTGCATTGAGGTATGTGCAATCGCACACTGCTACTGTTCATGTGGTGCCACTGAATTGCTGTTCCAAAACACGTGAGCACTACGAGCATTGCTGCGGGCAACTGCCAGACGTGCGATTGGTTGAGCACAAGACCAAAGCCTGGAACAGCAGCGGCAGTATTGGCTACTGGCAGCACTACCAGCAGATTTTGGAGCACGCTATGAATCAGGAGATTTCCCATAATTATTATGGGAAAATTATGGTGTAATATAACTCTGAGGACTTTTTCGGATGGAGAAATACACCGCAAGGAGCGTCATCCCTCTTGCGACGCTGCTGCGCAGCGGGGGGGGGTGTTTCATATGATGCCGTCTCCCTGCCGATTCTGTTCCGTGATTAAGAAACGGCCAAATATGACGCTGGAGCTGCGATCTGTACCGGAACGGAATCAGCAGGGGGATGGCGTCATACGAAATGTCCCCCCTGCCACGCAGCAGCCTCGCAAGAGGGACGACCTTTCTTGTGGTGTATTTCTCCGTCCGAAAAAGTACTAAGTTAGATTGTTGTGATATTGTGACAAGTTAAAGTTAACTAACAAATAGTGCGACTATAATTGGTGAGTATTATTCATTTATTTTGTAATAATTATATGCGCTTTACAATTAATAATATCATGTTTATTTATTTCATTAGTATTTATTTTAGTTTGTTTTTTACAAAAATATTTCCAAAAAATTACAAAAAATATTAATTAAAAATACCTCCATAAAAAAATTATTTTTTCTACAGATAATAATGGCTCAATCAAAGAAAAAATGTAGACAATATAATATCGAATATTTGAAATATGGCTTTATTGAGTCACCTGTAAATACATTACCAATGTGCCTGAGTTGCCAGAAAGTTTTATCAAATGAAGCTATGAAGCCTTCCAGACTACAAGAACATTTGACTAAAATTCATGGTGATAAAAAAGATAAGGATTTATCTTATTTTCAAACACTAAAAGAAAAATTTATCAAACAACCAACATTGGCAAAACTCTTTTCAACAGCAACCACACAAGATGGTGATGGCTTGCTTGCTTCTTACAATATTTCGTTAACCTCATACTATTTAGTGAAGAACTAATTATACCGGCTATAAGTGAAGTGATACCTATTGTGCTACACAAGCCAGCATCTGATATTATCAAGAAAATTTCATTGAGCAATAGTACAGTGCAAAGAAGAATTGATGAAATGGCTCAAGATGTTGAAGATTCATTGTGTGGCTATTTAAAAACATCTCGGTTTTCTATTCAACTTGATGAGTCAACTTTGTTAGGAAATGAAGCTTTACTTTTAGCATACGTGCGGTTCACAAAGGAAGAACAAATTTGCCAAGAATTATTATTTGCTAAATATTTGCAAATTGATACTAAAGGAGAACCAATATTTCATGCATTGGATGAGTTTTTTTAAAGAAAAAGAAATACCTCTGAGTAATATCTTATCAATAGCCACAGATGGTGCTCCAGCAATGGTAGGGCACTACAGGGGTTTTCTTGCATATTTAAAAAAGGAGGTACCGACTGCATTCACAGTACACTGTATCATTCATCGTCAACATCTAGTTGCCAAAAATTTAAGTGCACACCTACATAATTCATTACAATATGTAATTAAAGCTATCAACACAATCAGAAGCAAAACATTGAATGACAGATTATTTAAACAGCTTTGTATTGAAAACGATGAAGAATTTAATCGTTTGCTGCTACATTAGTTGGTTGTCAAAGGGTGCCTGTTTAGATAGGTTTTATAAGCTGTTTAACTCGGTGCTGGAGTTCTTGAAAGATAAAAATGATGCTTTACGATCCAATTTAATCCAATCCAAAAGTGACATCGCTTACTTGACCGACTTGTTTCAAAAATTTAATGAAAGCAATCTTCAGCTTCAAGGTGATGAACTGAATTTAATAAAAACAAAATCTGTTATTTCTGCATTTGTGACAAAACTTCATACAAACAAAATTTTGGACGAGGGGAATTCATCCAATTCCCAAATTTATCAGGAGCAGACAAAAAAAAGATGAAGACATACTTTCTTATTGTGAGCACTTGGATGCTCTCCATTCAGATTTTAACCAATGATTTGATGATATTTTGAAAATGAACATACCTGATTGGATTTTGGATCCTTTTTCAAGTGCAAACACAGAAGAATCTCTACAGTTACAAGAAAAACTGATGAAAGTAACTACAAATGATGAGTTGAAATTTAAATTCAAAAGTGGCTACCAACAATTCTGGCTGCAAAAGGAGATCCCTACGGCTTATCCTGAAATATGGGCTGTAATTCAAAAGTTCTTAATTACATTTCCTTCATCATATTTAGTGGAACATGGATTCAGTGCGGTAACCAGTTTATTAACAAAAAAAGAAACCGATTGCAAATAGTCAATTGTGGTGATTTAAGATTACTGCTGACGAAAATAGAGCCGAGGATTACTAAATTGGTAGCAGCATACCAGGTTCATCCTTCTCATTAAGATGATTTTGAATGTTTTAACTTTTTTGTATTACCTTTCTGTTCTGAGTTCAATAAATAGTTTCATAATTTCAAACTTCAATGTTTCTAATCTACACCTTTCTTTACTATATTTTACGAAAAAGGTAGAAACATTAATACATATATCCTTCTGTTTAATTGCTATTAACATTTTTAAAAAATTAATTTCCAGGGGGCGCTGAGTAATATTTTTTCTGGAAAGGGGGCGGTAGGCCAAATAAGTTTGGGAACCACT
Organism: Gambelia wislizenii; assembly: GCA_030847615.1. NCBI lineage: Eukaryota > Metazoa > Chordata > Lepidosauria > Squamata > Crotaphytidae > Gambelia > Gambelia wislizenii. The sequence continues at coordinate 134,785,991 of JAUMIR010000006.1, read as the reverse complement.
GGTTTAAACCCCCCCTAAGTCTGGGGCTTCTTTTATAAAGGGTGTTCTAGCCATCTGAGGAAGATGATTAAGCTGCTGAAATCTAGCATATAATAAAAACATGGTATTTTATAGTACTTCTGCAAATTACAGAAATGTCTTCAAATTCTCCCTCACGGAGGGAAAAGCGGGGGGGGGGGGAGAGAGAAGTTTAAGCTGATCTTCTACAACAGTGATGGACAACTTGTAGCCCTCCAGATTTTGTTGGACTGCAGCTCCTATCATCCACCATTAACTTGTATTGAGTTAGAGGTGATGGGGGTTACAGTCCAACAACATCTGGAAGGCAACACATTTTCTCATAGTACCATGCTGCCTAAATTGTTGTGCAAGACAACCAAGAACTAATAATAATAATAATAATAATAATAATAATATCATAATAGAGTGGTAGAAGTTCTGTCGTTTCTATTCATCAAAATAATTTCCTTTCAGGGAGGCAATAATCTTTTCAAAGGAGGTTTTTGATTGTTAGAGTAGACTTCGAGCAAACATCTGCTTGTTAAATGAAGCCATACTTTACCATTCCATTGGTACTGTCCCATAGCAGGACTTTCTTTGATGGCACGAGAGTCTCTGGCGGCAAAAATCCTGCTATTTGAAATCCTCTATGCCTGCATTTTAGCTGCTATAAACTAAAGCCAAAATGATACGATGTATATTTGCTCTGTTAAAAAGGGAAATAAATATTAGCTTATCTGAATAACATGCAGGAAGATCTGGCCTGCTGTCAGGAAACTCATTAAACTCATGGAAAGTAAATAAACCCACAGAGAAAAGGATGGGTGGATTTCCTCCTTTTTTTCCTGGCAGTTCAGCCAAAGTCTGTTCAAATATGAAAACTGCTTTTGTTTTTAAAGGGAAAGCTGATCTAGTGTAATAGTGCAATCACTCAGGTATAAAATTTAAATCCCACAGAGTATGTTTGTTTTCTAATTTCCCTATGATGGACTGAATGCTCTAGTCCAGTGGCTCTTAACCTTTTCTTTACCAGGGACCCCCTTTATCTTTTGTTGCTGTGGACCCCCAAGACTTAATTCAAGATTTAAAACCCTAACAACAGCAAACATAATAATACCAGATAATAATAATAATAATAATAATAATAATACAAATTACAGTACAACATCCATTAAACCTTCTCTCAAGGGCACTGGAAGGGGAGGAAAGACTATTTTCCTGCTTCTTCCTGCAAATTTGTGGCTGGAGTGCATTGGATGTCAATGCACAGGCCAAGCCAGCCAGCCAGCTAGCCTTCGCCTTGGCTCCTGTCACATGGGCTCTCCACTGCAGGGAGGAAGTGGGCCAAGTAGCCTTCAAGACTTCGTGGACCCCCTGTGAGGACATTATGGACCCCTGGGGGTACCCAGACCCCTGGTTAAGAACCACTGCTCTAGTCTAGGGGCAGGCAACAAGATGCTCTCCAAATATGTTAGATTTCAAATCCCATAATCCTGCTAGCTAGAGCCTATAGAGCCTATAGGATATGTTGTTCAAACTGTATTGAGGCAACAGGTTGCCTGCCTATGCTCTCATCCTCACCTGTGGAGACTACTTATTTGCAAGCTGAAATATAATCTCCCAATAGTTAACATACTGAACTGAGAATGTTTCTTATTGGCACTATTATTTCCACACTTAAAAAAAACTTTCTACTTGTAGTGAATAATTTTAATGCATTCCCTTATGAAGGGCAATGCCTTTCTTCTCCCTCTTTAAAGTAACAGTCATGACGACAGCCTCAAGCTCAAAGTCAGAGAAGGGTAAACTGAACAGATCCAGCTCTGTTGTACCATGAGTTTAGAACCTGGACTAGATTCCTGATACTGTATCTGGGGCTAGTAGTGGTCAAGAACCTATCAAACCTGAGTCAGGACACTGATTAACATCTTCTCCCAAGCCCAATTTGTCTGAGGCTTCAAGTTGCTTTTCCGCCACTGCATTTGGCCAGTGGTGAATGGAGCATACTAGGTAGGAGGCCACAGAAAGGAACAAAAGTCTTTAGACATTGTCTCTTTAAGGCTTCACACTCTTCAGATAGAGAGGTGGAGATTAGGAAGGTAAACTTGGAAGGAGGGACTCATAAAGGTCTCAATTCTCCTCCAGGTTTTTTTTTTTTTTAATGTTGGGTGCTACAACCATTGGCTATCTCTGCTGCTTTGTCTTTATGGCTACTATGGATGGATTGGAATGCCAACCTTTCTATAAACAGCAGAATGTTCTAGTCTTAATATGTGGAGATATAACATCCTTATATGTAGAACAGTTATATATAAAAGTAATTAACTATGCATTGCATCCTGAAAGATAAAATATGTAGCTGGCATACTAATTTGTGAATGTACCTCATTGGTGCCCGCATGCTCATGCTTTTATTACTTCTTAATTACACTGAATAATTTGCATTTTGAATAAATGAATTAGTGTCAGTACCTATCTACTGAATCCCTGTAAGGCATAACAGGGGTGGTTATCTCACAATTTTAAAAACTGTGAGGAAGTATGAAGCAAATGTTCTGAGGAAATTGTTATATAAGAACTTATTAAATTGGGCCATTCTTGTTTAATCCTGACTCTTAAAAACTAGCCCACTCCTGAGAAGACCCTGAGAAGATCAGACTGAGGCATAGGTAGAAGGGAATTAGCTATCAAGTAAATTTGGCAGATGATACAAGTAAAAGGGTGTTCTTAGTCTAGGTTGGTCTTGAACATTTTGATAAAACATAGGAGAGGAGGAAGTGCCTAAGCAAGATATGTAGCAAAGCGGAAGCAATCAACTGTAAGCTGATGGGGGCTATAAGTGCCCAGGGATTGTAGGGCCCTAAGGAGAGGGCTACCAAAGAGGCTTTTTGCCTTGAGTTGGATAAAAATAGAGACCATTCCAGTGCTCTGAGGCAATAAGGCCTCTGAAGTGTTAATGTGGTGTGCAACTAGCACTTATGTATTGCATAATACAGCATAAGCTTATAGACTTCATGGAACAGGAGGGATTTAGCATTCCCCACCTATGTATTACACACCTACACATACATCTACATAAGGACACATGGTAACAATCTTCCTAGGGTTGAAGAGCCACACTGGAAATGCTGAACTCCTTGCAGGCCATACCATTGCAGCTGCCATCAAAACTTCGTGTCTGTGGTTGATTTAGCCATTGCAGTTGATGGCAACTATGGTGACTCTATGTTGCGGTGTCACTAAGGGCAGCTGTATAAGGCAGCTGGAAGGAAAGAAAGAAGCAGAAGAAAATCAGGAAAGAGAAGGCAAGCAGCAAGAATGAGGGTTCACTGCGGGGGGAAGAATGAAATGGTAACAACCTTGTCTGTGGTGCCAACATGCTTTTGGTAGTAGCAGCAGGGTAACATTGTGAAGGGCAGAAAAATAAACTTGCAGGCTATCTGTGGCACAAGGACCAAGTGTAGCATTTGGAATATGTTATTTTTGGACTCATCCCCCCTGCCCAACATCCTCTGGCCACAACAGCTAGGGGGATTCTGTAAGTTGAAGTGTCCAAAGGTAACTTTTCCAGGTTCTTGCTACTCAGTGCTCACCATTTAAGATTCTTGAGACAGAAAAGAATATTTAATGACTATCGACAATGCACAGAGCCCAGTGTTAAAACGTCCATGGTTGTTTATGTTGAGCAGACACAGATTTATATCAATTTATTCTCAACAGGGTATGTGTAATAGGAAGGAAGATGAAGGTGGAGTAGGAGAGAGATGTTGACAGGTTGAGGAAGTGTGAGAACATCTGTGACTACATTAAAATAGCAGCAATCATTGCAGTGCACAGGATATTCTCACAGAGGCTGTGGCAGGTGCTTGACTTAAAACACAGTCATAAAGCAAGCTTGGACAGTGTTTTGGGACACTGCAAGGCTTCTGGGGTTCCTTGCTCAAGGAATTCATTAAGGCTACAGTTATATTTTCATCCTTCAGCTGATCTTTTACTAGACAACAGCTTAGATCGAAAGAATTGTACAACTAGGGACTTTGTATTTCTTTGTATTTCTTGGATCGTATTTCTTGGAAAGCATCCCTCTGTGCCATACAGCAAAACACATTACAATCTGACAGGGTTTTTCATAGCAGCTTGTTATATGGCACGGGTGTTATGGGTCTCCTGTTCAAATGAAAATAAAAAGGTAACAAAATCCTGCCAGGCATGTCAAAGCCTCTGAGTAGCCAGAGTAACACATTGGGTCCTAGACAAACTATGTGGGTAGAATTTAGTATGCCTACAACAAAGATGATTCTTTATGGGCTTTCTAGAAATTGCAATATTTGTTTAACCGATTTCAAGCATTTATACCTCTTCTCTGTCTCATAAAATTATCCAAGCCTGACTAACATAAAATGCAACAAGAAAATGAAATCAAGAAGTTCTCCAGACTAACCAAAATGACAGTATAAAGAGAGTAAAGATAAGATTAGCCATAACAATAAATCCAGCATTAAAAATACAGGAAAACAAAACTGTTTTTATTTTTACCAAAGCTGAAAAGACAATAGATTTAGCACCACCAGATGCATGCATTGGGGATGAGTGAAAAAAAATGTGTCTTTTTAAAAAAATTCTATTCCTTCCTGTAAGTTTCCATTTTGTGCTGGCTAATGTGTACAGGAGTTGCTGGAGGCTTGCTTCCAAGTCAGTGGTGGGAGTGAGTCTGTTCTGAATTTTATCCTGCAATTTAAAAGAGGTATCCAAAGTGCTGGAATTATTTTGGCAATAGGGTTCAGCACCTTGCACTGCTCCTTTCCACTCAGAAATAACCCCAGCATGGATTCACTCCACCCCTGATAAGGAAACCACTGGACACCCTTTTCCACATACTCATTGAGAAAAGTACTGTAGGATAGCAGAATGCTTAAGACATCTGCATTACCTCTTCTTTGCAATGGATACAAAGATGTCTCAAGGCCTGGCTCATTAGACACAGAATGATTTATTGTGTTTAGTGTGGATTTTCCTTTGCTGATCTTATGATCACAAATCCTGTTTTCCTAAGAGGTCCATACTCACTGTGTGTATTAGCATTAGACAGTTTGCTTCTTTATTTTATGCTTGCTGTTTAGGTTAGTGCAGCAACTGATTCTCTGTTTTCAGACCTCTACTCTCCGAATCTTTGTTCTCTGTTCAATGTTCTGTGTTCTTGAACTACCCTACTACTACTACTACTACTACTACTGATGCCTTATTAATAAATCTACCTCCACATATTTGGTTGGATATGTGTCAGGGGTGTAGTTACCCCCCCCAATAAGAATTCTGCTCCTCTAAATGCAATTTCCCTTTAGTTACCAAATTTCCAGCATTGCAGAAAGTGAGATTTATGATTAATAATCATAACTACCAAACCTCTTGAATTTGCTGTGTTCACGCTCCCTTGGGGCTTGTCTATATGGTGAAAATACTCCTCATAGAATTTGAGGAGCATACAATTTGTTTAAATGGGATCCCACATCAATCCGCCATATTTGGAAGGAGGGAGGCCAAAAATGCCAAATATTCTATGGGAGAAGCTTCTGCAGTTTTTCCCATAGTTTTTTTTTTTTAAAAAAATTGAAGGAAATGTGTATTCCCACTCATTGGGGTAACCAATTTGCTTTGATGCGCATTCCTGATAAGAGCGGAAGTGGAAAGCTAATTGGTCAGATGTGTGTAGGTGGTGGAGCTTGCTGGCAAGGCAAGTGCTTTGAATCGCCATGTTGGATTTTCACTGTAGCAATTGTGCATTGAAGTGAGAAAACAGTGTTTTCTTTTCTTTTCTTTTTTTCCTTTTTATTTAAGCAGAACATCACACTTCCGCACCTTGGATATGCTCTTTAAAAAAAAAAAAAAAACCTTTCGGCAGCAGCAACTGGTGACAATCAAAATGTGAGTAATTAACTCGCACCTGCAATGCATGTTTGAACAACAAATGCATATGGTTTTGCATGCCTGTGATCTTGTGAAAACAGCATGGAGACAAATGAAAGCTGCTGCGAATTAGCATTAGTGTGCATCAATCGACGTATATAGATGAGCCCTTGGTAACTTTGGCTACCTAAATTGTATTTCTAAACATGAAAAACTGATGTTTTTCAGTTATTGCCATGCTAGAAATCTGGAGGGGAGCATTGTTACTTGGAGGAGCAATGCCCTCATTTTGCATCCCCCCAGTATTTACTGCTGTGCGTGCATTATTAAGAGTAGCCTAATTCTAAATCTGGCACTTTTTGCTTAGTTATTGTTACTGCAATCTATTTGGCTTGGCGTCCTTTGGAACAAATAAATGCACCTTGTTGTCATCCTACAAAGCATGGGTTCACTATGACTCAATCCAGTTTATGGACTAGTAGGAATAGTGGTGGTCTATATCACAGGATTGTTGTTACTCCTGGGTAAGCTTATCCAAGTACAGACTAGCAAGTGGTCATGCATTTTTTCATAGGGTGGGTGTTCTAGAAACCCAGAAGGTAGCACCCAAACCCATAGGTTCAAATGGCTAGAAAAGAATTCTGATTAAACATTAGGAAGAACTTACTTATGATAGGAATTGTGCAGCACTAGAATGGACTGACTTGGAACTATTTTCCTTGATTGGAAGGTTTAAAATAAAAGTTGGAAAGCCAGTTGAGGATACTTTAGCTTTGGATTCCTAAATTTGCTAGTGCTGGGCTAGAAGACTGAGGGAGTCCTTTCCAACTTTTCATTTGTATGATTCTGTGACTGACTGGTGTTAATGGAAGAACCAACTAAGGCTCAATCTTATTTGCATTGGCTGAGAAGTTAGTAACATCTGACTCATTAGGATCTGCATATGATGAAACATGCTTATGATCAGGCTGAATTGTGGCTATGGAAAAAAAAAACTACTTAAATATATTGCGGGTGGATGAAGTATGGTCCTTCAAATGTTGGATGGCAACTTCCATCAGGAGTTCCAATGGTTACAAATACTGGAAGCTGCAATTCAACATTTAGAGGACTGTATTTTGCTCACTCTGAAAACAGTTGTTCAAGAAAAAGTTGCATAGCTCAATGATGTTATCATTTCCTGATTTTATTATCCATGTTTCCAGTTTTTTGAAAGCAATCTTGGTGCTTAAAAAGAGGCTTGTTTGAGATGTTAGAAAAACATAGGACTTTATCAGGTGCAGCAATATTGTATCATATTGACACCTAATTAATGTGAAAGGGCATGCATATCAGATGATGTTGTCCCTTTGCAATAATGTCCAGTCAAAAAGCCATTCTATTTTATTGATGGGCCAAGGCATCAATAGATCTCCCATGGTGCTTTTTTGCCGGTATAGCCAGCGTTTGAAACTTTGTGCCATTGTGCTCACACATCAATGACAGAACACTTCTGGGTGAGATTGCAAAAACCAGATAAGGGACACTCTCTTTATGAACCTCCCAGATCACTTTTAAGTTGTAAAGTGTGTTTCTGTGTTTGTGTGTACTTTTTGTGTGTTTCTTTTTCTTTATTTTTAAAATTTACTGCATTCGTGTCTTCTCGCAAGAATCTGCAAGATGACGAGTGTGGAGTGAATGGAGCTCTGTTCACTCTCCATCTTCACAGCCCCAATGCTGGGGCTGCTTATTCACAGAGAAAAAAGGTAGGTTTGGTAGAAAGCATAAAAACGGTACAAAATATGCCAGCAAAAGAACAATTGTAGAGGATTGTCTGATAAAGTTTTGCCAGTATAAAAACGGTATAAAATATGCCAGCAAAAAAACGATTGTAGAGGCTTGTCTGATAAAGTCCATAGACAGCAATGATCTGACCCCAGGGTAAAGCAGCCTTACTATATACTGTACAATGAAATCTCAACTCCACTGCCAACAACAGTACTTTTTGTAGAATTAATATTTTATTTTCTCCAATGCTGCTTCTTCAGGCATCTCTTGGACAGGCATTTGGTCTAAGGCAAAGCTTTCAATCAGCTAGAACTGGAGGACTACCAGGCTGACTGCCAGCAAGTTAAAAACAACCTTGTTGCTTCATCAGTAAATCTGTTAGACTCTCCATTGATTAACTCCCTCCCCCGTCTCCCCTTCCCTCCCCAACCCTGCCAGTTTGTTGTTGCTTCCTGCTGTGGACTCCTCTATTGGCTACAGGTCTATGTGCATGGCATGTATACCTTAAAGCCACCAGCTCCCATCTGATCTTGGAAGCTAAGCATGGTCAGCCCTGGTTAGTACTTGGATGGGAGACTGCCAACGAATACCAGGTGCTGTAGGCTATATTTGAGAGGAAGTAACTGGCAAAATCACCTCTGAGTATTCCTTGCCTAAGAAAACCCTAAGAAATTGATGGGGTCACCATAAGTCGACTGGTGACCTGAAGGCACACACACACAGAGGTAATGACTCTGTGACAACGGTTCTGACCTCATCTCAGTAATGGATGCCAGAGCTTCAAAAATACTGACCCAGTTCAGGTGTCAAGTGGGCGGACTGCTGGCATGGCAACAATAACAATAAATGGTATTGTAAAAAAAAAAAAATCTTGCCCATATCCATTACCTGGTTGACATTCCTCTTTGTTTGCCTCATGAGAAAGAGGGAATAGGACAATATTTGTCTCCAGATTCTACTCATGAGGTCAGCTGCACTGGCTTTCTGTTTGCTCTACGAGGGCTCTTGCACAGGCTGAGTTCAGCAGAGCTCTGAATAGAATCACAGAACAATAACATTAGAACAAACACAGCCAGGGCCTCTCCTGGCAAGCCCAGCCCTTGGCACAAAGACCAGGCCAACTCCCAGCACATCTGCCTGCTAAGTTCAGGAGGAGAGCATCCTATGGCACTAACATCTCCTGTGGAGAACTTTCATAGGCAGCAGCAGGCCTTTTCACACTGTACACACTATAGCACTGACCCCACTTTGGCTGCCATGGTTCCATTCTATGGAATCATGGGATTTGTAGTTTGGTGTGGCACTGGAGCACTCTAGTTGAGAATTCTAAAGACTCCTCTCTAAAGTGCAAATCCCAGGATTCCATTGCATTTCCACTTTGGGTCCCACATAGAGAAAAGCAAGATCTAAATAAATAAATAGACAAACGAACAAATAAAGCATATGTTGCCCTGGAAGTTAAAGTGGGACAACAGCATCACCATGTTTTCTAATTTCCAGAGGGCAGCCCTCTATTTGAAGGGATCCTATTATTGAGGCCTGTCCAGTCTAAGGCTGCATCTGTATTATCTATCTATCTATCTATCTATCTATCTATCTATACCCTGCTCTTCAGCCACAAGGCTATCAGAGCGGCTTACAAATTGTTTTAAGCAATAGACATTTACACATCTACACTGCATTAAGCAGTTTCCAATGTGTGTTAACTAATTGCCCCCACAAGCTGGGTCCTCATTTTACCGACCTACGAAAGGATAGAAGGCTGAGTGAACCTTGGAGCCCGCTGGAATCAAACTTGCAACGTGGTGACTTGCAGTACTGGCATTTCTGGTGCCACAACAAACTACAAACCCCAGGATTCCATAGGATGGAGCCATGGCAGTTAAGGTGGTGTCAAACTGCATTATTTCTGCAATGTGTCTGCAGCCAAAGACTCTCCTTCACATTATATTCACATTTAGCACCAGGACAGGAAGCTGAACAGGTACATATATCACTGATTTCCCCACTGAGCTGAGGTTTATTTATACTTAAATGATTGTAATTATTTCTAAATTTGCATCTAGGAATGCCAGCACATTAACATGAGAAGGTCAAAACACTGATGCAGGAAAGCCAGGTGTGACTTGGGAAAGTCCCAAGGGGTACTGAAAGGCAAAGACAAGTGCAGATAAGACTTGGCTTTCCAAACCAAAGGCAGAGAGGGAGTCAAGGTGGCACACGGAAACTGCTCAGGGCAGCTATTGATGCCTGGGGAAATGCCTGTAGCCAAATTCTGTGACTGTTGTCTACCAAGATCTCCAGAAACCATTGTGCCTTTGACTTATCATTTGCAAGCATTACTGTACTCAAAATATATTACATTTCTTTTCCTCCACTTACTTCCTGTGCTTCCATCAGGCTTTCTGAAAGACAGTTCTGTCCCCAATCTATTTCCACTTTTCTTGTCTTTTCATGTTTGCAAGTTTGCCATTAAAAGCCCTGTGACTTTTTTATTGTAGCTCATGCATTTCAAGTGTTTTGTAGAAAAACTGAGAGATGGTTGAGTGATTCTTGTTTTTATCTGAAATGCTGGTTCATTGCCTTTGCTGATACACTAGGCTCCTCTTGATGCTTATCTCAGAATATTTCACAAAAGTTGGCAAGACTGTATTTGTATTGCCTGCCTCTTGATGGCAGAAGGTTCATGTAGTTAGTGACCATATGAAATAAATCTTGTTTATTTTTACAAATTGCACATTCTTTGGCTATTTTGTAGAATACTTTTATCCTAATGCTTATTTGTAACTGATAACGGATTTGGTAAAATTATACATAGTACAGAGAAACTGAGTCTTTTCTGTATTTCATATATTTCATTTATGTCATCCAATGAAATTAGTTAATAATGGATTTAGGATAGTCAAAAGAAACTACTGTACTTCACACAGTATAGGGACATTTTCAGATGTGATTTTCGGCAGCAAATATCCCAAAACAGCTCTGTTGCTGCTGCACGGCAAGGGAGCGGTTTCGGATGATGCCATCCCTCTGCCGAAACCCTCCATGTCACTTCCGTGACAGAATGGAGGAAGGCGCGGCATATTTCACTCATGGGCAACATTCGTGAATGAAATATCATGCGGCTTCCTCCATTCTGTCACAGAAGTGACACAGAGGGTTTCGGCAGAGGGACGGCGTCATACAAAACTGCTCCCCTGCCGCACAGCAGTAATGGAGCTGTTTTGGGATACACACATTGGAAACTGTTTAATGCAGTGTAGATGTGTAAATAGCTATTGCTTAAAAACAATTTGTAAGCCACTCTGATAGCCTTGTGGCTGAAGAGTGGGGTATAAATAACTAAATAATAATAATAATAATAATAATAATAATAATAATATTTGCTGCCAAAAATTGCATCTGAAAATGTCCTAGAACTGATTTCTGGAATACACTGTTACAAAATATAACAATGTCTATAAAATACTTTATATTATTTTTGAAGGAGGATTGCATTAATCTTTATCCTAGATAGCTATATCAATAACTATGATGACTATGTGCTAGGTTTGGAAATGTTACTTTTTTGAACTACAACTCTTAGGGCCTGTCTATACAAGGGAATAAAATGTGGATTGGTGTGTAGTAACACCAATTTGCAGCAGCTTTCATTTGTCTCCATAATTTCCCCCCAAGACTGCTGATGTGTGAATCTATCCGTGATTGCCATTTGAATGGGCATACCAGCAAATCAAGATGGCGGGTGCAAATGAATTACTTGCGAACTTATTCTTCCTAAGTTGCCACTGCCAAACAGTATTTTTTTAAAAAAACAAACATAAATCCAAGGTGCAGAAGAGCAATCTTCTGTTTAAATACACCCCCCCCCAAAAAAAGACTGTTTTGTCACCTCAGCACATGACTATGGTGAAAATCCAACATGGTGGTTCCAGGTGCTGCCTTGTTAGCAAGCTTCAGCCCCCAGGCATGTTCAACCAATCAGGTATCCACTTTGGGTATGCACAGCAATGCGATTTGGTTGTCCTATTGAGTGGGAGTACACATTTCTGCTGCAGCTTTTTAAAAACTACAGAAAGGACCCCAAGTCTTTTCTGGCATAGTTTTTGTGGGTTTTGGCCCCGCTCCTTCCAAATGCCACAATTCAATGCAGGATCTCGTTAAGATAGATGGAATTCCCCACAGATTCCATGAGGAGTTTTTTCACCATCTAGACAACCCCTCAGAATCCCCTAGCCCATGCTGGATGGCTTTTTCCCTCCTGAGCTGTGCTCAAGATTTGACTCAATATTAAATCAATGGGAAGTATCTTAGAAGACACTAATGACACAGAAAGCACTTTTATTGCTGTGTTAGCAAGCAACTGTGATTTTCAAAAAATGTTGAGCTTTCCTCTCTCTTCAGCATTGATATGATATGTAAATCACAATACTGTACCTACATGAGTGTTTCCCCTGTTTATTAGATACTCTCATCAAGAATCCAGGATACAAGCCAACTGACTTCAGGCTTTTCCTGCTATGCTTGTTTGAAGAATCAACTATGAAGTACAGTTTCCCCAAAACGTGATGATTAAAATAATTTTGCTCTCTGAATTTTAAATTTGGATCAGGCAAATTTATAATTAATTCCACTAAACTTATTTTCAAGGGTCTTCTCATGGGAATGTTTCCTTTATTTAGAGTCTGCCCAAATGACAGAGGAATAACAATAATTCTTTAAATTCAGTGTTGTTGCATTTTTTGGCTTATAGCAAAAGAGACATCTCTGAATATTTAATAAGGGCTTTATGTCTAGGGAGGCTCATAATGAGCAGTACTGTTCAGAGTGTTGCTCCCTAAAAGAGATACTGTCAGTGTGATACTAATTAGAAAACTTCCAAAGAGCAGATAGAGTTCTAGTACTTTCATTCAAAATGCAGAGCTTGGTAACGTTGCTTTTTCGAACTCCAGTTTGCTGATAGGGGAAATTCCAGCAGCTGTAGTCCATAAAAGTGACTTTCCCCAGCTTTCTCCAAACTGGTCATGAAGTAGTTGGTTGTTTTTCCTTTGCTGATAGTTGGACTGCTTCTCTTTCCAAGTGCTAGTAAACTATCCCAAGAGAAATATCAATATGTAGAATTAGCATTTTTTTTAAAAAAAATGACTAGATGGGGAAGAAAAGGAGGGGGAGTGACATTGTACATCAAAGACAAATTCACTTGTACAGAAATCCATGAGAGTGATCAAACTGAACCTGTGGAGAGCATCTAGGTAAAAATAAATGGAGAAAGAAATAAAAATGACATTGTGATAGGAATGTACTACAGGCCATCAAATCAAGATGAGATGGTGGATGATGCTTTTTAGCAAAAAAAATCTCAGAAATCTCCAAGAAGCAAGTGGTAGTTATGGGAGACGTCAATTATCCTGATATCTGCTTGGAAACTAGGGGCTTGTCTAGATGAGAAGATATAATGTGGATTGCTGCCCATTAACACAGATTTGCAGCAGTATTTATTTGGCTCCATGGTTCTTTGGCAAAAACACTGCTATGCAAAGCTATCCGTGTTTGAAGCGCACATGCAGCCATACCTGCTGGAGATGCTCTAGCTGGAGATTCTTCAGCTCCAGCCAATGGTGGATCTGATGGCCCATAGGGTCCCTTCCAACTCTATGATTCCCTCATTTTAAGCATATCACAGTTTCTGAAGATGATGGGGCAGTAATTCTAAATATTTTTTCTCAGTCACAAACCCCTGTGAAAATCTGTTGAAAGCTATGGACTCCTACTCCACAAAAATAGATGTACAGTAGGACCCCTGTATCTGCTGGGATTGGTTCTGGGGGAGGGCGTAGATACCAAAAACCGTGGATAATACTGAAAGACATTGAAAATAATGGGACTTCTGGTTTAAAATATCATAGAGTTGCCTTGGAGGACCTAGAAAATGGCTAGAGAGGACACATTTTCTAGGAAGACTCTATGGTAGGTGTGCTGTTTTGTGTCCTGTAGATAATTGAACCAGTGGATACTGAATCAATGGATATGGGGTCCTACTGTAAACACTTTTTTCAAAGCAAAAGGAAGGAAATCAAAGGGGGGAAATATATTATTTTGCACCTGGTTCAAGGACCCCCAAAGCCCAGTCAGAAATTCTCTAGGGGCCCATGGACCACAGGTTAAGAACCCCTAGGAGAGAGAATTCTGCTATTTCCAGTAAAATACAGGGCTTGTCTAGACAAGAAGAAGCAATGCTGATTGTTGCGCATTAATGCAAAATCACAGCAGTGTTCTTTTGTCTCCACGGTCTTTCGGCAAAATTGCTGGTATGCGAAGCTATCCATGTTTGAAGTTCATATGCAGGAATAACTGCAAATTAACATGGTGGCTGAGAATGAACTACTCACATTATTATTCTCCACAAGTTGTCACCACTGCACAGTATTTTTTAAAAACTGCAAATCAAAGGTGTGCAAGTATGGCCTTCTGCTTTAAAAAGCTGCATCTCGGTGCAGTGAAAAAGCATACGGTTGGCAACACGAAACTCCAAAATGGCGCTTCTGGCCACTTCATTCCTGGCAAGTCTGTCCCCTGCGCATGTCCAGCCATCAGCTTTCCACTTCTGCCCTGCACTGTGCTGCGAATTGGTTGTCCAAATGAGTGGTAATGCACATTTCCATGCATTATTTTTAAAACTTTGGGGAAGCTGCAAAGGCTTTTCCTGCGTAGTTTTGGGAGTTTTTGGCCCCCTTCCTTCTGAATAAGGCAAATCACCATGGGATCTCATTGGGACAAAAGGTATTCCCTGCAAATTCTATTGGGATTATTTTCACCCTCTAGACAACCCCCCCGCAGTCAGCATAAAAAGGCATTTCTTTGTCTGTAGACTCCAGAGATACAGCCTTTGCTTTGTTTCTGCTTCCTTAGGGTCCTTTCACACTAAGCAATTCTAATGCTATGATTCTACTTTAATTGCCATGGCAACATCCTATGGAATCATGGGATCTGCAGTTTAGGGAGAGCTATCTAGAATTCTCAGCCAGAGTGCTTTAGTGCCTCATCAAACCACACATGCCTGGAAACCTGTGGCAGTTAAAATGGAATCCTAGTGCTATAATTGTGTAATGTAAATGGGCTTTCATTCTATTCAATTAATCCAATCATTCCAATGGATGGAATGTTAATTATGAGTTTTCATGTAGCTCTCATGTCAGCGGGAGAGTAGATTACTTCTGGGTCTGAACTTTAAAGCTGGGCACTTCAAAGTGGGATCCTCTCATCTTCCAGCCAGCAGAACCATGTAATGCTACTGTTGGGTAAACCTTATACCAGTGATGGCTAGTGGCTCCCAAATCAGTGGAGGGGTGAATCAGGTCTCGGTTTTAGCTGGAACATTAAAGGGGATGTTCAAGGTGCTGAAACCCAACCCCAAAAGAGCTTCTGGACCTTGGATACCTCCTTTACCATTCAGCAAAAATCCAAAGCTGATTCACTCCCCTACTGATCTGGGAGCCACCAGCCACCAACTGGTATAGGGTTTGACTAACAGCAGCATTACATGATTGTGCTGTCTGGAAGATGAGAGGATCCCAATTTGAAGTGTCCAGCTATGCATCGCCAACAAAGAATCACACCCCAAGAGGACAAAAGAGGATGCATGTTTGCCTGAAATGTGCATGTGCTAATTTATATGTGTAGAAGCAAATTTATAAATATTCACAATAATGTAAATAGAAGTACAAGGCATCTTTCCTTATTGGGAAAGACTGACTGAATGTCCTGTGTCCCTGCGTAATCTGTTGTCCAGTGTGTGGACAACACAGTGTGGATGGGCAACTTCAAGGCTTCTGTTTTTGGCTCTTCATCCTTAAATCAGATGTGGACTGGCAGCTCTTCAAACAGGAGATGGAAAAGGAGGACACATGGCCACACTATGTTAACTAGACTGCATTACACTGATGCTTCTGAGCCCAGTTCAAAATTCTGCTGGTCTTGGCGTTTAAGGGCTCTAAGAGTCTGGAACCCAGTTACCTGAAAGACTGTCCTCATCTGCATGAATCACCATGAACCCTTCCATTCACTTGCCAAGTCTTACTTTTGGCAGGATGTCCATGTGTCCTACTTTATAAAAGATAGTTGTTTATTTGAAGGGCTGTCAGAGGATAATCCTCTATTGGGAGGTGTTCTCTGTTGGAAGATCTGTCTGTCTGACATCTGGTTTAAAGTCAAAGACCAACAATAAGGGGAAGCAGAAAACATTCTGAAGTTGCCCATCAACAATGAGTACCTTTAAAGGCTGAGCAGATACATAGATCACCTGGCCCACTAAAGTGAAAGGTATGGTAATCCTATTCAGAGTGCTCTGATTATAGATGTGCAGACAAAATAGTGCATTCAAATTTTATGCAAACTTACACCCTCTTTCTTGTGGGTGGGGGAGCTTGACACATTTCACAATTTCTGTCAATATAGGGTGCAGCTAGACAGGAGAATTGGTTGTGAAAAATAGCGCTTTACCTCCCTATCGCTTCAGTGTCCATTTGTGCCCATGACTCATTTGCAAGCTTGCTGGAAGGGAAAATTAGCGATTTTGCAGTTCACATGGAGCAGCACGAAACAAATAGTGGCCATGAGTGAGTTGCATCCAAAAAATCTCCCCCCCTTTTAAAAAAACAGATGCAGAAGAGCTATTTTCCGCTTAAAGAAACCTTCTTACTTTTGCTCTGCCACTTGAATGATCATGCCAGAGCAAAAACAACAACAATGACAGCTCTGGCATTGCAAGCCCTCCCTTTCAAGTCCACCCCCTCCAAAGTCTGACCAATCAGGTTTCAGCCCTGCTGTGTGCCCCTTTTTGAATTGGTAGTACAGACAACATGTTATGCACATTTTCATGCAATTTTAAAAAAAGATTGTGAGAAACAACAAAAGCTGTTATCGCAATCTATTTGGAATTTTCAGCCCCCCTCTCCGTCTAAATATGGCGAATTCTGGCAGGAGCTCATCTAAACTAAAGGTATTCTGCCTGCATTTTTGCTGGATTTTTTTTTTTTTTTTTTGGTCATGTAGATGAGCCCATATAGTCAACTTAACTCTTAGGCCTGCCTCATTTGGTTACACAATTGATAGGTAGCAGTTGCAGGGCCATTTCAGCAGGGCATTACAATCTGGAGATTTCCTTCCTGGTGAGATGAAGCAGGTGTTTTCTATACCTGCTTTTAAAGGGGGCTGAGAACACCATTTTATTTCAGCAAACAATTGCAGTTTGAATTTTTAAAATAATTGTTCCCTTTTTGTGTCACTGACGCCATTTCTATATTTATTTTATCAATTGATTACAGTTTTTCCTATATACTATTGTGAACATGCAGAAAAGTGGTCTAGCAATAATATGAGCTAAATGGAGAAAAAAAGATATGCTGCCCGTTTAATGAAACTTTTGGATTGCAGTATAATGTTTCTCAGCCCTACAATTGTGTTTTCACCAAATGACCCCTCCTTTATCATACACTAAAGCTACAGAGTTGAGAAAGTTCCCTCCTTCATTCCTTCGTTCCTTCCACTACAACATGTTGGCTGGAGAATTTGGAGAGTTGTAGTCCAACAAAAGAAACTTTTCCAAGTTGTGCAAAACATAGCCAAGGAATGGGAAACAGTTTGATCAGAAGCACATTGCTATCCCACGAAGAGAGATAACCTTCAATGACAGCAATAAGAGATATGATCTGTAATTATAGGGAGATGAACATTAGCATAAAGTTCAGACATATTGTGAGTTGGCTGTTTCAGTTTTTTCCCCATTTGATCATACAGTACTTTGCTCATCAGCCAAAGTAACTTTTTTTTATCTGTGGTGGATACGTTCCTGAACTTACTGTGGATATGTGAAACCATGGCTAATAACAAACCCTATTGAAATGAATGCCTTCTGGTCCAACTTGCAGCAGGAGCATGCCATAGAAACCTAGAAAATACCTAGAAAGAACATATTTCTTCAGACATGGATAAGTGAAACCTTGGTTATGGGGGTCAATCTGTACCTACTGTGTTTGTTTTCATTCAGGATTTTGAGTTTCCTTCAAGATACAGGAAGGAAGTTAATCACTGGTGGATATCCTTAGCAAATACAATCCTTCCCTCCCCCTTGTTCATATAAAATTCAGTGTCACCATTTGCAACAAATCATGTAACCCATCGTCATTCTGTTCACTACATATACAGGCTTTTAAACCAAGGGTGGGGAATGTTGCTGGACTGCAACCCCCATCAGCCCAGGCCAGCATAGCCAATGGTGAAGGTTGAAGGGAGTGGTAGTCCAACAGTGTTATTCCCTGTTTTAAGCAAGACAAAGCTGCTTCATTGCAAGATAAATGAAGAGGGAGAGAAGAAGAAACTGGCATAACTCCACTGTGCCCAGAAGCAGATGAAAGGCTGTCCCTCCTTTCAGAAACAGCCACTGTTCTGGCCTCAGAGGGAGAAGAGGCAGTTTCTGCTGGATGTAATCTCCTCCCCCACTGCCATCTCCTCTGCTTCTGTGTCATGTCATTAGATTGTAAGCCTGAGGGCAGGGAACTTCTTTTCTTTTCTTTTTTTGTAAAGCACCATGTACAGTGATGGCACTAATAAAAATGAGGAGGAAGAGGAGGAGGAATCTTTCACCTGTCACTTCACATCTGCAAACTGAACAATGCCTGTGATATCCTGTAGCAAAATAAACTTCGAAGAACCAATGAAAGTGGATCGTCCTTTTGATCATAGCCTCATGAGCATCCCCAGCAAAGGTTCCATGCAATAGCTTGCTTCCACTTCTGGTGGTAATATTGATATTAATCAGGATGGGGATTGGAATCCAGAACACCTGAAGAGCACTAGGTTCAAGAAGGCTGCTCTATGCAGTTATGGTGTCACAACTCCAAGAACCATCCTGTTTTTTAGCAGCTTGATAGCCATTCAGGGTGAAACAGCCATGCTTGCTCCATCCCCACCAGCCACACTGTCTGAGGGATTCTCAGAACTGTAGTCTAAAAAAGTAATGTTTTCAACCTCTGCCATCCTTTTAGGAGGAAAACCTGGTTTCAGCAGTTAGGGGGAAAGGAAAGACCGCTGGGAACGAGTTGCAGGCTCTTCCAAGAACACGAGGACTCTCCTGGAGTGTATCCACACTATACATTTACAGCAGTTTGGCTCCACCATACAGGATTCTAGGATTTGTAATTTGGTGAGGTATTTAGAACTTTTCTGCTAAAGAATGCTCTGGGACAGTTCCCTGAACATCGAGTTTTCTGGCAGAGAATGTAAAGGATCTCACAAAACTAAAAATCCCAGAATTCTTTAGGATCTACTATGTCATTACAGTGGTATTCAAATGCTGAAACTGTGTAGATAGACTTCTAGTGATCTGGGAATTACCTCCCTCCTCCTGCCCCCCCCCTTCGCTGCCCTGTCTTTTAAAAGGAAAATTAGAACATTTTGGAAACCGCCCAGAAAACTGGTGGTAGGACAGGCTCTATACATATAACAAAACAAGATTTCCAATAATCAGTCTTTTCCCAGGTTCTGTAATAAGCAGACTGTTTGCCTGGGGCAAATTAGTAGTGTATGAATTATAGCTCTTCTCTGTATGGTTGCTGTCACCGTTTTTGCTGGGTGGTTTTTCAGCCTCCTGATCTGGTCTAATGATTGCACACCTTGTGAACCTTCTTCTTCTGAATCAGCAAGGTGTGATCTTTATTTCCCTTCATTAATTATCCCACAGAAGCATGCCTCAGCATGAAACTTGGCTCGTTTTCATAATGCAACCATTAATTATGCAACAGAAAAAAAAGGGTTTGTGTGAGAATGACAGCTGTAGAACAATACAAGTGGGTATATCCTAAGAACAAATCAAAGAAGACTTTCATTTAAAAATAATAATAATATAATTACCATTATTTACATTAGATACAATTAAACTGAAACAAGATACAGCATAGACTGTACATCCTGCACATCCAGGTTTAAAGCCAGCTGCTATACCTGACTAGAGTAGACACATTGAATCAAATGCTGAATGGTAAGTTGCATTTATGTAAATCCCATAAATTTAAGGGGTAAACTTTAGTTCGCATTACCAAGTGGAGCTGGGCCCTCGTCTGCATATGCAGGAAAATGGGGGGGGGGGCAGCCCAATGATAATGTCTGAGCTTGGAAAAATTAGTTTTGGACTACAATCCCCAGAATCCCACAGCCAACCAAACAGTGTTATGCTGGGATGGACCACATCATTTCTGACTGAGCAGGCAGTCAATTTTTTAAAGTCCTCTTGGGAAGAAAAATACAAAAGAGAGAGATTTCTTACAAAAAGAAAACTAGCACAGCAGGAAGGAAGGTAGGCTAGAACCTTTTCCTCAATATGCTAGAGCCATGGTTCTTAATCTTTTCTTTACCAGGGACCCCCTTTAAATATCTTTTGTTGCTGTGGCCCCCCAAGACTCAGGATTTAAAACAACAACAACAAAAAGAAAAACAACATGCTTTTCTCCTGCTGTGTGCCTTAAACACAATTTCAGACACACAAGTAGCAATATAATAATAATAATAATAATAATAATAATAATACAACCAGAGAGAGAGAGATACCATCCATTAAACCTTCCCTCAGAGGCACTTGAGGGGAAGGCTTTTTTCTTGCTTTTTCCTCCAAGTTTGTGGCTGGAGCAGATTGAATGGCAATGCACAGGCCAAGCCAGCCAGCCAGCCTTGCCTTGGCTTCTGTCACATGGCCACTCCACTGCAGGGAGGAGGTGGGTGAAGCAACTTTCAAGCCTTCATGGGCCCCCTGTGAGGACACTGCAACCCCCTGGGGGTCCATGGACCCCAGGTTGAGAACCACTGTGCTACATTTTATGCACAGGGATATTCATACACACAGACCCAATATTAACACCAGGCAGCTACCTGGACAGCCGTGCCCTGACAGACGCCACTGCCAAGGGCAGTGCCAATACCTAAATGGATATTGTAGTAGTGTAGTTCCCCCTTATGTCACCCACCCCCACTAGGCATCTGACAGCTGAACATCTCTTTTTCATTTCTCCTCCATGTAGCATCACTATGTGGGCTTGCTGAAAATAAAAATGGCAGCTCCCAGCAACCTAGTATAACTCGGACTATGACTGTTGACTGCCAGCCTCCACTCCTTCTGCAAATCAGAGGGACTACCAAAGTGCCTTGCTCACTCCCCCTCTAGCATCTGGACAGTCAACTGACCAAGCACACAGGTTCCTGGGTATAGTCTTACCTCCACTTCCTGTTATGATTTCTATTTAAGTTCTTCTAATTCATTATTTCTAAATGCTGTGTGCATATAAATTAGCAGGTGGAAACACAAAGCTTGGGAAATATATTTGTATGTACTATAACTCCCAGATTCCTTCAGGCAAAGTAATCAAGAAGCTTTGTGAAGATTCTAGATGTTATTCCAAAAAGGAGCTTTTTCAAAACATATGCCAACATTATGCAAATCAGTGTCCTTTTTTGCCCCCTAGCATAAGGGAGCACCCTACATGTACTCTACCACTGAAATGTGGCCATTCTTCCTAACAAGCCCAGGGCAACTCTGCAGCTTAGCAGGTGGTTGTTCTTGCATGGTGTAGAAGATTATCAGGAAATAAGCAGGAGGAAAGCTAGGATGCCGTTGTTGTTGTGTGAGTTCAGGTCATTTCTGAGTTATGGTGACCTTAAGGAGAACCTTTCATGGGTTTTTTAATGGCAGAATTAATTTGGGGGGGTTGCCCTCACCCCCCTCTGTGACTAAGAATGTGTGATGTGCCCAAGGTTACCCATGGCCAAGTGGGGATTCAAACCCTGGTCTCCCAATAGCCTAGTCCAACACTCAGACCACTACATCACACTGGATGACATACCCTCCAACATTTCGCAGATGAAAACTGGCACACACATGACCAAGTTAGAGTGTGGTTACGTTGGCAAAATGTATTAGTGAAGGAGAACAGAGAAGCTACGACAGGCTATGACATGCTTGCTTTTGCCCACACAACTCAGTGCACTCCTCTCTTCTGCATTGAAGTAACTGAGTGTAAACAATTTTTCACTTCAACTCAGTTTGCACCAACGGGAGTGAGCTGAGGACAAATGGGGAAAGTGAGAGGAGGAGAGAGAAACTAGGATGTTTTAAAAGTAGCTGAAAAAGTGGGATGACAGAGGATTAATTGGGATTGTCTGTGCCAAATCAGGGCAGCTGGAAGATGTGGGATGAGTAAAGTGGGCTCATATGCTCTTTCATGAAGTGAGGATGATTTCAAAGGAAAAGCTCAGATCTTAGCAACACACTTTTCTCCTGCTGTGTGCCTTAAACGCAATTTCAGACACACAAGCAGCAAACCCATGGCCAGTTCCAGAACTTTCAGTGGTATTCTCTGCTTTTCTCAATGTTCCTTTTATATCCTTTGAATGGAAGAATGAGATGCACATGCAGCATCATGCTAAATTCATTGATGATAACACTGTGTGGTAATTTGCGAGTAAACAAAATAATGTGGGAGAGATGACCTTTTAACTGTTTTGCAAAGCAAAAGAGCTTGTTCTCTGTTCATGACCTCACCACTGCAGACTCTGGATGCTGATTTATGAATGGAAGTCCATTCAAAATGTCAAGTGTTAAAATGCATCTCTATGTCTCTCCAGAGATTTCTCAACATTTAATCTCTTTCATCTGAAGTGAAAGTGCTACTGATTTGGCATCAGGAAGAAACACCAGAAAATGACAAAAAGAGGTATGAAGAAAAGGAAAAGAAATCTATCTTGTTTCCCTAAGAGACAAATGACCTAAGCATGATGTGGAGAAAGTCAATCCAAAGAAGGTCATCCCCCACATTTCTCCAGGTCACTCACAATGGCAGAATTTGGAGTCAACCAACAAAATGGACTAGCCACAGATTCAAGACAATTATCTGCCAATACTGATAATAATGATATGCTTAAAATGGATTTGGGACTGTTGGCGCATGCCAGAAAATAAACTAAGTCTAGATTTTCATAAAGACAGAAAATTGTGCATCATGTAATGTATGAATATGGAGTATATGTTAATTTTACATAGGAATGCATGGCTAGGCTAACTGCAAGCTAACCAATATTCCCTTCCCCATACACAAGTACTAATATGGCGTACATCTTATTTGAAAGTTATGTACAGTTGTCCCTCTGTGTCCACGGATTTGGTATCCACGGGTTTAAGTATTCACGGCTTGAAAATATTCTTTAAAAAATAATAATCCAAAAAGCAAACCTTGATTTAGCCATCTTATATAAGGGACACCATTTTGTTATGCCATTGCATATAATGGGACTTGAGTATTCATGGATTTTGGTATCCATGGGGAGTCCTGGAACCAAATCCCAGCGAATATGAAGGGACAACTGTACAAGATTTATTAGGACCTACCGTAAAAATCTGCTCTTAGAGTGCATCCATTCATCATTATTATTATTATTTTAGAAAACAATGTGGAAAATACAGAGCTTGGGAAAGTTTCTTTGGGGAGGCTACATTTCCCAGAATCATCTAGCCAGAGTATCTGTTGGTCATGCTGGCAGGGGTCTGGGGGTTGTAGTCTAAAATAATAACTTTCCTAAGCTCCAGGAAAATTTCCTGAGAAGTTACACTGCTTGGGTAAAATCTCCAGATCACACTGCTAAAACCAGTCCTGTATTATTTCTATCTCTTTACAGATGATGGCTTTTTAAAAAGTCACACTTAAGGGCTTGTCTATATGTGGGGCAAAAACTCAGAATGGAGTTTTGCCCGCATGCCCCCACATTCCCCCTGAAGCCCTGCACATTATTATACTCCGTAGGGATGTGTCTTCACTGTCCCTGTGGAGTTTCATCTGCCACTTCCGCTGCCAGCACGACCATTTTCAAAGCTCTGGAGCCAGTTCCTGGCAGAAGGGAGAGGTTTTCTCTCTTCCCCTAGCTTGGCAGCACTGCCTCCACCCATTCTCCTACTCACCTGTTGCTTCCTTGAAGTGCTTCCGACACTTTCTTCAAGCACCTCTTCCTATGATGGGCAAGCAGGAGAGTGGGCAGAAGCATCACTGCTAAGCCAGGGGAAGGAAGAAAACCTCTCCCTTCCATCAGGAACTGCCTTCAGAGCTTTAATATTGGACACAGTGGTGATGGTGGTGGATGAATCTCCACAGAAAACCCCAGATCCCACATACTGTACATCCTGGTAAGATACCTTGAAATGCTGCAAATCTGGGCCATGCCACACATGGCTGGATAGCCCCAGATTTGGGGGGAAAGCCATGTCACATGTGGCCTGATCGCAGCAGATTCAGGGGCATTAGCATGGGGATTTGGGGTATTTGATGGTTTACAAGCCCTAAATTCAAGAGCATTACACCCAAGAGATTTTTTAAAAGTGGGGAATGTTAAAAAAATTACTTTATTAATATTCATTCAAATGAATATCCATTTCCATTAAAGTCAAGTCCTTGGCACACCTACAGGGAACTTTGGAACATGCTTGTAAAAGTTAGTAAATCTGGTGACAACACTCCACTCCATGTGTGAAAATATAACAAACCGGTATGACTGGTTATCCATCCTTTGGGAGACTTATAGGAGTTATAATCCAAATGAGATTTCCAAACTCTGACTCATCCTTTGTCACAATAAAAGTGGCCTGTCTCTTCTGTTCATGTTATAAAATACCAGTTACCATTTATTTAATACAGCACTATCAAGTGTATCAACTGTGATCAACATTACCTTTTCACTTTCTAAGCAGCCCAGTCATACACTTATTTACTGAGTAGTCCTATTGAGTTCAGTGGGGTAAAGTAAGCATGCAGAGGATCTGAATATTGGAGCAAACTGGGGGGAATTTGGAAGCCTCCAGATACATCAACCCCTCAATGGTAATCAATTGATCATGCTGGATGGAGCTGACCAGCCAGCATGGCCAATGGAGTGGGA
Source organism: Gambelia wislizenii (assembly GCA_030847615.1). Classification (NCBI taxonomy): domain Eukaryota; kingdom Metazoa; phylum Chordata; class Lepidosauria; order Squamata; family Crotaphytidae; genus Gambelia; species Gambelia wislizenii. The sequence goes on along the minus strand of JAUMIR010000006.1, from coordinate 134,761,355 downwards.
GTCCAACAGTGTCAGAACCAGACTAGACATGAAGTGTTGTGACTCCCAAGTGCTGTTTTTTTAAAAGTTTTTTTCCTTTAAAAAAATTATTTCAATTGAGGCAGTGATGTGCGGAAAGCAGCACTAGTCTTTTTCTACCACACTGCAATTGTGCTAAAAAAATACCTCCCCACAGAGGGGACCTTACCTTCCAGGGTTAATATATACCTTGGAGGGACAGGGAGGCCATGACAGAGGGAACACAGGATGCTAGCTCATACTGAGCCAGACCACTGGTCTATCTATCCAGGGCTTCAGGCTTTTCCATGGAGACACCGGGGACTGAACGTGGGACTTTCTCTGTGCCAAACAGGGTCTCAGCCACTGAGTTACATCCCGCTCTCAACCTCTCCTTATCTTATGCACCCTAATCATGATGAAAATTGCAATATCTATTAACCGTTAGTAGATAACCACGAGTGTACTGACACTGCACAGTTGCAGCAGTCTGATCTTTAACTGCCTTGGCTTTAGAGCCCCAGGTGAGCATGACAATCCTATTGAATCCTGGGATTTGTAGCTTGGTGGGGAACATAGAATTCCCTGTTGGCCTCCCTTAAACTACAGACCTAAGGTTTTCTGGCAGAGAAGTCTAAGTCCCTCTGTTATTGTTGTGTGCCTTCAAGTTGTTTCTGACTTATGGTGACCCTGTCATCAGGATTTCCTGGCAAGATTTGTTCAGAGGGGGGGTTGCCTTTGCCTTCCTCTGAGGCTGAGAGAATGTGACCTGCCCAAGGTCATCCAGTGGATTTCCATGGTCGAGCAGGGATTTGAACCCTGGTCTCCAGAGTCAGAGTCCAATGCTCAAACCACTACAGCATGGCTGGCTCTCTAAAACTACAAATCCCAGGATTCTATAGGCCAGGGCCATGGCAATTAAAGTGGTATCAAAGTGTTATAATTGCATGGTGTAGGTACAGCCACATGGTGCTCCAAGCATTCAGGTCTAATTTGGTCTGTGTAGGAGCCAGGGTGTAGTGGTTTGAGTGTTGGACTACAACTCTGAAGACTAGGATTTGAATACCCGCTCAGTAATGAAAACCCACTGGGTGACCTTAGGCAAGTCACACACTCTCAGCCCTCAGAAAACCCTGTAAAAGGGTCATGATAATTTGGAAATGACTTGAAGGCACACAATAACAAGTATAACTTTTTACTCTGGTTTGGAAGCAAAGCTTGTGCAAAGCTTCCAGTGGATCTCTTTTCTCACAGGTCTTGATCCCCCTGGCAAGCAACAGAAATAGCTGCTCTCTGCCCATATTATCTCTCCTTTTTAAGCCACTGACACCTTCTCCCCCCCCCCGCCCCAAATCTGGAATCTGAACTGCAGTGGTAAGACAAGCATTATAGGCACAACAGTTTCTTTTTCAAGAGTGTTTCTTTTCCCCTTGTGACCTCCGAAAACCTTCTTCTCAGCAGCCATGCAAATGTAAACTGATCCAAGCTGCCGGCAGAAAGCCTGGAGAATACACTTAAAGAGCGTGACTGTCACCTGAGAATCTGCTGTTTAATTATGCAAGAATCTCAGTTATGCCCTGCCAAAGCATCAGTGTCAAGGAGGTTAAGAGGTCTAGAACATTATCTCTGCAGAAAATTAAAGTAAATATAAGAATTCCACAGCCAAGGAAAACTGCAGTTGGAGTTACAATCCTGGCAACATTTTGAAACATGAAATTCTTTATGGGTGAGTCCCCCGCCCTTATTTTCAGCACAGGCTGCAATCATATCCACGGCTATGAATTCTTAAGTCCCCCTGACTTCAGTAGAATTCAAGCATGCATGGACTGTAAAATAATCCTTGTGACACCACCAGGGTAAACCATATGCATGCTGAGTGCCTGATCTTCCTTCTGTGAGCAACACAGATAGTGGGGGTGGGGTAGGGATTACATGAGGGTCCATTAAGTCCCATCACCTGCAAACTGGTGTGTCTGAAGTGGTATGAAATGAGATAGCAGCATATTTGCAGGCTAGATCTGCTGCTAAAGAAACATAGTCCCTTACATTCTATCTTCAAATACAGTTACTTTCAATTTCTAGGGCAGCATAGCTGAACACAGGATTCCAGTTTAACTATCTGTCACCAGGAGAATATAAAGGCTTATCTGGTAATGCTGCAGTCACAACTGTAAGAAGAGAAGAATTGGTTTCAGGGATTAATATTTAACCTGCAGCTTACTGAGGGAAGGCTGTCTGGAATCTGATTCAGAAATTAGTCTAAGTCCGGTTACCCTAAGAGTGTCTCCTTGAAGGTTGGGGGAATTATACTTCAAAAAGGAGGCCTGTGAGAGGAAGGTAACTTTGGGGAACTTTCCACCTATGTATACCAGTACTGATGGTAGAGAGCACTCCAGAAGAAATTAAACAAAGTATTTTATTTCAAATAACATGGGATACACTAACATACAAGAACATACACTCTTAAGAACCATACAAAGCCATTGAAGAAAAAGGCTGAAGAGTTGGACAGAGAGAAGTCAGGGGTTAAAGGGTGATAGTTACCAGTCTCAAAGAAAGAGCTCTGCACAGAGGAGGGACTCAGACAGCATCTGAGGGTGGCATAGAGGAGTCCAGTGGAATGGTAGGGTCCGTCTGTAGCACACCTGGTTGGGTTCTGAGTTAGAAAATTTATACCCTATTTCATACCCTGGAACAGTGCATTGGTTATGACAAAGCCTGGATGGCTTTCCCACATATCAGACAAAAGGGTCTGAAACAAAGCTGATAGCCTTAGCTCTGGAGAGACAAAACATTAAAGGGATCTGCAACAACTTCTTAATGTTTGGTCAGGTAGGGTGTATAGGAAATATTTCCATAGGGTATAGGGGAGGAATGGTCACTGATTGCATGATAGAAAATATTAGCATAGACCCATTCATGACTTGGATTTCCACATAATCCTATCTGGGTTTTCCTACCATCATGATTCTGGACATATCTCAAGTCACTGTGACCTTGACTATCCTCCAGTCAGCTTGACCCCCAAGAGTGCCCAGTCAGTGTGACCCCGGAAAGTGTCCATTATGTGCAGTTATGAAATAGGGGTGGTAGTGTATGCTAACAGTCCTAAACCCAGAGTGTCTTGTAGCCTTTAATTGACTTTTTGCCCTGCAGTACAGTATTTGAGCTTTCGAAAGTGGCTTGAGTGTTGGATTAGGACTCTGGCAGACCAGGGTTTAAATCCATGCTTGGCCATGGAAACCTACTGGGTGATCTTGGGCAAGTCATACTCTCTCAGCCTCAGAGGAAGGCAAAAGTAACCCCCTTCTGAACAAACCTTGCCAAGAAAACCCTGTGACCAGCTCACCTTAGGGGCACCATAGTTTGGAAGTGATTTTAAGGCACACAACAACAACAAATTCTTTTAAAAAGAGCAATGCACACTTTCTCTAACTGCAAGCTACTGTTGTGTAAACTGGTTTCCTCTTTTACCCTCTCTTGCTTTTATTCTTGGAGTGCAAAAGTGGCCATCCTACACCCACTGTCTATGCTGCTCCTAGTCCTCCAAGCACTAGTCCTCCAATAGCCATGGCATGGCAAGCAAACTTCAAGCGGAGCAATGTTGAATGGCACCAAGGTATTGGAAGGCAGAGCTGTGTGTGCCTTGCAACCTGCCTGGCACTCCCTAAGCCAGCCTATTAATTATGGCGGTGGATACTATTCTGTTTATTTACTTGATTCATGCCTTATCCTTCCTGATATCAGAATGCTAACACACACACACACACACACACACCCCTCTGATAATTAAAATCACAAATTATAAATAACTAAAACCACAAGCCTAAAAATCACAAAAACCACGTCTATCCTCCAAAGCATATACAAATAAAAGTTTCTAACTGGTGCCTACAAGACAGAAGTATGGGGGGAAACTGGGTCTCTGATAAAAGGGAGTCCCATAACTGGAGAGCCATCACCACTAACAAAGCCCTGTCTTTTGTAATAGCCCTAAGGGCCACACTGTTTGAGAACACGACTAGAGCTTTGTCTACTGATCTTAAATTTCAGGTGGATTGGCACTGGATCAGGAACAATTTGGTACTTTGAGTACTTGGGTCCTGAGCAGTACAGGCTTTATCTGTTAGCCCTATTGTCAGGGTTGACCTAAGATTCATTTGCCAATGCATTTGGCTTCTGTATGGGGAATAGGATGAAAATAATCTCTGTCAGACAGCAAAATATCTTGGGCAAGCCCTGTAGATGTGGCTGGCTCTCTAATTACTTATCAGGCAAGGTAGTTAGAGCGATAGATGATGCCCCAATCAAAAGGAACATGGTTTGTATATAGGGAGGTGATATATAGTAGATAATAGAGCTCCTATCGTATAATTTCAAAAGGCTAGGTGGTCCATAAATAGAATATCAGATGAGGGTAATACATTTATCAGACCATTAAAATGTTAAAAAGCAAGCTTTTGAGTCATTCAGATCTCTTCAGCAGGCTGGCCTGATAAATCTTAATGGATTCAAAAGCTCACTCAAAAGTCTACTACTGTACTCTCGTGTTAGATTTTCAGCTTTTCACAAGAGTAGCTATACCTATTAAGAGTAGCTATAGTGCAGAACTCTCTTCTACATAACTATGAAAGGTACAAGTGCCATGTCTTTTGCATCTGGCCATACTATTTCCTGTAAGTGTTGCCAGCGTAAAACAGATGATTGAGAAGTTGTATTTAAGGATAAATAAATACATAACCAGAGCTCCAGTTCATGTAAGGATATGTGGTAAACTTTCTAGCTGATATAGCTGCAAGAGAAATTGTCATCTTTGTGTCGCTTCATGAATAAAAAACAATAACAACCCACTCTGAGTCACTCTCCTGCAGGGCTCTATAGCCTAGAATATGTGCAGGACTGCACATATTTTTGTGATTTAAGGTACCTGTCCACTGTAAATACCCTGCTGTGTATTACTGGAGTGTGTTGTCCCCACTTTTTGTCGCATGGTATTAAGTTGTACAACGCTCAAGAGGAAAGATTTGGGGGGGGGGAGCATTTCACTCCTTTTTGCTTTGGAGAGGAGTTGCTTCTATGAATATTAAGAATTGGTCAGTTTCATTTTCTCCTGTATTTTAATTATTTAAATCTCATATTCTTTTCATCTTGAATAGGCGATTTGCACATTTTGGCAAATTCTTCAAAAACAAATTGAAGTAAAATCCCCCTCCCCCATTTGAACCAACTAAAGCCAAATTCAGTAGCTCTAAATAACCCCAGCACAAAGAGGACAGTGCCTGGCTATAATATAGGTGTCACAATGAGGAGCCCCTCAGAAAAAAAGAGGGTGCATCCCTTATTCAGCATCGCACACATGCTACCGTAATATACACATGGAGGTATTCTCAGACTTTTAAGAGCAATCCACTGAAACCCCCAGAGCCAGAAGGATGACTCTTGACATTTTTGGTTTTTCTCACATTCCTCAGTTGTTTAAATTTCAATTTCTTTTTCATCCTGACTATGAAGAAATTTGCAAATTCCAGCAAATTCTTATTAAAAATGAGCTGACGCAAAAATTTTACTCAAGCCAGATTACAGTTGTTGGACCAATTTAAAAAATGGCTCCCCCATTGCATATGTATATGAGCTATTGGAAGACGAGTGGCCCAGAAGATAAATAAATAAAATATAAAGTATGTACCTACATGTGAAATAGATGGATATCTTGTTAGCCAGACTACTACTCTTGCTTTTTAAAGAAAATTTGTAGTAGGATTTCTTTTGTTAGTAATGAGCCTGCCTGCCTTCTTCGTAATAGAAGCACAAAAACCAGTGTGTATAGAGCCATTGTACTGTCAGATTCTCCTTTATGGGTCTGAAACATGGCTCACCTACCGCCAACACTTACGACCCCTCTAACGCTTTCATCAGCGCTGTATACACACAATCTTAAATATACACTGGGCTGACTATGTGACGAACGTTGCTGTCCTTGAGCAAGCAGGGATCACCAGCATTGAGGCCATGATATTGAGAACACAGCTGTGCTGGGCAGGGCACATTTCTAGGATGAAGGACCATCGCCTGCCAAAAATAGTACTCTACAGTGAACTCGCCACAGGTCAGCGTAACAGGGGTGCTCCAAAAAAGCGATACAAGGACTCCCTGAAACAACATCTCAGGCTCGGCCAAATTGATCACCAACAATGGTCCCCCCTGGCCTCACATTGGGAGGCATGGAGACGCACTATCCACAATGCTGCAGCTTGATTTATGCTATCCACAATGCTGCAGAGAACTCACACAGAACAAATCTTGAAGAGAAACGACAACGCAGAAAGAATCACAACCCGGAAGCATCACCCAAGGAGACCTTCTGCTGTGCTTTCTGCAACCGGACTTGTTTATCTCGGATTGGCCTTTTTAGTACTCAGCACGCTTGCAGAAAGCGCGGGATGAGTCCTTCCTGAATCTTTGTTTGCAAAGAAAAGCCAGAGAGTCTTCATGTGGATTGTTTCTTCCACACCAAAGAGTACATTAATGGATTGAGCATGCATGTCCTTAGTTCACAATTCTCTCTACCTTCTTTTGGGTTCCCCCCCCCTCTTTATTTTATTACTTTCATTTATATCCTGATTTTTCCACCAGTGAAGTCAAGGTGGAACACACAGCTCCCTGACACTTTATTCTCACAACCACCTTACAAGGTAGAGCAGACAAAGAGAGAGAAAACAAACAAGGGGAAGGTTCTGTTCAAAGCTCCCTTTAGCACCACCTCCTGTTCCCTGGCTTTAGTGTGGCAACAGGATAGCGTTCTCCTTTTTTTCCTCTCTTCAGTTCACACTACACTGATATAGTGCTCTGTTCCACTGTAACTGCCATGGCAACATTCTGTGGAATTCTGGGGTTTGTAGTTTAGTGAGGCCCAAGAGCTCTCTGTTGGAGAATTCTAAATGCCCCTCTTTAAACTGCAAAGCCCAGGATTCCATACAATGTTGCCATGGCAGTTAAAGTGGAATACAACACTATAATGGTGCAGTGTGATAGGGTCTCTCTCTTTCTCACATACACTCAGCTGAATGCTGCCCATAATCTGAAGACATCTTGCTCACTTTGTCCCAATGTCCTTTTTCTTACCTGGACTTTTGCTCTCTCAGGGGGCAAGTGTTGCCAGAGCACAAGCAGAGGTAGAAGAAGGAGAAATGGCAGTAGCAACACTGCTTGTGCTTGGTGCGCAAACACACACACTGGCTCTGTGGAGTGAGAAAATGGGGCTGGGAGCCAGGGTGGGAAAACATTGCCAAAAAGTGACATCTCCCCATCCTATTATCTCAATCTTTGCCTCTTGTTGGATATGTCCCCACTTAATCTCCTGCTGCCATTGCCTTTTAAGTATCCAAATTGCTTCACATGAAGGTTGAGGTGGAGGAATAAAGGGAAACTCCAAGCCAAACCTCAGTTCTGGCAGGCAGCAGTCTTAGCCCTGGTTGGTAAAAATCCCTTCACCATCCTGTGTTCCTAGGGGCCCCCAAAGCACTGGGGCCTGGATCACTTGCACCAGTTGAACCATTGATCATTTGGCCTTGTTCCCACCCATCCTTAGTTGCCTCTGGTGTTTTAATAGAACCTTCACCTTCAGGCATTAGAAGTTGATAATCCTCAATTTTGTGGCTGGAAGTGTTTTACTGCTTTCTGGAGATTAAGATACTATTAATTACACCAGAGCAACCCAGGCAATCTTTCCCCAATCAGTTGGTAATTGTATCCCCAAGGTCTTCAGTTCATTAACATTAATTGTGACAAAAGAGTTTGTTCTCATACCAAAAGAGTGAGAGATGAGCTTCATTACAGGGGAAAACACTCCCTTATCTTCTTAAAGGGCTTAACATAATAATGAGCATTTAAACCATTTAAAGACATATAACAGATTACTATATTGTATTATATTATTAGTGTGTCACAGTTAGGCTGCCAAGACAACACATATAATCCTTGGACTATATTATAAAGGAAATAGCGGGATGGGAGCAGTGTCCCAGTAAACCTCTTCCCTTCCCAGAGGCATGTTCTGTATTCCAGCCAGTTTTTAAAACCTTTTCTTAAAATGTATGCCAAACATATATATCTATGAGAATCTTTTATACTTTTCTAAATGTTTAATGTGTGCAATATTTCATCAATATTTTTAAAAATATTAAGGGTTGGGGAAAATTGTATAAATTTTGACAGGCATTTCTTTTTGCCAAATACGCCCCCAACGCCATTTTTGTTAGCTCTGTAAGGCTAATTCCACTTTTAAAAGCTATAGCAACAATTGACCTGCATCAGGGCAAATAATAAAACTTCCACTGAGTGCCTTAATCTGGGATATTTTCTGACTGCATTGAGAATTTCTACATATTGTTGACTATAAAAATGTACCATGCCCAGAAAAGTAGACACGGATGCAGAATCAAAGGCTCAAACACCTAGAATATGAAATGGAACATTTCTTTTGAGCAGCTGCCAACCCTTCTTGTTAGCAAAAATATAACAAACAAACAAAAAATCCAGCAGATTTGTTGGGACAATTTTTGTTTATTGTTATGTGCCTTCCGTCTGGCTCTAACTTTGGGTGATCCTGTCATATGGTTTTCTTGGTAAAATTCAGAGGAGGTTTGCCATTGCTTTCCTCTAAGGGTGAGAGAATATGAATTGCTCAAGGTCATCCAGGAGGTTTTCATGGCTCAGTGGTCTCCTGGGGTCCTAGTCCAACATTCAAACCACTACATCACATTGGCACTCACAATTTCTGTATTACCTGTTGTCAGTTTACAAAAACTATACATGGAAAGTGGCTAAAACTCAGGGACGCTATTTACAACTCTTCAGGTAACAATGTTTTAAAATGACTATCTTGTGGATCTTAGTTTTCTGTGAATTCTGTAAGAAAACATGACACCCTGGATGAAGGATAACCCACTACCACCACCCATTGTTGGAATAAAGGAAGCTCCAGGGAAAAATTAGGAATGGTGACTACTTGCAAAACCGGTGTTTATACTGAAAACAAATTTTTAGGTGAACACTAGATCAGATATATACTTTTTCTTTATTTCTGAGGTACAATCAGAAATTTCCTTGCTGGGGACTAGGTTCAAAATAAATATTCAAAGGATTGGGCTACAGGTCTATAGCATATCCTTCTCTACTCCCTAGGCACCATTTTGTTAGGTGGATCTTAGGTGTTCAAGTAAAATCCAAAAATAAAACCGGAAAGGCTGAAGTCATCCTGCCCTTGTCTTAGCTTTCCCATTTTAATGGCTGAGGTTAAAAAACAAAAACAAAAACAAGTCACTGACATTTCTAAAAATGGTTGCTTTCACCTGAAGCTTGTCAGACCTTTTCATTTTCATAGATTATTTTCAGGGAAAGGCTCTGCTGCATGGACAGTTACGAAGTACATTTGTAGGTGCTGCGATTCGTTGACGGCCCTGAGTCTACTCAGAACATTCCCACTATATTCTCTGGGACTCAGTCCAAGGTGCAGGGGGCTGTCCACAGGTCAAACAGCTTCTTGCTACATTGTTTGAAGTAATGGTATTATTCTCTTCTAGCTAAAACAGCATGAAGTTGCACAGTGTGAACCAGCACTTGAAGGCGCAATCATGGTTGCTGAGAGTGAGAAAAGCCAAGGGCATTGATCATTGTGCTGGGCTGTTTGCAGGGTGAGTATGTAATGAAGCATTGTCAGCTAAACCAGGGGTGGGCAAAGTGTACCATTCTAATGCTGTTGTACTGCAACACCAACTAACCTAGCCAGCATAGCCAACAGTGAGATTGGCAGATGTAGTCCAACAGCATCTGGAAGATTGCACTTTTACCACCCCTGCCCTAAATAAAGATAAGAGCTAGCATATTTAAGCCACAACCCATAATTCCTCTCAGCACCGTTGGGCATTGCCCATGCAAAGGGATCCTGCAGGGTTATTTTTTGGGAGGGGGCAATTAACCAAAAATGTACCAACATTTGCAAATTACTTCATATTTAAGATGGAAACTGAAATTTTTAAAAATGGTAAAGCAAGAGAAACTGAAGCTGATAGATTTGTCCACAAAAGGCCCAAACTTTTGAGAGTTCAAATATTTGTGTATTCAAACATGTTACTCTGAACTAGGGTTGCCAGCTCCCCCCCCCCCAATCCAACTCTATGGGCTCTTCCTCTTTAATAATTGTAGGATGTGAAGGTACAACATGGTTCATGCTGGGAACAGCAGTATCTACCGTATTTAATATGGCTAGTATAAATGGGAAAGAGTGGTGGTTTTTATATTTAGTTCTGAAGACTTGCCAAAAATTGCAATATTTTCACAATTGGAACTTGAGGTTTTAAAAATTCAAAAGAAGGGGAAAATGAAAACGATATACTGTATTTCCCCATCCCTATCCTCAAACAGCATGCATTTTTTAAAAGCGATCACATCACCATTGACTGTTCTAGCTAGGGCTGGCGGGAACTGCAGCCCTACAACATCCAGAGGGCCATATGCTGTCCACCTATTATAGAGAATGATAATAAAGACTTATTTTTGCAACACAAGTACTCTGAGTTCATCAAGAGATTTAGCTCTGTCTCCTCTGGCCTAAATAGAAACAAAGGCTTTTTATTATATGTGAAGTCAAAGGCTTTCATGGCCAGCACCCATAGATTTTCCTTGGGTTTCTTCTGGGCTGTGAGGCCGTGTTCTGGAATAGTTTCTTTTTGACATTTAGCCTGCATCTGTGGCTGGCATCTTCAGAGAATGATTGGGTAGGAGTGTATGTGGAGTTTATATGCTGTGAACCCCTGTTAGGGAGTATATGTAAATTTGTGTAATTGAATGGTTAGTTTCTGGGTATAGAAATGCAAGGCTAGTTCGTGTCTGTTTGGCTAATGGCTGGTTAATGGGCCATTACTGCTGGAACTCCCCCTGTCCCTGTTTACTTTAAAAGTAAACAAAATCTGGCTCCCAGTTTTGAAGAACAATAGAATCAAAACTCAACACTTACAAAGGAATTCCACCCAGGGACAGGAGGAGTTCCAGCTGCTGCACAATGTTATCTTTGCGTTCTTACTCTGTGCTCCAGCTGCAAAAAAGTTTTCAGTTCTAATTGATGGGACAAGCAGTGAATAGACTGTCAATAGCGTTTTTTTCATGGTATTGCCAGCAAGCAAAACCACGTCCCATTGTAATCACAAGATTACAGCATGAATGGGTGGTCCTCAGTGAGAAAACGTCCGGGTGAGAATGCAAAAATGAAGCACAGGACACTCTTTTTATGAACTGTCCCATTTAGTTTGCACATTTTTAGGTTTGTTTCAGTGCTTGTGTGTTCCTTTACTTTGTTAATTAAAGCATTTCTGGAGTTTTAAGTGTGCTTGCGTCTTCTCATAAGAACCACACATCTCCTCCACTGCAAATTACAGAAGTAAACTCCTGTTCTCAAAGCACTAGTGGTCACTGTGTGATGATTCCGTGGCAGATTTTTCACGTGATTACAGCGACGTGCAATAATAAGTGTTATAATGTCACAATGTTTCTGCTATCTTCATTCATGAAATTAGTGTTTTTAGATGCTAGTCTGATAATGTCCTTTAACTTCTAAAATTGTTTCATATCAACACAGCCACCCATACTTTTGGAATTTCAGTGGCAGAGTTACTACAGACTATTTTGATGAATTTGGACTTGAAATCTGTTGATTGCCCTAGGGAAATCCTGCACTTTAACAATACAGGTATCTGGGTATGTGTGTGTCTGTCCTTTGAAAAAAGGTAGCGGGCAAGGTGCTGGATTCTTGAAAACTCAACACGGGTCTTTGGTTTTGCTCTCAGGAGAATCATAAGAGTTGGAAAAGACGACAAGGGCCATCTAATCCAACCCCCTGCCATGTAGGAGAGCTGAATTCCAAACCATCCATGATACTGAGAAGTGTGGCAGAGGTTGCTCCGTATAGTAATCCACAAAGATTGAATCTCTAGCTGTGTCTGACGAGAGTAAACAAGAGAAGTGCAAGAAATTCTTAAGCTTTCCAGCAGGTATTAACCTTTAAAAGAATTCACATACCTTGTCAGAGAACAAGTTATCCAATAGAACATCTTAAAAGCATCAATTGACTTGTCAAAACATAAAATGAATGCAAAAGTACAGAAAGAGTATTAAAAGAGGTCCAGAATTTATAAAGAAACATTAAAGGTTCAGAATTCAGAATTGAATCATCATTATATTTACAGGACAGGAAGAGATCCATCAAAGCATTCCCAATCATAGAAAGGTACTATGAAGAGACATGATGGAGGGTGGGCAGGAAAAATACGTCAAGATGTGGTAGCCATTTGCATTCTAATGTCTATTTGCTGAATGCTGTTACTTACAAATACTATTTGGGGTCAGACTAGATAGCCCATGAGACTCTAGAAGTCTGCAAAGTCTTTTCAATGTTCCTTACTAATCAACTCTATGTTCCAGAAACATATAAGCTGAGGTAAACAAATTCTTTCTCTAATAGCGGTCGAACTGTACCTAAATGTTCCTAAGCTATTTTGCCTTGTACTTTCTGAACTATCAACTATTTCAAGGGAAACTCAGGGGAAACTGCTGACACCAAAGAGAAGGAGGAGGGAATTGTTTTTGCATACGGTCATTAAACTGTATAAAGGTTTTCTGTAGTCATGACTCCGGGTTCTGACTCTTTGGAAGATATTCCAGTCAGGCCCACCGGTGTAATAAAATTCACTTTCCAATCCGTGGGTCTGCTGTTCCATGATTTCTGTATCAAAGAAACAGAGGGCTTGCCTATATGAAGAAAAAAACCCAGACTGCTCCACAGTAATAGCAAGTCGCAGCAGCTGCGACCTGTCTTAATAGTTTTATAGCCCATAAATTTGGCGTGCCTTTACCCAAGATGGCAGCTGGAAGTAAACTACTCGCGTTTTTTAAATCTGCCGCTGACTTTTTTTTAAAAAAAACCTTATTTCTATGGTGCACATAAATGATATTCCACCTTTCTAAAAAAAAAGAGGAAAAAAGATAACACGAATCCCCATTTTATTGCCTTAGTGATCACTCACTAAGGTGAAAATCCAACATGGCAGCAGCAAATGCTTGCCCTGTAACCAAGCCCTGCCGCCAGCGCTCATCCAACCAATCAGGGTTGCAGTTTGTCTTGTATGCGGAAACAATTCATGACAAATCACTTGTCTTAACGAGCAAAAAATGCACATCTCACAGGAGCTTTTAAAACATGCTGGGAAAAGCTGTGAATGTTTTTTGTTCTTGTACTGTAGTTTTTCCTCTTCACAATATGAGGCAATGTGGGTTCCTATTAAGACAATTCATCTTCCAGGCGAATTCTGTGAGGGTTATTTTCACCACATAGACACAACCCCAGAATTTACACCTAAGCCCCGACCCAGACCGTTTCCCTCCACTCTCGCTCCGCCTGAGTCCCCGAAGCCCCGTCGCCAGGGCTGCCTGGGCAGACCGCGCGCCCCACCTGGGCTCACGTGACCGCACCTGGGTGTGGCACAGCGCCTTCCACAGCAATCCATCATGAGTGTGTGCGTCCCCCGCTTCTCCTTCCCAGCCAATGAGACGGCGAGGTTGCACAAGGCGGGCACAAAAAAAACCACAACCCCCCCCCACACCAGACTTCTTCTCACCAGCGTGGGGCTTTCGTCCAATCAGATCGCTCCCATTTTCTCCGTTGGTGGAGCCCCGCCCTCTCCTTTTCCCTCTGGGGGGGGGCGGGAGGGGGAGGAGATAGAAAATGGAGGGGAGGCGGGGCGGGAAAGAGCGTTGACTCCGCCTGGGCAGCCAAGCGCAGGCCAACGCCGAGGTGCACCGAGCTGCGGTGCGGAGTAGTGAAGCGAATGAATACGAGAGTCTTACCGCCCAGCCCAGCCCGACTCTTGTGGAGTGAGTGAGTGAGTACTCCTAGCTGGTGGTTGCTGAGGTAAATAGTGATGGGGGCTGAAGAGAGAAAGAAGGGTGCGTTGGGGAATTGGGCGGGAGTCGCCGCAGCGGTGGTGGTGGTCTGGAGTGGCGGTTGGGCGCGCGGACGGACGTTCGCTCGCTCGCGGCGGGAGTGGCAGTTGGCTGCTCGCTCGCGCTCTCCTCCCCCCCCCCCGCCAGCTCGCGCGTGACGGTTGGGACGTTGCCTCCTGTGGTTGGGTTGGGATGGTCGCGCGCGCGGTGGGGGGGGAGGAGGGGGGTCAGGTTGCTTCAGGCTTGGCCGCCCCTCACTCCATAGTCGCGTTTTCCTTGGAAGTAAGACCCCGCTCTTTGGCCACGGAAGGGGGGGTCTTACTCCCGAGTAAAACGCGCTCGGGGCGGGGTGGTCGCTCCAGCGCTTTAAAAGCCTAACCCTGACGCGTTCCCTCTCCTCCTTCCTCAGGGGTCTGGTCGTCGTGTAAATGGGGCCGGTTGTGGTGTCCCCCGCCCTGTTTCTCCCTTTTCCCTCCAGTGTTTTTTTTTTTTTGGTTAAGAGTCGCGGTGTAAGACGCTGCTGCCCATTGAGTTCACAGAGAGCGGGGACGACGTTGGGTGTGTGCAGCTTCTGCCCCCTTGTTTTCCTCCTCTTGTGAAGGTGTGTGGAGAGCTCTGTTCCCTCCCCAGGTCGTGAGGTGATTATATAAAAAGAGAGACTCTGAAACACAGGAGGTTGTAGGTGATGAGGGTATGGCTGTTTTCCCCGTTTCCTTTTAAAAACAACAACACTATATACGTTTCTTTATGTGTGTTTGTATGTTCAGTTTGTTTTAAGATGGTTACTTAATAAAGATTATTTGAACCAGGAAACACAGGAGATTGTGTCAGGGATATAGACCTCTCGCTTTCCCCTCCTTTGCTTCGTTTCGCTTGAGATACTTAAAAAAAAAAGGTTTGGGTAAGGGATGTGGATTCCCTTACATTCAGTCATAAAAAGCGTATATTTGACCCTTGGTCGTCTTGGGTGTACCGTGGACCCAATGAAGACTTGCTGTAAAAAGACAGGTGCCAGGGTCTAAGTCTGTTTAGATACCACATTGTAGGATTCTAGACGGGATTGTTTCCTAGTGAGACAAGTGCACACAAGTGCACTTACTCACTAATGACGTTCTCCACTAGTCTTCTTTCAAATTTCAGGGAATTACAGTAAGCCAGTGTTACTGCTGTATGATAGATCTAGGGGCTTGAGAGTGAAAGAAAAATTGAGATTTCAAATTTGGGACATTCTGGAACAAAATTTGTTCTCTTAATCGCTAGGTGTGACAAATGAAAGGCATCTCTGTTAATGCTCATGCTGGTAGCTAGTCATATATTAGATGTGAAACTTTATGTTAAAAATAGGTTCTGGGGTTTTTTGGCCACTAATTGAGCATTTGATATTCGTGTGAGCTATTATTTTAGTTGCATGGAAATTTAAATAGATTTTAAATGGTTAGTTGCTAGATTCCTACTGAAGCTGTTTTTCAAATATCTACCTAAGCAGCCTTTCTGTTTTTGCCGGAAATGGTAGGGTTGTGTGGTGTTACAAGCAAATATAGCTTGTATGGGTAGATGGTGGTGTATCACTGGGCTACACAACAGGACTAAATTTCATTTAATGCTGCCTCGTTTTGGTAATCAGTGAAGAATTTTTTAATGTAATATCAAACTGGAAATAACATCTAACAATGGAATAATGATACTGATAAGATATATCATATATGTACGCATGTACAGACACATATAATAATAAACCTAAGTCAAAAACAGGAGGTGAAAGTTGTTTAAAGTCTGGCAGCTTCAAAAGCAATTTCTTAAGTTAGAGTATGCTGGTAGTAGTTAAGAAGAGACCTAATTATGAGAAGCTTGCATCTGTTACTAAACTACTGTGTGACTTTACACATTGCTTTGCTAAGCTCATGAGAGAAGATGACTGAATTATATAGATCTATGGCGTGGTGTATTGGTTTGAGTGTTAGACTGCGATTGTGGAGACCAGGGGCCCATCTAAACAGTGAAAATGCCCCTCATGGAATTCGCTGGGAATCCTACCTGTCTAAATGGGATCCAGCGCCAATCCACACTGTTCAGAAGAAGGGGGCTCCAAAATGGCAAAAACAACGGGGTAAAGCCTTTGCAGATTTTCCCGTACTTTTTCAAAAACAGCTATGTGGGTGCACATTTTTGCTTGTTTGGACTGTTGAACAATAAAAAAAAAATTGAAAGGCAGCAGAAAGCTTACTGGCTGGGCGAGAGCGGGGGCAGGGCTTGCTAGCAGAGCAAGCGCCCACTGCCGCCATGTTGGATTTTTGCCTTAGCGATCACTCACTAAGGCAATAAAACAGGATGAATATTTTCAGTTTTACTTTCCTATAAAATTGGGAAATGGCTCTTATCGCACCAGCAACTTTTTTTTTTAAAGACAGTGGTGAAGAACTAACGTGAGTAAATCACTCGCTGATGCCATCAGGAATGCAAGGCTTATGGCGGCTTCTGAGGCCAGAAAAAATATTTAGACATGTTGCTGCTGCTGTGAGATGCCAATATTATGAGGTAGTTTGGATTTTCCCCCCTGGTGTAGATGGGCCCCAAGGTTCAAATCTCTGCTCAGCTATGAAAACTCACTTGGTGACCTTGAGTGAATCACACTTTCAGCCTCAGAAAACCCTGTGATAGGTTTGGCCTAGGATCGCCATAAGTTGGAAATGACTTGAAGGCACACAACAACAGTACTGAAAGGTGTTTTCAGATGTTGCGTAGAATATGCTTGTTATTAACTCATTAAAAATCATTTTTACTAAGATGTGCCAGGCAAATTGTAGCATAATTATAGAGTTAGTTATCTGCCCATTTTTATATAAAGAACATAAATAACTTTTATATGGAAGGATGTACAGTAGGATCCCGTATCCACTGATTCAATTATCTGCGGTTTCAGTTTCAGCACAGCTACCATAGAGTCTTCCTAGAAAATGTGTCCTCTCTAGCCATTTTCTAGGTCTTTCAAGGCAACTCTATGGTATTTTAAAACAGAAGTCCCATTACGTTCAATGGCATTTGCTATTATCCATGGATTTCATTATCCGCGGTGGGGCCTGGAACCAATCCCCCACAGATATGGGGGTCCTACTGTACCTACTGCAATTGCCTTTGTATTAATTTCCAAGTATTTTGCGTAGATGAATTACTGTATTCTGCTATGAAAATTTTTCAGCTTCTTTTGAATTTTTTTTAACTTTCTTTACTTTCATACTGTTAGAGTTTGTTCATCTTTAGAGTATCTAATGTAGTGTTTCAGCCTTTGGAAACTTTTTGAATGATTGTACTTTTAATCATTGTTGTCTTGATGATGAAATATTATTTGTCAGGACTGTTTTTTACACACACCCACACCATTCTCTGTACTTCTTGGGTGTTGTGAATGTGTTACATGCCATTGGTGATTTAATATTATTAGTCTGTCTATTATATGGTACTGTTATATATTGGTTCACATTATTATTAAAAGGTGAGGTGTACATCATTATTGAAAGGTGGTGTGTGTGTCTGCGTATAATTAAAATTTCTAAAGTACCGTACTGAAAAAGTGAAAAATGAAGTCTTCAATCTTAAAACAGAAGAAAACAACAAATACCAGCACTTGGAATATAATAATTCAGTCTGAAGCCATCAAAATGAAGGAGGATAAAAGACCAGAAAGTTTTATTTTTATCAGGCCATCACATTGGCAGAAGAATCCCTCTCTTGATATCACTGGCTTTCTGGTCCATGCTTTTCCAGTTGAGACTCTTGCCAGGGAATTGGTTTCAGTTCCCCCCTTACCTTCCTGTTCTGGGAAGGCAAGGGAAAAGCAAAGGCAGGTGTACTTAGCTGTTATTTGAGAGCTGGATAGGATCTGGAGCTGGGACTCGCCAGCTCTCAAAGTGCAGGCTGAGTGCACTTCACTCTCCTTCCCTTGTACCTTCCAAGTCTATAAAGGTAAGTGTGGAGGAAAGCCATCCACATCAAGGGAGGTGCAGTTACTGGAGAACCTCTGTGGTTGCACACTTCTGCTTTAATGGATTTGAATGTTCATAGCTTGTTGGTTATGGGGATGTATAAAATCTGCACTTGCAAGGGGATAAGCTGAGTTCTGCTGTGTGCAAGGAATCATTAGGTGTTAAATGTAAACCTTGATTGTAGCTAGTGACAGAGAGAGACAACATTTAATTCTTTGGTGTTTACTTTTTAGGAGACATGCATAGGATTTTGCTGTGAGTCTTACATATTGTTGGCAAGAAACATGGGGGCGGGGGTGGGGGTGGAATTACAGGACTGTGTTCTAAGTGATTCCCCCACCCCTTAACACTAGCACTGTCTGTCCAGGTGCTTCCCATTGTTCTTCTTGTAATATCTATCTGTTAAAGATAGGTAGAAACACCACAACACTTGGCTTCACAAGCCAACTAGCCTGATAAATGACTACCTTGGAAACTTCCTACTGTTTGATGTTCCTGCTTGCACAAACAACAATGTAATTGCTTTCTCAGAATTATGTTTTTGCAAGTTGCTATTTTGTAGGCTTATTGAGCTCATTTAGGTAAACTAGTAAGTATAATTAACAACATTTCTGAAATACCACCTTTGTCTTTGTCTTAAATACACTCTTGCTTTGAGTGTATCCAGACTATGTAGATACAGGGGTTTGCTTGATAATACAGTTGTCCCTTCATATTCACTGGGGGTTGGTTCCAGGACTCCCCTGTGGATACCAAAATCCGTGAATACTCAAGTCCCATTATATGCAATGGCATAGCAAAATGGTGTCCCTTATGTAAGATGGTAAAATCAAGCTTTGCTTTTTGGATTACTGTTTTTTTAAGAATATTTCAAGCCATGAATACTTAAATCCGTGGATACCAAATCCATGAATATGGAGGGACAACTGTATGTAAGTTATTTAGCCATGCTGATGAGTTTCTAAAAGACTTTCCCACAAAATATGCTTACTGTGCACTGTTTTCTCTGCCACCCACCTCACCTATATATATTTTAGAATTGCTGGGGAGAGGGGAACGATTTCACCCAACATTTTTACTTTTGTCTGGGGAACAAATTGCAATTATTCCACTGGAAAATGAGAAATCAGTTATTCTGGATGGCTGTAATGAGTTTAATTAAGCCCCTTCTTTGTTAGCAAAGCTAACTTTACCACTCTGTGAAGAGCTCTTGAAGAACCAAACTGAATCCAGAAAAGATCATGCTTTATAGAAACATTATATAAATGTTACTCTATAGTGAAGAAGTATGCTGTCTTGAATTGCTTGTTAAGGTACACAATCCAGTTGCAAATCACAAATTGCAAATTCAAAACAAGCTAGTGGTTATGTTGTTTAAAAGCCTGACCTATTCTAGATGGATTCTATTCTGCTTCATGAAAATGTGTTTTTTATGGTGAGACCAACTTATGATAGCACTTGCCTGTTCATCAGGTACCTCTTGTATGTCTTGTGAGATACACAATTATAGCACTCTCTGTCTCCTCATCACTTACAGAGCCTCGTGAGAAGGGTGTATGATTACTGTACATTAAGTTATTTGAACAACAGTCTAAAGGCAATTTCTTGTAAAAGAAATGGGACAAAACTAGGCTGCTTCTCCACTCAAACATCATGCTGTATTATAATTAATATGAATTGTAACCTTGAATCCTACTTGAAACTATGCATCAGTTCCAAGGGAGTAGTCATACAAATCAATACAAGCAAAATTATCAAAGTGTTGTGGCACCTAAAAGATTTTAATACATTTATTATTAAGCTTTTGTAAATTCATGTCCAGTTCATGCGATGCATGCATTATAATTCCTAGTTGGCAGATAATGTACAGATGGCTGTCAGGACTGGCCTACAATTAGACAGTGAGAGCTGGACTGGTAATGGCAGTGAGTTGGTGGAGGATAACTCTGTGTTCCATGGAGCTTGCCTTCAGTTCTCTTAAGTTAGTCTTTTTCCTTAAGAGGTAGTAGAGAATACTTGTCAGTATTGAAGTGCTCCAGCGTTCACCTTCAGCTCAAGTTAGCTTCTGTGGAATTTGGGGAGAAATTGCCCTTCAGCTTAGCTGCAGAATTCGACTAGTCATGATGGATGTAGAGAAAAAACTGTGTTAAAGGGCATTAAACTGTTCGCTTTAATTGTATTAAACTTTCAAATTTTCCCTTGAAATTTCTGTGTTCCTAAATCAATACTTGAAAATCATTGACTGTCTGCCCAAGAAGACTAAAATGTTCTGCCACTGATTTCTGGGTATTGTCATTTGTAATATGAAACATTTTGTGTACAAAGGGGTATTGCTGTCTGAGGATTCTGTATATCGTGTCGGAAGATGAACAAGTACTTGTGCCTCTAATTTTGTGGGTCATTTTGAGGAGGGAAATGAGTGGAGGGACTATAGGGTTATGATGAATGAAAAACAATTCAAGTTTATTATTATTTTAGTTGTCTTCTCAGCTGGTACCAGTGTAGCAAAATATACTACTACAGGTGGTTGATAGTGGTGGAATATGCAGAAGGATTTAAACAATCCAGTATTTTGCAGGCATGCATTCTAAACACTCTAGCAAGGCACTTTTAACATTTCCGCTCTTTAGAGAAAGAACTCAAGTTACATCTTATGTTACTTCAGCATACCTCTCCTAAAACACAGATACTGAACTGGACTGGTGAACCCATTCACTCTACAGCAATTGGAAGCTAGAGCTACCAGTCATAAAATTATACCTCTTCTTTCCTTCTATTAGGATTTTCCATGTACAGTCAGCCCTCTTTATCCACGGATTTGGCATCCATGGATTCCACCATCCATGGCTTGAAAAATATTTTTTTTAAAAATCCAAGAAGCAAACCTTGATTTTGCCATTTTATATAAGGGACACCATTTTATTATGCCATTGCCTCACATCAGGAGGCATGGAGACACACACTATCCACAATGCTGCAGCCTTATTTGAGAACTCATGCCGAACAAGTCTTGAAGAGAAAGGACAACGCAGAAAGAATCACAACCTGGAAACATAACCCAAGGAGACCTTCTGCTGTGCTTTCTGCAACTGGACTTGCTTATCTCAGATTGGCCTTTTTAGTCATCAGCACGCTTGCAGAAAGCGTGGGATGGGTCCTTCCTGAATCTTGATTTGCAAAGAAAAGCCAGAGAGAGTGAGTGAGTGAGTAGGTACATAATGGGACTTGGGCATCCCTGGAACCAAACCCCAGTGGATATCAAGGGCCCACTGTATGGGAATCATAGGGTGACATTAATACATTTTGGCAACCTCTTGTCCGTTTCTGAATGTTTTTGAATCCATGGTGCTAGTGAATCTGTGAGAATGTTCTGCAGAATCTGTATTGGTGTGCTGGCAGGAGCCCTGCTTTGATTTAGACACGTCTCATATCAGTCCAGTTCAACTCTTGAATTTGGGATTTATCTGAATTCCAAGCATACTTCCCATGTTATTATATTTTAATTGGTGTTGTTTGGCAATATGTTGTTCTTCTTTGTGGTCATTGGTGAATCCACACAAGTGGTATTTCTGTGCCTGTGCAGAGCTGAACAGGCACAGAAATACCACTTGTATGAATTCACAGAAAACCACTCAAAGAACTGTCATTACAGGCAAGCAACCTGTTCTTAGATGCCTTGAGTCTCATTATTGGGAGAAAGGTAGGATATAAATGAATTTTAAAAAGTGGTTGTCCTTGTGGTATTAATACCATAATGTATATTATTACATTATATTTAATATTTAATTTAAGTTCTGTCTCTCCTGAATGGAACCCAAGGTGCCTCGCATCATGAGTTTTAAGAGGTATATGAATTAAATGTTAATAATAAAAATAAAAATAAAAAAGAAGTTTAAAAAGAATTAAATAAGCTACCACGTTAAAACTATCAGTACTTGACACACCCCCCCCCAGCCACTTAGTTCAAATGAAAAAATCTTTACCTGTTGGTGGAAGGAAAGCAGGCAGGAAGATAGCCAAGTCTCCTGTGTCAGAGAAGTCTACAGTTTGGGGACAGCCACCAAAAAGGTCCTCTCCTATGTCATCACCTAATGTATCTGTTAAGAGGTTGAGACCAAGAGAAAGCCCTTTCTTGAGAATCTTAAAATTCAGGCTGACTCATATAGGGAGGTAAGTCTCTTCAGATATTCTGAACCTAAGCTGTGTAGGGCTCTGTAAGGCTTTACTAGCCCTTTGAATTGAGCCTGGAAATGAACTACGTAGTTGTTTGAACAAGGGAGTTATATGTTCTCTGAAACCAGTGCTGGTCAGCACTCTGACTGTAACATTTTGGTCCTGCTAAAGTTTCTAAACAGTTTCCAAAGGCAGCCCCACATAAAGTGCAGTACGATAATCTTAACAGCATCCAGATTCAGGAAGGAGTCCTAAAGTACACCTAAGCAATGAACTTAAGATTTCAGGGGGAATGGAAACCCTCCCAGCTCACTGTCTCCTTGGATCAATTTGTTTGCCCTCACCCCCAGTCTGTGACTGACAGAAACACTTGTTTAGCACCAACCCAACTTCTTTGAAGTTAGATGGAAGAAGAGCGATGACTCAAAGTGTCATCGGCATACTGGTGACACTGAACTCCAAAATGCAAGATAAACTTTACCAGCGATTTCATATATATGTTGAACCGATGAGGGATAAAACTAGCCCTAAGAGACACCACAAGCCAATGGATATGCTGTCAAACACAAATCCACAAGCACCACCATCTGGTT
The DNA here is from genome assembly GCA_030847615.1 of Gambelia wislizenii. Classification (NCBI taxonomy): domain Eukaryota; kingdom Metazoa; phylum Chordata; class Lepidosauria; order Squamata; family Crotaphytidae; genus Gambelia; species Gambelia wislizenii. The sequence goes on along the minus strand of JAUMIR010000006.1, from coordinate 134,738,620 downwards.
TTCTTCTTTGAAAAGACCTGAACAGAAGGCCCAAGTCCCCTCCCAGAGAAGTGGTCAAGAAGGATAATAAGTTCAATGGTATCAAAAGCTGTTGAGAGGTCCAGCAGATACAACAGGGACAAACTCCCTTCTGTCCAGTTTCTGGTATAGGTCATCCACCAAAGTGACCAAAGTTGTCTGTCCCATAACCAGGCCTGAAACCAGATTGAAATGGATCGAGATACTGTGTTTCATCCTGGAACTCCTGGAGCTAGGACGCCACTACACACACTAGAACTCTGCCCCCAAAAGGGATACTTCTCTAGCATGGTGGGCTTCAGTGAGGATTTTTTTCACCTTAGCCTCTTACAGGCAGGATAAAACATGCCTTGCTGCAGTTATGCATTCACTACTACCCTTGTCTGCTCAGTCAGTCCCCCTCTTGGATGATACAAATTACCTAGATCCATTTCAAACTGGCTTCAGAGCAGGATACTGAGTTCAGACTGCTATGGACGCCTTAGTGATCTTAGTGATCTTCACCTGAGCACTGACAGGAGGAGTGTGTCCCTGCTGGTGCTTTTGCACCTCTCAGCAGCATTTGATACCATCAGCCATGGTATCCTTCTGGAACACCTGGATGATTTGGAACTTGGAGGCACTGTGCTTCACTGGTTCCAGTCCACTCTCTCAGGCAGGTTCTAGATGGTGGTGCTTGAGGATAGCTGCTCCTCAAAAAAAGGAGCTGTTACATGGCATACTGCAAGATGCCATTCTCTCCCCAATGCTATTGAATACGTACATGAAACCACTGGGAGAGATCATCCTGAGGCATGAGGTGCTATCAGTATGCTGATGACACCCAAATATATTTCTTCATGTTTTCAAAAACAACCTCAGCTAAGGATAGTGTGTCTCCTCTAAATGAATGCCTGGAGGAGGTAATGGGCTAGATGAGGAAAAACAATCTGAAGCTGACTCCAGACAAGACAGAGGTGCTTACTGTCAAGGGTCCTAACCTGGGTTTGGAGGTGTGTCCACCAGTCCTGGATGGGGTTACACTCCCCCTGAAAAACTGTTCATAGCCTAGGAGTGCTTCTCGATCTGTCGCTCCAAATCACAGCTCAAATAGATGCGACGGCCAGGAGTGCTTACTACCAGCTTTGGCTGTTACACCAGCTGCACCCCTTCCTAGAGTTAGAAGACTTAAAAATGGTAGTGCACATGCTGGGAACCTCAAGGATTAACTTTTGCAATGTGCTGTACATTGGGATATCTTTGTACCAAATTTGGAAGCTTCAGTTGGTTCAAAACATGGCAGCCAGATTAGTCACTGGTACAACCAGGAGTGATCACATTACACTGATATTAAAATCCTTCCACTGGCTGCCAATTAGTTTCTGGGCAAGGTACAAAGTGTTGGTTATTACCTTTAAAGCTCTGCATTGTTTGGGTCCAGGTTACCTATGAGTTCGCCTTCTCCCATATAATCCATCCCATGCACTTAGGTCCTCTGGGGCGCATTTGCTCCAGCCATCTAGGACTAGGTTAGCAACTGTCAGCCAGAGGACCTTTTCTTCAGTTGCTCCTAGACTGTGAATTTTAAACTGTGTACTGATTGTTTTAAAATGTCCTAGTCTTACTTGTTTTTTAAATGGATAAGTCTTAATTGATATGTGTTTGTAAGTAATATTATGCTTATGTCTTAATTGATATGTGTTTGTAAGTAATATTATGCTTATGTGTTGATGTGTTGTTCCCTGCCTCTATCCACAGGGAGAGGCTAGTGAGAAATGATGATGATAATGATGATGATGGGCAAGGTCTTGAATACATGCTGTGGCTCTCACCTCAGGGGTCTTGTCCACATCCTCAAGTTGCACAAACTGAATATGTTCTTTCTAGGTATTTTATAGGTCCTCCAGTGTGATTCTGTGGTATATTTCTGCCAGAAGTTGACCATAGAGTCATGTTGGAGGGCCTCAAAATGCCTAGAGAGGTGTTCTGTCTAGGAATCTGTAGGTCCTCCAGCACAATTGTGGTATACTTGGGCTGGAAATAATTTGTTACAATAGGGTTTGCTATTATTTGTGGTTCCATGTTAAGTCCAGAAGTGTGTCCCCTGTCAATATGGGGATTGTACTGTATATCAGCTAGACCTGTTTCAACCATGACATCCAAGTCGGAGCAGATCTAAATGTGTTTTTTTTGCCCCGCCAAAGTGTTGTGCAAATTGGACGTTGCATGGTCAGCATTGTTTTCTTTTAGGGCAGTGTGTAGAAGACCACTAATCACTCAGATCATCCCCCTTAAATGACACTGTGTAGATGCAATAGTGGCAGAAGTATGATTTCTTCTAGGCGTTTCTGTGTTAGGTATAAGCTTCCTGCTGAACCCTAGCCTTTCTTTGGTTGGGTCTGCTTTGAATTTTCTGCCACGGACACTCTAGTCTTTGTCCCATCTGTTATATCATTTCTAGTAAATCAAGGGCCTGGCTTGGCTTCACTCTGTGGAAGGTGATGCTTAGGAACAATCATCCATCACTCTGGCCATTTCTCCATTCCATAGGTTAGGAAGGGTATCAACTGGATTTGAAAGCAACAGGAAATTCAAGTGCCTTCAGGAAACTATCTGGATTTATTATTCCTGCGGCAGACCATCCCAATTGGTCCCCCACCTCTTCAGATACTCTGAATACCAGCGAGTCTAACCACACCAGATAGTGGTCTGTCCCATGACAATGGCACTATAGAAAGTTCTTCCACATTCAGGCCATCATCCTGCCTTCCAGCACCAAAAACTAAGTCTAGAGTGTGGGATTCTGCATGGGTGGTACCAGATACTATTTGGGACAGCCCCATAGTTGTCATGAGGACATAAAGTCCTGAACTGCTTCTGACACACTGGTTTCTGCATGGATGTTGAATTCCCTCAGTACAACAAGCTGAAAAGACTTCAGCTGCACCACTAAGACCATCTCAGCCAGGGAGGCTGCTAACAGCGTAGGCAGTACACCAACAAAATCCCTGTTTTGTCCTAGCCACGCACCTTCAAGTAGACACACCTAAGCCCAGCAGATTGTCGGAGAGGGTACTCACCTGTTGCTGTACAGAGAGCTTGGCAGATAGAGCTGAGAGATATTAACCCACCCAGCTTCATTCAGCTAGGTCTGTGTAATACAAGCCAGGTTGGCATGCTCATTCAGAATCAAATCCTGGATCTGTGCTGATTTTCCATTTACCAAACTGGCATTGAGCAGCAGCATTTTCAGCCTGAGGGGCGGGGGTCTGTTGCCAAGGCTGTCCAGACTATTGATAGATTGAGACAACCAAATACTCTGTAGTTCTACTCTCTTCCATGGTTATAGCACTTTCTCCCCACTGTGTGTATCCATCTACCCATTATTGTTGCAATGGCAGCTTGCCAATTCACTTCTTGTGCACTCTATGTGACACTTTTCTTTTTTTTGCCAGCAGGGCAAGGTATTTTAAAAGACCAACTTACAGATTTTTTTTTTAAAAAGACCTGACCTCCCTCCCAGTTCCAGGCAGAGAGTGGCTCTCATCCTCCTTACTCTGAAGAGGTGACTCCCTTTGGTGTTGCCCCTGCTAATGATGACCTGCTGTCTCAGGTGACAGTTATACTGGTGATTTTGTAATATAATTAGTAATTTTTTTAAATATTCCTGTTTTATCTTCAGTTGGCCTGCTGTTTATGTTTTAAATTAAGAGAGCTTGCTTTTGTTCTCTGTCTCCTGTTAGTGAGGACTTCTGTTTTTCTTTCTGTCCAACTGTGAGTGAAGGCCCTGTTAGCATGTGCTAGTGTACATAAATATTGCTGGCTATTCCCCTTTTTCTGTATCAAAGCTAAGTAACACAATTGTATTGAATTGCCCACTGTAATAAAATGGTCTTGCTAGCTATCTGAAAACCATTCCCATTCTGTTTGCGTACGGCTTGTGCTACTTGGTAAAGATTGTTAGTCCTAATCTTACTGAGTTGAGGGTTATTTGTTTACACTTGCAGTTTGAACATCTGCAGCATTATATGAAGATCATTATGCACTGAGATTGGCATGCGTAGCTAAAGCATTTTCACGTTGACATGGAAGAATGTGTTCAGTTCACATGTTTACATATGACAGTATAGTGTTCCATTTTGGACTGTGGTTTGCATATGTTGTATAGAAGAATCTCATTTTGATAATTCAAGGAAAGTTATTTAAGAAATGCTCATCTTGAATAAGAACTGTGGTCCATCTGAGCTAATAGACTACCTGTCTGCTCCTCATGGAACTATTTCTGGGACAGAGGTGAGAGAGGTTGCCCTTGTCTTTCCCTGCAAGACGTTAGTTGGATACAGGGTATCACCGTACTCTTATTTGTGCCTGACATGGCTGGCAATGAGACATTATGAGTATACAGTCATCCCTTCACATTCACAGGAGTTAGGCTCCCCAGACCCCCGTGAATGTGAAAAATCTGCGAATAACAATTGCCCTCCCCCGCCAAAGCGACCGCAGGGCCTCCGGAGGCCCTATAGTCGCTTTCCCCCCGCCTCCCCACTCCCTCCCCAGGCCTTCATGGGGCCTCCAGAGCGTCTCCAGAGGCCCCATGATCACCTCCCCAGCCCTCCCCACCCCTTCCCCAGGCCTTCATGGGGCCTCCGGAGGCCCCAGGATCGCCTCCCCAGCCCTCCCCACCCCTTCCCCAGGCCTTCATGGGGCCTCCGGAGCGTCTCTGAGGCCCCAGGATTGCCTCCCCAGCCCTCCACCCTCCCTCTCAAGGCCTTCACGGGGCCTCCAGAGGGTATCCGAAGGCCCCGCGGAGGCCTTCCCAGCCCTCCTCGCTCCCTTCCAAGGCTTTCGCGGGGCCTCGCAGGGCCCTGCGGATGCCTCCCCGGTGCTCCCCAAGGCCTTCGTGGGGCCTCGCAAGGCCCCCCGGCGGCCTCCCCGGCCCTCCCCCTCCCTTCCAAGGCCTTCGCGGGGCCTCCGGACGGTATTCGAAGGCCCCGTGGAGGCCTCCGCGGCCCTCCCCGCTCCCTCCCAGGGCCTTCGCGGGGCCTCCAGAGGGTATCCGAAGGCCCCGCGGAGGCCTTCCCAGCCCTCCTCGCTCCCTTCCAAGGCTTTAGCGGGGCCTCGCAGGGCCCTGCGGATGCCTCCCCGGTGCTCCCCAAGGCCTTCGTGGGGCCTCGCAAGGCCCCCCGGCGGCCTCCCCGGCCCTCCCCCTCCCTTCCAAGGCCTTCGCGGGGCCTCCGGACGGTATTCGAAGGCCCCGAGGAGGCCTCCGCGGCCCTCCCCGCTCCCTCCCAGGGCTTTCACGGGGCCTCCGGAGGCCCCGTGTCGCGGTTTTGGGGGGGCCGGGGGGGCCCTCCCAAAACCGCGAATGTCAAGTTCGCGGATGTGGAGGGGCAACCGTATATCCAAAATGTATGTATGTAGTCAAAGGACAGGTCTGATTTGTATTTATCTTGGAAAAAGAGTCCTGTTACTTTTTAATCTTTAGTTATTTCAGAGATTTGAAGCAGGATGAGTTGATTTAAACTGTATATGTGTTTAAATTGTCAAGGGGAAAAAAAGGCAATTTCAGCTTTTTTTTAAATAAAGCTTCCCACCAATACTGTATTGTTTGATATTTCCTGCTGGTATTTCCTACTCATATATTACCTAAACTATAGTTAAAATCTTACCATTAAACCTCTCATTTTACAGTGAAAAATAGCATTAACCTGTGGCTTTATTCTGAGAACCAAGCCGGGCAACTAAAGAAATCAGGATGGATGTCTAAAGAACTGTCTACTGAGCTAAGATTTAACAGGTACATTTACAAGAAATGGAAAAAGGGGGAAATCACCAAAGAGGAATTCAAAGAAATAGCCAGCATGTGTAGGGAGAAAGTCAGAAAGCTAAAGCACAGAAAGAATTCAGAGTTGGTAGAGATGTTAAAAACAATAAAAAGGGCTTTTTTGGGGTTAGTTTCATAGCAAAAGAAAGAACAAGGAGGTGGTAGGGCCACTGCATGGAGAAGATGGCCAAATGCTAACAGGGGGCAGAGAAAAGGCAGAACTTCTCAACACCTCCTTTGCCTTGGTCTTCTCCCAACAGAACAGTGCTCAACCTGGGGAAAGTGGAACAGATGATGCAGTAGGGGAAATGCAGCATAGAATAAGTATACAGGTAGTTCAGGAATACCTGTCCAGTATAAATGAATTCAAGTCTCCAGAGGCATATATCCAAGGGTATTAAAGGAAGTGGCAGTCAGCCTGACATCAATACCAGCGTGCCAGTTAGATGACATAAATGATCACGGGGAGAACCGGGATTTTTGCTGTTTACATGATTTATCACGGTTACCTGGATATCCTGTTATCGTTGTTTACACTGCAGTATGTAGCGAGATATGATGGCTTTCCTGAGGTGATGTATTCCATGACTTTTTTGTTTACACATCTGTATGATCCCGGGATTTTTATTTTATTTTATTTTTGCTGTCAATCAAGGATGCGATTACTCATTTTTTCACAAAGCTGCTGACGTGTTTCCGGTGCTCTTTCCCACCACGGCTGCAATGATTGGCTATTTCTGGGGCTGTACAGATTAATTTCATTGGACTGTGACTACTACCTAATTTATAATAGTGCCTGACTCACCATTATTGTCAGAATGGAGTCGAACATTGCTGCTGGTGTGGCTGTCTGTACTGCGGAGGACATCCCTTTCAATGTTGTACAGGTGGAGATGTCGCCAGCACCGATGCAGGATGATCCATCTCTTTATTCTGCTACTTCATTTAGAACTTATCCTCCGAGCTTGGTACTTTTGAAACCATCGATACTCCTATGTTGTTTCAGTGTTTTCACCCATATCCCCGTTTACGGAGGTGGTGGGTATATCCGATAACGAAGGACTGGTGGGAGAAATTCGTCATGTCTATCTGGTCCAGCAAGCGGTGGATCATGTATGTCAGAATGTCGTGCTTCCTTTTCATGAAACTTGTGGATATTCTTCGACCTGAGATAGCCAAAGGAGACACAAATATGAGGAAAGCTATTCCTGTGGAGAAGTGCCTCTCTATAGCTATTTGGCTTCTCGCCCACGGATGCTCTTATGCGTCTGCTTGCCAGCTGTTTGGTGTTGGCCAATCCACGGTGTGCAAGATCTTCGTCAAGGTTGTGCTTGCAATGGAAAAGTTACTTCTGAAGCGAACTGTGTACCTAGATCATAGGAAGGTAATGATATATATAACTGAATCTTAAGTATGTGAAAATGCGAGTACTCACATAAGTTGTGTTATTAATGACTTGATAAATTTTTTTTGTATGATGAAACTTAGAAACTTAGAAGACTTCTTATTGAGATGGCTACTTCATGTAGATACCAAATTTTAAAAAACTTTATACAGATGTGTAAACTCGAATAATCGGCTGCCATCTTGTTCAAAGTAACCATTTCTGATTTCTTTTTCAATTTTTCTTGCACAGGTAATGGATGGGTTCGTGGCCCTTAAGATACCCACAAGTGATAGCCTGCCCGGATGGATGTCATGTCAACCTTATTCCACCTTTGCACCAAGGAAACAAATATATTAACAGGGAAAAATAGCTACAGCATACTTCTCCAAGGGACATGTGATCACAGAGGCATTTTTATTGACACAGAGATTGGTTGGAGCGGCAAGAATCACAACACTAGAATGCTTAGGAACTCTGAATTTTTTTAAACAAAGGAGGCAGGAATTTTCGTTCCAGGGAAACCCACAATGACTATAAAGGGACAGCTTCCACTTCCTCCGCAGCCCTCCCCACTCCCCCCAAGGCCTTCACGGGGCCTCTGCGGCCCTCCCCCTTCCCCCCCAAGGCCTTCACAGGGCCTCGCAAGGTCCCGTGGAGGCCTCCGCAGCCCTCCCCCCAAGGCCTTCACAGGGTCTCGCAAGGTCCCGTGGAGGCCTCCGAAGCCCTCCCTCCCAAGGCCTTCACGGGGCCACGCAAGGCTCCGTGGAGGCCTCCGCGACCCTCCCCCTCCCTCCCAGGGCCTTCACGGGGCCTCTGGAGGGTCTCCGAAGGCCCTGTGGAGGCCTCCCTGGCCCTTCACGGGGCTTCTAGGGTGGTTTTCTGGGGATTTAATGTGGGCTATTAGTTCACCTAGCATGTCATTTAGTCTATGTATTGCAGCAACATTTTTCCACTGCTATTTCATGCTGTTAGAACTTTTCAAGGTATTCCTGCAGGCATTTTGCCCTCTGCTCCATTCTCTCAGCGTTATTATTCCTATTTGCAATAAATTGTCTCATCATTGCTCTGGAGTTAGCAATAATTTCTGCAGTCTCAGTGAATCTCCGTTTTCTGTAGTTCAACTGGAGTCAGGTACATTACCATTTTGAGGAGGTAGAGTGGTCCAGACAGCATCTATTTCAGCATCCACTTCTGAGAGGTCGTTTATCTCGGTGACACTGAAACTGGTATCATTATCCTCAGTAAATGTTAGAGTCACAGTAGCATCATCTGAAGTCTGTATTAAATTCTCTTCTTTGTAAAATTGAAAAAATACAAGAAGTAAGTGACAAAAGCATTTAAAATTACTCTTCTTTGTTTTCACATGTTCCACTCATTTCCACTCATTTTTTTTAACTTTGAGGGATCTTGGGATTAATGTATCTGGCGGTGACCATCTCCAGGGTGCGAGGACGCATGTACCATACTGTTACCGCCCACCCCAGAATGGATTCCCCCATTGTTTTAACTGCCCACATTAGCATACCAAAGCATCATGGAGCCATGGCTCATAAACTGGATGAAGATTTACAGCAATTGTCTGGCAACAAACTTCTTATTAGCAGGCCATAGCAAGGCACACTTTTTATTATGCTAGGTTTTATGTTGGTTAATGAAAAGTTAAATATACGAGCTTTCACATCACGATTAAAAGTAATACAAACAGTTATTCAAGTGGCTGTAATGCATGAAAAATAAAAGGGTAAGGTACAACATTTATCTAAACAAAAAAGGAAACGTACATGGTGGCATTTAGGTAATGTAAGAGAGTTAATCAGAAAATTAATTATTTGAGTTTTCAAAACCGGAACCCATTTTTTAAAAAAGGAAAATTTGACCTATCAGGCGGGGTTGAAAAAAGTTCCTCAAAGTATCGCTCCAAGTTGTTTTGGGAAGATGGGGGCATCACAGGTTCCTCATCGGGGGTGGGATCGTGATGGGGAGTCACTGACCCACGGGGTACCCAAAGTATGTCTGTGGTTTTAGCCAGGTGCTGAGGATGGTAGTTGGCATCACTGGCTAGAATTTCGTGGAGCTCTTTAAAGAAGGTCATCCTGGCCCCATTGTTCCCACTTTTAGCATTGTGATCGATTACCTGGCAATAATTTTTATGCAGTTTGTAAAGTTTCGTTTTCATCCTGCATTCTTCCGCGGTGCGATCATGCCCTTTGCGTTTCATCTCAGCCTCAATTTTTTCAAATAGTTCAATATTCCTTGAGCTGTTGCATCTTCTGCTCACCTCATAGTAAGTCTACGGTCTCTATGTAGGACCAGGAGATCCCGCGGCCACCTTTCCTGGATCGAGTACCGCTTTCGGCCTCCATCTCGATGACCACTCAGGTGATGGGCAGGAGAACAATGGAGGAGTACCTCATCAACTTAAAATCAGTTTGAAAAGGGGCACTGACCCCTCCCTCTGTGGGCTATGTGCCCACCCATGTCCACCTCAATTTCCAGGCATCTCCTAGTCCCAAGATATCTTGTCCCGGTTTGTTCACATTTCCGAGTTTCTGCATACTCCTGTGACTTTTTTAAAAACATGGGACAAACCATGGGATGGAAAGTCCCACAGGATGAGGGAGAAAAGGTGCCCCCCTTCTGAAAAGCTAGAGACCATCATGCAGGACGTTTGAACTATCAGAGATCGACACGAATTCATCTCACTACATTTTCATCATGTAAGTGGCGCCCCGGAAAGATTCTAGAGCATATAATTAAACAGACAATCTGTAAGCACTTAGAAAGGGATGCCGTGATCACTAAAAGTTAGCATGGATTTCTAAAAAACAAGTCATGCCAAACTAATCTTATATCTTTTTTTTAATAGTCACAAGCTTGGTAGATGAGGGGAATGCTGTTGATACAGTGTATCTTGATTTCAGCAAGGCCTTTGACAAAGTCCTCCATGATATTCTTGCAAACAAGCTAGTAAAATGTGGGCTAGACAATGCGACTGTTAGGTGAATTTGTAATTGGTTGACCAACTGAACCCAAAGGTTGCTCACCAATGGCTCCTCTTCATCCTGGAGAGAAGTGACTCTCGGGGTGCCACAGGCTTCTGCTCTGGACCTAGTGCAATTCAACATCTTTATCAATGACTTGGATGAGGGAATAGAGGGGGTGCTTATCAAATTTGCAGATGATGCCAAATTGGGAGGGGTAGCTAAAACACCAGAGGACAGGTACAGAATTCAAAATGACTTTAACAGACTAGAAAGCTGGGCCAAAACTAACAAAATGAATTTCAACAGGGAGAAATGTAGAGTACTGTACTTAGGCAGAAAAATGAAATGCACAGATACAGGATGGGTGACACCTGGCTTGATAGCAGTGCATGTGAAATGGATCTAGGAGTCTTAGTATACCACAAGCTGAACTTGATTGTGTATTCCTGCATGGCAGGGGGTTGGACTGGATGGCCCTCGTGGTCTCTTCCAACTCTGCAATTCTATGATTCTATGAATTAGCAGTGTGATTTGGCAGCTGGAAAAGCTAATGCAATTCTAGGCTGCATTAATAGGAGTATAGTATCTAGATAAGGGGAAGTAATAGTGCCACTCTATTCTGCTTTGGTCAGACCTCATCTGGAATACTGTGTTCCTACGTCAAAAAGAATGAAGGTTATACTTAAATATTTGAATAACCACATGACTTTCTGAATTGTTACAGGAAAATTGAAGGTCCTACTTGTCAAAACTGGGAGAGCATTTAGAAGCAGGTTTTTCCAGTTGTCTTGTCTGGAAAAGGGGAGTGTCCCTTAATGCTGCAAAGTAAAAGAATGACTTGCAATTACACTGTGTTAATATAACCAAAAATAGAATGCATATCACTCCATAACTGATTCAAATATGGTCCTGAAATAAGTGAGGAGTTCCATGGACTGCCAGTCTGTTTTTAGCGACAATTCAAAGTGCTGGTAATGATCTATAAAACTCTATATGGCTCAGGTCCATGTTTTTTAAAGGACCATATTTTATTTTATGAGTCTATTAGCACTCTTAAGATCATCTGGAGAGGCACATCACTCTGCCCCACCATATTCTCAGGCTTATTAGGTGGGAGCAAGGGAGAGGGTCTTCTTGATGACCACTCCTAGACTTTGGAACTCCCTCTCTAGGGTGGCCAGGAGGCCCTGTCCTTTCTTTCCTTCCATCATCAAGTTAATTTTTTTTTTTTGTATCATCAGACTTTTAGAAACTGACTGGGGTGGTCTTTTAATGTTGTATGGTGCTGTTTTAAGGTTTGTATGTTGTCTTTTAATGAATTTTAATGTTTTTAATATGTAAGTGTGACGCCAGGCATCCACCTAGTGGCGCAAGGGCCTTTCCTATCCCACCGCTGCCACCACTTTGTGGAGAAGAGGGGATTTCCACCTCCGCCCTATCACTACTTTGTGATGCCTGACCTCCACGCCATGGGCGAACTATGTCTCCCAATGGTATAGCACAAGCACTCAGGTGTGTCTGCGTATTCCTGGCTTTGTCTCCTTCCCTGAGATTTACTCACGCCAGGCTGGATGGTTCTTGTTAACAAAAGAACGTTTATTGTCAAACAAATAAAACATGTAACTATATAAACAGGTTATTGTGCCTGCACAAATATTCACTCTTTATCTAAGCCTCTACTTTTCTTGAATCACTCAAAGCCTCATCTCATCCATCTAAACTCAAAACCTAAACTTTTAAACTAACTGCTTTCTTCACTCACTCCCCCTTTATCTCCTCCAGAAGCCCCTCCTCCCTCCACCTCCTCACAGAGGATTGGCTCCTAGAGTACTAGGCCATCATTGGTTCCCTGGCTATCCATCACAGTAAGGTTTAATTTTTTTCTCAATTGTTTAATTGTTTTAAAATTTTTATATTTATACTTTCATTGAAGCATTTGTATGGTTTTAGTCTGTATTGTTTGTAAATACATTGTTAGCTGCTTTGAATCTCCTTATTAAGAGAAAGGTGGGATACTCTTGAACCTTCTTCAAGGATTGAAAAGTCTATACCAGTTCTTTTTGGCCTGCGATAGTAAAGTCTGGGTCAACTGGAGACAACTGACAGGCCCTCTTGCTGATAGCTGCTACCTTATGGGAGGGATACTAAGGGACGGGGCTCACAGGTGGGAGCTATGATAGACTTATAGACTCAGGGCATTCAATGACTTAATGGATGTTGATTTTGCTACCCCTCAAACCACATTCCGATCCAATGTTTGCAGAACCTCATCCTCTGGAGACCATTGATGGTTGTCTCCTGCACTCTGGACCCATGAAACCCATGATGCTCAAGATCCAGGGTCATACTGAGCAGCTCCAGTTCTATTTAGCAACAATGCCTCACTTTCCTTTGGTCCTGGGGATGCTGTGGCTCACCCAGCATGATCCCTGTATCTCTTGGTCCTGGCAGGAGATGCCCTTTGCATCTGCGTTTGTTAGGAACATTGCTGGCCAGAACAGGTATATACTGCTCAAGACTTGGAGCAAGCAGAACCTCCTGTCACATTGCCAACTAAATACTAGGATTTTGCAGATGTCTTTGATAAAAGGGAGGCTGACCAGCTAGCCCCGCCACACTGATATGACTGTGCAATTGACCTAGTCCCTGGGGGGCCCATTCCAGCAGGTTGCACCTATTCCCTATCAGAGCCAGATCGACTGCTCTGTGGGACTTCTTGGGAGGAAAAAACCTGCGCTGCAACTTCATCCGTCTCTTGACCGCTCCAGCTGGGCCCCCTGTCCTTTTTGCATAAACAAACAAACAAACAAATAAATAAAATGCAGGGAACTTCATCTGTATAACAATTATAGAGTCCTCACCCGGATCACCATACAAAGCTGGTACCCCCTGCCATTGATCCTGGAACTGTTGGAGTGGTTGCATAATGCTAAAGTCTGCACTAAACTAGACCTCAGGGGAGCTTATAATCTAGTCCATATCTGAGCTGGTGATGAATGGAAGATGGCATTCTAGACCCATTATGGACACTATGAATATAAAAGTCACACATTCTCAGCCTCAGAGGAAGGCAAAGGCAAAAGCCCTCTGAACCAATTGTGCCAAAACAAAACAAAACACCATGGCCTTAGGGTCGCCATGGGTCAGAAATGATTTGAAGAGACACAATGACAACATGTACTGATGAAAAGCATAGTATAAAAAACTAGAATGTCACTTGAAGCTGTTAGGAAAACAGGATTGAAAGGTAGAATGAAAAGGAAATAATAGTACTTCTTGACATCAATATTGTATTTTGAAGCTTATGCTACCTTACTTGAAACATCTGAATTTGTAAAAGCTTTTATCTGTTATTTATGGAACCTGCATGAAAGTACAGTCCATGTTTGACATGGGGAAAATTCATACTTTGAAATGCTTATCTGGCTTGGTTTTCTTATGCCACAGCTAATGTACCATAGCCAAATGCAGAGCATACCTTGTAAGTTGCAGAATAGTTAAGTTTATGCCAATTGTTACTTGGATTTACTTAAATTATTATGTTCGATCTTTACCACTAGTCTATGAACAGCAAATTAGTCAAGTGTACAGTGATATTAAACAAGAAACCCCGTTCAACAGGACATTAAGTATAGAGGGAAAGTGTTTTATTTACATAAGAAATTGGTTTTATAGTTCCTGCAAAAAGAGTTTCTCATGTCAAAATTGTAAAATTTTTGATAGTAATCTACAGAAGAGTGTCAGGGGCAAGGAATGTTAATGGTAGTTAAAAGGTTTCTTCTTTCTAAACATAATTTGGATATTACATATATAGAATGCTTGAGTCAAGACAGACTAACATTCTTATAGTGTAAATTAATTTAGTTACTAAATTAAAAGTAACCATGATGGTCATTGCAGAAATGTAATAGTTTAGTCTTACTGGAAAGCAGGCAGTTTGAGGTGCTTGTTCTTCCTTTTCTGGCTGACATTTAGAACAGCATGTGGAGAATTTTGTAGCTCATTGATATTCTGCTTCATGTTGACAGCTGCAGATGGTAGTGATCAGAGCCATATGCATTGATTTATTTTCTACAGCATGGATATCCTGAAATTTATACAATTTTTTTTTCCAGGCATATAACTAGATAGAAGTCACTTCACTTGTATCCCCCATCGCTTTTTGTTGAACTCATAATCTCTGTTCTCTTGTGTATTATATCTGCGTTTCAAGAGATACTTTTTAGTCTGATTTTTATGTACGCTAAGCATGTAAATAACTCCTAGTGTGACTTCATGGCATTAAACTGCAGTAAATTTGAACCCAGTGCCTCTACAGACTATTGACTTGTCACTTGGAAATTAAGAAACTGAGCTCTCATCTTAAGTAAGTGCTCAGTGGGAGTTGCTACTCCCATTTTAATAGGTATGTTTTTAGGTGAAACATGACTCACTGAGTAATAGTAATTACTGATGTGATATCAACAGTTACCTTAATTTTGATTTCACTGACAGAGGAGAAGGAGTATAATTAGCAACACTGAAATGTGAGCAGAGCTTAATATGATTCCAGTCTGGGGGAAGGGGAAATTATTAAGTACAAATAATTTGGGTTTTAAGGAAACACATAGAAAGACTTTCTTTTCCCTGCTTTCCTGTTGCCCTTTCTATACCCTGAATGGTCAGGAAAGCACCTATCTCTCACTGAAGGGGATAATAAAATAATCTTGATATTTTCACTGATAAATGAATGACCAGTCAATATTGTGTGTGTATCTCTCTGTGCATGTGTGTAAGAGAAAGCATTGAAGACTAGCTACTAGATAATTGAAATGTGTTGACAACGACATGAATTACGAGTATGTTGAGCTTCTTTTAACACAGTTTTCTACATCTGCATTTGTTTCTTGCCTTAACTCCTTGAAATATCAAACTAGTTGCAGTGAAGCAATGTCAGCTTCATTTTAACAGTGTGATTTCAATTTGTATAAAAATGCTGTTTAAAACCTGTCTCCCTCTCCATTGACATTATTAGTTTTTTTTAACTGAAGCATGTCCTAAAACTTTTGGTACCTGTTAATGGACAATCATAGACATTGGATCTTCTTCGTGGTTTCTGTGGATCACACAGCTGGGTTACTCCTGTGCCTGCGCAGAGCATAGGAACCTTCTGGAATCTCTAGGCAGAATGTGCTTTGATGCATTTTTGGCAGTAACTCCGCCCATCCTAACGGTCCCTTATAAGGGATTCCCACCTAAACCTCCTCAGTTCCTTTCTTTCCACCGCACTAGCAACTTGAAGGAACCTCTGTTTGCTAGGTGTTTTACTTCTATCTCTCTGGTTTTGACTTGGCTTTGGATTTTGACAACGATTTTTGTCTTACCCCTGGCTTTGGCATTCTACTTCTGACCACTGTTTTACTCGACCTGGTTTGGCTTTTGACGACGATTTTCTCTTACTCCCTTGGCTTTGGCATTTACCTCAGATTCTATTACTGACCCGGACTGTCGCTGACTACACTTCTGTGTAGCTAATTTGTGAGTAAGTATGTCTGGAAGAGGGCCATTTAAACACTGCGTGATTTGTCAGGCCAAACTTCCAAGTGCGGATGGTCATTCTCGCTGTTTGATTTGCCTTGGGGAAACCCATAATGTTGATGCACGTGTACATTGCAAGGCCTTTACGCTGCAGGCTCACAAGCACAGGCTCTTGCGCTTAAAGCCATTCCTCTACGAGAAAGCCTTGATTCCGGGTGCAACTTCGGCTTCTGCCTCTGCTTCAGCCCCAGCCTCAACTCCTGTTTCTGAGCCCCGAGAACGTGGATGCTCGCTGTCTCCAAAATCCAAGGGCCAAAAACGCCATCGATCCCAAAGCCCATCTAGGCGCCGTTCAACGGCTTCGGATCCTGAGGCTCTCTATACTTCTCTTCAGCATGCCTCTTTGGGTTCGACACGGGATCGTTCGGCATCGACCCAGGGGCCGACACCATACACTTCAAAGACCACCCCTTGGGATCGGGCTCCTACTACCACCAAGAGCTGTCTTGAGTTCTGCGACTGTCACCTTCCAATCCCTGAAGAAGAAAAGAAAGGAGAAGCATGTTTCTCGACATGACTCTACCAAGTCTAAGCCCAAGCCGAAGGAGGGCTCCAAGAAACCAAAGTCCCTCGACGCTGCTGCCCCGGTGCTTCCACCTAATCCACCAGCTGATACCGAGGCTACCTTCACCAGACCGCTACCTATATCTACCGCAGGAGATTCCGCTGCTTGCCGTTCGCTTACGTCACCGGGATCAGTGGAGATAGTAGCGGTCGACATTCCATCTGGAACCGAGACTGAGAGGTCACCGAAGTGGTTGGAGACATCACCTGCTCTTGTAATTTCGTGAGCTCAATTGTTGGAACGCTCCTCTTCTGATGTCGACATTGAAGTCGTTGAGTCTGAAGTCCTGCCTTGGGGCCGTACGTCTCCTTCTACCATCCATGATGATGTACTGGCCTATACTGCATATGATCTTGCCCGATCCATTTGCCGGGCAGGGTTTGCGTCTCCCATGGGCTCACATATTTTAATTTCAAGAGGTGATGTTCTCGGTACTACCTTTACAGGCCGCTCGCTAGCCCGATCTCCACGGCTATCTGAACTTGAGAATGTGAGACCTATTTCTAAAAAGGATGCAGTGATTCAAGTTTTTCCTTCTCCTGAATATTGTCCTCTGCCTCGGACTCCTCCAACCCCAGAATACCGGTCTCCCACACCGCCTCGGGACCGTAGTCCATCGCCGGAGAGTTCGACGTCCTCTTCCTCCACGTCGTGGGACCAGTACCGACCCTACCTACCATCGCCTAGAGCTGAGTTGATGGAGTATGATTCCTCCTCTCAAACTGATGATGTTCGCGTTTTCGCGGAACAAATGGTTCGGATGTCCCATGCGTTGGACCTTAAAGTGGAGGAAAGAGCAGCTGATCCGGTGGACCCAATTTTTCAACGGATCCAGTCAAAGGCACCCCCTACGGTTTCTATCCCGGTCTTGCCATCACTGTTGAAGATCATGCAGGGCTCCTGGGAGAACCCCTCTGCTATACAGTCCACCTCTAAAAAGATCTATTGCCTGTACCATGTCGGTGGCAAACATGTGGAGTGGTTTCAAAACCACCCAAAGACGAACTCCGTCGTTGTTGAAGCCGCACAGAACAGGAAACTACGTCGGCCTTTGTCAACTCCACCGGACGCGGAGGGCTGTAAGTTGGACATTGTGGGAAAGATTTACTCTGCAGCTGGATTAAGCTTCCATGTGGCAAATTACTCAGCTTGCATGGGGGTTTACCAGCAAGTATTGTGGGAGTGGATGACCCTGTTCATTCAAGACCTTCCTGAGGAACGCCGTAGAATGGCAGAGGCAATTCAGACAGAGGCCCAGTCACTGGCCGGGCAGCAAATGAATTTGGCCCGTCATGTTGCAGATTGCACAGCGAAAACCATTGCTGGTTCCATTGCGCTGCAACGACATACATGGTTGCGTTCTTCGGGCCTTACACCGCAAGCATCGGCTACCATCGAGGACCTACCTTTTGATGAGTCTGGTTTATTTAATGGGTCAACTGATGAAAAACTTGAGTTCACCCAAAAGATGAGGACCACTGCCAGGAAATATGGTATGGGTTCCACCTCTGCCTATAAGTACTGACCTAGAGGACGATATTCCTGGCAAACTCCATCGTCTGGCCAACAGTTCCGCCGTGGGTACTCTGGCCAGTCATACCGCCGGTCCCATTACATGTCCTCTGCTTCTCCAGCCTCATCGGTGAGGAGCCAGGGCTTGGGTTCCAGATACCGACAACCACCGAGGCAACGATCGAGGGATCAGAGCCAGAAGAAGTTTTAAACTCCTTGCTTACTCTATTTCTCTTTTCTCTTAGACACCACTCTTCAGGGATCGACTGTCGAAATTCCAAGAAGCCTGGTCTTCTATAACATCAGACCGCTGGGTACTTCAAATTGTCCAGAATGGCTATTGGATCGAATTCGACTCTCTACCTCCGACAGGACTGGTTCGGTCAACACCGCCCTCGCCTCCCCTCCTCGAGGAGGTGCAGACTCTGTTGCAGAAAGGAGCAATCGAACCCGTTGACCCCGACCTTCACCACCTCTGCTTCTTCTCGAGGTACTTCCTGGTCACAAAGAAGGACGGCAGCCTTCGTCCGATTCTCAACCTCTGTGGGGTGAACAGGTACATAGCCCCAAAGTCACTTTGGCTTCCATCCTTCCACTCCTGAAACAGTACGACTGGTTTGCCTCTATAGACCTGAAGGATGCCTATTTTCACATTGGGATCCATCCGTCCCATAGGCGTTTCCTTGCCTTTCAAGTCGGAACTGACACCTTCCAATTCAGAGTTCTTCCATTTGGTCTCTTGACTGCTCCACAAGTGTTCACGAAATGCATGGTGGTGATAGCGGCCTTCCTTCATCAGCTGGGCGTGGTGGTCGTCCCCTACATTGATGACTGGCTGATTGTGGTGGACTCTCGACGTCAGCTCGAACTCGATGTTGGCCTCACCTTAGATCCCTTAGACTGCCTGGGACTTGTTGTCAACATTGAAAAGTCTCAGCTCCAAACTGCTCAAGTAATCCAGTTCATTGGAGCTCGTCTAGATTCCGTGACAGCCGCTGCATACTTACCTCAGGACCGGTTCAACACTCTTCGGTCTCTGATCTATCTCTGCCATCGCTCCCGAAGACTTTCTGCTCACTAAGTCCAGGTACTTTTAGGGCACATGGCAGCTACCACCTATGTGGCCCGTCTGGCCAGGCTGCGGTTCTGTCCGCTCCAGCATTGGTTTCTTCAGGTGTTTGATCCTCTCCACGATTCTCCAAACAAGATGATCACCATGCCGCGGGTGGTTCATCGGTCTCTGGACTGGTGGCTGGAACCGGACAATGTCCTGTCAGGCATGCCATTTGACCCTTCGCAACCTGACATCTCTCTAACAACAGATGCCTCGCTACAGGGATGGGGAGCTCATCTCGGATCCTACGAGGTTTGGGGTTCTTGGAATTCCAAAGAACGAGCTCTCCACATCAACGTCTTGGAACTTCTCGGTATCCAGAAGGCGTTATGAGCCTTCGAAGCCCTAGTGAGGAGCAAGACTGTTCTAGTAGTGACAGACAACACCTCTGTCATGTACTACCTGAACAAGCAAGGAGGCATGAGATCCCCTCAACTTTTGCAGCTCACGCTGGACATCTGGGATTGGTGTGTCAGCAAGAATGTGTTTCTCCAATCCATCCATCTTCCTGGGGAGGAAAACACTCTTGCAGACAGACTCAGCCGTTCGAGCCTCTCCATCCACGAGTGGCATCTACACAGGTCGGTTGCCTCGGACCTGTTTCGAAGGTGGGGCCTTCCTCAAGTAGACCTCTTTGCATCTCCGGAAAATGCTCAGTGTCCCCAGTTCTGTTCTAGGAGACGCGCCCCGGGATCGAGAGGAGACACATTCCTGTTCTGTTGGTCGGGTCCTCTTCTATACCTCTTTCTTCAGTTCCCGCTTCTGACAAAAGTGATTGCCAAGCTTCGCCGGGATCGAGTGGATGCCATCCTCATTGCTCCATGGTCGCCTCGTCAACCATGGTTAGCAACCCTGTTCCGCCTGGCCAAACATCGCTTCATCCACCTTCCATCCCGTCCGGATCTTCTTACCATCCAGAACAGCAACGTCCGACATCCAGATTTAGAAACTTTGCGTCTGACAGCATGGAGACTGGTTCTGTGACCTTTCCTTTGATCTCTGAACTCTCGGGTTCGACTTCGGGGCCGAGGCACTCTGCATCTCTTCCGCCAGAGGTCCAGGCTGTTATCGATGCTGCTCGAAGACCGGCTACCCGCAAGTCGTACCATTACAAGTGGAAGAAATACAAAGCTTTTCTGGCCTCTTGAGGTCCGAGCCTTGAACCGTTCTCCATTCCGACTGTCCTGGAGTTCCTTCTCCAGTTGTCTTCTATGGGCCTATCACTTTCATCAATCAGGTGTACTTGGCAGCTATATCCGTCGAGTTCCAAGCGAGAGGTCGTCCATCTCCCTTTACTGATACGACAGTTAAGTTTTTGAGAGGCTATGCCAACCTGCATCCTCTGGTAGCCGAGCCGACCCCGAATTGGAGTCTCGAACTGGTCCTCTTGCAGCTGGTCCGCCGACCGTTCGAACCCTTGGCTTCTGTCCTGGAAGACTGCTTTCCTTTCTCTAGTTCTTTCTCGTAATTGATAAAAGTAACAGACCATGCCTTGGTCAATGTGGAGATTATAATGAAGAGAGATTATGAACAGGTGAAAAGGTGGAGGCTGAATACAAAGATTTTAAATTACAGAGAAATAGTAGAAAAAATTGAGCATGATTGGCAAGAATTATGGGAATTAAATGATAAAGAAGTATCAAAAGGAATTTTGTGGGATACTATTAGATAAGGAAAAACAAACTTATATTGAGTTATGAGCAAAGAGGGAGGAATTGGATAAAATGAAAGTAGATGAAGTACAGGAAAATTTTATTTATTTAAGAAGGGAGTATTTTGAATTTAGCAATAAAAATTAAAAAATGTTGGCTAGATCCACACAGACGAAGAAAATGGAAAATATGATAAATGGGATTAGAGATAAAACAGGTATAATGTGCAGATCAATGAAGGAAAAACTAACAATTTTTGAGGAGTTTTAGAAATTCCTGTACCAGTCAGGGAATGAATCAGTGGAACAAATAGAAAAATATGTAGGGGAAAATTGGAAAATTAAAATAGAAGAGGAAGATAGGGATTTATTAGAAAAACCAATTATGAAAATGGAAGTAGAGGAAGCAATAAATAATTTAAAAAATGGGAAAGCTCCAGGAATGGATGGGTTAGGACCAGATTATTATAAAGTATTTAACAAGAAGTTAATACCTAAATTATTAGAATTATATAATAATATAATTACGGGAGACAAAGTCCCTCCATCATGACAACAATCATTGATAATATTGATACCTTAGCCAGATAAGGATTTGATGGACCCTGGATCATACAGGCCTATATCATTGATAAATCAAGATGCAAAGTTATTATCAGCAATAATGGCAAAGAGAATGAATAGTTGTATGTATAAATATATATTAAAGGATCAATGTGGATTTGTGAAAGAAAGACAAATGTCAAATTTGATAGGTGTGTTAAATAAAATACATATAATCGGCAAAACTAAAGTAAAAGCAGGGATCTTAGCATTAGATATATTTAAAGCATTTGACTGTGTGGAATGGTCAACATTAAAAACAATATTGAAAGAATTTGGAATGGGGAAGAGGTTTAGAGGATTAAAAGATCAGTTGTATTCCCGTAACACAGCTATTGTGATGGTTAATGATGGAATAACAAAAGAGATAAAAATAACGAGAGGAACAAGACAAGGTTGCCCACTGTTTCCAATATTGTTTGCAATGGTAATAGACATTCTAGCAAATGTGATAAGAAATGATAATAGTATAGAAGGAATTGGATTAGAAACAAAACATAAGATAAGCTTGTTTGCTAATGATACATTGCTAACAATTAAGGATTTGATTAATGGAATAGAAAAAATTAAAGAACATTTAAAAGTATTTGGGGAGATGACAGGCTTACAGGTTAATTGGAATAAATCAGATATGATGTTTAACTATACTAAGGAAGAAGAAAATATATTTGTAAAAGAGAAAAAAATTAGAAGTAAGATTACAAGTAATATTAAGTATTTAGGAATAAATATTACAAAAGATTTAAAAGAATTAGAAGAGAAAAATATTATGGTATTAAGGAAAGAAATGGAAAAGAAGTTGGAAGAATATAAAAATATTCAACTATCATGGTTTGGAAGAGTAGCTTTAGTTAAAATGAAAATATTACCTAAACTAAATTTTTTGTTTAGAATGTTACCAATAAAAATTTCAGAAGCAGAACTGAAAAAGTGGCAAAATATGTTGAATAAATATTGTAATGGAGGGAAAAGGACAAGATTAAATAAATTATTCTGGTATATACCACAGAAGGAGGGAGGACTTGGTCTTCCCAAAATAAAAGGATATTATGAAGCGAATCAATTGAGATATGTTATAGAAGGAATTGTAGGACAGGGGGATTTAGAATGGTTAGAGAGAGAAACAGGGAGAATAGAAAAGAGAATATGGAACATATTTTTTGGTAATTTTACAAAAAAGGAAATTAAAGGAATTGAGAACCCATTTCTGCAAAATATATGGGAAATATGGTATAAATGTAAGAGAGAATTTTTGCCTATTGATTCAGTATTAACACCAGTTATAATGGGGGAAAATCCCAAATAATTTGAAGGAAAAAATGGGAAAGGAATTAAAGAAAAGAGGACTAGACAAAATAGAGGGATGGATAGGATGGATGAGTGAGAAAGGGAGTATAAAAGAGAAATTATGTGGAATGAAAATTTCATGGTTTAATTGCATACAGTTAGAACAATGGATTAAAAATTTTAAAAAGAATCATAAAGAAACAATGGAATTTACAAAATTTGAAAATTTGGTGGAAAAAGGTGAAAAGAGGGATGATAATGAAAGTTTGAGGTATTACAAGTGAATTATATAAAATATTGATAAAAAATAAGGATAAAAAAGACAAAGGGGAATATTTAAGGAGAATATGGGAGCAAGATTTGAAACAAAGAATTGGAGATCATGAATGGGATAAGATTTGGAAACAAAGACATCTAAAAAATATGTCGATACGGATAAAAGAAATTTACTATAAAATAATATGGAGATGGTATTTGACACTAGCAAGACTGCATAATATAGACAAGAATAATTCTAAATATTGTTGGAGAGGTTGTCAAGAAATAGGTACATATATGCATATGTGGTGGAATTGTAAATTTGTACAGCAGTTTTGGGAAATGGGATTTTATAGAAATAGAGAATATTCTGAATAGAAATATAGAAAGGAAACCGAGCATAGCATTGATGTCAATTTATAATGGAGAGGATGAGAACCAAACAGAAAAGGATTTAATAACAAATTTATTAACGGCAGCAAGATTAATTATAGCAAGACATTGGAAAATGCAAATAAATGTACAAGTGGAGGAGTGGTATAAAGAAGTTTGGAAAATGGCAATAAATGATAAGTTAACATGTAGAATTAAAGTAAGAAGAGGAAGTTGGAAAGAAAGTGATTTTGATAAAATTTGGAAAGTATTTGTTAAAAAAGTATTACAGACAAAAGATGGGAGGTTACCTCCACGAGAAGAAATGAGATTCTGGAAAGATTAGGTAAGGGATAATGGCGCCGGTGAAGGGGAGCACTGAGGTGGGGGAGGGTAGGGGAAGTAATATTCATGAAAAGAATCATAGTAAAGAATTTATGTTAACTTTTGATAGAAAAATTGTGATGTTTGTGGTAATTTTATGTGTTATACTAAATAAGTATTGATTGGAAATTATAATGTATTATTATAAAATTAATAAAACTATTTAAAAATTAAAAAAAGACTGCTTTCCTGGTGGCTGTTACTTCAGCACGTCGGGTTGGCGAAATTTGTGCCTTGAGATCCGATCCTCCATATACTGCTTTTCATAAGCACAAGGTGGTGTTTCGCCCCGACATCTCCTTCCTTCCGAAGGTGGTGTCGAGCTTCCATCTCAATCGATCCATCACTCTCCCTGCTTTGATGCAGGACCCGAAGGACGAATTCGAACGTATCCTCCATTTCATGGATGTCAGGAGGGCCCTTGCTTTCTACATTCTAAGAACTACTTCTATCAGAAAGTCACCTAGACTGTTCGTCTCATATGCTGACTCAAAACCCAGAGAGCCCATCTCTCCACAGCAGTTGTCGAAATGGGTGACATCGACCATTGCTCTCTGCTACGAACTGGCAAAGAAGCCACCACCGCCATGGATTCGAGGACACTCTACGAGGGCTATCTCCACTTCGACAGCATTCCTCTCTGGGGCCTCTAGAGGACATTTGCAGAGCTGCAACTTGGTCCTCACCTTTGACTTTTATTTCCCATTACAGACTTGACTCTCGTTCCAGGAACGAGGCTGCCTTTGGGAAAGCTGTATTGTTGTCTTCTATTCATTGAGTGTTCATGTTTGCCAAGTCAGTTGATGTTTTCACATAGGAATGTCTATGTGGTTTGATTAGTTTTCTTAGGAATGTGCTATTACTATTCCAATCTCAGGTTTGTCTGTGTAGCATGGTATTGGGTTCAGTTTGCATAGGACATACCCTCCTCCTTGAGTGAAGCTTGCCAGTCTACCCAGCTGTGTGATTCACAGAGACCACGAAGAAGATGGACAGGTTGCTTACCTGTAACCATAGATCTTCGAGTGGTCTTTTGTGAATTCACACAGACCTGCCCATCTTCCCCTCTATGTCTTACTACATCATATAAACATGCTTAATGTTTCTGATGCTGCAGACTGCGGCGTCATTCAAGGAACTGAGGGGGTTTAGGCGGGGATCCCTTATAAGGGACCGTTAGGATGGGCGGAGTTACCGCCAAAAATGTATCAAAGCACATTCTGCCTAACAATTCCAGAAGGTTCCGATGCTCTATGCAGGCGCAGGAGTAACCCAGCTGTGTGAATTCACAGAAGACCACTCGAAGATCTATGGTTACAGGTAAGCAACGTGTCCTTCTATATGGAGGTGAGATGCCTAGGTGACAAAAGAAATGCAGTCATAAAGATCAGCAGGTTCTGAATCTTGCCCCTTGTGTACACTAGAAATAAAATCAGACCCCTGCAAATCTAGCCCACAACATATAGCATTATCTCTGAATCTGGAGCAATAGTGCCACATGACTTATGGCCCAATCTGTACCAAACTCAGGATAAACCACCTAAACCCCGATTTTGGAAGACTCACAGTTTTCTCCAGAGTTTGTTGGAAACTCTGGAGAAAACTGTAGTGTGGACAAAGGATCTGCACTGGATTCGGGGGGTGGGGTGGGGAGGCAGGACAAGCGCTGCCTGATAGGCGCTGCTATTTTTCCCTCTCCATGCTGCTGCTGCTTCCTCTGCCTTCCCAGTGCACAGTCGCTTAATCGCTATGTGCCGGGAAGGCAGAGCCAGCAGCAGCAGTGCTGAGGAAGAGGGAAAATGGTGGTGCCTGTTGTCCTGTGCCAGGTGGAGTCACTCCCTCTGACCCTCAGAACAATTGGCCATACACTGGGGGGCTGCCTTCCCAGCATATGGCTGCTGATCATTTTGAGAGTCAGAGGGAGCAACTGCACCAGGCAGAGCAGCACTCTCTCTGGTGCAGAGAGAGTGATTCTCAATCTCAAAATGATTGACTGCACACTGGGGGTCTGCCTTCTTGATGTATGGCCGCTTGTTCTGAGGTCAGAGGGAATGACTGAGCCAGGTAAATTTGTTTGCTCTGACCCTCAGAAGGAGTGGCCACACGCTGGGGGTCTGCCTTGTTGAAGAGTATGCTTGAAGCTCTTTGGGAAAAGGAGTCTGGCTAGGCATCAACAGCAGACCTGCAGCAAGGGTTAAAATTCTGGTGGGGAAATTAAGATTTTTTGGCCAGGTAGGTGTGGCCCATGAATCCGGGCCACAGCCCTACACTGCTCCAGGCCAAAGGAGTCCAATTTTCAATCAGATTTTTACTCCCCGTGTAATCAAGCCCTTGATTATCAGACTAATGCCAAGCAAGAGGCATGGATTAGAAACTGAAAATATTAACAGCATGCCTTCTTTTTACCATAACCTTCTACAGATAAATATTGTGAAACACTTGATGCTTTATATTTATATACTGGTAAGATACACCTGAGTTTTACTAGAAGATATCTGCGGTGGAGATTTGTATCAGTTTTGCACTAGAAATGCTTGTGTAAATGTTAAAATGACTCAGGGGTGGGGAGATGACTTATTGTAGGGAAATACAGGCAAGATGCTAGCCAGATTAATTTTAGGAAATAGGGAAGCTTAAAGGTCAAAATGCACATGTTGTAAAAGAGGTGTGATCAAATCTTCCAGCTCTTTACTTAGAACCTGGCATGGGGGCTGTCTCAGTTCCATTTACTACAGTTAGTGACCAGCCTTCTTCTGAACTTCCAAGCTGCACAATTAGTTGGAGATCATCCTAGAAGTGCATAGCAATTCCGACCACCTTTTCAATTTTAAATCTGGGAACAAGGCTAGGGGTGGTTTGATAATCTTCTCCCCACTGGCTTTACTGTTTCAGATTAGTAGAGGGAAAAAGAAAGTTGGAGACTGCTGCTTGAAGCCCTTGAGGCACCTTCAGGCTGTGGTGCCAAACCAGTCACTCTTTCCATCAGTTGTTCTTTTGAGAAGGATGAGATGATGGTGCTTGGATATGGCTGATTAAAGGAGCCTCATGAAACAAACATTGTTTATTTATTTAAAAATGTATATCTTGCTCTCTGTTTAAAGATTTCAGAGTGGCACATAGTAAAACCAACCTGACTAATTTAAAACTGAGTAAACTATAAAAATCATCTTAAAATGCTAAAAATATATTAAACAATTTAACAATTGCTTAAAAGTCACATTAAAATTGATTAAAATAGTTTAAAACACTTAATGTGGGGGTTTGTGTAAAACTAATTAGGCCCCCAAAGCTTTAGAGAACAACCATGTTTTTACTTGGCAGCAAAATGACAGCTGTGTTGACAACTGGGCCTCCAAAAGGGAGAGTATTCCATAAGTGGCATGCCACAACACAGAAGGTCTTCTTGGGAAGATTTGTTCAGAGAGAGTTTGTCATTGCCTTCCTAAGGGACTGAGAGAAGGGGAAGTAAATGAACTTGCTCAAGCTGCAGTACATGTGAAAAGAACCTTGGGATTATTGCTGATCACAAACTGAGTATGAATCTGATGTCACTCCCCCGCTTTGGAGGCAGTTCTGCTAACTGTGGGTCCACCTCCCCAAACAGGCAGTTTTCAGGAAGGGGAGATGGTTGGTTAGCCAGTAGTTCACTCAGTACCTGGGGCCTGATCCTGCAGACACTGGAGGTCTGTCAGGTATACAGCAGTCTGCAGAAGAGAGAGGCAGCCACTGGTAGCAGCAAGTAGTCAGTTAATGGCAACAGCTAGCAGAAAAGCCTTTCTCTTGTCTGGGCAGTGACAGTGGTGATCTTCCTTTTCCTCTGGTGTGCCCAGGCCACCACCCCAGACAGGCAGCTCATGTTTCCTTCCAGCTAGAGGACAATCTGATTAGTTAGAAAATAAAAATTACTAATATATTAGTGCCCCTCAACCTGGGTCTGCTTTTTTTAAAGAACAACTGTCCACCCAATCTAATTTCTGGACGTAAGATGGAATCTTGTGAACTGTAAATTATTAAAATGGAAAATCCATAATTTATTATGCATTTTAACTATTTTGCATAATTGCTGTTTTATCAGTCATGGTGAAGGAGTGATTGTAGGACTTCATAGAGTCCCATTCCCAGCCAGAAGATACCATATCCCACTATTATACTTTTCCTAAATATTTGTATTGTAGGATTTGGAGATAACAGTTTGGAAGCACCCTAAGAGTAACCCATAACTACTTAACTTGCAGTAGATTAAAATGAGGGACTGTGTTACATTTTGAACCAGAATCAGGTTGTCTATGAATAATTTAGCAATGGTTTTTCACAAGCATGCACTACACTACTGTGATATCAAGGGTCACCTATCGCCGCCACCACCTATTGCCACCACCTACGACTCCTCAAACGCTTTCATCAGTGCTGTATACGCACAATCCTAAATATACACTGTACTGACTATGTGACAAATGTTGCTGTCCTTGAGCAAGCAGGGATCACCAGCATTGAGGCCATGATATTGAGAACACAGCTGCGCTGGGCAGGGCACATTTCTAGGATGGAGGACAATCGCCTCCGAAAAATACTACTCTACGGTGAACTCGCCACGGGACAGCGTAAGAGGGGCGCTCCAAAAAAGCGATACAAGGACTCCCTGAAACAACATCTCAAGCTCGGCCAAATTGATCACCAACAATGGTCCGCCCTGGCCTCACATCAGGAGGCATGGAGACGTACTATCCACAATGCTGCAGCCTTATTTGAGAACTCACGCAGAACAAATCTTGAAAAACGACAACTCAGAAAGAATCACAACCCGGAAACATCACCCAAGGAGACCTTCTGCTGTGCTTTCTGCAACCAGACTTGTTTATCTCGGATTGGCCTTTATAGTCATCAGCGCGCTTGCAGAAAGCACGGGATGAGTCCTTCCTGAATCTTCATTTGCAAAGAAAAGCCAGAGAGAGAGAATAGGTAAGCTCACAGGGCTCTTTGTAGGATTAGTGAGAGTATGAACTGATGAAAGTGTAATAGTAGCCTAGGCCCCCACAGACATTTAAGGGTGTTACAGATTAAAGGGATATTTACTCCTCATCCTTGAACCTTTATTCACAATTCATTCTAATGTGTACTACTATGGATAAGAACCTCCCCTCTCATTTTACAGTTCAGTAATACTCTTATTAGGATAAAGTCTGACAGTTATCAATAGGTAAGATAACAGAATTACCAATAGATAATATTTCTTACTTAGATTTTCCTTGTTTTTTTTCTGGGCTGTGAGGCCGTGTTCTGGAAAAGTTTCTTTCTGATGTTTCGCCTGCATCTGTGGCTGGCATCTTCAGAGAATGCAGGCGAAACGTCAGAAAGAAACTCTTCCAAAACACAGTCTCACAGCCTGGAAAAAACCCAAGGAAAATCTATGGATGCCAGCCATGAAAGCCTTCGACTTCACAATATTGCTTACTGATTATTGATTTTTTTCTGCAGAGATGCTGTCTTTTCTTGCTCTCTTGTTTTTATTTTCTTTGGAAAGAGCAGCCTTTACCGTTTGTCTTGTCTTGTCTGTTTTTAAAGAGATGATTCATTTCCTCTCACTACATCTTGTGTGATAATTGGGATAAAAACAACTTACACCATAGAGGTGCCTTTGAGAAAGAAAGTTGCTAAAATTCAGAGCAATAGGTAGCAGGGATAGAATTGGCCTTGAAATCACAGAAAGTATGCTGTGATGCTGACAGGATAATGGTGGATGTTAACATGTGGCAGAGGCAGAAGGATTTCAGCATCCAGCTTTCAGTTGGCAACTGTCAGGCGCCGAGGGTGCATTGCGGGATACATAGTCGTATGTATCCCTAAACATATTAGCGGCTTTTTTGAAGTTATTTGTTTACTAAAACTGTTCCCTGCAAATGACAGTGATCAAGCAGCCTGTTGTCTGAGCATCTGGAATAGCTCATCAAAAATGAGGAAACCTTTAGGAAGAACACAGAAGAGGGGGGGGGACACCAAAATAATCAAATATAAAGAGAAGAAAAAGGCAAGTCTTTGTTTACAAATGCTGTCTAGCACTTATTAGAATATCAAGTAAATGTTCCTGTGATAATATATATTGTTTCAATGGGAAGTGTCGCTTCCAATTCTGTGCAGAATTAACAGGCTTAAAATATGTGAGACCTGATTTATTGAAATGTGGCCTCTACAAGCCAAGAAATTTGTTGTGGGCATTATCTATCTCATAGAGTATGGGCACCCTCTTCTGGCAGAAACCAATACTGTTTATGAAACATGGGGGGAAATGTACTGAAAGTGCTTTCAAATCTATGTATGTAATGAAACTGTTCTGAGAATCTAGACTAAGATAATTTTTATATTTCTGTTTTGATTAATTGATATTTCTAACAGTATACACCATTTCACCATATTTAAACTTAAATATAACCGGGTGGTGTGAATCTACAAATGTGAGCAAGAAGCTTGAAAGGATCTGACATAAAGATGGGCCTCCACAATGTGCCACATATCCAGCATCCAGGTTCTAAAAGAGCATTCATGGGATCATTTTAACCAAAGTTAGCAGTAGTTCTGTGTAACACTGAACTTTGGGGAAGCGTGAGATCATTAAACGCCATTCTATATTATGTTCACACTGGGTTCTTATACTGAATCTAAGAAGCAGTGATACTGCTTATGGAGAGTGGAAACATTATCACTATATCACTTTTCTCTGTACCTTCCATAATTTGGGTCCAGAATTAGTCATTTATTCCATTTATTTCACTGAATCTATTTTAAGTACAACTAAGTATAGATCTGGTGAAATGTGTTGTTTCCTTTGTCCACAACCAAGAGATGACACATTTGAAAATAGTGTGGATTTCCTGGGGGAGTAGTGATAATTAAGATTATAAGAGTTACGTTGTGGAAGTGTGTTCCCATTAGAATATGCCTGCATGTTAAATTCTTAGTACTGTACTGTACTATACTTGGTTAGACGCAACTGAGAACAATGTTTGGTGTTTTCTAAGTATAAGAATTTGGTTATGTCTCTTGCATATTAATGTTTGTTTGCAATGAATGGATGAAAGATAACATAACCTACTGGAATGTCTGCTGAAAACTGACCTGACTCTTATTTACTAGTAATAGTAGTAATTACAAATGTAAGCCTTGCCTTGCTTGAACAAGGATTCCTGAGGAAGAGAATGTTTTCTGATTTTGTGATGGAATTCTTTTTTAAAAAAACAAGTTTTTTGGAGGAAGTGAGTGACTTTGATGGTTCTGTTTCTCCTTTGCCTTCATCATAGTAACCCTTTCTGTTTTGAAATGTGTGTTGGGTATGCAGTACAGGATATGAAGGGACTCCCAAGTTAATGTTTGCATTTCCTGGGTTTTTTGTCATTAAAACAAAATGAACAATGCTGTATTGAAACTATTCTGGCCTTAGTGAAATAATTGTGCTGAAGCAGTTTTTCCTATTTCAGTAGGAAACTATATTATATAAGTTTAGGTTCTCTAATAGAAAATTAGCAAAATCAAACACAAATGAAGCTCTTTGCCTTGTATGAGTATTTTAGCTCCCAGAACTGAACTGGATCATTAGCTCTGCAACCATGTTTAATACTTTTGGCTCCAAACTTGTAGACTTAAGGAAATATTCTGTTTTTGTATGAATAGGATGCTATTCACTACTATTCCTGTTGAATTAATTCAGGCAAAAGTTTCAGCTTCAAATGAGCATTTATGCTAAATCATTGGTCCTTATATAATTTGGCTGTAGACTTTAAAGTACTTTCATTTGCTGTATGTAATATAAATATAATGTTTTGTGCATTTGAAATGACTAAAGTGCTTTTTATGACTTACATTTAATTTCTTTTTAAAAGAATCTCTTTGGAAAGTAGAACCGAATATAGCAAAATAAATAGCGAATGACCTGTCTAGAAATTTATAGGGGAAAATAGTTCTCCTGAACCAGGTTTGCAGACGCTGTCGCAGTACGTCATTACAGTGAATTGTAAAATACAGATTAAGCCAAGCTGTCACTGCTTGAAACATACTAGCATTATGAGTTCTGGTGAAATAGATTTGGTCGTGGAAGAAACATGTGGGGACATAAGTTTAAAATTTGTTTCAGCTTTCAACAGTTCTCAACTGTTAAATCATGACAGTTTAAGCAGATGCTCATTTTAGGCTTTTTTTTTTTTAGTTTACATTTTAAATTAACTAAAATAGAAGGGAAAGATCATTAGGCTTTGTTGCAAAAGTGTTATTAAGCTGAATGCATTGTTGTTTCCAGAGAAACATCCAAGTACTTGGAATTTGCATCCACAAGGGAATTTTTGTGTGTGTAAGGATATTGCTCATCAGTTTCTTCTGATATGGAAACTGCTTATCTCCTTGTGATTATGTAAATTCCATTCAAAGAAATGTCTTCCAGTCCTTGTTTTGCACAAGCAATTTCAGTGTAGGTTCACATACCATAGAAATGGGGGAAAGTGTGAGTGAGACATGCAACTTGTGGATATTTCCTGAACTGAAATCTTAGACCTCTAAATGATACGAAAAGCTTTGTGCTGTATCTGAGTGTAGCATTTCCCACATTACTCTTTATTATTCATTCTTAACCTTTGTTGTAGCATGGAAGGATTGATGATGTTGCAATAGGCCTCCCTTTCTGCTTGGATGTAACATAAATCAGCACTTTGTACATTCAAATACAAGTACAGTATTTATATTTGTGAGAGTAGATTTTATACATAATACCAGTTTAGAACTGGTGTGGGGAAAAGGCAAAGTGTTAATGTTTACTAGTGGTTTGTAAACTAGTGAGCTATGCTGTATTTTTAGGAAGTTAATTCTAGAACATAGCCTAACAGAGTTACAAAATAAATTGGAATATCATATTATGAAGGTTCACAATTAATCTGGTTAGCTTGTGAGCTGCTTTGAATCCCAATTTTGGAGGGGGTCAAAGTGAGATATAAATAGGTATTACAGTATGAATATATGACAGGAAGCGTAAACCCATTATTTTATAAGTTATCTATAGATGAGATATTACATGCAGTACTTTTAATACATAAGAAAGGCAGTGGTTAGCAGCTAGATGTAAAGTTGATACTACATGAGTTCTGTGAGGCATGAGATAAAAAAAACATTAAAATTGCCCAAGAGTACTCACCATTAGCACTAACAAATGTATGACGTAATATTTGAGGAGAGACTCTTGCTTTTCAAGCCTGGGAAAGAAAGAAATTCAGATAAATTTTAAAATTTTGATGAAGTTGAAATATTGTCCATATAGTAGATAGAACTTGTAGAAGGGGATTTCTTCCATCCTCTCCGCCCACAATACAGTTTCATTATTTACAAATATGGAGTTTCATACTTAAAATATTAGGAACTACATTGAACACTTGGAAAATTGGCTACAGAAAATCAGTTGTGTATTGAATCCAAAGGACTATTTGCAACATTTTCAAACAGTCATTTTAAAAACCCACCGTGTGTGCGTGTGTATTGTGGGAAAAAGGTTAAGATAAGACTGTAAGAGACATGAGTAAATATACTTCACTGTATAAAGCTGGATTCCTTAAGCCTTAATGTTGGGGCACTATGTATAAGCTGCTTTTCCACTGGTATGTAACATCAGCACAATTGAAATGGATTTATTCAGTTAATGAGTTTTAATTGCTGGAAATATGATGCACCATCTATAATATGTTGAGGAATAGTCACAGCAGTTCACCCATAATTACTGACAACAAATTCTGGATTTATAGGGTTTTGTACATTTTAATGTCACTAAAGTGGTAATTTCTTATATTAAAAAAGTTGTAAACCTGCTAATTAGAAATTAGTCTGAGATAGAAATTAGTTAACCTGTTAATGATTGCGTAAATATTTGGATTTGGTAGAAATTAATAAATTGACAAAGTTAAAATCAGAGATTTGGAAACGTACATATCGTTGATACTGTTGACAAACTGAAGAGTTTTTTATTTACTTATTTTGGAAAAATAGTTCCAATCATGGACTTTCTTTTGCTATACTGTACTCATATAGCAGTACTTTGCTATACTATGTGCTTGCTATGCAGATAACAAGGAAATAGTATCTCTTTGATTTCATTTTTATACTTTATAGTTTATTTTGTATTATTGGTGGGGAAATAATAATTGTGGGGAAAACCAAAAATTGCAGGTTTGTTTGTAAAAGACCTTTTTCAGTTCAACAGAAAAACTTGCTAAAGTGACTATCAAAGCAGTTGCATTTCCCCAAGGATATGCAGTTTTTGCTTTGACATTCATTTAAAATGTATGTTTTGAACACGTCTTCCAGTAGCTGAATTTTGTTTTTTCGTGCGTATGTGTACATAGTCTTTCAGGTAGAAAGCAAAATATAAATGAATCTGAATCTTTCCTTTTCCATACATCAGTCATAATGCTTCCTTGCGTTGTACTTCGATGTCTTCATCAGCAAAGTAATTGTAAGATATAATATAGCTTTCTGAAAATAAACAGCCAGAGATTTAATTTTGTGGCACTGTGAAAGTCCTGTTTAACGTTGCTACAATCTTTGTTGGTTTTGACATGTACTTTAGTGGTTTGAAGACTGTGGTAGTTTATATATACTGCTGTTTTCTTTTTTTAAAATGGTATAGTTGAGGGTTCTTCTAATACATACATTTTATGAAATTCCAAGAATTGTTATTGCATAGGAGTTAAGGGCATGAACTTTGGAATACAAAATCTTTTAATTCTACCTGATTGGTATCCTGGTATTAATGTGGAGATAATGTCATCCTATTGCAAGTGTAATGGTTTCTATTCTCTCATGTGAAGTATTTTGAGAATTTGGCATTTATATAACTTTCTTCCTAAATGTTAGTATTTTAGCAAGAGCAGCTCATACATACTTTTGGAATGTGACATATTGTTTCCTTAAAGTGCTTTGTATTTCAGATATTGCCATGTCATTCTAAGCATCCATAATATATGCATTTTTCAACATGAGAATGAAAGCTACTCAACATTGTATTAATCATTATTGTGAACTAGTGTGGTACAGCAGTGAGTACTGGATCAGAACTTTAGAGATTTGGGTTCAAATCTCTACTCAGTGACAAACTCACTGGGTGACCTTGGACCATTCTTCTGCATGCCCTACTTAAAGAAAAAATGATGTATAAATGTAATAACTAAATAAAAATGAAATATCCTAAAGAAAATGAATTGTGGTCTTCCACAAAACCACTAGATGTCGCAAGTATTACAGGAGCCTGAGAGGTTACTAAGGGCCTGTTGGAAATTCAGCATATCACTGAACTTCACATATTTCACTGTTTCCACATGGTAAATGCCAGAAGAATCTGATACAGTGTGATATAGAAGCAAGGTACAACTGGAATAATGAAATTTCAAAAAATAAGCCTTTTTAAAGGGCTGTTCTAACAGTTCTATTGGGCATTGTAAATGCCTCAGGTGCACTTGATACTCCTTTTACGTTCCTGGCTTTTGGTTGTGTTTTTATGGAAAGATGGATTGAACTTCAATTTAAGAATATTCGGTAATCCCTCTCAGGACATACTATAACAGCTGGTATTTCTGTGTTGCAGCAAATCGATTCCATGCAACAGTCACCAGTGCTTATAGCTGGATTCTGATACAAAATTACAAAGCATTTTAAAACAAATTTAGCCAAAGCAAACATCACTGAAAAAATGTAACTTAATTTACAAGTTTGTGGGAGAAGACTCATTTCATTCCAAAAAATATTACGCTTTTACTGGGAAGGATTTCACCAGGTCATTTATTTTCACTAATATATACATAGGGATTCTGAAGGGAATAACTTCATACCACACAACTCTTTAAAATAAAGGGTTTGGAAAGTTAATATTGAAGAATTTAACCACAATAAAGAAAATGAGGAATGGCATCCACAGTTGTTAATACTGAGTATTTTCTAGATGAACAAGTCTTTACTCTTTAAACTTAAGAATCTGCAATCTTAATTAGTAACATTGGAATCCATATGTCCATTATGGATAATATGCTTTCACTGTGATATTAGAGTTCTATGATTCACAACTAAAAAATATGACAATAACATGAGGGGGGAAAAGGATTGGCTGCAATGACTAGTTTGATTCTGCAACAACGGTGTAACTATGTGTCCAAGTTCTAAAATTTATTTCCTGGCCTTGACATGTAGATGTTACATTTGTATAAGGACAAACAGAACTGATGTTTTGTGAAACTTGTACAGTGTGTCCTTGGCTTTATTTCAAGTTCCTTTTTCAAAAAAATCTGCTAACTTGTATATAGATATTGCCTTTCTCTACTTCAAGGGGTTATGTATAACAGCCACATAATTGTGCCACAATCCATTGTAGTTAAATGCATATAGGCCCATTCACAAACTCAGACTGAGCTCTGTCTGTTGACTATTCAATAGTCAAATCCTTAAACCTTTAAAAAGCCCTCTCTTTTAAATAAGATATTGATCAGTCAAATAGACAGTCTCTTTTCACAGACTGTTTCATGGTATGCAATACCTGGTAATGGGCCTTGTCTTTTCCACTTCAATTCAGATTCACCCAAATCTCTCAGAAGATGTTAAATCAGTCCAGAACAGAACTTGGAGATACAGCCCATCTCAAAGGTACAATCTAGAGATGACAAAGAAAATACATAATATTGTACTGTACTGACAATATTAATATGTTTATAGGAGATAAAGGGAAACTCCACAATAAATTGATTTCAGTAGTAATCTCTATAGCTAGAATGGAAGTAACATCAAAAAGGAACTCTTGAGGGATTAAGTTTCAACAGCTGATTTTTAACAGTTTGGCATTCAGCTTTTATTGAGAAACTAATATATAGGTTTAGAGCAATCAAAAAACAAACAAACCAGAAGATGGTTTCCTTTTATTTTCTTTGTGAATATAGAAACATCAGTATCCCACTCGGTCTGCCCCTAGTGGACAAGGTACGTCTCTGGAAAGATGTATTCTAGACAGGATCTTGGTAGAATTTTCTGGCTCTCAAACTTGTGAAGTTGTTCAGATGGACTGAAACACACCTGAAATTTGCAGTGAATTTTTCCTGCTAAAAGGAAAAAAATGCAATAATCAGTAGGATGTGTGTATAATTGTAAGTATTTTTTATTTTGTTGTGGTAGTAGTAGTAGTAGTAGTACTGTCATCATCATCATCATCATCATCCTTAAAAGTTACAAAAGTCTCCAGTGAAATATGTTCTAACATATGACATATAATCCAGTCTTTATATGTTTTAGGGTCATTAGCAAAAAGTCTGTTCAGGTGCTGAAGCTAATTATTTTGGAAAGGCTCAGACTATGCATTGGGAGGTATTTGAAAATAAGCTGCAGAACATAATTCGTGTGGCTTAGAATTGTTTTTATTCTTTCCCATGGATATGGGAACAGGATGAAAGTATGTCAGGGCTCTTAGGCCATTGTTAGGAGTGACATAATACAAAAGGTGCTAGACATATTCTATAAAGTATGGGCCTTTGTGTGTGTTCTTGAGTTTTGATACTATCTTATGTAAGCAAGCATAGTCCTGGTTTGAACTTTCATATTATAACATTTCTGCTTAAAAGCAGCCAATAAGTATGTTATTTTT
This sequence comes from Gambelia wislizenii, assembly GCA_030847615.1. Taxonomy (NCBI): domain Eukaryota; kingdom Metazoa; phylum Chordata; class Lepidosauria; order Squamata; family Crotaphytidae; genus Gambelia; species Gambelia wislizenii. The sequence continues at coordinate 134,701,463 of JAUMIR010000006.1, read as the reverse complement.
AAAAAGTAGTTTTAATAACTTAAAATTTCAATTTAACAACTGCACATTTGCATCTTCAAGTTTCTATCTATGATTGGTGACTATAATACAGTACAATGCTAGAAGTATCATAGGGCAGGGATGAAAAACATTATAATTGTCATAATAGAAAAATTCATTGGTGGGAGAGTGCTCAGGGTGTAGAACAACCCCTGTCCCTCACGTAGGCCTTCCCAGCTGAGAACTTTTTGATCTTAGGTGGTTCCAGAGAGACATCTGCTAGCCTTACCAATCAAAGACATTGCACAGCCATTCCATCTTTGCCATCCTAATGAATTTTCTTTGGTATGATGATGAAGTGGAGAACACAGGGAGGTTTACAAATGAAAGGCAGTGTCATGTGGATCCTGATCGAATTCTGTGAATGGGGCATGGTAACTATGGAATAAAACTTTATCTGGAAGCACTCTTAGAAATGTAGGAGCCAGAATACAAAGAACTGTGAAATGTTTTGGGTCTAAGGGACTTCCAGACTTGTTTTTCTTGAATAGCAATTTCTTATCCCATATGGTAATCTTCTTTCAAAACAGCATAGAGCTTGGAAAGAATTTGTTAATACTTGGGTTCAGGACGTTGGCGGTTCAGTCAAAATATTAGCTGGTTAGTACAAGTCCTTTCCATGCACACAAGACTCTTGTATTAGTCAGCTGTTCACTGTATTTTGCATAGAACTTTTGTAAATACAAATGTTTTCTTCAATATAAATGAGATTAAAAGAAGCAACATATAAATAAGGCACAATGGTGTGTTTTTTGAGATCCTAAAATAACATCTCCTGTTAATAAAGTATTAAGTAATAGATTTCAAGTTGCTACACTAGGTTTTAATGACAAATTACAGTAATGCAAAATGTTAATAACTTTCTTTATTTGTGTATATTTCTATTCTTTCCAGGACAGCTTCGAAATTGCCTAAATCTTTCTAGAAAAAGTGGCTGCAAGTAGTTGAACTGAAACTCACTACCAACTTCTGAGCGAAGTGCTGTTCTAGTGTGTATCCTTGTTGTAGTCAGCATGCCAGCTTTATCATCTGGATCTGGAGGTGACACAGGTAGATGAACCTGGTGTTGCTAATTTTCTCAATGCTAGCTTGTTTTGACTGTGAATAGCTGTATGCATATTGTCCCAAGACATCTCTAGCTGCACAGGAAAAAAAAGTATATGAGACTCACTATTGAGATGTAGATTGGGAATGCAGAATGTGGATGTGGGTTGCATATTGAAATGCATCACATTGGGGGAAAATAGTACAGGAAGGTGGCATCTGTACTTTGACATGAATGTGGTGCAATGGTTAAATGCCAGGACTGCAAGTCACCACATTGCAAGTTCGATTCCAGAGGGCTCCAAGGTTCACTCAGCCTTCCATCCTTTCTTAGGTCGGTAAAATGAGTACCCGGCTTGTGGGGGCAATTAGCTAACACACATTGGAAACTCCTTAATGCGGTGTAGATGTATAAATTGCTATTGCTTAAAACAGGTTGTAAGCCACTCTGATAGCCTTGTGGCTGAAGAGCGGGGTATAAATAAATACATACATAAATAATTGCATAACCAAATTATGTGTACAGTTCCTAATTCAGTAAATGATACGTAGGAGCAGATTGTCACATGAGGATCTCTTTTGTACTTCTGAGTCCATATGTTTTATGAAAACAATTAAAAAGAGAGCACTAAATATTATTGGTATAATGTAAAATAAGAATCTGTACTTGTTTAGTTTAAATTTAAAAACAATTTATATGTACTAGTGCTGGATGCCATAATGTGCATTACCTCATACAGACAATATTTTATGTTAAATACAACAGTACATTTGGTGGGTGGGGACGTAAATTGTTTACATCCAAGGAGTTCCCCTTTACATGTTTTACAAGGGTGTTGTGAAAAATGTGATTCAGTAATAATGTGTGTTGAAAATTAATATAAGATAGTAGATGTATGTACCTGCCCTTATTTTTATACCTGCTGGTAAACAATTTAACATACTTAAGCATTTTTGTACATTTTAAAAAAACAGGTTTTATTTAGACCTAGGAATGAACAACGTATGGCCCTCCAGATTGTTATTGGGCTGCAACTCCCATCAACCTACTTTTGCATATCTAATAGTAGGGGATGCTGGGACCAAGTCCAACACCACCTGGAAGGTCACATGTTGCCCATCCTTGTCACTGACTGAAGCTGAAGAATTGTGGCTATTGAAATGGGAATTTTTGCAGTTTTCTTATTTATAATGTATAGATTTCTGAAAGGATACAGGTCTTCTTGGATATTATGAAATGAATTTTTGAAATTGTGTTTGCACTTGATCTTATAGACTTACTTCTTGAGAGCAACCCACATTTTCTCAGCACATGACAAAAAGAAATATCTTTCTGGTGCAGCCAATTAAGAATAGAAAATTCACTAATACTATTGTACAGTAGTTTTTTTTCTATTTAATTTGAGCTTAGGCTAGAAGAGCTTGAAGGCAGGTTGATGAATTTGAATGAAGAGAGTTTGTCTCTTCTCAGTCTATTTTTTCACTGCTTAGTTTATTATTCCAAAGCTGTTGCTGGCTTATGAATCTTGACCAGATATGAACATGATATAAAAAGCTATAGGCAGTAACATACACACCTATGGAATGTTATGCTTGCTCATGTCTAAAGCAATAGACAGTTTTTAGGACTGTGCACTGTCTGTCCTGGATATTACTGTTAAAGATTCTTTATAGTGCTTTACCATTACATTTAATGTCTATTCACCTTTATTTTTTAGGGTGTTTTATAGTGTTAATGAATTCCTATTATGTATACAAATGTCTGTGTAGAAAATGTCCTATGTAACAACCAAAATGCCAGTGGGAGTGGTCATTCCTTGGATCAATTAGTACTAATATATATTGAACTGTAGAGTAGTAAATATCAGAATATCAGTTACTAGATATTTGATTTTGTATAATAAGTATTATCTGACCCTTTTATAGAACTATTAAATATACTGATTTTATGTGATTTTGTAGTTGTGAAAAATGTAAGCCTGTTAGAAATAGTAATGAACGGTACTGGTTATTTGACTATTGTCAAAGTAAGAAACTTAAAAGGTTGGTGTGTTCTGTTTTATTATTACAGTAAAGTTTTACAGTGTTGTTCTGGGCTTAGGTATATGTTCTTTAGTGTTTATTACCCCTTAGTTGCAGTAAAAATTTGAAGTCTTAGCTTGGCATCGTGATTCAAAATTTTGAGGTAATAAATTGTTTAACAAATGAAAAGTAAATGAACGTCCATTTGTTAAAATATTGATTAAAAATCTCTCTGACATGATTAGAACTTTCTTGTAATATGTAAGAGTGATGGAACGTAGTGACCATATTTTTTTATCATTTAGCCTTCTTTTATAGCTTCCACAGACTTGTTCTAATAATGAAGCTATGAGGGATATGACAAGAATGGTGATATTAAATTTCTCTAGACTAACAGTAAATTTTTCCACTCTGATGTCAAGAATGTTGAGCATCTGGACTCTGAGTGGTTTACCACGTGAGCACTTTCCCCAATTTCTTAGCCATTTATTCTTCTCTTAGGAACTAGCTGTCTTGTGTAGAAAATAATAGTAACAGAAACTGTTCTCTAGAACTGGAAAAAGTTGTGTGCTTTTCATTTTCCATTATTTGTAAGAATTATTTTATTACCTTTTTGCAAGTCTTTTAAAAATAAAATTACTGTTATGACAATGTGTCCATTTATTCAATAAGATTAATAAAGTTCAGGAAAACAGTATCACGGATGTACTGTAGACAGTGTTTACAAGTCCACGCTCCAGTAATTGGTACCAGTTTTTTTTAATTCTCTGGGGCCTCCTTTAAGGCAGTTTACCTTGTGAAACTACTTCCATGAACAATCTACAATTCTGTCATCTTGCAGCCATTCATTCCATCTCCTCTTCAGAAGTTTTGTGACCACAGTTAGATCAGGCATTGTTAGGAATGCTGGAATAATCTAAGTTCCAGTTCCAAATCAGTCAGATTTTCAGTAACACAAAAAATTATGTAATCTGTTTAAAATGATTATAGCTCTGTTCTGTTACTGAGTTGAACTTCATGACTAAAGTGCTAAATAAATCAAAATATTGATTAAAAGATTAGACAAATTGTTTGTCTTAGGACACTGATCTTTGAGGGATGATGTCTCAGTGTATATATATACCTGCATGTTCATTATATACCTGCATGTTCACTGACTAAATACCCTAAAGGCACCAGATCCCATCTGATCTTAGAAGTTAAGCAAGGTCAACCCTGGTTAGTACTTAGATGGTAGACCACTAATGAATACCAGGTGCTGTAGGCTATATTTCAAAGGAAGAAACGGGCAAAACCACCTCTGAGTATTCCTTGTCTAAGAAAATCCTATGAAATTCACGCAGTCACAGGTGACTTGAAGGCACATACACATGTACACACATTCATTAACAACTGCTGGGAAGGCTTTCCTCTGTGTTCCACCATTGGGAGTGGTATACCAGGTGGAGACATAATAATGGAATTTCTTGGCAATGCTGTCCTCTTGGAATTTATTTATTTATTGCATTTATACCCCACCTTTCTCCTAAAATGGGACTCAAGGCAGCTTACAATAATTAAAAAAAATAGCTAAAATATCAGAATTTACAAAAATTAAAAAAACATTAAATTAATTACCACATAATTAAAAACACAGCATGAATTTAAAACATAAAATCAAAAAATACAATATTAAGACATTAAAAGCAGCACACTGATTAAAATTCACTTCTTAAAGAACTGCCTAAATAAAAACGTCTTCAACTGCTGACGAAAAGAAAGCACGGAGTGGGCCATCCAGACCTCCTGTGGAAGGGAGCTCCACACTCTGAGAAAAGCCACAGAGAAGGCTTTCTCCCGAGTCCTCACCAGCTGTACCTGTGAAGGTGGTGGGACTGAGAGAAAGCCCTCCCCTGCTGATATTAACACCTGTGCTGGCTTGTATAGGGAGATACGGTCTGTCAGATAGTCTGGACCTAAGCTGTTTAGGGCTTTAAAGGTCAAAACCAGCACATTGAATTCTGCCCAGAAATGGACTGGTAGCCAATGCAGCTGTTTCAAGGGGGGGTGTCACATGGTCCCTGTATCTAGCCCCAGTCAACAGCCTGGCCACAGCATTTTGGACCCGCTGAAGTTTCTGAACAGTTTCCAAAGGCAGCCTCAATTAGAGTGTGTTACAGTAGTCCAAACAGATGTAATCAAGGCATGTGTCACCATAGCCATATCCAACTTGCCAAGGAACAGTGGTAGCTGGCGCACAAGTTTTAACTGTGCAAATGCACTCCTGGCCACAACTGAAACCTGAGCATCCAAGCTCAGATTTGAGTCCAGGAGCACACCCAAGATGCGAACCTGAGATTTCAGGGGGAGTGTGACCCCGTCCAGCGCAGGCTGAATCCCTATTCCCTGATCTGACTTTCTACTGACCCAGAGCACCTCTGACTTGTCTGGATTAAGTTTCAATTGGAAGTCCTGATAGTATCAACATGGGCCTTATTTCGGTCCCAAATTAAAACCTGACTGTTCACTTAAGGATTTTGGGCTTAGTGAAATCATGGCTCAGTTTGCAGTCCATTGGATTGCAGGTTTTATGTGATGGCTTATTTGGACTTTCAGTGGCAGAATTACTACAGACTGTTTTGGTGAAATTGGACTTGAAATCAGTTTTAATTTGCATCTAATGAGGTAGACCCAGTCTGTGCAAACTTATGATACAAACATCTTTCCCTCAGTCTCAGAGGTGTGCAAGATCCCTTTGCATACTGAGAAAGACTAACATGACTATGTCTTTGAATTCTTTTAAGTTTTTTCAGATTGTTCTAACACTATTCCATACGTTACACCCTGCCCTGAGATCTTCTGATATAAAGCTTGAAATACTTTAATAAATCTATAAACATTTACTAGGTTACCTATGTGTTGGTGCAAAGATCTTTGATGTAAAGCACCCAGTTTTCCCAAAGGTATAGAAACTGGAAGCCCTGCCTGCAGTCAAAGTTGAATGTTAGAATCACAGATACTTTCCTTCCATCTTTGGCTCTAAAGTAGCCTAATGTTGGTCAGTGTTGTAAAATATTGAGGAATTTTTGTGGATAAAGCTTTGCTGTTTTTACCAGACTTTCTTTTTTAATGAAAGAAGTTGAAACACCATTGTATTTGAAAAATTCCATCAATGAAAAAAATGTTTAATATTTTTTAAAAAAATATGTTAGATGTATATGGCTCACATGGATTTTCAGTGTATTGTCTGATTCCAGAAACACAGATGGGAAGGCAGATTGAAGGTGGTGTGTGTGTGTGTGTGTGAGAGAGAGAGAGAGAGAGAGAAATCAACATTTAATGATTGTGTCAACTTGTAGTTTGATGTGTATGTACATGTGTTGTATGCTGTCTAACTCATGCTCTGGGTGGGAAAGTATCTATATTACAACTACAGGATTAACTGTGTTGTGCAAAATTTCAAAATAGGAAATACTATTGCCGAATAGTAAAGTTAATTATAAGTTACAGCCAAGTGAGCTTTCATTACCTAGTTTGGAGATTAACTTGGGAAAATAAACAATCAAGACTAGGTTTAATTTTAGATATCTGTTTTCAGATGCCAAAATCTTGTCCCAAAAATTCATTCTACATTTTTAGTTTCTATTTAATTTAATATTTTCAGAAGGAAGACATTCCAGAAAATTGTTTCAATTTTTGAGCACTACTGCATCCAGTAAGTGGAGTGGAGAAGCTTTGAAAAAACTAAGAACCCTACATAAAAGCTACTGCCTGCCTCATAAGGAATGTTCTGCCTGCTTGTGTTGATATGAAGTCTGAATTCTGGAAAAGTCTAACTGCACTTAAACATCTGAAATGTCCTTTCCAGCTATGGGTACCTATATAATTGAACCTGGTCTTTAAACTAGATTTTTAATTTCTTTTTATTTTTTTTTGGTCATTAGACTGACATGAATATACATAATCCTTTTTGGTTTGGGACACAGAGGGAGAAGAAGAGCAGATGGGCTGGTCAGAGCCCCTCCATCCAAATTACAGCCGCCACTGCTCTGGCTGCTAAGGAGGAAGAGGAGCAGCCAAAAACACAGTAGTTTTGCTTGGATTTAGCTCCTGCTGAACAACATTTCCCCTCTCCTTCCTCTTATATTTATATTTAGATTGTAAGCCTGAGGGCAGGGCAGGGATTGTTGAATTAACTGTTTGTAAATCACTCTGTGAAAAGAGCCTGGTGTAGTGGTTTGAACATTGGACTATAACTCTGGAGACCAGAGTTCAAATCCCCACTCAGCCACAGAAACCCACTGGGCAACCTTAGGCAAGTCATACTCTCTCAGCCTCAGAGGCAGGCAAAGGCAAACACCCTCTGAACAAATCCTGCCAAGAAACCCCCTTGATAGGATTGTCTTAGGGGCACCATAAGTTGGAAACGACCTGAAGGCACGCAACAACAACAAAACCATTCTGGGAACCTTTTGGCTAAAGTGAGCTCTATAAATGCTTCAGATAAATTAATAATATTGTTTCCTGCTGGGGGAAAAATCTCATGGGTAACAGTTTGCTTTTAACCAGCCATAAAGAGAATACTCTTCAAATGCTTAGAGATGAATGTTTAAAACTTAGTAACCATTATTTGCTTCTTGCTTTAAACATGGTTGACTTCTGTGAGTTTAGAAGTAGGTAAAGTATTTGTTACTCACTGTGTAAGCTCATTCTTTGAAGGTGCAAAAGGTAGTACACACATTGTGGGTTAATGTTTGTCATGCCAGACGAGAGCCATGCATCATATCTTTCAGAACTTTATTGGAGGCTCCATTTCCCCTTCTTTCAGTTTTTCACTAGCTTGGCCTTTGCCAGATTTAGTGTCAGACGTTGGGTGGGTCGGGGGAATTCACCCCACTAAGAATAGTGGCTACACTAAATTTGCTGATGTTATTTGTATACACATATGCAGCCATTTGATGGGATGAGGGCAGATTACTCCTATGCATCTTAAAGAAAGAGCTTTCACTATGAGTAATCAATGCTTCATTCTTTGGCAGGTGTAGAGGAGCAGTCCACACACTGTAGATTATGCTTATGCCCAATTGCCTTATGAGTGGCAGTGTCTGTATTCACTTCATACTACTTTTTGAAGCACCCTCTTTCCAAAGCCTTCCCCAGCAGGTTATGTTTATCTATTTTGTAAAGCCTAATGCCAGTGTTTGGTGTGGTCCATGCTGCAGCCTTACAGATTTTGAGTAGTGATGGCTTTGTTGCAAATGTCTTATTTGTAAACATTTGTCTCATTGGATGTGCCAACACATTTTTGGTCTAGCTTTCTTTGCCAAATTGTAGCAGTATAGAATATGTGCTTTAATATAGCAAGGCAAAGTAATCTTAGATACTCTCATTGAAATATATTCTATGAAACAAAGATGCTGCTTTTCTTAAGCCTCTTATATACTTAATATATATATATATTTAAGCACAGTGTCACCTCTTCTCAGGTAGGTGAGATGGGTTTTGACAGAATGAAAGAAGTGGTATATTCCCAACTAAGATGAAAACCCGAGACTTCTGTATGTTTGGCAAGAAAGTAGATTGCAACCAAAGGGTTACTTGTGCCTTGCTGAAATTATACAATTGTCAGACAGTGCTGACTTTTTAGAAACTCTTCTTGCTGATGTTATAGATATCAGGAATGTAACTTTTAAAGACTATCCATGTAGAGATGTTTATTTCAGTGGTTCAGAAGGCAAATTTGTGAATACATTGAAAGCCAGTTTCAAACCCGGAAACTTGTGGATTCACAGCAGGTGTTTCAAGAAGTGCTTTACACGTGGATGCAAAAAAAGTGATGTCCCTGATGCTTTAAGCACTGGAGACAGAGCTGCCTCTTGCCTACAAAGAGTTTTTGCCAGCTAGCAGAAAAGACAGCAGGTGTCCTACACTTCCAGGTTGGACTGGTTTCTTTTAGCATAATTTAGAGGGAGCCTTTCATGATTTTTTTTTAAAATATGTTAACGGTCCTTTTTGTGTGTGAAATCAGCAGTGTTGATACCAATTTACAAGTTTAAAAATAGCAGATCAAAGATTATAATCATTTAGAGAATGACCCCCATATCCACAAGGGAGACGTTCTTGGACTTACCACAGAAACATGAAACCATGGATAATAGTGAACCCTCTTGAAATTAATGACTTCTGGCCCAAGCATACCACAGAATTGTACTGGAGGACCCAGAGATTCCTAGAGAGACCACCTCTCTAGGCATATTTAAGGTCCTCCCGCAAAACTGTGGTCAACTTCCTGTGGAAGCATACCATAGAATCGCACTGGAGGACATAGAAAATCCCTAGAGAGAATCTTTTTTTGGATGCAGGTAAGTGAAACTGGGGGTACTAGTCTTGTGGATACAGGGTTGTACTGTATTCTTATAAATGTCAAGGCCTTCTAATACTGCTCTAGGACAAGCTTTGCATTTATTTCAAGGCTGGTTTAAAAAAATGTAATTTTTAATCTTTTTTGACTGGCTAAGCAAAGAAGGCACTAATTGCTGACAAAGATAGGTGAGTAGTAGCCTAATCTGATAAGCCCAAAATAATTGTTGGATAAAACATACTATCATTTAGATACTTCTGACCAGAGATCTTCAAACTTAAGCATGCAAAATAGGTGAGCAAGATATACCAGCTTATCTTACCTGAAATGTTTAGCATCCTCAAAGTTTGGAGGGCTTTTTAAAAATTTCTATTTTAGGCAAATTATATAACATTGTTAGTATTATTAGGAAAGAATGCCACTGAAGGTATGTCCAGTCCATACAGTAAACTTAAATTACTTGAATAAGTATTCTTTCTCCTTGGGGGCTCCTCTATAATTGTAGATTGGTTAGTGAAGCCAGGGATTTGTAACCTTATCAAACTAGAATTCCAAGGCTAAAACTATAAGGCAAACATAAATTCACATAGTACATCAGTGACTTTCAAACTGTTGTAGGAAATCACTAATTCCATCTTAACCATAAGTAATGACAGACAAACTTCCCTGAGTATCTTAAGCATGTTCAGCCGTAGGAGTGGATTCTCCATCCTTGTGGCACACCTCTGTCTATCCTGTTTGAATACACTGTGTACCCTAGAACTTTCCCCTGTGTTTCTATTCAGAGTGGTTCTGGAGGAGAAGTCAGTTCCTGCATGCAGAAAATAGTTTAAACACCATTGGTCAGTAGATGCTAAGCTATTTCAATCTGCTTCTGAGAGAAGACTGTGTGCACAAAGCTCTGAAAACATGGCTCTGTCCTGTCTCCATAAAGCTGGTCAAGGTTAGGTTTTAGCAAAATGAGTGCTAAGAACATCTCTTTCTGGCTTCACTGTTCTGTGGAGATTCACACTATAGATGCCCAATTAGTGGTGATTTTAGAAGTACAAGGTTTTAAAATGTTCCATCCCCGTTTTAAACAGTATAGTTTCTCTTTTTTATATATAGAGGAAAAATGTGCAGTTAATGCACAAAGAGTTGAGTGAAGTTTTTAATTTTATATTTACATCTTATTTGTAAAATGGAATCGAAGAAGAGATCTTGGATGTTCTCTTGGTTGGTGCCCTTTAAAATATAATTTCCAGTATTTGCTTTTGTTGAAAATTTGCAGCTTTATAAAGAAAGTGGAAAAAAGAAAAAGAAACTGTCCACATGGTATAACTGTGGCTTCATCTAGTGTTGCTGATAAATGCTCAAACAGCAGTCCTACACAATGCGATATATACAATCGTATACAGTTGGCCCTCTGTATCCACGGATTTTTTATCCATGCAGTCCACCATCCATGGCTTGAAAATACCCCCCTCCCAAATAAATTCCAAGATGCAAACCATGATTTTGACATTTTATATAAGAGACACTATTTTACTATGCCACTGTATATAATGGGATTTGCGCATCCACAGATTTTGGTATCCACAGGGGGTCCTGGAACCAAACTTCAGTGGATACCAAGGGCCCACTGTATTCAGAGTGGTTCTGGAGAAGTCAGTTCCTGCATTTACATCATGTGCTTTGATTCTGTAAATCTATCTGTTGAACCAAGAATTGAGGGTTGAACTTGTGATCTGTCGGGGTAAGTGCCAATACTGGGAGTTGTTGGTTTCAGTTTCAGTGATTTTTTAACACCTGTGAAAAACTAGTGATTTGAGTTTCTTCTTCGTGATCTCTGTGACACACACAAATGGGCGGTTATCTGCATCTGCACAGTGCATCATTCAGCATCTTCTAGAGCTGTTATGTAAGCATTTTGTTGGTAGCCCTTCCTCTACTGGTACATGTGACCAGCATGGTTCCTACTTAGTCCCTCAGTTCCTTTTCGTCCACCACTGCAGCAGCATTGAAGGAACTATTGGTGAGCTTGTTGGTTAATCTTTCAGTGAATACGTTGGCCTGGATTTTCTGACTTCTTTTGGATTGCATTTTGGCTTGGTTTTTCAGCCTCTATATTATGGCTTGACTTCTCTTAAGACTGAAATTTTGGCTTGGTTTTGGACTCTCATCTTTGGTTTGATTACAGACTTCTGGACTTCGGTATTGGACTTTGTGTCTTGGTGGTTTGGTTAGCTTTGCAGCCTTAAAATGCCTCAACTGCTTCATTTAGAAAGTGTACCTCTTGTGGGGCCAAGATCCCTGAGAAAGATGATTACTCACGCTATCTGCTATGCCTCGACAAAATGGCGGGGGTTTGCTCTCATTCCCAGGCATTCACCCTGAAGGCATGGTGGAACCACTCTTCAAGAGAGAAAGCTTTGCAGGCCTCAAATACTGCATTGGGAAGTAGGCCGCTTTGTATGGTCTCGGTTGGGATTGCATTGGGCTGTTCATTGCTTCTGCTTTGATCCTCCTTGGCCCCAACTGCCTCCGGGTCCTCTGTCTGGGTACTGATGAAGAGGTCTCTTCAAGAGCCTGCAATTTACTGAGAAGGCCAAGGACATTGCTGGTTATCCCAGCATGGAATCCACTTCTTGGCCTTGGGTACCCTTGACACCAGGTTGATCAATCAACATGAAGGCTTCCACGTCAGTTTCAAAGCACTTGGTGGAGAAGAGGTGCCATAAGAAGAGGAGAGCGAAGGATGCTGACAGTATGCAGTCCCAGGCTCAACAGTTACCATCTTGAAGCCTCAAATGGTCTCCACAGCCTCTTGTGGAATCAATTCTGGAATTTAAGCCATAGTTTTTGGTCACGGTCTCCTCCATGTCATTGGTATGGATGTGATTTCAGCCGTTACAGCCATAGGGATCTAGAGATGTACAGATATTACTGGATGCCCTCTCCATATTATAGATATGACTGCTCTCTATCTTTGGAGTTCACATAAGAGGGATTCACTGTTCCAGGGAATTCAACCCTTGCTACCATAGTCATGGATGACATTGTAGGTTGGAACCTGCCTCAGTACCATCCACCTTGGTACCAAGCAGACTGAGATCTCTTGTTTCAGAGTGGTGCAAAACCACATTGCTGTTGATGTACTATGTGCCTCCTGCACATCATTCAGAGCCTCTTGCCCACCATCCTTTAGGATTGCGAATTACGAGGTTTGTATGGGGGCATACCAGCAACTCTTCTGTAAAAAGATGACCCAGTTTTTGGCCAAGCTCCCAGAAGAGGACATGCAACTGACTGGAGTCCTGCAAGCTGAGGCGCACAGTTTAGAGGCCCAGCAAATAAACACCACAAGGCATGAGGCAGACCAAAGTGGGAAAATGTTGGTGCGAGGCATCACTTTGAGGAGGCATGCATGGCTGCACTCATCCGGATTGTTCCACCAAGCCAAGAACAACAATTAAGGATCTCCCATTTGATGGAGGCAGCCTTTTTAATGCAGAGATGGAGGGCAAGCTCAAGGATACACAGAAGATTTCATTTTCTAGTCTCATGCTCAGCTGTCATCCCTATCTCTCCTGCTTCATGTTTTGGCACACCTACCATTGCTAGGGAAGGATCAATTAACTCTGAGCTCTCCTAGATAACAGCAGCTAAGGCAGGAGCCATAAATCAATAAAGGTCTCTGAGAGCATTGTTGCCTGCAAGGGTCCATTTGCATATGAGATGCATAGGAGAAAAGTCAAGCCAGTCTAAAGTTCTGTGAGTCAAATAGGGTCATCAGCTAGTTCAAGGGTTCGAGAATCAAGCAGGGTTGTCAGCCAGTCCAAAGCTCAGGGTCTCAGGAGTCTAGATCAGGAACATAGGGGTGCCAAGCCAGAGCTGGGAATCAGACAATTGTTTCCAGCAGGAAACACAAGTCAAAGCTGTCTCTTAAATTGGCTGCAGCCAGCTGCCCGTGGTTAAGAGTGTTTCTCCTGCTGTATGGCAAGGAGTCTCATAAAACATTGTTGTTCTGCTCTCTTCTCTTCTCCCCAGATCTGAGGGCTTGAGGGCTGTGTCTCCTCCTCTGTCTTAGCTGCTCCAATGCTACCTATACTGGATCAGCATCAGGTGAGTCCTGGCTCTGTGTCTCCTGAGGCTCCCATTCCCCAGGATGAGCTGCAGGGTTCTCATCCTTGGAACCTGAGTCCTGGCTCATGATGCTATCTCACCCATGACAGTCATCTGTGTCCAAGAGGTCTTTCAGCCAATCACGTCTTGGCAATTCAGGCCAGCTGCTTTTCCCTCCTCCTTTTCTCAGAAGACTACCTCATCTGCAAAGTACTACCTCAGTCGTTTAGGAAAAAACTCTACATATACCAGGGCAAGTGACATCTTTGACTTCTCGGCCAGCCCTCTTCCCATATCCACCCCGCTCTTCTACAACAGGCTTCAGGGTTACCATCATGCTTGGGCTGCTATCATTATGGACTCCTGGGTTCTTAACATTGTATGGAGAGGGTATGCAATAGAATTTTGGGAGTACTCCGCATTGGGGGTAATCTACATTACTCCCTCCTCTGGTGCACTTAACAAGGAATTCAACACTCTTCTCCTCAAAGATGCCATAAAGCCCATCCCAGTATCTGGGCCCAAGGAATAGGTGAAATTATTGAAATGGAAAGGTGGGAAGAGGCCTGGATAAACACTCAAAGATTTACTCTGTCAAAATGTGAAAGAGAATTTTGTCAAAATGCTTTATAGATGGTATCTAACACCAGTCAAACTAAACAAAATGTATAATACAGGGATAATAAAGTGTTGGAAATGTGGGGAGGTGGTAGGAACTCTAATACACATGTGGTGGTATTGCCCCATAGCTAAGAAATTTTGGAGAAAGATCCGTGTTAAGATCAAAGAGATCTTAGAGATAGATTATCCATTAAGTTCGGAAATATACCTTTTAAACATGGTAAATGACATAAGAGGGCCAGACATTAAAAATAAATGGAGAATTTTGTTATATATGATAACAATGGCAAGGATTTTATATGCTCAAAAATGGAAAAGGAAAGAAAGCCCAGTTGTGGAGGAATGGATTGTAAAAATGTATGATATGTGGGATGCTGACAAATTAACAACATTAAGAAGGAGAAGGTCAATGAACAAAATTACAAAGGAATGGGAGCCGATGGAGAAATTCTGGGCAGAATACAAGACCCTAAAGAGATAGTGACCTTTATAAGAGAAAAGGCGCCAGATATAGAAGGAAAAGCAAATGTAGAGATATAAGAGAACAGTTACAAAAACAGTGGTAAAATAGAATAAGGGGTGGATGGCTGAAAAAGTATAGAAGGAACATTTAAGGAACGAAGGAAACAGAAAACAAAAAAGAGAAAGAGAAAATGAAACCCTGCAGAGGTAGATAGGAAGGAAGGTAGAGACAAGAAAAGAAGGTAGAGAAATGGAATGGTAAGAAAGACAAGAAATAGGAGAATTTTAATTTTTTTTTCAGATAAAAGAAATAAGGTTACACTAAGTCATAAAGGGAGGATTTTATGATCCAGTGTGTAACAAGATGTAACACAATAAGGTAAAATTGTAATAACAACAAATGTATCTGAACAGAATAACTGTAACCAATAAAGAGTAAACAAACAACAACAACAAACCATCCCAGTATCATCGATCCATCAGGGGTTCTTCTCCTCCTATTTCATCATGTCCAAGAAAGACAGAAGACTCCACCCCATCTTGGACCTTCGTGACATCAACTTCTACATAGAGCCTAGATGTTTCAGGATGGTTACTCTTGGATCCATTCAACCCCTGTTGCAGGAAGGGGATTGGTGTGTGACACTGGATCTGAAGGACAGATACTTCCACATCACAATCCAGCTGTTGCACAGACACGTCCTTTGCTCTGGGAAGAAGGGACTATCATTTTCACATCCTCCCATTTGGACTTTGCACTGCTCCTCAGGTCTTCATGAAGTGCATGACGGTAGTGGTGGTGGCATGGCTCAGGAAGCAAGGAGTCATTCTCCTTTTATACATTGACTGGTTCCTTGTTGCCCACTCTCCAATCCGCCTTGTCAACAACATCCGTCTCACACTTCACCTTCTAGACTCGTTGGGCCTGATTTTTAATCTCGAGAAGTCTCACCTGGAACCATCCCACCAGGTGAAGTGTATCAGAGCCCTTCTGAACTCTTGTGTTCTAGCATCTTTCCTGCCTGATGACAGATACTAGGTGCTTTTGAGAGACATGCTGAGATGCCATCACAATTGCAGGGTGTATATGAGAGATGCCCAGGTGCTCCTCAGATTAATGGCCTCCATAACGTTGGTGACACTGTTAGAATCATAGAGCTGGAAGAGACCACAAATGCCATCCAGTCCAACCCCTGCAATGCAGGAAAACACAGTCAAAGCACACCCAACAGATGGCCACCCAGCCTCTGTTTAAAGACCTCCAAAGATGGAGATTCCACCACACTACGAGGCAACACGTTTCACTGTCGAACAGCTCTTACCATCAGGAAGTTCTTCCTGATTTTTAGCGGAAGCTCTTTTCCTGTAGTTTGAATCCATTGCTCCGTGTCCTAGTCTCTGGAGCAGCAGAAAACAAGCTTGCTCCATCCTCAATAGGACATCCCTTCAAATATTTAAACATGACTATCGTGTCACCTCTTAACCTTCTCTTCTCCAGGCTAAACATACTCAGCTCATGCGGCATGTCTTATAGATCTCCCACCATTTTGGTCACCCTCCTCTGGAAATGTTCCAGCTTGTCAATATCCTTCTTGAATTGTGGTACCCAGAACTGGACACAGAACTATGGCTACATCATCTTCCTTTCTGAGTTGTGTCCCTTTGAAGGATGTATGTAGAGCAGCTATGTGGTCACAACCTTGTCTTTCATCTCCCACTACAGACTGGATGCAAGATTCAGGGTTGAAGTCACATTTGGGAGAGCTATGCTGTTTTCTGGTCTTGCATGATATTCCCACCTCCTGTGGTTAATAGCTTGCTAGTGTCTCCCATTTGTGTGAGTCACAGACACCACAAAGAAGAAGGACAGGTTGTTTACCTATAACTGTAGTTCTTTGAGTGGTCATCTGTGAACTCACACAGCACTCACCCTTCCTCCCCTCTGTGTGTCTGGCTCTCCCTAGCCCCATGGCTGCTGCTTCAGCATCCAGGGAACTGAGGGATTGAGCAAGAACTGCACTGGTCACATGTATCAGTGGAGGATACATGTGGAGGAAGGACTACCACCAAAATGCTTACTTAATTGCTCTAGTCTAGAAGGTTCTAAATTATGCACCTTGCGGGCACAGATACCCCCCCCCCATTTGTATGAATTCACAGATGACCACTCAAAGAACTACAAGTAAGCAACCTGTTCATTCTACTGTTCTTATCCCCCCTCCAATAGTAATAACAAGAGTAGGTTTTAAATAGAGCAAGGTTTGTAATACGAACATTGCCTCCCAGAAGCCCATCAGAAATGATGTCTGGAAAGAGTGGAGTTTTTTCCAGCATACTTTCGTAAGTGATGCCATGGAAAAACAGGAATACATTACACTGTTTCCCAAAGGTGCTGCATTTAATTTTCAAACAGGTATCTGATCTGATCACTCCAAAGATTGTGCAACATTGTTGACTTTAAATATGGAAGTGATATGTTTTAAAGAAATGATGGTCACAGTCATAGATAGTTGAGTAGCTTAGAGAATGCAGTTTAATAGGGAATTCTTTTGGAAATTTATTCTTATGATGAACTATACTTGATCTGGTCATAAACATTTTTAGGCAGAAAAATGTCATGCTGAGTTCAATGAAGCTTATTTCCTAGAAAATATGTTCAGGATTGTAGCAATGGAATAAAAATAATAGCTGGGTCACATGTAGGCCAGAAGGTTATCAGTTTTTACTGCTCTGGGCCATGGCAGAGAGAGATTTTTCTGTGCTTCTCCCTCCAAAAAATCCCACTGGAAAAACTAAGCTTGTGCTCTGAATTGATATCTGCTTATGCCAGGTTACTTCCCTAGGGAAGGCTGCTGGAAGTTATGTTGCTGTGTTTCTTGGACAGCAGTATGATGGATAGTTTTATGCCGTATGCTACTGTGAAAACAGTGTGCTACCGTCTGCTCTGGGAAACTGCTGTGATATGTGCTGCAAATAACTGGGACCAGCCATTGCTTTAATCCTGTAGAGAAGTTTAAATCCTAAGTGTGCATACTTTCTAACAAAATGTAACTTAAGCATGTAAGGATTTTGCTCAAGAGTTGATTGCTGAATAGCTAGCAATGAAGTTTTATTCTTCTGTGCATCTATTACATCCAAGATCTTTTACAAAAGCAATGTATTGGTGAGAAATATTTAGAGAAACCGCAAACTCTTTTTAATGGACCACCCTATCCATTTTCTGTTCTTATAAGGATGTTTTTCCTATTCATGACTCATTTCATTCTAACATCAAGGGAAATGGAATAACGATTAAGCAAAGGAATGTGTGTGTTTCTGGGTTTTGTCCCTTTTCAAAAAGCTTTATGAATTCTTGGTACAGTGTTAAGTAAATATATTGCTATAGAAGCTTTAGCAACTGTTAATAAAGTAAAAAGTACCCTGCTAGTAAGTTCTCCTTTTAAAAAAAATCAAACCTTTCTCTGGCTCTTTAATGTTTTGTTGGCTACTTCCATGCTCCTATTGCTTTAAAATAAAAATGGTACAGGCTGCAAGTTACACAGGAGGGCTAAGTGAAATTAATGAGATCACCCTTAGCTTTCACTTTGTGTTTTATTTTCACTTTATAGGTTTGTATGAGCTGTTGGCTTCCTTGCCAGCCCAGCTGCAGCCACATGTGGACAGCCAGGAAGACCTGACCTTCCTCTGGGATATGTTTGGAGAAAAAAGCCTTCATTCGTTGGTAAAGGTAAACCACACTTAAATGCTTGTTCTTCCTGAGAAGCGCTTATGGGGAAACATTTTGAACAGTCTCTAGTAAACCAAGAATCAAACAGTTACCCAGTGAAAACAAAACAGCCTTGTTTCAACTTTGTGCTTCTTTGAGGAATGGAAGTTGTTAAAGGATTCTACCAAAAATACAGAGATGATTTCATTTAATAGTGATGTTTTGGCAGTATACACTAATGTAACAAACATATGATGTTTGCCCTTGTTTAGAATGAGGTAGCACGAAATAGTAGCAGGAAATCTGAGCCTCCTTCATGGTCAACATTCAAGGCCTGGAGTTTAGCTTAAATAAACAAATGTTCACAGCAAAAATTAGACGGGATATATTTTTGAGGTAAAATATGGCAGCAGTTCAGTACCCGCATTAATTTAAAATAATTTCCTTTAACAAAGTCAACTGAAATTCTAGTAGGAGTCTTTAATTGGCTTGCATCCATTGAAAATTGTGTTCAGCATATAAATATATTGGAGTTGATCATGAGTAAAATAAACTTGGTAGACTGATCTGTGAATGTGTCCAGTCAAAAATGGTACATATTCAGGTGTTTTGAATTCTCCTATTTGCAAAACTGTTTTATGACTTTTGTATTTATAATTATAATTATTCCACTAGTAGTATGAGAAAATTAGACTCATACTGTCCTTTGAGTTTGTGGTAGATTCCTGCCTGGACTAGATAGAGAAGATGTACCATATGTGGAAATGAGAAATATGCTGGCTTCCCATTTCAGGGAGAGAAGACCTTCATCCTCAGAGAAAGGAGAAGGGGAAGCAAGGAATTTTTTATTGGGTCCTGTTGCAATCAATCACCCCATGGGTAGGCGACTGTGGCAATCAAGATGGGTTTGGGGGGACCTTTAACTTCCAATAACCTTATGTAGCATAGCCGGTAGTGAAGGATTATGTGATTTGCATTCCCAAAACAAAGAACAACAGTTCTCTATCCCTCCCTTCAACATGTGTGACTGTATTCCTACCAGAGTCATTTGAAACATCAAAATACTGTGTTTTAGTTGATGTTGACTTATAAATCTTTATTCAGGTTTGCAGTCTTGGATATGTGCTTCTGGATATGTAACTGCTTCAGGGAAGTTGAATTATGGAGATGAATTATGGAAATGTCTAGCCTTTGTCTAACTGTATCTGATTAGATACAGTTCTGTTCAGTGGGATAATCCAGCATTTAAGCTCTCACCACTCACAGGCTATGTAATGTTTGTAATGAGAGGCTGGCCTAGAAGCTAGTTGGAAACATCAGTTTCTATAAAATGTGGTGGTGAGTCACTTTAACTGGAGCATCAAGAGCACATTACGTCAGTACTGAAAAAGATGAACCAGATGAAGGCCGATAAAATGAAGCTGAGTTCAAGACCAGAGCTATTGATAATAGGCAATTTGTTTGATTTGTTATTCAGTCTGATCTAAATGGAGTTCTACTTTCCCTTGACAAATGAGATTTGGAGTTTGCATCTCTGACCCTATCCTTAGTTGTCAAAGTTACATTAGCAATAGGGTAGTGTGGTTTTTGCACATTCTTCTCAGAGCAGCACATTTAGTGTTAGATCTCTTGGAGAAGAGACAAAGACCTTATTTACTGTGTTTGGTGTTAACTACTGTTATTACTCCCTCCCAATCTGTTGTCTTAATTTTGTGTATTTGTCTGTTCTTAATTTTGTATGCCACCTTGGGAGTTCTAATTAATCTAAAAGACAGGATAAATACATCTACACGGGCTGTTTTGTCATCTGTATCAAAAGTCATGATACTAAACCTCCACAAATTTTATACCAAATTATATCTTAGTTCTTCTTTGAGGTCTCTGTGACCCACACAAAAGGAGTTATTTGCTCCTGTGCAATGCTTCATTTGGAACCTTCTAGAGCTAGGGAATAAGCATTTGGGCAGTAGCCCCTCCTTCACATAGTACATGTGACCCGCACCATTCCTGCTCAGTCCCTCAGGTCCCTTTCATCTGCTGTAGCAGCAACATCAATAGGAACTGTTCTCTGAGCTTCTCTATGGACCTCTTGGTTAACAAAATATGGTTTTGGACATACCTGACTTCTCTTCTCATCTTGCGTTTGGCTTTGATATTCTTGGCTTGGTTTTTTCAGATATCAGACTAGGACTTACCTCAGCATTCATTATCTTGTCTTAGTGTTTTGGCTTTGAGCTGTCATTTTGGCTGTATGTGCCCTTAGGGAAGAATGGACACTCAAAATTTGGAAAGTATTTGTTAAAAAAGTATTACAGACAAAAGATGGGAGGTTACCTCCACAAAAAGAAATGAGATTCTGGAAAGATTAGGTAAGGGATAATGGCTCTGGTGAAGGGGAGCACTGAGGTGGGGGGGGGTAGGGGAATTAATATTTTGGAAAAGAATCATAGTAAAGAATCTATGTTAACTTTTGAAATTAGTTAATAGAAAAATTGTGATGTGTATGGTAATTTTATGTGTTATACTAAATAAGTATTGATTGGATATTATAATGTATGATTATAAAATTAATAAAAATATTTTTAAAAATGCCCGTTGTGTCTGGGAAACAGATACAATGTAGGGGTTTGCACACATTGTCAGGTGTTCACTTCTCAAGCACACAGGAATTTCTTGTCCCGGCTTAAGGCTCTTCTGTGGGAGAACACCTTGGAAGAAGCGGATTTTGCAGCTGAGAACATATCATTGTATGTGGCTTCTGTTTGAACTCTGTGTTCAACCTCAGTTCTGATTGCAGGCTCATCTGTTCAAGTTGCCCTCAAGAGGACCCTCCAGGAGTCAGCGACTTGGCCAGAGAATTCTCAAACCAGCATGGATTGGCCCATATCAGAACCGGCCGTTTGATCCTAAGAACCTACTGCTCAACCTCAGTTCCCTTTCACTCCAAGAAGGTCATTGGAAATTGAAGTGATTCCCCCTGTTGACACTCAGCATAAGAGGCATAAGAAAAAGAAAACAAACAAGGATGCTGATGCCTCTCAACCTTGTCCCCAGCCATTGGTACCTAGGCATCCCATTTCATCTTAGACCCCTGCCCAGACGGAGCTTCCTCACCAGGGTGCCCAGGTGTCAGGGAATTCTCTGTTTCCATTTTTGGTTGACTCCAGACCATCCACAGTTCAAATGGAAGAAAATGCCCATACAGGAACGTTCTCCACCCCTTTCTCTGGTCGGCACAGCATCAGATGGTGAGATTCTTGACTCCTCCTTGCAGGTCCCACCTCATCCATCACCTCTGGACGGTACTTGGATGAGCCTTCCATCACCACCTTGGGACTGACCTTCAGTTTTGTCACCAGCTCAAGAAAGACCTCCTGCCCTCATCTCAGGCTCTTTGCACTGTCATCACTGCCGTAGCAGTTCACACTCAGAAACATAGACTTCTCAATCCCATTTGAGGTCTTACCTCTCTTGGTCTCACAGTCCATGGTTGAAACAATCTCCATCTCCATGTTCATCACACTACTATTCCTTGAGGGAGCCTCATAGGTACCGGACCAAAGAATGCTATATGGCAGCTCGGATGCAGACAGGGCTGGAGTATACTACCATCACAGTTGCTCACCCTCCTACTACAAGGACAGATCTCTGTCAAGGAACTATCCTTACTATTATGACTACGACTATGCTTATGAGTATAGAGATGACTTTGATTCCCTCTGTCTCTCTCATCGTCAACATTGACATACTTTACTGACCTTGGTACCGACTATGATGGTATTGAGTCATAGTCGTCATGTACCGACTTCGGTACCATCATCTATGGTACTAAGTTGCATTTGTTGAGCCTCACCAAGGCCCTCCCAAGCTGCAGTCCTTGTCCAGCCATGTTCACCTTCACTGGTATTAATGGACCTGAGGAATACTCCACCTCCATTGCCCTCTCTAGGTATCGCTAGGTCTTCCAATGCAACTCTATGGCATGTTTGTATCAGAAATCCTTTATTTTAATTGGTTTTGCTATTATCCATGGTTTCACTTATTGTTCCCTGTGGTTATGGGGGGGGCAACCTATATACATGCAATGTTAGATATACTTTTAAAAACATCTTATTGCAAGCATAATTTTCTTCTCCTTTCATTTGTTTTCACTTTCTCAAAATAAAATTTGGTTCACTCAGCCTTCCATCCTTTCGTAGGTCGGTAAATTGAGTACCCAGCTTGTGGGGGGCAATTAGCTAACACACATTGGAAACTGTTTAATGCAGTGTAGATGTGTAAATAGCTATTGCTTAAAACCTATCTGTAAGCCGCTCTGATAGCCTTGTGGCTGAAGAGCGGAGTATAAATAAATAAATAAAATAAAAATAAATTAATAACATCAAATTTGACTCTAAACCAAAAATATTTTGCATCCAGTACCATTCACACATCAATCCAAAGTAATTTTAGTGCAGTAAGATTGTTGTTTTTGAAGGCACACAACAAGAAGTTACATTTATGTAACTTGACTTCTTACTTTTGGCAATCCTAAAGCAACCCTTTCATGGGGTTTTCTTGACAATATTTGTTCAGAGGGAGTTTAACCATTGCCTTCCTCTGAGGATGAATGTGGCTTGCCCAAGGTCAGCCAGTGGGTTTACATGGCCAAGCAGGAATTTGAACCCACGGGTGCATCCACACTACACAAATAATCCTGTTTGAAACTGGATTATTTGACATGGCTCCTTCCTATGGAATCCTGGGATTTGTAGTTTGGTGAGGCATCAGCACACTTTGGCAGAGAGGGCGAAAGACCTTGTAAACTACAAATCCCAAGATTCCATAGGAAAGAGCCATAGAAAATAATCCAGTTTCAAACTGGATTATTTGTGTTGTGTGGATTAGGCCCTGGTCTCCTGGAGTCTTAGTCCAGAATTCAAATCACCATACCATGCTGGCTTTCGGTAAGTTAGTATAGTACTAATATTGTACAACTGGGCCAGAAGGCTGTATGACATAGAATGATAGCTATTTTAGAAATCTAGAAAAAATATATTTGTATCAGCTTTAATTTAAAGCAGAACTAAAGTTGTTGCTGAGCAAGTATCAGAGAAGAATACAGCCAAAATGAAATAAAAATAGAGAGCTCTTCACTCTTTAAGGGATTTTTTTTCTAATGGAAGTATGCCTGTTTTCCAAAAGAAATTACTCACAAGCACAATATAGAAGTTCAAGTACTTTGATCAAGTTTAACTTTTCTTTTCCTAGATAATGGGAAAATGGTTATTCTGAAAGCTAATTGGTATTTCATTATTAAGTCCTGAGAATGAATGTGTCCTGGTAGTGCAGTGGTTAAATGCCGGTACTGCAGCCACAATGTTGTGAGCTCTTCCTACAGGGCTCCAAAGTTGACTCAGCCTTCCATCCTTCCATAGGTCGGTACCCAGCTTGTTTGGGACGATTAGCTAACACATTGTAAACCACTTAGCGAGTGCTTTTTGTTATAGAAATATAAATGCTATTGCTATTGTTATTTATTTTGTGTTATTTCACTAGTAAACTAGAGGATAAAAAGCAACATGTTTTCAAAACTGGTTTATAGCCTCCCTGCTATTAGCTGGGGCTACAAGAGTTTTTAAATTCAGGGGACCAGTGTTTGCTTAGCTTCATCAGTACTGAAGCACCTCACACCCCCAAACCATTTACTGGGACCCTGAGTATCAATTTGAATTTGAACCAGTAATTAAACACACACGCATGCGTGCGTGCACACACACACACACACAACAAGCACAGTGGGCAGTTCTGTTTTTAGAAATAAAAGCTGTTGAATTAAAAAAAAAAGCTTAGTCCCTGAGTAGTACTGAAGGAGAGACCAAGACCATGTTATACTGGAGAGGCAAGCATGACTGGTCTCCTCCTGATCCACATGGTGCCTGCTTGTTAGTATGGCACAGAAATGCAGACCAGACAAAAGCAACTCTCATGTCAAAATCATAATGTTTGAATACTGCCTAAGATGGTTGTATTTTTTGCTGTTGTTGCTTCATACTGCAGTTGTAGCCAGAACATCTCAAATTTCTGAGCTTCATGATTCTACAATTTGCCAGATTGTGTTTGGTTTAATCCTACCACAGCGATTCTGCTAATAACAAAATGTGTTCTTGCTTTCATTAGACAGCTCAAATGAAGTAAAAAAACAACCCTCTATGTCTCTAGTTCAGGTAGCAACTACATCAGAAACTAGTTTGAATTTATGAATATCTTATTTTTCATTTCTCTGTACCCACACTGTTCATGTATTAATGTGGGCCTTTTCTATCTTCATGGAATTAGATAGCAGCCCTGGAAATATAGTCTTATCAGGAAAGGAAGCCACATTTGATAGGAGTGGTCTATTTGACTGCTGTAGGGTGAGGGTTTTAAAGTTACGTTTGTGATTTTTTTTTTTTTCTTCAGCATTGGTTGATTAGCTATTACTTTGAATTTCTAATGTGTCAGGCTATAGTCCTAGAAGTTGTGCTGAGGCATTACTAGAGAAGCACAAGTGTTATTAGAAGCATAGTGATTAGCTTTCATATTGGGTGGAAAAGAACATAGTCAATGTCAGTAAAATCTATCTATCTATCTAACTATAAAACTCTTGGGTATGTTGCCTTTCCCAGTGTGCTGATTGGCTGCTCAGGAAACACACCCAATCAATCACCACCCACATGCAAATTCCCTCTTCACCTCACAATCCACTCCTGCCACTCAGTCTGCATCTACACCCCCAGCCTTACAAGGGCCCCTCCCTCCTCACACTCCCTAATTCCCCACCAGTCACGGGCTGCGAAGGGACCCAGGCCAGTCAACTGGCAGTGGCCATGGAGGCACAGGGCAACAGAGTAAGTCACCTTCAGCAATTCTGGGGAAAGTGTGGAACTCTGAGAAGGGGGAGATGAATTTAAAAATCCACCAACCTACCTTACAGGGTTGTCGCAAGGTCTACCGAGTGTTTTTGGGGAGCTTTTTAAATGATGTATGTTACACTAGGTACAGCTAGTTGCAAGGAATAATCCTATACTGTATATCCTACTCTTGATTGCCAGAGAAAATCCTTTTTGTGAAAGGGGATTTTTAGCAGCTGTAATAACTTCTCACTTGTTTATCTCATTACCTGTAAGCTTGGCAGTACTGATCTATATAAATATGTACTACATCTACTCTCTCTCATCTAGTTTCTATTTTGTTTTTTTCTTTTTGTATCTATGCCTTTTGAATGCACCACACTGTCTTCAGGCTTATTCATTTAAGGGTTTATGTGAGTTACAAGCATGTGGTTTTCATGTTTATGTTTTCTTAATTTATAGCTGACTTTCTTGTTAACAAAATTTCTGAAATGCAGTGTTTTAAAATAACTATCTCACCAGCTTTTTGAAAACATGTGCAGATGGCATGATGTCATACAAATTGTCTTCAGAAAGAAATCTCATTCAGTTGCCAATTGTGTTACCACTTAGGATATTTGTACTAGACATGTGGTGCCCATTCTGTGTTAAACATCTTAACAGGCAACTCAAGAACTGAAAATTGTAAATGCTGTGTGTTGCATTTCTGTATTTTACTTACACGGGCATGCTGTCTGCATATGGTTGAATTTATAAAGTGTTTGCTTGCAGAACTCATTGCTCTAAATCTTCATTAGAAAATGAGAATAGGCAGAGGTGATGGTGCACCTGTAAATATAATTTTTGCTTTTCTTCCATACGAGATATGCATATCTCCTTCTCTCTGGATTATACTTTTTACCTACTAAAACAAGACAGGATGGCAAGATAGCTTTAAACCAAGGTTTCCTGTTGTTTTACAAATCCTAGTATGTTCATTTGTCATGCCTTTCTTCCAGGATTGGGTTCAAGATATCTCACAACAAAATTAAAATCAATTACACATTTTTTAAAAAGACAAGAAGTAATAATACTAAAAACATGATTAAACAGATTATAGTAATAAAACGCTCTTACTTAAATAGTGCAGCAGCTGTCCATTAAAGGCCCCTTTCTCAACAACCAGTCAGTTGCCAGAAGTATGCCTGAATAAAAATGTCTGCCTAACAGCAGAAGGAGAACAAAGAAGGAACTAACTTCACCCTTTGTGGCAGGAAACTCCACAACCATGATGCTACTACCAAGAAGGCCATATCTCATGATGTGAACTGCACTTGTAAGGGTGATGGGACCAAGACAAGGGCTCTTCATAGCCCAGTGGGAAATACAGTGTCCTTCAGATAGCCTAGCCCCAAGCTGTATAGGGCTTTTAGGTTATAGTCAGCACTTGTGAATTATACCTGAAAACAGACTGCTGGCCAGTGGCCAGTGGATCTAATGGGGTGGGCAACTGCAAACAGGGCAGGGGCCATTTTTCCTTCCTGCGCCCACCCAGAGGGCTGCAGCAGCACATTTCAGCATGCCTGAAGTCATGTAATGTCACTTCTGTTTGCTGTTTTGGCTGGTTTTCAGCCGATTTTCTTCTTCTTCTTATTATTATTATTTGCCTATTTCAGGGGATGGGGGAATAGGGGAGCAAACAATTGCCTTTTCAGGCAGTTTTGGGATGGTTTGGAGGCAAAAAATAACACCAGAATTGTCCCCTTTTTTAAAAAAAAAAATGGGGGCTCTGAAGGCTTTAAGGAGCTTCTGGATGGCCCTATGGACCACACTTGGGGCATCCAAGGGCCACACATTGCCCACCTCTGGTTATAACTGTGGTAGTACTGAATTGTCTGGATGCTGTAAAGGACTGGATTGGGTAAATAGACTGAGGCTTAATCCAGACAAGATGGAAGTGCTGCTGGTCAGTAGGAAAACTAACCTGGGACTGGGATCACAGCCTGTTCTGGATGGGGTTGCTCTCCCTCTGAAAGATCAGGTTTGTTGCTTGGGGGTGTTCTTGGACCCAGCTCTGCTCGTAGAAAGCCAGGTTGCTGCAATGGCCAGGAGCACCTTTGCCCAGCTTTGGCTGATGTGCCAGCTGCACTCTTTCTTGACAAAGGCAGATCTAGCCATGGTGATTCATGCCTTCTTTACCTCTCAATCAGACTATTGTAATGTGCTCTGCGTGGGCCTACCCTTGAAAAGTCTTCAAAAGCTACAGCTAGTGCAAAATGCATCAGTCAGACTGGTGTCAGTTGTGCATTTTAGAGCCCATGTAATACTAATCCTGCAAAAACTTCACTAGCTTCCAGTTTGCTTATGAGTTCAATTCAAGGTGCTGGTGTTTACCTACAAAGTCCTAAATGACTTGGGGCCAAGATATGTGAAAGACCACCTCCTCCCAGAATTTTGACATCTTCAGAGAAGGCCCTGTTGCTTGTCCCAATGCCTTGTGAAGTTAGGTTGGTGGGTACATGTAACAGGGCTTTCTCTGTAGCAGCGCTTCAACTGTGGAACTCCCCACCCAAGGAAGTTAGGCTGGCCCCATCTCTTAGCTTCCATCAGGCAGCCAAAAAGTGCTGTTCTGCATGGCATTCAGTGTTTGCAATTGTTTTATCTGTTTCAAAACTGGATTCCAGGATTGTTTTTAAACTGCTTTTAGGAGTTTTTAAAAAGCATTTTAATGTGTTCTAAAATGTTTTATCTTTGTATTGTTTTAATTGGTTTTAATTTGTTCATCACCTCAAGATCCCTTGTGGACTGGGAAGTAATAAAGAAATACTATTGTCCCTTCATATTCGCTGGGGTTTGGTTCCAGGACCCCCTGTGGATACCAAAATCCGTGAATACTCAAGTCCCATTATAAGTAATGGCATAGCAAAATACTGTCCCTTATATAAGATGGCAAAATCAAGGTTTGCTTTTTGGATTATTATTTTTTAAGAATATTTTCAAGTTGTGAATACTTAAATCTGTGGATACCAAATCCAGGGATACGGAGGGACAACTGTACTTTAAAGAAATAACAAGTGAGCTGTGTCCTCTCTTTAACCATGCCCAGTCAGCTGGCTGACTACAGCCTTTTGAACCCGCTGAAGTTGCTGAAAAGTCTTTGAAAACAGCCTTGTGTAGAACATATTACAGTAATTCAAATGGGTTGTAAATAAGGCCTGCATCACTATGGCCAGATTACAGTTGCCCCTCCACATTCGCGGCTTTCACACTCGTGGTTTTGATTATTTGCGGTTTAGCCCCGAGCCGCTTCGGGAAGGTTGGCAAGAGGCAGGGCAGCCTCCTGCCTGTGCCTTCCCTGGCCTTCCAGAGGTGGCTTTGGAGCTTCAAAGCCCCAGAGTCCCCTCAGGAAGGCCCGGGAGAGGCTGGGCAGCTTCCCTCCCTCCCGCCCGCTGCCTTCCCCGGCCTTCCTAAGTGGGCTCCAGGGCTTTAAAGCCCTGGAGGTTGCTCAGGAAGGCCAGGGAGAGGCAGGGCAGCCTCCTTCCCTCCCGCCTGCTGCCTTCCCTGGCCTTCCTAAGTGGGGTCTGGGGCTTCAAAGCCCCGGAGGCCGCTCAGGAAGGCCGGGGAGAGGCAAGGCAGTCTCCTGCCCGCCCGCCCACTGCCTTCCCCGGCCTTCCTAAGCGGGGCCTGGGGCTTCAAAGCCCGGAGGCTGCTCAGAAAGGCCAGGGAGAGGCAGGGCAGCCTCCTGCCCCCCCACCCGCTGCCTTCCCCGGCCTTCCTAAGCGGGTTCTGGGGCTTCAAAGCCCTGGAGGCCACTCAGGAAGGCCAGGGAGAGGCAGGGCAGCCTCCCTTCCTCCCGCCCGCTGACTTCCCCGGTCTTCCTAAGTGGGGTCTGGGGCTTCAAAGCCCCGGAGTCCTCTCAGGAAGGTCAGGGAGAGGCAAGGCAGCCTCCTGCCCGCCCACCCGCTGCCTTCCCCGGCCTTCCTAAGCAGGCTCCGGGGCTTCTAAGGCCCGGAGTCCCCTCACGAAGGCCGTGGAGAGGCTGGCCAGGCTGGCCAGACACCCTCCTGCCGCCTCCCTTGCTCTGGGGGGGGGGTCGTGGGAACAGCATTTTTTATTCGCAGAACAGAATTTTTTTCCACATTCACGGGGGTCTCAAGAACCTAACCCCCGCGAATGTGGAGGGAAGACTGTAGATACTTTCAGAAATTGATACAGCCGACTCACTAGCTTTAATTGTGCAAGTTCCTACGCACCCCAGAAAGCTAGGCATCCAGGCTTAAAGCATAAACCAAGAATATATCCAAACTGTAAACACCTGTCTTCAGGGGGAGTGTAACACCACCCACCACAGGTTGAATCCCTATATCCTGATCTGATCTTTGAATCACCAGGAGCACATTTGTCTTGTCAGAATAAAACTTCACTTTGTTCACTTTTATCCAGTCTATTACTGACATCAGACATTAGTTTAAAGTGGAAAAGAGAAAGTTTGTGCACAGTGGTCTTATATGAAGTGATAACTATTGGCTATCTGTTCTTGGTTTGTTTATACAGTCGTCCCTCCAATTCACGGGGGTTAGGGGCGCAAGAACCCTGCGAATGTGAAAAAAAACACGAATAAAATACACCCCCGCCCAGCCACAACCCCCCCCCCCGCCCTTCCAAAGTGGTGACGGGGCTTTTGGAGCCTCATAGCCACTTCTCAGCTGCCACTCTGCCCTACTAAAGCTGCTCTCCACTCCAAACAGCCAAGCCCAGGGAGAGCGGAAAGATCAGGTCTAAATCGCCCCCCTCCTTGGTCTCTTGGGGCTTGGCTCTGCATTTCAAATGGAGGTAAGCCCCAGGAAAGTAGGGAGGGGGTGCTTTAGACCCCATATCCCCACTCTCCCTGGGCTGGGCTCTGTTTGGAGTGGGGAGCCAACCCCGAAGGAGCAGGGAGATCGGGTCTAAATTGCACCCCTCCTTGCTCTCTCGGGGCTTGGCTCGGCATTTCAAAAAGAGGCAAGCCCCAGGAGAGCAGGGAGGGGGGTGCTTTAGACCCCATCTCCCCACTCTCCCTGGGCTGGGCTCTGTTCGGAGTGGGGAGACAACCCCCAAGAGAGCAGGAAAATCGGGTCTAAAGCGCCCCTCTCCTTGCTCTCTCTGGGCTTGGCTCTGCATTTCAAATGGAGGTAAGCCCCAGGAAAGTGGGGAGGGGGTGCTTTAGACCCCATATCCCCATTCTCCCTGGGCTGGGCTCTGTTTGGAGTGGGGAGCCAACCCCAAAGGAGAAGGGAGATCGGGTCTAAATCGCACCCCTTCTTGCTCTCTCGGGGCTTGGCTCAGCATTTCAAAAAGAGGCAAGCCCCAGGAGAGCAGGGAGGGGGGTGCTTTAGACCCCATCTCCCCACTCTCCCTGGGCTGGGCTCTGTTTGGAGTGGGGAGACAACCCCCAAGAGAGCAGGAAAATCGGGTCTAAAGCGCCCCCCTCCTTGCTCTCTCTGGGCTTGGCTCTGCATTTCAAACGGAGGCAAGCCCCAGGAGAGCAGGGAGGGGGGCGCCTTGGCTCCCCACTCCAAACAGAGTGAAGCCCCTAAGGGAGATGGAGCTCCCTCCCAGGGAGGGGGAGCAGAAGGGAGGAGAAACCATGAATACTCAAAACCCCCAATGTCAAAGCCGCGAACGGGAAGGGACGACTGTACACTCATGTTACAGGAAGAATGATGAGGAAACCATGGTTGTGCATGTTGTGGATTACTAAGCCAAGATTCCTGGTCAAAATGACATGCAACCACAGTCAAGGACTGTGCCTCAAAGTGCTGTTTAAAGCTACTTTGTGAGCATGTTAAGAAGTTAAAATATTGAACTGAATTCATTTACAGTTTAGATACAATATTACACTGTATGTTTGAAAAGGAATACAGTAGCACCCCCGTATCCAAAAGGGGGATTGGTTCCCTCCTCCGCAGATACTGAAATCCGCCGATAACAACGAATGCTGGACTTCCCTCCCCCACCTGCCCACCACCACCTCCGCCACACCACCAGAAGCCCCATGGCAAGGGAGAAGGGAGGTGAGCTCTCCTCCTCCCTCCCTTCCCTGTCCACCCAACACCTCCGCTGCCGCCACTGGAAACCCCGCGGGGAATGATGGTGAGTTCTCTCCTCCTCCCCCATCTACTTCCCATCACCACACTGGAACCCCCCTGCAAGCCCTCCTCTCTCCCCATCCACCTTCTGCCACCTTAGCCACTGCCACTGGAAGCCCTGCAGAGAAGGGAGAAGGGAGGTGAGCTCTCTCTCTCCCTCCCCCGTCTACCCCCGCCACTTCCGCCATGCTGCCAGAACCCCCTGCAGGGAAGGGAGGTGAGCTATCCTCCCTCCCCCATCGCCATCCACAGATAACTGAATCAGCAGATTGCGAATCAACGGATACGGGGGTACTACTGCATGTGTATTTTGACTTGGTGAATTTTTGTTTAGAGAGAATATGGCATTCCTACAAATCTTTTAAAAGGGTCCTAAGGTTTTAGAGGAGGCAGGATCTGGTAAAGTTAAGTAGTGGGCACTGCACTTATAAGAACACATTTGTTGCTAGACTTCTTTCATGTACTCATCTCTAATAGAAGAGATTAATTACAGCATTCAAAATGTACTGAAGTGTAAACATTCTAAGGAACTTTAGATTAAACTTCACAACAAAACCTAATCCAGTTTTGGAAATTATTTTTGCAGTAGCTGTACAGGGAATTTGGCTTTGAAGGTGCAGAAAAATTTATCTTGGAGGAAGAGTTACTTGTTTGGCTTTAATCTGAATTTCCTCTACCCAGGAAGGGAACCTATTTCTATAAGCAAAGTCATCAAAACCTTTTCTTACTTATTGACCAAAAAAGTTCATTTGAATGAAGTCTCTGAAATTTCAAATAATAGTTGCTTTATTTTGTTGTGTGAGGAACAAAGATACCAAAGTAGAAAAGTTTTTTTTTCCAGAAAGATCAACATTTTAAAAAGTATAACTGTGCAAAGAGTAAGGGGGGTTATAACCAGTGTTGACATTTGTTCTGTTTAAGCTTACAGAAGTAGAACTTTCAGATTTTATAATTTATTTATGCATCCGTTTATTGGCTTTCAGCTCCCCAGGGCCCCTGAAGTAATGTACAATGGATAAAAACATCTAAAGAAGTAAATATATGACTAGAACACATAACTTTCTTTAAAAACTTTTAAAATAGTTCTAAAATTGCAGATTTTTTTTAAAGTTAAAAAGCCAGAGCAGCCACCCCTAATTTTAAGGTCTAAAGGCCCAACTGAAATAACATTTTCAACCAGAAAATGTTCAGCCTACTAGAAACTCAGAAAGGATTAAACTGGCCTCATATCCTTTGGAAGATAATTCCACAGTTAGGGTGCTGCTACTGAAAAAGCCCTCTCACATACACCTATCAGTCTAGCCTGACAGGATGATGGGGCAAGCAACAGAGCCTTTGTTGATGCTCTTAAATTTCAGACAAGCTCAGACAGGAAGAGGCAGTCTTTCAATCCATTTAGGGCTTTGTAAATCAAAACCCTGTGCTGAGAAGCAAATCGGAAGCCAGTGCAGTTCCTTTAAGACTGGTGTTGTATGGTTCCTAAAATGCAAACCCAACAAGTCTGGCTGGTGCATTTTGCACTGGCTATGGGTTCCAAACACTTTTCAAGAACAACCACACAAAGAACCCATTACAGTAGTCTGATTGGGAGATAATTAAGGCTTGAACCACTGTGGCCAGTTCTGCCCTCCATTGGAAGAGGCACAGCTGGAATACTGTCTGAAAGGTGGGCCAAGGAACTCTTGGCAACAGCAATTAATTACCTGGCCTTCTAGGAGCAACACTAGGTCTAGGAGCATCCCCCAGGCTAGGAACTTGAACTTTCAGAGGGAGTGTAACCCTATCCAGCAAATAATGTAATCCCAACCCCAAATTAGATTTCCTGCTGACAAACAGATCTTTGTATGAATGATAATTAGGGTTGTTATATTAGGTGTTGAAATTGTTACGTTTGGGTTTATGATCAGTCTGTTAACCATATTGCAACTTGCCTATCTGATGCTAATGTGGTAGGTTTAGTTAGGCTGATGTAGATTGCACAGGGTGAAATACAGGTATGTTGTATGTACTATAGATCAAGGGCACAAGAAGCCAAAATTTTGTTGGTGGGATAGAAGACTAAAATCCGTGACCAAAAAGGTAATCTGTTTGTGTATGGCAAACAAAGAAAGAACTTGAAGAACTACTAGTTTCATTAGGCTTCTCAAAAGCCAGAAATCAGCTTTCTACCAGTTTACCTAGGTCAGGGATTAGGATGGTAGGGCCATTAAATGATGACATAGTGAAAGAAAAGTAGATCGTTTTAGAAATGCTAAATTAATCATTTGGCTCTACTTTCACTGTTGAAAATGTCAGAGATATTTACACCTGACACATCTGAAAAATGTTCAAGTAGAGAGAAAAGAAAGAAGAATTTATAAAACTGAAAAACAAACCAACATCAGGCCCTGGATGGCTTTTGTCCAGAAGTTTATAACATCTTGAAAATGAAATGGTTGAACCACTGAACAGAAGTTAGTTAATAGAAGACTGGCATACATGCAGAGTTCACAGCTCAATACTTCATTGAGGGGACTTGCTGGAAAGCATCATGAATTATTAATTATTGGACGTACATATCAATGATTTTTTTGAAGGTTCTTTAATGATTTAGAATTCTTTGAGTGTGTTAACAAACAAAAGATTAAGTGTATAAGCCTTCAAAAACAGTTTTCCACAGTTCATCACTAAAGTCTTTAAAAGGAAAACTGTAGAGTGATAATTGGTTAAAAAAGAGGAAACATGGGGTAAGAGTTAAATAGTTTTCACAGTAGAGGAACTCAGTAGTATGGTTCCCCAAGGATATGTATTAGAACAGGTGTTGTTTAACTTGTGCAGGCATGTTCTGGAGTAAGAGTAAAATACTGGCATGGTGAAGTCTGCACTTGACTGTAAGTACTGTAGTTCAGGGCAACAATGAGACTAAATTGTTTGGAAAGGTTCTCTAAGTAGTGAGTTACTGGAAAACAAAGTGAAAGAAGAGATTTAGCAGAAGCATGTGGAAAGTTGTGCCCTTTAGCAGACACAACTCTGTCTGAATATACATTAATGAGCTCACAATTAGTCATGTGCTGCTAGGAAAGATATCTTAGGGCTCAGTTAAACGGTATAAAAAAACCGTGAAGAATTCGCTAAGAGTTCTAATTATTTACATGTTTTGCGACTCTAAATCGCCTCTTTCAGAAGGAGGGGTGGGAAAAAACCCATCTGTAGCGTATTTTAGGACTTCGTATTTTTTCCCGTCTTTTTTAAAAAGAACCGAAAATTATCGCTAAACCGATGATGTGAACTACCGTTGCGTTTTTAGATCGATTCCTAAAAAAGTACCGGAACCGCATCCGAAGGGGTGGGATATGGGAGTGGTTTCATATTCACAGCAGAGCAGAGCTGTGTGTGTGTGCGTCTTTCCTCCTTCACTCCTTGGTCTCTTCGAGCTTGGCTGCAGCCAGCTGAAGAATTCCAAGGTTGCCTTTCAGTCTCTGTGTGAATGTTCTTCGTCTCCCCTCCCTCCCTCCTCCCTCTCTCTCCCTGTATGCTCCACCAGCTGATCTATCGACAGATCCGTTGTTTTGTGTATGCATGTTTGTGCACGCTCGCAGTGCTGGCATGAGAGAGGGAGAAAAAACAGTCTACTGACATAGGAGAAATGCACAGCAAAGAGAATTCTTTTCCTTCCATCCTTTGTTATTAATCCTTCCCACTTCCTGGTCTCCCTGCTTTTTAGTTGCTTTCTGGTTTTCTCGCTGAGATCAAGCTGTGAAAGGTGATACTGTTGCTTTGTATACAAATCCCTTCTGAGGAATGCCTGCAATTAAAGCCCGTTCAGAGGAACTGTTCCCCCCAACAAGCCCCTCCTGCTTCAACTGTGTGTGTTTTCAGTGAGTGGCTTTAAGAGGCAGGCAGGCACGCCCCCCCCACCTTTGCCATCTGAACTGAGAAGCGAAAAAAAAGAAAACAACACAACTGAATCCCCTATAAATCGTATGAACTATCCATCACTGCTGCGAAAAAGCGCTAAACTGCAAATTGCCGCATTAAAAACTGTCGTTTAACTGACCCCTTAGAGATATTGTGGAAAGCTCATTAAAAAATGCTAACCCAGAGTGCTATAGCAGAGAAAAGGAAAATGTAGTGTTGTTGTCACTATACAAAATATGAAGTTGTGTATTACTATACAGGATGCTGTATAGAGTCCTGATTGCCTTTTCTCCTAGAATGGTGTGGAAAGAATAATTAAAGTTATAAAAGCTTTAAGGATATACTCTTTTGCATAATTACCTAAGATTAAGCACCACTGAACACAGTGGGATGCACTTTTGAGTAAATGTGCATAAGTTGCTCTGATTCTTAAGAGGAATGCATTAAGGACCCAGTGATGAACTCCAGCTTCAACACAGTCATGCTTCATACAAAATAAATTTTATTTTATTTTATTCCCCCAAGGTGTTGATTGCCATCCTTTTAGATTACTTTTTTAAAGGTCTGGGAAAGCTTGTGAAAAGTCATTGGCTATTGTGCATAAGAGCTAGGCTTTTACTACCATGACTTGTTTGTGAGTGGCTCAAGGCATTTATCTGGTCTTTTAGAATCTAGATGATGATTTCCCTATAGCCTTTAGATGATAATGAATCAGCCAGTTGTCAAGGATAATAGGGACTAATCCCCAAAAAGAAAGCAGGAGGGTCATAGGTTCCTCATCCCTGGACTAAAGGCATCTTTGTTGAGTCCAGGAAGGTAGGTATATTTATGCTCTTAAGTATGCAGTTTATTGTAATCACAAAGTATCAGTCTACTATTTCTTCTGCTGGTATTTTTTTTTTAAGCACTGGAAAATGTTGTGGTACATATTAGCAGGAAAGTTGTGTGTGAAATAGATCCCTTGTAAATCATTATGGCAAGGTGTTTTTAGGGAAAATATAATAGCACCAAGCTAGAATGGTATAGTGATTTTGAGCATTGAACTATGGACTTTTTTCAGACGGGCTATTTATTCTGTGGGAGACATGGAACAGGGTTGGGGAAAAAGTCTTCTTTTCAGAAGATGTTGACCCTTTTCCATGTCTCCCCCATCCCTATTCCGTATTTCCCTGTGATATTTTCATCACGGGGAAACATGGTTTTTGGACCACCCGTTCCATTGTAATGGAATCATGGGTGGTCTGAAAGGTGTCCTGTTCTTCTCCCGCAATGACAGTTGTGTGGGAGAGGTCCGTTCTGGACACATCCAAGCACGAACGGGACACCCAGGTAAGTGGCACCCTTTTCCCCTTATGATGGCTGCATTTATGACTGGCTAGCTTGGGGAGAGGGAGGATGTTCATGCCGCAGCATTCCCTTCATTCCACGGCAGAAACGGGATTGAGGCTTGTGGGGCAGGAACGGGGCATTTGGCCCCATCTGAAAAAGTCCTATGATTCTGGAGACCAGGTTTTGAATCCCTGCTTGGCCACGGAAACCTTCTGGGTAACCTTGGGTGAGTCATACTCTCTCAGCCTCAGAGGAAGGAAAAGCAAATCCCCTCTGAACAAATCTTGCCAAGAAAACCCCATGATAAGTTCACCCTAGTTCACCCAATTTATGTGATAAGGTCACATAAATTGGAAATGACTTGAAGGCACACAATCATTGCGTTATTGTGTTCAGTCACAATCATATAATCTCAGTCGATTTAAATAATTCTGTATGTTTTTAAGGGCTTGGGGAAAAGTGAACTGTTCAAAAATGTTAAACCATATAGAATATATAATATTATTGTGATATAAGGAATAAAATCTAGGAAACATGTCAGTTTTTAAGATACGTTGGCTGAAAAATTAGGAAACCAAGAGTTCATATCTCTTCAGAGTAAACCTTACTGTGTTAAGTAGGGCTTCCTCTAGTGTTAGGACTAAATTAGTACTGTTTATTTTATACTGATATGTCTATAAATGTGTGTAGGTAGTGCACAGCTTCATAAATAATAAGTTATTTCATTTATGTCCTTTTTCAAAATGAACGTTGCAAGTTTTCATTTTTAGCAGAATTATCAAATCTAAATGATAAGTGAGGAAATATTTGAGAAATACAGGCCCAGAAATTCAAAGTGAAGAAAAGAAATAGCAAATGTTTAGCTTTTCTGTGGGTTGGTCTACATACTGAACATTTTTTCCATCTGACTTCATACGCTCAGCACTTCACCAGAAGCTGATGATGAATTATATCCACATGTTCACTACTAAATGCTTCCGTGAGGTTGTTTCTTTGCAGTTGTTTAACTAGCTAGCTTATGTTGTCACTCTACTTCTACTGCTAAGTAAACTGCATTCTTCCATTATTCCTAGATTCATGAGAAACTGCATTACTATGAAAAACAGAGCCCTGTGCCTATGTTGCATGGCGCATCAGCCTTGGCGGATGATGTAAGTGTCCCTGATGAGACTATTGGCACCATACTTCCCCAAACTGTTTGAAAGGAAAACATAGAACAAGTATATGAATAGGCCCATGTTAGCTGGATGTGCAAAGGTTTCCAAAGAGTTGTCATCACAGGATTGCAAATGTTGTTTTGATTTTTATTAGAAGTGTTACTGTTATAATAACATAGCATCTAGATAGGTTCTTGTTTTGCTTTAGTACCAAGAAGTCTACAGTGAAGGTGATGCTGTTAGCTACTGATGAATTACAAGAGTCATAGACAACAGGAATGTTTTCCAAAACTAAAGATGAATGAGATAGCTAACGTGCTGACAGAATAAGAAACATGACTGATAAAACTAAAAGAAATTAACCATATGAAAGCTAGAGGAAGGGGTTGTCAGAAAATAAAAGTTTAAAAAGATACAATGATTTATAGATATTAAAGCTTTCCAAATTACTTTCATAACTAAAAAATAAAATTAGACTGGTTGGCATTGATAGAGTATTTAATTTCCTGTTACTATAATTTTTATTAATAAAAATCAAGCCTGCCCTTTTTTTTTTGCATTATATGGTAAATTCTACAGCCCTGATGAATTGTGTGCACACCTGTGTAAACTATGACAGAACTTGAGGTAGGCAAGATTTTTTAAAAAATTAAGTGAAACCTTAGGTATGTTTGGCACAGTGCTGCACACTCAAGGGCAGTCTTTGGTACAATTCTTTTTTTCTTGGTTACTGCTCTCTAATTTCTTCTAGATTAATGACATACACAAAAATTTCATTTGATGCATTTGTTCACAGAATAATCTTGAACAGTATTGGGGGAACAACACCCAACTCCAGCAAAAATAAATTTGCTGAAAGTTACTTTTTCACTGAAATGCTACAGTAG
Source organism: Gambelia wislizenii (assembly GCA_030847615.1). NCBI lineage: Eukaryota > Metazoa > Chordata > Lepidosauria > Squamata > Crotaphytidae > Gambelia > Gambelia wislizenii. The sequence continues at coordinate 134,662,876 of JAUMIR010000006.1, read as the reverse complement.
AACAATGTAGTATTTTAAGATTAAAATTGTTTTTCAATGAATGATGAGGAATTTTGGGTTTTTTATCCAGTTATTATATTGGTCAGATTTGTGTTTTGTGATACAGAGTGTTTAAAATGAGCTTGTCACTGAAGATCATTTTTCAGTCTTTAGCAAAAGCTTGAATATCTGGTAATCTGATACAGGCCATGTTAATATGATTAACTTGTCTGACATTTAGCAAGCTGCTTGCTCTTTGTATGTAAACATAATAAAGTTTGGACTACTAGTTCAATAAGGGCTCTCTGCTTCTTTATCCCAGTCCTAAACAGAATAGCTACTGTGGCTTTTTGGAAGCAGTGTAGATTTCACCACTTCATTCAGAAGCTGTTTTTTATAGACAGTGTCAGAGTTTGATCCAGTCATTTTTACAAGCAGCCCTTTGTCTGCACGCAAAGGACCATTCACTTAGATGAAGTGCTGGGATTTGCCCTCATTGCTATAAATCAGAAAGTGATCTGGGTGTGCTGTTGCCAGATATGATTACTTTAGTCAATCTCAGTTGAAAGACCTGGCCAGGATTTTTACATGAGGACCAGAAAATGAAGAATAATGATTGATAGTCTGTTTTTCTTCATGCTGAACACACTGGAAAGTAATAACCTTGAACAAGATGGATTCTTGGTTGTCACTGACACACTGAGTGAAACAATGCTGTTGCTAATGTTCTTTCTGTCACTTAAATCACCTTCACAGCTGGCTGAGGAGTTGCAGAGCAAACCAGTAAACAGTGAGATCAGAGAGCTTTTAAAACTACTGTCAAAACCCAACCTCAAGGTGAGGATGTGTTGTTTGCACCTGTTAAAATGCGTACTTTTGCACTCCTCTGTTTTTAAAGTTTGCTGAGTATTTTGCCTAACTATTTTTTTGCATCCACATGAATGTGTGAAATTACAAAAAAGAATTTGCTTGAGCAGTTAAAGAAATTGTCACTGCATTGTGGTGGATTATGGAGATTAGCAAAACACTTCCAGTACACAAATGCAGCCAGACATTCTGTTAGAAGGGATGAATAAGAACTTGAGTCTATAAGAACTATGCTACACATAATCCTGGCTTGCAGAGTGTGGGAAAGTTTGTGTTGCCTCACTAAATGTAACTGTATAATGTCTCTAAAGAGAACTTTTTGGGATAGAACGTTTGGGATAGAAAGTTGCTGAATATAAGCAACTTTGCATTTGTTGCATGACACATAAACCCATAGAGCAGTGGCTACTAAATTTGGCCCTCCAGATGTTTTGGATTTCAGCTCTGAGAATTCCTGACTGTTGACCAAGTTAGAGGTTCTTCTGGGAGCTGAAGTTCAAAATATCTGGACCAGACTTTGGGTACCACTGCAATAGAGGATGGCTTGATGAGTACATTTCATGTAAAAATTCTGCATGGTAGGATCGGTCTGAAGCATCTTGTACCAGCCGATAAGTTAATTTGTTACAGAATATTTTTAGCTGCTACCTGTTTATACTGTATTCTTTATTACTCTTACAAGGACATGCCTTATCTTGACTCCTGTCACTTGTTCATCTGTGTCCTGCTGATTTATGTACATTCACAGAAACAAGAACAGACTGCTGGCTGAGCACTGTAACATACTTAAAAAATACAGCATAAGCACTTTTACAGATCTAAGTATACAGGAAAAGTACATGATGCATATAATACTCAAAGGTAGTGCTGCTCAAAGTGATGGTGTCTGGACTGGTGCCACTCCCTGAGCCATATGCTGCCAGTCCCTGGAGATCTTCCAGGAAAGAGAGAACAATTGTAGTAATGGGAACAAATATGGTACTGGTCTCTTCTACACTGGAGGGAGGGGGAATTACCTGTCCCCCACTTCAGATAGTTTAAGAACTAATGCTCAGATAGTTTAAGAACCATTGATCTAAGACAATTGCTCTGTCTATACCAGTGACTCTTATCCTTTTCTTTACCAGGGATCCCCTTTAAATATCTGTTGTTGCCACAGACCCCCAAGATGTAACTCAAGATTTAAAACCCTACTGATGATGATGATAATGATGATAACGATAATGATAATAATAATGATAATAATAATAATAATAATAATAATAATAATACAATTACACCATCTATGAAACCTTCCCTCAGAGGCACTGGAGGGGAAAGGAAGACTTTTCTTCTGCCTCTTGCTGCAAGTTTGTGGCTGGATCAGATTGAATGGCAAGCACAGGCCAAGCCAGTCAGCCAGCTTTTGTAGATTTTCCTTGGGTTTTTTCCACGCTGTGAGGCCGTGTTCTGGAAGAGTTTCTTTCTGACGTTTCACCTGCATCTGTGGCGGGCATCTTCAGAGAATGGTTGGATAGGAGTGTGTGGGGAGTTTATATGCTGTGAGCCCCTGTTGGAGAGGTTATGTGAATTTGTGTATTTGAATGGGTAGTTCCTGGGGCAGTGATGGGCAACCTTTTGAGCTTGGTGTGTCAAACTTCGCCAAAAAACTGAGCATAACTCGGGTGGTGTGTCACTTTGAGGAAAAAACATTATTTCACGATATTTATAGTTTAAATGACATAAATGTATAATTGTTATATATAATTGTATTTAATAAATCAAAAACTAATTATTTAACTTACCTGCTTAGTGACTTCTTTGTCCATCCGTCAATTGGTTTCTTTTGTTCGTCTTGATATTATTTAACTTGTGTGGGGTGCCGTGAACTAAGATAAGTGAGGGGGAGGGGGAATTCTTTAACTAACCTGACTATTAGTGACTTTTTTGTTGCTGAATTTCATTGGCTAAATCTTCAATTGAAGGTTGGTATTTTGTACACTTCAGGCCCAAGCAAGCGCTACTAACTTTATCTGTTAATCTGTTACTTTTGTTGGTTTTGATATTTAACGCTGAGAATAAGGCCTCACAAAAGTATATAGAGGGGGAAATTGTGAGTAAAGCCATTGCTATATTTTTCAGGGTGCTAACAGTGTCTGTTAGTCGGTTCCAGGCACTCCAAATTTCCTGTTCATAGTGGCACCCTTCTTGATTCTCCAAGTGGCGTCCCCCACTGCATTCCGCTGCTCCCTGCTCTGCCGGCGGAAGTGAGGGCAAAGATCCCGACTTAACCAGAAGTCCCAGAACTAGACACTCTGTGCTGGAGTTCTGTTGTTTTGGCCTACAGACCTCCGGCACAGACTGTCTAATAGAGGAGGATGAGCCATTTGTGACTAGAGTCTTAGGACATTTACAGACACAAAAAAGTCGTCCTGAGGGATCGGGAGAGCTACGCGGCTGTTCCGTGGCAGGGGGCCAGTTTCTGACAACGCCGTCCCTCTCGCATTACCCTCCGTGTTCCTTCGGTGTCGCTTGGAAGGAAAAGGTGCCACTTTTTACTCACGGAAGTTCTTCGTGAATAAAAAGTGTCACCTTTTCCTTCCATGCAACACGGAGGGTAACGCAAGAGGGACGGCATCATCAGAAACTGGCCCCCTGCCGCGGAACAGCAGCGTACCTCTCCCGATCCCTCAGGACTTTTTTGTGTCTGAAAATGTCTTTAGAATTAGACTCTAACTCCAAGACTCTAGTCGCAAATGTTTCATCCTCAGGAGCAGCAAATGTTTCATCCTTGGCTACTGCACTTGGCCGTGCAGGAGCTGAGGATGAAACATCCTTCTTGGCATGCAGCCACCTCAGCGGCCGCATGTCATCAAAAAAGGCTACGCGTGTCAGTACTGACACGCATGTCATAGGTTTGCCATCACTGTCCTGGGGGAAGATATGCAAGGAGGATTAGTTTCTGTTTGGCTAATGGTTGGTTAATGGTCCATTATCTGCTGGAAATCCCGCTGTCCCTGGGTGGAGTTCAATTGCAAGTGTTGAGTTCTGCTTTTAGTGTTCTTCAGGACTGGAAGCCAGACTTTGTTTACTTTTAGGGTTTCTTCTTTCCTGTTGAAGTTGTCCAGGTTTGTTTTTTTTTTTGTTTGTTTTTTTTTGTATTTCAATAGCTTCTCTGTGCATTCTGACATGATAGTTGTTGGCCTGGTCCAGAATTTCAGTGTTTTCAAATAACATTTTGTGTCCAGGTTGGTTTATAACATGTTCTGCTACTGCTGATTTTTCTAGCTGGCCCAGTCTGCAGTGTCTCTCATGTTCCTTTATTCTGTTTTGTACACTGTGTTTAGTGGTCCCTATGTAAACTTGTCCACAGCTGCATGGTATGCAGTAAACTCCTGCAGCCGTGAGAGGGTCTCTTTTGTCCTTCGCTGAGTGTAGCATTTCTTGGATTTTCATCGTTTTCTGTAGGTCTGTAGATCTACAGAAAAATCAGCAGTAGCAGAACATGTTATAAACTAACCTGGACACAAAATGTTATTTGAAAACACCGAAATTCTGGACCAGGCCAACTACTAATCATGTCAGAATGCACAGAGAAGCTATTGAAATCCACAAACACCTGGACAACTTCAACAAGAAAGAAGAAACCCTAAAAGTAAACAAAATCTAGCTCCCAGTCCTGAAGAACACTAAAATCAGAACTCTTGCAAATGAACTCCACCCAGGGACAGCGGGATTTCCAGCAGATAATGGACCATTAACCAGCCATTAGCGAAACAGAAACTAATCCTCCTTGCATATCTCCCCCCCGGGAACTACCCATTCAAATACACAAATTCACGTAACCTCTCTAACAGGGACTCACAGCATATAACCCCCCCCCCACACACACATACACACTCCTACCCAACCATTCTCTGAAGATGCCCGCCACAGATGCAGGCGAAACGTCAGAAAGAAACTTTTCCAGAACACAGCCTCACAGCCTGGAAAACCCCAAGGAAAATATATGGATGCCGGCTGTGAAAGCCTTTGACTTCACAGCCAGCCTTTGCCTTGGCTCCTGTCACATGGCCACTTCACTGCAGGGAGGAGGTGGGCCAAGCAGCCTTCAAGCCTTTGCGGACTCCCTGTGAGTACATCACAGACCCCTGGGGGTCCCCGGACCACAGGTTAAGAACCACTGGTCTATAATATTCCAATGTAATTTATACAAGAAAATAACAGTTTTCTTTGTAGGTGAAACAGCCATATTCTTTCCTTCAGTAAGTCTTTACTGATTAAAGATATGCCTCAATTCAGTTCTTGTATACAGTGTGCCAATTTTAATTTGATTTTAAAGCAGTTTTCTTCCTGATTACAACTCTGAATGAGTTTAACAAATATTTTAACAATATCCTAAATCAATTTTTCAGACACAGTTTCATATACTCCTCAAAGGGCTGTCTACTGATACATTCTTCAACTGCTATTTGTATAACTCTGACAGTTCCTCCTACAGCCACTGCAGTCATAGAGATGTATGCTGCAGACTGTATCCCGGCATAGCCTTGTTCATGCAAAGGCTTCCCCAGATAATCCTTGTAGATAAATACAAGTGGCTATTTTGCATACGTGAACAAGCTGCAAGATAAACTGGATGAACTTTTAAAAGAATAGCCACACTATGACAGCACAGACACACAAAGGTATATTTGGCAGTTGTAGAATGTTGTCCTCTGAAGGCTGCTTTGGCATGCTAGGCATATGGGCTGGAATTTTTGTGTCTTGTTTAACCAGCTTATCCCAAAATTAAATGCTAGAAGTTGTAAATTGCACTTATTTTCCAAAAGCCTTTGATCCTCTTGCATCTGGTTGGCATTCTGGAAAACTTATTGAAATTAGTGTATCTTGAAGTATCATAGAATCATAGAGTTGGAAGAGACCTCAAGGGCCATCCAGTCCAACCCCCTGCCATGCAGGAACACACAATCAAATCATTCCTGACAGATGGCCATCTGTATTTTTTAAAAAAGCGGGGGGGGGGGGAGAAGACGGAGACTCCACCACACTACGAGGCAGTGCATTCCATTTCCGAACAGCTCTTACTGTCAGGAATTTCTTCCTAATGTTTAGGTGGAGTCTCTTTTCGGTGGAGTTTGAACCCATTGCTCCGTATCCTAGTCTCTGGAGCAGCCGAAAACAAGCCTGCTCCATCCTCAGTATGACATCCCTTCAAATATTTAAAACATGGCTATCATATCCCTTCTCAACCTTCTCTTCTCCAGACTAAACAAGCCCAGTTCCCTAAGCTGCTCCTTATAGGGAATGGCTTCCAGACCCCCCACCATCCTGGTCACCCTCCTCTAGGCACGTTCCAGCTTCTCAATATCCTACCTGAATTGTGATGCCCAGAACTGGACACAGTATTCCAGGTAAGGTCTGACCAAAGCAGAATACAGTGGCACTATTACTTCCCTTGATCTAGACACTATACTCCTATTAATGCAGCCTAGAATTGCATTGGATTTTTTAGCTGCTGCATCACACTGCTGACTCATGCTCAGCTTGTGGTCAGCTAAGACTCCTAGATCCTTTTCGCATGTACTACCCTCAAGCCATGTGTCACCCATCCTATATCTATGCATTTCATTTTTACTGCCCAAGTGTAGTATCCTACATTTCTCCCTGTTGAAATTCATTTTGTTAGTTTTGACCCAGCTCTCTAATATGTTAAGGTCATTTTGGATTCTGATCCTGTCCTCTGGGGTATTAGCTACCCCTCCTAATTTGGTGTCATCTGCAAACTTGATAAGCATACCCTCTATTCCCTCATTCAAGTAATTGATAAAGATGTTGGATAACACTCGGCCCAGGACAGAACCCTGTGGCACTCCACTGGTCACTTCTCTCCAGGATGAAGAGGAGCCATTGGTGACTACCCTTTGGGTTCGGTCAGTCAACCAATTACAAATCCACTTAACAGTTGCATTGTTTAGCCCACAGGTTGCTAACTTTTTTGCAAGAATACCATGGGGGACCTTGTCAAAAGCCTTACTGAAATCAAGATACACTATATCCAGTGCATTCCCTTCATTATCAAGTATTAACTATAAAAAAAAGATAAGATTAGTCTGGCACGACTTGTTTTTGAGAAATTCATGTTGACTTTTAGTGATCACAGCATTCCTTTCTAAGTGCTTACAGACTGCCTGTTTAATGATATGCTCTAGAATCTTTCCTAGTATTGATGTCAGGCTGACTGGGCGGTAATTATTTGGTTCTCCCCACCCCCTTTTAAAAGATGAGGACAACATTTGCCCTCTTCCAGTCTGCTGGGACCTCTCCTGTTCTCCAGGAATTCTCAAAGATTATTGACAGTGGTTCTGAGATTACTTCTGCCAGTTCTTTTAATACCCTTGGATGAAGTTCATCTGGCCCTGGAGACTTGAATTCGTTTATACTGGCCAGGTATTCCTGAACTATCTTTTTACCAATTCTGTGCTGTATTTCCCATACTGCATCATCTGCTTCAGGTTTAGCACTGTTCCCCCTTTGGGAGAAGACTGAAGCAAAGAAGGTGTTAAGTAGTTCTGCCTTTTCTCTGTCCCCTGTTAGCCTGTTGTCATCTTCTCCATGCAGCGGCCCTACCATTTCCTTGTTCTTCCTTTTGCTACAGTCATAACCAAAAAAGCCCTTTTCATTGTTTTTAACTTCTCTAGCAAGCCTGAGCTCCCTCTGAGCTTTGGGTTTTCTGAGTTTCTCCCTACATGAGATGGCTATTTGTTTGAATTCTTCTTTGGTGATTTCTCCCTTTTCCATTTCTTGTACATGTACTTTTAAAGTTTTAGCTCAGTTGAGAGGTCTTTCGACATCCATCCTGGTTTCTTTAAACACCTCCCCTTTTTCTACATTGGAACTGTTTGAAGTTGTACCTTCAATATCTCACTTTTAAGAAACTCCCATCCTTCATGAACTCCTTTATCTTTTAGTATTTCTGACCATGGGATCACCCCCAGTAATTCCCTAAGTTTTCTGAAATCAGCTTTCTTAAAGTCTAGAATGCATGTCTGACTATGCTTGGTTTCCCCTTTCCTCTGTATAACAAACTCCAGAACATGGTAACTCCACCCTAAGGATCCCGCCACTTCCACACCATTAACCAGGTCATCCCCATTGGTTAGGACCAGATCTAAAATAGCTGTTCCCCTTGTTGCCTCTTCCACCTTCTGGACAATTAAATTGTCTGCAAGGCAAGTGAGGAGTTTGTTGGACCTTATATTCTTGGCATAGTTGGACTTCCAACAAATATCAGGATAGTTGAAATCCCCCATTACTACTACATCTCTCCTTTCTGAATGTGCGGTCATCTGTTCCAGGAGAGCATCATCCAAGTCCTTGGTTTGGCTTGGAGGTCTGTAGTAGACCCCCCCACCCAAATGATATCCCTGTTGTTTCTCTCTCCCTTAATTTTTACCCAGATGCTCTCAGCCTGGCTTCCAGGATTTAAGTCATAGATCTCTTCACAGGTGTACACATCCTTAACATACAATACTACTCCACCACCCGTCCTGTTTGGTCTATTTTTCTGAAATAGACTATACCCCTCTATTAATACATTCCAATCATGAGACTCATCCCACCAAGTTTCAGTGATGCCTATGAGATCATATTTGTTTTGCTGTGCTAAGAGTTCAAGTTCATCCTGTTTATTTCCCTATACTGTGCATTAGTATAGAGACATCTAAGACCACAGGCCATTTCCCCTATCTGTCTTTTAAAGGTTTTCTTCCTCCCACTGTTGAGTTCTTGTACTATTTGCCTTGTTGTCTGTATAACATTTGGGCCATTTTCTCCTGCACTTGATGAACTCCTGTCCTCATGAATACTGTCTCCCTCTATCACACAACTCAGTTTAAAGCCCTCTTGATAAGATATTTCAGTGTCTTAGCAAAAACATTCCTGCCAGCTAGTGTGAGGTGCAACCCATCCCTTGTCAGAAGTCCACCTCCCTGGAACTGCATCCCATGGTCCAGGAAGCCAAACTGTTCCCAGCAGCACCATCTGCGTCACCAGTTGTTCACCTCTGCAATTCTTCTCTCTCTTCCTGGGCCATGCCCTTCCACAAGAAGGACAGACGAAATGATTATCTGTGCATCCAGATTCTTCAGCTTCCTACCTAAAGCCTCATAATACCTTTTGATCTTCAGGAGGCTATGTTTTGCAGTGTTGTTGGTTCCCACATGGACCAAAAGGAAGAGATAACAGTCAGAAGGCTTGAGTCTTGTCAGCCTCTCTGTTACATCTTGAATTTTTACCCCAGGGAGACAGCATACCTCCTGAAACATTTTGTCAGGCCTGCAAACTACTGCTTCTGTTTCTCACAGCAGGGAATCCCCTACCACCACCACCCTCCTCCTTTGAGTCTTGGCAGAGGCCATTTCATGTGTTGGATCTACTCAGGTTTCCTGTGTGTTCCCTAAGGCCTGGCACTGCTGCTGCTTCTCTTCTTCTCTAGAAGAGAGAGAGCTTCACATTTATTCTGTAGTACAAGCTGGCCGAATGATCCCTGGCCCTTCTACTTCTCTGTGTCATATTCCTCCCAAGTGTTCATTTCCTGTGTATGGGTAATGGCCTCCTCCGTAGACACCTCCCTGGTGTGTTCTGCTTCCAGGATGGTCTTCTCCGCTCTTTCCAAGAAAACCTCTTACTCCCTAATATTCAGAAGAGTAGATACCCTGTCCTCAAGATGCTTGACCTTCTCTTCCAGCAGGGCCACCAACTTGCACTTGCTGCAGATATAGCTCCCCACCTCCTCTGGCAAGAAGATGAACATCCCACAGGTGTTGCAGGTGACTGCAGCAGCTCCCTCACTGACCATATTCAGTCTTCTTAAGTAGTCACTGAAAGAGAACTTTAGATTTCCCAGTCCAAGCTCCTCTAGTATCCCCCTGCCACCCAATACCTGTTGGCCTTGTTTCTCAGAGAGCTCCTATGCCCCTGTTATGTTAGAACTGAGCACGCTACAAGGCACTTGCTGATTTTCCAAGATTGACCTAGAAAGATTACAGCAGCAGTTCTCTAGAGCTAGTGGCTGCTAACTCCACCCCCAGGCAGGTCAGCGGGTTAACAGAAGCCCTTCTCTCTCAGAAAAGAACTCTGCACCTCCCCCTCAAACTCCCCCACCAAACACCCACGCCAAACACCCCTGTTGTCCTCTCTCCTGTATGCCTCTCTCCTGTATGCCAAACTCCAGAGACTGAAGCTGCAGCTAGAGAGAGAGAGAGAGATACTGGCTCCTCTCTGCCTCACCTATTTCTTAGCTCCTCCCTCTGTCTCTGACCTACTTACCTACTTTCTTTCAGCAGTCTCTATGACTCACTTGCTCTCAAGAGAAGCAGCTCACCAAACAAATGCTAATGAATCCCTCCCCCAGGCAAGCCTACACTCAGTCCACACAAACAAACATCCTTGACCCAAGCAAGCACACTAGCGTTAGCCCAACAAACTCTTTGGGGCTGAAGAAGTTTAATTCAACAGCCACAGGCTTACTTTGTGCTGTCTCTTCCACCACACCCATGCCAAACATCCCTGTTGTCCTCTCTCCTGTTTGCCTCCTATATGCTGAGCTCCAGAGACTGAAGCTGCAGCTAGAGAGAAAGAGAGAGCTACGACACTGGTTTTTATCTGTGTTTGGAAGAAAGTAGGATAGTTGGGGGAGTTTTCAGGGGTTTTGGAAATGTTTTTATAATAGAAAAAAATGCTACATATAAATAATTGTAATTAGCCCTAGGTATTCAATATGTAATGGAATTAAAATTCCCAATGAATTGTCAATTTTATATTGATAAGTCCGAGCTTTTCTAGAGAGGAATGACCAGGTTGGTGAGAGGGCCTGGAAATCAAGTCTTGTAAGGAACAGTTGAAAGTGCTGGATATGTGTAGCATAGAGGAAAAGATTAAGAGGAGAGATAACAGTGTTTCCCAGCAGGAGAAAGTTCCTGTTTAATAGAGGAACAAACTCTCAGAAGTTGATGTGCCTTCCTTTACTGGAGGTATCTAAACAGACTGGATGGCCATCTGTCAGGGATGCTATAGTTGCATCCTACTTTGCAGACCAAGAACTGAGCAGATGGTTGGATTAGATGATATCTGCAGTCCTTTCCAACTGCACGACGGTGCTTCATAGAATAATATTTAATTCAAAGGATCTTGTGGATTTCAAAATATATGCCATCAATTGTTGGATGAGCTTAATGGTTAATTACAAATTATTGCTCTAAGCCAGGAAAATAGTATTAGCTACTGGCTTGTCCTACCCCTCAGTGGTTTCTTTTTGGCTTCAGTGCATTCATGAGAAACTTCTGGTAGATTATTATAAGCATTAATTATTGGCCAAAGCAGAATGTTCCATGACATATTTCTTAATCATACTATGTCTGAAACAAAGATATAACTGAATGTTACCCTTTAATAGGAAACACCTAAAGTAGACACTTTATTTGGGTAAGATATATTTTGGCTGTAATGCTCAATACCAAAGAAACCTGCAGCCATGATTACAGCCATTGGCAAGTGCAGCAGTAATCACAGACCTACTCACTGAGAAACCTATTACTGCTGGGAAGAGGGCATAACTCCCTGTTGATTAGCTCATGTGTGTAGTCTATTAGTATGCCTGTGGATTTCAGCATCAGAAATCAGAACTACCCATACAATAAAGCCTACCAGGGGCAAAGGAGTCCTCTCATCACCTTTTCCTCCAACCTTCCAATAGGTTTGTGAGCCATATGCCAGTGATTTTCACTGTACTGATATATAATAATGAAGACTTGTATAACTTAACAAAAATGCTTCTTTATTTTCTTTTACTTCTTAAAGACACAGTATTAATTTTTTTTTAAAAAAAATCTTAAAATTCTTAACATCCCATGAATACTGGAATGGATTCATATTTTCCAGGGGAGGGGGGGAAAACCTGTTTACAGTTCCATATATGAATATTGAGTTGGAGCCACACTACATTAATTGCTCTTGGTTTCCATAGGGGACTTACATTTCACTAACATTGGTAGGAACTAAGTACAACTCGTCACAAACTAAAATAGTGTGAATCTGACCCAGATTCCATGCAGTTTTAGTTATATTGACAAATTTGTTGTTGAGCATATTTGTATAGTGATGTTTTTAGTGTATGCTATTTTAATTTTAAGGATTTTAGGCACTTTTTTGCCAGTTCCATGAAACGAATGGAAGTTACAAAGCAAGTAGACTTAGAATTATGATGCAAGTTATAAAACAGTAGGAAAAGTAAAAGTAGTAACACCTTTTTATATATTTCATAGGCATGAATGGAAAAACCATGTTCGGTAGCAGGGTGAAGCATTATAGTGTTAACAGGGCTGTGTGTACTTGTAGGAAGGTGGGGTGGACATGACTATTGTGGAAGTTGTGGTTTGCACCAGTCTTTTCCAGTAACTGGAGACTTGCTACTTTCATAAAAACACTTCAGTTAGTTAGCTTTTCTCCATTATATAAAAAATAAGTGCTGAATAAGGTGAGATGTTGTAATATGATAAAAAGTAGTAAGCTGTTTGCATATGAGTTGATTTTTCTGCTTTGGATAAAACGTAAGCATCTTGCATCATATTTGTTTATATATAAATCGCTGAGTACTGTACTCATGCTGTGTCATATTGCTATGTGTGAATCAGTGCACATAAAGTAAGTGGGGAGTCTTTTTTTTTAAGTGGGGGGTTAAAAACCTAAACGAATCAAATATCCTATTTCAAATTGCAGTGGAAGTAAAAACAAAAGTTAAATGTGCAAGAGAAGAGGTAATCACAGGGCGTATACAGATTATTTATACATAGCAGCAAGAAAAGTTTTCCTTTATTGCTTCCTTGACATGTGCCCTGTTTTAACATCAATACCTTGATAACTGTACAAATAGAGTTAGAGTGGCTGAGTTTCTGTTCAGTATTCCATGTTACATCCACAGCCCAGTTCCTATATACATCAGAGATTTTGTGAGTTTGATCAGGCTGGATTGTATATCATTTTGTCTTTTCCATCCCTAAATTAGTATAGTCACTTTAAAGGGATGCAATGAATCCTTACACACACACACCATCAGAATATGTCTGTGAAGAAGAAAATGGGAAGGCAGCTATAGAAACCCAAATCTTTATTTCTGAACTTTCCAAGCTGGCCATCCCCCTTCACCTCTCCCCATGACTTAGTCTGATGTTGACATGATACTTTGATGATTATGCCCACATCATTCCAGCTGGTGATTGGGTTACCATGGTGAAGGGGCAAGATAAATCTAAGCTGACCACGGACTTGAACCTGTGCTACAGAGTTCCTGGTGTGTCTCTTTAATATGCAAGAGGCACTGGTGAATCACTAAGATTTTAGGAAGGATTTTAGATTGCCAATAGCAAGTATTAGGTTAGAATTCTGTTGTTAGTATATGCAGTCGCAACACCCAGTTATACCTACATTTGTATTTAACATTTCAGAAGGGGGTATCCTATACCTCTTTGACAGTATTCCTCACCCCTGATATGCAACAGCAGCCAGGGGGCTTGCAGGCCAAGCTCCATATCCTTGGCCACCAGTTGGCTGCAGGGGTGGACTCAGCCATGGTCTGGCTGCTCAGAAAGACACACATATGTGTACACACAATGATAAACCTTACACTGGAGACGGGGGCTGATCTTTCGTCCATGAGTGTGCAAGGGTGGCTGTTGTCCACCTGGAAAGGCAGTGGAGAAGAGGAAGCAGTGTCCAACCCTCACCCCCAAGACAACAGTGAAGGTATGCTGATAGAGACTTATACTCAGACAATATATTTATTGGAGCTTGGCCTCAGCAAGTATTGTGTTCATTTTATTTTAAAAGAAGCTATTTTTGAACTACTCCCTATTTTGCGCTTTAATAAATAGACTGAACTGGAAACTGGAATTGATTTAGTTCTCTTGCCTATTTAGAAGGTTGGCCTCACTCATGCACTCTACTGTAAAAATGCTAACATGAGTTCTAAGGGATTGAAAGGAATCTTTGGAGAAGGAACCTATTCTTCTCTACACACATTAATCCAGAAGCCTGGTATCCAGCTTGTGAGTTATTAACTACATCAGTGATACCAATGAAGCTTTGAATATTATAGACAAGTGCCTTACAGCATCAGGGTTAGAGGTACAGAAATACCGTTTGTAACAATGAATTTAATTGGATAATCATTTTTTCATGCAAGTATGTGTGTCTGAATGAGAATATAGAGAAGTAACTCTCCTACTTTTTAGTATAATTTCCTGGACTTGTGCCTTTGTGGGTTGTTATTGGTGCCTTCAAGTTGTTTCCAACATAAGGCAACCCTAAGGTGAAACTATCATGGGGTTTTCTTGGCAAGGTTTGTTCAGAGCAGAGGAGGCTGAGGGAGTGTTGCTTGTCCAAGGTTGCCTAGCAGATTTCCTTGACCAAGCAAGAATTTGAACCTTGGTCTCCAGACTTGCAGTCCAGTGCTTGAGCCACTAAATTTCACTAGCTCTCGCCTACTGAGTGTCCTGCTTCAGGTTACTGCATGCACATAGACTGTTGCTAGGTAGGAAGCAGTTTACTCTGAGCTTTTGCAGAGAATGTCAAATAAGGTAAGGCCAGTAAATCAAAGTATCTGGAAAGTAAACTTGCCTGGAAGGGTTTGCTTTCAAATGAGATGTGCAGGAGAAAAGTCAAAAATCAGTCCAAAATTCTGAGAGCCAACAAGGTTGTCAGCCAGTCCAAAGGTCAGGCCTTCAGGTATCTGGAACAGAACCACAGGAACACCATATCAGAACCAGAGACTGGTCAGTTGTTCCCAACAGGGAGCACAGTTCAGAGCTGTCTCTTAAACTGGATATAGCCAGTTGTCCTTGATTAAGAGAGCTTCTCATTTTGCTTGGCAAGAAGCCTCACTGAACATCTTCGTTCTGCTCTCTTCTCTGTCTATCAGGCTTGGGGGCTGTGCCACCTCATCTAATTGTTCCAGTTGTTCTGGTGGTGCCTGTGTTTGATCAGTTCTGACTCAGTGTATCATGAGACTGCCATTCCACAGGTTGAGCTGGAGAATCATCCTCAGAGTCTGAGTCCTAGGCCATGACAGTGGATTAGATTAGTCTTCACTTTTTCCTTGGCACAACTTGAAGCACTCCACAAGCCTGTAGAAATGGCGTAACTAAGAGAGTATGACGGTATCAGTACAAGAGGCAGCATGGTATAGTGGTTTAAGTGTAGGACAAGGACTCTAGGAGACCAGGGTTCAAATCCCAGTCAGCCATGGAAACCTGCTGAGTGACCTTGGGCAAGTCAAACTCTCAGCCTTTAAGGAAGGCAATAGCAAACCACTGAATAAACCAAGAAAACTTCATGATAGGTTAGCCTTAGGGTTGCCATAATTTGGAGTCGACTTGAAGGCATACAACATAATACGCAATGTGTGGAATGTATCTAGTGTAGTAACAAGTGTTTGATTAAAAAGAAGATTATCCTATTGAAAATTGGAATGCTGAATTTGGGAATACTGGAACAAGAAATATCATCCAAAAGACTATTAATGCTTTAACCAGATGGCTTGAAGTGGTTACGTACTTGTGTGGACTTTAAGAACAACTCAATAGCCCATAATGTCTCTTGAGGTTACTGTCTTGAGCAAGAGGAAGCAGGAAACTGCAGAGTCAAAAAGTCACTAGCTTTGTGTTTACTATTTCTGTATAGCTAACAGTGGCAGGTAAATCAATCAGTTCAAACTGGTAGATGTAAAATGTTAAAACTATATTTTTGGGACAGGAAATTCCCTTTTGTTAGAGGGAGTAACATGCAACATTAAAAATGCCATAGTCAAGGAGGAAAAAGTATAATATGATTCCAAGTAAAGTTACTATATTAGGAGTCATTTTTTATATACTGTACTAATCATATTGTAGCCTGTGGATGCTGCTGAGTTTTAAAAGTGTGTGTGTTTATTTTGTGTGTGTATGTACATGTGTGATTTGTTAGAAAATGTGACAGAAATCAAATCTGGAGTATTCTTTTGACTGTTCAAAGAATAATATTGTAGAGATAGAGTTGTTTCAGTGACTTCCAGCTTTCTCAAGCTATGAATTTGATTTTACTGTTTCCTTACTGAACTATGTGTTGTGAAATAGGAAATGCTTAATGCTTTCACCTGAAAAAATGTTACAGCTACAGCTATGGCTAGACGTGGCAAAGTGTTTCTCAGTAATGATTTCCAGCTAGATCATGTCTAAAAATGTAGTTGAGCATCAATATTTAGGTAGCATAAGAATTTGAATCATACCTCCTTTAAAGTTCTAAATATGGGACATGTTTACATTAATGAATCATACACATAGAACTGTCAGTAAAACAAAGTAACTTTTTGAAAGCTACCTATATAAATCTTCCTTTTGAAATCTTGAAGCTGGATGTTTGGAAAATTTTCCATCTTGTACTGCAAAAAGAAACATATGTAGCCTCAGAGATAAATCAGACCAAAAGCAGTGGCCAGCCAGTTGCCTTTGAGAAACTGACAAGCAGAACATGAGAGCACTCTGATATGCAGAAGCATATTAC
This sequence comes from Gambelia wislizenii, assembly GCA_030847615.1. Lineage (NCBI taxonomy): Eukaryota > Metazoa > Chordata > Lepidosauria > Squamata > Crotaphytidae > Gambelia > Gambelia wislizenii. The sequence goes on along the minus strand of JAUMIR010000006.1, from coordinate 134,646,457 downwards.
CTCGGGTACTGGAGGGGGTATATATAACCATCATCACTAGTAGTAGCCCTATGAGTCGTAGCCCCAATTTTCAGTATGCATGGAATATTTTCAATTATGAAAATTAAATATTTCAGAACTGTTTTGTCACTGTTGTTACTTAATGAATAAAGTGCTGTATTAAACCACTGCTGGATTAGTACAACCCTTAGAGCGTGAGTGTGTGCACACATATGTGGATGTGCCTTCAACTCGCCTGTTGACTTGTGGCAACCCTATGAATTTCATAGGGTTTTCTTAGGCAAGGAATACTCAGAGATGGTTTTGTCAGTTCCTTCCTCTGAAATACAGCCCACAGTACCTGATATTGGTTTGAGGTCTTTCATCCAAGTACTAACCACGGCTGAGCCTGCTTAGCTTCCATAGAGTATGAATAGCAAAACTAGCAGGATTTTTTCAAGTAATAGTTGTTTTTAATCTGATTTCTTTTCCCAGGCTTTGCTTTCTGTGCATGATACTGTTGCTCAAAAAAACTATGATCCAGTATTGCCTCCCATGCCTGACAATATTGATGATGATGAAGATTCTGTGAAAATAATCAGGCTTGTGAAAAATAGAGAACCACTGGTAAGTTTTTGTTTTTTTTTAAACCACAAGAATAATTGCAGTGTGTCCACTGGGGTGATGAATCAGCTTCTGAGTTTTAGAACTTTAAAGGAGCTATCCAAGGTGATGGGCCTATTTTGGTGATAGTTCAGCACTTCGATAGCACTTTTAAAGTTAAGACAAAAATATGTAGTGGATTTGCCACCTCACTTATGTGGAAGCTGGCACTTGCCACTGCAGTCCATAGTTCTAGACTTCACTTGTCTAAATACATTTGTATTTATACCAAAAAAAAGTGTATACTTAAAAAAAACACACATTAGAAGCAACTTCTGCAATTTTGAAGGAAAGCTTGAGCAGGACATGAGGAGAGTGATGAAGAACCAGAGCAAAGATAGGTAGCTGGTGTACAAAAAAGCAATTGGTGCTTGGGGAGGTCACTGTGGGTAGGATGCTAAGGCAAATAAATAAATTTGTGGTAGGGCGAGTTCAGAAATTGGGGATGGGATGAGGGTGATGGTGAAATATTATGGCATGTCCTTGCCCACAGTTTCATTTCTTGGGCTGTGAGGAACATACAGCAAATCATGTACAAGTGAGAGAGTAGCTAGTTCCAAATTGGAGAAGTTAGCTTGGAAGAAGAATTAAGATTAAATAAATTAATTAATGTATAGGAATATTTTACAGAAGAAAAGAATCCTTGCTTATTGTACCAATCCCAGTACAGGGATCAGTGAAAATTTTAATAGTTTGAATAGAAACAGAGAATGATGGAGGCAGGAAATTAGTGTTAGTGAAATTAGGAATAGGTGAGTCTAATGAAAATGATGAGATAGGACTTGGAAAATATATGCTGGGAACTTGAGAGATGTATGGTGAGCCTTTTGAGGGGCCAGAGTAGATATTTCCAAAGGAGTCCAAGGAAGAAGAAATAGAGTTGGAGCCGGTAGAACTACATTGAAAATAAACTTGAGAAATTCAAAGGAAGTGATTTCATGACTGGTCATGGACACTTGGAAATTCACAAACAACCTTCTGATCTGTCTTGGGCTTCTTTGTAACAGAAGATACAACTGCTAGGAATGTGGCAGAGGTATATGTGATGGGTGTTCAGAATTGGAAAAGTGACATGTTAGAAGGGGGGAATGGCTGAAAAAGATCAAGGAAGGTGTGATATGGATTAGTGATTGTCACGAGGCAGTGGGGGAGAGGTAGGTGACTTATAGGAAGGCTCAGTTGTTAGCAATTTCTTATGTGAACAAACACTGTAACTTATTCTAACAGGCTTCCACACTAGGCTTTTTCAACATGTCCCAGGAGACTTATGGATCCAGATAGATTCCTGATGGCTCTTGAGATTTCCTGTTGCCTTGGCAGGTGATCCTGTCAAAGCCCTGGCTGATCTCTCGAACAGGGCAGTGGTCCTAAGCTTCCCCTCCCAAAAAGTGGAGCCAAGCAACCCCCTTGGTTCACTACAGATCTGCCGGTAATGAACCATGTGGTACAGAGATTAGAGTGGCGATGGCTGAAGACTCAGAGTGAGTCCAAATGAACACAGGCTAGAACTCATTGGAAGACCTATGTTGTATTATACTTTTCTGCCAACTTTTCTGCCAACATTGTATCTGCACATTGTCATCCAGTGGGGCTGCCTGGAGTGGTCAGGATCCTTTTACATTCTGGCCCACAAGAAGAAAACAAAGACCACTCAGCAGCCTGCTGTGAAGAATTTGCAAGACGCTTTTCAGACAATCGCTCATGTTGTCTCTGACTTTGACGCTGTAGTTGAGACAGGTCCAGTGAATGTAATCTTGGTGCCTGCTTGTCCTGTATAATTGGATACCTTTCAATTTGTAGCCTGAAAATATGGTCAGGGTCCTTGGAGAGCTACCACATGTATACTATATCCTTGCCCTTCCTGGCTTCTGAAAGCATCTAGAGAGGGACTGGCTGGGTGGGTAAGGAGAGTGGTGAATGCCTCACTGCAGCAAGGGAAGTTTCCATCCTGTTTAAAAGAGGCTGTGGTGAGGCCATGCCTAAAAAAAGGCGTCCCTGGATCCCATCATTCTGAATAATTATTGTCAGTCTCTAACATACTGTTTTTGGGCAAGGTTCTGGAGCATGTGGTGGTCTTGCAGGTTAAGAGGTTTCTGGATGAGACAGATTATCTAAATCCATTTCAATTTGGCTTCAGGTCTGGTTATGGGAGGGAGACATCTTTGGTTGCCTTGGTGGATTACCTATGTAAGGAACTGGATAGGGGGAGTGTGTCCCTGTTGGCCCTGCAGGACCTCTCAGTGGCTTTCTATACACATCGACCATGGTATCCTTCTGGGTCGCCTCTCTGGGATGGGACTTGGGGGCACTGTTATGCAGTGGTTCCAGTCTTTCTTAGAAGGGTGAACTCAGAAAGTGGTGCTGGAGGACTCCTGTTCAGTGCCCTGGTCATTGGCCTGTGGGGTACCTCAGGATTCTGTTTTGTCCCCCATGCTGTTGGAAAGCTACATGAAACTGCTGGGAGAGGTCATCCAGAGTTTTGGGGTGCTGTGTCACTGTTATTGTGATGACACCCAACTCTGTGTCTCTTTCCCATCTGATTCCAAGTAAGCTGTCTTGGTACTGAACCATGTCTGTTGTCAATAATGGACTGGATGAGGGCAAACAGATTGAAACTTAATCCAGACAAGACAGAGGTGCTCCTGGTCAGTCGAAAGTCTGAAACCCCATTCACTGATAGCTGTTCTTTGCCTTCTCCCTTCTGCACTTCCCTCCCCCATGTGAGCAAAAGGTTTGAGCAAGAGGAGGGATTGAAAGGAAATTGAACCACTGCTGTTTTTAATTGCTCTCTCTGGTGGGAGGCGGAGCTCAGCCTGCCCTCTAGGTGCTCAAGAGGGGGAGGGGGGAAGCTGAGCTGCTCTTTGTAAACTTAGGAGCACATGACTGCTGGTAGGGTGGAGGTGAATGAGAAAGGTTTGCTTCCCAGCGGCCAAGGGAGGGAGAACCACTTGCAGCAGCCCCCCATGAGGAGTTTGCAGACTCCTGGGGGGGTGTCAGAGGACCATAGGTTATGAATCTGTGGAATGTTGTATTTTATGTTTTCATGAGCTGCCTTGGGTCCCATTCTGTGAGAAAGGCAGCAAATAAATTAAATTAATAAATAATAAAACATGTCATCAGTCTTGCTGCATTTGTGCTTATTTTGTAATGTTAATAACATTTTACTAATATAAGACATGTCTTGCTTTTTAAATATTTTATTTCTTCCCAATGTGTTTTTCTGAAGCAGTGCTGCAAAATGAAATAACTTTCACAGTCAATTACATTTGCATGGGAAAACTCAAAAATTCTCAAAGGTCGTTTGCCCAAGCAACCGTTTTTTGTTTGTAAGTGGGATGTTCTCTTAAGAGGGCAGATAACGCAGGATATGTGGGAAACTCCTTTATTATATGTTTTTGAAAAAAGCCCAGCCTCTTTTCATTTCTTTATATGTAGTGCTTAAGGTTCTCATTGATGCAGTAGTTGAACTTCTTACAAATTCTTCAACAACCTTAAAATGTAAGGAAGCCCTGATACTTTGATGAGTAAAGATTATTGTTGAAGTCTGGAGTAACCTCTTCAGGTTACTGAACACTTGGTTTTGAAAAATGATTCAGTGTAATCCAACATTAAATGTATATGAATGTTTGAATTTATTTTTGAAGGGAGCTACTATTAAAAGGGACGAACATACTGGTGCCGTTATTGTGGCTCGGATAATGCGTGGAGGAGCTGCAGATAGAAGTGGTAAGACCTCCGTAACTGTGATTGTAAATATTGATGATGGAGTGGATTTTAAATTACTTGAGCAAAAACGGGTAGCCCGTATATACTTGTGTATCAGTTGACCTCATATATAAGTCAAGGGCAGGTTTGGGGACCAGAATTATGGATTTTGATATTCCCTATGAATAAGTTGAGGGTTTCCCCACAGAGATGCAAAAGCTCCAGTGCTGCCTCAGGGAGCTAGCAGCCCCTGGTTGCTGTCACCACCATTTTCCCACCCAGGCATTGAAAAACAACTTTAACCACTCTACTCAGAGAAAGGGATGTTTCCTTTTTTTTAAAAAAAAAAAAATAAACATTAAGATATAGTATTAACATGTATCAAAAAAGAAAACATCCCCTTCTCTGAATAGAGTGATGGAAGCCCAAGAGCTTAGCCCATCCCAGGAGAACCTAAAAGAAGCACTGACCCCCTCTACTCTCTCAGCACTCTGAGGGGAAGTGCCAAAGAGCCACCACTGCCATTTTACTGCCCAGGCATTCAAAAAGGCCAGAAGTGATGCCGCAGCAGAGAGAGTAGGGGGCATTGGTGCTTCTTTTAGATTCTGCCGGGATGGATTAAGCTCTCTATTTTCTCCACTCTACTCAAAGAAAGGGGTGGTTCTTTTATTTTTTATTTTTTTTAGAGTTATGGTATAGTACTTACATTGGCCCATGAATAAGTTGACCCAGTTTTTTGGGGGTTGATTTTTGGACTAAAATTTCTAGACTTATACATAAGTATATACGGCAATTGCATCGTGGTTTATTTTCACTCATTTAAAACTATTCTTGTGTTTAAGGCATGTCTATCATGTAGCAATGTACTGGAATGGGAGCTCTCATATATTTTTTGATCTGTGGTTTAGATTTGTAGCTGTCAGGAGAGGGTTTTTGACAGACTGCTAGGGAAAGGAGGGGACAAGGAAATAGAGCTCCATGACTTCCCATCCACTGGAGTGACTTTGAATAGAATGCTCTCTTTGTGTGTTATATACATTCACACAGAAGCCCTGGCTATAGAACTACAACTGGACAGACGAGAAACAGAGATCCTTTGCTCAGAGTGTGGGATAAGCACTATTATATTAAACAAAAATGGTTTAACTGATAATTAATTATACTTCATAGGTCTTATTCATGTTGGTGATGAACTTAAGGAAGTCAATGGAATTCCTGTGGATGATAAAAAACCAGAAGAAATTATACGAATTTTGGTAGGTTATAAATGTAATGTGTAGATTAAAGTTATAAACAAGTACAGGTTGAATATCCATTATCCGTAATTCCAAAATACTCCAAAATTATCTAGATGGCTGGCTGAGATAGTGACACCATTGCTTTCTGATGGTTCAGTATACATAAACTTTGTTTCATACACAAATTATTAAAAAATATTGTATACCATTACTCCAGGCTATATGTATAAGGTATACATGAAGCATAAATGAATTTCATGTTTAGACTTGGGTCCTAGCTGCAAGATCTCTCTTGTACGTACGGGTCATAGCCACATCTGAAAAAAATATGTTATCTCTAGGCATTTCTAGGTCCTCTAATGTGTTTCTGTGATCAACATCTAGCACTCATCTCATTGAAAATAACAGGGTTCCCTATTATTCATGGTTTCAGGTATCCACAGGGGGTCTTGGAACATATACCCCACGGATGGGGGGGGGGTCAACCTGTATATTCAAATAAAGGTATTCCAAAATCTGAAAAATTCCAAAACATTTCTAATCCCAAGCATTTTGGATAAGGGATATTCAGCCTGTAATTTAATAAATAATTCATGGTTTTAAAAAACCATGTTCATGTTTTCTTATGGTTTCCTTTACTGTTCTTAGTTTTGAGATCTGTTATTGCTTTAAAAAAGAAAAAGGCATAACGGCAGAATTTCCTGATTCTTAAAAAGAAGAGGATGCTGTTAGCAACTATATTATGTTTTCACATGCATAAAAATCACTATGTGAAAATGTTAGAGTACTTCCTGGCTTCCTTTGCAAATGTATTTGTACTTGCATATAAAAAGGCAATTTGTAAGATTGCTTCTTTTTAAAAATTCTGAATATTCTAAACAGAAGACATAGAATCATAGAATCATAGAATTGCAGAGTTGGAAGAGACCACGAGGGCCAGACATAATGCACAGTGCCTGGACTCAGCTCCAGAAGTCTGTTTCCTTAAATGAATAAATTGTTACTTGAGATATCACACTTGAAAGGATGTAAACTTTGTGGTTGAGCTTTGGAGAAGATACCGTTGTGTAAAGGGCACTCCAACTTAAGCAGAAATCAGGATCCAAGGATTTGTGAAATAGTTCTGCAAGACCAAAGGAGGTTCTAAAACAGGAATGGACAAAGTGCAGCCTTCCAGATATATTTGGACTGTACCTCCCTTTAGCCATAGCCACCATACCTATTGCTGAGGAATGCTGGGATTCACACTACAGCAATATATGGAGGACCACACTTTGTCTACTCCTGCTCTAAAACTTTAATTTTTATTTCTGGCTAGGATACAATCCCTCATGCACATAGCAAATGGGTGTCAGTTGTTGTTTTCAAGTGAAAACCCATTACCACCAAACTAGCATAAACCTTTTGAGTGCCTCTCAGTAGTTCATTAAGAGAGATAAACTTCACTAGAAGCTCAAGATTTGTTCTGTATACTAATCTGCACAAAATTGATCAGAATTAGTTCGTTTTTAAACTGAACAAGTCTGGAATACTTCCGACTGTAGGCTGAGTCCTATGTTGTTGCTTGTAACAATTTAACTCCTGACATATGCAAGTTATATCATTTGTCTTCTCTCTTGGTTTTGTTTCCATTTTATTTTATGATTTTTTTTCATATATATTTTAGTCCCAATCTCAAGGAGCCATTACATTTAAAATTATACCCGGCATCAAAGAGGAAACCCCATCTAAAGAAGGCAAGGTAAGGACTCATTTGCTTTGAATAAGGGCTCTAAATGGGATGGCAAATTGTAATGCATATGTAAACTATACGTAATCCGTTATTTCATATGGATTACATCTAGGTTCAATCCATATGTCAATACTTTTTGTAGTGGTATTTTAACATAGATGTGTATTACAGTTGGGGTTGTTTGAAGACATTAATGATAAATAAGGCATTTTTCTTCTAGATCTTCATGAAAGCTCTGTTTGACTATGATCCCAATGAGGATAAAGCAATTCCCTGTAAGGAAGCTGGACTTCCTTTCAGAAAAGGTGATATTCTTCAGATCATGAGCCAGGATGATACAACATGGTGGCAAGCCAAGCTTGAAGGTGATGCCAATCCCCGAGCAGGTTTAATTCCTTCCAAGCATTTCCAGGAAAGGTGAGCTTTTACCAAGCCTGTTTCCCCCACTCTGATACTTTAAAAAGTTATCAGTATGTATTCAGTACAATTATTATGGCTACACTCATGGATTATGAGGTTAATAAACTTCAGACTTGTCTTGGGATAGAATATCTATACTTGGTAAGTCATTGACCCGAATAGTTTGGATTTTCTTACTTGTCTACTTACATCAGCAATGAATGGCAAAATCTGATAGAATATTGGTAATCCAGTTTCAAAGAAAAAACACACAGCAGTCATACAAAGGGCCCTCCTAATCTGTGGGGGTTCAGTTCCAGGACCGCCTGTGGATGACAGAAAAAGTGAATGATTATGTCCCATATTATTAAATGGCAGCGATGTGCGCACAGACACTTCAGCACGTTCACATTGCCGCCATTGTAAGTATAGGATGTGACAATCCATGGTCACTCAAAATTGTGGATCTAGAGCCTACAGATCAGGAGGGCCCACTGTATATTGACATTGGTATCTAAATTGGCATACAGATGGTATAAAAGTAAGAACTGCAGCTGTACCTGGAGAATTTACAAAAGCAAACAAACCAAGGATTCAATATCAGAGACCTCAAAAATAGTGTATTATTTAGGAATATATGCCTACTAATCCCAGAATAGCAATTGTTAAAGTCTACAATGCTAAGGTTATATCTAAATTGCTATTTGCAACTGGTATCTGGATTGAGGGGATTAACTCTAAACTAGATAATTTTTATGCCAGGTTCTTAAGGGCCCTCCTTCATACTTGGAGATGTGCTGCCAATTCAGTTCTAATGCTTGAAACTGGGGAAAGCCCTCCCTCGATGAGGGCTTGGTTGATAGCCATGAAACTTTGACTTAGAGCTAAAGTCTTCAGGCATGGTAAGGGTCTACTTAGCCACCTTGCAGTGGACAATTATGAAAGCAGGTGGTCCAAGTACATTGCCCAAAAAGCAACCACAACTGGTTTCTCGCAATCCTCCCTCCTTAACTTGGGTTATGATACAGCCTTAAAAATGGTTAAACAAAGGCTTCCGGACATTACTTTTTGCAATTTGCAGGCAAAATCCTTTCTGTCATGTTCACCTAGTGCATTGCATATACAATACTCAGGATCATTTTCTCTGGCTGATTACATAAAGAGCTTGACTGTGCCAATCTATTGCATATTATTTACAAAGGCCAGATGTAATTTTTTTGCTTCAGCAATGCCATATGGCAGATATGTTGGGCTGACTTTTGCATCAAGGCTCTGTCCAGGAGTTGTAGGAGGTGGAAACCATGTTTCATATTCTACTATCCTGCTCTTCATTCTCAGAGTCGTAAACAACTGGTTTTTCCTTTATTATGCCATCTACCTGGACATTCAGAGACATTCTATGTTAAATTCTTATTAGAGGATAGATATCCTAATGTTACCTTGTCAGTTGCTAAGTTCTTATCCATGATCGTTAAGACCAGTGAGAGGGAAGTTAAAAGGTGAAAAGCTGGCTTGAATTCCAAAAAGTCTACCAATATGTATCCTAATTTTATTAATTTTTGTATATATGGATGCCAGCTTGGTTTTATGTATTAATGTATAACTTGTCCGATGTTTGATGGGTCTCTGGACTGTATGAATAAACTTGTTGTTGAAGAAGAATAGCAATGGAAATTAAAGAATGTCTGTTTCTTTTCCCTTTACATCCCTCCGCAAACCATTTTATAGGAGACTTGCATTAAGAAGATCAGATGTACAGATTCAACCTTTGAAAAATTCCAATAGAAAATCATGTAAGTCTGCTATCAAGCATTAAAGATCACACTCACAAATGATTTAACACAATTAAAATGAGATCCAGTCAGCCCATGTAGGCTCAAGCCTGTAGGTAATTTGATTAGTGAAAGATAATTTCTTTAAAGTTCAGAAAATTGACCTTGTTCCAACAGCATTTATTGAAAAGGGGAAAAAAACTATTGGAAAGGGTGTGTGCATGTGTGTCTGTGTGTATTATTAAGAAAATGATTACAAATGGATGATCAGTATCTACACTTACACTTTCAGAATGAAGTTAATAGCCTCTAAAGTTTGAGTCATGTAAAGTTTATGTGTCATGTATGAGAAAACAAAATATGTCTGCAGATAGTTTTCTGTTTGTTACTTTATCAAGTTCCTACCCTGCATTGTGAGTTGTGGGTACAACTCTGGGAGTTGTACGTGGCCCCCAAATTTTTAAGTGTAATCACCCATAGATAATCTGTCTCTGCGTCACCACCAGATTCTCTCCAGCTGTTTTCCTGCCAATTTCATACAATTTTTTCTTTCTCTACTGTCAATTAAGAAGATAGAGTTTTCGTGTGGTGTGGATAAATGTGCATTTGCAACCTCTAACCCAACATCACACATTGTCCTTGGGGCAAAAAAATATGTGCAACCCTTTTTAGAATCAATTTAGAATGATCACATCAAGTACTAAAATGCTGCATTAAGTGGTTTTACCACTTACGTTGAATATTTAAATCATTTGCTCTTTGTATTTCTGACTTTACAGCTAGATTTGGCTTATTTCTTTGGACCAAACAAGTAGGTTTGGCCCAAAACATTGGTGTTAAAAGGATTATTTTACTGCAAAAATATTAAAGCATATGCATTAATATGTAACAGTAATATTTTAATATAGTACTCTGCTGCACATCCTACTTAACTGAAATTATGTTGAAATAGTTTCTTTGAATGAAAGAATACCTTCCTCCATGAAATCCTATGCATCTAAGAGTTAATATGTTAAAATGAATGCAGTTTCTGATTTGAGAACATAATAGTTCTATAGAACAAGTATAATAAAATTATACTAAGTCATATTATTTTTATTGACAATTTGGGCAACATGGGAAGGTGGCACTGTCTGTAAGGTTTTAGAAAACTTGTACTCAGAGTGCTTTTGAGTAGCTGGCAGGAGAGGTTAGAAAGATGCTATGGAGAACCTCAAAATATGATAGAGGATAAGAGAATATATTGAAATGATGGAAGGAGGAATTGTAGTAAAAAAAAATGAGAGGATGGACTTGCCTAAGAAGATATATAATGAGATATATAATTGAGCTGCACCATCATTACGTGCTGTTGAATAATCAGATATATAAATGAATAAATGAACATTATGCTACCCTTTCCACATGCTCAAGACAGAAAAATAATTTTAAGTTTCAATAACACCAGTAAAATGCATTAAAATATCCATCAAATTAAATGATATTCATATTAGCAATTAACTTGGGGCTAGAAACAGTGGCGGTAGTGCAGAAGGTGGGGGGAAGTATAGGTTTTAAAAGGGGGAAGAAGTGGAAACTTAAACTCGGTGGTTAGGGAAATGTATAGTGATTAAAGGAAATGAGGTAAATAGGAGCAAGAATATTTAAGATACTTACAGGTTTCATGCCAGTAGATAAATATTCACAGTAAGCAGTGATACCTTCATACTAGGCTGTTTAACTGTAGGATTGCTGTACTTCTGGTTAGTGCTGCAAGCAGATCCTTAGTCTGTGGAAAGAATTGGTTCTTTATGGTAGTGTTGGTTAATTCTCACTGTGCCAGACCAAAGGAAGTTGTATCCATTTCAGTTTTTTCCATCCTCTCCCTCTCCATCCACTTTTAAAACTTGTATGTTACCATGACCAGTGGTTATTCCAGCGCTTTCCTTTTTCACTCTCTTTAAAATATCTTGGTTCACCTTCACTTCCCATCTCATCTAACACTCTTTCAAATTCAGTGCTCCACCCACTTTTCTTGCTTCCTGCTAGCACTTTCACTATGGTGGGCAGCCACCTTCCCCCTTTCAAAAACTGTTCAGACAGTGGCAAACAAGGCAACACAGAGCAAGCAAAATCAAAGAAAATGAAATTTGCAGAGAATCAGAAGAAAACTGTAAACTTGTATCTGCTGACATTGTAAAGAGCCACTTTTGCAAGCAGCTCAGTTGACCACTACAAAGCAGATCCTTAAATTGGTGGCAAAAGTTGTATTTAGGAAGGTTTCTATATCCACAAGTGATAGCAAGGCAGAAGCGTTGGCTAGATGGTCACTGGAACAGAAAGAACATTTCAGACTAGTATGAGGAAGTTAGACAAAAAAAACTAAAGTGGAAAATGTCAGGACAGAAAGCTTTTGGAAGTTACAGGGAGTAAAGGGGGGGCGGAGAATGGCATTCAGTAGTTGAGGTGATAGTGGAAGAAGACAAGAGCTAGATGAGGGTTTTTTTTAAAGGCTTATTGCTGATATAGAAAGAAAGATCAAGCAGTTTAATGGCTGCCAGACTGCTGATTCTACCAACCATCTTAATTCTCTGGATATAGAGGAGGAGCAATCCCCATGTGCCAACTAGATATGTACACTGCTTAATGCAGTGTAGATGTGTAAATTGCTATTGCTTAAACAATTTGTAAGCCACTCTGAGAGCCTTTGTGGCTGAAGAGCAGGGTATAAATACCTAAATAAATAAATAAATAAAAATAGAACTTCAGAATTCTTTCTCAGTTACAACTGTTGACTCCTCTCCCATCTCCATCAGTTTTTTTTCCCCCTGCCTGGCCAGCTGCTACTGCTGATAGTGATAGTGCAGTGCATCTTTCGGTACCTTCTAGAGTTTTACATAAGTGTTTTGGCGGTAGCCCCATCCACCTCCAGTGCTACTTTATATAGGGGCTTTCTTGTCAAAACCACCAGTTCGTTTTCATCCGTTGCTGCAGCAGCATCAATAGGAACCATGTTTCTTTTCACCTAAAACTTTCAGCTTCATTGATTCTCTTTGGAATAGCCTGTTTGGCTTCTCAATGCTGGGATTTATTCCTGGTGCTCCATTGATTACTTGGATTGTGTTGACGTTCGAGGCTGCGCTCGCCCTTCAGGCTCACTGTTCCTCTGGCTTCCTTCAAGAAATGCATCTCATGTGGCACTAAGATCGCAGAGAAGGATGGACCCTTGAAGTGCCTTCTTTGCCTCAGAGAAGTTCATATGGTTGCCTCTTGTGCTCACTGTAGAGATTTCATGCCTCCGGTGAGACAGAACAGCAAGTTACGCTTGAAAGCACTCTTGTATGAACAGTCTCTGAGGCCTCAATTGCTGCCCAGTTGATGTTCTACTTCTGTAGAGGGTGGGCCCATCAGATAGAGCTTCTTCCTGTCTTGGGCTCCTTGAAGTCTGTACCAATCTTGGGTTCATCTTCTTTGAAGTCTGTGCCAGCCTTGACCTTTGCCTGCCCTCCAGTCAAGCATTCCCTGGCCTGTTTGGCTTTCATCCCTTTGATGAATACACTAGTGTTAGACCAGACATGCATGAACACATTTCACAAGGACAAGGATGATAATAAAAGCATTCACATGCAATGCCTCTTTCAATTAATATGCAAATATATGGCTTGGAGTACACCAACAATACTCATAAAACACTACAAAATGAAGACGTTAAAGTCTGCTGATGGCAAACAAGTGCTGCAAAGTGTATTTTAGTCAAGAGGGCAGTTGGACTCCTAAGGTACTAGGCTTGTGTATATCTCACTCTATTGTAGATTGCTTTTATGTGTCTGCAAAACCCATTTGTGTAAGACATAGAGAACATGATTAAGAACTCCAAGACACCCTGTCATCAACAGCTCAGCTCAGGTCTTGCAAACTCAGAGTTGTGGCTTCCTTGACTGAATCTATCCACTTATAATGTGATCTTTTTAACCTATGTTGTGTTTTAACTATTACATTTTAATAATGCAGTCGTCATCACCCTGTACAAGAAAAAAGGAGCAAAATCCGATTGCTCAAACTATCGAGCCTTAACACTGCTCTCTATTGCTGGAAAAATCCTTGCAAGGATACTCCTGAACAGATTAGTTCCTGCTATTGCAGAAGAACTTCTCCCTGAAAGCCAATGTGGCTTCAGAGCCAATAGGAGTACTGCAGACATGGTATTTGCAAGAAAAATGTAGGGAGCAGAACAAGGGTCTCTATGTAACATTTGTCGACCTCACCGAAGCCTTCGACACTGTGAGTAGAAAAGGTCTGTGGCAGATACTGGAAAGACTAGGATGTCCCCCTAAATTCCTTAAAATGATTATCTTGCTACAAGAGGGCCAGCGTGGTCAAATCAGATATGGCGATGCTCTTTCAGAGCCCTTTCTAATAACTAATGGAGTGAAGCAAGGTTGTGTTCTTGCACCAACTTTATTTACAATCTTCTTTAGCATGATGCTCCAAAGGGCTATGGTAGAGCTTGAAGAAGACGACGGCATTTATATACGTTACCGTACTGATGGTAGCTTGTTTAACTTAAGCCATCTGAGGGCTCACAACTAAGACTCTAAACTATCTAGTCCGTGAGCTGCTCTTCGCTGATGATGCTGCCCTTGTTGCCCACACAGAAGCAGCTCTGCAGCACCTAACATCCTGCTTTGCAACAGCTGCAGAGCTGTTTGGGCTGGAAGTCAACCTGAAGAAAACAGAAGTTCTTTACCAGCCTGCACCACAGGACGAACACCACCACCCCCACATTGCCATCGGCAAATCTGTGCTCAAGCCCGTTCAGCAGTTCACCTACCTGGGAAGCATCATCTCCTCAGATGCCAAGATTGACAAAGAGATCAATAACAGATTAGCAAAGGCATATAGTGCATTTGGAAGACTCCACAAAAGAGTCTGGAGCAATAAACACCTGAGGCAAAGCACAAAAATCAGTATGTATAGAGCCATTGTACTGTCTATCCTCCTTTATGGATCTGAAACATGGGTCACTTATCGCCACCACCTACGATTCCTCGAACGCTTTCATCAGCGCTGTCTATGCACAATCCTAAATATACACTGGACTGACTGTGTGACGAATGTTGCTGTCCTTGATCAAGCAAGGATCACCAGCATTGAGGCCATGATATTGAGAATGCAGCTGCCCTGGGCAGGGCATGTTTCTAGGATGGAGGACCATCGTCTCCCCAAAATAGTATTCTACGGTGAACTCGCCACGGGTCAGCGTAAGAGGGGCGCTCCAAAAAAGCGATACAAAGACTCCCTGAAACAACATCTCAGGTTTGTCCAAATTGATCACCAACATTGGTCCGCCCTGGCCTCACATCGGGAGGCATGGAGACGCACTATCCACAATACTGCAGCCTTATTTGAGAACTCATGCTGAACAAGTCTTGAAGAGAAACGACAACGCAGAAAGAATCACAACCCAAAAACATCAGCAAAGGAGACCTTCTGCTGTGCTTTCTGCAACCAGACTTGTTTATCTCAGATTGGACTTTTAGTCATCAGTGCACTTGCAGAAAGCGCGGGATGAGTCCTTCCTGAATCTTCGTTTGCGAAGAAAAGCCAGAAAGTTAATAATGGTAATAATTTAATTCTTTTTAAACCTATGTAACTTTTGTAATGTTTTAGTTGCACTTTTTAAATTATTGTAGGCTGCCTTGAATCCCATCTTGGGATAAAAGCGGGATATAAATCCAACAAATGAGTAAATCCCTTTTTTCTGATTGCCTCCCACTTTTCCGAGCATTATCAACTTTTCTAATGAGTTATGTCCTCTCATGATACTGCCTAAGTATGATAGCTTGAGTTTCGTCATTTCACTGACCTGGTATGTGAGTGTTAATCCACACTATTTTGGATCACTCCTCTGCACTTTGGTAGAATGGCTTTTCCTCTGCACTTTTGTAGAATGGCTTTTCACAGTAAATAGTGATGCCTCATACTCAGAAGAGACATCAAAGATACATGACGTAGAAATAGATTGTAAAAGTGCTAGAGATGAACCAAAGATATTTCTAAATATATTTTCAGGTACAATGGCACCAGTTTGCAGCTGTCTAGCTTTGTTTGCTCCCTACAGCAGGATATGATTGGTGTGTGTGTGTATATATATATATATATATATATACATACATACATACATATACACATATACATGCACACATACATACACACAGACACATACATTCATGCATTTTATTCTGTGCTATCTCAGTTGCATGTTATAAGTTGGCCATTTTCTACTGAGAAAGGGAAGGAGCCTATAGTGCTTAGAATCATAAGATTTGGAAGAAACCACAAAGATCATCCAGTTCAACCCCCTGCCATGCAGGAATACACAATCAAATCATTTCCAACAGATGGCCATCCAGCCTCTGTTTAAAAACCCCCAAAGAAGGAGACTCCACCACACTCTGAGGCAGTGCATTCCACTTCCGGACAGCTCTTATGTCAGGAAGTTCGTCCTAATGTTTAGGTGGAATCTTCTTTCATGTAGTTTGAACCCATTGCTTGTGTCCTCGTCTCTAGAGCAGCAGAAAACAAACTTGCTCCATCCTCAGTATGACAGCCCTTCAAATATTTAAACATGGCTGTCATGTCCCCTCTTAACCTTCTCTTCTCCAGACTAAACATGCCCAGCTCCCTAAGTTGCTCCTCATAGGGCATGGCCTCCAGACCTCCCACCATCCTGGTCACCCTCCTCTGGACATGTTCCAGCTTCTCTATATCCTTCCTGAATTGTGGTGCCCAGAACTGGACACAGTATTCCGGTGAGGTCTGACCAAAGCAGAATAGAGTGGCACTATTACTTCCCTTGATCTAGACACTGTAGTCCTATTAATGCAGCTTAGAATTGCATTGGCTTTTTTTCCTTGTAATTATGCAGCCCAGTGATGATTTCTTTTTGAAGTATGTCATTCTTGATTTCATATGCATTTAATTCAAAGAAGTAAAAATACTTGCCAGGCTGTTGTTTTCCAGAATTTTGTGGTATCAGATGTAAATCATCCACACAGTGTGCTCAGGTATGGCAACTAGAGACATGTATATACAAATTCAATACATAAAGCAAAATTCCCAATTGCTTGATAGGGGAAAGATAAAACAGCATTAGTTCCTATTACTTTAAAAATGCATCATTCCAAATTTAAGCTATGCATACCTTTTCTGGAAGCCTGTCTCAATCAAGGAGGGGTCTGGAAAAGAGGAGATCATAGATAAATAATCTAGAAAATGGGGATGTATTTCCACTGTAAACATTACAGCGGCACCTCCAATAAGTGCTGCTGTAACTGGAAAATCCTAGACTATGAAATGGTTGCATAGAATCATGATGGGAAGGGGGGAACCACCACTTATATTGATGAATTTGCTCTCTCTTTGAAATATGGGATAGCATTAAGTTATATTTGCAAGGAATTGGTAATAGCTGTGCATGTTTACATCTGCTCTTTAATTTTTATGTGTTTGTTGTTTGTTCAAAATATTACCGGTATATAAATACTCAGTTATCAGGTTAGCATAGCATTCGGAAGTGGAATTGGCTAAAACAACTTCTTTCTTTCTTTCCATGAATTTTGGCATAATAGTTTTTGTAGCTAAGACTTGATAGCAGGGGTCTCTGAGAAGAAGCAATGTCTTGTTCATAGCTATTATAATCTATTATAATTTTATAATCTAATCTGTAGCCAAGAGATATTTATAATAATAAATTATAACTAGTGTTGTGTAACTGACGTGGAGAATGTAATATATTAATTTATTTGAAAGACTCAACAAATATGTACCCCCCAATACAACTGAATTACATTCTTTCATTTTCATTATGTGAAAGAGAAGAAATACTTAAGCATACTCAAATAGTTTGTATGTTTAGTTTCTCATTTACATCCTGTGATTTGGGGTTTTGTTCATTTAAACTAGGGATGGGACTTACACAGCTCTCTAGGTGTTAACACTGCAATTCCCAGCATTCCTCACCATTGTCTATGCTGGCCAGGGCTGCTCAGATTTGCAGTCCAGCAACACATGGAGGGTTCCATGATTCTCACCCATGATTTTTTTAAAAAAATAGCAACCTATTTTATCTATTTGAATTATTTTAAGACTAACGTGTACATAGTACTAATTTTGTGTGGTAATCAAGTACTGAAATTACAGTGTGTAACAAAGTTTTATAACTGATGACAACAGTTAAGTTCTACAGCCTGTGAGGCACTCTTTGTACAGGTCAGGAAGCATCTTCATTTTCATTTCCTCTGGCATTGAATAAGATGGTGTTCCTCTTGTTTATCACTATTGCAAAAGTAATGTTACTTTTGCCTTATGCTTGCCTGTTTGCCCTCACTTGTCTGAAGCTAGTGTCATGCATTACTTGGGAAGTTTGCTCTATTATTGGATATTTGCTGCTTTTATGGCAGCACTAATCCAGACTTCATTTGTGATTTGCTGTTTCATCTAACAGAATGTACTTATTGAACATCAGTATTTTTTTGCCTAAATGTTCTCTATTATATTTTTGCTTTGTCAATTTCTTGGATAAATCTTTTAAAAGTACAACTTTATTTAATGTGTATTTTAAAAATGTTTAACCCATAGCTGTTAGCAACTTAAACTCTGCATCCAAAGATTTCTGTACTTTCTGGATTTGTTGTTATATATTCCATGATCCTGTTTATGCTGATTATGCATAAGAAAGTTTTGAATTGATGCTCCGTGATACAATAGAGCTGTTGCATAGAGTGAGGTCGGCAAGAATGCACTCCTGCTTTTTCTCAGCTATACTGGATATGGTCATGCATCTCTTTTTCAAAACCAA
Source organism: Gambelia wislizenii (assembly GCA_030847615.1). NCBI lineage: Eukaryota > Metazoa > Chordata > Lepidosauria > Squamata > Crotaphytidae > Gambelia > Gambelia wislizenii. The sequence goes on along the minus strand of JAUMIR010000006.1, from coordinate 134,628,130 downwards.
ATGACAAACATATAGCAACTTGACATGTTGTTCCAAAGCCCTTGTATATTGGATTAATAATGAGATGAATCTTTATATTTGGAAGAATCTCTCTCATCCATCAGGAATCAGCCTTAGTTTGAAAAACACGCAATATAATAATATCCATTCAGGGAATTATATGTGGGGATTGTACTTTGATATCTGTGTTAACTGCCAGTGTTGACCAGTAACTCTTGGTCAGGGGAGTACATCCTCTGAAGTGGTATGAAAAGAAATTGTAGGGAAGGAGTTTGGTGGGAAAGCAGTCAGAGAAAAGAAACCAAAGAAAATTAATGACAGCATAGAGCAAGGGAAAGAGGATAGGGTACTACTACTGGGGAAGAAGGGAATACAACAGGACCCCCATATCCATGAGGGATTGTTTCCCGGGCCCCATGGATACTGAAAACCACGGATAACAGCGAACACCATTGAAAATAATGGGACCTCCAGTTTAAAATACCACAGAGTTTGCCCTGGAGGACCTAGAAAACACCCAGACAGGATGCCTCTCTAGGCATTTTCAAGGAAGATTCTGTGGTAGGTGTGCTGTTTTGTGTCCCGCAGATAACTTAATCAGTGGATAGTGAATTGTCGGGTACTGCTGGTTCCTGATTGTATGTGGGGGTGGGGGGTGGGGGTGGTCCTACTGTAATCTGCAAAAGAGGCAAATCAATCTTAGAATTCAGTAGATTTTTAAAAACCTCATTTTAAAATAAAATAGCATCCCCGTATCTGCAGGGAATTGGTTCCGGGGGCCCCCATGGATGGCAAATTCCACGGATAAAAGCAAACGCCATCCTGGGGGCCATCTAGCCTCCTCCCCTTCCCGCTTCACCCACGCTGTGACCCCACTACGGCAACAGGAGCCGTCCCAAGGGAAGGGGGGTGAGATCACTCCTCCCCCTCCCTTCGCCCCCACCATGGCCCTGCTGCAGCAGCTATTGTGGGGCAAAGGGGGATGGGGAGGAGGCTAGATCACTTCGCCCCAGCCATGGCCGTGCTGCAGCAGTGATTGCAGGGATGAAGGGGTACGGGGAGGAGGATAGATCACTCCCCCCTTCCCCTTCACTCCAGCCATGGCCCCACCGCAGCGGCGATCGCAGGGATAAAGGGGGAAGGGGAGGAGGCTAGATTGCTTCTCCCTCCTCCCCCTCCCTTCCCCCACCATCACCAACCATGGATATTTGAATCCGCGGTTCATGTATTAGCGGATGCGGGGATGCTACTGTACTTTAAATATTCAAATTGTGTTCAGCATGGGGAAGGAATAAAAGCTAAAGTATTTTTTTCATATAGACAAACTGTTTTATTAGCCAGGACTGACAAATCTAACACTTTCTATTGTTTAACATTGTTAAGGCTCTGGAACTTGCTGTGCAATCTTGTGCTCACTCCCCTTTTGTGTGCTGTTTCCTCCCCAAATACATCTTTCTAGCGTCAATCATTCTTACTGCTGCAGAGGGTGAATTTGAAACCTAGAATTTGAAATTAAAGTTCAGAATAGTTTAAAAACTCTAGATTAAAGTCCACCTAAATCAGCAATAACTATAGTTGATTGCAATGCAACACAGTGAGAAACTATGGTGCAGAGTAATTCAGGAGGCAAGCCATGCTCAGGAGGGGAACAGGTTAGCCTGTATGTATCTAGCTTGTTGCCAGTCTCTTTAACTATAGCTAGGAGAGGGGAATGGTGGGGAGAAACATTGCAAATGTACCATCCCATCTCTGAATGTTTTGAAAGTTTAATTTTGTATATGAATTTTGTCTTTTTTCCCCCTCAGGAAGAAACAGATATAATAAAGATGATTTTTTCAATCAAAGCTGTAAATGTACATTTTGATTCAGATTTACTGTTCTTAACATTTTTTTTGTTACTTAGCTGTATGTTTTCCCAGTTTTATCACTATTTGCTAAATATATTGTTTTAAAATGTCAATCATGTCTGCTTATTTTTTTGGCTCTTCTAAGCTGAGGAAGCAATTGAGTGTGGTAGGTGGTTTTCTCCTACATTTTAAACAGTTTATCCTTCCATTGTGTCCTCGGAACATGTAATCTGTCTCTGCCTCCTATTTTTCCCTTTTGTTCTTCTCAGAGGAAATGGAAGTACATGTGCAAGTTCCCCTGCTGACCCACAGAGATGGCTTGTCAACTAGGTGAACTAAACCCTTGAATCCCATTTTGGGAGAAAGGGAGGATATAAATCCAACAAATAAATAAACAACCTGTCCTTTAAAAGCAGTTAGACACTATAATACTTTCGACCTTAGCCAAAAGGCTGAGAAGCAATTAGAATATTAACTGCAGATATAGCAGTACATTTGGTATCAATTGCCAATCATTTAGTTATTGGTATGTAGTTCCAGTCCTGAGACTCAAAGTAGCAGAAGACTTCTGCCCATGAGATTGGCATGCATTCAGGGAGGTCTCTGTGGGGTAGGGCATGGGGTTCCACATGTATTATCCCATTGCTAGTTGTATTATCCATCTCTGATTTTATTTTTATTCCTTTTCCCATAGCAGGATCATAGCAGGATACAGGGACTCAAAAGGCTTGGCTTGCAAAAGCACGTTTCTGTACCCAGGTTGAGCTCTGGATTTGTGAACCTGTTCTAATTTGTATGAATGCTCACAAATAAACATTACATAGTAAAGCAGGTGTATTTGTAATACCATTCCAATAGGGCTGAAGATGGTATCAGCCCTGCTCATGACTCTGAAAGAATCTGTTTAAATTATTTTTAAAGACCCAGTTTGTTTGTTGCAGATCTTCAAGGATGTGTTTTGGATCTCTTTCTCAGTCAGTTCACTATTGTACTCTTAAAAACTCTCTAGAGGACTGGGAAACTCTCCAGTGCCAGTTTTCAGACACTCTTGAGCGCTGCCAGTGGGAGGGGCAGGGAAGAAAGTTTTGTTGCACTAGTGCTGCAGCATGAGTATGAAGTTGGATCTAGGCCAGATTTTGCTCTCTTTCCTATGTAGTATGTTCTACTATTACTAATCACAGCAAATATATAACAGCTCCAGTTCACTAATTTCTTATTATAATAACATAGAACGGTGTAGCTTGTTTTGATAGAGAACTTCTGGCTTAGTAAAATAAAAACCAGGACTATTTTATATCAAGCAAAGAGATTAGGGTTATCAAAAAAGCCTTTCTGTCTGATCCATTGAGCCAAACACAAAAACTCTCAATATTCTTTGCATTTCAGCTATCATATTTTTTATCTTGCAATAAAAAATAGAATGCCTTTTAAATCTCTATCATGAAATCTCTATCATGAAAAGGCAGTAAAAAGGTGAAAAGTTAAGTCTGCATGTTGCTTTATTCTAGAATCTCTTGCTCAACTGTAGAACAATACACTGATTTATTTTAAAGCAGTGGCATACTGAAGGCTTTTGATGCTATGCTTTGTACAGTTGTCATTTTAAGTAACTCTTCTTTTGCATTTTTGGCTGGGCTTCTAACTGTTCTGCTTTATTTCTTGGCTTTTGTTCTGTATGCTTTTACACTTCATCCAGAGGAAGTTGAATGTGCTGGTCACAACACTGGAGGCCATATAGGTGAGCAGTTGCTTACAAAAGCTCTTTCTTTCTCAGCTTTTTCCTGGATGGGCTACAGAGTTTGCAGGTAACAGATCAGTATCACTGCATGTTATGAGTTTGTTAAATTTTTAAAATGGCTCACTGGATTTGACACAAAGGATTTGCATACTAACGGTGATATATTACTAACATCAAAATACAGAAGGACTCGAAGCATCACTTATTTGACATGAATCTGTGAGAGACTGGTATATTTCTGTCTGTCTGTCTGTCTGTCTGTCTGTCTGTCTATCTATCTATCTATCTATCTATCTCAGTCACTGTAAAGAATTGTTGGCTGGCTATATGCACCCTGCCTTCTGGCTGAATGTAAAACTTGGGGGGGGAACAAGTGGCATGATAATTTACTTGCCTTTGAAACTAGCTGATAGTACTACTGGTTCATTCTTGTCTATTCAGCTCTACTTTTTGTTGGAAACAGCCGGGCTCTGCAAGTACTAGACCAGTGCCTGGAACCTGCAGTGGGCTGGATAAGGGCTAACTGAAGCTAAATCCTAATAAGATGGTGCATCTGTGGATTGGTGGTTCTTGGGTCAAGGAATTGCATACGTTACCTTTCCTGGAGGAGTTTATACTTTCCTTGGAAAACCAGGTGCTTTGCTTAGGAGTATTCCTAGATCCCTTTCAGTCACTGAATGTCACATGGACTCTGGTTCAGAGTACATGGTGCCAGCTTTGGCTGGTGTGCCATCTGTAGCCTTTCCTGGACAGGGATAACTTGCAAAAGTAGTTCATGCACTGATTACTACCCAGTTAGACTACTGCAATGGAATCTACAGTGGAGCTGTCCTCTTAGATGGTTAGAAAGCTGCCCGTAGCAGTGGCAGCACTAGGGGGGTGCGGAGAAGCCGAACCACACCAGGTGACATCATTGGGGGGAGGGGTGACACCAGCCTTAGTGACTCCACAGGCAACTAGAGCAAAACACAGCAACTAGATTGTTGATTTGAGCATCACATAGAAAATGTATGACAATCGTCTAACAACTGTTGCATCTGACAAAGTAGACCCAGTCTACGAAAGCTTATGCTACAAACTTCTTTCTCTCAGTTAGTCTCAAAGGTGCAACAAGATCCCTTTGCATATAGATCCAGACTAACATGGCTATGTCTTTGAACAGTCTGAAGGAGTTGCATAGGCTGACAGTAAGCTCCCAGTCTATATTCAGGGTGTTCATAATGGCATTTAAAGTCCTAAACAACTTGGAACCTTGCTACTTGAAGGAGGGCCCTTCCCTATATATGCCTGCTTGAGGAATGAGGTCTGCTGTACGGATCCTCCTATATCTTACCACTATGGGCAATACATTGTATGAGGATGTGAATCATAGAATAGAATCATAGAGTTGGAAGAGACCACAAGAGCCATCTTCTCTGCTGTGGCACCCTGGTTGTGAAATACTCTCCCTTTAGGGGCCTTATTGGCACCAACACTGCTGACATGCTGCTGCCAAGTAAAAACATTGCTTTTAACCAAATCCTTTGAGGCCTAATTGATTTCATCAAAATCAGCACATGCTTTTACATTGTCTTTACATCTGTTACCTGGTTTTGAACTGTTTTGTTCTATTCTAACTTGTCAAATACTTGATTCATAACCTATAACTTGTCAAATAGTTTAGTTTATTTGTTACTGTTTTAAATTGGTTAAATCGATTTTATTATGTGCCACCCTGAGATCCTATGATAGCGAACAGAATATAAAAATAAAATCTAGGCAACAAAGGAATTGGTGATTTCTCCACAGGTTTCCCCAAGAACTGTTAATAGTTTTGGAAATTACATTACAAGGATATTAGGGTGGGAATTGAATTTTAGTATATTTTTAATTCATAGGTAAGGAGTTTAGAAAAGAAGTTTAAAATTGTGCATTGATGGTTAAATGTATGAAACAGTGGGCACATACACTGTAGCATACTGTGTTTATAAAGATCCCAGAAAGCAATGCCCTCTGTGGGACAGAAGGCCAACAAATTTGTTGTTCTGTGTTTCCCTCAAGCAATAGGAAACAAATAGATGAATAAAGGTGAATGTAATTTTTAGCAAGTTCTATACTTCGATGGAAAATATAGATAGTACTGCAGCAATCACATTATTTTGTGTGTACAGTTGTCCCTTGACATTCGCGGGGGTTAGGTTCCACGGACCCCCGCGAATGTCAAAAAACCGCGAATATTGATTGCCCTCCCCCCACCCTCCCCAGGGCCTTCACGGAGCCTTCCAAGGCTCCGTGAAGGCCTCCGCGGCCTCCCCCCACCCTCCCCAGGCCTTCACGGAGCCCTCCAAGGCTCCGTGAAGGCCTCCCCCATCCTCCCCCCTCCCTCCCCGGGGCCTCCCCCCACCCTCCTCAGGCCTTCACGGAGCCTTCCAAGGCTCCGTGAAGGCCTCCCCCCACCCTCCCCCCTCCCTCCCCGGGGCCTTCACGGAGCCTTTCAAGGCTCCCTGAAGGCCTCCGCAGCCTCCCCCCACCCTCCCCAGGCCTTCACGGAGCCTTCCAAGGCTCCGTGAAGGCCTCCCCCCATCCTCCCCCCTCCCTCCCCGGGGCCTTCACGGAGCCTTCCAAGGCTCCGTGAAGGCCTCCCCCCACCCTCCACCCTCCCTCCCTGGGGCCTTCATGGAGCCTCAAGGCTCCGTGAAGGCCTCCGCGGCCTCCCCCCACCCGCCCCAGGCCTTCACGTGGCCTCTGGAGGGTCTCCAAAGGCCCCGTGAACGCCTCCCCGGCCCTCCCCGCTCCTTCCCAGGGCTTTCAAGGGGCCTCCGGAGGCCCCTTTTTGCGGTTTTGGGGGGCCCTCCCAAAACCGCGAATAATTAAAACCGCGAATGCTGAGTTCGCGAATGTGGAGGGGCAACTGTATTAATAATATATGTAAATTTTACCTAAGTCTGCCTGAAGCATTGCTAGGTAAAGTAACCTGTCTACAGTAGACTACAAGTGCTTCTTGTGGTCACCCACACCTTCAAGTACAGTGTTCTTTGTGAGTTGCCACAGCATTGCTTCCAGGCTAATCCTTTGTTTAAGTACCAGATGCCTGTGACATACTGCTGTTAGACCAACAATAGTCAAAATCTGTACAGCTGAATAAAAGACCTTGGGCATATATACCACATACTAAACCTTGGGCCATCCCAAATTATATAGGAAAACCTCAAGAACAGTAACTGTTACAAGATACCACAGCATTGCATCCATCCCAGTGCTTTGTTTGTCTGCCTGATACTGTCAACACCACTGTACCAATAACAGCCAGTGTTCTCAAATGAATAGGGAATTGTGGTTATCCACTAACAATAGGTTCTGGGCACCCCAAACCATACACTCCAAGCACCAGGGGAGCATTCTGTGTAAGTGGCACAGCATTGCATCTGGCATCACTCTTCATTAGGCATAAGACACTGTCATACCGTCTGATGCCTGTTGGATGGGATGTGATCTTAGGTTTTGGGTATTTTTTACAGCAAAAAGCTAAAAGCTAGTTTGAGACACCTGGAACATATTTTTGTAAGACACATGTGCATTTTTCCTCTGGCAGAAGCCCCAGTATGTAACCCTAACAAATTCATGGTACTACTTGAAAGGTCTCTATTACTTCTGTATGATAGAACTAGTCAATTGTGGAAAGTCATTGAGGCAAATCAGCATCTCTTTTCAAAATGCTCACACATTCTGTCAGTGTCTCTCAAACAGTGCCCACAGTTTATCAGGGAAGACATATATGGGGAAAGCTACTTCTAAAAGATCCAGTTAACAAATCCTACACCCTGAGCTTGGGAGACAATAAATGTGGTTCTTGGTGACAATGAAATAAGAAAACTGTCACCAAGATTCAGGAAGAGTGCTGTGAACTGCATATATTGTGAGAATAGTTAAGGGACCTATAAATGTACTACGCTTCCCCTGTTAACTGTTCTTTTACACTATAAAGAAAACTGTTTTCAAGAATAGTTTACTTGAGTAACAAATAACTTTGGCTTGGATCTGAATTAACAATAAGAAAGACCCCTCAGCATAGTTCTGAAGACATTTTTCACTGCTTTTCACCCTCTCATTTTTAGCCCACTGTATCCCGCCCGCCCCCCCCCCACAAAAGATATTCTGCTGCAGAGGGGCGCTGAAGGTGTGGGGACTGCCCTGGAGAGGGGAAAATAAGGTCAGCATACCATTATGACAAACCACTTGTGGAATAGACCATTTCACAAGCATTTTCACAACCTCTGTGCTGGGAAAACAGGGATGGCAGAAATGGGAGGAGACTGCCACCAGTTCCAAACCACTTATTTTGTGAATGCTTAGCTTTGGAGATTTTTAGATCCAAGGTACTGTAGGAGGAAATGGCTTGGAAAATTGATTGAGCTGCTGCCATCTTCTCCTTCTCCTGAGTTGGTGACCTGTAGGAGCCTGGCATATGTGAAAATACTCTCCACATTCCTCCTCCAGCAGAAGCATCCCCTGGAACCCCCATCATTCTTCTAGAACTAAGACTCGAGGCAGCTCACAACAGGATTGAAAAGCAGGTACAAAGAAAACACATTAAATTATAATATGAAAAAACAAATGAATATAATAGTATTGAGTAGGAAACATTAAATCAGTTAAAACAATAAAAGGGCTAAAAAGTATAGTGCCCACCTGTACTTTTCAGCCACTTCAGTTGGTTGATAAAAGCCCTGTTTTTAGTAGCGAAGCAATTGCTGAAAGTATGCTGAATTGAAAAGTCTGCTTGCTAGAATTAAGACAACAGGGAGAGGCCAGCTTAATGTTCCTTAGAAGGGAGTTTCACAGCCTCAGAACTGCCACTATGAACATCCTCTCTATGGTCTTCACCAGGCTTGCCTTTCTAAGTGAAAGAACTGAAAGAAGAGTCTTTCTTGTGTATGTCAAAGTTTAGACAGGCTTGTATGAGAACTACGGCATCACTAAGACTGGTGTCACCTTTCCTCCTAACAGTATCTTCTGGTGCCGTTTGGCCTCTCCACACCCTCCTAGTGCCGCCACTATATGGGAGAATAAAGTCTTTCAGAGAGCTTGGATCCAAGTCCTATTGGCTTTATAGGACCAACACTTCGAAATATGCCTAGAAACAGATGGTTGTATGTTGTAACAGGGAAGCTTTCTGGCTGTAACAGCCTGGACTAGATAAAGTTTCTGAACACACTTTGAAGGCAACCTCATGTAGAAAGTGTTACAATAATCCAATCAGTATGTAATGTATGCATGTGTCACTGTGACCAAATCATACATCTCTAGTAATAAGTATAGGTAGCACAGTAGCTTTACTTGTGCAAACACACTCCTTGCCACTGTAAAAACCCATCTTCTTTGTGGTTTCTGTGAATCATGTGGCCAGGAGTACATTTGCACATTTAAAACTTGTGCACCAATTGTGGCCAGTCCTTGAGACGCTAGATCTGGCCACGGTGATACACTCCTTAGTTATATCCTTTTTAGGCAACTGTAACACTCTATATGGGGCTGCCTTTGAAGAGTGTTCAGAAACTTCAGTTAGTACAAAGAGCTGCAATCAGAGCATTAACCAGGGCATATTACAGGGACCATACTATCCCCCTGTTATAACAGCTCCACTGGTTGTCAGTTTGTTTCCAGGCACAATTAAAAGTGCTGGTGGTGACCTATAAAGCCCTATATGGCTCCTGTCCATGCTCTTGTGCAGATCATATCTCCCTATATGTGCCTGCTCGGGCCCTGAGATCATCAGGAGAGGCTCTCCTCTCAGTCCCACCACCATCACAAGCATGGCTGGTGGGGATGCAAGAGAGGGCCTTCTTGTTGGCTATCCCTGGGCTCGAACTCTCTTCCTAGAGAGGTCAGAATAGCTCCCGACCTGCTGTCTTGCTGTTACTGGTCAAAGACCTTTTTATTCCAACAGGCTTTTAAAATGGAAAGCTTTCAAAGAATGGGCTGAAGATACTGTATTGTTTTAGGACTTTTTCAGATGGGGTAAAAAAAAACCTGTAGAGGTCAGGAGGAGGACGGTGCTGTATCGCTTCCAGTGCTCTGTTTCAGATTATGCTGTCCTCCTCCCGTCCTTCATTCGTTCTCCCTCCGTCCTGCTTTCGTTTTGCCTCTGCTGCTTTTTATTAATGGAAGTTTCCGTTAATAAAAAGCGGTGGCGGCAAAACGAAAGCTGGACGGAGGCAGAATGAATGAAGGATGGGAGGAGGATGGCACCATCCTCCTCCCAACCTCCACGTTTTTTTTTTTACCCCATCTGAAAAAGTCCTTAGACTGAGCTGTTTTAATAGTGTTTTATCTTTTAATGGTATTTTATCTTACTAAGTGTCATTTTAAATCATTTTAATATTGTCAAAAGTTTAATCCTATTTTAATGTTCACTTTTTTGTAGGTTTTAGCTGTTATTTAATTTAATTTAATATTTTAAGTTGTAAGCCACCTTGAGTCCCAATTTTGGGAGAAGCATGGGATATAAATATCATCATCTTGCCCAACAAACTTGTCCTTCAGTACTGACCATTGATGCCTCAACTACTGTGTTATCAGCATCTGTAGGCTGTCTGGTCACTTCCCCAGCTGTGGCTTCTTTGCAGCCTTTTTCTTCAGTTGAATCTCCTGCCCCATCTACCCTGGGCAGATTAATTTTGGTATACTTTGTTGCTGGCCAGAAGTGCTCTAAAGAGCACTTCTCCAGATCTAGTACCTCCCAAATGGAAAAATAAAAACTCAGAAACAACTAATTGGACAAATACCTGAGTAAAACCTCTGCTTCCTGACAAGCAACATGTGACACATCTGGTACCTTGGTACTTCCTCTGGCTTTGGTACTTACATTGGTTTCTTCTTCCTTAAGATGACCTGTGTCTGTTTTAGAGGGGATGGAAGCCCACAGAGTACTCAGATGAAGTCTTGGGTGTCAGATCATGCTCAGAAGGAAAAATTCTAGAGAAATTGCATCCCAGACCTCTTCCACATTCTTCCTAGGACTGGTCTCTTGATTCCTGCTGTCAATCTAGAGCAGGAGTGACAACTGTGGAAGGCTAGGGGGCCTCATTAGCCCCTCAGGAGACCCTGGAGGCCACTCCTCCTCAATCACATTCTCCTAAAAAAAAAATGTTTTGCTCTCATATACCCCCCAACCTCCCTCTATGGTTTTAGCCCCCCCCCCCTATGTTTTTAGTTTTTAGTTACTTCCTGTTTTTGAAAAAGGACCATCCTGGGCTTTAAATGGTTCAAGGCCCACAAAAAAATGGCAAAAATGTCCCCATAATGGAATCCCTCTCCAAGTTAGCCCCACATTTCCAGCTTTGGGCTCCTGTCACTTGCCTTGTCTTTTACCCTTAAGCTCCCTCCTTGGATCTGGTATTCAGGCCTCTAGGTCGCTGCTATACTAGACAAGTGATTGTGTTGATCATTGGGTTCAGTGTGGTAAAGTGTGACCAGTCTTCCCTACCAGTTATTAAATGTAAACAATTAGACACAGTTGTAGAAAATAAAAAAGTAAATATTTATTATACAACAAATAAGTTAAGCATGAAATATCTGAACTCTTTCCACATTCCCAGCTCCCAAAACCCTATTCATATCTCCACACTGTGGCAGACTGCCCTAACTTTTTTCCAGAAAAGCCTCTAGGTTATAGACCCCTCACAGCATTCCAAAGGCTAAGAAGTGAGATGTCTATTGCAGCAGGGCAGTTTGGGATTAGGGTCTTCAGGTGATGCCTTTTTCCTTGACTGGAATGGCCCATTTCTGTATCTCTTCCTGTCATTTCCCCTGATAACCTAGGTAACCATAGTTCACTGATCTGTTGCTGTTGTCCAGACAGACATATTTGCAACTATCACCTTACAGGGACCTTCTGAATCAGAGGGGAAGATTTTTCACCTACATCTCAAAACTCTCATAAGTAATGGCATGGAACCTCCTTCATCCATTTCCTCAGAACAAATGGCCAGCATCATTCCCTCAGACCTACTCCTCCATAGAGTCTTGTAAGCATCTTGTAAGCTTTGAAGGGAAGAGATTCAAGGCCTTTGCTGATACTAGAGAAGAGCCCACCCTTCCTTGCTCAGCCCCTCTTGGTTTATATTTTCTTCTCCATGTATGGGAGATAGACTTAGACTTCTCCTCTATCAAAGTCTTTTTGGCAACAATTTCAGCTTTCCAGCAAGATCACCATCAAGCACAGTCATCTGGATATGAAATATTTCCTTAAGGATCTAGCTGACTTGTAGCCTCCTTCACCTAAACTGTTTCCTCCTTGGTCACTGTATCTGGTGTTGACTCAGCTAATGGGAAAATCCTTTGAATTGCTTGTAATCAGTTATCTCAGGCTACTTACCTTTAAAACTGCATTTCTACTTACTGTTTGGTCAGCTAGATGAGCAAGTGAGCTCTGTGCCCTATATTTTGATGTCTCTTACCTAGTCTTCCACAGGGACACAGTGGTTCTGTACCTTGTTTAAGAATTTCATCTGTGCCAGGGTATTGTTTTTCAGAACTTTATGAAGTTCTGGAAACATCCAGAGTCGGATGGAGACTGCCATCAATCATCTTCAGGTTCAGGCGATAGAGACTGTTACACAGGAAGAGAGGTTCCAAGGAATCTATTCACTACTGTTTCTAGTTTCAAAGAAGAACAAGGACACCTCTTTTCAACATTAGATGAGTTATTTCTTACGTTACTATGACCTCTGACTTTCAACAGTTTGCAAGACTTTTTGTCTGTGTCAGGAGTGGACAATTGTGCCTTTGCCTGTTGCCTGCTGTATCACTTCCCATCAGCCCTTTCAGGCAAAGGCAATGGTAAGGAATGTTGAGAGTAACAGTCCAAGGTGCCAGTTAGACGGTAGTTTTTGTCACGGGGCATCCCGGGACTTCTTGATCCCGTATTCATCCCTCCCTGTTTATATGATTTTTGTCTCTGAATTGGATATCCCGGGAGATCCCGGGATCATTGTTGACATGGCATCCCGTCCCATGATATGTATCTTCTCCCACTATATACTACCCCGGGTTTTTTTGTTTTTTTGTTTGTTTTGTTTACACGAGTTTACGGTCCCAGGATTTTTTTTAGCTGTTAATCAAGGATGCGATTACTCGTTTTTTCACAACCTCAGTGACATACTTCCTTTAGAGTTCCGCGCCACGAGCGATGCCATTAGCTGGCTCAAATGTTTATTCAAGCTTCTGCATTGGAGATGAGGGGATGAATGAATGTTGCATTGGGGATGAGGCAATGAGGGGATGAAGGGAGGAATGAGTAACCCGTGACCTAACGTGGGGAGGAAGGAGTGATCAGTAGCTAAACCCTGTGCTGTCCTTTCAAATTGAAAGAACATTTAAAGCAAGATAAACTGGGGAGGAAGGAGCGATCAGTTGGTGCTGGGGAGTGTGAGAGAGGTCAAAAGCAGAGCGGACTGGAGCCCCAGCACGCATGCACACACACAAGCCCAAGCCAGTATGCTTTCAGCCAGGAAGCCAAGTGCAGGGGGCCAGAGGCATGCGGTTGTCCTGTCTCTTTAAAATGTTAACCCTTTAAGCAGAGGCAGCTGTGGAGTGAAGGTTTCAAGCCAGTGCAAGGATCATAAGGGGAGGACACACAAGGCATTTTGAAAGACCCAGACACTGACATTTTTTTACTGTGCCTTGCGGGGGGTGGTGGTGGATGAATAATCCTCCACTCAGACATTGGCATTTTTTACTGTGCCTTGGGGGGGTTGATTAATGTGTGATTATTCGTTCATACCCAGGGAGGGGATGCAGGCAGGGGATGAATGGGTGATCCTCCGCCCACGATCTCTTTATAATTTACTCTCTCTTTAAAATTTAAACCGAGCATGCAGGGGAGGGACAGGTTAAAACTGAAGGGTTTGCAGTGTAGAAATCCATTGAACAGGGTGATGTAGTGCAGACAGATAGACACACGCACAAACCTACGTGCAGTTGGAAGGGATGCCTTTGTTTTCAGCTGGTGAGGCTGAATCTATTGAACGGGTGACTAACCCCTCCTTTTCTGGTCACTGATCTCTGAGCCTGCCCCGGTCACCATTTCCGGTCATCACCTAGTACTGAGATATCTTGTCCCGGGCTGTTTACATTTCCGATTTTCCGAATCCTTCTGTGACTTTTTAAAAAACTGCCACAAACTGCGGGACTGGAAGTTCCGCAGGTTGTGCGATAAAAGGTGGCCCCCCTTCCGAAAATCAGGTGTCCGACCCGATGAACGTATAAACAACCAGGGTTCGACAAGAATTCTTCCCACTACATTTTCATCATGTAAACGTAACCCAAGAGCATTAGGAGCATTGCATTTTACCCACCCCTGCTCCAGTGGAAATATTTAGATACTCACTATGAATACAGACATGACTGCAGTTATTAGTGGAAGACGTAGTGCACCCCAGCTTCAGTTCTTACAGTTCATTCCTAAGAGCATGCTCAGTGTGTAGCAATTTTTTAGGTCTCGGTTGCACTTTAAAAATCTGAACAATTTAGCCTATTGAGGAAGAAAACAGAAGCACCAGAGAAGTGAGAAGGTCCCTGTAGAATTTGCTTTTTATAGAGCTGCTTTGAGTGCTTACTTTCCAACAGCTATTTCTCTTATTGACAGTTCAACTTATATGGAACAATTTGCACAGAGTAAGTAAGGCAAGTAGCTAAAGTCTGTAAGCTCCATTAAACACTTGTCTGAAAATGACAAACATTTTCATTTTTTTATTCTGGGGCGGGGAAAGTAGCTATATAAATTAGTTCAAAATACTTCAAAATAGTTGCTAAGTGAATTCAAAGTGCTTTTACTAAAATATAGTTAACTGATAATTGCTAGTTTGAAGTAGTAGTAATAATTAAACTACTTTCAGACTCAAGTCCTTTGTATGCTGATTGACTGTACATCCTGTTTTACTTAGTGGGACTGATTTCCAAATACAGTACTCTTACAATCAAAGTAGTTATTATTTGTCAGTGCTGAGCAGAAAGTATTTTTCCTTGGAATGGAAAGAAAGGTTTGTGTTCTGTTCATAGGGCCGTCATAAATATAATTTTGGAACTCAGCATGTAACAGTATGGTGACAGTAGTGGAGGATGTTCAACAGTGTGATGCCACAGGGATGTGTTGATTTTACTAGTTATATAAAAGATTATGCTCCCTAGAGCCAGAGATTTTATGCCTATGAAAATTTGGCAGGGAACCCACAGTAATAAATGTAATGCAGGATCCAAAAACATGCTTGTAGAGATGGACTTCACTAACTACATTACTAACTATACTAAGATCACTAACTACATTAAAAATAAGATATTCAGAATTCATCAAAACTTTTTTGTCTTGTTTTCACAGATTTTAGATTTGCAAACTACCTGATATTCACTGTATAAAACTGATTTAAAGATCAAAAATACTGTAGTTCTAACTTGCTAAATTTGGAATACAGTAAAAAACTTTTAAAAAATGAATTAATGTCATGAACTCTGAGGGTCTGTATTTTGAATCTGAGTGATGTATGTTCTTCAACATTTAAAAACATTGTGCTTGCTTGTGTCTGCTGCTGGACTAAAAAGTTCAGCAGCCTTGTCTACTCCATAGCAATTTCTTCTAAAGTTGAGTTTTATAATTTACTAGAACTAGACATGTTAATCCAGTCTACTGTTTTGTTATAATCTGGGTGCAGAATTTTACAACAGATACCAAACACTTTTGTCACATCTGGATAAAATACCAAGTATACAAATAGCTATTGATAGTGGTACATACTATATTTTGCTGTTTTAGTAGTCTGTAACAACCCCTGTTAAAGCACAGTCCTAATGGTTCTTGAAGAATCTTAGATGGCATCCATTCTAGAGCTAGAAAATGTTCATTCATATTACTTGTCTATTTGTAATTATTCAATTATTCATAAACTGTTTTGAAAAACTCTGAACGTTAGCTGAAAAGAAGAATTGATACATTTTCTGTAAAATCTTCCATGTTTAGTTTGACTAAGATGTGGGACTAAGAATGGGACTTCTGCACAGAGGTTTAGTTTTCAGTCATTTCCATTGCTGTTTTATGGACAAAGCAGAGTTTTTCCTTTTCCTCTGTACTTTATGTACTTTAGAGCAAGATCTGAACCCTTTGAGCAATAGCTCCTTTTTCTTTCTGCGAAGGAAGGAAAAAAAGGAGAGAGAATTTTTCATTTCAGGTGTGAGGACTGACCAGTAGCTCAAGGTTGGAGCAACTGTAGCCCTCCAGATACTTTCCAGCCTGCAGTTCCTGTCAGCCCTAGCCAGCATAGCCAATGGTAAGGAATTATTGGAGATATAATCCCAAAAAAGGTAGAGAGTTACAGGTGCCCAATGCTATAGTGTTTTAACTTAGTTGAACCTCCTCTGTAATCTAGCTAGGGATCTCCTTTTCCCTAGCATGCCTTTGGAGCAATACTACATCCAGAATCAACATCTTTCCAGCTACAGTATTAGATGAAGGTAACCTGTTGATCTTCTTCAGGGTCTCTGTGAATCACACAGCTGGGTTACTCCTGTGCCTGCGCAGAGCATTGGAACCTTCTGGAATCGCTAGGCAGAATGTGCTTTGATACATTTTTGGCGGTAACTCTGCCCATCCTAACGGTCCCTTATAAGGCACTCCCGCCTAATTCCCCTCAGTTCCTTTCTTTCTGCCGCGTTAGCAGCTTGAAGGAACCTTTGTTCACTAGTTTTCTCTTTTCACTTTTGATTTGACTTGGATTTGACTTGGCTTGGATTTTTGACTATGATTTTTCCTCACTCCTTTGGATTGGCATTCTACCTCTGAATTTCAGTGTTGACTTGGACTGTTTTTCTCTACTGTCCGTGTTTCTCCCTTTGGTTTTGGCGACTCCATGAGTAAAATGTCTGGAAGAGGGGCCTTCAAGATATGTGTGATCTGCCAGGCTAAACTGCCTAGCGCAGATGGTCATTCCCACTGCCTGATTTGTCTCGGAGAGACACATAACGTCGACTCCTGTATACACTGTAGGGCTTTTACCCCTCAGGCACGTAAGCACAGGATGTTCTGTCTGAAGTCCTTCTTGTATGAGAAGGCCTTGATTCCGGCCCCTACTTCAACTCTGGTGTCTACTTCGGCGTCCAAACCACAAAAACGTGGCCACTCGCCTTCTCTGAAGACCAAGCCCCAAAAGCGCCATCAGTCCCGTAACCCGTCCCGACGTCGCTCGACCACCTCGGACCCGGAGGCTGTGTGTGCTTCGCACAAACATGCTTCTTCAGCTGCAGCTCGAGATCGAGATCGTTCGACAGCGACACGGGACCAGGAGCCTTCCACCTTGAAGGCCGTCCCTCGGGACCAGGCATCTTCGGAATCTACCAGTCGGGCTGGCATCTCTGGAGAGGCCATACATTTCTTAAAGAAAAAGGAAGGAAAAACACCTCTCAGCATGATGATGGCTCCAAATCAAAGAGCAAGCCAAAAGAGGTGTCTAAAATATTGACGTCGACGGCCGCTCCATCTGCAGCCTCTACTGAAAAAGCTGCATGGCCTATCGATACCATTGAGTCGCAACTCTGCTGGACCTGAGGCCACATTCACACGGCCACCTCCAGTGACATCTGCGGAGGCTAGTGTGCCACGACATGCTCCTACCCCTGTGGGTTCGGTGGAGATTGTAGCAGTGGATGTGCCTTCCGGTGCAGACACGGACGTATCGCCCCAACAGTTGGGCCAGTCGCCGACCCTTGTCATCTCGAGAGCCCAACTTCTTGAATGTTCACCCTCGGACGTCAAAGTCAAAGTCATCGAACCCAACCATTCTCAGTCGGCATCCATGCTGATGTACCTGCCTATATGGCCTACAACCTGGCATGGTCTATTTGTCGAACTGGAATCATGTCACATACGGGCTCCCAGATCCTGACTTCCCGAGATGATTTCGGAGATATCTATGCTGGCCAGTCTGTGTGTCGCTCACCCAAGGGATTCCACCTGGAGGAACCTTGAGTCATTCCAAGAAAGGATGCAGAGAGTAAAGTATCTCCACATCCTGAACAACGTCCTCTGCCCCCGACTCCTCCAACACCACCTCCTCGTACCACCTCTCTGCTCCATGGTGATCGCAACCCGTCACCCGAGGATTCGACATCTTTGTTGGGATTATGGGATCCATACAGGCCCTACTTGCCATTGCCACAACCCAACTTGGTTGAAGATGACTCGGCATTGCCAACAGATGACATCCGTGCTTTCTCAGAGCAGATGGTCCAAATGTCCCATGCTCTGGTCCTCAAGGTGGTGGAGAAAGAGGTTGAACCGGTGGACTCCATCTTTCATCGGATTCAGTTGAAGGCTCCTCCTACAGCTACTGTCCCCGTCTTGCCGTCCCTTCTGAAGTTCACGCAAGGGTCCTGGGAGAACCCCTCTTCAATCCAGTCTACGTCCAAGAAAATCGACAGGCTGTATCGAGTTGGAGGTGACCACATTGACTGGCTTCAAACTCATCCGAAGCCAAATTCAGTGGTGGTCGAGGCTTCCCAGAACAAGAGGCAACGCCGGCCTCAATCAACCCCACTGGACCCAGAGGGTCAAAAGCTCGATATCATGGGCAAAAAGATTTATTCTGTGGCAGGCCTGAGTTTTCGTGTGGCCAACTACTCAGCCTGCATGGGGGCCTACCAGCAGGTACTGTGGGAAAGGATGATACCCCTCATCCAAGATCTCCCAGAGGAACGACAACGAATGGCTGAAGCTGATTTAAATGTCGACCTGGTGGCATCCAGAATATTGGAAGAGGCACAGAGGAGAAACTCAGAGGAGAGCTTCAAGGGAGTGACCATCTGGAGGAGACAACCAACCAACCAATCCACGTCCTTGTCTGAGGAAGGGAGTGCTGCTGTCTGCAGAATCCCAATGGGCCGGCACTTTCCATCCTTTCCTCCAGAGGTCCAGGCTGTCATCGACGCTGCCTGACGACCTGCTACCCGTAGGTCGTATCACTACAAGTGTGAGAAGTTTGAAGCCTTTCTATCTGATCGAGGATTGATCACGGAACCATTCTCCATCCCGACTGTCCTCGATTTCCTTCTCCACTTGTCTTCCACAGGACTTTCGATTTCATCGATACAGTGCTACTTGGCAGCTGTATCTGT
This sequence comes from Gambelia wislizenii, assembly GCA_030847615.1. Taxonomy (NCBI): domain Eukaryota; kingdom Metazoa; phylum Chordata; class Lepidosauria; order Squamata; family Crotaphytidae; genus Gambelia; species Gambelia wislizenii. The sequence goes on along the minus strand of JAUMIR010000006.1, from coordinate 134,609,407 downwards.
CGAATTCCAGGCTAGAGGTCATCCATCTCCTTTTACGGATCTGACTGTCAAGAAAATCTTGAGAGGCTACGTGAACCTACATCCTCCGGTACTTGAGCCTACCCCGACGTGGAGCCTTGAGCTACTCCTCTCACAGCTGGTTCAACACCCCTTCGAACCCTTGGCATCCACCGATTTGAGACTCCTGTCTTGGAAAACTGCCTTCCTTATTGCCATTACGTCAGCACGTTGAGCTGGTGAGTTCTGTGCCTTGTGATCGGACCCCCCCGTACACTGCTTTCCACAAGCATAAGGTGGTGCTCCATCCCAACATCTCCTTCCTTCTGAAGGTGGTGTCGAGCTTCCATCTGAATCAGTCTTTCACTCTCCCTGCTCTGATGCAGGATCCGAAGGACGAATTCGAGCATACCCTCCATTTCATGGACGTCAGGAGGGCGCTCACTTTTACATCCAGAGGACTGCTCCCTTCAGGAAGTCACCTAAACTGTTTGTGTCCTATGCTGACTTGAGACTTGGAGAACCTATTTCTCCACAATGTTTGTCGAAGTGGGTGACATTGACCATAGCTCTCTGCTATGAACTGGCGAAGAAACCGCTACCGTCACAGATTCAAGGACATTCAACGAGGGCTGTCTCCACCTCGACAGCTTTCCTCTCTGGGGTGCCTCTAGAGGACGTTTGCAGAGCTACAACTTGGTCATCACCCTTGACTTTCATTTCCCATTACAGACTTGACTCTCTTTCCAGGAACGAGGTTGCCTTTGGGAAAGCTGTACTTTTGTCTTTTATTCAATGATTGAGTGTTAATGTATTGCCAAGTTACTTCAGGATATGATAAGAATGTGCTGTCAAAAAATCCACTTATGTTTGACTCTGCAGCAGGATACTGGGATCAATATGTATAGGACATACCCTCCTCCTGCAGTGAAGCTTGCCAGTCTACCCAGCTGTGTGATTCACAGAGACCACGAAGAAGATGGACAGGTTGCTTACCTGTAACCATAGATCTTCGAGTGGTCTTCTGTGAATTCACACAGACCCGCCCATCCTCCTCTCTATGTCCTACTACATCATATAAACATGCTTAATGTTCCTGATGCTGCTGGTTGCGGCGTCATTCAAGGAACTGAGGGGAATTAGGCGGGAGCGCCTTATAAGGGACCGTTAGGATGTGTGGAGTTACCGCCAAAAATGTATCAAAGCACATTCTGCCTAGTGATTCCAGAAGGTTCCAATGCTCTGTGCAGACACAGGAGTAACCCAGCTGTGTGAATTCACAGAAGACCACTCAAAGATCTATGGTTACAGGTAAGCAACCTGTCCTTCTCATTTCAATCTCATTCTTATACAGTTATTAAAGCTGAAAAATATAAGGTCAGCCCCTGGTTCTACCACTGGTTGCGGCAGAGGTTGTCCAATGTAATCATTCTCCTAGAAACATTCTGCCCATTATAATGGTGAAACTTTTGCTAGTTTTAGAACTAAAGTAGTTTTAGAACTGCCAGTGTGGTGTAGCAGTTTGAGTGTTGGACTAGGACTCTGGGAGACCAGGATTCAAATCCCCACTCAGCCATGGAAACCTACTGGGTGACCTTGGGCAAGTCACAAACTCTCAGATTCAGAAAAGAGCAAAGGCAAACCCCCTCTGAACAAATCTAAGATGTATTCCCATATAAATGCTATGAATATTGGTCACTGCGATCATACCCTAGTACCAATATGCTAGTACTACTAGTATCACATTTATTTGCCAGTGATAGACTGCAGTCCTCCCACTTCTTATCTGTAGCCATGCACTTGGATACTAAAGTAAGGGTGGCATAATTAGTCCTAATGAGGGAATGATAGGGGTCATGTGTTCTGCCAGTGATTAAATTTCTCCATGATATCTCTAAGTGTCTCCCAAAACATGTTAAAGTGCTAGTTTGGGCACATGTGGCTATAAGGAGGGCAGGGTTTACATATGACAGCTATTTCTCTGTTCTACCAGGATCTTTATGATGCAGAGGCTTTCTCATAGCTGACTGCCCAAGTTATGAATTTCTTTACTCTTAAAACTGCACAAACTGGAGCCCAAGCCCAGGTGCATGCTATTTGTCTTTGCATTATTACCTGGCTTAAAAGCATTATTATCTACCTCAGCCAAGCACATGGTGTTGGTGATAAGCAACTACAGTTGTCCCTCCACATTCACGGATTTGGCATTCACGGTTTTAAGTATTCACGGCTTGAAAATATGCTTTAAAAATAATAATCCAAAAAGCAAACCTTGATTTTGCCATCTTATATAAGGGACACCATTTTGCTATGCCATTGCATATCATGGGACTTGAGTATTCACGGATTTGGGTATTCACGGGGGGTCCTGGAACCAAACCCTAGCGAATGTGAAGGGACAACTGCAGTTAGAAATTGCTGGTAGAATGCAATTTAATTTGATCTCTATACAAATATTATGCCAACCATTCAAAATTAAGTTTGTTCTGATGTCATTGCTTATAATTGTCATTTCCTAAATATCTTTTGGCAATGTATTCAAAATGAGTGTGGTATTGAGTTTCAATATTAGAACTGAAGTTCAGATAACCCAATGAGCTACAGTATCTTGAGCATCACTTTCTCTCTCTGCCTAACTTATAACATTGAAGATGCTATTCTCAGATTTTTGGGGGGACCACAAGATAGAAATATAACCAACAATGGGATTTCAGAACAGCAAACATAAATAATTATATATTTCTTTATATTGATTCTGTAATGAGTTATCACTTTTTCACTTCTCAGAACTTTTCAAAATCTGGTTATGTTGCATAATATGATTACATTTTCTTTTATGGTATTTTTCCTGTTTTATAAGAAAATAAATGCATTTCTCATGTGGTTTTGTATGTTTGTTTATTACACGTAAGGTTTTTGCTGTTGCAGTTGCCAGATGTTATTTTTAATTTAATTTTTAATTTAATTCAATAATGTAAAAGCGTTAATAGCTTTTTAGAAATGCACCTCACTAAAATGACTTCTTCCGAATCTGTTCAAATGTGAAGCATATGATCTTGTCATACATAAGTGACAAACGGGCAAGTTGCATCCTGTGAGAAATTGCTGTCGCTCCTGTGAGCAGTTACTAACATTATAAGTATCTGGGTTTTTTAAACTAGATTTTGCAGGCCTTGGAGTTGCATGGATAATGTGAGTAGGTACATTGTTCTGTTCTCAATATTTAACTGGTATTCATCTCTGCTACATCAATTAGATGTATTTTTTAACATTGTTATCAAGTTTCATGGATGCTTTTCACCTGCAACACATACTTCCTGAAATTGGTGCTTTAGAAGTGAAATTATTTGGTAACTCAAATAGGCCACATCTTTTCACAAACAGAAGGAAGTTTTAAAAGTTGTTTATATTTTGACAATAGGGATGAAATATGAAAAAATAATATAAACCACTGCACTAACAAATGCCTTTGCGTGAGCCTAAGCAAATATATGGCAGAATATATGGACTTCAGTCTTGGTGTGTGTATGTGTATGTGTGTATGTGTGTCTAGTTATAAAAAAGAAAATTATTTTGTAGTAAAAGTAGAGAAGTAATCATTCGAAGGAGCTTTTGTTGCAGGTGGCCTGCTTGCTTGGCTGATTATATTAACACTCTTTTTAAAAATCTTGTAACTGCAGCTGGCTTTAGGAGGAGTTTTCGGCTAAGCAGAAAAGATAGAAAAACAAACAAGACTATGTATGAATGCAAGAAGAGCGATCAGTATGATACAGCAGATGTCCCAACCTACGAAGAAGTAGCAAAGTATAAACGGCAACCAAACGAAAAATACCGACTAGTTGTCTTGGTTGGTAAGTTTTGTGACATTGTTTAAAGTTTTATGTCAACTGAAATTGCCATATTTATTACACATATTATTGAAAACACTATTTTAAGTTGATGTCAGAAATGCTCCCTGCCAACTGAAACATTGTTTGATCTGCCATGGTTTACCCCTGTTTTCCTATTTTTAAAAATACTGGAAACTGCTTGCAAAAATAAAAACAAGAACTATTTTTAAGACCTCTAAAATGGTACTACAACCAGCAATAAAAGCAGACATTGAAATAGCAGAATCCCAAAAATGAATGGATAAAAGCCATATGATGATAGCAAGCTAAAAAATTTTTAACAGTCTTTTCATAGATATCTAAAAAGAAGAGAAAGATCTTGGGAATCTCAGTGGGAAAGATATTTCATACTCTTAATTGACAATATCAAAAAGGTGTTGTACCCATCCATATGCTTTTGTGGAAAGATGGGAAGAAGAACAGCTCTAAGGCCAATTCAGTCCTTTGATATACCCCCAGCTAAAACTGTAAGATGGTGCTTCTCACTGATCTGAAAGCCCAAGACAGAGTTTCCTTGGCCCCTTCTGAAACTCAGGGAAAAGATAGTATTTACCATTCTGTGATGCTATTTCCGAGCAACAAGGCTTAAAGCGAGAGGTTGCCCCTCCCCCTGAATCCTCATGTGATCAGTAGCAGCCACAAATAATCACCATCTACCAAAGCTAAACAGAGTACGTGCACTCAGGATAGGTATTTTTACCCGCTGATGGTAGTAGTGACCAATAAAACACAGTAGGACCCCCGTATCCACCGATTCATTGCCCACTGATTCAGTTATCCACAGGACACAAAACAGCACACCTACCATAGAGTCTTCCTAGAAAATGTGTCCTCTCTAACCCTTTTCTAGGTCCTCCAAGGCAACTCTATAATATTTTAAACTGGAGGTCCCATTATTTTCAATGGTTTTTGGTATCCACATGGCCCCCCAGAACCAATTCGCAGCGGATACAGGGGTCCTACTGCATTTCGTTTAAAGAAACTACTGTGTGCACTTTGAGCAAAAATAATCAAATTCTTTCATAATAATCTTTCAGGTGTTTTATTTCTGTGTTGCTCCAGCATGTACCTATATAATGTACGTATATGACAGATGTAGGCAAAGTCTACCCTCATAGCCTATTTTGTGCTCCTCCAAAGACCCCTGGGCCCTTTTGCTGCATTTTCAGCCAGGGGGTGTTACCATTTTTAGGCCACCACTAAAAAAAAAAAAAATGCAGCAGAGTAGTCCAAAGCAGATCTAATGTAGGGGACTACTAGAATATTATGAAACTGAAAAGTCCAAGGGATTGACTACATGAAAGGAAATACGCATTTCCAGGCATTTGAAGCAGCTTCCTGTTGTCTCCACAATTTTCTAAAAAAAAAAGTTGCCTGCGAAGTGATGCACAACAAAGTTCAGACAGACCCATTTCCTACAAATCAAGATAGCGACCATGAGTACAGGCTGCTATTTCCCCCCCTAAAAAATCATAACTGCACATTTTTTTTATTATGCTTTCGCTAAAGGGACGGAAGGGAGACCTTCCGCTTGTAAAAAAAAGTTTTCCCACCCCTGCACTGTGATAGCGTGAACACTCGAGGTCTCTCTAGGCAAACCTTTGGTCCTCCGGAAGGCCAAAATGGTGCTTCCTGAACGAGTAAGAGGAAAGCCTGCCCCCAGTTGCCTGATGGACCAATTCCCTTTCTCTTCCTCTGGGCAGCACTGTGAATCAGTTGTTCAGACAATGGGTAATACGCAGCACTGCACCATAAAAAAACTTTGCAGAAAAAACTGCTAAGTTCCCTAATGTGCGGTTAATGCCCCCCTCCCTGTGAAAACACCAAATCTGCAGCACAGCTCAGTGGGACAACAGATACTCCCTGCAAATTCTATGAGGGGTATTTTCATCGTTTAGACAACCCCTAAGGTTTTCCCATGAATCCTCAGGTTACATATAATTTTTCCTAAATAAATAAAGCTATTTTCCAACATGGCAACTCAGTAGTTGCAGGAGATCTGCCCATTGGTCATTTTGTGGCCTTCTGTGAGGTTCCTACCCTCTTAAGGTAGAGCCTGTGCAGATGTGAAGAGCCTCAATTACCGGTTAAAGTTTTTGAGCATCCTTCCTCCAAAGGTGTGGAGCCATTTCAGAACATCTTTCTTCCAAAGGCATGAAGCTATTTCATAACTCTCATTAAAGCTGAACTTTTAGTTAAGGCTAGAATTTTGAGCCTATATAGAAGCTGATATTTTTGAAATCATCACCAAAAGACCAGCTTCAGTGAAGAGGCAGAGGCTATTAAAGTGAACTATATATTTGAGAGAGAGAAAAGTGGTATCTATTACCATTGTTTATGTGACTGATGGGAGAGTAAGAGGTATGTGAGAGGAAATGAAGTTGGCTCTAAGGATATCAGTCTCTATGTGAGGAAGCAATGGAGCAGGTAATACCAAGAACTCTTAACAACTAATCTCTACCTCTGTATCCCCCTGTGGTACATTGTCGCTTGTGCAACCATGGTTGCATCTTTTTTTACTTCCAATAGGAAGTATGAATTTACACTTGGAAAACCAGGCACACCAGTATTTTCCCCCCCCATCTTACAAAAATAAGAAAATTGAGATTCTAATCATCATAAGCTCTAGTAAAAAAATTCTCATCTTTCCATGTCTTATCTCATTGTTTGCCACTCAGAATAGTTAATCACAGTGTCAGTTGGTAGTGCACATTGGAGAGCTAAACAGGTACCAGGCAGCATAAAATAGACAGCAGTCTGTTGTTCCTTCAGGCATCAGAATAAAGGCACAGACACATAGCTTTGTGTCTAAAATGCTTCTCTTTACTTGGGCATAATGAAGATATTTACAAATATATACAGCATTCAAAAGAAAACATCTTCACTCTGTGAAATCCAACACAGTAGTGCTCAGTTCAACTTTATAGGACAAGCTAAAAACTCAGAGCTGCAGAGTTCCTAGCACCTCCGCCAGTCAGCTCTGCACCAGAGCTAGAGATCATCAATATTGATACATTTGCAACTGCCACTAGCTCTCCATATCTGTGCATTCTGTTTGCTACATCACAGCTCTTTACACAATAAATCTAACTACAGTTGTCCCTCCAAATCCACAGATTTGATATTCACGAATTTAAGTATTCATGGCTTGAAAATATTCTTTAAAAAATAATAATCCAAAAAGCAAACCTTGATTTTTGCTGTCTTATATAAGGGACACCATTTTGCTATGTCATTGCATATAATGGGACTTGAATATTCACAGATTTTGGCATCCACGGGGGGTTCTGGAACCAAACCCCAGCGAATATGAAGGGACAACTGTACTGTATGTCCCAGTATCCTGACACACAGATCTGCCATCTTGGCACAGTGGTCTTTTTTTATTTAGGTATTTGGCCTGTGCCAAAGCTGCTGTGCTACTACTCGAAAGGCAACAAAGTTCATAAATTAGGCTTCTAATATAGTAGCAAGTCATTTTTCTGCTATTTCTATGACTCAAGGTTGGTGCTATTTATCAATAGCCAATAATAATATCCATGATTACATAAATTCTGAAGCTAAAGAATATACAATATTATTTCAGATCCCACTGCCCCAGGTGCTTTTATTTTCCCTGGAAATATGCCATCATAACTAAGTGGGGACAATGGGAACTACTGTAGTACATTATAGCTGCAGAGTAGCTCAAGCAATATTCTGTTTGGTAATTCATGTTGTATTTGAGCAGCTAAATTGAAACTGAAGCTTATAGGGAACACATAATCAGTTCCCTTGTTACAATAGCTTCACTGACTATAATTTACTGTATAAATTGTCTATTTTGTTTGTGCAAACTGTGTAAATTATAACTGTTTAAACTGTGTACATTGTTTAATTTTTAAAAAACTTGACATTTATATTTTTAATAATTTGTATTGTTTTTAACTTGGACTGTTTGAAACTCATTGTTAGCTGTCTTGAGTCCCTATATTGGGAGAAAGGCAGGATACAAAATAAATAAATAAATAAAATAGCTGGGAACATGAAAAACCTCAGTGACTGGTCCTCAGCTCCAAAACTCCTTTCCCGAGGAAGTTAATCTGGTTCCCTCCTTGCTGTCCTTCCATTGGCAGGTGAAAACTTTGCTATTCTATCAGGCTTTTGAGAATTGACTATAATGGCTTTTAATACTACGCTGTTCCACTGGATTTTTAAAAAGATATATTTTAAATTATTTTCAATCTATATAGAGTTTACTTACATTTTAATCATTCATATTTTACTGCATTTTAATCCTTGAGTCCCAGTTCTAGAGTACATTCTTAGTATATTCTTTTAGTATTTTAGTACTTTATAATGTTATGTTTTATTGTCTTGTTTTGATTATATATGTTTAATGTTTTGCCCTTTGGTGAAAAGGGTGTTATAAATAAATGTTATTGTTATTATCATTAAAGAAGGCAAGATGAATAAAATAGTAACAGTAGCTAATACTCTTACACTCAGGACCAGTCACCAACAGAAACAAGAGCACATAAGCAAGGGAGTTCTTGGATCTAATAAGTGATTTTGTATCATTTCTGAAACCTGTTGTGTTTTCTCACTCATAAACACTTTAGTCTTTGTGAAAGAGTTTGTAAACTCAGTTTAAAATACTGCTATTTAAAATTTATCTTCTTGTAGCACTACATTTTTGCTTCTATTGCACTAGTATATAGGTCAGTGCTTCATTAGTACTATGTCTTCCATTATTAAAAAAAATGCAGTCCAGAAGAAATATAACCCTCTATCAGGGACTGTTATGAACTACAGAACTGCTGTTTTATATAGCTCATATCCAAGGGAACACTTTAAACCAGTTTTTAATAAACAGCTTTGTCATTCTGTAATGCATAAGTTCAGGCACTTACTACTGTGAGCGAGAGATTGTGGGTTCTACCCGGCAAGTAATAACATGGTTGAGTTGATTTTACACCTATATCAACATAGTTCTGTGAAATGTGTGATAAGTAGACTTCTTATAACAAATCACATATGCTGGCTCTGAGGAATATCTAGAAATTTCATTTTATTTTTGTGGTAATAAATCAAGTGAAGAAAGTGTGCTTTTACAGTAACAAAAGCAGCTCACAAATTTATTGCAGACTTCAGTAATTTTGATGTTTCTCTCCTGGTATTAGAAGCAGCTTAAGTCTGGCCAATGTCATAAAAATGTCTTAGTTAAAATGTGGAAAAACTGGCACTGTTAACATAAGTACAGTAGAAATGGTCAGATTTAAAACCTTCATGTATGCTAGTAGCAGCATCCAATATGATGTGTGAAATACAATTTTGATGTTAGTGCCAGGAAACACAAGGACAAATAATTAAATTTTCGCATAATTGGTTGTGGCAAGAAATGTTCAGCTTTAGCAACTGAAAGCACAATTTAGTGTTGGAGCCTATTTTAAAAAATAATTGCTTGGCAAATGGAGGTTTTTACCTACATTATTTTAAATATCTTTATTCTAATTCACAGAATGTAAACTCCCTATAACAGGGAACTCAAAGCTCCCTGTTACTTTATTTTTCATTCTTCATTTGGTGGTAACCTTAGCCACATTGTTCTCAGTATCAGTTTCCAGAAAGATCATGCCTGATTTTGGTATGTGTTCTTCAATAAATACAAATATGCTAAAGATTTGGTGCCTTGTTCCTTGATAGCTTTACTTCTGTTTATGTTCTTTCTATTACAGCCTTCTCCAACTTGTTGCCATGAAGGCTGTAGAATAGATGATGGGAGTTGTATGCCAAATGCACCTGGGTGTCACTAGGTTGGAAAAGGCTGTTCTGTTATTTAAGTGGACCTGTCCTCTCTGGTCCACATTGTAAAATAATTCATTTCTATTATAAGTTGGACCATGTGACACATTCCCCATTCATATCCCTATGCGGTATTCCTGTTCTCGTCTTTTGTTCATCATAATCTTTTTGTTAATCCTTTATGTTTGGCTTCACCTCCACTGGCTTTCTTTTTACATTTCCCATTATATATCTACAGTAGGCTCCCTCATCCATGTAACCAATATCCACAGTTTCAGTTATCCATGGGACACAAAACAGAACATATACCATAGAGTCTACCTAGAAAATACCTAAAGTGGTGTCCTCTCTAGACATTTTTAAGTCCTCCAAGGCAACTCTATGGTATTAAACCGGAAATCCCATTATTTTTAATGCCATTTGCTGTTATCCATGGTAAGTCTGGGAACCGAACCCCAACAGATACAGTGGTCCTACTGTACTCATTTAGATGTAGTTGCTTGCAGAAAAGCACATTTCCTTCAGTCTAAATTGAACCCATCATTTAATTCAGCTTTTGCCTTCTTTTTGTTTTAGAAACAGAGCCAGTCATGGTTCCAACTAGTATAGGTACCATTCTAAAGACTTTTGGTATTCCATTCTCTAAAATCAAATAGCCATTTCTTTTAGGTAATAAGGCCTTGAATAGTTAGAGCTGTGGGGCAGTATGTGGGAGAAAAGTCTTGGACATAACAGTAAGGGTTTCTATTGGAATCCAAAGGGACAAAATCATAAAGTAGGCTGATGAGCAAAGTTTTATCTAGATTGACACTTTCTCTAAGAGAAATGCAGAACTTACAGATGTTGCACATCCGTCAGCATCACTTTCTCTGACAGAGGTCTAGGCATCTCTGTAATCATACCTATCTACCATGGGTAGTAGAAAATTAGATTTACAAAAAGAGTATCCCTGCCCCCCCCAACACATAAATGCAGACACCTTGGTCTAGTTGCACCTTGTATTATGGACCCTAATAGTGCCATCCCCCAAACAGATGTGGAACAGAAGGCATAAAAGTGAACATTTAATTGAACAGCTGTGTTTGCAGTGGGCACCAGGAGATAGTTAATACACAAATATGTGTGTGGTGATAGGGGAAGAGGCATTAATGCTATTAATTTCTTCCCCTTGTCTAAGTAGGGGAAATGAAAATGCTGATTAATACTTAATTGAGTGTCATGCTTAATCTTGGGACATCCAGGGGAAGATGATGCCACCATATGATTAGTACATTGTACAAGAAAAGGCCCGTAGCATATCAGTAGTGTCTTCATGAATCATCTGTTAGTTAAAGAGCAAATGAATTTACCTGGGCTGTTTTAAATTTTGATAATCAGTGATGTGCGACCTTACTGCCAATTAACTGTTAGAGAAATAAAAATGGTAAAGAAACAGTGAATAGTGATAGATCCAACAACACAACTAGTACTCTGACAGTAACCTTTCTCCACATCCATTTTTGCTATTCTTTCAACTCTAGCTGAAGTTATTTATAAACTATTTGTTTAAATATTAAGGTTTGGACCCTAAAGTTTTGTTACATCCTTTCATGTGAGCAACTGTCCATTTCTTAATGAAAGCTTCTCCTCTCAGAGCAAAAAGCTAGGATCCAAGCCAATGTTTATTACGTACTATTTCATATACAGGTGTTTACAGCAAAAAATAAAAACAGATGGTATAAGCTGTTACAGATGGTTTGGCGTGATTGTTGGTCAGAGCCCTGTTGATTCAGTTACAATTTGTTGTAAGTGTTTTACCAAGGTAGTGGTTCAGATTTCAGTGAAAAGCAATACGATTCAGCCTTTCTAAAATACTCTTTGAATGTCTCAGAATCCTTGTAAGAAAGACAACAGATAAGCGGAAATCAAAATATTTACATAGCTGTGCAAAACTTCAGCAATATACTCTTCCAGCAGACTGTCTTCCCACTACTGAAAACTCATTTTGAAATGTAACAGTAACCATTCGTTATTCTAACAAGAGATTGATAATCCAGTTCAATTTAGTTTACTGCCATTTGATAGCTACATCATTGTAAGTGCATGGTACTGCTTGTTTTTAAATTGTGTAGTTTTAAATGTGTGTGCAGCAAATAATTCTAGGAACATAAAGCTACCGCTGAAGTTTGCACAGTTTAATTTATTAAATTTTCAAAATGTACCAACAAACTGCTTTTACATTTTAAACATTTAGATCTGCAGCAAGCAATTCTATTTCATTCAACAGACAGCTGAAACTAGACATGCTGTTTCTTGTGTAATCACAAACAGTATCAATTCAGCAACAAATTGATTTTCCCATTTTGGGGAAAAGGTGGGATATAAATCCAATAAATAAATAAATAAATAACTTGAAGAACATCCCTGTAGAATTTAAAGATAATGTAAAAAAATAGATTTGCAGTATTAAGCCTAATTGACTGGGAGCCAGAAGAACTCTGTGCTGAAGACAGTCATTTTCAGGGAGGAATGCAAAAAGACACTATCTGTAGTTGAAAAGAAAGAGAAGCTCAGTAGAAGACAGATGAAACTCTTTAAGTAGTTAAAGACAGATAAGAAGCAAAAGATGACAGAAATATGGTCAGAAACCTAAGTGCAACTGTTCAGCAACTAGCTCGCGGGGACAAAGAGAACTACAATAATAATCAGTGCATAGAAACAGAAGATGATAACAACAAAGGAAGAACAATAGTCCTCTTCCACAGAATCCAAGAAATCAAAGGGAAATTTAAGCCAAGAGCGGGGGTGCTTTATAACCAGCAGGGGAACATATTACATGACCAAGTAGAACTGAAAAGATGATGGAAGCAATACACAGAAGAACTATATAAAAGAGATGAAAGAATGGCAGATTCATTCAAGGAAAAAACATATAAAGATACATCTTCAGTTTTAGAAAGTGAAGTGGAAGCTGCACTCAGAACACTTGGGAGAAATAAATCACCAGGAACAGATGGCATTCCAGTAGAGCTGCTTCAGGCTACAGAGACAGAATCTACTCTAGTTCTAACTAAAATCTGTCAACAAATATTGAAAACTAAACAATGGCCCACAGATTGGAAACACTCAGTAAACATTCTAATCTCCAAGAAATGAGACATCAGAGATTGTAGTAACCATAGAAACATTGCATTAGTTTCCCATGTAAGCAAAGTGATGCTCAAAATTCTACATCAAAGACTTTTACCATTTATGGGGCAAAAAATGTCAGATGTCGATGCTGGGTTCAGGAAAGGAAGAGGCATTGGGAATCATATTGCAAACATATGTTGGATAATGGAGTGCACCAAACAATTTCAAAAGAAAATCAGCATGTGCTTTACATATTATAGCAAAGCCTTTGATTCTGTAGATCATGAAAAGCTATGGATCATTCTTGAGTGTGCCAGAACATTTGATTGTCCTGACGCGTAACCTGTACTTAGGACAAGAGGCTACTGTCAGGACAGAATATGGAGAAACAGAATAGTGTCCGATTGACATGGGGATCACATAAAGCTGCATTTTATCACCCTATCTGTTTAAATTGTACACTGAACATATCATACATAAAGAAGGATTAGACTTGGGGGAAGGAGGCATGGAAATTGGAGAAAAGAACATAAACAATTTAAGATATGCAGATGACACCATACTACTAGCAGAAAATAGCAAAGACATGGAATAATTACTGTAGAAAGTCAAGGAAGAAAGCGCAAAAGCAGGTGTACAGTTGAACATTAAGAAAACAAAAATAATGACCACAGATGACTTGCATAACTTTAAAGTAGATGATGAAGACATTGAAAGAGTTCAAGATTTTCCGTACCTTGGCCCAGTCATTAGTCAGAATGGAGACTGCAGTCAAAGACTAGGACGTGGAAGGGCAGCTATTAAGGAACTAGACAAGATCCTCAAGTGTACAGATATATAATTAAATACTAAAGTTAGGATGATCCATGCCATCATATTTCCCATTTCTATGTATGGTTGTGAAAGCTGGACAGTCAAGAAAGCTGATAGTAAGAAAATAAACTCATTTGAAATGTGGTTATGTAGAAGAATTCTATTGCTACCGTGGATTGCTAAAAAGTCAAATCAATGGATCCTAGAGCAAATCAAGACTGAACTCTCCATAGAAGCCAAGATGGCTAAAGTGAGACTTTCGTACTTTGGCCATATCATGAAAAGACATGACTCAGTAGAAAAGACAATAATGCTTGGAAAGGTAGAAGGCAATAGGAACAGAGGAAGACCGCATTCCAGATGGATAGACTCAATCATGGAAGCCACAGCCCTTAGTCTGCAAGACTCAAGCAGGGCTGTTGATGATAGGAGGTCTCTCGTTCATAGGGCAGCAGTGTTCATTTTCTCCATATTTTTTTGCAAGATCGCTGGTATGCGAAGCTATCCATCTTTGATGTGCACACGAGCATGTCTGTGAATCAAGATGGTGGTCATGAATGAATTACTCACGTTTTTATTCTCCATAAGTTACTGCTGCCGAACAGGTTCCCCCCCCCCCAGCAAATCTAAGGTGCCGAAGTGCGACCATCCACTTAAATAAGCTTTTTTAAAAAGTTGTTTTATTGCCTCAGCACACAATCTCTACCTCAAAAACCAACATGGTGGTTACGGCCACTTTGTGGTGGGCAACCTCCACCCCCACACACATCCGACCAATCAGCTTTCCACTTCTGCTCTTATCGGGAATGCACTGCAATCCAAATTGGTTGCCCCAGCAAGCAGGAATGTGCATTCTATGAGGAGTATTTTCACCATTTAGACTAGCCCTGGGTTATAGTTCCAGTCCTGCCACTCCTCACCACTGCCAAAGTCACTAGCTTCTACTCAACCCTCCTTCTCATTGGATCTAATCTAGTGGCAGCAAGGAAGAAGAGCAGCCATCACCATTTCTATTTTGTTGAGTTGAGGGAAAGGGAGAAACTAAGTGGGGAGGGGTGAAGTCAGCAGGTCATCTCACTACTGAAGCAGCAATAGCAGCTGCTACAGGTTATTGGGAAAAAGCACTGGGTAGTTCTACGCTATGTGTGTAATAATGTATGAGGAGAGGCCCATTAATGTCTTACTTAGGCTTCAGACGTATGGCTGAAATATCTTAGGCATTTGAACTTGGTTTGCATTTTGAAAGGTAGCTTTGCTCTGTCCTGCCTGGGCCAAATGGTTTCTCAACATAGTGGAGAAAACTGTTGTACAGTATATGAATTTGTCTGTGAACATTCTATCTAAGCACAAGATTAGATGGGATTTTAAGATGCAATATTGTACAATGCATACCTTGATTTAGGGAAGATTTCAGATTTTCTGAAAGAGCGTTCTTTCCAAGAAGATGGATTGAAACTAGCACAAATGTCTATGTAGGAAGTAGTATATATTCATATTATATATTCATTATGACTAGTAACCATTGATAGCCTTTTCATCCATGAATTCTCTCTCTCTCTCTCTCTCTCTCTCTCTCTCTCTCTCTCTGGCTTTTCTTCGCAAACGGAGATTCAGGAAGAACTCATCCCGCGCTTTCTGCAAGTGCGCTGATGACTAAAAAGGCCAATCTGAGATAAACAAGTCCGGTTGCAGAAAGCACAGCAGAAGGTCTCCTTGGGGGATGTTTCTGGGTTGCGATTCTTTCTGCATTGTCGTTTCTCTTCAAGACTTGTTTGGCGTGAGTTCTCAAATAAGGCTGCAGCATTGTGGATAGTGCGTCTCCTTGCCTCCCGATGTGAGGCAAGGGCGGACCAATGTTGGTGATCAATTTGGCCGAGCCTGGGATGTTGTTTCAGGGAGTCCTTGTATCGTTTTTTTGGAGCACCCCTCTTACGCTGACCCATGGCGAGTTCACCGTCGAGTACTGTTTTGGGGAGGCGATGGTCCTCCATCCTAGAAATGTGCCCTGCCCAGCGCAGCTGTGTTCTCAATATCATGGCCTTAATGCTGGTGATCCCTGATTCCTCAAGGACAGCAACATTAATCACATAGTCAGTCCAGTGTATATTTAGGATTGTGCGTAGACAGCGCTGATGAAAACGTTCGAGGAGTCGTAGGTGGTGGCGATAGGTGACCCATGTTTCAGATCCATAAAGGAGAATAGACAGTACAATGGCTCTATACACACTGATTTTTGTGCTTCACCTCAGGTGTTTATTACTCCAGACTCCTGTGAAGTCTTCCAAATGTGCTATATGCCTTTGCTAATCTGTGATCCATCTCTTTGTCAATCTTGGCATCTGAGGAGATGATGCTTCCCAGGTATGCCAAACACATCATCGCCTCATCAGATGTAAACTAAATCTTCATCTTAAGTTCAAACTTAAGAGGGGTGGCATTTTAAAGAAGAGACTCCAAGTCAACAATCTTCAACAAGCTACCATGAGAGACAACTTCCAGGCAAATCTGCAAACAAAACTTGAAGACCATCCTACAGATCCTTCTCCCACAGTGCTTTGGCAACATATCAAAAACAGTGTCCTCCAGTCTGCGGAAGAATCCCTCGGGTTCTCCCACAAGAAAAATCAAGACTGGTTTGATGAAAACAACCAAGAGATCCAGGAGCTGTTGGCAAAGAAGAGAACTGCTCACCAGGCATACCTCACCCAGCGAACTTGCCATGTAAGAAAAGCAGCTTTCTGCCTCACATGTAGTAAACTTCAACAAAAACTCTGAGACATGCAGAACAAGTGGTGGATCAATATAGCAGAAAAGACACAATGCTGTGCAGATCTGGGTGATTCTAGAGGATTTTATGAAGCTCTTAAAGCAGTGTTTGGACCTACTTATCAGCTCCAAAGTTCCTTATACAGTACAGATGGTCAAACATTAATTACTGATAAAGCCTCCATCCTGAATCAATGGGCTGAACATTTTCAAAGTCTCTTTAGTGCCAAACGAGTAGTCCAAGGCTCAGCTATCCAGCATATGATACAAAACCTGATGAAAAATGAATTGGAAATAGCTCCCACTTTGGAAGAGACCCTTAAGGCCATACAGCGGATGAAAAATGGCAAGGCAGCTGGGATTGATGGAATCCCACCTGAAGTTTGGAAACACGGAGATCATGTACTCCATGATAAATTCCACGAACTCCTTGTGAATTGCTGTGAAAAAGGGGAACTGCCATCAGATCTCCATGATGTAATCTTCATCACCCTGTACAAGAAAAAAGGAGCAAAATCTGATTGTTCAAACTATCGAGGCATAACACTGCTCTCTATTGCTGTAAAAATCCTTGCAAGGATACTCCTGAATAAATTAGTTCCTTCTGTTGCAGAAAAACTTCTTCCTGAAAGCCAGTGTGGCTTCAGAGCCAATAGGAGTACTACAGATATGGTATTTGCCCTTAGACAACTGCAAGAGAAATGTAGAGAGCAGAACAAGGGACTCGATGTAATATTTGTCGACCTCACCAAAGCCTTCGACACTGTGAGTAGAAAAGGTCTGTGGCAGATCCTGGAAAGACTCATAAATTACCTAATCTGCTTTTAAAATCATCCAGATTATTTATTTATTTATGTACAGTATTTATTTAATTTATACCCCACTTTTCTTCCATATGGGACCCATATTTTGGTCATGAGCTTCATAGTTCAACTACCTGCCACATGAATAGGTATTTTTGTCCCAAATCTTCTACCATCCAATTTCAGTGGCTGATCCCAGTTTCTAGCATTATGATAGAAAGTGCGAAAAGCCCCACATGCACTTTGTGGTATTTATTACACCTTTGTTGTTACCATGCCTTATACCTCCTCCCAATAATATTTCATAATTCAGCAGTATTAACATGCTCCACGACGTCTAGTAGATCAGGGAGGACCATAAGTTAAGTGAGGTCAAATGGAGGTGCCAGGACCTAAAGGAGGCATTGTGGGAAACTACTGGCATCCACGCCCAAGATAGGATAATGCAGAGCCCCCTAGTAAAATCAAAAGCTATCACCGAGGTATGTGCTAATCCCCTCTTTGACACCTTGGCAGTGAGTCATCTATCACAAACAGTGACCAGAACCCCAATTATCCCCAGAAATGCCTTTCCTTGCATCTTTCCTATCCCACAATAAGGAGGTTGTCATAAATCCATCAACTCTAATTTCTCAACCATTAGCAACAATGAACAAAAATGTGGTTTCCTTTGTTTAACTGTGAGAAACCCATCTAAGCATTATTTTACACTCAAACATCCCTTCAGGGTACGATATTGGGTATAAATATATTAGCCCCAAATAATAGCCAAGAGTGCACAGTGCTGTTCACACGGTCACTCTGCTGGATTGCTATGTCACCCTCAGCTTTCAGTCTGAGTCTTCTTCATTACCTGAAACTCTGCTCTTCAGGACTGGTAAATATAGCCCACACCTCCCCAAATCTATTCCTCTGTCCAGCCTTTCTGCCCTAATTCTTTCTTAGCTTTGTGTGGTTCTCATGAGCGTGAGTGCATGTGTGAATCCTTCCATGTTATTTTCCAATAAAAACCATTTTATTTCATTTTAACTTGGAGTCTCTGCAGTTAGTACCGGTATACACAGGTGCAAAGGTCCTGCAAGTTACCCGACCTCTCACAGCCATTCATTTGAAGTGTAATGTCTTCCCTTACATGCCTTTTTTCTAAGCTAAATGTTCTCAGATGTTGTAACCCTCAAATAATTGTTGTTCCATCACCTTCATCGTGTTATTTCCTCTTTTTGGCACTTGGTTCCCATCCAGTTTTACAATGTCCTTTATGATGTGTGGTTCTTCTTCCAGGTTTAGATTGAAGTTTGATTCTTGCTTGACAAAGTAGGCAGTAAGCTGTTTATTTCTCAGATAGGGTAGTGCCAAAGTTTCTAAAGTTCACATCTCACATAAATTCAACCCCTTGGTAAATTTCGGCATAGTGAATACTGATGCTATTGGCAATGTTCCAGTACAAATGTTTTTGTGGTCTTATGTCTCTGGGCCAGCCTTTTAGGTGTCTCATCATAAATAATCAAAGAATAATAGACTACAATCTGGTTAAATTTCAGGTCCTGTAGGCGTAGGACTAAATGAACTGAAACGGAAATTGCTAATCAGTGATACGCAGCATTATGGTGTAACCGTGCCACGTAAGTCAAATCTGCTCTGAAAATCCTTAATGTAGCAATAAATTTTTGCATAACATAACATGTTCAAGTATTTGCTATGCATACCTGTTTTAAATTCCTTTTACTGTTACTCACATCTCAATTAAGAATTTAACTTGTCCTTAGCATAAGCTAAGTGGGTAAGCGGAAAAGGGGGGTCTCCGTCAAGTTTAAGTTCAAGTTCACGGAGATGCCCCCCCTCCCTGCTTAATGATTAACGCCTTGTTTTCAGGGGAGGGGAGAGTGTTGAGGGTGGCGGCTTGGCCAGGAGTTCTCCCCTCCAGGAAGAGTTGGTAACTACTGACGTTGGACCATTGGCCAACACAGGGTTGGGCAATGAGGGGATCTAGACCCATGCAATAGTGCCAACCATTTGTAGCCATCAGCAAGCTGTGGCCTTTTATTGCCAATTATCTTCATACTAACCTATACTTAATCATTATGTTTATCTTGTACTCAATACAATTTGTTAACACAGCCTGTAGTAGTATGTATCTTCTTTGAGGGAGGGGAGCGGGGCGTACGGGGCGTACAGTCTGGGTCCACAAGATTGATATCACTGCTTGTGCTGCTGTTACATTTGATGCCTTGTATTTTGGAATCTGAATTTCTCATTTAAAATCTCTATATGAGATCAGGAAACTAAACATGTAGAATGGTAGTCTATCAAGTGGGAGGCAAAGAGGTGTACAACTTGTGCCAAAACTAGCATTGATAGTAGGAATGTGTTGCCTCCTGGGCAGAATTAGAATGGCCCAGTGGGCCTATGATGTCATAACCAGACATACACTCCTGTCTGCAACTCTAGTGCTGCAGTGTTGTTTGCAAACCACTACCCAGCTCAATAGAAACCATTCCAAGTCATAGGGAAGCATTTACTTATTTAGTCTGCAATAAACAGGAATTTAGCCTGGATCTGAGTCAACTTTAATATCCTGACTTTGTTAACAAATCATCATTTTAGTAAACCATTGTTGTAGAGCCCTGGTGGCACAGTGGTTAAATGCCAGTACTGCAGTCCACAAGGTTATGCGTTCAATCCCAGAGGGCTCCAAGGTTGACTCAGCCTTCCATCCTTTCGTAGGTCAGTAAAATGAGTACCTTGGCTTGTGGGGGCAATTAGCTAACACACATTGGAAACTGCTTAATGCAGTGTAGATGTGTAAATTGGTATTGCTTAAACAATTTGTAAGCCGTTCTGAGAGCCTTTGTGGCTGAGGAGCAGGGTATAAATACCAAAATTAATAAAATAAATAGAATGAAAGCAGTTTGTTGCTACCCAGGAATCTTTTACATTTATTCTTTTTCTGTGGGAAGGGGAGAGAGGCACATGCAAGGCCAACGTTCTTTCTGATCTTAGGGGTTTTTTTCTTTAATTGAAAAAAATGAAACACTGATATTAGTTATTCTGGGAAGTAAATAATGGTATGCTGAGGGGAGAATTAATACACAGTTTTTATAAAACTTGAAATGGGTTTATTATCATATCATCCTAAATGGCATGAATAAAATATTTGTGGCTATCTATATATGCATGCAGATATAATGACTTGGGTTAACATAGATCTTTTTATTGGGTAAACAGGTCAGCGATTATGAAGAATGAGTTACATTGGTACAAAGCCTTGCTTATTTTCATGAAGCAGTCATGATCAAAAATATTTTTAAGAATTAGAGGCAAAGATTGGCCAGAGCAACTCTAAGGTCAATCCTGAAGTTAAAAGCATGTAGAAAGCTCAAGTCTTTAGTCATTTGGTGATCAGGTCACCTGCTTTCTGCACTTCCCCTTTCCAGAATATTGAAGTACTATAGAGCCAGGAAATAGATAGCCAGGCTTAGACTTTGCCCTACGTTGAAAAAATATGGGAGTATACTTCTACATGTTCTGAAGGGCGTATGAATGGTAAATAAGGTGGGATATCAACACAAGCCCACTCCTGATTTCTCTGTGAATTGGGATGCGAGAGGGAGTTCTGATGTTTAGTTTTTCTCCATGATTTTCTGTGAGTTGAATGCCATCTATTTGAATTACAACAGTGTGTTGCTCTGTGTGTTTAATATCAAATGGGATAATTTTATTTATCTTTATTTGTAAACTTTTAATTCTCTTCCAATAATACCAGATACAACAAGACCAAGAAGAAGTCAAGAAAGCGATGGTGTTGAGTACACTTTTATTTCAAAACACCTGTTTGAGACAGATATACAGAACAACAAGTATGTGGAAAAAGAAGCTCTTATAATAGCAGTGTGCTGTCATTTTGTGGTTAGATATTTGTTTCATGATATGGTTCTTATTCTCATTTAAATATTAAAAGTAATAAATACAAACTTGATTTAAATTTTTGGAGGATAGCTGTCAGTAGCTGTCAGACAGCTGCCATGCTGCCAGCTTTCAGTAGCTTCTGTTTTTTTAGCTTACCCTTCTATTGCATTATGTTGCATTTGTTTAGATGATGATGATAAAAAGCATTAGTGAATTCCTGCTCTTAGTGGTTTTGTTCAGTGTAAGTGTAATAAAAACAGGCTTCCCATTTTTAAAAGATGGTAAAGCAAAAGACCTGTGGTGGAACAGATACTCATGTAGTTTTATGTTAAAGAGGAGTCCTTATATGTAACAGGAATAATATGTTTTCCATTACAGGTTTATTGAATATGGGGAGTATAAAAACAATTACTATGGTACCAGCATAGACTCAATTAGATCTGTTCTGGCTAAAAATAAAGTGTGTTTGTTGGATGTTCAACCTTATGTAAGTAAGCAATATGTTTTTCACATTTCCTATTTTTAATCTAATACTGATTTGCGTTGCCTCGTTAGAATTCTATGGAGGACATAATAAAATACTTAAGAGGTCAGAGCCAGTGTGGACTTTAGTGCTAAAAGTCTTTCTGCTCAGCACAGATGAAAACAGATTTATTTTTGCAGAATTACTCTAAAGGTTGTACTTTCTTGTTCAGATTTGGAGTTTTGTTTGTTCCTGGTCATATGTTTATGAAATTATAATACATGAACAAAATGACTGATATTTTAAAAGACAGTACAGAGGGTATTTTTGAATAAGAAAGTGTAAATGGCTCTGCACAATTAAACTTCTGTATACATTATGTTTAATAACAGTACCTTAAGCAGATGAGGGAGAAAAATAAAGAAGTGGTAGTTAAAAGGTGGAGACTGCCAGCTTTCTTATCATTCTCAAAGTAAACAAATTTTAAAGCAAGCCTCTTGTAACTTAGTATTTTCTTTCCAGACAGTGAAACATTTAAGGACACTAGAATTTAAACCATTTGTCATATTTATAAAGCCTCCATCAATTGAGCGCTTGCGAGAAACAAGAAAAAATGCCAAGATAATTTCAAGCAAGGATGAAAAAGGGGCTGCCAAACCTTTTCAAGTGAGTAACTTGTCTTTCTAAAAAGTGTGAAAAGTGGCCGCAATTATTATACAGTAGCTATCAGTGCACATGGCCTTATGTCCTTGGAAAATTAAGTTCTTCCTAATGCAGATAAAGTAAGGGAAGCTGAATAAGGGAGGCTGATCTCTCCCTCACTTCGTACTCTTCTGGTCTGAGAAGATTAACATCTCTTAAAAACTG
Organism: Gambelia wislizenii; assembly: GCA_030847615.1. Lineage (NCBI taxonomy): Eukaryota > Metazoa > Chordata > Lepidosauria > Squamata > Crotaphytidae > Gambelia > Gambelia wislizenii. Next base: position 134,587,007 of record JAUMIR010000006.1, on the reverse strand, counting down.
CATGTCTGCTGCAACACTTTCTTACAGAAGCAGATCATGGGGAACTTGCTTTATTAGGTCAGGACCAGTTAAACCTCCATCCTTCAGTGCTCCTCTCTGCTTCATTGCAGTTGATGAGATGCTCTCATCTATGTTATCAGTGCATTTCAAGACTTATCAATGATATTTTTATCAGATCTGTGTGGATCTTTAGCTTTATTTAGTTTTGAGTCCATCTCTCCAGAGCCCAGCGCCAGTTTAAGGGCCCTGCAGCACCTGCAGCCACAGGGGGCCTCATCATTGTGGAGCCCCGTCTTAATTCTCCTTCTGCAAAAACATTTGTAGCAGTAATCTGAATATCCTGTACTGTGAATAGGTTAGGTTAGGTTGACTTGAGAGAAACATATGCCCCCTCCAAAATAAAGCACTGCAGGGGGGCCCAAAATTCCTTAAACCAGCCCTGCCAGAGCCAGATGCTAAACAATGTACCAGGATAAGTGAGTGTGGATAAGAAGGAAAAGACAAAGTGGGTGTGATAAGCATTGATGCATCATCCTCTGTCTCCCTTAGTCTCATCTTTCATGTTCAGTGTGATGGTAACATATGGAAGCCATTAGGGTACATCCTGGGAAATTAGCAACCTACCCTTCCATACTCTCGGCAAAGAATCCAATCTATCATTCCCCCCCTCAGCCACGCCCCCCCAATCAATGTTTATCAAAGATTCCAGCTATGGACAGTGTGGTGAGTTTTTTTTTCTGAGACAGCTTTTGTGGTAAATTTTGGTTGTCTAAAAATTCTTTAATTTGGAATACTTGGATTACTGAGACTTCTCGAGTGGTCTGTTGAATACACATATAATTTCTTAATTTGGAAAAGTGTAATGAAGCCTTGGGAGTATGCTCCTCTTAAGATTTTCTGTCTTTATATAATTAAATTCTGTGTTTCCGAAAACATGACTACAAACCTTCTGAATGAGTCCTAGTAAGACCCAGGAATCCAAAAGGAGTGATTCTTTGGATTCTTACCAAACTTCCAAAAATACAGACTGTGTTCTAGTAAATCCCTTGCTAATAGCAAGCTGAGTCTTAGGTAATGCATTTGGTCAGTACATCATTAATATAAACAGCTTAAAAAATTTTCCAGTGCTTTTCTAACATACAGGCATTTCTTTAATTATCAGTTAGTATCTCATGGTGCTGATACACAGAGGGGGGGAAAACCTGGAAGGTGGGCAAAATGACATTTTGTAAACAGTTACAAATGATGTGAAATTAAGGTGTATGTAAATTTTGTGATGAACAAGCATACCTTTCATTCCTTTTTAATGAACTAGTAGCTGAATGTAGACTTTAGTCTGAAGAGCTTTAACAAAAATGGAGGGCATGTCTACTCATATATTGGGCAAGGGGTGCGGATTCCCCCATCTTTACTTACTGTAAAATGATGGTTAACAATATCTCCAGAGCAGGTTTTTTTTTGGGGGGGGGAATATGGAATATTGGCAGCTTCCCCTTGCACAAGTAGAATGCCTCAGTATTATTGAATTCAAGACATAAATCTTGATTCCCTGTGAGTTTGATAGTTATATGGATTCCTTTATTTTTACTTATAACTGACTGCTTATCTCCATTTTAGGAAGAAGATTTTCAAGAAATGATTAAATCTGCACAGATTATGGAAAGCCAATATAGCCATCTTTTTGACAAAGTTATAGTGAATGATGATCTTACTACAGCTTATAACGAATTGAAAACAACCTTTGACAAACTGGAGAGAGAAGCATTTTGGGTTCCAGTCAGTTGGGTGCATTCATAACATTAAACAAATAAAGGTTTCAGAATGTTTTAATAAGGTACTTAGTTGGATCTAAATGAACATTTGTTGGTGCGAACCATTTCTAGCTTTGACAGATGGATGCATTTACAAACTTGGTGCAGTGGACTGTTGATCTTAACTTCTGTGTATAAATCTTCCTGCTTGGAAGTAGGATTTTGAAAGCAGAAGATCACAGTGAAGCCTTATTTTTACCAGATTGAGTTAAATGCATCCTCAGTTTCAGTGATGCCATTTTCACTAGTAATTAGTATTTCCAGTGGGAAGCTTCCTTTAAGTCAGAACTGATTAAAGGTCTGAGATCAGTGTTGTACACATTTTTTTATATTTGGCCTAATTGAGTGGTGGAGGCAAACATTTCTTTCACTAGAATATAATTTTTTAAACTGAACTATGTCAAATAGGGATTAAGGTGTGGATTTGGTTGAGTGTGAACTTGTCTTCCACATTAAGACTGATTTTACCAAGCAAGCTTGTATAACTTTAGCAGAAAACTTACTTAAATGTTATCAATTAGCAGTATAATATTCTATATCCTCCCTTCGATGGGAGTAAAAAAATGTAAGACTTCTAAGACTGTACCTTCAATTGGCTACAATAATGTAAAGCATTAAGATGGCAGGTTGGAGGTTTAGCCCTTGTGTTAGAGACAGTTGTTCAACTTGTTATTTATACAATTGCTTCATTGTTTAATATATACCTTTCTAAAACAGCCTTTAAGAAAACCCAAAAGCTATTTTTTAAATTTTAAAAACGTGAAATTAAACCATGTTTCTCACTCATTTTATATTAGTCATATACAGTTGAAACCTTAAATTGTGTACTCTGCACTGAAGAACACAGTTGGAATGAAGAAAGCATTTTGATGTTTCTTGATTTCCCCTTAACACAAAGTATATTAGTAGATTAAAAGAGAGACATTTTTGTGCAAGTGAGTCTGTCTTGCTGATAGCATGTGATGGTAATGCCTCACAGCCTTGGCATGCAAACAGGAAGCCAGTTATTTTATTTTAACATATAAAGGAATTAGCTGTTTTATTTAAAGGCAAAAGAATTTAGTGAGACTATATATATTTATGAAAAAAAGTAAGAAGGGATATTATTTTTTTTAATTTCTTGTCAATGTGATCATTTATTAAACAGATCTGTAGGTGTCTGTGATTTGAAACATTGCCTTTATAAACTCAACATTCCTTGTAAATATTTTAGTTTAGTTACAGATAAACCACCAGGTCTTTGCAAATGTAGCCTAAATAGATTGGTTTTTTGGTTCGCTGCATTTATGCTTTAAAATTGTGTAATTCAAGGGAAGTGCCAACAACCAAAACATGGTCTCCTGGAGACGTTTATGCTGTTTTGGTGCATCCTGTAGCCTGGCACTGAACATACACATACTAGTAATTTGGAGTGTCTCAGGTTTTACTAATTTCCTAAGGGGCAGCTGTGTTAGTCTCTTGCTGCAAAACCAGCAAAGTCTTGTGGCACCTTAAAAAAACAAACTCATTTATTATAGCATGACTACAGGCCACAAAAGCCCATGCTATAATGAATTTTTCATATTTAAGTTTTTTCTAGGACTTGTCCTGGTTTTATTGTTTTGGTGAATGGAACGTAGTTTCACTTCAGCTACATTTAATTACATGAGAAGTAACAAAACTGGAATATATTTTTCAAATAAATGTTCCATTTTAAAAATACTGCTTTGAATAAATCACTGTGATTTTTTTAATTGTCAGGTACTAAGTATCATTGATTTTCTGTGGATACAGTGAGAGCCAGAACTCAGAATTGCCTGTTTATCTACTAAGGTCTAAATTTTGTACCCAAGAGGATCCAAAGTGTTTATTATTAATTATGTTTGCTTGTAAGTTTTAGTGCAAGAGTCTGTTCATACAAAGTGTTTGTTGAGTATAAGGTAACATTGGTCCTGTAGGTATCATATGTTATGGCAGTTCAGAGAATTTCTTGTATCAGTGATGTTGCTTCCCCAATGACTGCTACTTTTAAAATATAGCATTTTAACATTGTGGTCTTGCCAGCAATAATTGAAAGTTATTATGTGTGTAACGTTGCCTTGTTCTTTGTGTGGAAAATGAGAATTGCCATTTTGCTATCTTGGATGCATTTGTCCAAGTCTGCATCCTTGTTTTGATAAGACTACACTTCTCCTATCCATGAGCTCCATTGTTTATGGAGTTTTGCAATATATAAGAAACTATCTATTCTCTTCAGTGTGGTGGAATGCTCTATGCATGCACATAGGAATTGTTCTGCACTTTGGGACATATATATATAGCATGGGATATTTTTTAAAAAACAACAACAAAAAAACAAAAACAAGAAAGAGAAGGTGAAACTCTTAAGTTTTTCAGCTTCTTGAACCTGTTTGGCATGATTGTGACAACTGTGTTCTCATGTTATAAATACAGATAACCTTACTGAATTGTTGCTGTTCTATCATGTAAAACCACTGTTGTACTTTTATACTGTTGGATTCAAAGCAATACTAGACATTTTCATGAATTCTGTTACTGATGATGTGCCTGAAATACAACTTCGTCATCTTCTATCAATAAATTATTGACATATATTTCTCAAAAATCTGCTTTTGTAAAGCACATGCACTTTACATGGAACACAATTAGTCATCTTAATAAAAATGGTGAAAAGGTATTGCACTTACATTATCACTATCACATTCAAATATGTAACATGAGTGAAAGAACACACATCTCAACTGAAGCTATGGTTTTACTGCAGGAAAATATGCTTTTGTTGAAGCACACCCATGTAGCACAGTGATGTCAAAACCTCCCACAGTATGCTAGCCAGTCAGTAACAGTAGATCTGTATGCTAGTGTGTGCCTTTATGACCATGACACAAAACCTTTAACTCGCCCTACTGTTTAAAACTGTTTCATTATCACCTCTATTTGCATGCTGAGCAAAGATTAAGGCCTAAAGCCAATTTGCTAGTCCCAATCAGAGGGAGCCCACTAAATCAATGAAATTTACATACGGTAGGTGTTCTACCATTCTGTGATTGACATATTCTGACTGGGGTTGGCAGTTGGTTTTAGGCCATAAATATGGAGCCTAATTCAAAGTTAACAGTGTGAATGAAACCACCTAAACTTCTGTGCTAGTTTTAACTAGCACACACTCCCTGTAGAGGGTTGGACTAGGACTTTCAATTTATCTGCTAGGTCTCAGTTTCTTTCTTTAATTAATTAATAATTTTATTACAGTACAGACGTATTAACATTACAGCAAGGAACTGTCAAACATGGCATAACAATACAACTCAAAAAGGAACAGAAATGAGCAAACTACTATGATCTACTTAAGTTGAGTTGTTGGGCAATGAGTCTTCTTTCCAAGAGAGAGTCAATACACAGGCTAATCAGAGTCATGTCCCATGCCTTTCCAGAGCAATCCATGGTGCTGGGGAGGGTCTTGGATGCAAGTATCAGAGTTAATGAACTTTATGAGAGGTAGCCATCTTTCATTGAAGGGTATAGAGCCCTCTTGTCTGGTCGATCATCTTATGCTGTCAGCTAACTTTTTCATCAACCAATTTCCCAGAATCTGGCCTACCATTTGGTTAGGGGAAGTTCACTTGTTTTCCAATTTTGAGCAATTTCTATTCTAGTGATACCAAGCAAAAATGAGATTAACTCCTTATGTTTTAATGATTTGTGCTCATCTATAAAAAGCGAGAGCAGGTGTAATGCTGGAGTGGGAGATATGTCCTGACTAGTAATTGTTGATATAATTTCCAGAATCGAGGTCCAATAAGAGTGAACCAGTGGGCAGTCAATCCACATGTGCACAAATGTCCCATCTAGGTCTCAGTTTCTAAAAGGATTTTTATTTTTTAATGTAAGATGTGCTAAAACTGTATTCCTCAGCTTCAATCTGTTGGGATACAGACCATTCTGTCATCACTTTCCTCAGTATTTTGCATGTTTAAACCAGCCATAGGATAGTAGTTCGTAGCCCAGATTCTTAACTACTGTGCTGTCTGCCTCACAAATTGTGTGAAGAAAAAGATTTCCCATTTCTTTTTCCCTACTGGATTGGATTTAGATTGTTATTTGCAATTAGAACCCATTCAGATCAATGGAACAAATTTGTCACATTGAAATTAAGGTGCATGCCATTGATCACACTTGCTAAAAGTCACACTAGTTTTAATGTCAAGGAATTCTTTTTTGTAGCCATCTTAGCTCATCTTTGGGATGATTGCTATAGGGAAAATAGAAGAATTGTTTTTACGGCTGTCTAAAATGGGATACTTTAATAGATAATTTTCATTATTTTTGTTCTTACACTGCTGAGTTAGTTAGGATATTGGCTTCTAAGGGTGCCTTTTTTGCTTGTTCCATATACTACTTAAATGTGCTGCTTGAAAAAGTTTTTTTCAGAACTTTTTATAAGGGTTCTAACTTAATATGTATGCTGCTTCACCTAAATAATGGTTTACTGTCCTTTCAAATGCATGTTTGTGCAGTTACACAAAACTTTTTCCAGTTGCAGTTTTCAGGAATGCTCATATTTTTGTTTCCTTGAAAGAAGCATACCTACAAGAGTTTCTTTCTTGGCTAATTGAAGGAGCATAGCATTTTTTTTCTTCACAGCAGAGCAGTGAAGTTATAGGCTGGCAAAGATGTATGCCTTATACAAGTAGAACATTCACACATCTCAGGAAACTTAGAATTTTATATTTTCAAACACAGTACCTTTCCTTATGTTGCTGGAACTGGGAGACTCTGATGAAACCTAGGCTGCAAAACATATTTCCAATCTCAGCTTACAATGAATTTTTTGAGGGATCAATGTAGTTGTTCTCTGAGTTAGAAAGGATCCCGTAAAATCCTGGCCCGATAAAAGGCAATTTAACCTATTAGGAATTGGAGCAATGTTCTCTGTGAATAACAAGTTGGACATCTGTATTCTGGTTTCTGCAGATCCAAAAGAGGTGATTTAAAGAAAACTTTAAAGATATTAAATATTTTTTCTTGCTCAAATAGAAACATTGAAACATGGCTAAGAAAGGAACCTCACTGTTAACAAGAAAAAAATCATGAGAACCAATGTTATGATTAGTATGTGAGATCAATACTGGAGAGATTCAAATCTCCTTTTAACTGCAAAGCTCACTGGGTGACTCTTGGCCAGGAATAATTTCTGAACCTGACCGTCCTAGCAGCTTGTTATGAGGCCCAGAATACTACTGTAATGTCAGAACACAAATGTAATAAATAAAATAGCACATCCCCTTTTCCCATCCAACTTAAGGTGAAGAGGATGTTGGAAGACTAGTAGAGTCCTGGAAAATTACTTTGCCAATGGAGGAGGATGTACCTACATTAGATTTTTGTATGCACTTACATTTAACACATATGTGTGTCTTTGATATGCATGTGGATAGAGAACCCACTTCCTATATCTAAAGTCAAGGCCAAGTCTAAGGAAGGGGCATAGTAATTTGAAAGTAGACTACATTCAACCACAGTAGGCCTCCTAGTTACTTATACCAGTGAGCAAACTAGACCAAGACACTTTTAAGTAGGGACAATGGTAGAATAGCTTCAGCCACTCTGAAGCAAGAAAGCGTCTAGGTCTGATATGGCTGGTGCCAATTTCCTCAGGGAGAAATTGAATAGTGGCACAGAAGTTGTTGTTGTTGTGTGCCTTCAAGTCATTTCTTACTTATGGTGACCCTAAAGTGAACCTATCACAGGTTTTCTTGGCAAGATTTGTTCAGAGGGGGTTTGCTTTTGCCTTCCTCTGGGGCTGAGAGAATGTGACTTGCCCAAGGTCACCTAGTGGGTTTCCATGCCTGAGCAGGGATTCAAACCCTGGTCTTCAGTCATAGTCCAGCGCTCAAACCACTACTCCATGCTGGCTTTCAGTGTAGAAATTACACATCTCAATTTACCAGTGGAATACTCCTTGACATCAGAGGTTGTGACTGCTACAGGAGACTTGACAATTCTTCTATAGGGGACCCAAGCTATTTTGGTTGAGTTAAGAGATCCCCACTCCCCTAAATGCATATAGCGCAATGGTTTCTGATAATCTGCATGGGGAGGATAGAATGCTAAAAAATATTCCCTTGCCTCAACATAAACATTTGTAGGTGCTGCGCACACTGATTTATGGTCTCATCATCAATCAGTTTAAAAGGGCCAACTAAGAAATTTTAGGAAGTGGAACTCTTCAGTTTCTAGCTTAGCCACAAACCTTTGGGATCTTGATTTTCTAACCTTATTAACTGCCACATGGTTGGGACTTTTCAGGTCACTCCAGCCACATTTTTCTATAAACTCCATATAGAATTAGACTTAGCATGTAAGTGTTTCAGTGATGTAGACTCGAGTCAATTTGGACTCAAGTCACTTCAGTGAGTCGACTTGACTCAACTCAACTTGTGACTTGCATATTTTTAGCAGCCGACTTGCTGGCCTTGGTTCAGTAACAATACATTAATCTAGAATGTTACAGAATAGGAAAGAGAAACAGAAAAGGTTTTCCTCCTTTGAACAATGCTTCTGTGATCTCACTGCTTTTTGCCTCCTGGTCATGTGACAGAAGCAGTAACAGCAAATGTGTTAGGCAATGGGCTTGAGGTGGAAGGATCTTTCTAAAGCTTTTCAAAAGCTTTAGAAAGCTCTTCCAATGTGCAGCAGGAACAGGTTGCGGAGCAGACCTCAAACCCTCCCTCAAGCCCATTGCCCAACATGTTTGCTGATAATTTAATTTTTTGTACCTAACTTTGTGCACATATTCTTCATTTTCTGGTTATTAAAACTCCAACCCCCACCACCCCACCACTACTTCCTTCTTTTCTGTTAAAGTTGGCTCCCAGACTTGAGACTTGACTTGAATTTTCACCTGCATAGATGTAAATAATTTCCCCAAATTCAGCCACTTGCCATGTGAATTTAAAAATAAACAGAACAAAAATGTCCCAGCAAATTACTGATTTTTAGTATGGGGGATTCTTTTTTCCTGAGCCATATAACATTTTGGGAGAAAAAGTGCCGAGTACCAGGTGGCAGGAGGGCAAGATAGAGCTAAACAGAAGTAACATATTCAAATTGTCAACTGGAAAAATCAAATTTTCTTCTATTGGGAGGGCAATGGAGTTTATTGGGGACAGGAAATACCCCACAATACAAAAAGTATTATCCTCTGCTGTACCCTAATGTCTTTTTGACACTCCTTGTCAGGATGGGCTCTCTAGCCTTATCACAACCATCCTAGGAGAAAGAAAACTCTAATCCAAACCTGGGCAGATGGTGCTCATCCAACCCTGTAAGGTCAACCATCTAAGAGAAGGAAACTCTAATAATCAAACCTACAACCCGAGGACCTCGTTGCTACCGTCCTTGCTTTCAAGGCCACAGCAGGTGAACCTTTGGTTTAAAGGGTGAGGCCAGTTCTGTGCACACTGCGCTCCACCAGAAAAATCCATTGCACAGGCTTGAAGGACAAATCCAATTCCGAAAAAGCCTTGTAGCGATAGGCGAGGGATGAAACGGCATGTGTAAAGATGCACTGGAAACTGCAGACCCAACCCTGCATGCAAGTGGTTCTGGACTTTGGTCACTTGAGGCTGACCCAGGAGATGACAGTCTTGTTTGGCAGCATCCTGAACAACCAAGCAGCCTTTTTTAAGGAGAGCACTACTTGCTCCATATGGAGAGGGGCCTAGAAAAGGTGGCCTAATGAAAGCTCATCCCCATCTACCTGGTTGGCTAGCCGTGGCCAACAAGCATCTTCTGATGCGGTCAAACCAAGGCAAAGAAACAAAGGCGCACACCTGTCTCCAAAGGTGTAAATAAACTGACGCTTGCATGCTGGAACATCAGAACCACGCGAGACTCTGCAGATAGTGGACGGCCTGAGCGTTGTTCTGCTCTAATAGCCCATGAACTATCACGACTTAATATTGACATTGCTGCTCTTAATGAAGTTCGTCTCCATGAGGAAGGCAGTCTTAAAGAACATGGCACCAGCTACACACTTTACTGGTCTGGCAAACCCAAAACCGAAAAACAACTTTCAGGAGTAGGCTTCATGATTAAAAACTCCATTGCCTCCAAGCTTGAAACTTGCCAACAGGACATTCTGATCACATTATTTCTTCACGCCTTCCACATGTTGTTCTCTTTAGTATATATGCCCCAACTATGCAAGCCAACCCTGTAGAGAAAGACAAATTCTACACAGACGTACGCCACGTCATACAAAAAGTCCCTGTAGAAGATAAAATTATTATCCTTGCTGACTTCAATGCCAGAGTAGGAAAGAACTCCGAATCCTGGAAAGGTGTCTTAGGCAAGCATGGTGTTGGAAATTGCAATGATAACGGACGCCTCTTGCTAGAGTTCTCTGCAGAACAACAGCTGACTATTACAAACACAATCTTTCAGCAGAAATGTAGCTTGAAGACAACCTGGATGCATCTCCGATCCAAACATTGGCACCTCATTGACTATGTTCTAGTCCGCCAGATAAACATTCGCGATGTCCGTCAAACTCAAGTGATGCCCAGTACAGAATGCCAAACAGATCATCGCCTCGTAAGATGTAAACTAAATCTTCATCTTAAGTTCAAACCTAAGAGGGGTGATATCTTAAAGAGGAGACTCCAAGTCAACAGTCTTCAACAAGCTACCATGAGAGACAACTTCCAGGCAAATCTGCAAACAAAACTTGAAGACCATCCTACAGATCCTTCTCCTACAGTGCTTTGGCAACATATCAAAAACAGTATCCTCCAGTCTCCGGAAGGATCCCTTGGGTTCTCCCACAAGAAAAATCAAGACTGGTTTGATGAAAACAAGCAGGAGCTGTTGGCAAAGCTCCAAAGATCCAGGAGCTGTTCGCACAGAAGAGAACTGCTCACCAGGCATACCTCGCCCACCCAACCTGCCATGTAAGAAAAGCAGCTTTCCGCCTCACATGTAGTAAACTACAACAAAAACTCCGAGACATGCAGAACAAGTGGTGGATCAATATAGCAGAAAAGACACAACGCTCTGCAGATCTGGGTGATCATAGAGGATTTTATGAAGCTCTTAAAGCAGTGTTTGGACCTACTTATCAAGTCCAAAGCTCCTTATACAGTACAGATGGTCAAACATTAATTGCTGATAAAGCCTCCATCCTGAATCGATGGGCTGAACATTTTCAAAGTCTCTTTAGTGCCAAACGAGTAGTCCAAGGCTCAACTATCCAACATATGATACAAAAACCGATGAAAAATGAATTGGACATAGCTCCCACTTTGGAAGAGACCCTTAAGGCCATACAGCGGATGAAAAATGGCAAGGCAGCTGGGATTGATGGAATCCCACCTGAAGTTTGGAAACACGGAGATCGTGTACTCCATGATAAACTCCATGAACTCCTTGTGAATTGCTGGGAAAAAGGGGAACTGTCATGAGATCTCCGAGATGCAGTCATCATCACCCTGCACAAGAAAAAAGGAGCAAAATCCAGTTGCTCAAACTATTGAGGCATAACACTGCTCTCTATTGCTGGAAAAATCCTTGCAAGGATACTCCTGAACAGATTAGTTCCTGCTATTGCAGAAGAACTTCTTCCTGAAAGCCAACGTGGCTTCAGAGCCAATAGGAGTACTACAGATATGGTATTTGCCCTTAGACAACTGCAAGAGAAATGTAGAGAGCAGAACAAGGGACTCGATGTAACATTTGTTGACCTCACCAAAGCCTTCGACACTGTGAGTAGAAAAGGTCTGTGGCAGATCCTGGAAAGACTAGGATGTCCCCCCAAATTCCTTAGAATGATTATCTTGCTACACAAGGGCCAGCACGGTCAAGTCAGATATGACGATGCTCTTTCAGAGCCCTTTCTAATAACTAATGGAGTGAAGCAAAGTCGTGTTCTTGCTCCAACTTTATTTACAATCTTCTTCAGCATGATGCTCCAAAGGGCTACGGCAGAGCTCGAAGAAGATGGCATCTATATATGTTACCGTATTGATGGTAGCTTGTTTAACTTAAGCCGTCTGAGGGCTCACACTAAGACTCTAAACTATCTAGTTCGTGAACTGCCCTTTGCTGATAATGCTGCCCTTGTTGCCCACACAGAAGCAGCTCTGCAGCGCCTAACATCCTGCTTCGCAACAGCTGCAGAGCTGTTTGGGCTGGAAGTCAACATGAAGAAAACGAAAGTTCTTTACCAGCCCGCACCACAGGACGAACACCATCATCCCCACATTGCCGTCGGCAACTCTGTGCTTAAGTCCATTCAGCAGTTCACCTACCTGGGAAGCATCATCTCCTCAGATGCCAAGATTGACAAAGAGATGGATCACAGATTAGCAAAAGCATATAGCACATTTGGAAGACTTTACAAAAGAGTCTGGAGTAATAAACACCTGAGGCGAAGCAGAAAAATCAATGTGTATAGAGCCATCGTACTGTCTATTCTCCTTTATGTGTCTGAAACATGGGTCACCTATCACCCCCACTTACGACTCCTCGAATGCTTTCATCAGCACTGTATATGGACAATCCTAAATATACACTGGACTGACTATGTGACAAATGTTGCTGTCCTTGATCAAGCAGGGATCACCAACATTGAGGCCATGATATTGAGAACACAGCTGTGCTGGGCAGGGCATGTTTCTAGGATGGAGGACCATCGCCTCCTCAAAATAGTACTCTACGGTGAACTTGCCACAGGTCAGCGTAAGAGGGACTCTCCAAAAAAGCAATACAAAGACTCCCTGAAACAACATCTCAGGCTCAGCCAAATTGATCACCAACACTGGTCCACCCTGGCCTCACATCAGGAGGCATGGAGACGCAATATCCACAATGCTGCAGCCTTATTTGAGAACTCATGCCAAACAAGTCTTGAAGAGAAACGACAACGCAGAAAGAATCACAACCCGGAAACATCACCGAAGGAGACTTTCTGCTCTGCTTTCTGCAACCAGACTTGTTTATCTCGATTGGCCTTTTTAGTCATCAGCGCACTTGCAGAAAGCACAGGATGAGTTCTTCCTGAATCTTCGTTTGCGAAGAAAAGCCAGAGAGAGACTGTTCCTAACTTGCAATATACTGGAATTCTCACTCGGACCAGAAAATATCCACAGTTCATTCACTGCAGTGCAATGGTATGGTTTATTTGGTTTTAAGTCCTGGTGCTGGAGGGTTAAATGGGATGCATTGTGAAACTGGAGGTAGCTTGCTTTATGTGGTGCTGGTGGGCACTTATGACAAGAGAGGGGGAGTGGAGAAGAAACCCAGCAGAACTAATCTCATGTGCTTTGCTCACCTCACAATGAATCCTTGGCAATTCTCCCTATTCTTTTGTGTTTTTAAGATCCCTCTACTGGACTTTTCAACTTGTTTGCTTCTTTCTTATATTACTCGAAACCCCATCCTTTGTTATATTCTAGTTTAAAAGCCACCTGGATATTCTTTTTGCTAAACTGCCCCAAAGCCTTTTTATGTGCTTGTCTATAATGCATAAGACAGACTCTTTATGTCAGGAGGGCTTCAGAACGCTTGTGCAGCTGCCAATCTTTTTGTTTTGTTTTTTTAATCATTGTGCAATTCTTTTGGTATGAATGTAGATATTAACAAGGAGTAAAATGGCTGTTGTCCTAAATGTTAGTGATCTGTTTTTCAAAGGTGATATGAACACTTTAATGGTGTGCTTACACCTGTATGCTTGTTATATTACACTTTATATTGGGGAGAAGCGGAGTGCAGCAGACATATGTAGGGGTATAAATGAAAAGAAACACCAAGGTGGCATCATAAATCATTGATACTCATTTTTTTCTCTTTTTATATATACAGTTTCAAAGTACAACAGATGAAAATATGATCAGGTGTTCTTCAGATATTTCTGTCAAATAATTTATATTGGGTTTTTTTAAAACATAACAAAAATAAAACACATAATTAAGGTTAGCAAATGTTTGGGGCAAGAAACTCTTCTGTAACAAATCAAACTTTAACTGAGACATTTTGTTTCTTGGGCATTGGTGGCTTTTCCCTCATGCTCTTTAGAAAATATCAGGCTCTCTTAGAGAGATGAATGATGCAAAGGCTTTAATATGGAAAACTAAGTCTGCATAAAAGTTCTTTCAATCAGCTTTAAACGTAATGGCTCTCCCAAAAATTATTCTTTAAGAGCAGCTACTCAGCAGAGTGGGCATGTATGCCAGCTAGGCATGCCTGCCACAGAATGAAAAGATACTGGTTTGGATCCAGAATTGACGAAACTGTTGAAGTCCTTCCAGATGTTCATCCTTGACCATCAATCATGTATTTTATGAGTGAGGGGAGTTGGAGTTCAAGAATATCTGGAGGACAACACATACACACATGTGTCTAATTTTTCCTTTCCACTAGTGGCTGGAGCCCTTTTAAAAAAGAAGCAGCAGCAGCAAACTTTGGATCGAATCTAGTTTAATTCATTCTAAGCCCCTGGCTTTGTTATTGTTGTGTGCCTTCAAGCTATTTCTCGCTTATGATGACCCTAAGGCAAACCTATCATAGCAGAATTTGTTTAGAGGGGGTTTGCCCATGCCTTCTGAGGCTGAAAGTGTATGATTTGCCAAAGGTCACCCAGTAGGTTTCCACGGCCAAGCAGGGATTCAAACTCTGGCCTCCCGGTATCCTAGTCCAACACACAAATTACCTTTCCTCTGTCCTAAGCCTGTGTGCAATGAAGAGAGGGCTGGCCAACCAGGAGCTCCCTGCTCCTCCCCATGTGCTCCTCAGCGCTGTCTTCTCCGCCTTTCTCAGTGGAAGGCAGAGGTATGAGTAACCCAAAGTAAATTTTTTCCCCTTCACTCTGCCTAGAAAGGAAGGGAAGTTATGTGTGTGCTGAGTAGTCACAAGCAGTCTGAGGCTTAACAGTGGGGTTAAGAAAGTTTTATTCTAAGTAAGAAGGGGTACATCAGGTTTCTGGGCATCATACCTTGGAGCATCCTTCTCCAGGTATAGCTTAGAAAGTTGCAAAGTTACAGAAACTGATTTACATTCCAAAGACACCTTGACAACCAGCTAGGGAGGCATAACAAAAACCCCTGATGTCCCCTAACTAAAACAATCCCTTGCTAGTTACAGAAAAGTAAACCTTCTGTTCTCACATTTTCCCATGGCTAAGGAAGCTAAGAAAACCCTATGAAATTAATGGGGTTGTCATAAGTCAACAGAAGGCTTGAAGGCCTATACACATACTATGAAGCAGGAGTCTGGAGAGCAGCCTGGACCAGCCTTCCCAACAGCATCCCAGCAGGAGAGCTTGAAAGAAGAGACCAACAACCCCTGAGAACAAAGGCAGTAAAACCTTTATACCCCTGACCTCTGAAGGTTCTGGCTTAGGGTAACACCATAAGTCTAAGTAAGAATAGGGAATCTTTGGCCCTCAGGATGTTTCTGAACTAAAATTCCCCAAATTTCTTGCTAATGGCCATTCTGGCTGGGGTGTCTGAGGCTTGACATCCATAACATTTGGAAGGCCAAATGTCTCCCACCTTAGTCCACACAATGAACATAAATATATTTTCTCTCTTTTGTTTAGTCTATCATTATTTGTTTTCTCATTAACATGAAGCTGGGGGGCTGCCAAAGAGAATGCAGATGGTTCCTTTATTTCCCTTTATTTCAAGAGGGAATAAAGACAGGTGTCTGAATTATTAATACACAGATATTCCAATTTAGGCATCTGAAGATATTGATTCATTTTGATATATATGTAATATATTTTGTATTATTTATTGTAATCAGTTGCTTTGTATCTCTGAAAAGTGACTGACAAGATACAAATAAAGGGTAGGCAAAATAACTGTTCATATCCATAGTTTCCAGTATAAGGACCAAACTGGATGCTATATTCAAAAGCCTATAACTCCATGGTGACAGACCTTTTAAAACTGGAAAAGCTACTTCTGAAATTGTGAAGAAGAGCAGAGAAAGAGGAAGTGCTTAAGCCTTCCCCTCCATGTTGGTTGCCCATTTCACCTTGTCCTTCCTACAAGATGCAGATATCAGCAAACAGGGAAAACTACTGGGGAAAAGATGGGATGGAGTTATGGCCATATTTTATTGCATTTTTTTTCCAGGCAGTTGTCTACTAAAGTGGCTTGCATCAAAATGAGGCATAGGCCCTGTCATCAAGTTTCCAAACTAAAATGCCAAGGCACAGAAGAAGGACGAAACAGATGGGAAAGGTAGAAGAGGGAGTTTGCAAATGGCAGACTGATGCAATGAATTGTCACCAAGCAAAAATAACATTTGTTATTACAGCACCCAGAATCCCCCTGCCAGCATAGCCTGGCTAGCTGGGGGATTCTGGAAGTTACAGTTCAGTCTTTCCCCCTCTATTTTTTTCATTTGTCAGGTTTTCTTAACCTTGCTACGATACTGTTCCTGGAAAGAAGACGACATCCAGGACCCAGGTTAAAGTCCCCCCCAAAAAACTTCTCACTCCTCCTGAAACAGGTTTTCCACTTTAAAAGCTGAAACCAACACAATGTTCATTGTAGATGCAAATAACATCTAACTTAGACCAAAGAGGCCGATTCATAAAAGTGTCTGCTAGGTTTGAAAGAGATGGAAGTCAACTGCATTCCCTATGGGGTGGGTTTTTTTGATGGGAGTTAAAGATGGGGCAGTAACCACTCACTTTTAGTCTTGCTTCTAATGCAAGATGGTGGCTGCAGTTTCAGATTTTGGTGTGTTTCCTTCTGCACATGCACACACACAAGAATTCCCACTCCTTACAAAAAATATAATTAAATGCAACAGCAACTGACAGCTCTCCCAAAATAACTGCACACACACACTGTGGATAAACATAGATGAACTGACCTAATTTTGGCCCTAGGCATGCTGTATTGGTATAACTTTTAAAATAGGCATCTTTGTCATACATGGCATTAGTGGCCAGGTTGAGTCATGATTTATGTCTGCTGAAAGAACACTTTGAGCTTGCAAAATTTGACAGTAGATTGCTCCAAACTTGAAATAAGATTTACATGACTTAGAAGTTCTGCCTGTATTGGTGTCTTGCTGTAAATCCTAAAGGCTATTTACAGCAGCCTTTAGGTTGCTGGAGGACAGACAGTATCCTGCCAGAACAAGAAAGTACACTTCATCCAAGGTAGGATCACAAACGTGCATGCTTGTTTTGAACTGAGCATTAGAATACATACATCTATACATACTACATTTTCCCAGTAAGTTTTCTTTGAAAATAAATGTCTTAGGTGAGCCAGCATAGTAAAGCGGTTTGAGCATAGGACTACAATTCTGGAGACAGGGTTCACATCTTCACTCAGCCATGGAAACCCACTGGAAGACCTTGGGCAAGTCACACTCAGCTACAGAGAAAGGCAAACTCAAACCCCCTCTGAGCAAATCTTGCCAAGAAAACCCCGTGATAAGTTTGCCTTGGCATCACAATGAGTCAGAAATTACTTGAAGGCACACAGCAACAATCTATGGTTTGCATGGCTAGCACTGCATTTCTAAGCTTTCTAAAAATGTGTAGCCACAATAACTGGCACTGATGCTGGAGGACTTAGAGCTGGGGATATTAATGTACAAGTCACATTCAGAGGAGGTTTGCCATTCCTCTCAGGGCCTAAGACTTAATAGATTACCATGCTACAAAGCAAAGCAGCAAGGAGCAGGAATGTTCCATCTTCCACACTGCCTTACTGCATGACTTCATTGTTTTTTCGTTCCAGTCCCATGGGGGACTGAAGTAAAACCTCATCTTTTCGCTAACCAAAAAAAAAACCCGTTAACGAAAAGACACAGTTTTACCTCAGTCCCTCACTGGACTGGAATGAAAGAATGCTGGAAGGATGATGAGATTATATGTTAAGGCAGCACAGAGTGTGGTAAGACCCTTAGACTGAGAGAGTGTGACTTGGTAAAGTTCACCCAGTGGTTTCCGTGGCTGGGCAGGGATTTCAACTCTGGACTCCTAGAGTCCTAGTCCAACATTCAAACCATCACTATAATTGTGAAATAGCAACTATAAATTAGATAGAAATGATAGTAGAAATAGAGGGGAGGCCCACCAAGGCCACAGTGTGTTTGCCTGCTCAGCCTGCCATGCACGTACCAAGTCAAGATGGGAATTCAGTGGCCAGTGAACTCCATGAGGCCCATCAGTGCTATTGATGCAGCCCAAGGAGCACTCCAGCAAGAAAGAAATTACCCAAATAAAGACGTATACTTCCAGGCCTTCCCCCTACCTCTGCACTGTATTTTGCACAAAGAATCACCCTTTCTGTTTTACCTAGCAGGTTTTGTTCTTGCTATCCTGTTGAACTATACTACTGTATCCCTCTGCACCACAGCACTCTCCAAAAGTGATACTCTACAACTCCCATTACCCACAGCAATGCCCTTGCTGGCTGTGCATGATGGGAGTTATATTCCAATACATACAGAGAACGCCAGGTTGTGTGTGGTCACCAAATTGTGCCTAGATAGTAGATTGTCCAAAAGGACCCGGTTCTAGAGTTACAAAAGTTCTCTTTTAAGGACTTTATCATACCACCCCCCTAAACCCCATTCTTTTGCCAGCATAACTTTGGCATTTTATGCCTGCAAAAGAACTCCCCATGCCACACTTACCTTGCCTCCTGTCCAAAGGCTTCCCCAACAATGACAGAAGAGTGAACGGAGCTCTGTTCTCTTCCTCGTTCTAAATCTGCATATTCTTGCGAGAATACATAGTGTGGGAAATTCAAATAAAAACAAAAATAAAGGTTTAAAAAAACACATAAACACACTAAAGTCCCAAGTAAACTGGGGAGGGTCAAAAAAGTATGTCACCTACCTAGATGTCGCAATCTCACGCGGACGTGTTCTGACCAGACCGGCCATTGACGCTGAATTTACATGAGTTCAGTGGCTTGCAGATTCAAATGCCAGCACTAAAGCACATGGGGAGATCTATTGATAGCTTAAGCCGTCAATAAAATACAATGGGTTTTGGCCAGTACATAAACATGAAAGGGCAACATTGTCTTGTATGAACACTCTTTCATGTTTGTGTAGTGTCATTATGACACCATATTTGGTGTGTCTGATAACATCCTCACACTCGTTCTGTCGGTGCGCCTGTAATACTACTTGGGCTGCTGGCACACTGTAGAAATAATCCAGTTTGACACCACTTTAACTTCCATGGCTCAACACTATGGAATTCAGGGATTTGTAGTTTTGTGAGATATTTAGCTGCCTCTGTCAGACAACAAACTACAAATCCCAGGATTCCATAGGATGGTGCCATGACAGTTAAAGCAGTGTCAAACTGCATTATTTTTGCAGTGTGTCAGAAGCCTCGATTTGCTTTCACTTGATTTTCGATGACATTTAGCTGAATGGTGGAACGGCTTCCTTTGAACAATATTGCGTTGCTATTGCTCGCTGTTGGGGTCCTACTGTTGCATTTGACCTCTGACGGTTCATTGACTTGTCATCACTCAAATATAAATGATAACCAAATCATCCTAAAGGCATTCAGTAAACTCCCTTTCCTAATGTACATCAAAATGAGTAAGCAGCTCATAACAACAAAATCTATATATATAATTCGCTTGGGTATGTTGCCTTTCCCAGTGTGCTGATTCGCTGCTCAGGAAACACATCCAACCAATCACCACCCACATGCAAATTCCCTCTCCACCTCACAATCTACTCCTATCACTCAGTCTGTGGCCCAGATTCCTGCCACTCCGTCTGTGGCCCTGATTGGGACCTAGACAGTCAACTGGCAGTTGCAATGGGCCGCCTGCAATGGGACCTAGGCAGTCAACTGGTGATGGTGGTGGCAGCAGCAGCAGGGCAGCAGAGTGAATCACCCTCAGCAATTCCAGGAAAAGTATGGAATGCTGAGAAAGGGGGAGGGGAGGAATTTAAACCCATCAGTCTACCTTACAGGGTTGTTCTACGCACAATCCTAAATATACACTGGACTGACTATGTGACGAATGTTGCTGTCCTTGAACAAGCAGGGATCACCAGCATTGAGGCCATGATATTGAGAACACAGCTGCGCTGGGCAGGTCACGTTTCTAGGATGGAGGACCATCGCCTCCCAAAAATACTACTCTACGGTGAACTCGCCACGGGTCAGCGTAAGAGGGGCGCTCCAAAAAAGCGATACAAAGACTCCCTGAAACAACATCTCAGGCTTGGCCAAATTGATCACCAACAGTGGTCCGCCCTGGCCTCACATCGGGAGGCATGGAGACGCAATATCCACAATGCTGCAGCCTTATTTGAGAACTCACGACGAACAAGTCTTGAAGAGAAATGACAACGCAGAAAGAATCACAACCCAAAAACATCACCCAAGGAGTCCTTCTGCTGCGCTTTTTGCAACCGGACTTGTTTATCTCGGATTGGCCTTTTTAGTCATCAGCGCGCTTGCAGAAGGCGCGGGATGAGTCCTTCCTGAATCTTCGTTTGCGAAGAAAAGCCAGAGAGAGAGGACAGGCATTTTGGGGAGAGTTTTTAAATGGCGTATGGTATGCTGGGCCCAGCTTGTTTTATATATTGTGCATCACAATATACTGTAGTACTTCTATATTATTGTTATTGTTAATGTTATTTTTTTTAGTTCCCTCTTATAAATTATCAACAGTGAGAGTCAAATCTTACATCAGACATATGAGAAGGATACTGTTACTATCTGGCAATAACATCTGTAAACCCATTTTACTGTTAAGCCTCCAATGTCACCATTTTAAATAAATCAGAATAAATAACTTTCTGGAAACAGATCACATGACTTTTTGGAACACCAGTATTCAGTAAGAAAGAAACTAACATAAATTCATCTCCAAGTCTTCAATGCATTATTGAGCATCCCGTGAAAGAGTCTGGGAGTAACCCTCTAGTGCTATATAAACTCCTAATTGAAGAAAAAGGAAACCATTAGATTTGGTTCTTCCAACAATAAAATATGTAATTGCCAAACCTGGAAGGCGTCGGCTCCTTCAGCATGGCTAGAATGGCTCCAGTTGTTCAGCTGAAAAGCTTGATTTAGAAAAGTTATTACCAGAAAAGGAAATGGAAAAAAAGCAAGGAGTAAACGTACCCATATGGATGATTGGAATATCCATGGCAGAGGCTTTGAGAAAAATACCAGAAAATTGGCTGAATGAACAGTATCAGAATGTACACTATGCAGGAAGACACGTATTGTAACACATAGTTCTTCTCTGGTTAAACAATAAAAACAATGTTGATAAAAGGGCATCTTTTGTTCTGTAATTTGGCTACTTAATAGAGATGGATGTCGAATCAGACCTGTAGCCTTGTTTTTTAGTTCCTTCTTCAACAGCTTCCATGTGTCATCCAAGCTGAGGGTGTTAGTAGCAGGGGTGGGGTGGGGGAGTCTGCCTTGGCTTTAAAGTAACATTTCTTTATATTTTTCTTGACTGCTGACATAATATGATCAGCATGGTGACAGAAACCAGATACAGCTGCAATAGACGTTCCCCTCCTCAGTAGCTGGACTTGTATTTAACTGAACTGCATCCAGTCTGGCTTATTTTAGAACCTGTTTTCTTAGTTGAAATAAAGGTTGATGTCATCAGTGAACTTTGGTGGTTGCGGTTGCACAATTTTACAGTCTCCCTGAATGACACAAGTGTCATTCAAAGGGTGGCAGAGTCCTTGTTGATTCCACGTGGCTCTAGCATTAGCTTTAAGGGAGGCTGATGTGAGGAGAGCATTCCTTTCTCCTGACCTCTTTATTAATTAAAGTTCTGGTCCATCCCCATGACAAGGGCTTGTGTAAGGGGTTATTTCTTGAAAACAACAACCTATCACTGTTATCTGAGATAGCAAAATACATGTAGCCCCTGTATCCGTGGAACCAATAGCCATGGTTTCAGTTATTCATAAAAAAAAATAGGGATACCTGCCATAGAGTAACACTGGAAAATGCCTAGAGAGGTGTCCTCTCTAGGAATGCACTGCCTCATAGTCTGGTAGAGTCTCCTTCTTTGGAGGTTTTTAAACAGAGGCTGGATGGCTGTCTGTTGGGAGTGCTTTGATTGGGTATTCCTGCATGGCAGGGGGTTGGACTAGATGACCCTTGTGGTCTCTTCCAACTCTTTGATTCTGTGAATTGCTAGGTCGTCCAGAGCAACTCTATGGTATGTTTGTACTGGAAGTCCTTTATTTTAGTGGGTTTTGCTATTATCCATGGTTTCATTTTTAAAGGGTAAGTGCAGGAACATATCCCCCACAGATAGGGGGGGACCTGTAATACCAATGGTTCAGCAGCATTTTTTACAAAACTAAGTTCCAATACATGTTATCAATAGTTCTGCAATGTGCCTAAATACAGATTAACTTTCTTTAACCTGCTTGCTCCTGGTTGTGTTAAGAGTGCCACTCCCATTGGCCATGCTGGCTGAGAATGATGGTGTTGTCCTCCAACACAACCAGAAGGCAGCAGATTAGATATGGCTGGTCTAAGCTGATGACTTTAAACTTTTGGTCCTCCAGATGTTTTGGACTTCAGCTCCCCAGAGACCCATAGCAGCATAGCCAGTGGTCAGAGGTTCTGAGTGCCGGAGTCCAGTATGTCTGGAGGATCAAAATCTGAGAACCACTAGTCTAACCAAATGTCCTCCTTTCTTCCATTTGCTTTCTAGAGGCACTGCATCTTCCAGCAAGCAATGCTCTCAGGTGATGGGGAACTATGGCTCTTCGGTTCTTTTGGGACATAAGGACATAACCTCTTGCTATTGGCTATGCTCTCTAAGCCTGAAGGGAGTTGTGGCTGAAAAGTATCTGGAGAACCACAATTGGCCCTACCTGAATTACAGAAAATAGAAGACTTAATAATCCCAGGAATCCCCAGCCTGTTATTCTTTTGAACTATCACTCCTAGAGCCTACCAATATGACAAGAGATAAGGTAGCTGCGACACTTCTTGCCTACTCCCCCTCACCACTGCCACTACCATCACTTCCCCTATTTGCTGTGTGCTGTATCTTCAGTCCTGGTCAGTTACAGCAGATTTACAGGGAATTTGGATGACAAGACCAAGGGAAGAACCAGCCAGGAGAAGAAGCAACTGCCTTCTCTCCAGCCACAGTAGGATATTTAAAAGCCACACGGAAGTTCTCCAACTTTGAATCTGCTAACCTTATGAGACAACTCAATATATGTAGAAGAGAGTGGTCCACATCTCAGCAGGAGCGTACCCTTCATCTGCCCCAATCTGGCAGGGAGAGTTCCACTTAATCCTCTGCCATCCCACTTTTCCAGCTGCTTTTAAAATGTCCCAATTTCTTGCTCCTGTTCCCACTTTCCCACTTTGTCCTCAGCTTAATTGCTTCAAACTGAGTTCAAAATCCAAAAGCAATTTGCACTAAATTAACTCTGCAGGGGGTGGGAGCAGAGAGATTGGAATTTTGCCCTTTCAAGTAGGCTCAGGCAAAAGCAAACTGTGGCAGCCTCTCCCAGCTTGTCTGTCCTTCCCCATCAACAACTACTGCCACCTTGCTTAAGCTGTGATGTTTATCAGCCACACATGTCCCAGTTTCATCTGAGAAACATTGGAGGGTATGCTGGAACCACAACCCAACTTCATTACATTCACTGTAGTATCTGTCCAAATGGCTGTACAAATGTAACAACTGTGTTAAACAAAGGATGAGGAATTCCCAGTCCCTGGACAGCATGCAGCCTTGGAGAGCAGGGATTCCCATTGCTTCAGCAGGCTTCTCCTGTTGTTATCCCTCACATGTGACTGAAGATGAGAGGCAATATGAAGCCCAAGTACATGTTGGATGGAACTACACTATGATTTGTGAGCTGGGAACTTGTTGCATGGAACTGAGCTACACTCTGCAGTCCAGGAAGCTGCTGCATGGGAGGGCATGCATAGAATTGCACTGTGCTTTGCATGTTTGTTTGTCCAAAGTGGTAAGAATTATACTTGTCCTCAGCCTGGGCACTTACGTCTTCCCACTTTGGAATGTGGCCCCCAAGATTCTTCTCAAGCTGGAATTAACTCCCAGGCAGAATAGGCTTCCCCACTCACCTATACAGTAGATAGTACAGACTGTGCAGGTTTAGGTCTTGCTGTCATAGTCATGCTTATCCATGTGCGTTTGCTGTCCATGCATTCATCATACAGTATCAACAATGTCAGCATTATCTCATTGGAAGGAACTCAGTCTAAGGAACCATTAGGAATCCTTCCTAATGCCTCCATCTAAGCATTAGGAAGACCTTCCTGACAGCAAGAGCTGTTCAACAGTGGAATACACTGCCTTGGCGTGGTGGAGTCTCCTTCTTTGGAGGTTTTAAAATAGAGGCTGGATGGCAATCTGTCGGGCATGCTTTGTGTGTTCCTGCATAGAATCATAGAATCATAGAATTGCAGAGTTGGAAGAGACCACGAGGGCCATCCAGTCCAACCCCCTGCCACGCAGAGGACCCTACCACACAGAGGACCGGAGTGCGCGGGGAGGATTGTATGGGAGGAGGTGGTTCCGAAGATAAGTTGGAGCAGGGGGTTGGACTAGATGGCTCTTGTGGTCTCTTCCAACTCTATGATTCTATGATTAACAGAGGGGTGGGGATAGCTACTTAAGTATCTATGTATATATTTTAAAAAATATTTAACTCTTCCTTCCCAGCAGCAACACTCCCCAGATTAACACATCTTGGGGGTGGGGGGAAGCACATATTGGCTCAAATGAATAGCCACATGGGATTTTATTTTTAGGGGAGGTGGCAGCATTTTGAGGGGAGATCCCTACACAGCTGTGAGCTCTAAAAGCTTCCATTTCTCTATCCATACAGGATGTGAGATTGAAGTTCCCTTTTGCACCAATGGAAGACTTTTCTTTAAAAACCTACCTGCTTCAAGGAGTGTGGACTGAGGAGGCAGGCTGTCAATTCCACTGCTGTACTTTCCTGTCTCAGACCTGGGTGATTACAATTAAATTTTAAACATGATGGCTAAATTCTAGGTTGTGCCTGAGAATATTCAAGTGCATTGATTTCCCTTCCATCCTGAAAGACTCAGAGAGCATCTGGAGAGACTATGTAAGCTCTACAGGATATCACCATTTCCACTCGCTGAAGGGTACTTCCAGGATATCATCTATTCCTTCTTCCTATGTTTCAGGTGGCCACTTAAGAATCACCAAAACCAACCAACAAGGTGGTTATGGTTTCGCATCAAATGTGGTTTATAGCTATAGATGACATTTAGAAATGCATAGATATACAATGCTTCTCATCATAGAGGTGAACACTGTGGCCAGGTCAGAAGTGTTACTTCATTGAATTACAGCTCCCAGAACCCCATGTCTATGCTGGCATGGGAATGCTGGGACTTATAGTCCAGCAAACTAACATTTTCAAGCTCTGGGTCAGATGACCTGCATGCCTGTCTACTTGGCCTGCTGTCAAGGTGCTAACTATTGATAATTCCTGCTCTCTTTCCTGGTGGTTCCTTTTCTTTAAACTAGACCAGGACTGGTAGCTCTTCAAACAGAGCATGTTTTTGAGTAGCTCATCTGACAGAGGGCTTTTGTTGTCCTCTGTAAAGGAGCATATGTGAACACCCTACTGTGTTTCAGTTGATGGTTGGGTGTCCAGTGAAACTTAAAACATCTGAAGGACCTGAGCCCCAGCACAGATTGGAATTGTGCACTTCCATCTAGATGAAGTGTCTCCTTCTGGAATGTTGCAGTGATGGAAAAGAGTGGAACAGAGATCAGACCTGTGGTCTTACTATGTTTTTAATAACTGGTTTCGTGTATTATTAGCAAGTTACCTCAAGAGATCATATGAAAAATGATATATAAAATAATTGGTTTTGTATATTAGCAAGATACCTCAAGCGATCATATGTGCATGTCAAGTTTGCTTATTTAGCTTTTTTGCTTAGCTAAAGTCTCCATGAGCCTTTGGTTTTCTACTGGTTTCATCTCTTCTGTTTCATTCTCTTCCAAGAGAAGCAGTGTAGCTCTTAGGAACAGCCACAAACCCAAATGCTGAAAGGAGAGGGTTACATATTGTTTACACTGAGGTGATCACACAGATTTCAGTAAGACCATAAAAGGGTCAATTTCTGCTAATCACCCCGTTAAGAACAGAAACGAATCCTCTTTAGCCATTTTATTTTTCACCTGATGATCTCTCTAGGGCACTTTCATCTGTGAAATATGTACTGGAGCAACTGTCTGTCTAAGGCCAAAGCAAATACAGTCACAGAACTGAGAAGGTAGAAAACAAGAGCACGATGCTATTCCGATTTTGAAATGTGTGCCGTCCTTTACTTTTATTGGTTAAGCTCTCCCTAAATCACATTAATTCTTGGATAGTATGCCCTGCATTCCCATCTGGAACCCATTTCTAGAAATGTCCTGCAAAATCTCCTTCCCTGTCACAGTGAAGAAAAGCAACTGCCAAGGTATTATTAATCCTCAATTTATTATCCCAAATATCTTGTCTCACTTTAGGCAGCCTTTATTCTTCTTGAAGATCCCTAAAAGCATCATCTCTTGGCCAGACAGCCTCTTCTGAAAATGAGATAGTTTTCCCCCATCACGTGGAATCCCATCTGTAAAGGTTTCATTTCCCATCACCCTTCTTGATTCACAGCTCAGACCTTTAGCTGTTTGGTGTTCAGTCTTTAAAGCATGGTCTAGTCCAGATCAGCATATACTCACCTAACCAAAACAAATAAACTGGGAGCTTGTGTTTTTTGTTCTTACTGCCATGATGGTCAGGGATGTAATATCTGTTTGGATATTTCTGAACGACGCTGCTTTTGGAAACAATCTTGACTGTTCCTAATAAATAACTTACAAAGTAAAAAACTGGAATTAGGTCAAATTTCAAGGAACAGAAAATACTGTCTCTAGCTGGAAAATGTCAGCTGAAGCTTGTAAATAATCCTTTCCCAGTCTTGTACCCAATCTCATGGCATGTGGTCAAATTCACACTTCTTTCTTGCTGTTGTACGCCCCACACTTGTTTTGGGCTTTTTAAAAAGCTGTCCCACATTCTTTCTTATTTTTTTAAAAGCTGTTCCACTTTGCAAAATTACAGCTACACCTTGTCTCTTTACAAATAGAAAGCAAATGAGGACTTGCCCCAAACAGGATTCTCTCCACAATGAGGCAATGAAGATTAAGGATTTTATCATATGATTCCCCTTAAAGCATTCATTTGCTTGCTTTAAAAAATCCAATTTTGTGCCATCAAAAGAGCACTCCCCCCACAATTACCTTGCTTTCCTGGCAAAGGCAGCTCCGGCAATAAAGAGGAAGTGAACGGAGCTCCATTCACTTCCTCCTTTGAAATCTCATGGAATATCGCGAGACTTCATCATGTGGGAATTCAAAAAAAGCAAAAATAGCTGTAAAAAAGTGGGTGGAAAGCTCAAAAACACCCTTTAAAACTTACAAGAAACCTGGGGAGGGTCATAAAAAGTGCGTCACTTACATGGATGTCACAATCTCACCCAGAAGTGTTCACTCTGGACTGGCCATTGATGGGGTAAGTATAGTTAAAGAAAAAAAAAAGACGCAAGGTTTCACACTCCAGCAAAAAACAAAACAAAACAAAAAAAAACCCCAAACACTACCATGGGGGATCAATTGAAGGCTTAAAGCCATCAATTAAAAAGTACATGATTTTAAGGGGACATAGCTATGGTAGGACAACATCATGTGGCACGCATGCCCTTTGGCAGTTATGTGTCATAACACCTTATTCTGTGCATCTGATAAAGTCCTTAGGCTATTGGTTTGGGACAGGAGTGGACAAAGGGTGGTTCAGAGTGCTCCTGTTCAGGATGCCAGCCAGCAGTATCTTCTTCCAGGAAATGCCACTCCATTCTCTATTTGGGTTGAGAATATCACTCTATTCTCATTTGCCTCACCAACTATCAATAGGCACTCCATGCTCACAGTGTTAGTATGCCCTCCTACCCCCTCCCCACGATATCTCATCATTGGAGATATTGGTCACTTTTTGGGGTTAGGTTGGCTGGGGGAACCCAAAAAGGTCAGTTGGAGGTCACAATGATCTGGGATGTGTCTTAGAAATATTTTGGCAAGCAAGCCCATATTAGGATTGTGCAGAAGCCCTGTAGTAAACACGGCAATTAAGAAGGTATGTGCTAATCGTTCTTTTCAGCCTTGGCGGCTCAGCAACAATTTATTCAAGTAAGCAATTAAGTGACTATTCCCAAATCTATTCCTATGGAAATCTCTCCTATACCCCCTCCTGTCCGACCTTGCGAGGTTGTCATAAAACCATCTCCCAGCCATTAATGCAATCAGTTGAGTTTTGATTTCCTTTGTCTATCCAGCGGGAAAGCCATTCAGGCTTTGTCCTAACCAGAGTACCCTTTCAGGATATGAAACAGGGTATAAATATTAGTCCCCTGACAATAGAAAGGTGTGCCACAGTGAACAACCCTGGCCACTCTCTTTCTTGGCACACCCCCAGGTTGGAACCTCCTGTGCCACCCGCATATACCTTTCTGAGTATTTTCACTGAATGAAACGGTACTCTTCAAGACTGGCAACTATTGCCCTATATTCCCAAATCTTTCCCTCTGTCTAATCTTTTTGCCTCCCTCTGCTTTAGCTTTGTATGGTTTTTAGGAACTTGTGTTGTGTGTATGAGTTCACTTTGTGTTATTTCCAATAAAAAAGAATTTATTCCACTTTAAACTGGAGTGCTCTTTACAGTTAGTACTGGTATAAATATGTGAAAAGATCCCCAAGTTACCTGCCTCTCACAGGCTTCCATTTGAGCTAGTAATTCTCCCAGATAGATTTTGGCATCATGGATGGGTCTCTAAAGCATCTCCCCACCTCTTAGGGTAACAACAGAGTATGCTCAGTCTGCTCTGCTCCTCCCCCCATTTTGGTTTCTCTCTGCCCATTCTCTTTAGTTTTTCTCCCTATCAAGCCTTTCTTTTGGTACTTCAACCAATCTCAGGATTCATCCAAGTCTTCTGATTCCTCTCTCTTGCATCTGGACGATGCTGTTTTGGCTATGTAAGTATCCATAGAAAAGGAATGGTTTTGCTATTAGTATCTAGGACAGCTGTCTATAGCACCATCCCAGCCTACCTAGTGCATTTAATGAAAAAAAGACGATTAAGTGATTTATTACACTATGAACTTTCAATAGTCACTGAGGTACATCCAGATGCTAAGGCTTTTTTTGGTCATTGTTAAGTTCTGGAAATACTATGAACACTGAATTCAGAGACTTTAGTACTTTCTTGCTGTTGGGAAAGGGAAGTACTTTCCTTCTGATGTGCATCATGATTGGGACAAGATCTTGAATTTTTTGTAATGTCAGAATTGTTGGTGCAACATTATGCCTTTTCCATAATATTATATACTACAGGTGGGGAGGGCCTAAATACCCTAAACGTATCAGATCCTGTCTGATCTTGGAAGCTAAGCAGGGTCAGCCCTGGTTACGACTTGGATGGGAGACTGCCAACAAATGCCAGGTGCTGTAGGCTATATTTCAGAGGAAGGAACTGGTAAAACCACCTCTGAGTATTTCTTGCCTAAGAAAGCCCTATGAAATTCATGGGGCTGTCACAAGTCAACAGGTGACTTGAAGGACCACACACACACACAGGTGGGGAGCCAATGGCTTTCCAGATGTTGCTGTACTGCAAATCCCATCAGGCCCAGACAGGACAGTGACTAATCAGGGACAATGGGGATTATAATCCAACATCTGAAGAGCTATCAGTTCCCTATGCCCGCTCCACCCATATTTAAAGGTGTAGACTGTGTCAGTGCTGGGAGCGCTGGACCTAATTGCTAAGTGTGGGTTTATATTTGTGTGGGGGGGGAGGCTTAAAGTGGGACAGGATTAAAGTTTGTAAAATGATCTGTGATCAAGACCAATTCAAGACATTTTGTGGGCTGAAGTAGAGTGGAAAAGGGTGTCCACTCCCTACAAGTCAAGAGGCATAGCTATCCAAGGTTAGTTGCATTATTTTGACACCAGAAACAAAAAAACTTATAAGCATCTTTCTGCCTCTTTGACATTAAATAAATGCTGCTAATAAGTAAAATAAATTAGCAATTTACTCCCTTTTCATGATAGGGTCTGCCCTAGGTATGGCGTGGAAAAAAGTGTACAAAGAGCCATTTTGATTTCTCTTTGATTAAACTAGAAATTGGGCTTTTGCCCATGGAAATTATTAATTCAGTGGGACTCAGAACAGTCAAGAAAAAAATCTTCATGTATTGATAGATGGAATACACCACTGCAAGATAAGGTGACAGCTGCTGGCTTAGACAGCTTCAAAAGGAATAAAACATATTCATGGAGAACAAGTCTGTCAATGGCTCTTAGCCACAATGGCTAAATAAACCCTGAGCCAGATCTTTACAAAGTTACTTTTTTGGACTCTACCTCCCAAAATTGCCTAGGCAGTATGGCTACTAGGCTTTGGTGGTTGCGGCTTTTGAGAGTTACAGTCCAAAACATGAGAGCCAACATGGTGTAGTGGTTTGAGTTTTGGCCTAGGACTCTGGGAGACCAGGGTTCAAATCCTTGCTCAGCCATGGAAACCCAAGTCACACACTCTCAGCCTCAGAGAAAGGCCAAGGGCATATCCCCTCTGAACAAATCTTGCCAAGAAAACCCCATGATATGATCACCTTAGGGTTGCCATAAGTCAGAGACACCATAAAGGCAGAACAACAGTCACAGTCCAAAAAGTAACATTAGCAAACTCTTGGAACACCCATCTTTAGAGGCAACATGCTGGAGGCAGGGTTGTTGTTGCTTTTATGACCTGCTGGTGGGCTTCAAGGAACCATTTGGCCATGAGCTTTCGGAAGCAAGATGGTGAGTTCCATGGAGCTTTAGTCCACTCTGGCACTAAGGCTCTGTTTGTGTTGGTAAGATGACATTACCACCTCCGCTGCAGACATCTCCTTTTCCCAGCTGCACTTCTTTCCTTGTCTTCCCTCAAGCTTTTTCAAAACCCTGCAGCTATTTACATATTGGCATGGGGAAAAGGTGAAAAGCAGGTGGAAGCATGGACTATCTTACCTGTTTCCTAAGTACATCACCTCATTTCTCTAAGCTATGGGCTGGAATTCAGCATGGCACTTACTCTTTGTAAGTGGACTTACATGAGAAGAAATAGAACTGACAGATTTTGTGACATCTGTGTTCACTTAGGGGCTGTCACAGCATTAAAACATGCAGGCATCTGTTGAGTAATGGTAGTCAGTAGAGTAACTAATGTACCATGGCCCCAATGTGCTATGGGCACTGATGCACACTGGACAACGTCTAGACATCAGCCAAGAAGTACTTGAGTGTAAGAGGAGCGTCCAGTGTGCACCAGAAGTGTCCAATGAGCATGACAAGTGCCCACGAGCATGAGATGTGTGTGACACACATCAGAAGTGCATGACGCTCTAGAGGAGTGCCTGATGCACACTGGAAGCACCTGATGTGCATCAGAAGCACCCAATGTACATCAAAACACTCTTGCATGGGACCCAGATGTGCACTAATAGCTGTGTTGCATTTCTGCAAGGAAACAATGGAATCATAAAGTTACAAAAATGTAGACCATGATGTAGAATCTCGGTCTATGTGCTCAGTTTGCTGCAAAGTTAATTCGTGCATAATATTTCTGCTCTTGTGGCATCTTAAATTTGCCATCTTAAGTCAACGTGTTTCCCCATACGCACTGTATGTATGTTGCAAGGTGAGCTGAAAACATGTCAGTTAAATCCACCCTGGCTTTTATGTCGATAGATCAGCCTGACATCATGACAATATACAGTATTTCTTCCCATATAAAGTTTTCACTGTACACAGTATACAGACTAAGTGGGGAAAGATATGTCTAGTAGAAAGAATTCCTGCCAGTTCTCTGGCAGACAGTAATTTACAATTGATTAGCCCAATGCAATAGTTTGGCTTCAACATGAATCCTTGAGAATTGGTGGGTGGGTGGGGAGCTTGGGAGAAGAGTCATCAGCTTTGCTAATTGGCCACAGCTGGTGCAGTCCCACAAAAGAGGGAAGGGCCAAGGTTGATAGCAAGAAATTCCCATGAGGAAGAAAGGAAGGGAGATAGATAGATGAATGGGTGGATGGGGAGAGAAAAGTATCTTCCTAGAGTGTGTTTTTTGTCAGTTTAGAGGCAAAGATTAAAAAAGAATTTTAATCAATGCAATCATAAGGAAGGTGCTCTAGAGAACTGTTGTCATGACTCTGGCTATTAGCTATATAGATAGGTGCTGTTGTATTAGTTAGTTCTGGTTAGGCCTGTTTGTTGGCCAGAGTCTGACATGAGCAAAAGGAAGGATGGGAATGGCTGGTACAAGGCTGGAATGTGTTGATACTATGGAATTAGAGAGGCAATGCTTTGTACAGTCAAGCCAGATGGGTGAGGGGAAGTGAAACCTAACTGTGATATTATTGCTGTGTTTTTGGTGGGCAAATCTCAGACCAGTTAATTACCTGATGCAGTGCACTTGGATTCCTTTGCAATAAAGCATTTGGACTAATGTCTTTTGTTCGGGTGATTGAAGTTTGACTGGGTTCATCACAACTGTGAAGCCTGCAATTATACAGAGGACAAATAATTGCTTGATATGTTGGGATTAGGTTGCTTTGATAAACCACATAAGTTACTCGTTTCCTGCATCTATGTGATAACACTATGTTCATGGAGCATATTGAAATGTCTGTAGTGAGCAGGGCCTCTGACACCTTGTAAGGATCATGGCCAAACATGGATCATTAGCCACTATCCAGTGGTATAGAAAGGGTTATTTCTATTAGTGACCTTATTTGGTACTTCTGGCATGAGATTGGCAGTCTGAGGCTGAGAAAAGATATGAAGACTGAGAATGGACTGAGGGAAGGAATTTTCCTCTGTTACTAACCTAATTGCACAGTTTTTATAGCTATGGTGGTGGTGTGGGAATGGAACACACTTGCACACTTTGATTTTCTTTGTTCACTTCTGCAATATATAACTCTTGGGAGTCCATCTTCCATTAGTCTCATGTAGGCAAGTTTGGGGGGGGGCATGCACATAAACGAAGAAGCCCCAGTTAGCCAGCAATGGTGTATTGGTTTGCCAACTGGGGATAGCCTGGCTTGGTTATTTAGGGAGCTAGTTCTACCATTGACTTTCAGGGGGTGCTGGACCCCATCAGCAAAAAGGCTGGAATGATTCTCCCCTGTATACCATCTGTTGCAACGTTTGCCTCAAACAAAGCTTATCTTATGGTACTAACATTCAGCACCAACAGTCTTGGTGAGGCCTAGAACTACAGTGGCACCCCCATATCTGTTGATTTGCCAACTGCTGATTCAATTATCCGCAGTTGGTGATGGTGAGGGGAAGAGAGAGAGGGGAGGATCTCGCCTCCCCCCTCCCTCCCCCCAGGAGGGCTCCAGTAGTGGCAGCAGGGTGGCTCATCTCCCCTACCCATCACCTGGCAGCAGGAGCAGCAGTGGTGGCAGCAGCATGGCTCAGCCTGGGTGAAAGCCCTCCACCTCTCCCACTTCCTCCACTTCACTGCCCCCCCAGCAGCACTGGCAGCAGGGGAAGGGAGAGGAGGAAGAGAGCTCACCTCCTTTCTCCCTTCCCCCAGGAGGGCTCCTGTGGCAACGGCTGTGGCGGTGTGGTGGTGATGTGTGGCGGTTGTTATTATCCACAGATTTTGGTGTCTGCGGGGGGGTGGTGGCAAAAATTCCCCATGGATACAGGGGTGCTACTGTACATACATTTCCGGAACAGAACTATATTTGTACAGTCCTAGATATTGTTACTTGAATTGCGTGGGGTCTGTGGGGACCCACTAGTGACACAAAAATTAAGATATTAATTTGGGAAATTTGATTAGCTCAAAGGTATGGCTGCAAGAGGCCGGATAACTACGGGACCTTTGTACCTGTGTATACCAGTACTCACTGATGAGACTCCAAGCCAAAATGAATTAAAAATGATTTTATTCACACATGCACACACACTCAAAAGTGATCACACAAGGCTAACAAAGAATTAGGAGGAAGTATTTGGACAGAGGAATAGATTTGGGGAATGGACTATAATTACCTGTCCAGAGAGCAGAGGTTCATGCAGCAGAGAAAGACTCAGACTTGAAGCTGAAGGTCACACAGCAGATGGGCAGAGTAATGGTGTGTGGGGTACTGTGTACCCATGGCTATGATTTAAGGGTAATATTTCTAGCCAATATCATACCCTTAAGAGATGTTTTGAAAGTAGAACAATGCTTGGGTGAGTTTCCCACAGTTAAGGAAACTCCGGCTTCGTTGATTGCTGCTAATGGCCAAAACATTAAGGTTGATGGGTTTATGGCTTCCTCTGTATTGTGGATGGAGAAAGGTGTGAGGAAAAGACATTTAGCTGTATGTGTGTGGATGTTAGGTGTTCCAATCACTGTTTGTTTTTGGAGTATCACTCACTGCCAGGTGCGTTCAGGAGAGATTAGCACATTTCCCCTACTGACTGTCAAAGGGGGGGCTTTGCTTATTCATGTCCTGTGCGTGTTTGATTCTGGGAAATTTTCAAGACACCTTCATAGGACCTAGTGACCTTCACTAGTCCCTATATTTGGGTTGCCCTGGTCTACTTGAAACCATGTGACATGGCTGATAAGCTGAATTGTGAATTATTGGAGGGAGGGGCTATAAGACCAGGTAACAACATAGCACCAGTGTTATTTTCTGGCCACAGAGGACATGTATC
Organism: Gambelia wislizenii; assembly: GCA_030847615.1. Classification (NCBI taxonomy): domain Eukaryota; kingdom Metazoa; phylum Chordata; class Lepidosauria; order Squamata; family Crotaphytidae; genus Gambelia; species Gambelia wislizenii. The sequence goes on along the minus strand of JAUMIR010000006.1, from coordinate 134,552,367 downwards.
CCCACAGGATACATGGTTGGTGTTTTTTTAAAGAAATACCAGTGGGTGGAAGAATTGGATATATCTGACAGCTAGCTGAATACAGTGAATGGCCATCATGCTTCTGAAGAAATGAAATGATACTAATGGGCTCATATGGATGCAGTCACTACATAAACCGGGATATCCACATAGATGCATGGGTCATGTGGTCTTCTTTTGAAACTTTGTAATTGTGCATATAGCAGCACTCAAGTGTCCAAACCTAAGTTTCTAGCTCACACAGTCAGTGCTGCCACATGATCCTGAACAGTATGTGAGCCTGCTCAACAACCTACACACCCGTAAGGCACATTGGCATGGAAACCATTGCTATATGACCTTTGCCTTGTCAAAACCAGCACATTTCCCACACTTATGCGTGCACATCTGGACAAATGCTAGAAAACTTTGGAGGCTGTTGTTGGGGGGTGAGACCATCCTATCATCATTATAATTGATTGGCTTGGCTTGGCTTGGGAGAAATAAGGTAATTCAGATCTGTCTCCCCCAAATGGCTGACAGTCACTTGACATGCTGACCTTACTTGTGGAACAGACCGCTTCAGTGGGACAACACCCAATAATTAGGTTTTAGTGAGTATCGGGGGGGGGGCGCTTTGTCAATGATATGGCTTGTTACCTGTTCCAGGTAGGTTCTGATTCCTGGCCTGTCTTCTTCCATGGCCACTGCTCCTTTGCTCCTGAGACCTATAGTTGTGAAAGAGCCAAGCTAGACAGACAGAATCACTTGCATTGCACTTAAATAAGGATGGAAACTGTGCAGCTCTCCAGAAGTTGAGGAAGCAATTTCTTCCCCTTAGTTGTACTGGCTAGGGCTTCTGGGAGCTGCAGCCCAAGAATATTTGGAAGCCTGAACACTTCCTATTCCTGAGCTAAATCCAATCTTATTCTCAACTATTTTATTTATTTATTTATTCATTTCATTTATATGCCGCCTTTCTCCCAAAGTGGGACCCAAGGCGGCTTCCAAAAATCATCAGTTAAAACAATTACAATAAAATGTAAAACCATTGAAATAATGGAGAAAACATTATAAAATCATTTTAATAAAGTTTAAAATGATAAATAAAACATTCATTAAAAAGTCTTCCTGCTTACAGATTATATATTAAAAGCCTGCAAAAATAGAAATGTCTTGGCCTGATGGCGAAAGGAAAGCAGGGAGGGGGCCAGCCTAGCCTCCTGTGGAATGGAGTTCCAGAGGGTAGGAATAGCTTGAGATTTCAGGGGGAGTGTAACCGCATCCAGCACAGACAGAGTCTCTATTTCCCAAAACTCCAGAATGACCTCTCCCAGCGATTTCATGTAAATAATAAACAACTAGAAAAGACTTATTTATTTACTTATTTATTTATTAAGATATTTATATCCTGCTCTTTATTTGAAAGTCTCATCAGAAGATGAAGCAAACTTACCTTTGGAGGAGTCATAGCAGATGCCTGATAGTCAGCCAAGTCCTTCTGTTCAGCAGGTCAGGTCAGGTTCAGAGCAGGAAGAGAAACTGGAGAAGAGCCCCCCCTCCCCAGTCCCAGAGACACTCAGGTATCTGGACCAGACAATTCCCCACAAAGTGAGAGGCTGCAATCAAGGTGCTGGGAGCAAAAGCCACTGAGAGATCCAGGAGAATCGATAGGGTAGCGCTCCCTATCTTTCCTCCAGAGTAAGTCATCAGTCAGAGCAACCAAGGCTGTCTTGGAACCATACCCTGGCCTGAAACCAGACTGAAATGGGTCCACATAATCTGCATCCTCCAAGAACATCTAAGGTTGCCCAGCCACCACTTGTTCAAGCCCCTTACCCAAATACAGGATATTAATGGTAGGGCAGTAGTTATCACATACCTCTGGGTTCAGAGAGATCCTCTTCAGGAGAGAGTGAACTACAATCTACTTCAAGTCAGCAAGCACCTACTTCTGATGTAGTGAGGCATTTGCTACCCCTTGGACCCACCCAATCACTCTGCTAGATCTCAATTAATTAATTAATTGTGTGTTTGTCTTATATGAAAGCCATCATGGTGTGGACTGCATATTTTGAGTGTTGGACTAGGACTCTGGAGACTAGGGTTGAAATCCCCACTCAGCCATGGAAACCCACTGGGTGACCTTGGGCAAGTCACACTCTCTCGGCGTCAGAGGAAGACAAAGGCAATCCCTCTTTGAACAAATCTTGCCAAGAAAACCCTGTGAGGATTTCACCTTATGATTGCCATAAGTTGGAAACAAGTTGAAGGCACACACAACAGCAACAAATGTCTTATGCAGTTTATATATTTGTAAAGAATTTTTAAACAATTTTTTAAAAAATATATACAGCATTTTTATTGCCAGAATATTCTGATTTTAATTTTAAAAATTACTTTAAAATGCAGTAATATACCTTTCCCCTTTTTTGAATGAAGAAGTTAGACCAAAAATACATGGCTTATTCAAGACTGAACAGTAGCAGTGGACCTGTGAAATACCAGTGGACCACACTAGTTCAGCTGCAACATCAGGTCTGTGTCTCTGTGCAAGTTGTGTTAAAAACAGGTTGTAACTTGTGGTGTTCCACTGCCTGGATGCCTCAAAGAAAAACATCAAAAGTAGCCTCTGGTTCTGAGTTAAAAGCCTTCAAGTACAACTTTACTCACAAATAGATTACAAGCCAACAAGAAATTGTTTGCTTAAACCTCATGCTGTTAATTCACACACACACACACACACACAGAGTGCCTAGCAAGGAAAAAGACTTGCCTTCTATTAACTTTTTTTAATAACAGAAGTCCAACATTCCTACGAATTCAGCCGTGCCCTATATACAGGCAAACTGAATGCCAATAACCGCGTCATCCTCTGAGTATAGTGAATAATAAAATGGATTTCACTCAACACTTGTGCCCTCGGAAAAAATTGCTGTAACCCATTAGTGACTGACTGATTTAATAGCATCTAGCCCTTTGTACCTGCAGCTTACTTCTGCAAGACAGTAAGAGTGGAGGTAGAGAAAACAGGAAAAAAAGTGGCAGCCTGGGCACAGTACAAATGCATATGCTACTGAGGTTATTGTTTGTGTTTCAGGTAATATATCAATACACCTATCTTTGATTATTTTGAAGTCTTGGCAAAAGGTAATAGATGAGGTCATGTAGAATAAAAGCAGAAAGATTACGTTTTTGTTGTTGCCTATGTTATTATACGTGTGTCTGAGTGAGTGAATATACACACATGTGCACAAGAAAATTGGGAAGGCAAATACTAGTTTATATTACAATGACACACTGTGGGCCCTTCCACACTATACAGTTATACCACACTATACAGTTATAGCATTATGATTCCAGTTTAATTCATCTTATGGACTTCTGCCTTGTGTAGTTTGGTGAGACAACTAGAGCTCTCTTGAGGCTGAGAATTCTAAATAGCCCACCCTAAACTACAAATCCCAGGATCTCATAAGGCAGGACCATGGCAGTTTTATTATCCGAAGATTCCAAAGTGGAATCATTGCACTATAACTGTGAAGTGACAGGGTAAACAGCAATCCCAACAAGCACTGAAGCGATTTCAAAGGAAATAACAAAGAATAGGTCTCACAGTATTTCCATGAGTGGAAACTAGAAAGAAATAAGTTACACACTCATCTTGTCAATAGACTTAAAATATGAGACAAGGGATAAATTTCTGCTGGTGTCTGGTTTTATTTAAGAAAAGACTCTTACAGGAGTGGAAGACGGAGATCAGAAAATGTTTTGAGATGCTATCAATCAAATTTATAATACATGAGAAATAACATATGAGGCCATATAAATTAAATAAAAAGTTTATTTGAATACATTAGGTTTCATTCTTCCAGTATATGTAATGTCCCTGCATATTTTTTAAATGAGGTAAATACAAAACTTGTCTAGGTCTGAGTTGGGGGCTGCCAAGGATTTGATTTCAGAATTGTGCAAATGTGTTTTGCTGGGTACATTTAAAAATGGAAACAGAAAATGTGTCAATCTGAGAGATGGATTTAGAAATGACAATAATTACAGAGAATTGGGCAGGTACATCAATAAAAAAATGCTTAAGCATTTCTCTCAGGGATGTTAATTTATAAGGTCTTGAGCAGGTAGCATGTAACATCTGTACTGATTCAACACCATTGTGGAAAGGTAGTGGGGATTCTTGGAATGGATGTGGGAAGAGAGGGACCCCTTTAACTGTATTTGCTGGTACTGTTAATATATGGGGAATTTTGGCAAAAAGAGCAAAGTAGATTAAAAAGATCTAAGGCCCTGATATTCCCACATGGCCTTCATTAATCTTGATGAATAGGATTTATAAAGATGCAGAATGTTATCCTTCAAACATCTTTCCAATCATTTGTTTTCATTAATTTGTAGCACAAAACTGGAAAAAATACCTTAGGCACCTAGCGTTATATACATTGGCATGTAGCTCTTGAGGACACAAAAGAGGCTAGTAGTAGGGTTGCCATGTAAAATAAGGGATGAGGCTTCTGAGGCCATATCCCTGTTTTCATCCTTGAGATGTTGGAGATTAAGGCTCTAATGCAGTGGTTGTTAACTTGGGGTCCATGGACCCCCAGGGGTCTGCAGTGTCCTCACAGGGGGTCCACAGAGGCTTTAAAGTTGCTTAGCCCACTTCCTCCCTGTACTGGAGTGACCACATGACAGAGCCAAGGCCAAAGCTGGCTTGGCCTGCACATTGCCATCCAATCAACTCCAGCCACAAACTTGTAGGAAAACAAAGGAGAAAAGTCTTCCCTCCCCCTCCAGTGCCTCTGAGGAAAAGTTTAATGGATGGTGTAATTGTGTTGTTGTTGTTATTATTTATTATTAGGTATTATTGCTATTATTATCAGGTATTATTATCAGGTACTAGCTGGACCTGGTGTACTATATGCCATTAAAAAACTCCCCCCAAAATGCCTAGGAGACCTCATGACAACTCTTTGAGGTAGGGTGGTGGGTTTAACTCACCCACCCGCTGCTCGTTCTGCCCCCCACTTGTTCTGCCCCTCCCCTGCTCGTTCTGCCCTCCCCCAATTGTTCTGCTCCTCCCACTCCACCCCCTGCACTCCAGAACACACAGGAACACACCACCTCCACCTCTATGTTACTCACTCTCCAGCTCCAGCCCCATGTTTGAGATCTACATGATCCCACTTCCAGTGTGCTGATTGGCTGCCCAACAGACCTGTGATTGGATGGTCAGTTTCCTAAGCAGCCAATCAGCACACTGGAAATGGCAACATACCCAAGAGAATTACAGTCCTCCCTTCACATTTGCGGGGGCTAGGCTCCACAGACCCCCGTGAATGTGAAAATTCTGCGAATAATGACAGCCCTCCCCCAATCTCCCGAAAGTGGCGACGGGGCCTCCGGAGGCCCAATGGTCACTTCCCTCTGCCTTCCCCTCCCTCCCAAAAGTGGTGACAGGTCCTCAGAGGCCTTGTCACCACTTCCCCCAGCCTCCCCTCGCGGCAAACCGCAAATATGCGGAACCGCGAGTGTGGAGGCCGCAAATGTGGAGGGAGGACTGTATATATATATTATATATATATATATATATATATATATACAGATGATGATGATGACTGGGGTATTAAATCTTGAGTTAAGTCTAGGGAGTCCGTGGCAAGTAAAGATATTTAAAAGGGGTCCTTTCTAAAGAAAAATGTTCAGAGCCACTGGCCTAGTTGGTTACACAAGGTTGTTGTGCAGGCTAAAATGGTAAAGAGGAGAGCTATGCATGCCACCTTCAGCTCATTGGAGAAAAGGCAAGTTTGAACAAACACATGAAAAGCTACACTGGCTGAACTTCTCCTTTCCTACAGCCTGTCCTTTTTTTCTCCACACAACCAGTCCATGTCCTTTCTTGGGACTACAAGTCCCATCACCCCAACCATTGGGTTTATCAGGCTGAACAAAGCCCTTCATATGAAATGGTAATGGTCAAGAGACTGGAATGGGTTGCTAAAAAGCGATAATAATTAGGAAAACTTGCAAAAGGCAGTAAGTGTTCGTTTGTTTTATGGACCCCCCCCCTGCAAAGATGATTGACACTTCAGGTAGTCTGTCTGAAGGAAGGAGAGTATCAGGCATCAATCTAGGATGTGTTTCCACACACACACACACACACACACACACACAGCGAGGAGCATTTGTCTGTGGGAAGACTAAAAGGCACTGCTTATTATGCGAAGAATGTACACTAATTGAAAATTTAGCTCTGAGTGAAAAAGAGAAATTGCCAAACCATTGTTGGAAAAAGTTTTGGCTGTAGTTTAGTGAGCCAACCCCAGCAATAACATAAAAGGATATTTTAAATAAATATTTTTTATTATTATTGTATTTTTGTATTATTATTATTATTAAAATTAATATTTTATTGATTTTTTTCTTTTCCGAATAGGTGTAACTATAATGTGTAAATATAATGTGATTATAGTGTGTTTAGATTAAGAGGAAAAGTGTATTGGTTTTAGGATAGTTTTGTTTTTGTATTAGTAAGAAAAGAGGAAAACAATTACTATTTTTGCGTTATTGATACGGCCTTTTGCGGTCGGGTGTATTTTTCAGTAGAATGGTCTTATTCCAATAAAAAAATTCCTAACCCCCAAAGAGCGCCAGAGGAGGCCGGTTTCCCGCCCAGCCGCCGGCCTTGTTTGCGGGGAGGCTCCTCCTAGCGACGGAAGGCCTCGCTCGGCCCTTCGGTCTCCATGGCAACCCGGAGGGCGCCGGCAGCCCTAAGGAGACCCCCGCGCATGCGCAGGTGGCAACGGAGCGCTCCGGCATCGCCTCCGCGGGTAACGGGACGAGGAGGGCCACGAAGAAAGGGGTTGGTGTGGGTCCCCCTCTTCCGTATGTTTCCTTTATCCTTGGGGCTCCTGTTACCTCCTGTCAATGAAAAAGAGCCGGCGGGGGTTCAGCTCAGCCCTCGTCTCGCTCCTCCGCCCGGGGGGGGGGGCAGAGACTGACCGTTACCTTTGAGGGACCACCGCTTCCAGACTTCTAAGGAGCCTGGGATGTGTAGTTTTACAGGGTCTTCAGCCTTCTCAGCCCAAGAGTGCTGGTACCTCGCCAAACGACACATCCCAGGATTCTAGAGGAAGGAGCCATGGCAAATACAGTTATCCCTCTGTATCCACGGGTTTAAGTATTCACGGCTTGAAAATATTCTTTAAAAAATAACAATCCAAAAAGCAAGCCTTGATTTTGCCATCTTATATAAGGGACACCATTTTGCTATGCCATGGCATATAATGGGACTTGAGTATTCACAGATTTTGGTATCCACGGGGGTCCTGGAACCAAACCCCAGCGAATACGAAGGGACAACTGTAACCCAATTTCAAACTGGATTATTTGTGTAGTGCAAATGGACCCTGTCGTCTTTAAAAAGTAACTTTTCCAGGTTCTTCTGGGGGCTTGCATGGGTAGGTTAGGGGTGAGCAAAGTGCAGCCCTATGGATGCCAGTGGTGAGGAGGGGGCTTCTTTTTCCAGCCAGTGACTATGGGAGGGCAGCTTAGAGGGCTCCAGCCCTACATCAGGGCTCTGGCCTCTCTGCCTTGAACTTTGCAGCAGTAGGCTTCAGCCCATCTCAGTCCCCCCCCCCCCGCCAATAATTGGGTTTAGAGTCCTATAACTGTAATGTAATATATATATATGTGTGTGTGTGTGTGTGTGTGTGTATATATATATATATATATATATATATACACACCCCATATCCACTGATTCAGTATCCATGTTTCACTTATCCATGTCTGAAAAAAATTGTTCTCTCTAGGCCAGTGGCTCTTAACCTTTTCATTATCAGGGACACCCTTTAAATATCTTTTCTTGTTGTGGACCCCCAGGACTTAAGATTTAAAACCCTAATAATAATAATAATAATAACCATAATACCTGATGATAAGAATAATAATACAATTACACCATCCATTAAACCTTCTCTCAGAGACACTGAAGGGGGAGGGATGACTTTTCTTCTGCCTCTTGCTGCAGATCTGTGGCTGGAGCAGATTGAATGGCAATGCACAGGCCAAGCCAGCCAGTCAGTCACCCTTTGCCTTGGCTCCTGTCACGTGGCCACCCCACTGCAGGGAGGAGGTGGGCCAAGCAGATTTCAAGCCTTTGTGGACCCCCTGTGAGGACAACACAGCCCTCTGGGGGTCTCCAGACCACAGATTAAGAACCACTGCTCTAGGCATTTCAAGGCCGTCCAATGTGATTCTATGGTTAACGTTCAGCATTTGTCTCATTGAAAATAATAGGATTTCCTGTTATCCATGGTTTCAGGTATCCATGGTGGGGTCTTGGAATGTATTGGGGGGGGTGTTGTATGTGTGTGTGTGTGTGTGTGTGTGTGTCAACCTGTATATGGTATTTTGGGTAGGAGTATTCTTGCCATTATTACCTTAGGTCAGGCAATGACAGCCACCAACTTTTGGAAAAGATTTCTCATCTTCATCCCACCCTGTCCATCCATTCCTTAGAGAAAAGAAATTATCTACCTTTGCCAATGAGGATTGGGTTACTTGCCCATCCCCACCTTCCCTAAAGGAAGGTTGCTTGAATGTAATACTTAATTGTAATTCTAAGTGCTTAACTATTATTGTAATAGTACCTGTGTGTGTGATTGTCCATCCCTGTGTTTTGCTGGTCTGTGCATCTAAAAAGTAGAATGGGAAAGCCCAAGTTTTAGTTCAGCAGCAGCATTTGCAATGACTTTACAGCTCTTGTGAGGATAAAGGAGTATAAAAAGAAGACAACAACGATAGTAGTTGTAACAGCTGCCTCAGTAGATGTGTGTTGTATTGCAAAACTTGGAAAAGTTCTTTTTTTAAAAAAAAAAAATACAACTCACAGAAACCCAGTGGCTATGCTGGCTGGGAGATTTGGGAAGTTGTAGTCCAAAACAGTAACTTTTCCATGCTTTGCATTAGTCACCGTTGACTTTGCTTTTTGCAGGTTCATCAACTGGATGCGGCTGTCACACTGCAGACGTAGTAATACAAGAGTATCAGAGGTTTTATGCTAACCAAAATGCTGCCTCACATAGGGGAGGGCTTGACTGGGGCCAGAATAGGGAGAAGTGCAGATGGCAACAATAGGGTTAGTGTACATGTTCTCTTGCAAACTAGTTAGGAAGAGCAGATGCAAGAGAGAGCAGTCAGTCCTTCTGTATGTTTAGTAACTATACAGAAAAGGAGGTTTGGCCAGGTATAGCTTGTATAATCAAAACTGTGAAAAGATGTCAAATACTTAATGCTCTGTACAGGAACCTTGTAGGATTAATGATTCCTGTATTTATAAAACATGATAAGTAATTTTGAGGCAACAGCCTGACAGGAGTACTTGGCTCTTAATGCCCCCCATGATGTTAGAATGCAACAGAATAAACGTGTTTGTGCAGCAGTTGCAAAAATCTGCTTCCAAGGAACCAGGCTACTTATAAGGAGAACTTAATGAACAATTACAAGGACTTTTGTAATGTATCTGAATCAGTTATTTAAAAACAATTAAATCATATATTATTTTAAATAATGCATTGCATACCAATATTGAGTGATACAGAGGCAGAGTCTAAAAAATATTTTAAGTTAACAAGTTCTGCATCAAGTTAACAAAGGGCAGATGTCCCCAAAAGATTTAATTCCACTATCACAGTCCAGCATTCCTTCATTTCATTATACAGTCAGACCTGCATATCCATGGGGGTTCGGTTCCTGGACTTACCGCAAATACTGGAAACTGCAGATAACAGTGAACACTATTGAAAATAATGCCTGGAGGACCTAGAAAATGTCTAGAGAGGATGCCTTTCTAGGCATTTTCTAGGAAGACTCTATGGTATGTGTTCTTTTATTGTCCTGTGGATAACTGAAACCATGGTTATTGGTTCCACAGATATGGGAGTTTGACTGTAATCATATGTTTGATGGTCAAGCAGATAGATCTGGGCCCAGTGCAAATTTAATTGTCAATTACAGTGGGCCCTTATTATCTGCAGGCTCCAGATCCTCAATTTTGAGCAACTGCAGATCGTCACGTCCTGTACTTAAAATGGTGGCAGTGTGAATGCGGTTGCGCTAAGCATCTACTTGCATATTGCCCACATTTAATAATATCGGATGCTATCATACATGTTTTTTGTCATCTGTGGGGGGAGTCCCAGAACCGAACCTCCGTGGATCCAGAAGGCCCACTGTACAAAGCTTTTTTTGTGTTTGTTTCCTATTTTATGTATTATTTATTTGTTTGTGTGGGTTTTTTAAAAAAATGTCACCTCTCAGTTGCACAGCATTCCAAAGTGGTTAGCAACTGACAAAAATATAAACATCTTATAAAATAATTCCAAATTGTTCACAGCTGGGGAAGAGCCAGAGTAAAAAAGTACATTTTTAATAAACACCAGAAACATGGTAGTGTAGTGTCTGCCACATCATGAAAGGAAGGTAATTCTATAGGATGGGTGCCACTGCAAAGAAGGCCCATCTCCATGTCACTGCAAAGTATGCATCGATGTACTTCATGTTTTATGTTCACTCATGTGGAATATATCATGTAATGTTTATGCAGTGTATACCTATGGATTTGTAACCATAGTCATGTAACATACACTTTTTGGGATTGTGATTTTTGTTGTTGCTTTTCCTCCTCCATTTGCTAAGCCCTATAACCCTGGGATGAGCCTTTACCATGGGAGTGGCACTGACAAGAGCAGCTCAGTGGACTGCTGCTGGTTCTGGAACTGGTCGGCTTGAAATTACACCACTGAATGAATCTCTCTTGAACGAAATCATAAAGTTTACAGAAAGCTTTAGCAGCAAACATCCCCAAGAAGCTGCCTTTGTCTTTAAGGAGCCACTTGAATGGCAGACCAAGCTAGAGCCTTCAGTGTTTGAGTCAGGCTATGAAGTCAGGTAAGACTGAGGTCAAATAGGTGTTTCTGAAGCATGCATTAATTAAACATAAACATATATTTAAAGATTTCATGCTTTGGGGCTGTCCATTGTTCTACCCAAAAAAGACTTATTGAGTCAATGGGAACTTGGTAAGTGAAGACTAGTGTAAATTTAATCAATTGAATGGGTCTGTTGAGGCTATCAATTAGACCACTGAAATTGGTGTAATGTATTTAGCCATATCTACCTATCTATTTATGGTAGCGTGAGGTCTGACACATTGTAAAAGGGAGATCATTCTACTAGCTGAAGCTATTATGTGTTGGGTTTTTTTGAAGCTATTGTATTATGTTGTGGATTTTTTTTCTTAAGGATTCATTGTTTGGAGAACAAAACAGTCAGGGTAGGGCAGAGGGGGAAAATGAAAGAGGAAGAACCCTCGGTATATGATAGGAAAACAGTTTACTGTATTTTTCAGTGTATTTCAGTTATGAAATAATCCCTTTATAGGGTAAACAGTAAACATATTAGGGCAAAGAGTAGTATTTGTAAAAATAGTAATTCAGATACAAAAGCTTAAAACTATAGTGATTTAATCTACAATATTATATTATGTAAAACATCACAATAGATTGCCATGTTTTATTTTAATAATGCATGATTTAAAGTCTCCATATATGAATTACTATTTATTTATTGATGTTTATACTGTATGGGCATCCCTGACAAAGGGTTTCAAACCAGAAACACACTGGGCTGTCACAGTAACCAGATTTCCTAGGTCTTGTTGTGGTTTGCTTTCATTATTTTCCACCTTAAGTTTAGAAATGCACATATAATGCAATCTTATGAAGCATTCTCTTTCCCTCTCTATATATATCTTTGTCTGTTCGTTTAACATGCAAAAAATAATGCCTAGCAGACCTAAAGTAAAAAGTTGATGTGTGTGTGTGTGCCTTAAAGTCGCCTGTCGACTTATGGCAATCCCATGAATATCATAGGGTTTTCTTTACTTCAGTGGAAAAAAAATCCAGAGGGGCACTCCAGCATGAAGCAGTTGATTTGAAATTCATAAGAATATTTGGCACATAGCATTTGATTTCAATAAATCGTGGGCATGTCTAACTTATTAAAACAATGCCCCCTTTTTTTGCTATTTACTTTATTTATCAAGTTGTGTCTATCCATAACATTGGCTGCTAGTTAGGAGCGAGTCATGCTTATTGGATCTCATTAGCTAGATTGGATTTTTATTCATTAATATTTTATCTGTCCACTACTATAACATAGGAAATTATCCTTTGCTTTGCTTGACCTTGTAGCATTTCCTTTAAAAAATTAAATAGGCAAAACAAGCACACATTTATTTTATTTTCTTAGTACCTTTCCAACTTCGCTTACTTGGGTAGAGTTCCATGCCAAGGAATGGAATCCAGAGCAGGACTAGATAAGTTATATAGATACCAGCGAGTTTACATAAGTAAACTGGAATTTACAAGGCTAGGGCTGCTATAAAATGATCTAGAAGATGAGGATCATTAAAGGGAAGGTGCTAGTTCAGCCTTCTACACAAATGCTGTTCCCAAGTGCATTCCTTCTATGTTTTCTCATATAAGTAAAAAACTGCCATTCACTCCCACAAAGAAAAACCCTGTTCTACTCTTGAGAAAATGCTGAGATGGGAACTGACTCCTTTTGGTTGACCAGGTCTCCATGTAGCTCCTTCTATGTCTTCCCACATCTTAATGTTGAATATTTATTTTTCCTAAATACTGCCTTATTCTTGCAACAAGATTCTGCTTGAAGAATCTCGGGAGTTTAAAAGTAAAGCTAGCTTTGCTTCCAAGCTTGTATTCTTATAGATGGGAAGGTGAAGAGAACATGCTATTTAATTTCAAGCCCCCACCCTGCCAGGTTTGTGTGAAGATTTTAATCCTTTTGTTGCACCCTTTTCTTTTTTTCAAATATATCACAATTTCAGATCTCCTGGCAAAATGTTTGAATTCTATATGCTTTATTAGGGATGACTTTCAACAGTGTTTTCATAGCTGTAGTCTATTCAAAAATGTTCCAGTTATTATGAATTCTTGCCTATTAAGGTCTTATTTTCTTCTTCCAGTGAGAAAACGGTTCAGTCTCAAGAAAGAGACAAAGATGGGCAGCCACTGCTCCTGCTCAAAGGATCAACTATCACCGTTCGCACTTTTGGACAGCTGTCTCGTTTGCTGCATGTGGCCGCAGAGAAAAATCTGAAAGAAGCACAGGCATGCCTTGAAGGTATTCTAGCCTTTTTTGGCTGTAGACCAGTGAGCCTCTGAATTATACCAGGAAGCAGATTTCCACCCTCACACTCCATGCCATGCAGAGGGATCTTGTAGCACCTTTGACACTAAATGAGAGAAAGAAGTTTGTAATATAACTCTTCATAGACTGGGTCTGCTTCATCAGATGCTACGCCATGCCATGTTTTCTCTTGCACATACCAGTACTTAACGATCACCTTAGAGGCAGAATTGTTTGCTGCTACTCCCAGTCCTTCATATAGCAAGGAATTGTGTGTGTGTGTCTGCCTTCAAGTCGGCTGTCTTTGGGCAAAAGGACTTACCATGAGGGAAATCTCTCAGAGAAAGTAGTTTATCTTGGCTCAGAGTCAGAAACACTAGGTTAAAATTGAATAAACCTTAGTGATAATTAAAATAATACGACCTCACAATTCATGAATAGTTATTTTATGATTAACTAGGCCCATTAATTTCCTAACATGGTGTTCATCTGATATTTTTTTACACAACTATGAATTACTTGTAGCCAATAGAGACCCCATTGTCAACATTCTTGGTCCTGGATATGGGACGATTGAAGGAGAGGATCTGTCCATGCTTCGTTTATTAGACAAAGTGAAAAAAGATGATGCATCTGATAATGAAATAAAAATGAAAATTTCCCTACTACTTCAGCAACTGGATATGCAACTACTCAACAGTTCTTTAAAACAGATTTCACAGTGAGTATATTTCAGAACTTTGAAATATTGCACCCCACTTTGTAAGTCCAAAGGCTCCCAAAGAGGCTAACATAGTTTGCTTTTTAGGAAATGGAGATTTACTTTTACATCTGCTAATTTAAAATCCAACCCACAGAAATAAAAGGCATGGGAATATCTGTAATATTTCCTCAAAATGAAGGGAAGTCATTTTGAGTTCTCTATAGCTGTGCTGTAAAGATATGTAGATTTTGATACTAAACTTAGTTGACTTATGTGTGTTCCTGAAGAACCTAGGTATCTCAGGAGCACAGGAATATGAAGCAGGCAGGAAAGTAGGAACTTCCACAGACGCAAACACACAAACCATGCAAGAACATGAGAATGCCAAGGAATGTAAGAGCAATGGACACTGAAGACCAGACTGTTTTGGAGTGTTTACCAAGAGGGAGAGCTGCACTAGCATCAGACAGATCTTACTTACAAATGCAAAGAGGTGTGCGGAGCAAACAAAAGGGGTAGCAAATAGCAATGGCTGATAATAATCAGCCTTGGCAGGCTATCATCAACTGAGAATCTAATCAAGACAGGGGTGCCCTGCCTTTGTGGATTGGGTGCCATTGCCAGATGCGGGATACCTTGGGGGAATCTGTCTCTTTGACTGGATGTATTCACATGGCCTAATTAATAAGTAAGTATAAGAAACTTTATTATATAGTGTGTACACCATTATTAGAAGGAAAAGCTTTCTCTTAAAGTAGAGCAAGAATGGTTTGAAAATTTAGGAGCTGTGCCCTTCGGTATCATCCTCCGTATATAAATATCCCCCTCCCCCGCAATAATGAGTCAACTGAAGCTTTAGTCTGCAATCCTATGCACATTTACTTGGAAATAAATCCCATAGACCTCAGTGGGACTTACGTCTGAGTAGATATACAAAAGAGTATACTGTACAATTGTAAATACTGTTTTTTGACAGTAAATCCTGGCAACCAACTGTTGTGGATAAGAATCTGAATTAGGGCCAATGTGCTCTTTTCTGAAAAAGACACATACCCATTATGCTTGGACAATTTCCAGGGTTTTCTTTTTCTAGGACATGGTTTAAGAAAAAATGTTTGTTTGTTTCCAATTAACTGTGCAAATACCTTCTCAGTTACTAGAATGCAACTAATTTATTCTGTTTACAGAGAAGTGAGGTTAACTCCAGCTGCTGTGAAAAATGAAATAGACTTGCTTAAACGTTTCTCTGGGGCAACGGAAGATGCTGTCCTTGAATCACTGGAATATACATCAGGTCCAAAACCTTTTATTTATTTTTACCATATTTTAAAAAATTACATATTGGTGGTAGATAGCAGAGCTAGAACAAGGGTTCCTAATCTTTTTTGGTCCACTGGCACATTTGGAAATTTGAGAACCTGTCATAGCTACCATGGGAGTGTGTTGCTAATTATAAAACATCTGTCTTGTGAGCCTGCTAGACAGAAAAGACAAATAACCTGCCCAAGAAATGGAGTGCAAGGCTCAGTCTGAGCACGACATACCAAACCACATATTTGACCTGACAAACCACAACAAAATACACATTTCATACAAGGACTACTGAGAAAGCAGACTGATGAATCTCTCTCTCTCTCTCTCTCTCTCTCTCTCTCTCTCTCACACACACACACACACACACAATGCCCACAAAGCTAGGTAGGGCCAGGGTTTAATCCTTAAATGCTGGGCCACATTTAGCACAAGTTAATACTCATTTCACAAAAGGTGAGCCAATTGATTTCCCCAGATCATCTCTAAATGAAACAAATTCCTCTAAAATGAATGTATTATCCAGTAAGCAGGTCACCCATGAATCAGTTTTCCCCCAATACTCTTGGATGTAGTTCATCTGGTTCTGGAAATTTAAATTCATTTAGATTAAGAAGGTATTCCTGTACTACCACTTTGCTTATTCTCTGCTGGATTTCACCTATTGTGTCGTCTGTTCCATTATCCTCAGGATATATATGGGCTGATATCATGTTGCCTGCTTTACAAATGTATTCCATCCCTTTACTAGAAGTCATTAAGTTGTGTGATATATATATAAAAGTTCACAATTGGCTATTTGGCCAGAATGAAAATCAAGATGTCAGTTTGGTCCATCACTCAAAATTTTCTAGGTGGTATCCTTGTTTTAAGAAGCACAAATGTATTTCTCGTTACCTTATTGACTTTACTAGTGCCCCCTTATAGAAGGCATTTACAAATGTACATTTCCAAGGCATGCCCTCTGCATATCTTGAGGGCAGATTTCATCTTTGTCCCTGTGGGCTGGGTCAAGTGGAAGGTATTAAACTTACACTGTCCTTTTCTTACACTGTCCTTTTCACAGTAATGTAAGAGAGAGATTTCTGAGCCAGATTACTGCAGGATTCTCAGGGTCCAATGAGGAATATTTTAACTGTTTACTGGCAGATGCATGTCTGTATGCTACTTATCAAGTGGCTATTTTCACTTTTTGTATCTCTTAAAATTAGAAAGAAAGATGTACCTTCTGTATATGTGGCCAAATTGTACTTGGCATTTTAGTTTTTAAATATGGGTTTAAAAATATTTTTTGTGTTGTAACCACTGCTTTGTACTTTTTAAATCTGTAATTGTTTTAAAGTTGCTGTTTTAATGAGCATGTATTCCTAATGTCTTATAGTATAACTTGAAGTTACAACATTAAAGATATTTATTTATGGCAAGCTACATCATACATTTTCTTTTCCACAAAGATGTGACCAGTGGGGTGCCACAGGGTTCTGTCCAGGGCCCAGTGCTATTCAACATCTTTATCAGTGACTTGGATGATGGAATTAGGGGCATACTTATCAAATTTGCAGATGACACCAAATTAGGAGGAGTAGCTAATACCCTGGAGGACAGAATCAAAATTCAAAATGACTTGGATAGACTGGAGAGCTGGGTCAAAGCTAACAAAATGAAATTCAATACAGAGAAATGTAGGGTACTGCACATAGGGCAGAACAATGAAATGCATAGATATAGGATGGGGGAGACCTGGCTGAAGGAGACTATGTGCGAAAGGGATCTAGGAGTCCTAGTAGACCACATGAGTCAACAATGTGATGTGGCAGCTAAAAAGGCCAGTGTGATTTTTGGGCTGCATCAATAGAAGTATAGTGTCTAGATCAAGGGAATGATAGTGCCACTCTATTCTGCCTTGGTCAGACCTCACCTAGAATACTGTGTCCAGTTCTGGGCACCACAATTCAGAAAGGATATTGACAAATTGGAGCATGTCCAGAGAAGGGCAGCTAAAATGGTGAAAGGTCTGGAAACCATGCCTTATGAGGAGAGACTTAGGGAGCTGGGTATGTTTAGCCTGGAAAAAAGATGGTTAAGAGGCGATATGATAGCCCTGTTTAAGTATTTGAAGGGGTGTCACGTTGAGGATGGAGCAGGCTTGTTTTCTGCTGCTCCAGAGACTAGAACACAGAGCAATGGATGCAAGCTCCAAGAACAGAGATTCCACCTCAACATTAGGAGGAACTTTCTGACAGTAAGAGCTGTTCGGCAGTGGAACACACTCCCTCGGAGCGTGGTGGGGTCTCCTTCCTTGGAGGTCTTTAAACAGAGGTTGGATGGCCATCTGTTGGGGATGCTTTGATCATGATTTCCTGCATGGCAGGGGGTTGGACTGGATGGTCCTCGTGCTCTCTTCCAACTCTACAGTTCTATGATTCTATGAAATCATCACACAGATCAATTGCTTTTTAGCTAACTCTTCATGGACTTATTTCCTCTCTGCCGGGCAACCCACACACTTCTTGTGTAAGTCTTTTTCTCTTTCCCTGCCATCCAGATAATTTCATTCACATACCTATGTAATTTTTCTTTGTCTCCCCCATGCACACCCACATGCACACAGACAGCACACCTCCTTCCTCCTGCTCTTTCTTGCCATCTCGCTCTCCCTTCCTATGCCAGCCCCATTTGCTCACTGTTGCCTTCCTGTCCCCACTGCACTCTGTGTACCCCTGTGGCTTTTCATCTTGACCCAGCTGCTTCCTAAGCGCTTGTAACTTCCTGGTCATAATCCCAAACCCCACCATTGCATCTCCTGCCCTCTAGTTGCCCTGTAACCTTCCAAAATATCTCCAGAGTCCTCTACATCCCTCCTCCAGATTGCTTGCCAGGCACCATTATCTTTTCTCTAGATCTAGTGCAATTGGGTGCTCTGTATGGTGTAGTGCTGGCCCAGATTCCAGCTGCTCAACTATTTAATTTTGTCAAAGTGGGAAAAGTAAGGTGATAGGCCACGGGCAGGAAAGGGTACAGATTCCAGAGCAGGGCTCTCAGTATGTCTGTTGGCACTGCATTGTGGAAACACAAGCAGGAGTATATGTAGAGCCAACATTCTCAGATGGCTTTCTGATTCCCATTAGGAACCTCACACCAGCTATGCCACCATGCCTCTCCATGGTGGTTTTGAAGGTAATGAATAAGGATGTCAGGATTATATTACTATTAAAATGGAAATGTATTTCCTGTTGCTTTGCTTGTTTCATTATTTATAAACATGGACCAAATTATTGCTTTTAATTGTTTACAGACTATGAATTTGCCAATGGATGCCGCGCCCCACCTTGGAGACAAGTCCATGGAGACATTTGCTATTTGACCATTAAACCACGTGACACAGATCTTATGTATGTCACCTGCAGCACAGCTGGAGTATTTTTAAATGGAGTAAGTAGTACTTTATTCAAAGGAAGACAGTAAAAAAAATATATACTAAAGTGATGCCTAAACTTAAAATACATGAAATGGCTTGTGTTCAGTTCAGTTTCTAACCCAGTATTAACCTAGATTATAGACATAAAACCTTGTGAATGAGGGCCAGATTCCCCTCGCCTTAGCTCTTGGTGGACTGGGAGGTCTTACTGAGTGGGGCCATATTCCTGACATCATGACGGCCGAGTGGTTTGGCTGATGGCTGGCTTCATTAGGCATAATCTTTCTTTATACTCAGTGAATCAGAATGCCCAACAAAGGTGCCAGGTAGAAGGAGTGCTTACCCAGCAGGCTTCTTATTTGGAGCAGTTTTGCCTATTGTATACCTCTTCCCAACAGGGAGAATTGGATGAATGAATCACTTAGTACATTGCTGCTCCCCCTTCCCATTACTGAGGATAACAGTGAGGATTCTCCTTTGTGGGTAGCTTGCTATCTCAAATGGAGTGGAGAGCAGTGCAGGGGATACCCCTGCTGTTATTTCATATTACCGATTAGAGACAACTGCAGAGATTCCCTTCCTTGTTAGCCTTAGTGCAGGAGTTTACTTGGAGAGGGGTAGAGTCTTGGCTGTTAGCCTCTGCAAGCAGGATGGGAAGCCTCTATCAGCCAGAGATTGTCTGTTCCTGACCTAGATGTTACTACTTCTTCTTATCCCTTTAAGCAGGTTGTAAAGTGACTTCATCAAGAAGAAGTGCTCCTTTGACTTTCTTCTTAAGCAGTATTTCTTTCCCAAGCAATAATAGAAGTGTACAATGCTGGATTATCAAACCAGTGTAGTGGTAACCTAAATTACACTTATTTTCCACAAACAACACAGTACACCTTTTACATGCTTTCTGCATTTGCTGCTCTTTATGTTATGCATTAACCTATGCTATTTATAATGCAGTTTATGAATCAGGAAACAAATAGTTCTCTGTTATAATAGTAATGATGTGGACTGTATCAATATTATATATTGGTGAAATAATGCAAGACTTCATGACCTTTAAGGGGAAGATCCAACCCTTCATAATTACTGCTGTTTTAGAAACAAAACTGCTGGGAGAAGTAAACTGTGGGATTATAAATTATCTCTGAAACAGGTGATAAGAATCGTTACTTCTTGCACCCAGTACTTGTACCAACTTTAAACTTCAAGAGAAATTTCAGAATAGGATGGGTTGAATCACAGTATATAATTTCAAAATGACATTTGCAGTCCTGTAGACACTTCAATGGAAGTAAGCCCCATTGAATTCTCTGGGGTTTACTTCTGAGTAGACATAACATTGCACTGTACATCTGTGTTCTTGACACATGAATGAAACTTTTGATATGTGAGGCCAGGGAAGACTGGGAAATAACCTCATGTTTGCTTTTCTTACAGGGACGGGAAAAAGAGAAGGATGAAATAAATTATGAGAGGAAGAGTGAAATATATAAAGACCTTGTCTCATTTTTAAGAGAAAGATCAGCAGTGTTTGTAGAGAATATGGCTAAACAGGTATGCATTTTTATCTCAGATTCTTATTCCCGAATAATCTGTTTTAGGCTAACATCCTATTGGTGCACTATGCTAATATAGGTGGTGCAGTGATGCAGCAGTTGCAGGAGTAAAAAGGCCATGGACACAACTGGTGGGTGAAGGAAGAGAAAGTTGTCATTGTCAGAAGAGAGGGCTCCCGTGCAGCCCAGTTCTGGAAATCCTGGCATCTGGGTGGGTTCTCAAAGCTGGCGTGTTCTAGGAAGGATGGCTTGGAAAACCACCAGTGCCATGGGACTAGCAATTTTCCAGCCTAGCATTCCCAGAGCATCCTGGTTTTGAGGGTCTACCCAGAAGCTAGGCGCTGCAGAAGTGGGCTGCTTGGGAGCTGACAGCTTTTCAACCTGATGATGGTGGTGATGGTTAGTTTTCTGCCTCCCCCCACCCCGCCTCTGTTGAAAGTGTAATGGCCCATTAAGCTAGTTGTAGTGCACCAACAGGATTCTGGCCATAATATAAACAGCTTGCACCTTGCCTGTTTTTATACAGATGTGGCTATGTTTTTAAAGGTGTTTATGGATCATTCTTTCTGCAGTCACTGAGATATACTCCATTAAAACTTATCATTCCAATCCAGGACAGGTGAATTATATGTCGGAACAGTTTTAGCTAATTATTTGAAGGTACCATGCCAATATATCTGCCTTTCTGAAATACTTGAGGTCTGATATATTGTTGTATTATACATTATGGCCTGAATCTTGTTGGCAGTCTCAAGAAGAGTAGGCTCATTGAATCACTTGTTTAGTGGTAAATCAGCACTTATGCAAATCCCATTCCTTAGATGGATCTACTCTAGTTGAAAGCACCAATAGAATGCCCTTCCCAAATAAGAATATTTTTAGTCCCCAAATTTCTGGCATTGTACTAAATTAAAACTTCAGTTGAACATTTAGAAGTACAGTTTAGACATCCAAAGAAAAGGGGCAGGGAAGTTACCAAGGGTATATGAACACAGCAAATACAAGAGTTCTAGGTGTGTATCATTTAGAGTATTACTCCTTGCGATGCTAGAAATTTGAAGACTGAAAAAAATCATGAGGGAGTGAAGTGACAGATCAATGCCCTCTCCTTCTTTAGATACATCTCTAGCCTATGCAATAGCATTACCGTGTTCATGATCAAACATTATACCAATGGCTTTCTCTCAAACTCAGTTACTTAAAGGTCTACAACCACTTGGTTTCCAGATGAAGAAGGTGAGAGTAGGAAAAACATAATATAGTCGAACCTTGACTTTTGTGGGTTTAACTTTTTCAGATTTGATTATTCATGAGTTTGTCATCAATAATTAAATGGGATTTTTTTTGGAGCTTTGTGGCCTATTGCAGAAAATTGCAGATGATGCATGTAGACTAGAAAATGTAAAGAAAACTAAAAAAAAAAAGTTTAGTAAGTCATAAATGCATAAAATATATGTATTATTAATCTGTTTTATCATTTCCTACCATAAAAATATACACAAATTTATTATAAAAAGTTAAATTTTGTAAAAAGTTTCAGTGTGCTAAAGAACTGTGGATTATGCACTCTGGTTGGGGACAACATGCTCTTTACTAGCCAGCCTCGCTCATGTGTTTTGTATCTCAGTGTGCAATGTATCTTGCATTTCTCACAAATAGAGATAGAGAGGGCCTAGAGATATTCATGGTTTTTCCACTTTTGCGGGGGTTCTGCGCACTCCTAACCCCTTTAAATGTGGAGGGCTGACTGTATAAATATTATATAGTGTTAGCCAAATGTGATACAAAGTTGTTGTTGTTGTTGTTTGCAAAAGAAATCACTAGAATTTTGTGCAGTAGAAAATGTTTCACAGTCCTGGTTTTGGTTTGCTACTGAAAACTGAATGTGATCATATTAATATGGCTATATGAAAATTGACTGTGACCATTTTAAAATTATGGATGGGGTAGGCCTATGTCCAGTGTCATACTGGTGTCTGAGTGCTAGCATGACTGAACCTATGTCACCACCACATTCCCATGCACCCTTCTGTGTCACGCAAAAACCAGCTCTGGAGAGTCTACAATCTTTTCAGAGCAGATTTTAGGGTTGCAGTTGTGGGCTGCAGTGGGAATGAGGATTAGTCCCCTCCTGATTCCATTGACAGGAGCAGTTCTGCCAATGGAAGAACCCCCTGGGATCCCAGCCATATATCATTTATAGTAGATTCTCCCACTGCCATCCTCTGCATTTCTGAACGTACCTCTGACGTTTAAAAAAATCTATAGCTCATTTGTACATTTTGGCCTATATCCAGTTTTTAGTCTCAAGGAATAGACTGAACGGAACTTGCACAACTGTTGACTTCCCAAGTTCCCATTGATTCAGTGGGTCTACTTTAGTTGAGACTGAAAATTGGATTTCAGCCTTTGAGTTTTGCCAGTCCATGTGATTGGTTTTGGACTTTCTCCCCAGTTTTGAAAGCATTTGCTTGGGAGTTATACTCATTTTTGTAGAACTAAATTTCCAAGAAAGCGAAGCAAGTTTGAGATTGCAGCAGTTGGCAAAACCCATCTGCTCATCTTTCAACCTTCTGCACATGGTTTTCCTTTGAGAAGTGGTATAGTTTTTAAAGCAGGAAAATATCATATTTTAATGAAAAAGGTCAACTGTCTTTGACAATGCTTTAAATAATCAAAACCATTCCTCTTTTTAACTTCATCCCTTCTGATTTGAATAAAAGGAATATTCCTCATTTTATAAGAATTGTCTTTGATTTAAACGTCAGGCACAAGTGGGGTGTTTCCAGCTCCCATAGCCATGTGTTGCCAGTATGCTGCAGTAGCTCTAAAATTTAAGTGTTATTGGCTAGTCAGAATAAGAAATATATTTTACTCCTTAGAATAAAGTTCGCATAGTAGTTATTAATTAAAGTTATAACATAATTCCTATAATAAGCGTTGGCTTTCAGGTTTTCAGAGTTGCAGTGTTGTAGGAAAATTAATTATAAGGAGCCTAACAATTGGCTGTGCTCTGAAAAAAAGGGAAGCAAAGATATTCACTCAGAAGTGGTAGGCTTTGGGTTGCCATTTCCTCCACAGTTCCTTCTCCTGTACCGTGGAAGGTGTTGTCTAGATTGGGAACATCTTTCAGTGCAGCAGAAAAGGCAACACCAGGAAGGGAGAGCAGAAATGGCTCTAGGCATACACAGAAAACTTAAGCAACTTAGGCACATACAGGGGTCATTTGGAATGCAGCTGTATTTAGGAAGAAGTCAGGCAAAAGTCTCAATTTTCTAACTACATTATTATAATTTTGTCTATATTAACTTCTTTATCTTAAGAAATCTTTCAATATTTCTGTATCCAAATGTTTATGGTTTTATTTTAAAAAAAGGAGATTTAGGTCTAAATCCAATTGCTTGTCACAAGTAGAGTAGAAGCACTGATTTATGTGGCGTTTACATTACCAAATGCAGAGCATTGGTTCATTGACTCGTGTGTGTGTGTGTGTGTATCAGATTGGCAAGTGGATTTAGGCCTGTGTGTTCAAAATAATTTGTAATTATTTAATTGGAATTTTTTTTTTCTTAATCCCAAGGCCAAGTCATCTAGTTCATTAACCTTGTGTTATTCAGTGTTTAATCATCAGAGAAATTTTAAGGTTTGGAATCTTGATTTCACCAGATTTAATACAGCTTCCTTGTTAAATTGGAGGACCTCTGCCATAATGTAACCTTAAAAGCTTGGAAGCTGCATATTACTACTTGTTAATTAAATCACTTTTTTAAAAAAAAATGTCTTGGCTTTCAAGTAGTGCTTACTAAGTTATGTGAGCTTAAAAATATTTTTCTAAGTGTTCCACCAAATCTAGCACACTTTGGACATTCAGTGGTAATCATGCTTGCTTTCATTATAGCTACAAATGTTGAAAGACCATACTGTAGGCCTCTCGTCATCTTGTGAATTCGAGTTCACAATCTGATTGCCTAGAAATTGTATCCACTTTGCAGATAGCAGCTAACATCCTCTATTGCAGAACACATATACAGGGGTTACTGTGCTAGCAGGGGCTAAATACCCTTAAGACACCAGAACGCACCTGATTTTGGAAGCTAAGCAGGTTCAGCCCTGGTTAGTACTTGGATGAGAGACCGCCGATGAGTACCAGGTGCTATAGGCTACGTTTTCAGAGGAAGGAACTGGCAAAACTGTCTCTGAGTATTCCTTGCCTAAAAATACTCCTGTGAAATTAATGGGGTTGCCATAAATCAACACGTGATGTGAAGGCGCATGTATGCATACACAGCCATGTTGGGCATACAGCAAAATACAATAAAATCCAAAATCCACAAAACAGTGATATTGTTACTGGGCAAAGTTGTTAAAAATCATACAGGAGAAGTGGGGGGAGAAATGACGATGTTAGAGTCATAGGCCTACATTTCATCAAGATGTTGTTTTTGTTGTTGTCAGTTTAGGATGCTATGGAGGGAGATCCATATAGGCAGAGGCCACTCCTGTCTTTGGCATGTGCGCCCTGGGAGACAGAGAGTCAATAAGTCCAGGAAATAAATTGTAAACTCCATAGGAACAGAAAAGGAACTTCTTTTGAGATCCAGGCTATTTCTGTCCTGTGTGATGCCACCCACACCTACCTTAGGCAGAGAACATAGAGCTTCTTACGCTGTACTGTTGCATCTGGAAAACCTTTAGGTCCTGTACAGGTAAAACCAGCTAAATGCAGTCCCAATAAAAGTATTACCTTGGTTGGAGATAGAAATCTCAAAGAGCTATGTCCCAGCCCCTTGGCTCCCTTTTGTTTAGGATTCCCCTGTTGTGGCTAAAATGCAATATCCTCAAATCCAGAAAACTTGTATACAGGGGTAGCTATGTTGACCATGCAGCAAAATATAATAGCATTCCCAAATCCACAAAACAGCAATACCTTACTGCTCTCTACCAACCAATAAAGGTATCACTGTTTTGTGGATTTTTAATGGTAAAAGGTTCAGTAGGTGGAACTACATGACATCTCTCCCCTCAACTCTTCCCCCTGGAGTCATCATTTGGTTTCTGCAGCCCCCTCATGGCCATTCAGTGGCTGCTGGTTGTAGGATCTGAGAAGCATCTGGCTATGTCCCCACAGCCAGATACAAATCAATGATGTCAGTTGCTGAAATCTATGTATAAAGAATGGAAAAAACCCCAGAATTGACTCTGCCATATCCTGGCAATAGTACAATAGGGTATTACTACTAATAAAATGTGCCACAAAATGTAGTAATATAGAGGTGAAACAGTTTCTGTTTTGTCATATATTGTGATATTTTAATATAGTTTTTTTTTAATTGCTTACATTAGCATTGTTTTGTGGTACAGTATATTGCAACATCTTGGGGTATATTTACCAGTAGTAGAGCCCTAACATACAACTGCTGCGATCTGTCAGGTCTCAGCTGATGATGTTGTCATTCTGCATCTGGCTATGGGGACGTAGTCAGACATTGCTTTACCCCCCTCATCCCACTCTCCCCCAGCCACTGAATGGCTGTGGAGGACTATTGCAACAAAATGGTGAATTCCAGGGAGGCTTTGGTCATTGCAAGGGGAAAAAGAGAACACCAACTTCTGCAATGATTAAAAAAAGATTATAAAAATAAGCAGTGTGTTGGACTTAGCCTGCATATGTTGCTACCAGGTTGCCAGCCTTAAACTGCTTTAATATCTATCTTCTTTTCTTGGGGAATTTCAAGTTATAGGTCTGTGAGAAGATGCTGATCAGTTGTCACCAAACAACAATAGAGTCTTAGGGTGCTTGTGCGACAGCTATTGCCTTTAAACTGTATAAAATCAGTGTTTGTGTGTCATCTTGCAGATATAATGGCCCTTATGCATTCTTGTGTTTTGTTTTTATGAAACTCAAACCACTGGTGAGAAAACAGGGTAGCTGATGCTTCTGTTGGGCTTTCTTTAAATTCCTGTTAAACTTTTTTTTTTTTTTTTTAAGAAGATGATAGTTTTACAAAGGGGAAAAGCTGGGGTGGTTCTGTTGTTGTTACTGAAGCCTAACATATTAAGTCTCTTGAAAATTATACGTGGTGGAGACCAGGACACTGAGAGTCAGTCTAGTATGTGAGGTCTGGAATAACTTGGTTTTATAACATATGGAAAGGAAACCACTTCCAAACAGTTTACACATTTCATGCTCTTTAAGAGGAACAGGAAGAGACCTTCTGGTGTCTTAAAAATCTCATATTCTGAACTGTATATTGCACATGCTCTCCATCTAAAAATGTTCATCCTCTGGATAATATCTGTTAAGTTCCTGAGCATTTGAAGGACTGTAGTGACTATGGTTTTTAAAACTGCAACTGTTTGCCCAGTTACACATTCATCAGACTAATTTGCTATCATCCAAGTATGATTGTGTATGATTTGCTTAAGTAAGCATGTTGGCAAGTTCAAATTGCCCTCTCTACATCATGTCACATATGGGCAAGAGTGTGCTGTTACTATGGGGAGGCAGGATGCAGAACCTCCAGCCCATAGCCCTAATGAAGTAGCCCTCGTAAAAGATTCCATCTGCAGGCCCTGCCCCCCCCCACCACAGAGATAAGAATCCTCACAATTAATTGTGATCAGAGAGAGCAGTAAGGATTTCCCAAGCTTCAGCTGCCTTGGACCTTTCCTGAATAGGACTGAAGTGCCAACTGAGCCATGAAGCCTGGAACAATACTTCTCAAGGCCACATGGCATGGTCAGTGCTTTACCTGCCTACTTCCTACCTTGTAGGGGAAGACATGGGTCATGTGAAGCCAGATTCCTGGCCAGGGTGCTGTGCTTTGTTCAGGGGTCCCAGTGATGACAGACAAATACAGAACTTCTCCCTGTATTCATTTTTTCTTCATCATTCTTTCTGTTTTTAGTAGTAACAAGCATTCAGAAATCAATGAAGATACATTGTGTGAAATCCTATGAGCTCCCCAGACTCAGCCATAAATGTTAACAAGGGTTTTTCCTTCCAAGCACACTCAGAGATCAGACAGTGCTGACAAAGACAAGGTGCTGGAGAAGCCTTGTGAAAGCTCACCTGTCATTATTAATCTGAGTCAAAATCATTCTATTTTGCTTTAAACAGCAATACTAAATTTTTAGAACCTGCTATAGGTGGATGTCTATTGGAGTAATTGTCTGGTTAGATGCAAATTGGTAAGCTATTTGGTTTCTTATAACCTCTTTGCTTACAGTAATATTGTTAATATTTTTCTACCAGTTTCTCAAATAATGTTTACAACCCAGTTCAAATCCAAAAAGCAGAATTACAAATGTACAGCTCAATTAGAAATCCACTACTCTTTTGCTACAAGAAGTACTCTTCAAAGCAGTTCACCATCCTCCTGTTCCAAACAGGCTTTCGGTCGGGTGTGCTGTTTTTGCCACTTCTAAGAGTTATCATCATTTTTACCTTTTCAAAGCCATTGATACATAAACAAATGCCAAGGGGAGATCAGCTATTTTAAAGGACTCTGTAGTGTTTGGTTGTTCAGTCTGCCTTCCACAGAGTCAAAGGCTTGTGGTGAAACCTTTGGAGTCCATGCAGATCTGTAACAATTCTCATGCTTTTACTTTTGCACAAGAGGTCAATCAAGTACCTGTGTTAATGAATTAACATTTTTCAACTTAGCTCCATTTTTATACCAATCTACTACAAGGTATAAAATGGGTTCTCTGAGCAGAAGATCCCTTCTGTGCAGAAGGATACCTTTGGACCTAGCTCTTTTTTCAGGTTCATAGCATTCATATTTTGCATTTTGTGTCATCTGGCCACCCTCTCTTGGCAGACCAAATTAGACATACAGAAACAAGAGCAAAAAATGTTGTCTAAACCAGCCTCTCTCAACGTTTTTACCCTGGAGGATCCCTTGAAATAATTTTCAGGTCTCAGGGAACCCCTACGTAAAAATTACACCTACAGCTCCCCTTTTTAAAAAAAATTACAGAAACAGTGAAAAAAATAGATGCTTATTATATTCCACATTGCTAGCAATACATATTTGATTCTTGAAAGTAACAGGCCTGAAAGAGCATGCTGGCAGAGAAGAATTTATAGTGTACATTGAAAACTGACAAAATATCCTATGAAAATGCCAAAAAAGGTAATCTATAATAAAAATAAATTAAATGAAAAACAAATATATTTATTGTGAAACATTATCAAAACCTAAAAAATGTCCTATAGTTTGAACCCATTGCTCTGTGTCCTAGTCTCTGGAGCAGCAGAAAACAAGCTTGCTCCATCCTCAGTATGACATCCCTTCAAATATTTAAACATGGCTACATCACTGACTCTGACCCAAAGATTAAGCTCTGAGCTAACAGAGCTTGCAAAAAGCAGCAACTAAGCAGCCAGGCTCAGGATGAGAGGGAGGCTGTAGCTTCCTGCCAAGCCAGCGTTATGGTAAACTCATTCCTCCCCTCCTCCCCTTTGATTAGCACATCTAAGGCAGAACAAAAGCTGGTAGGAAGAGCAAGGTAAGAGGCCCTTTGGCGGCATTGGTGTGAAAACTCATTCACACATACTCATTCCTCCCCGGCTTTCTCTGTTGTGGAGGAGAGAGATAAGCTGTTTCAGCTCACCACTTCTCCGTGATTTATTAATTTATTACTATTTTCTCACGGAATCCCTGGAAATCTCTAGGGGAACCCTAGAGTTGTGCGGAACCCTGGTTGAAAAACGCTGGTCTAAACATTCAAAAGATCTCTTTCAAGACAAGAGAAATTATCACAACCTCTTTCCCTAACTCCTTAGGGGAAGAAATCCTACTTCTCCACCTCATCCTGTCTTTAACTGATGAGAAGTATTCAGTGCAGCCTGTGTTTTTTCAGACATCATCCCACCCCTCCCATTTGCCTCATGTGTTTAGGGAATTTCCCTTCAGATTGGGGAAGGCTGCCATACCTATAATACTTTCCTGGAAATAAGCCATTGAATCTTCAAAAGATTGGAATGCACAGTGACATAGGAACAGTGGTGAAAATTTCCTTTACCTTTTTTATATGTTTTTTAAGAGTGAGAGTCTGTTTCTGCGGAGGGATTAATATTGCAACCTTTTGTATCTGGAAAGGCTACTGAAATGTAGACTTCCACCACCACCCCAGTTATATTTATTTATACTTTTAACTCCATTCCCTTTATCTCCTGGAGCTAAAGGTGTTGTCCAATTGGCTTTCCATTGCTGAACCCCTTTGTATCTTTACAGCAGTCCTGTGAGGTAGGTTAGGCTGAGGACCTGCAATTGTGTCATGGTGACAGAATGCACATTATGGAGAACCTAGGTGTGTACTTGGTCTGTTACGTGCATTGAGTAGCGGGCATGCGGTGGTAGTGGGATGAAACATTCATGGAATGATTCTTCCTGTAAGAGAAAGATGCACAGTTTTTGGCCGAGTCTAGTAAAGAGATATTAGTTTTTGGCTTCCAAAATGCATGTCAGTGTAATATTCTTGTTAGGCCAAACAGTGGGCACAAAAATGTGAGCAAGCTTTTGAGATCTCCAGATCACTTCCTCTGGCAAGATGCAAAGTAAGACTAGGAGAGAAACTGCATAATTTCTGGCAGGGGAATTTTTTAGTAAAGGTGTATTAATTTTTGGAAGTGCCATAGTGTTCTAGCACAAGATAGACTTACAGAACTAGTTGTTCTTTCAGTAAAGAAAGAGCAGGAAAGTTAGCTGAATATTCCAAAGAGCACTGATGGACTTGCTCATCTCAAAATTAAAAGAAAACTTTTTTATTTTAATTTGAGTTGAAAAATGATTTTTTCAGCACAAATCAGAAAACACATAGATACTAGTATATTCAAACTAAATTGGAAAGCCCCGCCCCCCATGTAGTTTTTACAACCCTCCACCAAAAACTATGGCTTGCCACTGTACCTGACTAGAAACTGATAATAGAGTAATAGAAGATTAGTAATTAAAAATGAGTATTTAAAAAATAATCTTTCTTACCAAGTTCCTTTAGAAAAAGAAGTTGATTTCATATTAGTCTCTACAGTTAAAACATGTTAAGTATTCTACTGAGCTTCCTGAGAAAGAGAAAAAGAGAGATTATGAGCCATTATTATCAAAATTAGTGCTATACGGTTTAAAGATAAATGACCTAGCAATAAGAAGATTTCTAGATGATTCCCTCATTTAAAGGGGGGAATCTGAGTGATTAACAAAACCCCAGAAAGCTCAGATTTGCCATGTACCCGCTATCAGGGCTGATAGTTATCAGTCATTGCTTCCCACTTGCTCTTTTCTCTAGCAATACAATCCTTTGTTCACTCATTTTTAGAGAAGATCAAGATGTCATAATTGTCAGCTAAATGCATTCCAATCTTTTCTGTGCTGGATTTGTTTATCCAGACGTGATTGAACAGGCAACATGCTATTTAGGTTTTTAAGCAATCTATTTAGGTTTTTAAGCAATTAATGCCTGTTAAATGCTATCTGTTTGGATATTCAATGCATTGTATTTCTTCCTGATGAATATGGATGTGTGATTAGTGGCAAACAGCTTCCCACTGACTATCCTAATTGTCTTTTGCCTGTGCCAGGGGCTTTAACTGCTGTCTTTCATGGAAACAATTTTTATAGTAAAATATCACTATTTTAATATAAACATGGAAAAATAATGAGAGGGAATCAATAATAAAGTCTTTACACCCTCATTTAATTTTTATTGACAGAACTATTTATTGACCCTTTTTAATTTTTTTTATTGAATTTCTCAATAGGTTGTGAAAGAAAAGTAAAAAAAATAAAGAATAGAGATGGCTGTAGCATGAACATGTGGGTACAGAACTGTAATAAGACCAGGCTTGATGATCTCCAGAGATTTTGAGGGAGAGATCTTGGGTTCATTTCTCAGATAAGAATGCTTTTTGGAAATATGGAGTGACACAGTTCAGTAACTCATGGCTAGGAAATGTGTAAGCATCTTTTTATAAGGATGTCATGATGACTAAAAGAGAAAGGAAACCTAGTGCAATAAATAAAATACAGTGAATGCTTTACTATAGTTTGGGAAGGAGAACGGAGACATTTTGTGTATAAACAAAAATATTTCATAGATTTTCCAAACAAAAGTATTTACTGTTAACTTCTCGGTGCCAGGAAATATAGTTCCTTCTGTTAATATCTGAAAACTCCCTAGAGGCACCAAACACATAAAAATTATTTGGCAGTTGCTGGATATGGTAGCAAGTTCTAAGACTTGATCTACCTCCTTACTATCTCTAAAGTCAACCTATCTGTTCCCTTCTGTTCTTTCATCTTTTTCCCTCCCACACCCAACTCTTCATCTGAACCACATTCCAATCCTGAATTCATGTTTCCATTGGAATGTCTTAAGCCCAGTATTCAGGACTCACATCAGGTCAGGACAGTTTTTAGAACTGGCATTAGCTCAGTCTTTTAGATGATTCCCGAAGGTAAAAAGGAGAATTTGACCTTAGTTGCTGCAGGAAGGCTCCACTGCCAACCCCTCACCCACTGCCGCAGCCGTTATTATGAATAATGAGGATTGGGTTCTTCTGTTGGGACTCCCCTTCTTCTCTTCCCCAGTGCTGTACTGCTATGTACTGTTGTTATGCTGTGGCAGTGGCAGCTCCTCCAGCCCACCTTCCACATAGGAGGAGGAGAAGGCAGTTGGCAGAAACTGCGGCAGCTCCTAGCTACCATCACATACTCACTTGCCTGTTGCATTGGTGGAGAGGAGGTGAAGCCACCACCACTATTATACCCTCCAAGACTTCACAGATGAAAACAGGGACATTAGTGACTAAGCAACATCAGAGTGTGATCCAGATGGCAAAATTATTAATAAGAGAAAACACACAATCTAGGAGAGGCTGCAGCAGTTTGCTTTTTCCTGAGCCTACTGGTAAAGGCAAGATTCCTCCCCTCCTCTCCTCCTGCTTTGCGGTAATTGAGTAGAAACTATTTTTGTTTTTACTTTGAATTCAGTTTACAGCAATGGAAATAAGCCAAGGACAAAGGGGGAAAGTGTCATAACAATTGGAGAGTATGCACCATTTGTAAGGCAGTTAAGAAAGGGTACAGTGGAGGGCTTTCTCAGTGAAGGCTATTGTAGTTACACACAGTATTTTGGGGAAGAGGCCTAACTCTTAAGGCAGAACCAGGAAGCAATGTTGGGAAAGTAGATGCTTTGTTTGATAGGCAATGGAACAACCAAACCTTTTCCAGACTATGATATAGTCAAATTGATGGATGGATTTAAAAAATTATATTCTTACCAGTAGTTGCTTTCAGGGCAACTTTCAAATAATTAAACAGTTCAATAAAAATCAGAAAACAATGCAGCTACTGACCACAACATGTTGAACGAAGAAACGTTGAAACTACAGAATGAAACTAGACTCAGCTGGCATTTAGAAATTGTCAGGGGATGATAGGACACTCAATCCCCAGCAGAAGCAAAACAACAACAAAAAACTATCTCAGCAGACTTAGTAGCAACCCGTTCCCAATAATACTCACACATAGTGTTTGACGTCCAAATAAGCAGGAAGCACATTTATCTTCAAAGTCAAACAGTTGCAATATATACAAATATTTACAATTGAAGGAAAAACTGCTTCACCAGGCCTCAGCATTCACAGGAAGAGAAGAGAGGAGGAAGTGAGCTCTGTTCTGAGTTCTCCTGTTATACATCTACAGGACATTGCCCTCTAGTGGCTTGACTAGACATGACTTGGTAGTTCATGCAGTCAACCACTATGACTCAGCATGGTTCTGCAGTTGTTCAGCCATTTTATAATGGAGTTCAGTCTTTAACTCCTAACAGAAATGTCTAGGAAAATTTTGTTTATCTATCAAAAATATTTTAAGTGCATGCCAAGGCAATATAAATATGACCAAAACTTCATACAAGAAATAGTTAACTAACCCTTGTTTCCCATTAACATCTGTGGTTATGTTCAGAAAAAGCCAAGAATTTAACCTACTTTCAAAATGTGGTTTAAAATGTAGTTTTGTTAGCAAAGGATCCATTGTCAAATTTTTCACTGCACATTCAGTTACCATTGCACCATTGTTTTTTTTTTTTTTCTTAAATGCTTGTTAGCACTGCAGTCCTAACATAAAGATGTGCTGGCTATGGGGGATTAGGATTAAGAAGAAGGCTTTTCTGATCCAGCAATGGGCTTCTGTGAACAGACTTTCCCTTCTGTTAGAAGAATGCTATTTTGCCAGCTCACCTCAGAGGTCTGCTCACAGAGCAGTCTGCCAGCAGCTCTGCTCTACTGGCAGAAAATCCAGAAAGGAGATGAAGGGGGAAGTAAGGGAGGAATCAAATTATGGCATATAGTTAGTCCAGGGCAAGGATGATCCTAATCAGTTTCAAACACCTCTAGGCTGAGAGGAATTTGGATTCAGCCCAGCTTTAGCTGGCCCTAGTGTCAGCTCAGCTGGCCCTTGGCTGTGATCACCACTTAGGCTTGTGCTAAGATTTGTTGGCTGTCTTGTTCATCTTGCAAAACATGCAGTGACAAATGCAATAACTAGTCCCACTGAGATACCAACTAACAGCACTGTCTGAGGTGCTTGTCCCCAACAGTAGCTAAAACCAGCAGAGTGCAGAAGCACAGAACCCACTAGTAGTATTTGGCAGTCTGGCACTGACCAACCTTGAAATGAAGCACAGACACTGTTGGATTCTTCCAAAGTCCTTGGAGGCTCTTTATCTTGTTGTTGTAGGATACATAAAAGATATACAAACACTCCTTCCACATTCTCCAACAATAAATTCCAACTACGCTCCGTAAACATACACAACCCACTTTCTACAACCCACACAAACTCTGGGACTTAGCAGACTGATAGACAGTGGGCTAGCACCTGGTGCTCCACACCCTTCACAGCCGTACAGACTAATTTTTATTTTGATTTAAAGGCACAAGTTCCAACAATTTTCATTCTTTTTAAATAGTTCAGTGGGGTTTGCTTCTGAGCCTGTAAGTTGCTTTTTGAGCCTGTAAGTTTTTGTTGGGCCATTTGAATCTAGCTTCCCCCTAGGAGGGAACAGGGCAGAGGAAGATGTTGGTGGGGACAGCAACTCCAGGTGTATACTCCTGAACTGCTGACGTTGTTCAATTTTTAAATTACATTTGAACATATTGCTTTTAATGTATTCCTTATATTTTATTAATGTGAGCTGCTTTGATGGATTTTGTTAAGAAGTTTGATATTGGATCTGAATAAGTCAGGGATGGAGAATGTGTGGCCCTCCAGATGTAGTTGGACTGCAGTTCCTGTCATCCCTCACCATTGGCTAAGACTGGTGGAAGTTGCAATCCAACAATATCTGAAGAACCATGAGTTATCTGTCCCTGACTTAAATAAATATTGTGTCATGCTATTGTTATCACAAATTCTTATGTAGTAGCCAAAGTTTTATCTAGCTTAATATTTTCAGCAGGGATCTTGGCTAATAACTGATTCTTAGAGAAAATAATATTATATAATTTAACCAAAATTGCAGCCACTTGCTGATTAATACGAAGTTGTCTTTTTTTCCCTAAGACTAGAGGAATGTTGATTTTTTTTTGTATGCCAGCAGAAGACGTATACAACCAATCTGTCTAGATTTCCTTTAGGTTACTAATTTCTCAGCATGTTTTATTCATGTGGAAGTGTAATTTTTCCAAACATTTTCATCCCTTATTAGAAATATACTTTTTTTGATCAACCAAAGTATGAAAAACATTATCGACATATGGAAACAGTTGAGGCAGAAGAATATGGCCAAGCCCAAAAGTTTTACGACTACGGAGAAAAGAATGTGATTGAGAAGTCTAAGGGTTCTCTTGTAAAAATTAAGCCTACTGACAGCAAGAAATTAGAACCATCTCTTAAGTGGAAAACTACACCTGGATCCCGAGAGTATGTAATTTTTATTTGTTTTTTTAATAGATAATGTTAATTAACATTAACCATTTAAGAAGCAGTTGTTGCTTTGCTACTTAAAAATAAAGCTAAATCCAAATTGCTAGTCCCAATTAAAGTATGCCCACTGAATCAATGGGATTTATGTAAGCATTCATTTATCATGTAGTAATTGATCAAGTTGGCCTACTACATTAGTTGGGACTAGCAGTTGAATTTAGGCCTCTGTATTTTAAAAACACAATTTAAGGAAGAGTGGGCAAAATGTAGCCATGAGCCTCATGTAAATTCCTGAGGTTGTTTTTGCAGCCTTTGATCATAGAATCATAGAATTGCAGAGTTGGAAGAGACCACGAGGGCCATCCAGTCCAACCCCCTGCCATGCAGGAAATCACGATCAAAGCATCCTTGACAGATGGCCATCCAGCCTCTGTTTAAAGACCTCCAAGGAAGGAGACCCCACCACGCTCCGAGGGAGTGCGTTCTACTGCCGAACAGCTCTTACTGACAAAAAGTTCCTCCTAATGTTGAGGTGGAATCTCTGTTCCTGGAGCTTGCATCCATTGCTCCGTGTTCCAATCTCTGGAGCAGCAGAAAACAAGCTTGCTCCATCCTCAACGTGACACCCCTTCAAATACTTAAACAGGGCTATCATATCGCCTCTTAACTGTCTTTTTTCCAGGCTAAACATACCCAGCTCCCTAAGTCTCTCCTCATAAGGCATGGTTTCCAGACCTTTCACCATTTTAGCTGCCCTCCTCTGGACACACTCCAATTTGTCAATATCCTTTTTGAATTGTGGTGCCCAGAACTGGACACAGTATTCTAGGTGAGGTCTGACCAAGGCAGAATAGAGCGGCACTATTACTTCCCGTGATCTAGACACTATACTTCTATTGATGCAGCCCAAAATCGCATTGGCCTTTTTAGCTGCCGCATCACACTGTTGACTCATGTTCAACTTGTGGTCCCTTTCGCACGTAGTCTCCTTCAGCCAGGTCTCCCCCATCCTATATCTATGCATTTCATTTTTTCGCCCTAAGTGCAGTACCTTACATTTCTCCGTAACATCCCTTCATGTTTCTTAGAATACCCCCTTTCTGCTCTTCTCCTCCAACGTTTAAATAGGTAGCATGGTACCCGATGCTTTTTAAGGTACGTAAAAAAAAAATCAGTTTTTTTTTTAAAGCAGAAGTGAATTTAGAGCTACTTGGGGCTGTTATTTTTGGACTATTTGCATTGTTGGAAGTCTGCATGCCTGCTGGATGATCCCAAGGACAGAAAAGTAAGTTTTTGGACTTGCTGCAGTTGCCACCCTTCTTTAGAAGTATTTATGGTCAGAGTATTGTTTATTATTTTTTTGTGTTGCCTTCCCTGAAAGGAGTTCAAGGCACTGTATACAGTTATCCTCTTATTATCTTCACAAACTCTACCTAGATAGTCATGGTGATGATGATACATACTTATAGCCTGCCTTTCTTCCAATGAGTATACATGGCTCTGCCCTCCCCCTGCCCTTTATCCTCACAACTGCCCTGTGAGATGGGTCATGTTTCAAACCAGTGATTGGCCCAAGGTCACACTGTGAGAGCCACAGCTCAGTGGGGATTTAAACCTGTTTCTCTCCAGCTGCAGCTCAACATTGTAATAACTCCATACAAGAAGTTCTGTGTTGGTAACTATTCATCGATATAGCGTAGTGGGATCTGCACAGAACACAAAGGTTCTCTACCCTTGCTCTAAGACTTTTGGAGAGGGGGGTGGTCAGGAGAAACCAAGGATTTGATATAGCAAGTCTTCCTTTCTAATCTTGATGCCAAGAACACACCATCCAGATGATTTACCATAGCGACCTTGTGTCTGTAATCAGCTGGCTTTCTTGGAGGAATATGCTGTGTATGCATGCAACACCTCAGTATGTGTTGATTTCATTTCTCTTTAAGGTTGCTGAACATCTGTGTGCTGTCCAAGTTCCTGATATGATAGTACTTTATATTCCCCTTTCCCAACTGACAGTCATTTGCAGCAATGTGACATTAGCCAGTCCCAAATCAAGTCATAGGAAGAATAAAATACTGTCAGGCTGCATCTTGTGACTGGGAGATAGTAGCAGTAGCTGTTTACACAAGGTGTGGTTTGCCTCCTGATCCTGACATATATATTGAATTTTACTGTCTTCACTTTGTGAGAGCCTGTGTGATGTAGTGGTTTGAGTGTTGGGCTTCAACTCTGGAGACCAGGTTTGGAATCCCTACTAATGATGGAAACCTGCTGGGTGACCTCGATCAAGTCAACTCTTTCAGCCTTGGGGGAAGGCTTTAAAGGCAAACAAATCTTGCCAAGAAAACCCTGTGATAGGGTCACCTTAGGATTGCTATAAGTAGGGAATAAGTTAAAGGCAACAACAGCTTCACTTTAGTGGGAAGATGCACAGGGACTAAATTTCTATTAACAGAGTAATTGAAGTGCTTGAGAGTTTTAATAATCAAATTTACATTTAGGGGATTTGTATTTTGTAGAAGCTACCTGCATTGTTTTGAATAGAAAAGGTGCAATGAAAAACCTGGTCTGTTTTTAGTATTAAAATATCAAGGGTACAATCCAATAGAGAATTAAGTGTGTTTAAGTCCTCTGAAATGATTGTGCTTAGTATACTACCTGTTGGACTGTGGCCAATGTTTTAAAATTCCAGAGCTAATATCCTTTCATGCTCATTTGTAATGGCATCTGTAGTAGTTTTTATGTCCTTAAAAATAAGGGCTGGAATTCAGTATGGGACTTTTGTCTGTGGGAAATAGAATTGAGCAGTTTTTCAACATCTGTATTCAGCAAGAGGCTGCCATTACCTTACTATGTAGGGGAACCAGCAAGGTGGCTGTTGCACATCTGGCACTCCTGATGTGCATCAGGACGCCAGCCAGGGAGTGCCAATGCACAGCGGTAGAACCCAGTGCACATTGGGACACTTGCTGATGCCCTCATATGTGTCTTCTCAATCTACTAGGAGGTTTCCATAGTGCCTCTGCTACGTAGCTAAGTATATGTAAAGTTACGCAACATAGATTATGATACAGAATTGTGGCCAAGTTTTTTTTCAGCCTTACAGCTAATGTGCATTAATAAATTTAAAATATCTCAGTGATAATATTTATTTTTAATTGATAAGTATACACACATATTTATGATGTATGCACTGTAACAGTGAATGTCGAACAACAAAACCCAAATCTTTTCAGAGACAAAGGAGCAAGGAAAGAAAGCCGAGATGAAAAGGAAAGCAAACTTGTCCCTCCTGAAGGCAAGAAAAAATCCATTACGACACCCACAGGCTCAGTTAAAGGGTATGTAATTATTTGTACCTCCCCTAAATTACAAAAGTACTGTCTCTCAGCGCAAACAGTATTTAACTAGAGGCATCTCATATGAGGAAAGTTAATTTAATCAAATAGTCTGAAACAGCCTCCCACAACAGTATGCTCCATATGTAATTTTACTACAACTTTCTTCTCCACCTGCTAGTATGATCCTTGGCCATGTTGGCTGAAGGATGGGAGTTATAGTCCAACACATCTGGTGGACAGGAGACTGGAGTGGCTTGTTTGAAGACTGTTATTCTCAAATGAGAATTTTATTCAATAGGTTTTGAAATGGAAAATTCCCCAGTTATTCCTACTCCTGTGCATGACCGAAGAGGGAACTCCCAAGCTGAAAATATAAATCTGTTGGTTCTGGCAGGGTTGTCTCATACTTGCATCTGCTACCATTTTTCCAATCATGGTGCAAGAGAAAATGATCTTGGCTTATTGTGCCAGTAACTTGGCTTTTAACAGACATTTCCTTAGCTCATTTCTTAAGCAAGATACAGGGACAGATCTCATGTTTGGAAGGCTTTGCTCTTGAAATTTAAAAATCCATTTCAGGAGAGTACTTTTTATTCTTATTTTTGGTTATCTCTCTCCCCACTTCTTTTATTTTGTACTACTAAGTTGGTATTAGAATCTGCAAAGCAATCAAATACAGTACATTCATTCTATGAGTTTTCATACTCAGTCACATTCCTTCTTTGATTATACTGACTTCATCAGCATATGGGTTTCAATAAATTATTTTAATATTTTTTTCCAAATCTGTCCTATGTGGGAAAACATCAGTGTATTATGTAAACTTGATATAATTTGGTTGCTTATAGAATCCAGCTAACTTGAATATAAAATGAACTAATATATATTCATGGAAAAAGGTATGCAAGATTTTCAATGGTAGTTTTATTAAAGCTGCTAGTATTAACCTAGTAATTAGGCAAAGGTAGATATGATATGGAAGAAATTTGGAATGTCTTCCCATGATTTTTGTTTTTAGTTTAATATTGCTACTCTTGGCTTTGGATTTACTTGGAGCAGCATAATGGGAAGAGAGTTTTATCCTTTCCCTGTAGGCTGTTTTCTCATTGAAAACTGTTGTTTTCCACATAGTGGGAGAAAGATACCTTTTATCTTTTGCCACCCTAAAAAACCACATAGTGGGAGAAAGATACCTTTTATCTTTTGCCACCCTAAAAAAAAATCCGCTTTGATGTGGAAATCTGCTTTGTCTTTGAAAAAAAAGTTAACCTCTCCCTACCCGACTCCCAAGCTCCAATGAAAGTATACTGTGATAAAAATCAAAACCTAGAAACATTGGAGACTCTCTATACCTTAAGGCTATGAGCTGAAATCCTAATTCAGGTTTTCTCAGACTCAGCTTAACACGTGGAAGTTTAAAATAATAATTCTGACCTACCCTATATGGTTGTCGTAAGCATTGAAGAAGTGACGGATGTGGAGTGCTTCCGTCACCCTGAAGAACTTTATGCAAGCCTGTGCCAAATAAAACATGTTAGTTTGAAGATTTTTTTTGTTCTGTGGCTATTAACTACAGCACCTACCCACCCTACAAAATGATAGTGCCACCAGTAATAAATCTTGATACTGTATGTCAATTTAGTGCTTAGGATAAAATTTTCCAGCAGTTATGCTAGCTTAAGGTCATAAGAGACCATGCGCATAAAAACAGATCAGATGGATTTCAGTGTGACTTGCATAAGATTTCTGCATAATCACGTTGAAGTGAAGTTGCACATCAGCACTGTCTGATGGTGCTTTTTCTTTTCATTTATACACCTGTTCAAGTGTGCAAAATCCAACTTACCTCAACATGCAAGTGAAAACAGAGGCTGCACATTACAATTATATTGCCTGCTATTCTGAATATGGTGGTGTCTCCCTGCCCAGCATCCATGCCATTGGGGTTTTGGTTCAACTGGAAAGATCTGCCCCATAGGTGTACACGTAGGTAGGCTGCCTCCTGCCAAATATTTTTGTTGTAGGTATGGATGCTGCAAGGGCTCACTGAGTCTTGCAAGATTCAGGGTAATCCCACTTTTGTGTTGAGTTATTTATTTATTTAAAGTATTTCTGTATCACCTCCCCAGGCCACAAGGGCTCGCAAGGCAACAAACAAATAAAAGCCAATTAAAACAGTACAAAGATAAAAATATTTTCAAAGCACATTAAAATACTATTTTAGAACTCCTAAAAGCAGTCTAAAACAATCCTAGAATCAAGTTTTGAAACAGTTAAAACAGCAGTTGCAAACATTAAGTGCCATGTGGAACAGCACTGTTTTGGCTGCCGCCAGAACCTTACAAAACATGGGGCCAGCCTAACTTTCTTGGGTAAGGAGTTCCACGGTTGAGGGGCTGCTACAGAAAAAGCCCTGTTACATGTACCCACAGCCTAACTTCACAAAGTGTTGGTATGTACAATAGGGCTGCTGCTGAAGATTTCAAATCCCTGGCAGGCTTATATGAGAGGAGGCGGTTTTTCAGATAGCCTGGCCCCAAGTTGTTTAGGGCTTTGTAGGTCACTACCAGCACTTTGAATTGAGCTCAGAAGCAAATTGGAAGCCAGTGTAGTTCTTGCTGGACCGGTGTTATATAGTCTCTAAAATGCATACTTGATATCAGTTTGGATGCTGCATTTTGCACTAGCTGCGGCTTCCAAACACTTGTCAAGGGCATCCTCACGTAGAGTGCATTACAGTAGCCTAATCAAGTGGTAACTAAGGCATGAACTACTGTGGTGAGATCTGCCTTTGCCAAGAAAGGGCACAGCTGTCACACTAGCGGAAACTGGGCAAACGTGCTCCTATCCACTGCAGCAACCTAGTTTTTTAGAAGGAGTGCTGGATCCAAGAGCACCCCCAAGCAACAAACCTGATCTTTCGGAGGGAGAGCAACCCCATCCAGAACAGGCTGTGATCCTAGTTGCAGGTTGGTTTTCCTATTGGCCAGCAGCACTTCCGTCTTATCTGGATTAAGCCTCAGTCTGTCCACTCACATGTAGTCCTTTACTGCATCCAGACAATGAGTCAGTACTACCCTAGCCTCCTTGGCATCAGTTGTAAAGGAGAGAAGCTTTGGACGACCTCTCCCAGCAGCTCTTGCTTGCGGTCCCTTTTTTTTACTCATTTGCCTTCATAATAGCTAGATGCAAGTAATTTTAAATTTATTTTTATTTAGGAGAACTTCCATAAAGCCTGAAGATGATATTGAAAGTTCTTCAGAGAGTGAAGAAGATGAAGAACAACCTGAGCGCCATCAAGAAATTAATACAGATTTGCCTTCAGAATACTGGCAAATACAAAAATTAGTGAAATATATAAAGGTAAATAACTTTTGACTTTTCTTTAGAACACTGCATATCAGTCTTTTCCCTAATTACATTATAAAATTTAATTCCCATGACTCTTTCTTCTCTTGCTTCTGAATTAATTTGCATTTTAAAATCTTTTTGAAAGTTAACTCTTGGCTTCTGTGTCAGTGGAGTGGTAAACCTGGTCGAGCGATCCAAAGTACTGAAATACTTTGGGGGATAGATTTCAGCACCTTGGATAGCTCTTTTAAAGTTCAGTGAAAAAGCATGGCTGGCATCCTCTTCAGCAATTATGAGATTATCAGTTAGACTTAAAATCTCATACTGCTGGGGGGGTTCACGTTTGTGGTTGTTAATTACCAAATGTGAACTTCAAACCCTACCTTTTCTGCCTGGCAGCACTGAAACTGAAGCATTTCCAAGTCACTACAGAACAGGGCATTGAGAAATTATATCTATGGTGCTGTCCAGGTTGAGAGTGTACTGAAAACAGGCAGCTTGTGGAGACCCCTTGGGGTCCTGTTGCAGCTGCTTCTCTCAATCCTTGAGTTACAGCTTTGTTGAACCAGCATCTCCTAGAGTAGTCCAATACTCGGATCACTAGCTCATGCTGGTCCTTTATTTAACTCTATAGAATTCTGAATTAGTGTCCATGATTACTCTAGCAGTCACACTTTCAGTGCACTATTCTACTTTTGTGGATCATATCCTCTGTCTGTTAATGCACTGAAATATAGTGCATTGAAATGAATTAAAAATATACATGGAATTTGCAACAAGGTGTTGGAATTCAGCCTGCTCTGCACTTTTCTAGGATATTCCATTTCTAGGATACTCCCCTTATTCTGTGAATGTTTATTTCCTCGCCCAGCAGTCAGCATTTTATGCCTACTAATATGCTCAACTCTTAATTACAGCTCTTTTTAATTCCCATCACACTTCAAAAGATTTCATCTTCTTCGTGGTCTCTGTGAATTACAGTGGGTAATTCCTGCGCCTGAGCAGAGCATTCGGAACCTTCTGGAATCACTAGGCAGAATGTCTTTTGCAACATTTTGGTGGTAACTCCACCCATCCTAACGGTCCCTTTAAAGGCACTCCAACCTAAATCCCTTCCTTCTCATCCACCACGCGAGCAGCATGTAGGAACCTTCGTCGCTAGAGCTTTCGATTTTCATAGATTGACTCATACTGTTTTCTGACTTTGTTTTTTGGCTTTTCCTCTTGGCTCTTGTGATTTCTGGCTACTTTGACCTCAGACTGCTTTTTTCGGCACTTCTCTCTCACATCATCCTTGACTTCGGCTTTGGACTCTGACTTGGCACAACTTCGGACTGGTTTGATTGTTCTTTGTCTTTCCCTAATTGTTAATTATGGCCTCTAAACCCACCATCTTCAAACAGTGCTCCGTTTGTCAGGCGAAGCTCCCTGCCTTAGACAGACACTCCAAGTGTCTCATTTGGCTGGATGAGACCCATAATGTGGATGCCTGTGTGCACTGCCATAACTTCACCCCTCAGGCCCACAAGCAGCACTCTTCAAGGCTTTAGTCCTTCCTCTACAAAAACGCTGTTTCCACTGTCTGCCTCGATCTCAGTGGTTCAGGCCCTGTCATCACCAAAGAGGGGTAGATCCCCTTCTGTTAACCCATCAGCCAAACAACTACAATGACATTTGAGTCCATTCCTTCATGAATTGCTGGCATCAGATCCTGAGGCTGTGCATAGGTCCCATTCTTGCTTCGAGCTCGAAGAAAATCCATGGTTCTTCGAAGCCGTCAACTTCGAAACCATCGACTTTGTCTCGGGACCATGACTCGTCAAAACCGTCTGGGTCCAGTTGGGATCATGGCTCGTCTGCATCCTCAAAGGACAAGTTGAAAAAGAAGAAGAAGGCCAACCATTCTTCTCCTAAACCCAAGGAACACTCTGTGTCCACTACGGTGGCGACTGTGGCGTGGGAATCTGAGGAGCACCAGCAGCCAGTTGCTGTTACCATGGCCATACCGGATCCCGTTTTGACTTTGGCATCTGCTGTTTCTGCTGAGACTGATTAGGTCACCCCTGATCACACTCCAATACACC
Organism: Gambelia wislizenii; assembly: GCA_030847615.1. Classification (NCBI taxonomy): domain Eukaryota; kingdom Metazoa; phylum Chordata; class Lepidosauria; order Squamata; family Crotaphytidae; genus Gambelia; species Gambelia wislizenii. The sequence goes on along the minus strand of JAUMIR010000006.1, from coordinate 134,508,446 downwards.
CTGACTCCTTCTCTGGAGATTGTGCATGTGGAGGAGGGAGAGATTTCGGAAGAGGAGATGACGTCTTTGGTTCGGGCTCAGTCTCCCATGATTATTGTATCAAGGGAGGAGCTTCTCCATACCAAATTGGTGGTGGTTGATGTCGAATCGATGTTGCAGGAGGCACTGCAAAAGGCTCCAACTCCAACACCATCTCGTCAGGTCTTGGACGTGGAGCATTCCTATGGCCCCTACGACGTGGCTCATTCAGCCTTTGAGTTCCCCTTCCCATCTCCTCCCAGACATCATAGACTGACTTTTGCACAGCGGCTTCAATTCCGCTTCGATGAAATCCTTGGTCGTGAGAGTTTCTGCTCTCCTTGGATCTCCTTCCACAGGATGGACTGTGCTCATCCTGAGGAGGTCTGTCCGACCAAACCTGTGCTCCGTGACACCGGTAGTCAGGTTTCACTTGTGTGACAGGATCCTCGACCGCTGCCTTCACCTGTGCGACAGAATCTTCGGCCGCTGCCTCCACTTCCTCCTATGCCTCTGGTGTGGATGGCTTCTTTGCACCATGGACGGTGCAGTCCTTCACCACGGGTCCATAGCCTCTTGCCTTCCTCTTCATGTGCATCATAGGATTCATCGGTGTCATATGTACCGAGACCTTCCTATCCACCACCAGATTTAATCAATGACAATTCTTCATCTCTGACAGATGATGTTTGGGCATTTTCTGAACAGATGGTTAGTATGTCTCACGCCTTGGATCCCTGAAGGTCACCGAGAGGGAGTCTGATCCTATGGATCCAATCTACCATAGGATCAAGTCAAAAGCTCCTACCACTGCTGATAGTCCGGTGCTTCCTTTGTTGCTTAAGCTCACCCAAGGTTTGTGGGAAAACCCGTCATCCATCCCATCAACGTCGAAGTGGACGTTGGACGAAATGAACATTCTGCCTAGCGATTCCAGAAGGTTCCGAGTACTATGCACAGGCACAGGAATTACCCACTGTGTGAATTCACAGAAGACCACTCAAAGATCTATGGTTACAGGTGAGCAACCTGTCCTTCCCCTCTAAAGATTTTTTTTCTGCTTCTGCAACCTTGTCTGCTTCACCCTCACAAGGAAGTGCAAACAAGTAAGATTCTTTTCTCCCCACTGTGGGAGACAATGGATACAGGTTGAGTATCCCTTATTTGGAAATCTGAAATCCGAAATACTCCAGAATTCAAAATTATCCACATAAATGGCTGACAGAGTGACACCTTTGCTTTCTAATGGTTCAGTTTACAAAAACTGTGTTTCATGCACAAAATTATTAAAAATATTATGCATAAAATTACCTTCAGGCTATGTAGATACGATGTATATGAGCTTCATGTTTAGTCTTGGGTTATATCTCCATGATATCTTATTGTGTATATACAAATATTCCAAAATCTGAAAAAATCCAAAATATGGAACACTTCTGGTCCAAAGTATTTCAAATAAGGGAGACTCAACGTATATTTCTTGGTAGAATTTTGCCCATATTTGTAAGTCCCTAAGTGTTCCAGAGGTCTACAGAGAAATATTTCTTGATCTGGTTATTCGGGGAGTGAGCAGCTTGGCCTGGCCGCAGCGGAGGAAGAGCAAGTGCCAACCACACTTGCAACAGTCAGCCCCCCAGGCATTTGCTATGCAGCAAACTGACTTTATACTTACCAAATGCTGCGGGTTTGCCTGGTGTAGTCATGGTGGAATGGTGACCGGAGATCTTGCAAGAGGCCCTCTTTTTGGAAAACTTGAGACAGTCCCATGTAGGCCTGCCTCACATGTTCGCAACCAGTTTTGCACTGGCTGGCAATCAGTAGAATTGTGTTGGGCTGTAGGAGGTGGTGTTAGGGCAGATCTTCAGGCACTTCAGGAAATAAATCAAATACCCAAATGGACCCACAAAAGTTGTACACTCAATTATTCTTTCTGATAGGGATTCCCAACTGTTGTGCACCTTATTTTTTGACTAGGAAATGAATAATTGGGAATTTTCTTTCCCTCCCTATTCCTGGGTAATTGCGAATGGTCTGGGGACCATTCCCAACCCACTTTCCATCCACCTGGTCCTCCATCAGCCACTCCACCCCTGGAAGTGATTGGAAGGCTGTTTCAGGGCCTCAGAAGGTATTGGTCCCCTATGGAGTCTTCTGGGGGTGCAACTGTCCATTTTTAGACTGATTTTTTTCAGAGATGGTGGCTTTGGGGGCTCTAGGAGACCACTGTGGGGCTTGGTGAGCTGCACATTTCCAACTCCTGTTTTATACAATGAGTGAAAAATGGGTCTTCATGCAGTTTGGAATAAGATCTTAACCAGACTGAGAGCAGTTTGGATATCTGATCTGAAGCCCCGAAGATGCAAACAAGTAAGGCTTGGGTTTGTTTGATGCACTAATGAGGGTTTAAGAAGCAGCAGCACTTTCCTTTGAAGCTTAACATTGAGCTCTGGCCATTTGCCCAGTGAGCTACGCATTGTCTGTGCTAAGAAAATGGGTGAGTAAAAGTATTGTATGCTGTGGAATAAGATTCTCACTAAAAATCAGATAACTGTTTGCTGGAGAGTTAGTTGGCAAATTGCACTATGTTGGCAGAAGAAAATCAAACAGCATTCTGAGGTTATGCAAAGTTTTGTGCAGAACTGAAACACTGAAGAAAAAAGAAAGAAAGAAACCTTACGAGGCCCAGTCACAATTTATCCCACTGAAAGAAATTTGGATGCCTTGTCTCCCCCCATGTTGATTTTATTCAGTTTTTAGAAAAACAAAACACAAACCCTTCACCCACCAAAAAGGGAGGAATTTTGATTAAAACAGTTTCTTGTTCAAAAGATTAGTTCAAACTTAGTCTGACTAGACTTGGGTTTATTTATAATATATGTCAGCTTAAATCTTGCACAGTTTATCCGGTAATGATGCTTCCCCCCCCCCTTTTTTTTTCAACGAACAGCCACTGGCTGTATAGCAATTTAAGGCTGCGGTGGAACTTACTTCTGAGTAAACATGGTTAGGATTCCACTGCAAATGTGGTGTAATCCTAATATAGCTGGAAGATGTACTTATTTTCAAAACCTGCTCTTAATCAAATTATGGTGGAAGATTTGAGTGTATGTCACAACAGGGTGATTGACAGTTACACCCATTTTAAAATTTAATTATGATTGGAGCATGCCAAAATAGGAATGATAAACTAATATCCATTACATTTAAACACATATTGTAACAATGGCTGTTGGTTTCATTTGCTCAGGCAAAAAGTTAGCTATGGATTTTTGAAACATTTTCCTTTAGAAAAGCAGAATTCTGGAATGGGGTGATGATTGAAATCCTGATATGAGAATTTATATCAACCTCCACAAACTGGGTGCCGTCCAGATGTGACAAATCTGGGAATTGCAAACACATCTGGAGGGCACTTAGTTGGGAAACACTGATTTATATACATTAATGTGTTTTGCATTTCAAGAGAGAAATAAAGTAAAAGTATTACTGGGGTACCTCTTGTCTTTTACTATCCACATCTGCTGATGTGCATTTAGAATAATGCAATCAGGAGCAGTCCTTGATGGGAATCTGCATTCCCATCCAGACCTTTCTATTAAGATGGGATCCACAGGCAGACTTTCCATTTGCACCTATCCTTGCTGGACATTTGAAAAATTTGAAAACAAGACTGAAGATTTAATCACTTGCCCATTTTCTTCAGACCAGGGCTTCTTAAACTTTTCCCACTCGCGACCCTTTTTCACCTGAGAAATTTTTACGCAACCCCGGGTATACAGGTATATAAAATAGCATTCAGAAACCTTTTGCTTTTGCCAAATTTTTCATGACCCCCATATTCAGTTACGTGACCCCATATGGGACACAACCCACAGTTTAAGAAGCTTTGCTTCAGACCCCCAGATATTAGTAGAAACAGCTTTGTCTCCCTGTTTCTCATTTCTGACGTGGTTGTTCTATAATCTTGGGGTCCATATACCTGAGCTACAATGACAGGTGGAAGGTCTTGTGCTTTTGGAACTGCATTTGCTTGTACCTCTGCAAATCTAGAAATATAACACCAGTTGTGTAATAGTTATACATGCAAGGATCTAAACGAGCAAAAATAATACTCTTTTCCATAAAAGCAAGTGAGTTGTGCACAGTATCAATTTTATAACTACAGCAAGAAAACAAAAGAATTTATTGTGCTTTTTTGAAAAAAATGGAGGATCCTTAATTTATTTCATTTTACTGTATTATCTGTGACTTGCAAATGAAAATGCCAAAGAGGGATTTCTATTAAATAGTGTGGCACATTATCTCCCATTTTTTGTCTGGAAGAATGGAAAGAACAGTAGACTTGGTCAGTACAGATAAAAATTGTGTAATTAATACCAGAACACTTCTGCAAGAATATTACAAAGGTGTAAAGAAATATAAAATAGCATTAGGCTATGATTAAAGCATTTTCAGATAGCACACACAGTACTGTTATTCTGCTGTTTCTCTGATAGGACATGGAACACTGTTACTGTGATGTACTTGTCAATTTTGCAATATTGTTTAAATTATATTATGGTACTCATCAGTAGAGTGTATTCACACAAGCAGAATCCTCCATGGGTGACCATTTTTAATGTAACCACACTGTTATTGCATTATGAATGAAAGTGTTGGTATGGAGTGTCATAGCCCCAGGGCTATGTATTTTATTTGAAGATACATGGGAATGTCAAAGGCTCATGAGAGATGATGAGACATAGATTTTCCTTGGGATTTTTTTGGGCTGTGAGACCGTGTTCTGGAAGAATTTACTTCTGATGTTTTGCTGGCTGTGAAAGCCTTCGACTTCACAATGATGAGACAACTTTGGATCCAGTTCCCTGTTTCTAAGCTACCACTGAGAAACGAACTCCTAGGGGTTGTCCACGCAGTGAAAATGCCCCTCACAGAATTTGCTCAGAAAATGAGCTGTCTTAATGGGATCCTGCATTGTCTCATCATATTGTGAAGGAGGGGGGGCCAAAAAGAGGAAAAACTATGTGAGAAAAGCATTTGCGGATTTTCCCAACTTTTTAAAAAAACTCCAGTGATATGTGCATTTTTGTTCATTAAGACAAGCAATTCAATATGAATCGCTTCCCCATACAGGACAAAGTGCAAACCTGACTGGCTGGATGAGCACAGGGGGTGGGGCGGGTTTAGAGGGCAAGTGCCTACTGCCGCCATGTGGCATTTTCGCCTTAGTGAGTGATCGCTAAGGCTATAAAATGGAGGTTTGTGCTATCTTTCTCTCTTTTTCTTTTTGAAAGGTGGAGTATTGCTTGTGTGCACCATAGAAATACTGTTTTTGTTTTTGTTTTAAGTTTGGCGGCAACAGATTTAAAAATATAAGTTATCGACTTGTGGCTGCCATCTCAGCTACAGGCATGTGAAGTTTTTGGGGGCTGTAAACCATTAAGACAGGTTGCAGCTGCTGCAACTTGCTATTACTGTGGAACAGTCTGGGGTTTTTTTTCCCATCGTGTAGAGAAGCCCCTAGACTTACCCCTGAGAGCTGCCATAGGTTCATGGTAGAGCACATTGCTTTGAATGCCAAAGGTCTAAGGTTTAATTCACAGATTTTTAGGAGAGGCTCCTGGCAGAAACCCGGGAGAGCCACTGCCAGTCAGTGTTGATGGTACCATTCTGGATGGATCTAATGGTTTACTCAATACAAGATGGAACTCTTATGTTTCCATGTACCTTCTTAGAGTCAGGAACTGGAAAGATTTGCACAAAGAAATTTCTTGACCACTGCTTTACCTGAGAGTTACAAAATTAACCTAGAGAGTTGATGAAACCTATTTTCCTATTTCCTCCAGATCCCTTACTATTTCTGTTCACATAGTACATATACATTATTTTCCATAAACACACAAATGCATGCTTCTCAGTAGATGTTTCATAAATACGTGGAAGTTATTATTGTTTCATTGTTCTGAAAGGCTAGGAAAAACACTAGTTACCCATAGATCAATTTCAATAAATATAAAAACTATAAAGTACTGTAGTCTATATCAATTTTCCATGACAAAAAGATCAAACTTAAGGCCTATTAATATTTTGAAGATGGAAGGCAAAAATTGCTCCTAAAGGGAGATTATGAAACAGAAGTGTACTCTCTTAACCAGTACAAATGCAGTGAATGCCCAAGATCCTGTTTCCAGTTCTGTCGGTGTGCTCATATGGGTGGATGTGAAGGCAATTGAAGGTGGCATTGCAGAGTAGCCATTCCAAAGGCCATTCTGAGGATGTTCCAGTGACCACTCTGGTTATGAGATGGGGAGCACAGTTGTGTCTGTGTGCTGTTGAACAATGGAAGAATAGGGAAATGGCTTGCTCCCACCAAAAGAGGTTTTTGCATGCATACTGAATTTTGTATGAGTGTGAGGCTCCTCCCTCATGTGAGTACCTACACCAGGGTTTCTCAGCCAGGGTTCCCCTGGAACCCTAGGGTCTTGTGAGAGGTCACTAAGTGTTCCACAAGGGACTGTGATTGGAAAAAAAAATTGAGCTGTTGATATAATAATTTTTATGCAGAGGTTTCCTGAGACCAGACAATTATTCAAGGGTTCCTTCAGGTTAAAAAGGCTGAGAAAGGTCGATCTAAACAGCACAGCTGCCAGTGTAACAGGAGTTACACCAACATAATGTACCAGAACAATTCCATCCAATGTTAAATAGTGATTTTTGCAGGCTCCCTGAACGAAAGAGAAGAGTGACGAAAATTGTGCTGTAATGTCTTCAGATTCTTGATGTGTTTCTGATTAGGCAATATATCCATTACAGTCACTTTCCAAAATAAACATTTGTTTGCCACTTGTTATCTGCTTGGCTCATAATCATGGAGCAAAAAGTTGAACTGCTATATAATTGACTTTCCAAAAAAATAAAAATAAAATCAGAGATTGCTCCCCCCCCCTTGCAGGACCTTCCCATAAATGTCAACTGTTATAGAAGCCCTTTTAATTTCTTTCATTTTTTGGTTGGAAAGATTTTAAAACAATATATAACATTGCTGGATCAAATTAGGTACACAGATAACAGCTGGAAAATGAGTTATTGGCTGGTTATACTAGAAAGTTATTTTTCCTTTGCAAGATCCATTAAATCTAGATGACAATATAATTGTTCATGCAAATAGCACTCAAAGGCGGGAGGGGGAGGGAACTGTCCCAGACAGAAAAGGCCCAAAGGGGAAGGAGAAAGAAAAGATAAGGTTGGCTCTTCAAAACTGTTAATGATTTGTAACAGTAAATTGATTTTCACTGAAGTCACAGAAATTAAAAATTTAATGGCATAGAATAAAAACATTTTTAAAAAATCCATAAAGTAACAGTTAATGAGAATATGTAATTGTAGAATCACAGAGTTGGAAGGGGCCACAAGGAACACCATCCAACCTCATGCCGTATAGGAATACACAACTAAAGCACTCCCCAGAAATAGCCATCCACCCACTGTTTACAGTTCTCCAAAGAAAGAGAGTCCATCATCCTCTGAAGCAGTCTGTTCCATTATTGAAGCTTTCTTCCCGTCAGGAAGTTGCTTCTAAAGTTTAGTTCGAATCTTTGTCCTTGTAATTTTAATCCATTGGTTCATGTTCTAGCCTCTAGAAGAGAAGCTCACACCATCTTATTTCTACAGGACATCCCTAACAGATATTTAAGGATGGCTATCATGTCACCTCTGAGTCTTATCTCCTCCAAGCTAAATATGCCAAGCTCCTGAAGCCATTCCTCAGAGGGATTGGTTTCCAGACCTTTTACCAATTCGGTCACCCACCTCTAGTTGTGTTTCAGCTTGTCAGTACCCTTCCTGAACTGTGGTGCTGTGAACTGGGCAATGAATATTGTGCCTATAAAAAAAAGCATTCATAAATACAAAGGTCCAAAGTTGCTATGTCTTGAAAGTATTTCATACTTCTTCAGCTCTAATGTTTGTACCACTGTTAGAGCTTTAAAACAAACATTCACTGCAGTTTGAATGGCAGAGGACTATAATAGGCCTCCTATAGCACACAGTCTTAACTAATCTTGGATTAAGAAAGCAGCAGCATATCAGGATTCACCATTCCTACAGTTCCTGTTTATGTCCATCTTGTAGGAGCAGAGAGAAGCATAGTGCTTTGTGCATGTTCTTAAATTGCTACAGTGAACCATCTGCGGTTGGCTTCTCTAATTCTATGCTTCTTCGTGGTCTCTGTGACTCACACAATTGGGGTTTTCCTATTTGGTTTTCTGGATGATGTCACAAACTGCATTGTCCTGAAATAATGGGCTAAATAATAATTGTTTTGGACTGAAGTGAGAAATGGGCTGCTCTGATCCACCTTGCAGTCGCTTAAAGAAGATATGCAGCAGTTCAGCCAGAAGAAAAACTACCAGCATAGTCACAAGGCTCCACAGTTTATTAGCTTGTTGATAGAGATCTAGCTTGTTGATAGGGAAAAACACAAACAGTCCTTCAAGAAGCAGTAGGACAAGGACAAAAGCACAGATGCCTTTAAAAGCAAAGGACAGAGGCTACTCATCTCAGGAGAGCAGTAGGGAGAATATGACTTTTGCAAATGGCATACAAAACCTAGCAGTAAGGATTGACCTCTACATCACAGAAGAAACTACAATAATTCTGTCATTCAGTCATATACAACTGAGGTTTTTGGTCATGTGGCGTCTCATTTTGGGGTAGAACTCTGTGCATAGTAGTGACTGTGGGTGGGGGGAACAGCAGCAGAGAAAGCAGCATCTCCATCACCAGAGAAAACTGCCCTGTTAGGTCCTGAGAAACTCAGCACAGGAGCTAGCTTTCTTCCCTGACTAACATGGCTGTTGCTGCTCCTCATTCAAGTGACAGTAAGTGCAGCAGACTGAGGCAGCTTCTTTGAAATCATGCATGTAAAAGATCCTTCTAGAGCCCTCCTGATAGAAGCAAAAAGCTAATTGATCTACTTCTAAATGAGCATTCCTGAGGATCAAGCTGGATTCAGTTATTGGTACCAGCCATCTCTGCATCCATGCCCTGTATTATCTCTATTAATCACAGTAGCTAAATAGAACCATCATTCCCTGTGTCAATATACTATTTCTAGGTGGAAACAAAGATTGGGAGGACTCTTATTTTCATGTTCTGCTTGTAAGCTTCTAGAAATAATCTGGTTGCCTGTTATGGGAAATGGCATGCTGAATTAAATTGGCTGCTGATCTAAGCTGGCAGGACTCTAGTGTGGTTTTTACAGAGGCTAATACGGGTGTCCATTTGGCAACTGGAAATTGTTTTTGAAGATAAGCTGCAACTGCATTCAGGACTCTAAGGAGGAGGGAGGCTGTCCTTAAATCCATTTTCTTTCCTTATTTTTTATATCACTCTTATTTGATAAGAGTGCCCTAATTGCAATTTGTAGAGGGGCAGGATACAAATAAATTGTATATTATTATTATTATTATTGTATAAACCTCTCCATTGATGCCCCCTTCTCGTGGGAGAGAGGCTTGCGTACCCTAATGATGTTTTGAGCTATGCTGGCGGTGGCACAATAGCCACCGGTAGGGTCTCCCATGCCAGACAGGTCAAAACCGAAGGGTCTGACAAAGAGCGTCAAAGGGCAGGATGGGCTCTCTAGCCTTATGGCAGCCATCCTAGGAGAAGGAAAACTCTAATCCCAAACCTGGGCAGATGGTGCTCGTCCAACCCTGTAAGGTCAACCATCTAAGAGAAGGAAATTCTAATCAAACCTACAGCCCGAGGACCTCACTGCTACCATCCATGCTTGCAAGGCCAGCAGATGAACCTTTGGTTTAAAGGGTGAAGCCAGTTCTGTGCACGCTGCGCTCCACCAGACAAATCCATTGCACAGGCTCGGAGGAAAATCCAATTAAAAAAAAAAAAAGCCCTGTAGCGATAGGCAAGGGACGAAACGGCAGGAGTAAAGATGCACTGGAAGCCACAGACCCAACCCTGCATGCAGGCGGTTCAGGACTTTGGTCGCTCGAGGCTGACCCAGGAGATGACAGTCTTGTTCAGCAGCATCCTGAACGACCAAGCAGCCTTTTTTTAAGGAGAGCACTGCTTGCTCCATATGGAGAGGGGCCTAGAAAAGGTGGCCTAACGAAAGCTCATCTCCAACTACCTGGTTGGCTAGCTGCGGCCAACGGGAATCTTCTGATGCGGTCAAACCAAGGCAAAGAAACAAAGGCGCACACCAGCCTCCAAAGGTGTAAATAAACAGACGCTTGCATGCTGGAACATCAGAACCATGCGAGACTCTGAAGATAGTGGATGGTCTGAGCGTCGTTCTGCTCTAATAGCCCATGAACTATCATGACTTAATATTGACATCGCTGCTCTTAGTGAAGTTTGTCTCCATGAGGAAGGCAGCCTTAAAGAACACGGCGCCGGCTACACACTTTACTGGTCTGGCAAACCCAAAACCGAAAAACATCTTTCAGGAGTAGGCTTCATGATTAAAAACTCCATTGCCTCCAAACTCGAAACCTTGCCAACAGGACACTCTGATCGCATTATTTCCTTATGCCTCCCACATGTTGTTCTCTTTAGTATATATGCCCCAAGTATGCAAGCCGACCCTGTAGAGAAAGACAAATTCTACACAGACCTACGCCACCTCATACAAAAAGTCCCTGTAGAAGATAAAATTATTATCCTTGGTGACTTCAATGCCAGAGTAGGAAAGAACTCCGAAGCCTGGAAAGGTGTCTTAGGCAAGCATGGTGTTGGAAATTGCAATGATAACGGACGCCTCTTGCTAGAGTTCTCTGCAGAACAACAGCTGACTATTACAAACACTATCTTTCAGCAGAAATGTAGCTTGAAGACAACCTGGATGCATCCCCAATCCAAACATTGGCACCTCATTGACTATGTTCTAGTCCGCCAGAGAAAAATTCGCGATGTCCACCATACTCGAGTGATGCCGAGTGCAGAATGCCAGACAGATCATCGCCTCGTCAGATGTAAACTAAATCTTCATCTTAAGTTTAAACCTAAGAGGAGTGGCATCTTAAAGAGGAGACTCCAAGTCAACAATCTTCAACAAGCTACCATGAGAGACAACTTCCAGGCAAACCTGCAAACAAAACTTGAAGACCATCCTATAGATCCTTCTCCTACACTGCTTTGGCAACATATCAAAAACAGTATCCTCCAGTCTGCAGAAGAATCCCTTTGGTTCTCCCACAAGAAAAATCAAGACTGGTTTGATGAAAACAACCAAGAGATCCAGGAGCTGTTGGCAAAGAAAAGAACTACTCACCAGGCATACCTCTCCAAGCCAACTTGCCATGTAAGAAAAGCAGCTTTCCATCTCACATGTAGTAAACATCAACAAAAACTCTGAGACATGCAGAACAAGTGGTGGATCAATATAGCAGAAAAGACACAACGCTGTGCAGATCTGGGTGATCATAGAGGATTTTATGAAGCTCTTAAAGCAGTGTTTGGACCTACTTATCAGGTCCAAAGCTCCTTATACAGTACAGATGGTCAAACATTAATTACTGATAAAGCCTCCATCTTGAATCGATGGGCTGAACACTTTCAAAGTCTCTTTAGTGCCAACCGGGTAGTCCAAGGCTCAGCTATCCAACATATGATACAAAAACCAATGAAAAATGAATTGGACATAGCTCCCACTTTGGAAGAGACCCTTAAGGCCATACAGCAGTTGAAAAATGGCAAGGCAGCTGGGATTGATGGAATCCCACCTGAAATTTGGAAACACGGAGGTCATGTACTCCATGATAAATTCCATGAACTCCTTGTGAATTGCTGAGAAAAGGGGGAATTGCCATCAGATCTCCGAGATGCAGTCATCATCGCCCTGTACAAGAAAAAAGGAGCAAAATCCGATTGCTCAAACTATGGAGGCATAACACTGCTCTCTATTGCTGGAAAAAACCTTGCAAGGATACTCCTGAACAGATTAGTTCCTGCCATTGCAGAAGAACTTCTTCCTGAAAGCCAATATGGCTTTAGAGCCAATAGGAGTACTACAGATATGGTATTTGCCCTTAGACAACTGCAAGAAAAATGTAGAGAGCAGAACAAGGGTCTCTATGTAACATTTGTTGACCTCACCAAAGCCTTCAACACCGTGAGTAGGAAAGGTCTGTGGCAGATCCTGGAAAGACTAGGATGTCCCCCCCCAAATTCCTTAAAATGATTATCTTGCTACACGAGGGCCAGCGCAGTCAAGTCAGATATGGCAATGCTCTTTCAGAGCCCTTTCTAATAACTAATGGAGTGAAGCAAGGTTGTGTTTTTGTGCCAACTTTATTTACAATCTTCTTCAGCATGATGCTCCAAAGGGTTACAGCAGAGCTCGAAGAAGAGGACGGCATCTATATATGTTACCGTACTGATGGTAGCTTGTTTAACTTAAGCCGTCTGAGGGCTCGCACTAAGACTCTAAACTATCTAGTCCGTGAGCTGCTCTTCGCTGATGCTGCTGCCCTTGTTGCCCACACAGAAGCAGCTCTGCAGCGCCTAACATCCTGCTTCGCAACAGTTGCAGAGCTGTTTGGGCTGGAAGTCAACCTAAAGAAAACGGAAGTTCTTTACCAGCCTGCACCACAGGACGAACACCACCATCCCCACATTGCCGTAGGCAACTCTGTGCTCAAGTCCATTCAGCAGTTCACCTACCTGGGAAGCATCATCTCCTCAGATGCCAAGATTGACAAAGAGATCGATCACAGATTAGCAAAGGCACATAGCGCATTTGGAAGACTTTACAAAAGAGTCTGGAGTAATAAACACCTGAAGCGAAACACAAAATCAGTGTGTATAGAGCCATTGTACTGTCTATTCTCCTTCATGGGTTTGAAACATGGGTCACCTATCGCCACCACTTACGACTCCTTGAACGCTTCCATCAGTGCTGTTTACGCACAATCCTAAATATACACTGGACTGACTATGTGACTAATGTTGCTGTCCTTGAGCAAGCAGGGATCACCAGCATTGAGGCCATGATATTGAGAACACATGTTTCTAGGATGGAGGACCATCGCCTCCCCAAAATAGTATTCTACGGTGAACTCGCCATGGGTCAGCGTAAGAGGTGTGCTCCAAAAAAGCGATACAAAGACTCCCTGAAACAACATCTCAGGCTCAGCCAAATTGATCACCAACAATAGTCTGCCCTGGCCTCACATTGGGACGCGTGGAGACACAATATCCACAATGCTGCAGCCTTATTTGAGAACTCACACCGAACAAGTCTTGAAGAGAAATGACAACGCAGAAAAAATCACAACCCGGAAACATCACCCAAGGAAACCTTCTGCTGTGCTTTCTGCAACTGGACTTGTCTATCTCGGATTGGTCTTTTCAGTCATCAGCGCACTTGCAAAAAGTGTGGGATGAGTCCTTCCTGAATCTTCGTTTACGAAGAAAAGCCAGAGAGAGATTTTCTAAAATTATTCCATTTATAGCTTTATCAAGACTAGGTAATATTTTAAATGCTGTTGTTATATGGTATGTGTATTGTTGTTGTTTTAAAAAATCACATATATGCATCTGCTTCAAAGAGAGCAGTTTTAGAAAATGACTTCTCTGAATTTTAGGATCTTTGCTTGCAAAATGACTGAATTGTTTCCCCTTCTCCAGAAAGCATTGTTTCCCTTACATTTTAATGCTCTATTCATATGGTTTAGTTTTTCCTTGGAAAATCCATTGGCTCCAGTGCAACTAAATTGCCCAACTTTTTATTCAGGCTCAGCTGCTTGTTGTTTTCATGATAGTATGAAGAAGCAATGGGTCTTCCCAGATTAGCCTTGTTCAATTTCTTTCACAGACACTGTGGAAGGCCTAGCCATGACCCCACACCCACTTGTGGCAATTGAAGTTCTTGCCAGATGCTGAGAACAGAGCTCCCTCACATCCCACCCCCACTGTCAGCCCCACTTTAAGAAGCTATGTAGTGCTTTCTCTGGCGTTTGATATCAGGGAGATGCAACAGTGACCAGGCAGTGATATGTCTGCCACGGACAAGCTTGATGGGTCTCTAGGGGAGGGAGCCAAGATGTTTAAAAACCTCTTAGGCAGTGCAGCAATCACTGATGTGCAATTTCTGCATGACTGCTGCTACAGGTTTGATAGCTGGCAAAAAGGACAAGGCTTTTTAAAGTACACTTATTTAGGTGTTTCTGCCCTGCCCTGTATCACAAGTTCTCAGGTAAAATCAACATAAATAGGTTAAACCAATAAATATAATTTAAATAGTCAAAAAACATATTAAACATGTTATTGAATTAAAACAGATTTAAAAGTTTAAAACTGTTTAAAACCATGGGCAAATCATTTTGGAGTAAATCAGTTAGGCACAAAGGTGTTAATAAACAGCCCTGTAATTTACAATCATAGAATCATAAAAGCCCTGCTTTTACTTGGAACTTAAATGAAGCCAGTGTTGGTGCCAGTCGGGCCATCAAGGGGAGGGCATTCCACAAATGGGGTGCCATGACTGAAAATGCCCTCTTCCATGTATTCACGCTGTACTGACATAATTGGTGCCCTTAGTCCTTAGCATGGGTGTAGCTACAGTGGGGGCAAAATGGGGGCATTGTCCCGCCAATAAGAAGTCTGCCCTCCCAATGAAATTTCTTTCAGTCCCTGAATTTCTAGTATTGCGGTAAATTAAAACTTCAACTGAGTATTTAGAAACACAGTTTAGGCATCCAAAGAGAAGGGGTAAGCAAAGTTGCCAAAGGAATGGGAACATAGCAAATTTACTAAGTATGAACAATTTTCAGCATCTCACTCTCTGCAATGCTAAAAATTTGGGGACTGAAGGAAAATTTCATGGGGGGGCAGAATTCTTATTTGGGAAAGAATGCCCTCATTTTGCCCTTCTCCCCATAGCTATACCCCTGCCCCTTGGACAGACATATAAAGGGAAATCCCTTTAAATGTTGCTTTAAAATTGGGCATTCTTCCCCTTCTCTGATGCTCTCATCCCTGTGGCAGTAGAAGGATTAAGATTGGCTAAAGCAAACCAAAGCAAAGGGGAAAGCAACAAGACCATATTTCACCTTTCTGGAAGTCTCTTGTTTCATTTGCTGATTGTTTGGAACTCATCTCTGTTTCTTGCTCCTCAAATTAGTATATGCCACAAAAATCAGAATAAAGCACCCTTCCCCAGTCTTGGACTACAACTACCATAATCTTCAGTCGTTGTGACTCTGCTGGCTAAGAATGATGTGAGTTGTAGTCCAGTACATCTGGAACACTCCTGTTGGGGAAGGCTAGCAGAGAAAAATATACATTTTGTCTTGTGTTATCTGCTTTCAGTTTCAAGGGGTGTTTGAATTTGATGAAGCCAGCTTGGCATGCTTGTTTCAACCTTTTAATAATTGACTTTTAATTCTGTATGCCACTGATTGTGTTCTGAAAGTGATCTAACATCTTTAATATAAAGTAAATTATAAAATAGACGAGCCATATAAAAATGACTGACAAAGGGAGCAAAAACAGGTTATGGAGATTTAATTCAGTGAAATTTTTACTGCTTTTTCTACTCAAACAGGTTGAACTAGTGTGTGATTTGGGGTTGAGGAATAGTAGGTATGAAAAGTGTTAAGTGCCATCTTTTACCTCACACTGATCCTGTACTTCTGATGGTGTTTAACCACAGAAATACCATTAAAAACTTTTGCTTTACTGTGTGATGAACCTCTGAAAGATTAATTTCAGATAGCAGTGTTGTTAATTTTAAAAGTACTTTCCAAAACAGTATTAAATCCAAGAAATGTTGTTATGGTACTGACCACTGACCTCAGAAATACATAATTAAAGGATCTTTACCATGTTAGAGTTTTGATGCTTCACCAGAAGCATTTGAAACAATGATGAGTGTATAGGATGAGTGGTGAAGAGCGATGGGAATTGCAATCTGACAGCTTCTGGAAGGCCACACATTTTCCACCCTAGTATTAGAAGGAGTTGTCAGCCCATTGTTTTCATTGAGACCCTAAATGAAGGGACATTTTCTTCAGCAAAGCAAGTGAAAATTGCCTTTGCTAGTCTTACAAGCGACATATACTCATCTTTCCATAGTGCTCCAGCCCTTTAATTTCCTGCCAAGTCTACTATGGGCTACTACTAGAGAAAGAGGGTTAAGGCTGGAATCCACAGATGTAGAAATATATGTTCTCTTCTGCTTAATGAAGGCTTTTTCACTGCCCACTCCTAGTCTCTGGATGACCCAGCAGGGAAAGGTAGACTAGTCTTCTTCTTGCTCTTCTTCCTCTGGCAAGGAAGGCTTTTCGGAGTTTAAGCTGGGATGCAGTAAAGAGGGAATTTTTAAAACCCTTATGGCCGCTGCCTTTTTTGGTGGGGTTTTTGTCTCCCTCATTGCCTGTACAAAACAAAGAGGTCAGCAAGTCATGAAGCAGAGAAGATGCCTCTGTGTATGTTTGTGCGTGTGTGCACCTTCAAGTTGCCTGTCGACTTATGGCGACCTGATGAATTTCCTGGGATTTTCTTAGGCAAGGAATACTCAGAGGTGGTTTTGCCAATGGCTTTAATATCCCACAAATTAAAAGTATATGTACCAGCACAATACCATATGCTCAGTCCATTTTTTTTCTGCATTGTGTGGCTAGTTTTTGTTTTCAGTTTAAGAGCACTTGGTAATAGTTTTATGAATTTTACTGCAAGCACTCCCTTGTTACTGAGACATACCAGGCCTGATGGTGTCAGTCCTTAATTAGCTCTTAAACAATAGTAATTTTCCATGCATTACAGACATGTAATGTGAACATTATGGAATCTGTGATTTTTATCATGGTTATGATTTTCCACTGGCCCTGGTTATTTTAATCTGTATGTTTTATTCACTGCCAGGCTATAGCCCAAGAACTCCAGAGGACTCAGGAAATGGGGCAAGGAATTATTCCATAACTCAGTTATACTCGTCCATAACTCATCTCTAACAAGTTGCAGCTTGACCTGCATTCTGTAAAATAGAATGAAAAGTTGGAACAGAAAATGAACATTTAGGAGCACACTGGTGGTGTTTGAAAATCCCTGCAGTAAGAACATAACTGAAATACTTACACCTTCATTCCAGCAAGTAGTGCAACCATACGTACTTGTTTCGATGAAATCAATATAGGACATCTAAGCAGCTTTACAAACTAATAAGCTAGAACTTTGAACACAGCTCACTTAGCAACAATGGTTTGTTTCGATATAGTATGCTCATTCACATGGAAGTTGAACTACACAGTCAAAACAGAGTTCTTCAGCTAACTTGCAAGTTAATTATAATAACAGTTGCTAAATCTAAACAGCTAGATAGCAAACAGTGACAACAACAACTGAGGTCTAAATTCTTCGAGTCCTAGATGTTAGCCTGAAATCTTGAATATACTGTATGTCTTAAAACATGGCAATAATAAAGTATGCTTTGAAGGCTATAATGGAAATGAATGCAAATGTTCCCCTTATCTATCTAGGGTTTTTTTGGCTTTAGTTTTGTAATGAACCAAATACTACAGGGCAAAGGAATATTTGTTTCTCTCTTGGATTTTCCAAAAGTAGCAGGTGTAAAAGTAGGAAGAATTAATCAGTTGTTTGTAATATTGTACAAAAACAGTGTACAAAAGCATGCATACATATTTGTGTATTTGGTATTCCCTTTAATAGTCTTTCTTTGGTAAAAGCTATCATGTGGTTGATTATATAGCTCCTTTGTATCAGGGAGCAGAAAGGGTGAGGGCTGTGTTTTAGGAAACAAAACATTCACTTCTCTTTTGGATAGGATCTGCATTTAAGATAATGCTCAGAACTAAATTCTACAAGAGCCATATGGACTCCAAGGAGTCTGTGGAGTTTGTGAGCTAGTCCCATTGTGCTAACCAACTAAGAAATTTCTATAAGGAGTAACAGAGGCTTCTTTTCCATTATTCTACTTGCCTTGGCTCACTCACTAGAAAAGTTATTAGGCAGACAATGTTTCATATTTGTAATTGTTTTGTATTAACAAGTGCATGTGGTTGGGTGTGTACCTCCCTACATTTTGGATGCTTTTTGGTACTTTAATCATTATTATTATTTTAAACTCATTCATTAATAAAATATAAAATGTTTATGTATCTTGTTTCAGAAAGGTAGTTTTCATTATTTACAGCTGACTGTCATTTGCCTTAATGCTGTGCTTCTGCTGTTGCCCTGAGACTGATTAGCCTTTTTTTCCCCTCAGAGCATTACACACATTCTTTTTAGAATTCATATTCTATTTTCATTTAAATTTGTGGATATTTATGCTGAACCATCCTATAGGAGGGGCTAGACTTTTAGAAATGAAATCTGCCTTTAATTTAAAGCTTTAAAATTGATTGTTGCAATGCCAGTAGAATTTATTTTGTATCCAACATGCTGTATTCTATTTCAAAGGCTGTAACAACCTGATGCAGCTTTTGTGTACATTTAATACAGAGCTAACCATTTCCATCTTGGTTAAAATCTGTCCTCGAAAACTTTCTGTAATAACTACTAGATAGAAAAACAATTGTTGTGGCAACCAGTAGTAATGGTTATGCTATAGAACTAATGTGTCAGAGCATATGAAAAATATTTTACTGTGGTTTTGCTTTAAAAATCTATATTAAACTGTGTAAGCTGTTTTGAAAGAGGAAAAAACCCCAATGCTATATTTTCATACACTATTTTACTTGGGATTTATTGTGGTTGAATAAGTAGTTTGGCTTTAAACTATTCAATGAGTATAAATATTATATGTCAGTTACATATGTAATAGATAAATGATATAGGATGGGGATAGGCAATCTTCCAGATGTTGGACTGCAACTCCCATCATTCATCACATTGGCTTGCTGGGGCTGATGGGAATTGTAGTCCAACAGCATCATAGTCCTCGCCCCAATATAGTATGGATTTTCATATGATACAAAAAGTACAGTCGGTGTTTTGATATATCATTATCCGATAGTGATTATTATATCTTATGGTAGCAATAGGTTTCTTGTGCAATGAAATACATAGCACTCAACAGTGGCCTGTGCAGTAGTGATGGCAGGGTTTGTTTGCCAGTCATATGCTACAACTGGGCAGTCATTTGGGACACAGCATCCTGCTCAGACCTGTGCAGGCGAGGGTATGCATAGCACTCTATCCAGGAATGAACCAATGTTGTTCACTTCAGTCAGTGCGAGCTACTGGAATTGGCTTAATTCTCTTTTAAAGCTATCCAGGCTAATAGCCATTAAATATATCTTATGACAGCAAATTCTGCAGTTTAAGTAGTCCCTGCAAGCAGCTGGGGGCGCAATACATGTTTGCTTTGCAGAGGAAAGTTGCATTGAAAGGGCAAGCCACTCTCTGAATATTGTCAAGTGTTGGTTGTATAATGCATGAACAGTATGAATCCCATATCTACAGGACTAGTACCCATGGTTTCACTTACCTGTATCCAAAAAAATGTTCTCTGTAAGCATTTTCTAGATCCCCCAGTGCCATTCTGTGATCAACGTCTGGCAAAAGGTGATCATAGAGTTGCACTAGAGGATCTCCAAATGCGTAGAGAGGTGTTCTCTCTAGGCATTTGGATGTCCCCCAACACAATTCTATGGTGTGTTTCTGCCGGAAATATAGGCTTCACTGTGATTTTCGCTATCTGCAGTAAGTCTGGAAATGTATCCCCTGCGGATATAGGAGTCATACTGTATTTCAAACACCTGTGTCACATTCATGTCATACTTTAAGATTTTAAACAGATCTCCTCTGTTATCTTCTTGCATATTTAAAAGAAGAATCCCAGAAATCGGAAGTTTTTCTTTCCTTCCATGAGTTGATGAAATTGCTTTGTTGCTGATACCCATTGAGGTATCCATTGAGTACCCATTGAGGTTCTAAGGCCAAACCTGTCCTAAACTCCCCGCCCCCCATGGGCTGCACTTTTGGTTTCTAGTAAAAACTTCAAGTGAAACCAGAGTGGAACGTTTCCAGAGAAGGGTTACTAAAATGTTAAAAGGTCTGGAAGCCATGCCCTATGAGGAGTGGCTTAGGGAGCTGGGTGTGTTTAGCCTGGAGAAGAGGAGGTTGAGAGGGGACACGATAACTGTGTTTAAATATTTGAAGGGATGTCATATTGAGGATGGAGCAAGCTTGTTTTCTGCAGCTCCAGAAACAAGGACACGGAGCACTGGACTCAAACTACAAGAAAAGAGATTCCATCTAAATATTAGGGAGAACTTCCTGGCAGTAAGAGCTGTTCGGCACTGGAATGCACTGCCTCGGAATGTGGTGAAGTCTCCTTCTTTGGAGGTTTTTAAGCAGAGGCTGGACGGCCATCTGTCGGGAATGCTTTGATTATTCATTCCTGCATGGCAGGGGGTTGGACTGGATGGGCCTTGTGGTCTCTTCCAGCTCTATGATTCTGTGATTCAATAACACTGGATAAGCAGGAGCCAAGGTTACATCTGTGATTCAAACCAAAAGTGATCAGAAGATAATGTCTGGTTTTGTTTAGAGTGCCTTGAGGCTAAGACAGAAGGCATGAATCTTCTTTTAGCAGGGAATCATGCCCCCTGGAGGCTTCTGGAGGTATGAGTCTCAATTTTCTTAAAAAAAAAAAACCCTCATAAAGCCCTCCTGATTGGAGTTGGGGAACTGTGGGGGTGCAGGAATTGTCCTGTGCCTGCTGGGAGCAACTGCCAGAATAAGCGGGGCTATCTTAATGAAGAGCAGCTTAGGGAGCTGGGCATGTTTAGTCTGGAGAAGAGAAGCTTGAGAGGTGACATGATAGCCATGTTTAAATATTTGAAGGGATGTCATACTGAGGATGGAGCAAGCTTGTTTTCTGCTGCTCCAGAGACAAGGACCCAGAGCAATGGATTCAAACTAGAGGAAAAGAGATTCCACCTAAACATTAGGGAGAACTTCCTGATAGTAAGAGCTGTTTACCAGTGGAATGCACTGCCTCGTAGTGTGGTGGAATCTCCTTCTTTGGAGGTTTTAAAACAGAGGTTGGATGGCCATCTGTCGGGAATGCTTTGATTGTGTACGTATTCCTGCATGGGAGGGGGCTGGACTATTTGGCCCTTGTGTCTCTTACAGCTCTATGATTCTAAATTGCTATTTTAAATAGTTTTAATTTAAAACAGACAGTTGAAACAGTTTAATGCTATTTTAATCATTTTAAAATGTCTTGATTTTTAAAAAGTGTATTAATTACATGTGATTTTACTTTATTTTAAACTTATAAGCAACCTTGGGAAAATGGTGGGGTATAAATAAAGTGATTGATTGACCTCTGGTTTATTGTGTCATCAGCATTAATTTATCACGGAGAGATGCTAACAGCTAGACTTAAAATATGGAGAATGTTCTGTTTTATTTTGTATATGCACTAAGCATTAGTCTGTCTCCTTTGTAGCTATAGCCATTTCTTTGCCGATATGTTTGTATAATAAAAAGTAGTATATTATCCTATGAGTTATTGGTTATTGTATTTTCTAGGCAGGTAACCAGACAGCTACTGTAATTGCTCTGTGTTCAATGAGAGATTTCAACTTGTCTCAAGAAACATGTCAATTGGCAATTAGAGATGTTGGGGGGCTTGAAGTGCTGATTAATTTGCTTGACACAGAAGAAATCAAATGCAAGGTGAGTTTGCTTTTGGAATGACTGGTGCTTCATTTGGCTAATAGCTGTCACACAGAGATGAATCCTTTTCGTAGCATTTAGCTCTGGATCTCTTACTCTTCGTACAGTTGAAGCCCAGGGTGATTCTGAATATATAAAACAATGGAGGAAAGATAAGACAATGAAATAACTTCAGACTTCCTGTGGAACTGTAGAGTGGTTCTCACTCAAAATTCTTTCTAGTACCTGCAAATTTGCTTTTTTTTAATTGTAGCAAATAAGGAATTGGGAAGTTTAGCTAGAATTATCATAGCTCAGCTGAAGCTCAGCTGAAGCTCAAGTAGGGTTTTTGCATACCCATTTCCTTTTCTGTATATCAAAGCTCTGTGTTGATTCTAGTCAGTGGGTTCACCCATCACCTGCTGGCTCAGATGTAGGTAAAAGTAGGCAGTTATTTCTTAGCCTTGCTTTTCCTCTCTGGGAAAAGTTTGTCTTCATAAATTCATCTTTCCTTCTCTCCCGTGCAAGTCATCTTCCATTCCATACAGCGGCATTTTCTGCACCAAGGAAAGACAAACAAGCCTCAGAGTAATGTAAACTGTTGGCCTGAAGCATTCAGATTCAATATGCATTTTAAAAAAAATTACTATGAAATTTCTTCCTCTGACTAGATTGGTTCATTAAAAATCCTGAAGGAAATTAGCCAGAATGCTCAGATCAGACGTACAATTGCTGATCTTGGAGGATTACAGATCATGGTGAAGATACTTGATTCTGTAGATCAGGATTTGAAATGTTTGGCTGCCGAAACAATAGCTAATGTTGCCAGATTCAGACGAGCACGAAGAACAGTCCGGGAACATGGTGGAATTAAAAGGCTTGTAAGTAGATGTTATAATCAGTATTGGTTTGCATATGAGATTTTTTGTTTTGAAACTGAATTCTTTTACTGTTTGGAAAACAGGAAGATATTTATGTGACATGATATCCACTCCCACTTAAAAATAGTTGCTCCAATCCATGGATTGCTTACTGTGGTGAAAATGTCCATTCCATTGGTCTGTGCAAGTTAGGTCCCCTGTTGAAATAAATATTCATATGGAAGGTTATAACCTGCTCTATTTTTAAGTAGTAAAAACACCTTCAAAGTTGTTTGAAGAAAATAATGAAAATTCCAGCATGATATAAGTATTAAGCACAGTTCAAACATTCTGATAACTAACAACAGCAACTGATGAGAACAGGACTTTACAAGTACCAAACAATGGATGAATTAAAGATATTTACAAGCATCCCAAATAGAAATTCAAATAGACTACCATATCACCCTGAATGAAGCTAAGCTGGGTTGAGCCTGGTTAGTGTTTGGATGAGATTCCACCTGGGAATACCAGGAATCTCTTGGAAGGGCTAAGAAAGAGTCCTGCCTGAAACTTTGGAAAGCTGCTGCCAGTGACAAGTTGACAATACTGGGCTAGATGTACTGTACTTACAATCTGTTTCATTATAAGGCAGCTTCTTGTGTTGCTATGAATACAGGCAGTGTTTCATAAGGAAGGAATTCCAGACTTTGATTGAAAGGCTCTGCTGTGGGCAATCACTAAATGCTTCTCTCAGAGGGTTGGATGATGCCACAGGGCTACCACCCTGCCCACTGAAAATTGTAGTGGTCATCCATATGAGTAGAGGTATTCCCAGAACAATCATGATAGCCATCAGACTCTTTTAAAGTAATAGGCACCTTCTTGAATTAGATTCAGAAAGTAATTGGCAGCAAGTGTTCCCTTCATTCAGCTCTCATGCTGCTGTTGAAGGCAGAGTAATGTCTTACATACCTTGTCATCCCAGAACCCACAAACAATCTGGTTTGGTGCATACATAGTCACCTTTATTGCTACATTCATTAAATGCAATATGTGATCTGTCTTTTCTATCAGGTTGGGCTGTTGGACTGTTCAGCAACAGGATCAGCAAGTCCCACTCAGGGAAAGGAAATTGAAGTAGCACGCTGTGGGGCTTTGGCACTCTGGAGCTGTAGCAAAAGTGCCAAGAATAAAGAAGCAATACGTAAGGCTGGAGGCATCCCCCTGCTGGCTCAGCTACTCAAATCTCCCCATTCAAATATGTTAATACCTGTGGTAGGAACTTTGCAGGAGTGTGCGTCTGAGGTGAGCAGTGTCACTAACCTGTGGAATAGCAGGTGACAAAATAGGCAAGGTCTGACAATTATATAAAAAAAACATACCCTTATATACTGTAATTTGGTTTTCCAGTAAAAAATATAATCAACAATTAACAAATATCTCACAAAGTAGTTTGAGTGAATGTAATTGCACCAAACAGCTCTCATCTCAATTTCAGTAATACGTTTAATGCAGTCATGAATGAAAGCGCCAAAGACATTTTATCTTGTGCCTCTTTCAGTGGCCATAATTAAAAATAACAAAATGGAATACAAAATGGTTTCTTCTGGTTCCTTTGATGGTCTACTGGCTGAGATCCTACATTGTGGTCGCATAGTGTAAAGCTCCACATGCAGAGTTACTCATTCATTCTGCTATGCACTCATGTGTTGAATGGCAATGTTATGCAACAAAACTAAGGCACCAGATGTGGAACTGAACACACAAGGAAATGCACATGAACCGCCTTGTGCAACGTGCATTGCCCTTCCTTGTGCAGCAGGCATCCTTGTGCAATTCACATCCATATGCAATGAGATCATATACACACCTTCCGCAACTTTGAACTGAATGCATTTGTTCCACATCAGCCTGAAATGTTCCGGTGCGTGTTTATGTTCCTTCAAGTTGCCTGCTGACTTATGGCAACCCCATGCCTTTGTCCAAACAACTTGGTATTGTCTATGATTTTTTAAATCCTGACTTTTAATTAGCATTAGACAGGTGTCAGTTTATGTTTATATCTTTGATGAAAGGAGAGAAGAGAACCTATATAGTGAATTATTCAAGTTAAAATCTCAGGGCTGTTTCATATCTTTTGATACCTTGAGGCATGGTGTCATCTTTGAAGTGGCTCCATGTAGTAGAAGGAACATTAGAAGGGACGTCTTGGCAGAAGAGTAGTTCTGCAAAGAGTTCCACAGTTGCCTTGAGAGATGGTGGGGTCTCCTGCTCTAGATATCATCAGAAAGAGGCTGGACAACTACCTGCTGGGGATGCTTTAGTTGGGGATCCTGACTCGGAAAAGGGGTTGGACTCCTTGGCCCATAAGGCCTCTTTCTACTCTATGATTCTGTTAGCCTATGTTGTCAATGTAACCCTCATAAGAGTTTTGTTTACATCTGTTTTGGGCTGTCTGTAGTGCTGTTGCTTATACTCCAGGGGCTCAGCTAGATGGGAGAATTAATAGCAAAAAATATCGCCTTATCTCCCTTTCGCTGCAGTGCCTATTTGTGTCCATGGCTCATTATCAGGCTTGGAAGGGAATATTTTGCCATTTACATCCATGGAAAAAAAAGCTGGCCATGAGTGAGTTGAGTCTAGGAAATCTTCCTCCATTCACCCCCCTTTTTTTTCTTAAAGTGGCAGATGCGGAAGAACTGTTTTCCACTTAAAAGAAACTTCTTACTTTTGCTCTGCTGCTTTGCCAGCTGACCGATTGTACCTGCAAAAAACAACAACAATGGCGGCTCCGGCATTGCAAGCCTGCCCCCTCCAAGGTCCGACCAATCAGCTTTCAATTCTGCTGTGTCCCCTTTTTGAATCAGTTGTATAAACTGAATCAGTCGAATCAGTTACCTATTATGTGCATTTTCGTGCACTTTTTAAAAAGATTGTGAGAAACAGTGAAAGCTGTTATCACAGTCTGTGTGGAGTTTCCAGCCCCCCTCCTTCTTGATATGGCAAATCCCGGCAGGAGCTCATGTAAACTAAAGGTATTCTGCCTGCATTCTTGCCAGATTTTTTTCGTTGTGTAGATGAGCCCCAGATGTTCTACTATATTTCTTTCTACTCCAGGTATATTCCTGTAGTGCTTCGCATTTTGAATGGTAACAGTTTGTTTGCTAATGGTACTTAATATATTTCTTTGCTCCTCTTTGCCAGTGGAACTTAATACATAATGACTTGCCTTTGTAGCCAAGCTACAGAGCTGCAATCAAGCAGGAGCGGATGATTGAGAACCTTGTTAAAAATCTGAACAGTGACAAAGAAGAGCTTCAAATGCATTGTGCCAGTGCAATCTTTAAGGTACGGAAGGCTTCCAGGACCAGAACAAGTTCCATCCATATGATTTTCTGTGACAAATGGTAGTAGAATCTGGACAGTTATGTGGAAAAGGGATGAGGTAAAATATTTGCATCCTACTTCTGAAAAATTCCATAACTCCATAACTCGTATGAGTTCATATGCTGTCTGTGATGCATGGAGAAGTGCAGTGGTGAGTTTGTTACCATTAGTACAGTATAAGGAGCTATAAGGCAGGGGTTGAGCAACTGTGCAGGGGCCTGGGACCAATTTCTCCCTTCCAAACCCTTGTCCCATCCCTCAAGTATTCCCAATATTTCTATCTTCATCAGAGTTGATCCCAAAATGGCATCCAGCAGTTACATTGTGTCGCTTCTTGTTGCCATTTTGAAAAGGACTCCAACAAAAATATTTGGGGTTGTGAGTGTGAGGTGGGAGAGTATTTTTGTATGCTTTGGGGACTTTTTACATATGTGTTTTGGGAGCTTTTCATGTCCTCAAATTGCACCATTAAAAAAAACCCTAGAGAGTTGGAAAGCTAAGTGGGTCATACTTTGCCTGCTTCTGATATAAGGAGACAGTAAGAAATACCATTTGTGACATGCCCAAACTACTGGGGTGGATCCAGATTTAGGCGCATGAAATCAAGCTGATAGCAGTACACTTCCCCACTCACTGTTCCCATGCATCTCCTGCAACCACCAGAAAAGATTACATAGAAGATCTGAGGAATCCTCTTGAATAAGGATATGTGGGAGCTGAGAGAAGCATCCAGAAAACTGGGTGAAGGCTCCTTCTAAGAGCTCAAGACTTGTTTGCTTTAATAGGAGTTAAGCACAATCCATTTTTCTGGGTTGTTTTTATTTTCATTGTGAAAGGAAACAAAACTTTGGTTCTTAGAATTTCAGATTTAGCCAATATAACTTATGCATGTGAGCCTATTTTATTTATTTTATTTTATTTATTTATTTATTTATTTATTTATACCCCACTCTTCAGCCACAAGGCTATCAGAACGGCTTACAAATTGTTTTAAGCAATAGCTATTTACACATCTACACTGCATTAAACAGTTTCCAATGTGTGTTAGCTAATTGCCCCCCACAAGCTGGGTACTCAATTTACCGACCTACGAAAGGATGGAAGGCTGAGTGAACCTTGGAGCCGGCTGGAATCGAACTTGCGACGTGGTGGCTTGCAGTACTGGCATTTAACCACTGCGCCACCAGGGCTCCTTTTATAGGCGTCTGTTGTGCATGCTTGTTATTTTTATTTATTTTTTTAGTGTGCCGAAGATCAGGAAACACGTGATCTTGTTAGGCAGCATGGAGGCCTAAAACCTCTTGCTGCTTTACTTGCTAATTCTGAGAATAAAGAACTTCTCGCAGCAGTGACTGGGGCAATCTGGAAATGTGCAATCAGCAAAGAAAATGTGACCAAGTATGTATAGCATTTACAAGCATATGTAAACGTTAAGATAATTTGATTTAGTAACAAAATAATTTTCTGAGCAAATGTAAGCTTTTAATGGCTCTGTATGGTCAAAAGTATGCTTATTTACTGCAGATGTATATTCATGTTTACTCTGACCATACAAACTCGGCTGTTTATCATGCTGATATTACAAAAAGGCTTAACTTACTGATCTGTGTATTTGCAGTCTAATAATCCAAAACATGTAATTTCCAAGGAATGTTTGTGTGTTCCATTTGGTCATTCTAGATTTATGCCACCTTGTCTTGTTTTGTTAAAACATACTCCTAACCGTCATGAATATAGATATATATCTGAAAAAAATATGGCAGTGATTTTTGTGGTATATCTGTTCTATGTGTAAAATCTAACTTCAGATTTGTGTAAAAACTGTGGGTCCCAACTGAGGAGTCCTTGGAATGACAGAAAAGGCTAGGGAATGCTGAACCTCCCAGTAACTTTAGAAAAAATAGAATTTCTAGGGATTTTAAGGAAATAGTGTCAGTTAAACTATTAGTGTAGGTAAGCATTTAGAAAGCAAAAGACAAGTACAATGAAACACCAATAGTAGAGTTTATATCCAAATTTAGTCATTCTTAAAGTAGACTCACTGACATCAGTGGGACTTAAGTCAGCCATGACTTCAGTTCATGATTTTCAGTGGGTCTACTGTAATTTTGACTAAGTCTGGATTCCAAAAATTTTATACCCTGTTTGTGATTTTTAGAAGGCCTAATTCAACATGAACAAATATTTTCTGGAAATATAGTTGTAACGAAACAAGATTTAATCATTTTCTTTTAGATTCCGGGAGTACAAAGCTATAGAAGCTTTGGTTGGGCTGCTAACAGATCAACCAGAGGAAGTCCTTGTGAATGTTGTTGGAGCTCTTGGTGAATGTTGCCAAGAACAAGCTAATCGGAGCATTATACGGAGATGTGGTGGTATCCCACCCCTTGTTGCTTTACTTACAGGAACTAATCAGGCTCTTCTTGTGAATGTTACTAAAGCAGTGGGTTCTTGTGCATCAGAACCTGAAAATATGATGTGAGTTTTTCTTTTAAAAATTGTTATGTGCATGAGGGCATATCCTATCATATATACTACACAAATCCATGTGATGTTTAGCATGCTTATCACAGAACTAATTATAGGTATATCTCAATTAATAAAGTAGATGTGTTCCTGGGTATTACTACTTTAACAGGAAAATTGGTACAAAAGGTAGAAAAAAGATGAAAAGAATAAAGATAGGGTCCTATACCACAAAAAAAGAACAGTCCAACATGTTTCAGCAAACTTTTACTCAAAACTAACATTATGCAAATGTGAAAAGCAACAACTAGGTCAAGCAAGCCTTCCATAGGTAACATTTTTTTAAAAAATCTTCTTCATACCACCTGAAAGCTTCTTCCAAATTGCATTCTGGGATATTTTTCTTTTTTCCCCACCTTCACTTTTCTTATGATTTACATTTTGAAATCCAAACTTACAGATCTATGCATTTTGACACAGGGTGAGGCAGGCTAATCTGATTTTTTCCATTCTCTGTGTTTTATGTTCACACATGCTCACTTAGGGATTCTGGAGAGAACTTCTGTTTACCTAGCAGATACATACAGCTATAGTAGAATTGGCTACTATAGAATCCCATTCCTTCCCAGCTCAAGCTTAATCACACTATTTAGTGCAAACACTCTTCTACAATCCAGAATCAAAAGTCTGTGTTTCTCCAGCCCTCCACCATCCTCCCAAAACTGAAGCTTCTAAGAAAACCTTCTAGGTAAACAGAGAACAAGAGGAAAATTGCAGATGGGCAGGCATAAAAAAAATTGTAAAAAGAATATTCTTTGGGCTGGTCTAGACGAGGGAATAAAATGTGGATTGGTGCAAACCTACGCCAATTCATAGCAGCTTTCATCTGTCTCAATGATTTTTTGGCAAAGTTGCTGGTGTGCAAAGCTATCCATGTTTGCTGTTCCCATGGAGGCATGCCAGCGAATCAAGATGGTGGGTGCGAGTGAATTACTCGTAGTTCTATGCTCCCCAACTTGCCACCACCAAACAGTATTTAAAAAACAACAAAACCTAAATCCAAGGTGCGGAAGAGCGATCTTCCACTTGAAGAAAGAGAAAAAGAAAGGCTGTTTCGTCACTTCAGCACACAGTCGCTACAGCAACAATTCAACATGGTGGTTTCAGGTGCTGCCTTCTTAGCAAGTTCCACCCCCAGTGCTCCCCCAACCAATTTATCCTCTTCAGGAATGCTCTGTGATGTGATTTGGTTTTCCTAATGGGCCGGTGTGCGCATTACCCCCACAGTTTTTTAAAAACTCAGGAAAAGTCCCAAAGGCTTTCCCCACATAGTTTTCCTGAATTTTGCTCCCCCTCCTTCCGAAAACAATGGAATGCTGTGGGATCCCATTTGGACACATGGGATTCCCCCTGGATTCTATGAAGATTTATTTCACTGTCTGGACCAGTCCTTTTGATAGGGGCTTTTAAAACAACACAGCTGTGTCTTTGGATTCTACCCCCTGAGATATGCCTATAATAGTATTGGAATGAAGCTTCAGTAGTTTTACTGTCTTTGTATTTTCATAGACTCTCTGTGATGGCTTGTTGTAGGTGGATAAAATGGCTAAAATCTAAATAGGAAGTTTAGCTTTGCTATTTTGGGATTTTAAAAAGTCAACGGTTATTTAAATGGCACCCTTGGAAATGACACATCATAAACTGCTTTGTAAACTTCCTGAGTTTCAAAAGCAGTATCTTATGTAACAGCAGGTGGGGTGGGGTTAGGGGACAACTATTGTTTGAAAAACACAACTTCAGAAATCCAAGCTATTTTATGGTTCCTTGGATCTTGGCCTTTTTATCCAGAAATACAGCAGTACAGCTCTAAAAAAAAAAAAAAAAGCTAGATTAAGTTGAGAGATGTTCTTTTGGTTCCAGTAATTGGTGTACTAGTAGAATGCTCTGTGACTGTCGCTTTTTGGGATTAACATACAACCATATTTATGTGGATGCCAATTCTCAGTTTTACAAGGAACTTTTAAAAATAAGCAAATTACTGTATTTAATACTTAGATAAAATTAGAAACTTTTCTAAATTTAGAAAATTCAAGCCTGATAAACAGATGAACATGCCCTATAATGAGTTAGACCTTTGGTTCATTTAACATTGTACTGTTTTCTCTAGCCTTTGCCAACTGAGTGGTCTTCAGATTTTTTGGACTTCGACTGCCATAATCCAAACCAGCAATGCCATGATAGCTAGCTTGATGGGAGTTGTAGTGCAACATCTGGGGCAACGCAGATAGTTTGAGAAAGTTGGCTTTAATGGATCATTCACACATCTGCAAATCAAAAGTACTGAGGTATTGGACCTCAATACTGAGGAATCAAACCTAATGGAAGCCTGTGGTCCTGTCCACAGATCCACTATAATCCAGATGTGCTGGATTATAACTCGCATCAACCCAAGCCAGCATTATCATCTGGAGGGGACCACACTAGTGAAGGCTAACCTGTTCCAGTCAGAACAGTAGCAGCTACTTCTCACAAGATCTCAAGGGAGACATTGCAGGCAGATATGCCAGACCTTCTACATGCAAATACCTGCTCTGCCATTAAACTGGGCCCCTGATCCGTCCTCTGATAATATCTGAATACTGACCGTTCTAACCTGTATTTTACATTTTAAGGTGCTTTGGGGTGAAGTATGTTTTCTAATGTTTCTGCACATTTAGGCTTAAAAAAATAGTTTGTGTACTTGGCACTATAAGAGCACTCTCCTGCAGTACCATTTAAATGGAATGCTTTAGTAGTTGTACATGGAAACTAAACAAATACCAAACTAACTTTTTTGCCAGCACTGCACACTAAGAGTGTGAATTGAAGAAGTTGTTATTTTATTAAGAGCACTATTGATGTTTGACTTGTATAATGTAAAGCTTGTACAGTTTGAGACCTCATCATTTAAATTTTCTTGAGAAATGCTCCAGGAAAATGTTCAGCTCAGCACTTGCTTTTACTCTATATGGGGGAAGCCTCCACAAGAATGTGGCACAGTTCCTTGCTTATATACAACCCAAGTTGACAGGAGATAGTGATCTCCTCCTCCTCCTGTTATATCTTGCTTAAACCACTTGATATTCATAGAGTGGCACAGTGACTGATGCCAGTTTCTTGAAAGGGGTGTTTGTTTCCATGCTTTGGCTGTCACCCAGTGGCAAGATAGGGCAGGAGTGTAAATTCGGTATATGTGAACAGGACCAGTTGTGAATGGGGTCAGTGGTAGAAAGGCATGCATAGATTGAATCACCTCCACATCATATCTAACAAAGTACTGAAGGTTATAATACGTAATTTTTGTATTAACCTAACAGTGATACTGGGTCATAAATCAGCAGAGAAATCCAAACAGCCAGTTGGCAGGAATAAAACCTCAAGAGTGCTCCACTGCTCAGACCCTGTTGCTCCTGTATCCAGCTTCCTAGTAAAATGTGGTACGAACAAAGGACCAACATCAACACAAATTAAGGTCTCAAACTGCCGTCTCACAAAGGTCACCTTGTTTAAGAGTGTGGAAAGGTGCTACTGATAGTTTGGGAAGAAATACTACCGTTTTTGGCAATTCTTCTGTGACTGAATTACACTTCTGATCCCTCTGAATTCTTTTCACTGCAGGAAGTATTCTCTATATTGGCTTGCAGTCCAGAGCCAAAAGTTACTCTTTTAAGGTTTTTAAAAGGCAGGTGTTATGTTTTCAAATATTTGATCTGTGATTGAGTTCACCAAAATGAATTTCTGGAGTAAGAAACAACACAAGCCTTTTGAAATCATTTCCCATCCTCCTCCTTTGACTATGAAAATTGTCTTCTTTCAAAGATGAGCAGGAAAAAGAATGGGTCCCTGAAAGATTAACTATGATGTTATTAGAAAATGCTGGCAAGCTAATTTTCAGAAGGCATCCAACTTTACAATAAATGCTATCTCTCTGTAAAGGTTTAAACTCCCAGTATACATGCTGTCTCATTAGCTAGCTCAAAGTGCTGAAACTCTTATAAACACTTAGGAAAATAAAATAATTGTTTGCAGTATAGTCTTTAAATCAAATAGGTGGGCTTTTAAATCTTGCTGAGTGCTTCTCAACATCTGGAAAGGGAGTTTATCAGGTAGGGCAGTGCAAACAAAATAAGAAAGATAAGCTTAGTGATCAGGTAAGCTGTTCCATTTCTGTCAAGAGCTTTGCATTTTTTGCAGTAAGTTGAAGTATAATTTTCTTTTCTCCATGTGAATGCTTCTTCCCTATAACAGTCTGCTCCATCTGATACTCAGATTTTTCGATGCAGACATCAAAGGTGTGTGTCTCATGCCAATTCCTCTGATTAATAATAAATGGCATTAAGTTTTTCAATAGTAGAAGGTATTTTCCTTTCTACAAAAGTCTGTTATGTAGCTCATCCACTCACATGTGTTTGTGGGAGTGTGTACTTGTACATTAGTGATCTTGCACAACAGCCATAATTCTGTAGTCCATATAAAATTTTTCTTATTTTTTTCTTTTGCCTTTTATTTGACTTCAGACCTAGCTTTCATTGTTAAGGCTTTGAGTCTTATTCACTAAAATATTATTTTTTAAAAATGAACCAGATGGAGCTTGAGTCCCTGATTTACAGTACTATTTATCGAAGCAGTTTGTAACTTTTTTTAATGCTTAAGTTTAAAAGAGTTAAATTGTGGTTTTCAGAAAAGATGAGATTGTGCTTTGTACGACTTGAAACCTGTAATCTTACCAGGGAGCACAATAAATATAGTCAGTCTAACACTGTTTACATTTGTGTATGTGGTCTCAGTTGGCAGGAGATGCAGTCAGACTTCTCAAGAGCCCTGGCATATTGTGGCAAAACAAAAAGGATGATAAATATAAGAAACAGATGTTAAGGGTGTGTGCATGTGTCTTTGAATAAGTCTGGGGCTTGTTTACCCTGGAAATATTCAATATCAAATTATTAGAGCACAAAAATGGCTTGCTATAGATTAAGATTGTTAACATGTAAAAAGAGAGACTTCATTTAGAACTGTTATCTTGGCAACAAGGCAGATTTAACCCTGGTTGCCCAAGAGAGGTTTAAAACGTTCACTTGTATTACAGCCTTCTCAGTTAAACAAGCAACTGCCCTAAATAGTAATCAAGATCTAGCAAATACAGTCCAGTATAAATTACACAAGTAATCAATTGAGACCAAAATTGGCATACATACAACAGTACTTTAAGGAAGCAGCTAGAGTTGCTCAAAAATGATTCCGTGTCATGTGTATAGCGGTCAGGGGTATAGCTGGCTCCAAGAACATAATGGCACAAGGCAAACCCAAGCAGCAAGAGACTTTGCAGAATAATGTCCTAGGGGCTCTTAAGTAAACCTGTTCAAGAACTCCGTAGGAAAACTGTGATGGAAACAGATCCAGCTACAAGTAAGCAGGTCAGGCGTTACAGGGAAATCAGATGAATTGGACAGAGAAACAGATTAGAAGTGGATAAACAACTGTAGCAGGACTTCAGGAAGCAGGCAGGAGGGGCAGTTAAACAGGTGAAGCCTGCAGTCTCAAACCATTGACCTCCCTTGTACTAGTAGCTCAAACTTCGAACAGCAAAGCCTGTCAGGGTTTCCCAAGAGAGTTGCTAAGGTGTCCAAGCAGCCCGTTATGATCCCAACACATAATCCAGTTATACCAGGTCAACAAAGAGCAAGACTTTGTAGATATTGATATCCCCTGTGTGGTCACACAAGAGATCACACAACAGTTTCCCACAGCCTAATGAGATTCAGATAGAGATTGTTGTTGTGTATTATGATAATGGGCCCTCCCATTATCTGGGCAACACAACCAAGCGGGGTAAACAAAGGGTTAGGGATGTATCAGGTTAAGTGACTGTTTATGGGGGTCAGCTTCAGGATATAGTTGACCAATGAGATGAGGGAACTTCAAGATGCTTCTGTGAAGAGGTGATAAATATTGCCTAGGAACCACAAGGCAGAGAAGAACAAAGAGAGACCTGAGCCAGGGGGACTCTTATCCCAGCTAAGGGAGTGCTTGGTAGAGGCTGGGTCAAAAGGCCTAGACTCCCAGTCCCCATGAACATCTAGCACATCTTGACTACACTCCTTGTGAATAGATTAGGGAATTTGTGAAGTCAAAGGCTTTCACGGCCAGCATCTATAGATTTTCCTTGGTTTTTTTCTGGGCTGTGAGGCTGTGTTCTGGAAGAGTTACACTCCTACCCAACCATTCTCTGAAGATGCCAGCCACATATGCAGGCGAAACATAAGAAATAAACTCTTCCAGAACATGGCCTCACAGCCCTGAAAAAAAAAACAAGGAAAATCTACAATTAGGGAATTGTTTAGCTTAGTCGCATCAGGGCTTACAATATGTTTATATTATAAACTTGGTGGGAATTACTAGACTTATCTGTAACTTTGTAGAACCCTGTCACTTCCCATTGGGTTACGTTGAAAGGGGAAATTGGAGTGAATGGGTGGTGGTGGCAGATTCTAAATTAACTCTGAAGTTTTTGGTGTGCATGTACATGCGCATAGGAGATCTCCAGAGCTTCACATGTGTAGAATGTATCCATGTGGGAGTTTCCCATGCTCTTGTGTGGTATCAGCTGCTGAAAAGGACTAAAGAAGAAAACGTCTTAACTACTCTTTCTAAATTCTTCCCCAGCCTTGTGATGGAATTATTACCATTCTATTGGACTGGAAGGCCATACAGATGCTGCCTAAGTTTTGGCTCAGATGGGCCCAGGAACTTCTCCAGACATGGTTGCACATACAGCTTACTTGCTTCCCAGCCCAGCTTCTGTGGGTTAGGAACCTCTTAAGTCCTTGAAGTCTTAATTATCAGCCTGTGGGAGCATTTCCCCAGCCTTCTACAAGGTGTGATTACTCTCCAGGATTTGGACAAAACACAAAAAAATACTTTAGACATTTGTGCAATTTTATTAAGTATTGAAGAGGTTCTTCCTATTTAAGCATGTGGATTTTGATATATAATCCCAAACCTGCAAAAATTATCTCAGATCTATTAAATATATTATATCAGATATTTGCTTGTTCAAGTGATGATAAAGAGTAAAATTACCTCATGTCAAATAAAATTTGATTTAATCTTTCTTGGCATTTACCTCGTTTGACCACAAATAAATAAGGCCTTTGGCCATCTTTATTAGGCCATCCTTATCTTAGGTACTAACCTCATAATGTCAACATTTTGACTTAACATCAGTTAAGAATCTATGACCACAACAATGTCTAAAATGCTAAGTATGAATGGATACAAATTTTGATGCCAACACAATTAAATGTGTTAAAAATTTCCAGGCTGGGTCTGTTAACTGTGAAATTCTTCTAGTTTTCAGCTAAGGCTGAGAATACATTTCTGCTTAAAATGAATAATGTGGGCCAATCCTGTGCTCATTTTCAAAGGGAGCTTTCCCCAAGTAACACTACAGCTTTTAAAAATAAAGTTTTGCCTTTTTGGTTTGTTTTCATTATTCTGTTAAATTGGATGTTTTTTTTTTCTGTATGTGAAACTAGTACTTATTTATTTCTCTGTCATTTTCTTTTAAAACAAAAATCAACTGAGAAGAACAAGAATTTGTTTCTTCAGTTCAATTCTGTTTTCCTAGATAGAAGGGGATTTAACCTATTTAAGCCTCATCTTCAGGGAACCTCTTAACAGGAGAGTACTATGATCGGGAGGTGGGATTCTCCATTTTGTCTTCCTGCATCTGTCACAGTCCCTCTGGGCATGATCAGTTAGGAAAGCCTGGACTGTGGTACTTTGAGCTGTCTTCTAGGGTGCTCCGTCTTCACTGTAGACAGCTAATGGACTTCTCTCTTCTCAAGCCAGGATCATTGGGTGATTACGGAGGCAGTATGAATCAGAGGAGAGTTCTGCCAAGCAGAGGTGCCATCTTCACCTTGCCAGCTTTGCACTGAATCAAGAGGCTTCTCTTTCCCCTCCTCAGATATTCTAGCTTTTAGGAGGGCAGAGTGAGTGGCACAGCCTCTTGTTCATCCTTCTACCCCTGGTGTTAGAGTGCAACTTACATCCACTTTGAAACATCCCTTTTCTAAACTCCAGGCAAGTCTGAAAACTCACTTCTGCTCATGCAGCTCCTCTGTTCTTACAAACAGCCCTCAGCAGGGTGTATGTGTGAGGCATTCAGCATCAGAGTGAGGACTTGTTCTGGTTCTTGAAACTGGTACTCTTCTGGTTGTGGCCATTTTATTGCAAGGTCAAACACTTCATTGACTGGAGATGGAATGTAGGTACCGAGAGGCAGGCAAGATTGGGACAATAATTAGGGATGTGAAAAAACCACATGGCAACAAGCCAGGGGACAGAAAACTAGTTTTATCTGGAATTATTTACTAAGGGAAATGGCAGCTCTCAGTGGCCTAGCTCAGTGTCAGAGGCTGAAACCAACAAGTGCAGACAGGCTGGTACAGAGGCAAAACGTATGGGTAGAAGGGAAGGCAGTTGGGATGATCATATAGATTCATGCCAGTGTAGTAATGAAGCAGCCACAACAATTTTTTAAAATCTATATTTTGAATGCAAATACAGCAGCCTGGAAACTACACCAAAAGCTAACCAAAATTACAAAGCAAGACTTTGGGCTTGCCTGTATGAGGCAATAAAATGTGGATTGATGCTGGTAACTCCAATTTGCAGCAGCTTTCTTTTGTCTCCATGTTTTTTTCCAAGATTGCTGGCATGCAAAGCCATATGCATTTGTTGTTCAAACAGGCATGCATGCGAATCAAGATGGCAGCAGGCATGAGTGAATTACTCATGTTTTTATTGTCACCAGTTGCTGAACAGTATTTTTTAAAAAAGCAAATCCAAGGTGTGGCAAGTGCTATGTTCCACTTAAATAAATAGGGGGGAAAATAGGAAAAAAGGTTGTTTCATTGCCTCAGCACACAGTCACTACAGTGAAAATCCAGCGTGGTGGTTCTGGGTGCTGCCTTGCCAGCAAGCTCTGCCCCATGTGCACATCCGACCAATCAGCTTTCTATTTCCACTCTTATTGGGAAAGTGCAGCAAAGCGAATTGGTTGTCCCAACTGGTGGGAATGCACATTTCCTTTGGAGTTTTTTTTTTTTAAGTCAGAAAAAGCCATGAAGGCTTTTTCCACTGAGTATTTGGAGTTTTTGCCCCCCCCTTCTGAATATGGTGAAATGATGTGGGATCCCATTGGGACAAAACATATTCTCCTTGAATTCTATGAGGAGTATTTTTGCTGTATAGACAAGCCCTTTGCCTCCTTATGTGAGCCAGAATAATGCAGCAGGCACAGAGCTGGGAAGAATGATCTTCCAGTCATGCACAGGCTCATTTGGGTAGCCTTTGTCAAATTGCTGTTTGTCAAACCAACTCAATCTGTACAGCTCCTATTGATCTTACAAACCTCTCAGAAAGGAATTAGTGTGAAAAGCCACATAATGAAGGCTTTAAGATACTTTGCATAGTTTTAAAAAAGGTTCTGCAAGCAATGACAGAATACTCCAATAGTGGTTCTAATGTCTGAATTCATTCAGTATATAGATCCTACAAGACAGTGGTTTGCATGTCTCTTATATATGGTTGTGTGCCATGTTGACTTCCCACTTTGGGCCCAGAATGCTGTTGGGGTTTGTTATGTTTTGTTTTTGTTCCTGATGTTCTTTGTACTGGCTTTGTAAATCTGCCTGCCTTGTTTAACATTTCAAATTGTCCTTGCTCCCCTCCAAAATACCTGGAATATTGGAAGCAAAATTATATAACCAGGTTGCATCAATTTAAATAAAGCTATAGTTACTTCAGACAGAAACATGTTCTAAATCATTCTGTCTGCATCAAAATAATTGTATGATTACGTACTGGACTGATTTTCTACTTAGTTTTCATTCCTGGCAAACTCATTTTATGTAATGAACAGAAATGAGATGTTCTTGTTTGATTTGTACTTCGGTAAAAATCTGTATTTTATTTTATTTCCAAAATAAAGAATTCACAATTAAAGAATTGGACAAACTGTAGAATTAAACATTTGAGGTTATAAATCAAAGTAGACCTGATTTTCCTTTATCTTCACCTCATCTGCTTTAAATTTTACATATCATCCTGAACAAAGCCATGTTTGTAAAGGATATTAAGTTTTGTTTGGTCTTCCTCTTCATTTAAAGTACTCGGTAGACTTTAATATGATGTTATGATCCCCTAGACTGATTGATATATAAACATAAGACAGATGGTTTAAAGATGATTCTGATGATAATTCATTTTTCAGTTAGACATGAAGATGCTTTGATTACAGTATGTTTAAGCAATTATAACACAGTTTTCAGTGTTAGTCTTGTTGGTAGGGAACACATGGGAAACAAGTTGCACGTTCTTCATGCCTAACAAAGGGTGCACTGTGGTGTGACCCATTTTAATTCTGAATGTTAGGTTAGCAACATAGAAATTTAAAATATGTCATACAGCAAGGTAAATAAATTAAACATAGACTCAATATAGAGTTAAGCACATAGTTTTTTGGCATAAATATTTGTTTTGGAAAGTATTTGTTGCTATATGAAAGAAACCAGTATGTTTGAATTTCAGTTTGACTTTGCATGAAGCTTGTTAAAAAGTCACATGGCTTGTTTTTAAAGTTTGCAAGAGCCCTAGCTATATAATGCAGTATTTTATTTTATTTTATTTTATTTTATTTTATTTTATTTTATTTTATTTTATTTTATTATTTTTGGGGAAAAGGTTTTTAAGGCTAAGTGCTATGGGAAAAAGTACTGTATACACAACACTCAGAACAATCACTTGATGAGGCTATCATGTTCTAAATCACATTTGCACAATCTTCCATTGATAGACATGTTTCAGTGCTAAAACTTGTAGTAATGTTACATACAACCTGTTATTAAAGAATATCATATGCAAGGTCTCAAAATATAATCAGCTAATTAATAGAATGCATAATTTACATCTTCTGTGTTTTTCAGCTAAATGTTTTCCATGTCTCTAATAGGATAATTGATCGTTTAGATGGTGTCCGTTTGTTATGGTCTTTATTGAAAAATCCTCATCCAGATGTTCAGGCAAGTGCAGCTTGGGCTATATGCCCTTGCATTGAAAATGCAAAGGTAAGAAACTGCTTTCTAAATAATTTTTTGTAGACTATTGATAATACATTGTCAGATGGTTTGAAGGTAAACTAGGCAATAAAAAGTGTTACCTGTTTGCCTTTTTTCAGGCCTTTTAAGTTATAATAGTATTTACCCTTTTCTATACTGTTAGATGTATTGTTACTATACATGCAAATACAGTAGGACCCCCATATCCGTGGAACCAATAGCCGCGGTTTCAGTTATCCGCAGGACACAAAACAGCACACTTACCATAGTCTTCCTAGGAAATGCCTAGAGGGGCATCTTCTCTAGATGTTTTCTAGGTCCTCCAAGGTAACTCTGGTGTTTTAAACCGCAAGTCCCATTATTTTCAATGGCATTAACTGTTATCTGTGGTTTTTAGTATCTACTGGTTGGGGACTGGAACCAATCCCCCGTGGATATGGGGGTCCTACTGTAGGTCCAAGTTGAAGGTAAGGAGCAGTGAAATGATTTTTGATGTTACAAAAGCACTGACATTCCCTAAAAGAGAGGAAGGGACTGGTGTTCCCCCTAGGCTAGGGAGTGGGGAATCAAGGAGCTTCTCTGTTGAGAAAGGTCATAGGTTGTCCTGGTTGGATCCAAAGAGTTGCTTATACAAACAGAAAGCATTCCACCTGAGCTATGTAAGTCCCCTGTTCTGTACCAGTCTCCGCCCGGAGCTGCCACTCCTTTATACCACATTCTAAACTGCTTCCAATCTCAGATATACCCTTTAAGGGAAAGGAAAGCCATGTAGTGGGAAGGAGGAGGGAAAGCTCTGTCCTACAAGTAGAACTCCCAGTATCCAATCCATTATTTATTACCTCTCCCTCACTCTTACTTTAAAAACATCCCTTACAACATGTCTGTGGCAACAAATCAATTTAGGTAGAAAAGATAGTCTTGCAGAAATATGGGGTGTTATTTCAGATGCCTTCCCTATCTTAACATAATCACTACTCTGGAACTAGTTTCATTTGTTTTACTTTTTAAAAAAGTACAGTAAGCAGAGGCATGAAGGCATGTTAGGCTGGATCTAAATTTAGTCAATTCTTAAGAGTAGACACATTGAACTAAACAAGGCTTAACTCAAATAATTAATTAAGTCCCATCAATTTCAGTGGATCTCTTCTAAGTATGTCTAAATCCAGATCTATCCCTGTTGTTTATTATGCTTCGTTTTTCTAAGCCCACTTTTTATATTCAAATTTCATTTTCAAAAACGGTGTAATAGAAAAACAGAAACAATCAAAAACTCCTCAGAAAAAATACACATAGTGTGTATATGTATATATAATTTACAAAATAATAATAAATAATATGTATATACATCAACCACACTTACACTTTATTTTGGATAAAGAAGGATTTCTCAATAAGTAATCAGTAGGTACCATGTTGCCTAACAATTATTCCTCACACCAGATATGTTCATATTTAATCATAGAATCATATAGTTGGAAGAGACCACAAGGGCTATCCAGTCCAACCCTCTGCCATGCATGTAAACACAATCAAAGCACACCCGACAGAGCCATCCAGCCTCTGTTTTAAAACCCCTAAAGAAGGAGACTCCACCACACTCCAGGGCAGCACATTCCACTGCCAAACAGCTCTTACTCTCAGGAAGTTCTTCCTAATGTTTAGGTGGAATCTCTTTTCCTGTAGTTTGAATCCATTGCTCTGCGTCCTAGTTGCTGGAGCAGCAGAAAACAAGCTTGCTCCATCCTCAGTATGATACCCCTTCAAATATTTAAGCATGGCTATCATGTCATCTTTTAACCTTTTCTTCTCCAGGCTAAATATATCCAGCTCCCTATGCCGCTCCTTATGGGGCATGGCTTCCAGACCTAGATCCAATGCCACTGGTGCTACAGAGACAGCATGACAGGACTTCTTTCCCTTCCCTTCTTCCTTGCAGCTTTCAGTGCCACTTAAAAACCTGTTCTAAAGGGCTTCCCAGAGCAGGTTTTGGGAGAACATTGGAGTTGCCGCGGGGTGGGAGGATGATCATCTGTGAATGGCCCCCATTGGATTTAGGCCATGATGACAGAGGCATCTGTATAGGAATGGGACCACATTTTACTCCTCTGCTCCCACAGGAGATTTTTTGGCTGAAAATCAGTTCCAAAAATGATAGGTTTGGGGACTGGGTGGTTTTTTGTTGTTGTTTTTTGGCCAAAAATTGGGGTTAGGAGGTTTCAAAGAGTCCTTTGAACAAAAGTTCAAAGGAACAAAAGTGCCCCTTCAGATTTTTTCCCCTTTTGTTCATAGGAACAAAAATGCCCCTTCAATGATATTTAGGGGTGATTTGGGGGCTCCCATTAAAAATGGGGACTATGAAAAAGGAGGTTGGAAGCTGCATGAATTCCACAGGCTGCACATTCTCTACTGGTGCAGTGAGATGTGTTTTTAATTTTTAGTAGATATGAGAGACAAAACCTTTAGTTCTACCTCTGGGGCCTAGCACACTGATTTTCAAAACAGGCAATTTTCAAAGGAAGGAACCGGCAAAACCACCTCTACGCATCCCTTTCCTAAGAAAATCCTGTGTAGTTCATGGGGTCACCATAAGCTGACAAGCGACTTGAAGGCACATACACAGTTTTCAAAACCAGGAGCAGATTTCCTTATTCAAACATTGTATACCAATGACTCAACACTTTGGACCAGGTTTTTCCCAAGCCTACACCAGAGAGAAGAAATTGCTTGTTCTTTTGTTATTTTCCCAAGCTAGTTTATCATATTAAAGCAAAAACGTTTTTTCTTCTTCAGATTTTGAGTAGAACATCCTCTGAATGTTGTTGTCTGTATTGAACCATAAACTCAAAAGCTGCAATTACAAATTAATAATATGCTTCCAGACACAGAAATGCTGGATTTAGACAGATTGATAAAAATTGCCTTCTTCTACATGTTTCCATACATGTTGAAGGAATCATGCACACCATGATATAACTGATTTTTCCCAATGAGAAAGTGAGCAATGAGACAACAAGCCTGCATTTAGCGTACTCAAATGTGCAGTTTATTACAGTAATAGAATTAGTACATGGGTAACATTCAAATGGAACCAACAGTTACTCAGTTAAGTCTACAGAGGAGGTAGGAGAGGGGAAAGACTTTAGAAGCTGGTGAAACATACAGGGGCAGAGCAATGTGCTCCCTTAGCAAGAGGAAAATTTGGATCTCCCCTTTGCACGTTATCAAATGCATTAACTGAATCAATCTATAAACTTTGGGTGTGCATCAGATCCTAAAGCATTTGAGGTATGCCACAAATTCATGATGATAATACTGTTGGAGGAAATGGCAGCCAAGCTGAGGAAATATGGTTCCTCCCTCCAGTTATGTTAGTTTGTATTAACCCATATGTGAGAATGAGCTTCCTCTAGTAAGTAGGCAATATTTCAAGCCACATAGAACACTTTTGAATGGATAGTCTCCATGATCTTGAATCTAAAGGGGGAAAGGATTAATCAGAAAGCAAGATTATTGCAAAGTGGATTCCAAAAGCTATTAAGTGCTAAAATCAGATAGTGTGTAGTGCATTCCCTTAATTTCAAAATATGGTACAGGTCATGATCCGTAAAAGTGAAA
This sequence comes from Gambelia wislizenii, assembly GCA_030847615.1. Taxonomy (NCBI): domain Eukaryota; kingdom Metazoa; phylum Chordata; class Lepidosauria; order Squamata; family Crotaphytidae; genus Gambelia; species Gambelia wislizenii. The sequence goes on along the minus strand of JAUMIR010000006.1, from coordinate 134,465,281 downwards.
ATCTGTTTCTGTAGAATTCTGCCTTTCCCTTCTACACCACAGGCAGCCAAATCCAGGTGTACCTTGGCTGCCTGCATTGGCAGTGGGGGTTGGGGGAGTTGCATCAGCATATCAGAGCACTTTGATGTATTATGGAATGTAGTGTGTTACTACTATTGTTATTTTGTAGGGCTGGTTGTAGGTTGTATATATAATATCTACTCTTACTTGTTTTGCTGTCTTTTGTATTTAAAAAGGAGCAGCCCATGTACGCAACCCAATCATGCTAACTCAAGTAGATTTAGATTAATTAGCTAGTTAATTCAATAGCTACAAACCATAACAGTAGAAGTAATTGCTATGACAGAGTGGAAGTATATTAGCCAATCAAAGCAAATAATTATGAAGAATTGCAGTGAAAAGTGTTCTGAGCACTGTTGATATTGGAAAGTAATTTTGTAGCCATGATACTACTTTATTCCCTATGGTGAATAATGTAAACATAAAAATATCCAGAAATTACAAAGTCTCCCTTGTTTCAAGCACAGTTGCCATGTTGGTTCAAAACAAAGAGAGGATCCAGAATTATTAATATATTTTTAATTGGACAGTTGTGGATAACAATCGCTTGAACTAGCCTGAATTTCAGCAAGCAAAAATCTTTCTTCTCATTAGCACAACATTCACCAGATAGTGGAAATAATGCAGTTTTTCATACCTTGTAGTGATATATTTACTTTGATTAAAAATAACATTCTCTTAACTTTTTGTACATTGTTATAAATAAAAGAATGTTTAAGTTGTGTTTGTTTAGGAGTAACTACTTTCCTTGGTGCTTTCATATTTCAGTACATAAAGTCATTATGCGTGAAAAGAAGGGCAATATACTGGAACCTGAGCTCTTGGACAAGTCAATAATGTCTTCTCCTCTCTGTATATTATGATTTCCTTTTCATGATAATTAAGTATTATGCAGGATATATGTTCCATCTATTCTGATCTATATTGCCATATATGTTAAGCCTACAAGGAGTCCAGGGCTAGTTTGGAATCCATAGTATCTCCTTTGATAATTGCAAACAGCAGTTTACGCTCTCAAGTACAAATGACCCCATCCACATGGAGAAATAGATGTCAGCATGTGCAATGGCATCACCAAGAGGACAAAGGGATTGTTGCAGGATGTGGGATAGTCTCTGCCTATCTATACAAGTCAGTGTGGTAGCCCAAGCAAAAGAGAAGATCTGGTTCTGGAAATAAATTACTCAACTAGAGGATGAGAGGTGGAGTGCTAGGAACAGATCACAAGGAACAGGACAAAGCTCAGGCTGTTCTTGGATATACATAACAGAGCATCTTACCATGCTGAACCCCATTATCAAAAAGTAACCATGCTGGTTAGATCCAAGGGCAGCTGTAGCTGTCAAGATGAGGACACAGAAGGGCCACAAACAATGAGTGTAATCAGGTTGAGGTGGAGCAAAGGGTACAATAGTGTGTGAGCCAGGAGCAAGGGTGGGGAACATGTGACTCTCTAGTTGTTGGAGTGTAACCCCCATCAGTCCCAGCCACCATTAAGTCATCACTTAAGTAAATACCATTGAGCTATTCTATTTGAGATGAGCAATTGGATTTGGACCAGTGGTCTACATCTGAGAGAGGGTATGTATGAAAAGTTAAGAAGAGTAGGAATTGTGTGTGTGTGTTGATTTAAATAAATGTGTAGCCTCTGCAGTTCCATTAGCTCAGTGTGATAGCAATAATTCAGAATCCTCATATATGTAAGACGGGTAAATTAAAACATGAAAAAATGAAGAAAAATGTTATGTAGCTCTAAGCCCGATTTCTGACCTTTTGTATACTCAATACAAATGCTTCATTGGCCTTGGCCAACAGTAAATGCTTATGCATTTATTTTATAAGGCTAGAAGCTGCTGCTATCCAAGAGCAATATTTCAGTGAACAAGGTTGGACCAGATAGGGACCCAAGGGTCAGACAAAGCCAATGGGAAGATGCGTCAAATCTTAAGCTGTGGTATATATGTTATGTATTTATAGCACTTATAAAATTTGGTGAAATATTTACCAATAGTATCAACTGGAAAGGTGCACTGTAAGGTGTCCTTCCCTTTTGATTATTGTCTGGAAGTTGTATGCTATGCCTGAGTTGGTGTATTCCATAACTGTGAAGTCTTTACAGAAATTGTGTTAAACTTAATTATGAGAAAAAACAGGACTTTTGTGGTGCTTTAACACCAACCATTTTATTCCAGCATAAGTCTAATTACGATGTTGAAGAGGTCACTTATATATTAAAGAAAACAATTCTGGTCCACCAGACTGTATCAGAAGAATTGCATGGCCCCTCAATATATACTCTTTTCCAAAGATATTTGGCTCATCATTTACCTTATGCTATTAGTTTTCCTTTCTCCTATAATGATAGTTTATGCGATGTAAATGAGGTAAAGAGAAGGTTGTCCTCCCTGCTGTCCTCCTGTAAATGAACTTTGTAGGCTGGGTGTACTTTAAAAATAGTAAGCTGTGGAGTTGGGCAGGGACAGTCCTCCAGAAGGAAATGTAGTCCACAGAGCACTCTTGCTAATTCAAGTTTATTTGCACAGCCACACCGTCACATTTTTGGGCAAAAGCAACCAGAGTTGATAAATGGGCTTTGACATCTTGAATTTTCTAAGATGTTCTAAATGGAAAATACTACTGATTTTTCTATTAGGAAGCTTTTATCTATAAGAGTAGAATATTTATAAACACAGTGCCTTTTCAGAGCAGTATTTAGTTTACAGTACTTGAGACTAAGAAGAGATTGTGGTTCTAAGACATGAAAAAGGTCTCAAATGGTAATATTTGGCAGACAAGTGTATAAGTCATGGGATGACGATATGAACATCAACAAATGGCAAGATCTGGCCCCACAATTCACATGTGGCCCAGAGAAATAACTCCAGAAATCTCAATCGATTCCAGTGTTACTGTGGACACTTTCAAATATGATTTATGCTAAGACACTGGGAAAGTTTGTTTCATCTATCTTGTTACTTTTAAATGAATCTAATCTTATTCCCTACATTGTAGAAGGGAACCTATTATGAAAAGAGATATAAGAAATTAACAAATATATTGTTTGAATTTAGGGATCTCAAAGTCAGCAGCTATTTGTGAGATGACAGTGACTTGAGAAATCTAGTGCTCATCAGGAACATTGGATGGAATTCTTCCTGTGCACCAGATCCCATCTGACTTTAGAAGCTAAGCAGGGTCAGCCCTGCTTTGTACTTCGATGGAAGACTGCCAGTGAATACCACATGCTGTAGATTATATTTTAGAGGAAGAAATGGCAAAACCACCTCTGAGTATTCCTTGCCTAAGAAAACCCTGTGAAATTCACGGGTGACTTGAAGGCACATACACACACACCGATAACCTAATTAATTCCTACTTTATATTCCTCTGTATGAGTGCATATCTGATGCAGGACAGCAAGTACAGTACTAATATCACTCCTGACACAACAAAAATAACAAAAGAATTGGATTACTTTGCAGTATAGATCACATGGATTAGTTGCAGATTGGTTTTACACTCTTGACTCATTCATAGGACATGCACATTTGTTGTGTGAATAATTGTGATGGAATCCTTATGCAGGCTGGCCCTGCACTTCTAATCCTTGGGCTTCTAGCAGTCACCTTACTGGTACTGAGACCTCAAAGTAACCACTACATTTAACAAGTGACTGTGTTGATTGATGAGTGTAGTGTGGTAAAGCGTGACCATTTGTCTTTGTTAATTATTCAGTTTAAACATCCAGACAGAGTTGTCGAAAAAAACCCTATTCAAATCTCCTCTGTTCCCCTCTTCATAACCAATCCTATCTCTGTTTCTTACTGACCCTATCCAACTGTTTTACATACAAGCTTCTAGATTATATCTTTCCCCCCATAGTCCACCCTGACAACGTTCTGTGAGCTGCAATTGGCTGGCTCTACTCAGGCCTGCCCAGCTCCTTGCTTCTCAACAGTGCTCAGATTTGGAGTGGATGTTACCTCCAACAGGCTGCAAATTTCTTTGCCTGAAATAAAGCTTTGCAAACAAATGATAAAATAAGAAGGAATGGGATGTGGAACTAGCTGCAAAATCCATTGTTTTCATTAAATCACATACTGATTGAGCCACCTTAAAAATTATGTAATTCTTTTATTTTCACTTAGGATGCTGGTGAAATGGTTCGTTCATTTGTTGGTGGTTTGGAACTGATAGTGAATTTATTAAAATCAGAAAATAAAGAAGTCCTGGCTAGTGTGTGTGCTGCTATCACCAACATAGCAAAAGATGAAGAAAATTTAGCAGTTATAACAGACCATGGTGTTGTCCCTTTGTTGTCCAAACTAGCAAATACAGTAAGTAATGCCTTTCTTTATAATATACTTTAACACCTGCTAACTTAATGAAATGTGCTACATGATTCCTTCCTCTTGTTGCTGTTAAGTGTTCCTGCAGAAAATGCTCATTTTGGTGTAATAGAAAAAAAGGAAAACACTTTTTTTTAAATGAAAAATTAGAGAGTGAGAGAAGAAAAGACTTTGGTGTGGGTTTCCTGTGAAGCAGCTGAAGAGGAGGAGACCAAGCCTTTCTCTCTTGAGGGATTGAAAATAATCACTGGATGATGGAGAAGCAAGTCAGAGAAGTGATGTTTCCTTAGAGAAGTGTAGTTCCTGAGGTTCTGTATTTCATTCTTGAAATTATCAATGTTCCTCATTTATGTCAGAGAATTCTCACAAAATCCTTTTCTTGTTCAGTTAGTGCTTTTAAAAACTAACTTCATATACAGACCTTTATGTGTTTGTTTGACCCCCAGGGTTTGTGTGACCCCCAGACCTTGGGTATTTCCCCCCCCATTGTAAAAAAATATATATTTGAGGGCAGAAGTGTCTGTGACTGGCCCTTTTCTTCTAGTTCCAATATACAGATGTTTCCCTCTAGGGCAGTGGTTCTTAACTTTTTCTTTACCAGGGACCCCCTTTAAATATCTTTTGTTGCCACGGACCCCCAAGACTTAACTCAAGATTTAAAACAACAACAACAACAATAATAATACAATTACACCATCCATTAAACCTTCCCTCAGAGGCACTGGAGGGGGCGGGAAGACTTTTCTCCTGCTTCTTCCTGCAAGTTTGTGGCTGGAGGGGATTGAATGGCAATACGTAGGCCAAGCCAACCAGCCAGCCAGCCTTTGCCTTGGCTCCTGTCACATGGCCACTCCACTGCAGGGACGAGGTGGGTCAAGCCACTTTCAAGTCTTCCACAGACCTCAGATTCAGAACCATGGCTGTAGAGCTTGGAATCTTTCAAGATACAGCACCTCCTATGCTACAGAGGTAACATCAGATGGAGCCATGTTGAAAGTATAAAAAACATCCGGTGCACTTTTATTAGTTCTTTACAATGGTTGAAATCCTACATGTGCATGTAGCTCCTCATGTGTAGTTCCTTATTCTCCCACCACTTGGTAGTTATCAAGCCCTAGGAGGGGGCCCTGCTACTTTCATTTATAGGGAGGAAGAAGGGAGCCAATTCAGACCTTAGTGAAGTCTTAGCTCAGTCAGGGGAAGGGGAGAAATGAAGGTGTGATCTCAGCTGCCTTTTTCTTACCCCAGCAGCTTAGAGCAGTCAGACCTTCATAGTCTGAATTGCCTCCCCACTCCCTTTCTGTCTAGTAAAAAGAAGCAGCAACAGCAGGTTCTCCCAGGGCTTGACAACTGCTGGGCATGGGAGATTTTGGACAAGAGTGCAAGGGCAAGAGAATAGCCTGCAGTACCTCATCCAAAAAGGGACTTACACATGCATCCGTCACTAACAGGATGCCAGCCAATGTCATGTGCCAGTGGTTTCCATTAAAACATCTGGAAGTGCATTTCCAGGCTAACCTATTTTTCATCTTTGCTTAGAACAATGACAAATTAAGACGTCATCTAGCTGAGGCCATTTCTCGCTGTTGTATGTGGGGAAGTAATAGGGTTGCCTTTGGCGATACCAAAGCTGTTGCTCCTTTGGTCCGTTACCTGAAGTCAAGTGACCCAGCAGTTCATCGAGCTACTGCACAAGCCCTCTATCAACTGTCAGAAGATCCCAACAATTGCATAACCATGCATGAAAATGGAGTGGTAAAGGTAAGAAAAATAGTTTTATGTTAATCTAGTGATAACATGTCTAAACGGGTAGGGGATTTGAACTTCTAAAGGTGGGTGGATGGGGGGAAGTGAAATGGTCCTCCTTTCAAAAATTATAGTTCTGATGATGGCTAGCAGTGGATAACAAATCTGGTTTGGGTTTTAGTCTCAACATTGAGGGAACTATCCTTGGATGACTCGTTTAAAATTTAGACTAAAACCCAGAGCAGTTTCGCCACTAGACTGACGTGGAAGCCAGCAGCTGCCATTGAACAAGACTACATTATTTCTTCTCTTTTGTCTTCCTGATTGGTAGACAAGTATCCTTGTGGTCTAATGTCAGTGCTTTGAGTTTCTCCATTCCTGCTGGAGAATGGATTTCTCCAATTCTACTTTGCTTCATTGGCTGCCACTTAAGAGGGTGAGAAAAACTGGAGTGTAATAACTTCATGCCACATGTTTTATTTCTCTCAGGAGGAAAATGTGGGCTCATGTGATTAGAATTGTTTGCCTTAACTGTACCATAGTATTCATCCCAAGGGCATTGTGGTAATCCTTCTTTAGTGTCTGAATAGCTCCAAAACATTGCTTTTTAAAAAGCCCTTTAGATAGATTGAACTAAGGACAATTTTACAATTGTGTGAAAGCTTTAATAGCAAATCATATAGTCACCTAACATTTTGGGGAGAAAATAATGAATAAGCCTATTTATCATTATTTAAATAGTCAAAGTGAGGGTTGGGGGTTTTTTTGTAATGCACATGCTGATGAAAAAAATAATTTTTAACTTTCAAAAACTCAGAGTACCTAGTAATTCTGTGTAGCAGTAAATAGGTATTGTAGCTATCTCAGGATAACTGTCAGTTTCCTTTTGGTGCCTACATAAAATCTTGAGTATTCTGTTTTCACAATATTAATTGTCATTTACCATCAGGTGAATAGGTCTTATAATACTTAGTTACACATTATTTATTTGAGGAAAATAAAGAAAAAAGTATATGAAATTCAAATGCATTTCACAAGTAATAATTTTGGGGCTTTTCTTACCCAGAAGGTTCTAAAACAAAATTTTGAACTGTATAAAGTTGTCATTCGCAACAGTGTTGAACTAGTTTATTACTGAAGCTCTTTGCTCAACTTAAAGTCAATGGTTGATGAAGGAAAAAGGATACTAAAAATTTTAGAATCTGAAATGAAAATATAGACTTGAAATGTAAATATTACATTGTAACCGATATTTCTTTCTAATCATATTTAAAACTATCACGATATCCTAAAGAGCGATTTTCAATAAAACTGTTTTACCCAATTTTGCCAGAATAGAAGGAAACAAATTAAGGAATTTGTTGGCTACAAAGTGCTTTCTCTTTACCGTATATCAAAGATGACAAAGCCAATAATTAACCTGGAATTCCAGGATTAAAGACACTCCCACAGGCATACGGTATAGTTCATAGCAAATGTTATAGATAGTGATAGGGGAAGTAAAAGAAGGTGATGGGAAGACCTGCCAAACTAGTTCTGCTGCGTAAATTTAGACTACTCACACCTCCAGTAAGGGTTGCAGCACTGCTAGGTTGGTGTAAATATAGCTCAGGAGCACAAAGAAACAACAACAAAATCCACAAAACAGCAATACCTTTATTGGCCAACCTCTCTCTCTCTCTCTCTCTCTCTCTCTCTCTCTCTCTGGCTTTTCTTCGCAAACGAAGATTCAGGAAGGACTCATCCCGCGCTTTCTGCAAGCGCGCTGATGACTAAAAAGGCCAATCCGAGATAAACAAGTCCGGTTGCAGAAAGCACAGCAGAAGGTCTCCTTGGGTGATGTTTTTGGGTTGTGATTCTTTCTGCATTGTCATTTCTCTTCAAGACTTGTTCGGCGTGAGTTCTCAAATAAGGCTGCAGCATTGTGGATAGTGCATTTCCATGCCTCCCGATGCGAGGCCAGGGCGACCGCTGTTGGTGATCAATTTGGCCGAGCCACATCATGCAAGCTTTCGAAGCTTCACTGCCTTCTTCATCAGGCAATAATGTAAAAATCATAGAGGTGATCATACAGAAAAAAAGTGAGGATGCTATAAGCCTACATTTTGTCTCAGGAGTTACTTCTGTTGTCAGTTAAGATAATCTGAAGGGATCTCAGTGCAGGCAGAGGCCACTCCCCTTCTTGGCCCTGTGAGATGAGGGTCAAAGACCAATAAAAGACAGGTAATAAAATTTCAAATCCATTAGCAACAGAAAAGTAACTTTACTTGAGATCCAGGCTGTCCTTGGAACTCAAGGCATTTAAAGTGATTTGGTGGGAAAGGCAGAACACTGAGAGTGACATAGCGTCTGGACAATGGCTTAGGGAATTCACAGTGTGCCATGTAAGTACTGGTAAGCCAAATGAATATATTACTGAGGGGGGGGGGAAAGCTAGTGTAGACAATGTGAAAGGTTTTTGTCTTCATGTAGAACACATGGAAAGGAGAGAATGGAGGGGTTTTTAATTGATTGGTCATCTGTAAAGGTCTGTAGGGATAATTGAAACTTTCCCCATTGGTTTCTACAAGGATGAAATGTTTGTCAAGAGATCTCATATGAACTTCTCATTGAACCTTGGAAATGAAAACAATATCTGATGCCAATGACAGCTGTGTAGACCACTTTTGATATTCATTAAGACTTGTGGTGAATCATGGGTGGGGTAGATACGCTAGATGAGATGGGGGCTCTGGTCAAGCTCCCATTATTGTTGGGTTCCATGCTGAAGCATCAAGCGACACTGTTGTAGCTGGTACTTTAGCTGGGAGCCAGACTTTGCTTCATACAAGGTGTTTTTTCATTATAAGTTATTGCATTGACCATTAGAATAAATAAATACATACATAACATTAGAATGCCCTGAAAGACAACTCAGAGTTTTTATCTTCACTTTACTCAGAACGTTACCCACCCCCTTAATGCTTATACTTTCAACAGCTGACTGCTGTCCTCACTGTTATTAGCTTCATGCCACTATAGAGGGTCATCACCCAGGAATTTGTTGGGGAACGTTGTTGTGCATCTTCACGTTTTTTCTGACTTATGGCGACCCTAAGATGAACGTATCACTGGGTTTCCTTGGCAAGATTTGTTCAGAGGTGGTTTATCTTTGCTTTTCTCTGAGGCTGAGAGAGTGTGGCTTGCCCAAGGTCATCCAGTGGGTTTCCATGGCTGAACGGGGTTATGAATCCTGGTCTCCAAAGTCATAGTCCAGTACTCATTACCATGCAGGCTCTCATTTGGGATCATGCTGTGTAGCAATTTGACAGTTTAAACATGCTTCTTTTCAGGATGACAAAGCCACTGGATTGGGTCCTTACCAGACATAATTGCCCTGATCTAACTAATGCATACATAAAGGTGGCTGGAGTCATGTATACAGAGCTCTCTTAAAACAACTGTAAATACACCAGTAATCTGTTAGGGAGGATAAGTCTGAGGTATTTCTGTATGTGCATATTACCCACACACACACACATTCTACTTCTTCCTCCCCACCAAACAGCTAGATGGTGCTGCTACTGCCAAGTTCCTGAAGACTACCTATGCACAGATCAATCAAGGCTATTGACTGCCCCAAGGTCATAATAAGTGATCTTTGATGAGCAGGGCGGTCTCCCAATCTACATCCTACATGACATAGACATGAGTAGATCAGACTGACAGTCACTGGCTGATAATTAAATAGGCTTAGTTTTCAGCCCCTTTGATGTCTTTAAAAAAACAAAACAAAACAGGATGCACACATAATTTTTTTAAAAATGATATCATTCTTCTTATCAGGACCCATTTTGCTGTATTTACCCCAAAAGAGTGGGAGTGAGGGAAAAGGCCGTTCAAAAAATTAAGCTCCCTAGAGTTCATCATATTATGGGCAGACATTTTATTTGAATTCAGTTTCACTTAGTTTTTTAGCAATTGGCCACACTGATTCATCATCAGAAGCTGATTTGTACAGCCCAGAAACAGTACTTTAGGTTTAATTCTGAGGAGTGGTCAGATTCCTAACTATTAAAATACCCAGCAAAAGCTTTGGGGCTGCTGCACCCAACCATCATTTTGTGGCTTTCATGTGTAATACACTGTGAATTGTATCACAGATACAATTCCATGACATTCATAACATCTCCTACCTTTCTAAATAATAATTTTTAGTGTTGGAAATAAGCACACACATTCAGCAGCTCAGCATCAAGTGTACAGCAATCACTGTGCATTTGAGCTAGCCCATTGTCACTCTAATCCCAGGTAAGAGATGGTATCTAGAATTGAGATGAGCTTATTGTTGCCATGAATCTCCACGTTGGTAAGTTTCTAATTTAGGAACATTTGGATAACAAATTTGGACCTTGGCATCCTCATCTTGGCATGTTCTGAATATCTTTTAGTCTTATAAAAAGAAGCCTGTCCCACTAAGCTGTAGGTTTGCTGGAGCAGTTCAACAGAAGCTGTGCCCTGCAGCTCTTTTGGTGATAAATGAGCCGTTTCAAATAAATGGAGCTGAAGCCAATTTGTGCAGAAGGAATCATTAAAACACAGTTTTGAAAGTTCAGAATGTATAAACAAGGTATGCTAAACCCAAATATATACTGCTCATTTTAATGGAAAAGGTTGCTGCTCGTTGAGTCTTCCAACTTTTAACAGGATTTGCCAAAAAGCCAAAGAATCTGGCAGAGGCCATAGATAACAGTTCCATCTTTCATCTAGGTTTCTTCTGTATTTATCTTGCTTCAGAGAATGCAGGGAATGTCCTTTTCTTCTGACTTGGCACTTGTTCTAAACCGCAGAAATACACTGAGCAGCTTCTTGCAATTGTCTTAAGACAAATGTCATTTTAGGAAACTTTCTGAAACATCAGGCTGGGATCCAGAAAGCCCTGTGCATAAGTGGAAAGCATTTTAAGGCATGCACAGAGGAGTCACTGATATTCTGTCTTGTGCCTGCACTGCATCATGTATGGCTCTAGAAAGTCCCTTGATCCCACAAGTGGTTTTTCAGGGGATGTAAATGGATTGGGGTGTAGGACCTTCATCTGTAAGGAAGGGCAAAGAAGTCCCAGTGCTCAGTTGCGATGCCACATGTGGGCTTTTGGATCCTGACCAAGGTCTTTTTAATCTGGAGTAGCCTGTGGGAGGGGGAGAAACCCTCCTAAACAATGATTATTTGTAAATGGTGCTATCTTAAACAAAAATTAAATGTAAAGTTAAAAAACTGAGTTTCTTTTAACTTGCAGATATTGGGTTTAGCACACAGGGGCAAGGTGCCAGGTAATTACTTTTGGCAATGAGCTGAGTAAAAATAGTTTCCTTGCAAAAGAAACTATTCACAGAAGCTGAACATAAGAAATAACAATAAAAATGGTATTTCAGACTTCTTGACTAGTCTTTTTGGCATTCACTGAAAATATGATACATTTCTGCCTGAAAACAGCAAGTTTATTTTTACCAATTAGATAGATTTTTAAAATGTATTGAATGCGAACACTCTGGAGCTTCAGTATTATTTGAATACTTTGTGAAGCATTTGCATACTTTCTTCCAAAAATAGTAGGATCATTATCATTTTGCAGAGTAACTTCCCAAAGAATCTAAGTTTGGCCATTTTGATGATACCACAGTGAAGTATAGCAAAGAATCTTAGCAGGTTTGGGGTCTTAGTGTGCATTTATATGCAAAGAACAGCTGTTAGACACATTTACTTTCATGAAAGTAAACTGGAAGTGGAGGAAGATCTTACAGTTACAAGAAAGGTTTTCATTCATGTCTTTGTGGATGCAGAGGAAAGGAATGCATTTCATTCTTTCCTTCATCTTTACTGGCTGGTTGCTTGGCAAGCTCCAGGCAAGTGGTGAAGGTTATATATCTATTTGCGGTCTTTGGGTCACAGAGCACCTTTAAAAACCTTCAGTCTTATAAAAATGCTGAGGTCTAGCAGCTGGTGGGGCAATTTAGGACTGGATCAGGTCCTGATGATGAAAGATGCAAAGCTTCTGTTCAGATCTACTCTACAGGTGGGCACACATTTCAAATAATATTTTTGACCCTTGGAATCCTGCAGAAGTGTACAGAATTTATGAGTTTGTCATTTTCTTCACCCAGATCTCATGCTTGAGCTTGTATTGAGGTCCATTGTTGTTGTTTTTATTTTGGGAAATAAGAAAGTATTGGAGTTTCTTTTTTGAATCCTTAGCATTATAGGCACTTATTACACATTGTTGAAAGGTCAGGGGGCACCAGATGCTCTCCGTCTGCAATTGTAAGTTACTCATTATTTAGAAAACACCTGGTATTTCATGCATTTTGTCAACACATATTGTTTTAAATAGCAGCTACAGTTGTCCCTTCATATTCGCTGGGGTTTGGTTCCAGGACACAAACCCCGCCGTGGATACCAAAATCTGTGAATACTCTAGTCCCATTATATGCAGTGGCATAGCAAAATGGTGTCCCTTATCTAAAATGGCAAAATCAAGGTTTGCTTTTTGGATTATTATTTTTTAAAGAATATTTTCAAGCCATGAATACTTAAATCCGTGAATACCAAATCTGTGGATACGGAGGGACAACTGTATACCATTAAAAGCTGGGATTTTCCAGAAAGAAGCTTGCCCTTCTTATTAAGGTTATTTAGAGTAGAGTTCTATGCATACTTTTTAAAGAGTTACTCACACTGAACTAAATGAGACCATGGGTGGCTTGTGCACCTGGCTGGGAGGGACACCTCTCCCCATTTCAGTGGGACCCCCCCCACACACTTCAGTCCACAAGCCAAGCAGGACTTATATGTGTAAGACTGCATGGTTACAAACTTATCTGGTAACAGGAATGGGTAACAGGTGAGCTCTGTTTCTCCTTCTCTTCAAGCCATCTTCAGCTTGCAGACTGGATCCTGCTCCTATCTTCCTGCTCACCTTTCTCCACTTTCTCACTTCAGTTGGTTATAGCTTTGTTACAGCTTTGAAACCTTGCATGGATATGATGCTCCTGGTGGTTATCATTTGTAAAGCACTTAAGATCTGCTAAAAGCTGTTGGGGTTTACTGCGCTCTGAAGAAAAGCAACAAGGCAGCAGGGATGTTCGGTCTTCCATGCTGCTTTACCACATGGCGTGATCATTTTTTCGTTCTGGTCCTGTGAGGGAACGAGGTAAAACTGTGTCTTTTTGCTAATCAGAGGAGCCCGTTAGCAAAAAATCAGTTATAGCTTGGTCCCCCCCCCCATGGGACTGGAACAAAAGAACACTGAAAGAGCGGTAATGTCATGCAGTATCGCAGCATGGAAGACGGAACGTTCCTGTTGTCTTGCCACTTTCCTTCAGAGTGCGGTAAGCCCCTTTGTGTCTGTATGTGCCTTCAAGTTGCCTGTTGACTTAAGACAGGCCCATGAATTTCATAGGGTTTGCTTAGATAAGGCCTTAATAGATTTAGAAAAACAACACAGTCCCTGCCCAGAGACTCCAGTTGAGTAGATGCAAAACAAAAGGAAAACCAGATAAGGATGGAAGCAAGAGAAGAGCAATTTCAGTCACCAAAAAGTTAAATAATTGTCAAAGATTGGGGCTTAATTTTTTTAATTTAATTTTTATTGGTTACAATTATTATAATTGCAGTATCTAGTACATTCTTGCCCGGTTTTCTACCAGCCATATATATATATTTACATATGTATTTACATACTTCGCTTCATTATAACTTCTGAATAACTCTTGTTGAATTGTAACTCTATTTCAATTCAATAAAACATAAATCACAACTCTAATGCTCTGATACATCGTTGCTTACTTTACTACATTTTTACTCTCTACCTTCCTATCTCTTACTTACTGCATGGGAGTCTCCACCCTCCCAGTTTCCTTTAATTTCTGCTTTACTTTTCCTATCAGTGTTTCTTCCATTCTTAATCTATCTTTTAGTACAATTATCCTGTGCTCTTTTTTTATATTATCCTGCTTTATATCTTTCAAGGATTTGTAATTTCTCAACTTTCTTTATGTTTTACTGGTTATTTTCCAAACTTTTGTGAATATTTCCACTCTTTTCCCCTTTTTTTCACTGATTTTCCCGTCAGGAATGTTGTTAATTTATCCGCCTCCCACATTTCATGCATTTTAATAATCCATGTTTCTACTGTTGGTACTTCTTTCCCTTTCCATTTTGGGCGTATAGTATTCTGACACACGTTATCATGTATAGTAAAATTCTCCATTTCTTTTTCATTTCTGGATCACTTATTCTATCTATCATATTTAATAGGTAAATGTCTGGGCTTAATGGATAGTTAATATCCAGAATTTATCTAATTTTGGAGTGAATTTTTTTCCAGAACTCTTTTGCTAGCGGGCATTTCCACCACATATGTAACAGATTCCCTGTAGCCTCTCCGCACTTCCAACATTCGATATTCCCTGTTTTATACATATTGTTTAATTTAACAGGTGTTAAATACCACCTGTAAAATATTTTGATAAAGTTTTCTTTTAAATTCTGTGCCAGTGTGAATCTCTGGGTGTTTTTCTAGGCATTTTCCCACCTGTCAATTTCTATTTCATAGCCAAAATCCTGAGCCCATTTAACCATATTTCCTTTTATGTATTCCAATTCTAATTCTCTATCTGTTAGCAATTTATAATATTTCACTATGTGATGTTTTGAGTTATCAAACATTATTTTATCTAGTTCATTCTTTTCCAATTGGAATCCCTCTAATTTTTGATCTATTTTGTATTTTTCATAGATTTGCTGGTATGTAAACCAATTGAATCTTATTCCTTCCTCTTCTAATTGTTCTCTCGTTTTTGCTCTCACTATTTTTGTTGCCGGATCTGTTGCCAAAAGCACTTGATAATTCAACCATCTTTGTTCTTTCGTTCTGAATTTACTGAAGAAGGCCTCTTGAGTTGAGATCCAGAGGGGTGTTTCCCTATAAAACATTTTCTTTATAGTTAACCAAGATCTTAACAATGCTTTTCTGATGTAGTGATTATCGAGCTCTCTATTTTCCTTCTTTTTGTTGTACCATATATATGCATGCCACCCAAAGACTAAGTTATGACCTTTGAGTGCTAATAGTTTGTCATCATGCAGGTTTATCCAGTCCTCAATCCATGTGAGTGAGCTTGCTTTATAGTAGCGTAATAGGTCTGGAAAGGCACACCCTCCTCTCCCTTTGTTATCCGTTAGTAATTTCAGCTTTATTCTGGGCCTCTTTCCTTCCCAAATAATTATTTTTTCAGTTCTGTATTCCATTTTTTAAAGCAACTTGTATTTATAATTATCGGGAGGTTTTGAAATAGGAACATGAACTTTGGAAGAACTGTCATTTTTATAGAGGGAATTCTGCCTAAGAAGGACAGATGTAGTCTAGACCGATTATGTAAATCCTTTGACATTTCTTTCCATATTCTGTTATAATTATTATCAAACAGGTTGGCATTCCTTTTAGAGATCAATATTCCTAAATATTTAAATTTATTTGTGATTTTGTATCCCGTCATTTCCTCTATTTTAACATCTTCCTTTTTAGTTGTATTTTTTGTCAGAACTACTGTTTTATCCCTATTGACCTTAAAGCCCGAGACCTTAGCAAATTCATCCAATGTGTTCTTAAATTCTTCCAGATATTCCAGTGGGTCTTCAATAAAGATAATTAAATCATCCGCAAAGGCTCTGATTTTAAATTCATGCTCTTTGATCTTAACCCCTCTAATCTTCTTATTTACTCTTATGCTGTTATTTAAGATTTCTGTTATGGTGATGAAAAGTAGTGGAGACAAGGAGCATCCCTGCCGCATTCCTTTCCTTGTGTTAATTTTCTCTGTCTTGTCTCCATTTATTAATATTTGTGCCTTTAGATCTTGATATATTACATTTATCCATTTACTGAATTTCTCTCCCACATTCATTTCCCTTAGCACCGCTTTCATGAATGGCCATTTGACATTGTCAAAAGCTTTCTCAGTGTCCAAGGAAATCATAGCCAACTTCTTTTCATTGTGATTTTCATAGTATTCAGTTATGTCCACCACAGTCCTTATGTTGTTCTTAATATATCATTTCGGCAAAAAGCAATGTTGATCTTCATGAATAATGCTGTTTAGTATATTTTTAAATCTTTGTGCTACAATGTCTACGAATATTTTGTAATCCAAATTAAGCAGCGAAATTGGCCTATAATTCCTTGGTTCTTTCTTATCATTCCCTTCTTTAGGGATCATCGAAATGTAGGCATCATTCCATGAATCCAGGATGCCATCCACCTTAATTTGATTCATTGTTTTGTGTAGTGGAATAAGCAGTTCTTCTTCAAGTTTCTTGTAATAAATTGGGGCTTAATTTTTTTTTTTGAAAGGCCTTTTTCCTTTCTCCCTCTCTTCTGTGGATACATGTTGAAATGTTCCCTGATAAGGGTGAGAGAATGATTTTGTGAGTGAAACAGCTAGTCAGTGATATACACAGACCTGCCCTGAGAAGCAGGGTGGTGGGCTCATCACCTTCAAAAGAGCCAGCTAATCAGTACAGTGCGAAACCTGCTTCTTGTTCCTTTGCATTTGATCTTGGTAAGATGATTGCACATATAGAAAAGCTACAGTGTGGGCCTTTCCACAGCAAGCTTACCACTGAAATTATATTGCTCCAGACACAGCCTAAATAATACCAGTTAACTTGTTCCAGAGACATATATGTATTGTACACATATACAGAGCTTCATTTAGAGTCATAGAATCATAGAATTGGAAGGAGCCTCATGGGCCATCTAGTCCAATCCCTTGCTCAATGCAGGATCTCCAGGTAAAGCATCCCCAGCAGGTAGCTTTCCAGCCTCTTTCTGAAGACATACAGGGATCATCAGAAACAGAATGGATAGATTTGTCGATCCCCACTGCATTGTCCAGCTCCATACAGCTGAGAGACAGTAAGTTGACCAAGGCCACTCAGTGTACCCAAGGCTAACTTGAGTTTTGAATGTTGGTCTTTCACATCCATATTGAGCATTTTGTTGATTCAAGCCTATCCAGACCCTTTTCAGATGCACACTTAAGAGTGCATATTAAAAACAACACTGTGCCATAAGCTTATAAAGTAGTTTTAGAAAGAAGAGACAGGGACATTCTGACTGTTACAAGAAACATAAAACATGTAAAAACAAGGACCCATCCCAGAGACAAGTAAACACACACTAGAAATGAATCTGTGTAGATCTCTGTGTGTAGGAATGTAGAGGATCACATGGTTTTATATGTTGATGCATCTCTGTAATTGCATGTATTTATTGTACAATACACAATATGTTCCTGGGTTTACCGTTCACAAGTCAAACCGCAGATAATAGCAAACCTTATTAAAATAAAGGACTGCCAGTACAAACCTACCATAGAGTTGTGTTGGAGGACCTAGCAATTCCTACACAGGACACCTCTAGGCATTTTCCAGTGCGACACTATGGTATGTGTCCCTGTTTTTTCAACTGTGGGTAACTGAAACTGCGGATATTGGTTCCACAGATACTGGGGGCAGGGGGGAGCTGTCCTAAAATTAGACACAGTAATCACATATCACTCAAGTGGACAGTTCTATTATCATCACTCCATACGTCCATGAGCAAATGTTATCAAAATGGCATCTTGTGAGCATCCATTATCATAGGATCAGAATTAGTGGCATGACAAAGAGAAGAATTCATATACGGCTCATATATCTATTTTTATGTTTGTGTTTGTTAACTAAGGTATCTACCAAACTACCTCAACAGTACTTTAATGAACAATAGTAGTAACCTGTATGAATTATGAGTAGGCAGCATATGCACTAGAACTTCTGTTCTTGCTTTAAGTCCTTTGTCAAAAGGCTTTTGTGCAGTTATTGAGTATTTCAGATCTGTACTATATACTTTTATGCTGTCTTTAGATAGCTCTTTTAAATATGGGCTGGAAAAGCATTCAGGGTAATAAAATGCTAGTAGAAAGTTGGAACTTGGAAAAGAAGAACTCTCTAGATTTGCCATACCTTCTCTTTCCCCACATTAATCTGTGTGTGTGTGTGTGTGTGTGTGTCCATGTCCATATATGCCAAGCAAGAAATTCATGCTCACAAAAATATTTGAAGTAGTTGAAATAAATTTGAAAAAGAGAGTCTGGAGCAGAAGAAAGATGAGTGAAGGAAGAGATGGTGATGGTTGGAGAAGGTGTGTCCCAAGGGTAAGGTTCAAGCAAGTTAGACTGCTTGGAGCAAAGCAACAGGTCTGGCAAAATTCATTCTCCCTAATGCCTATTACATATGGTAAGTAACCTGGCTCCTCTTTTAATCTTAGTAAAACGAGTTTCCAGTGAACTGAAACAAGTGTGTGATACACACACACACACACATATACACATCTCACATCACAAAGAATTTTGTCCTGTCAGGCCAAGTGCCTCCGTTATATGTTAATCATTTCTCAAAAATACAAAGCTTAAAAATAAAATTTAAAAGCACTTCAGATGAAAGTATGCTAAAAGACTTCTGGCTTCATATTTTCCAGATTATCAGTACTGCCTGTTGCTTTTCAGGGGATGAATTTTATATCCCTTAAGATTCTCTGTACTCTCTGAATGTTTCTGTCAATTTGAGTTTTTCTAAATAGTGTGCCAAACTGTTAGAGCCATATATAGACTCCAAAATTCTGGTGTTTAACAATGTAGACTAATGGATCTTAAACTGACCTTTAGCTGAACGCTTACTCCTGGTAGCACTTCCCTCATCTCTCTGATGGATCTCCAGACTGTAGATGTTTCCCTATCTCCATACAAGGCGATGGCTTTATTTGTTTATTTGTTCACTTGTTTATTATTGCATTTATGCCCCAACCTATTTTGAAAGAGCTCGCCAAACCAGAGTGAGAGTTGGTGGGTCGGAAGTCATACTTTCCCTCAACCTTCTTTCAAGGATCTGGTGACAGAACTGTACACAGTAGCTGATTATCACAATCCTCCTAATAAAGTAAGAGCCATTGAACTCAGGAACATACTTATGAATAGGCATGACTAGGATGGCTGTTAAGTACAGTTGCTCCATGGGTTTGTGTAAAGAAAGGCATGATGAGATTGGCAGGGTTTTTTTCATTTCTTTCCTAAGATCCTCAACATGAAATTTGGCTTTTTTACAACCGTTTAACAAAGTAATGCTAAATTATTGCAGTACTTGCCATGAGACTAGAAACACCTTTTGTCTGCAGTTATTTGAAGTTTCTTCTTTTCAGACCTTTGAATAATTAGAGTAGTGTCATGATAAATTTTGAATTGCCTGGTCTCATCATAGTCATGCCCCCAAAGAGAATCCAAAATTGCAGATAGGTGTCTTGATCCATCTTAGAACAGTTCTAGCAGTTTTCATCTCCACTGGGAACAGGTCTTTTGTAATGCTAATGGGTCTTGATGGCCCATTTAAAATCAAGTCACCCCAGAATACTTTGCATTACAGTCAGGCTAACTCACAACAGTTTTCAAAGACATAACTGTGTTAGTCTAGAATACCAGTAAGCAAGGGTATCTTGCAGTACCTTTGAGACTAACGGAGAGAAAGAAGTTGTAGCATAAGCTTTTGTAGACTTGGTCTATATCCTCAGATCCATGTGGACCAAGTCTACAAAAGCTTATGCTACAACTTCTTTCTCTCAGTCTCAAAGGTGCTACAATTTCCCCATGCTCACAACAGTTTATTATTATTGGAAAACCTTTCCCCTGACTTGGAAGCACTGCCTCCACCTGCTTGCCCCTTGCTGGAAGAGGCACTTGAAGCAAGCAATGGGTGAGAAGAGAGTGGGCGGAGGCAGCACTGCTGAGCCATGGGAATGGAGAAAACCTCTCCTGTCAGCCAAGAGTTCACTTCCTGAGCTTTAAAATAGTTGTGGTGGTAGTGGCCGCAGTGGACAAAAATCCAGAGAAAACCCCGGATCCTAAAAACTCTGCATCACAGTAAAATACCCCAAAATGTCCTGAATCTGGGCCATGCATCATGTGGCCTGATCCCCCCAGATTTGGGAGAAAGGACATGCGTTGTGTGGTCTGATCAAATTTGGGGGAATTCTGGGAAGGATTTGGGGGTTTTAATAGTGTAGACAAGCCCCAAGTTGCCAAGTTACAAATCCTTGAAAGTGGTTCCTAGCAACCATTTGCCATCACCCTCACTGTTGCTGCCATGCTCCTGACACAAGCATTATTTTTAAAATTATTGCACTGTCCACGGATAACTATCCAGTTATTAATTAACATATAAATATTAAATTAAATTGGCAGTTACTATGTTCATCTGATTATGAGCTTTTATCTTTACCAGGCAATCTGTGACAATAGTCTCATGCAACTTCACACATTAATTGATCCATTAACTAGCATTTCATAGTTGAGTTTTTCCTTGCAGGGACGTTGCTGTGATTTTAAGATAATTTATTTTCCTCTCTTTTTAATGACTTTACTCCTATGCTTACAATGAAAAAGGAATAATCTTGATGTCTGCCTTTTTTGTTTCCTAGGGTAAGTATACACTTTTTTTTTCTTTAAAGGGGCTCAGTATATACAAAGGACATTTTTACGCACTGATTTTGGCTTAACTGGATAACATGAATATAGATCCTACGCTTGTGTTGGTTTTTAGTTTCTCTTCCATCTCCTATCCTGCATTAATAGCATTCACAAATAACTTACAAGAGGCTCAAAGGCCTCACCTGTGAAAAATACAATTAAAGAACCCATACTTGAGGTTATGTAGTGATCATTTGTAGCATCAGATTTTTTTAAAAAAAGATATTCAATCCACTGATTAATACCAAGTGTATCCAATTATTACAATTGTTACAAATATACACAATTATTTTGTATCTAATCATTAATGTCAAATGATGGACACTATTTGACACAAATTGTGTAATGCTTTTCCTCGTCTACAAATTCTTTAATCTTAAGGGATCTGTTTTTGAAAGGTTTCTACGTTTAGTGCCACCCACACACCCCAGACCAGTAGTTGTAGTCAGAGTATGCCAAGAGACTCTGTCCTGTGGTAATTGGTGTTCAGGAGAGAGTAGAAATAAAGGCAACCTGCCAAATCAGTGCACCTTCTGACATCTCCAGTTCTGGGGCAAAGGATTATCAAGCATTTTGGTTTAATGCATCCTCTGATAGTATGCCAATAGTTAGTGTCCATTTTGAGTTGGAATCTGCTCACTTTTGACCACAGTATCTGAGGCCAAATGCTCTAAGGTAGTATATGCGTTCCAAATACTGTATTATCTTTTGGTCAACCAAGAAAACAAAAGGAACTCTGGATTTAAGGAGCATTGAAATGGTAAGTGGTGGCGCAGTGGTTAAATGCCAGTACTTCAAGCCACCATGTTGCAAATTCAATTCCGGCAGGCTTCAAGGTTCACTCAGCCTTCCATCCTTTCGTAGGTTGGTAAATTGAGTACCCAGCTTGTGGGGGCAATTAGCTAACACACATTGGAAACTGTTTAATGCAGTGTAGATGTGTAAATTGCTATTGCTTAAAACAATTTGTAAGCCGCTCTGATAGCCTTGTGGCTGAAGAGCGGGGTATAACTAACTAACTAAAAAAAAATTAAAAATAAAACTGTCTTTTAACCCTTATTGTTCTTCAGTTCTACCACATATATTATTTATGATTTAATTGAATGAGAAAACTTAATGCAAGGGCAAATTATAACAGGAAAACCTAAGTACTTCAGTGTTTCTAATCTTTGATACAGTACTGAAAGTAAATGTTGGCTACATCTGGATTGATACTTTTTTGGATCTGTTGTCACCATATGTTTTTATTCAAGACCATTTCCCCCCCTTTTGTGTTACACAAAAAGCATGTAAATGCTCTTTTTGGAGTACAGCTACTATGCCTATCCACTTGCTAATTAGAAGATCACAGTACAAGGAATTTGACATATTTTTTGTAAAATAGCACATGAAAGAAGCAAGTTAACTAAACTGAACAGAAAAATGCAGTCTAGCATCAGAAACATTAGACCACCATTGTGATAGGGAAATATGACAGCTAGAGTAAAATGAAGGTGTTGGTTGGTTTAATTTCAAGCAAGGAAAAAATAATCTGATCTTTAAACAGCTCATTTGTCCTCGTGCAGCTTTCCGGTTTTAAATCTGGTTACAGGAATTTAAAGTTACTTATGTTTATTTTTATTGAGAAGTATAAAACTATACCCTCAAGCTGTCCTCATTGGGCAGGGACAGACCTGATTAATCCTCTGACATCCCCCTTTTTCAGCTGCTTTTAAAATGTCCCAATTTCTTTCTCCCATTTCCTCCCTTTGTTCTTGGCTGACGTCCATTGGTGCAAACTGAGTTTTAAGTGCAGAAGTAGTTTGCACTCAGTTAACTCAAATGGGAGGAAAGGAGAAGAAGGGGCAAAATCTTACCCTTCCCAGTAGGCTCAGGCAAAAGCAAATTGCAACACAGACATCCCAGTTTTCATTTGTGAAATGTTGGAGGGTATATAAAACATGATTTTCTAAAGAGCATTGCATCATGCCAAATCTGATCACACATAAGCTGATCAGAGTTCATTGTTGAATGTATTCTGTGGTATTAAGTATGGAATAGAAGGACTTATTCCTACTTCATTTGCTTCTTTAAACTTTGTGTCCAGCAATGGTTTTCTGTGTGATGAAGGGGCTGTCATAATCTAGTCTGGAAAGAGAATTGGTTGTTCTCTTGATGGTGCTCTGTGATGAGTCAGGCAGACACTTAGAAGAAAAAAATAATGTCAGGCCCCATTGTGTCAGATGAGTTTCATTTGCTATGTGTGACTTGACAGTGTAGACAAGGAGCTTGTCCATCCTCAGTATGACATCCCTTCAAATATTTAAACGACTATCATGTCACCTTTTAACCTTGTCTTCCCCAGGCTAAACTTACCCAGCTCCCTAAGCCGCTCCTCATAGGTCATGGCTTCTAGACCTTTTATTATTTTTGTCACCCTCCTCTGGACACGGTCCAGCTTGTCAATATATGGTGCTCAGAACTGGACACTGTATTCCAGGTGAGGTCTGACCAAAGCCAGAATAGCATGGCACTATTACTTCCCTCAATCTAGACACTATGCTCCTATTGATTCAACCTAGAATTGCATTGCCTTTTTTTAGCTGCCATGTTACATTGCTGACCCATGTTCAGCTTCTGGTCCACTAAGACTCCTAGATCCCTTTTGCACTGCTGTCAGCCCAGGTGTCACCCATCCTATATCTCTGCATTTTGTTTTTACTGCCCAAATATAGTATCTTACATTTCTCCCTGTTGACATTCATTTTATTAGTTTTGGCCCAGCTTTCTAATCTGTTAAGGTCATTTTGAATTCTGATCCTGTCCTCTGGGGTATTAGCTACTCCTAATTTGGTGTCATCTGCAAGTTTGATAAGTATGCCCCTAATTCCATCATCCAAGTCATTGATAAAGATGTTGAATAGCACTGGGCCCAGGACAGAATCCTATGGCACCCCACTAGTCACTTCTCTCCAGGATGAGGAGTTGCCATTGGTGACTATCCTTTAGGTTTGGTTGGTCAACCAATTACAAGTCCACCTAAAAGTCGCATTGTCTAGGCCACATTTGCTAGCTTGTTTGCAAGAATATCATGGGGGACCTTGTCAGAGGTCTTACTGAAATCAAGATACACTACATCCACAGCATTCCGTTCATCTACCAAGTTTGTAACTGTCAAAAAAAGAGATAAGATTAGTCTGGCATGACTTGTTTTTGATAAACCCATGCTGACTTTTAGTGATCACAGTGTTCCTTTCTAAATGCTAAGTTTCTTTCATCACTCTCATTTCCTTCTGGGTATGTGAGTAGGATGATCAGTTTTAGAAAGTGATGCTGGGGGATTTTTGCAAGGCCTTTGTCACAACTCATCCTCTGGGATCTAACACGGAGGACCTGGATTGTAAGGAGTTTCTGGCTCCAAAGGATGCTTCCCTCCCTGAAGCTGAGAAGCTGAGAAACTGAAGGACTATTTCCTTAATACAGTATTTCCTTAGTATCAGGACTTGACAGATGCCAAAAAGATGCCAAACCTATCCTTTGAAGTGCAGCAGAAAGAGAAGGAACAGTATCATAGGAGTCAGTAGAGATGCTGAGTAATCAAGAACCTGGCATCCAGAGTCAGCCACCTATAAATCTCTCAGCAACCATTTGTGGCTGTGCACTCTGTGCTTGTGGAATTCTTGACCTCTGGCCTGGCTGTGTTTAATGTCTCCGTGTCTTACCCTTTTGGCTTTGTTTATCTGGGCTGCTGGCTTCTTGTAACAGATTCTAGACTGACTGAGACCTTGCCACTGCAGCTTCTTGTCTCTTTCACAAACTTCCTGGATTACCTGTGTATGAACTGGACTGACTTGACTTGCCTATAGCTGTCTACTGTACAATAACCTGTCTCTCTGGCCACTTGCTGCCTGTAGGCATAGGACAGCTTTGTGGTAGGTCTTTGCCCCCCACCCCCACTCCATGCTTTTCAGCATCTGTGAAACCACCAGAAAGCTTATCTGCAGCTGTAGTTGTGATGTCATGAAATACAGATGACACTGTGCTCTACTGCTTGTCTTCAGTTCACTATTTCTTTGTTGTTGGATTGCAGGGAGATCAGTGAGGATGTGACCAGCTGTTTTCCTATAGCTGGATAGCTGTAAGAACATCACTTGCAGAAATCTCCTGAGGACCCCTGGAGATCCCTGCAGGTGCCTGTTTCAGCACATCCAGCTACAGGAAAACATCTGAATGCGTCCCTGCTGATCTTGTTCTCCAATAACATGGAAATGGCCATTTTGGGGGGTGCGGCGGTGCTGCTTACAAAGTGAATTTTGGGTGGGTTAGCATTGGGAGATGTAGCTACAGAGACATAGCTACATGATACATGTATGTCTCTTGAAATAGGATGTCAGACACCTTTATTTAAAGTTTCAAATGGTTCTGGAGAGGATAAACCAAGAAACAAAGATCACCTGAGAGTCAAAAATTTGGATGAACTTGATTGAGACGAAGCATTTCTCTTACTTCTGGCTCAAAACCAACAACAACACTGTTTGATCACAGTGATTTGATAGAATGGATTGGTTACCCAGCCAAAATCATCCAAAGGATCATTGCTGGAAAAGTTATGTTTGGGGTTCATCATTCAGAATCTAAAGGAAGGAAAATGTTCTGCCATGAACATACAGACTATAATTAGAAATGGCCTATGTTTTCCTTGTTACAGAATGTCAAACTTAAAGCTTTATTGAAACCACCATATGTACGCTATGTACATGCATTCTTTTGGTTTGAATCAGGCGCATGAAATACTTCTGTCTTTAACTCATCTGTAAGGTTCAAGGAAAATCACTACATGCCTGAGGAAACATGTTGCAATTAAGGTTGATCAGACTTGCAGTTCATGGCAGAAACAAAAATAGATGGTGACATTTCAGGAGTTGCATGATAGAAGACACTTCATTGAATACAAATGGGTTTTAATCCGATGTCCAAAGGCACATAGCTTCAATGCCAATTGTGCCTGGGGAAAGTGTTCCAAAGTTTAAGTGCCACAACAGAGGTACTTCCCCCACCCCCTCCCCAATCATGTACCAAGCGGGCTTGGTGAAGAGCCTTCCCTAGAGATCTTAAGGGAAGGGCAAACTGCTATAGGAAGAGATGCATCTTCAGATATTTGGTTCTTATGTGATTTAGGACTTTCAGAGTAAACACCAACACTCAGAATTGGAGTCAGAAGCAAGTAAGCCACATGCAGAACTCTTTTGAAATTGGTGTTTTTTTCTTTATACTCAGATGTAGTTTTATATGATAGAAAAATGTTCTTAATAAAAAAAAAATTTAATGATTTCCTGGAAAAAAAAATTGGTATGATGTGACTCCACCTGGCTTCAGCAGTTAACATCAGGGTGCAACATTCTACACTAGCTAAACCTTCCAAGTCAAATCCACATGATGACATTTACCTTGAAAACTTTCCCTATTGAAATTGTCCAGTCTGGGATTCTGTGAACTTTGTGCTAAATTTATGCAAACCTTTAAGAGAGAAGGAATTCAAGCAAGAAAATGGAATATTTTTACAAGTTACATCTAGAGGTCAGAGGCTGAAAGGTGACTGGCAAGATGCTTGTTCTGTGCATTAATCTAACACAAATACTTCCTGAAATATAAAATGCTTTGATCTGCATAAGCATGTACCATATGTGTGCAGCTGTGATCCATGTCTCTCAACCACTGGAAGGTTAGCAAAAGGTAGTATATAGTTCTTCCGTCTGTGTTCAATTTCTGCTTTTATATTTAGCAGTTCATAATTTTATGTAATACTGTAGCAGTTATGAAAAATATGCACAAGGACTGAGTGATAACAGATTTTTTTGTGGTTTGACTCCATGTTGTTTGGGTTGATTCAGAATACTGAGAGCTGTAGGCTGGATTAAAAAATGTTTTTTAATTAAGGCTATGTGCACTTCAAAATACCTGAGGCCATGTTAAAAATTTGGGAGGCCCTACGAAATCTGAGGTTCCGTGAAGTTCCTGTAAATTAAATGTTTATGCAGTTGTGTCACAGACTTGCTGCCACAAAAATACAAGAGAAACTGAGAATAACCTTTTTATGGCTGGAGAGCAACAGTTTTAAGGAGGCTTTAGTGCCTTGTGGTTGATTCTGTACTTTCAAAGTATTTCCTTGGGGGTGGAGAAGGTGGGCTGGTTATACAGAAAAGAGTAAAACTATACTGTTGGTTGTCAGAAAGTTGTTGACAGGCCAAAGTTTAAAATAATTCACCTTAAATCCCAAGCCTGAATATTTCTCCAGCAATATAACTAGAATATTTTTCAACTACTAGGTTAAGCTAAAGTTTTGGGTGACTTTGCCAGTGTAGATGCTGGTATTTTCCCATTCTAAGGATTTATGTGATGCAGAGTGGACATCCTGACCAATCCAATGCTTAACATGGCAACCTCACATTGAATTGATTCTCATTCTCTCTCTCTCTTTTTCATGCACGCGCGTGCACACAAACATATGTGTATTTAGGCTGATTTGCACATGCTTTTTCTTCACATGTATCCACTCCATCAGCAACAAAATAATGCTAGGACAGAGAGAGAGCAGGAAGTGATAATGTTATGGCACATGTAAAGCTAGCTGTATATTGTATGGGGAGAATTTAAGATGGAGCATTTTAGGTGTAAGTTATAGCTAGTTCCAACGTTAAGGTACTGCATGTCTTGCTCAACTTTTGCCCCTCTGCACAGAGATCAGTTTCCATGTAGTTGTGAGTTACTTTCTATTATGTAGACAAACTGGACATCTGTGTGCCTTCACTAGAACATAATATCCCACAATACATATGTAAGAAAATAAACACTTTTTCCTAAGTGGAGAATTATCTTCACTTTGGAAAAAGTGATGCATGGCATGGCAAGCTGAAAGAGTCTGACCCTACAATCAGATTTATCTTTGTGAATAATTTTGTGGAACAAACATAGGAACAGACACATTGTGTCATACTAATGGGGTGTTTTTTTTAGCCCAGAATCCACTCTTTGTACACTGACAAGATCTGGATGCTTCAGTCAGCACAATTTACAAAGGACAGGCACTTCCAGCTTCCAACAGCAAAAGACATATAAACAACCTTTATGAGATGCAGTCTAAGCTTTCTGTGTCACAGCCATTGATATGCTTATCTTAAATTGATCTGTTTAGTCCCTTTTGGAACTCTGTTTTGCTTATAGCCACTGTTCTTTCTGTAAATGGGCTGTTGAATATCCACCCTTGAAATCCTAATTCCAGAGCTGGGGAACACATTTGCTATTTTCATTCGTTCCTGAATGTGTTTTTGTAGGCATGTTATTTTAAAGTAATTTATTTTCAGTATAATGGTTTTGGTGTAGAGCTCATTCTCATTTCTTTCCTTTGCATTTTGTTGTTGTTGTTTTAACAAGCTTCTGCTGGGTATGGCAGGCTCTACGGATGAAACGCTTCAGGAAGCAGCAGCTGGTTGCATAGCAAACATCCGCAGGCTGGCTCTAGCTACAGAGAAGGCAAAGTATGGCTGAAACGTCAAGCAGTATTTACCGGCTCCTAAGAGATTTTCTTTTTAATATGGCACAGTGCTAGCTCAGAGGGGTCAAAAAGCTGAACCGGAATGCCTCAGAAATATTTTTTTTTAAAAAAAAAGATGCTGCATGATTTTACAAGTGATTTATACCTGTAGAAAAGTAGTAAGAATAGAAGTGAACGTGAACCAAAAAGCACACTTTAATTTAACTTTATCCATATACATTTGTGGGTATATTTTAGAATGATCAATATTTACCTCTTCCAACGTTAAAGCCGTGAATATCCAAAAGAAACAACACTGTAACTTTAACAACATTGCATTTCCATGTCCTTTTCAAATACATTTTTGTATGTTATAGGCATATAATAAATCTATTTTCCATTACCGTGTGTGGTTGTACTATCCTTCCGGAGCGTCTTGAGTAATTCTCTTCTTGCTGAACCTGTCTAATCATTCTATCATTATGGTTTTGCTTGTTTGAGTACTTACCAATCTCCAGAGAGGACTGCATACACATGTACCAGTTTCACATCTGGAACTGTACAACTGCATCAAACAGATGGAATTGTCTGCATGCTTCCAAGACTTCAACCAAACACCCCTTTTGTACTACCAACACCAAAGAAATCATTTCATTAGATTAGAAACAAAGAATGGCCTTAACTAAAAGATCAACTGCTAAGCCTCATAACCAGATATATGAGATGGATTTATAACAAGCCAATGGTGTCTGTGTCTTCATTAGAACTATCGTGTAATTTCTTACTTCTTATTCAGGACATCTACACTAACAAAATTTGCTGTACCCTTTTAGTAGTGCAACTGCCATAGCTTCCCCCAAAGAAACTTAGCAGTTGTTTGCAGGGTGCTTAGAATTCTTTGTTGAAGATCCCTAGCTCCTCTCACAGTTTCAAAGATTCCCTGTGGAGAATAGCTGTTAACCAGGTTTAATCTGTGGTATGAATATGACCCAATTTATCTTTCCTCTGAATGTGGCTTCTACTGATGTCACTCCTATTGAGAGCTTTGCTCTGTACTGTAGACATGGCTAGTTGTATCACTTTGGCAGTCTGCATTATAGTAAAAGCAGTGTGGGGGCCTGTATACAGCAGCTTCAGTAATCATTGTACATTAAATGCAGAAAATATTTGCAGGAACTGACCTTTTAGATATCAATGAAGAACCGTGACCTAATCTATTCTATCAACAAGTTGATATCTGAAATATGTAAATGCTTTGTACTTCAAATGCGAAGACCTTCATCAGGTCATGTATTTCTGTTCCCAAAGACATTTTATCTGGGTTTTCTTTAGCAAAATGTATTTTAAAAACAATGACAACTGATGGTCCTTCAGTATAGTTTAAACAAACAAACAAGTGTGTTAGATGCCTTGCAAGATCAGATTCTGAGGTACATTAATATCACCCTGTAAACTAGCTCTGACCAGTTGTTAGGGTATCCATTATAATCTTTACTCAAGGAAAGAATAGGCCATATATTTAAGCCTAAAATATTAGCCTTTTCCCCATATACTATAGCAATATTGCTTTGAATTAAAGTCTGTGATCTTTTCAAAAAAGCTCTCATCTTGTCACCAAATCTCCAGAGATAATGCATGTTGCAGTGTGCCAAAAGGAAGACAAACCATGCTGTAGAGATGTATATGTTATAATCTCAATAATATGATTGGCAGAATCCTGTATGATCATTACATACCATGTAACACTGTAAATACACTGCTACATTGTGGATTCTGACAAGACCTCCCAAGCCCCACTTATTAATAAGCAGCTGCTGGGTCCATTCCCTGATCAGTTAAGAAGCAGATGCCTAACATTCCCGCCCCCTCCCATGAGCAATCTCCAGTGTGACAGGCTTGTTTCAAATCCCCCCCCCCCGCCAAAGATCACTCATATGGGGAAAGTGGGGATGTCAGGCAGGGATTTTTTGATGGATGGTGTTACCTACCCTGACACCTCCAGCCCCATATCTATATTAATAAATTGACAATATTTAATAATTAGGTCAAACATGGTCTTCCACATAGTGTGGCCATTAACATAAACTGGGGCAGTAGAGAAAACCCAAAGACACATTGCTTAGTCAGGAATGCACTTAGGGAGAGGCACTCTAAATTCTAAAAGAAATGCTAATTTGCAAGGCAACTGGAGTCCACATGGCTAATCCCATCTGTCCAGACTGCTAACTGCAAACCTATAAACTACCCTCATTAGTTTTCTCACCCAGACAAAGGAAGTTGCTTCCTCTCTTTCATTTGCAAAATATTCAACCATCAAAAAGCTATTAATGTATCTGGAATGCCTTGTCACTCTCTGAGCAACATCTCAAAATATTGTCTTCTACTCAGAAATCCCATCCCCAGAAGGCAAATATTTACTATAAAAACCCCTTGAAAACTCTTCAGCAACCTTCATATCCCCCTCCTCCATCCATGCTGCCAGTTTGCTAACTGACCCTCCATTCTGCTGGGTTCTTCTGCAGCCTCTTCACCCACAGGAAACTCCCATCTCTATTCCTCTATCTCAGTCTCTCCCACTTTATTTCACTAGTCTTGCATGAATACTTTATGCCTGAATGTGTGTGTGAATGTGGTTGTTAATAGTTTTCCAAATAAAGATTATTGTTATTCTGTCTAGCTTATGTCTCCTTAGTACTGGTATAGTTGCTCACAAGTTCCTGCTCTTACCCCACTCTTGCATTGTCAAGGCAAGCACATTGATTTCCCAAATTAATATTGATATTTTGAGGGTCCTCAAGACCCCAGAGCAATTAGGGTAACAATGGGAACAGATCCCCTGTTGATGCCAGTGGCTTCTTACTGGTAAGTGGGGCTTGGGGCATGTTCATGGTCTCCTCATAGTCCTTAAACTAGGGGCTATGTAGGGAATACGTCCTTGAGCAAGAAGGGATCACCAGCATTGAGGCCATGATATTGAGAACACAGCTGTGCTGGGCAGGGCATGTTTCTAGGATGGAGGACCATCACCTCCCCAAAATAGTACTCTACGGTGAACTTGCTACGGGTCAGCGTAAGAGGGGCACTCCAAAAAAGCGATACAAGGACTCCCTGAAACAACATTTCAGGCTCAGCCAAATTGATCACCAACAATAGTCCGCCCTGGCCTCACATCGGGAGGCATGGAGATGCACTATCCACAATGCTGCAGCCTTATTTGAGAACTCACGCCGAACAAGTCTTGAAGAGAAGCGACAATGCAGAAAGAATCACAACCCAGAAACATCACCCAAGGAGACCTTCTGCTGTGCTTTCTGCAACCAGACTTGTTTATCCTGGATTGGCCTTTTTAGTCATCAGTGCACTTGCAGAAAGCGCGGAATGAGTCCTTCCTGAATCTTCGTTTGCGAAGAAAAGCCAGAGAGATGTAGAGATCATGAATATGTAGCAGTTATGAATGTATAACTAGGTTACATATTTGTAAACTGCCCAACAGGATTCTGCTAGATATTTATTAGACGTCTATATGAAAGCAATTGGCACAAAATAATCCATATTTTCCCAACTTACAAAAAAAGTATGCTTTCTCTAATAGCCAGAATATGTAACTCTTCAACTTAGCAATGTGTATGTGGAAAGATTTGAGATTCATTACTTCTCAGAATTTTCCGCTTTGCTGTCAAGAAACACCTATGCAATCCAATCTGCTAAGATCCATATATTTGGAAAATATACCAAAATTACATGAATAAAATCAAAACAATATAGTGTTCAAAGGGTCATGGTAACATATTGAAATACTTCTTTGCAGAGAAATCGTATTATTTCACTGCCCCAAAGCATGTGGATTGATGTATTCCCAGTGTCTGTTGGAAGGTATATTTATTTTAAATATACCAGGTCTCTGTGCTTCATAGTGTGTCTGCCTGTGCTGCCTCTTTTGCCCTATCTTTTGCTTCCCCATCTCTCCCCTATGTGTTCCTCTTTCTACATCTCTCAATTCTCTTGGGCCTCAGTCCAACTATTAGTCTCCCCTAGAGTAGATCCACTGAAAAAAAATGGAACTTCAGTAAGTATTGACTTACCAAGTTCCCATTGATTCCCATTGGGTCTACTCTAGCTGGGACTAAAAGTTGGACTCAGACTTGTGTCTCTAGGCTTGTCTAGATGGGCTATATACTCTGTCTTGCTCCCATCTGGGAGCCCTATGTTCCAGACAGTGCAGGCCATTTGCCCTGTTCTGCTCCAGGGCAGTCCTCACAACCCCTGGGGCAAAGACGGGGTAAGGCCCATTACACCATCTTAAAGCAATACCTGCTAAAATCTTCAGCCAGCAAAAAATGGATTGCGCCTCACATGACTGCAGGAACCCATTCTAGCATACTGGCCCATCGCTGCAGCTGCCATCTGCCTCTCTCTTCCATAGCTAGGAAGGAGTCCTGCAGCATGTGACCAAGGCTGGTCACATGCAGGGGGCCTTGCTCACGTGCTGTGGGCCAGCTTCCTGGCTTCAGAGAGAGCAACACAGGGAACAGCAGCTACTGCAGAGACCAACTGGCATGCCAGTCTGGACTCCATCCTGTTCCGTGCAGGTAATGGGAGAGCAACGGGCCAGATATGTGGGCAGAATACTCCAGCAGGGAGTATGAGCCCTCTGATAGAGAGGGAGAGAGGAAGCCCACAAATTTTTTACCTGTAGTAGGTATTTTTTTTATCTTGGGCACCAAAATATCTTGGATCCACTCTTTCCTCTTCTGTCCTTTTGTTTTTAATGCTCTAATCTCTAGGGCAGGGTGGGCACAGTGGCCCAAGGGCCTCATTTTTTGCTCCCAGTGTCCCTAAATACACTTTAAGGGGTGTGGAGGGCATTTCCACCACATTTGGAGGCCTCTTGGAATCTCCAGGGGTCAAAAAAAGTTGCATATGTGTTTTTTTTTAATGTTTTGTCCTGAAATGCCCCCAAATGTCCACTGGGGGCAAGGGGTACATTTTCCATCACCTTTTGTGGCCTCCCTGGGCCTCCCAGGAGGGGCCTTCTTTGAAACAGAAAGTGATCAGAAAATTACTTCTCCCTTTGTATTGTTCAAAAGGGTCCTACTGGGCCTAAAATGGCTCCGGAAGGCCCCAAAACATGGTGAAATGACCCCAGAGAGTATTTGGGGACTTTTTCTTTTTGGCAGGAGCAGGTACAGTGGAGAGGTACATCCCTTCAAAGCCTCTTGGAGAGCTAACGTAGCCCCCCCCAAGCTTTCCACAGAAGACCACCCCTGCTCTAGGTGGTAGGTTGGCATCATTTGTTTAACTCTCAGAGCCGAGACTTTCAAAGTGCTCTGGATATTTTCCCCAATGTGTTCCTCCACACATGTAAATCAAGAAAACTTCACTAGATGTCAAAACCACTATGCTGGTCTTTCATTAAAAACGTTCAGAAGGAAAATATCTTTACCATTCATAAAACAATTCTCTTAGGGAAATACAATAGCAATCCTGGAAGAGCGTTAACAGAGAGGGCCTTCCCTCCTTTGAACTGAGAAGTACTCCAGCTTTCATTGCTAATGTCTATCAGTCAGCAGACAAGAAAACCTCTCTTTTATCACTTGCTGCCTTGTATGATTTATTACCTGGTGAAAGATAGTCATTATCAACTAATCAATTGTCCCAAGATGCACAAATAGGCACTGAAATGTGAGTGTTATATTCATTTCCACTTAAAGTTCAGGCACGTGAAAAAGTAAGTTATGGCCCACTCATGCACCGTTTTATCTTTCATGTGCAGAACTGTTTGGGCTAGAAGTCAACCTGAAGAAAACAGAAGTTCTTTACCAGCCTGCACCACAGGACGAACACCACCATCCCCACATTGCCGTCGGCAAATCTGTGCTCAAGTCCGTTCAGCAGTTCACCTACCTGGGAAGCATCATCTCCTCAGATGCCAAGATTGACAAAGAGATCGATCACAGATTAGCAAAGGCATATAGCGCATTTGGAAGACTTCACAAAAGAGTCTTGAGCAATAAACACCTGAGGCAAAGCACAAAAATCAGTGTATATAGAGCCATCGTACTGTCTATCCTCCTTTATGGATCTGAAACATGGGTCACCTATCGCCACCACCTACGACTCCTCGAGCGCTTTCATCAGCGCTGTCTACGCACAGTCCTAAATATACACTGGACTGACTATGTGACGAATCTTGCTGTCCTTGAGCAAGCAGGGATCACCAGTACTGAGGCCATGATATTGAGAACGCAGCTGCGCTGGGCAGGGCACGTTTCTAGGATGGAGGACCATCGCCTCCCAAAAATACTACTCTACGGTGAACTCGCCGTGGGTCAGCGTAAAAGGGGCGCTCTAAAAAAGCGATACAAAGACTCCCTGAAACAACATCTCAGGCTCGGCCAAATTGATCACCAACAGTGGTCCGCCCTGGCCTCACATCGGAAGGCATGGAGACGCACTATCCACAATGCTGCAGCCTTATTTGAGAACTCATGCCGAACAAGTCTTGAAGAGAAACGACAACGCAGAAAGAATCACAACCCAAAAACATCACCCAAGGAGACCTTCTGCTGT
Source organism: Gambelia wislizenii (assembly GCA_030847615.1). Taxonomy (NCBI): domain Eukaryota; kingdom Metazoa; phylum Chordata; class Lepidosauria; order Squamata; family Crotaphytidae; genus Gambelia; species Gambelia wislizenii. Next base: position 134,430,452 of record JAUMIR010000006.1, on the reverse strand, counting down.
GCTTTTTGCAACCGGACTTGTTTATCTCGGATTGGCCTTTTTAGTCATCAGCGCGCTTGCAGAAAGCGCAGGATGTGTCCTTCCTGAATCTTCGTTTGCAAGAAAAGCCAGAGAGAGAGAGAGAGAGGTTAAGGAGAGGTCAAATTCATATGTGGCCATACCATGTTAACATTCCATCTTTCTTGTTCCATTTTGTCCCTGGAATTGCAGTCATTGAAGAGTAGTTATCAGATAGAGGTTCTCAGAATTTTCTACTACTTAAAAAAATCAATAAATAAAAGTGATGGTTTTCCCTTGTATCCCAATTGCAAAACATTATCTAGTCTATGATAAACTGCTATGTGGACTTCTGTTGAAGTCATGACATAGAAATCCTAAAACAAACAAGCAGGTAAGCCGTGACTTTGATGAAGGCTGTCAAGGCTGTGAATTGTGCTTCTGGGCCAGTTTACACAAGGAATTATACTCTGGATCCAAGCACATTATTGCAAATGTGCAGCAGAGCTCAGGTGTCTCAACAGTATTTGGACCACTCATGGGAAATTGAAGCAACCCGTCTTTTTCTTGTATAAACGGAGTGGGATGCGAATCAAGATGGATTCAAAGGGTAAATCAGTACACTGTGTTTACCATCCCGACAAGGTGTGTGCGTCACACTATTTTTAAAAAAATGTCAATCAACTTTGCACACATGTGATCAGCCACCTCTGTTGCCATGTACTTCCTGTGGTGCTCTTATCCAGGAATGCGATTCAATACAATTGTGTTTGGGAGTGTGAGCATAAAAATTAAAAATTTATTAAAGATTCCAGGGAGCTAGCCCATTGGGAATATCTTCTTGAGAAAAGTTTCCTGTAAAAAAGACACAAAACAGACCAGACTCAATTAGTATTTGTAAATACTCTGAATCACCCAGTCATTAAGGCCACTCAAACTGAAATAAAGACAAAAAGACGTTTGTTTAAAAATGCATATCAAAAAAAGTTTACTAACAGGTTTGCAATCTACATACTCAAAACAAGGCTAAGTCCATAACTAACAAAGGATTTTCAAGGTAGCAAGGAGTTTCCTTAAACTTACTAAGTGGGGGGGGGGGTGCATGAAGAATGCTACATTTCCCACAAATTGATTGTCCCAATGGGTGGGGATGCCTATTTCCATTTTTGAGGATTTTTTAAAAAAACTTCAGGGAAAGCCATGAAGGTTTTTCCTGAATTTTGATCCCCTCCCTCCAAAAACAATGGATCACTGCGGGATCCCATTTGGACACATGGGATTTCCCCCAGGATTCTAAGAGAATTTATTTCACTGTCTAGACTGGCCCTCAGTAAACCTAATAGATTATCCCTATCCCTTTAAATTGGGGTAAGCTACTGATTTATATGCTTGGTAGTGAAAGCTAGACAGTGAAAAAAGATGACTGAAAGGATCAACTCATTTGAAATGTGATGCTGGAGGAAAGTTCTATGAATACTGTGGACTACTAAAAAGACAATTGGGTGGGTCATAGAATAAATCTGACTTGAACTCTCATGAGAGGTGAAGATGATTGAACTGAGGTGTGTCATACTTTGGATGTATCATGAGACAGTGTGGCTGGTTGGAAAAGATAATGCTGGGGAAAGTGGAAGGGAGTAGGAAAAGAGGAAGACTGCATTGCAGGTGGATGGATTCAATCAAGGAAGCCACAACCGAGTTTGCAAGACCTGAACTGGACTGTTGATGACAGAGGCTGTTGTAAGTCTCTCATTCACAGGATCACAATGTAAGTTGAAGTCAACACGGTAGCAAATAACAACAGAAAATAGAAAACTCAACTCCTCCCTCATCTCTTGGACCTTGCTCACATCTCTTCTGTCTGCTGCAACACCGCCCTACCAAATTATTTACTCTTTCTTCTGTTCTTCCCCACAGTCCCATTCCCTGCTATTTAGGGTGTGTTTTTGCCACCACCGCCAGGAGATTAATCCCCTCATGCCTATCCTCCAACATAATACCTCCAATATAAATCTTTTATCAATTCTAAAAAGTGTTTGGCTGGCGCTGGCCCCTGTTCACTTCAATTAAGCTCTTTGTCTCTTGAATAATAGAATAGCAGTTCAAGTGACACCTTGTCAAGTCCCTTGCCAGCAGCGGTGGGGATGCTGAAATGGCTTGCTCCAACCTGGGTCAGCATTACAGGCAGGCTGCTTGCCTGTTTTCAGAGTCAATTTCCAAGATGTAAAAGCAAATGGCTCCCCAGCTGAAAGCTGTGGTCTCCTCATCTGTCATCTCTAAAGCTGTTCCTCACACCGCCCCTGTTTTCAGGGAGAGTGGGGAGGGAGAGCAAGAGATTGTGTGGCTCAGCCACACTTATGCTCAGACAGCCCCAACAACCTCTGGGGCTTTCGTGACCTGCCTTTTACCTTTATGGAGCCGAACCTTGGGCTAGCCTCCTGCTGCCAAAAACAAAAAAACCCAGCCTTATGGATTGATGCCAGGAGGAATTTTTGGCCCAAACCTAGCTGGCTAACGGGAACCATTTCTGTTGTCATTACCGCTGCACTATATAGAATTTCCTACCAAGAAAAAGATAAAGACTTACCAATTATATTTTACTGCTCTGGCTAGGCTATAATGTTCTTTGCCACTCAGCACTTTGCTGCTCTTATCAAGATGCTGAAGTGAGCAAACTCACACTTCTCCTGGAGGAATCCTCACCACTTAATAAGCAAACCTTTAAAAACCACTGTGGGTCACCTTCATTTTGTAAGCAGGCCATATCTTTTAAGCCGACAGATCAGAAAAGAAACTTGTTTTAAAGGGTGGAGTATTATGGATGGGATAGCTATGGTTTGTGTTAGTATTTGTTCTCTTTTTATTATTGTTTCTTTGTTTGGTGCCAGACACCCCTTCACTGGCCAGCTTCTGGGCAGCTCCTGCTGTTTGTTCTGGCAACACAGATGTTTTATGCAAATTTACATGGAATACAAGTAACTCGGTGTGTTTTATCTGTTTTCCTTTTTTAAAAAAAACCCCACAAAGACTGTAGTCAATTGTGTTTAGAGCTCCAAATCTGCTTCTCCTCCCAAACCCAGGCTATAGCTGCATGTGCAGGGGAAGCAAAATGAGGGCATTGTTCCCCAAAATAAGAATTCTGCTCCCCAATAAAATTTTCATTCAGTACCCAAATTTATAGTAACTTCAAGTGTCAGTTAAGCATTTAGAAATAGGGTTTAGGTATCCAAAGAAAAGAGGAAGGCAAAGTTACCAATGGGGTGCAAACACAACAAATGGGAGAGTTTTAGGTGTGAACGATTTTCAATGTTGCCTTCTCTGTAAGGCTAGAAATTTGAAAATTGAAGGGAAATTTCATTGGGGTGGGGTTGAGTCATTATTTGGGGGAAAATGCACATGAAAGAATAAACATAATAATAAAATTATTGTTATTGTTGTTGTTGTTACAGTTATTATTTCTTACCCACCTCTCTCCATGGATTGAGGCAGGGAAAAACAACAGACCAACATACAACATCCATTAAAATGTATAACATCAGCTTGAAAGAACAAATAAGACAAATACCTATTAAAGCAATCAATCCAAATTTAAAATTCATAGTTTAAAAACATCAGGAGTCCGTACTATAAAATATGCATGCGAGTGAAAATATCCACACTTCTCCCAAACCTACAGTTTTTCTGCTCTAGGTTAACCCCCGCCACAATAGCTTTTACATTACAGGTTGCTGGGTGGGGACTTACCTTTGTACACATTTCTCTGGAACTCTGTGGGTTGAGTGTCTGAGGATGGGGAGAAGAAGAGGGGGAGAAGTTTGGAGAAGAAAAATCACTGGTAAGAAAAAGGTTCAATTAGACCAAAAAACGAGAGCCTCATGCTATCTTTAGAGAAACCCACATATCAGTGGCCATGCTGGCTTGGGGATTCTGGGAACTGTAGCTGAAAAAGTAACTTTTCCATACTCTGAATCCATGTGTTATTGTGATTAGAGTATGGGCAGAGCTTGTCAGATCCAAGTTCTCCTCTCCCTGAGCCATGAAACTCACTGAGTGATCAGAGCACAGTTGCTCTCAGCCCAGCCTAACTCACAGAGTTGTTGCGAGAATAAAGGGGGGGGGGGAGACATCTACATAACAGTCTGCTGGAAGGAAGGTGTAAGTTACTTAAATGTAACTTGCAAATAATTAATACAAAAATACAATAGAATTAGTCAAATGAGAACAGTCGAGTCTAGCCTAAACATATAGCATGAAAGTGTTGCCTTCCCACCTTTGCCCAGACCTTGGAATGGATAGAGAGACAGAAAAAGCAACATGACCTAAGCCATGGCTAACACACCCAGTCATAAGAGCTACTTTCAGTACATCAAAAATCACAAGACGGGGCACTCCTATTTTCCTAATATTTGTGGAGCTATATGGACAAATAAATATGCATTACCTTTTTTCCTTTTTATCTCTTGAGTTACAAACAAGTGCTATCCTGATTTATTTTCCTATCATTCCTAATTTGAACTTCCCCAGCCATTAATGGAAGCACTAGTGGACTGTCCAAAGAATTATGGCAAGAAATCCATGCTTCTCCAACATGGCTGCAAGCAGTGATGGGGTTACTTGAAATGCTCAGTGTGCGAAATGATAACATTGTCTCAAGGATCTAATTCAGAGAGAAAATAAATACTGTAGTCACAAATGGGTTATATTAATAAAAAAAAAGATTTGCTGCAATTAAGATGTAGGAATTCTACCAAGTTAGCAGATTGTATCTGCAGGGTCAGTCCCTCAAACGTTTACAACACTTCAGATGTATCAGATTCCTCAATACCACTGCCAATTCTATAACTACTTAGAGGTTAAGAGTAAAGTGTCTTGGAGGGAGAAATAATATATTAAACTACAATTGGGTTGCCAGTTGGGTTTTTTTGGCCCTAGTGCATGGGGTTACATTATGTATTTGTCTATTACCTTTTTATCCTTCTGGAATCAAGGCTCTCTTCCTTCCCATTATACCATCACAACAGTTGTGATATAGGTCACACTGAGAAAGTTTGAGTTGCGACAAATTTTGCACATTTTTAGCGGGGTGGCATCACTCCAGCAAATGTTAATTGGTGTAGGATTACACCTTTAATGGCCAGGCCATATTGTTTAATATTTTGTTTGTTGGTTTGTGTATGTATGCACTGTCCAGGGAACTTCAAAAGCAACAACAAGAACAACAACAAAAACTATTCGAAAAAGATCCCAAGCACCACTACTGACTTTAAAGAAAACTGAAAGAACCGTTACAGATATCTTATCAAAACAGATACACAAAGACACACACTCACCCCCAACACAAATCAAAAACCTTCTTATATACAGAGTTGGAAAAGAACACACAAACCCCACTGCCCCCTCTCACATGGACATGGAAACATACACTTCCCTTTCTCACGTGCACAAACACACATATACCTCTCTCCCTCCCACCCTCACATACACACACACACACTCTCCCCGCTCTCTGACATAAACATGAACACATACCTCAAGCTGGCAGGAGTTTCCTGGCTTGCTTTTTGATGACACACACACACACACACACATATACATCCAGCCTTTATGGGTTCCCTTTGTGCCCTGACTTGCTTGCCCTTGACATCTGAATGTCAGACCTTAGTAAATATATATATTTACTTAGTAAATATATAGGAGAAAGAGAAGGTCAATAAGCAAACCATGAGAATTAAAAAAAAAAAAGTTGACCAAGGGAGATCCCAGGAAATAAGGGAGAGTTGGTCAGTCTGCCTGGGAGTCATGTTTTAACAGGCCACACCAGGCCCTGAAGAAGTACCTTTGGCAAGCATTAAAACAATGGACATGGCTATTCATTTCTAGTTTGAAGGGGGTGACAGTACTACAACCCCCCCCCATGCAAAAACCACCATTCCAGGATGATCCCAGGAATGTGAAATCCCATGCTTTGGTGACTTTGGGGAAGGCACAGAGTTTCCATAGGGATGTGGGGCCAGATAGGGCCCATGGCCTGCACTTTGCCCCCACTGCTCCAACCACTATCATACTGGTACACACTGCAGCAGTCAGCAACTCATGCAGCGGGGGATCCAGCAAAGGAATTAGCATCACACCTTCCTGGAGGCTTCTAGTTAGCTGAGCCAGCCCCCTGGTAGCACTGTTGGGCTATGCAGGCCACTAGAGGTCTCTCAGCATCCATTGCTTGTCCTTCTGTTTCCACAGTATCAATTGGACTCTCTCCCTTAGTGCTGCCCAGTGGGCAGTGGCTACCAAGGCACAACATCAACAGCTCAGAATTCAGAACAATTACTCTTTGGGTCTACAACTTCTAGAATCCTGCAGCCAGCCTGCCTGCTAAACATGCTGACTAGAGGATTTGGGGCATTGCAATCCATAAAAAAGCAACATTTCTAAGCCCTAGAACTGCCTTGCCAGGCACCATCTCAATTCACAGAGTGTAAGTAGTAAGTTGAAATAGTAAGTTGAACTGTGTCTGTCCGGCAAGGCCTTAGCTCAAGTTTCCTTGGGCACTGCTTAGCAGCCAGACTGCATTTGAGGCCTGGTAATTCATGGTATATCCTCCAACTGTCTCAATTTGGCAAGGACAGTCCCAATTAATTCTCTATCATCCCACTTTTTCAAATGTCCCAGTTTCTCTCTCCTCCTCCAAATTTTCCCCTTTGTCCTCAGCTTACTACAGCTGCTGCAAACTGAGTTCAAAGTGAAAAGACATTTACTCACAGTTAACTCAACAGGAGGGAGAGGAGAGGAGGGGGCAGAATCTTACCCTCCCCAATTGACTCAGGCAAAAGTAAACTGTCGCAGCCTCTCTTAGCTTGTGCGTTCTTTCTCATTAATAACTTTTGCCACCTTGAGCCCACTCTTATGTTGCTTGGCCACGTGTGTCCTGGTTTCCATCTGTGACATGTATGCCATGACAATAATCATGATTTGGTCCGGGGGATCCTTGTTACTTTTATCTGCCCATTTAGGCATTCTTTCCTAGTTCTTTCCTAGTTCTGTAACCCACAAAATGTGGAATCCAGATCTGGACCCTGGGAAAAGTTACTTCTTTAGACTACAACTCCCTGACTCCACCAGTCAGCCAGCCATGGCCTGTAACTACTGGGGAGGGGGGCGGAGAGGGAAGGTTTAGGGGGTGGAAGCCAAAAAAGTAACTCTACCAGGTTCTGTACTAGGTCTGATCCCTGGCCTGCTTGCTTGCCCATCTCTGTTTCACATCAAATGTCATTTGAATGTTAGAAGTCAGCAAAATGGGATGCGAACCACTAGCTCTAAAGCTGGTCTTCAGCTGGAGTGAAAATGATTCAGCTGCAGAAATGTTACATACATAATGAGTGGACCCTCAGGCTGCCCCTGCTCCTTCGGCATCTCTTAGAAAAATAGTGTGCAACAGAGAATGTGTTCATTGTCTGGTACAATTGGTCCAATATCCCCTTCCTTCTGAGTTCCCTAGTTGCTATATGGCACTGTTTCCATTTAAATCCTTCAGGAACAATTCACTTTTGTGGTAATGCTCAGCCTGTTTGGGAAAACAAAGGCAGGAGAGGAGGAAAACTGTGCTGGTGTATATTCTCATCTCTTCTGATATTTACATAGGAACCTGGCCTCATGCACTTAAGTAGCTTTGAGAATATTTAGTGAATGGATTGTCCATCTTGGTTCAAATGGCCACGCTACTGAGAGGTTGAGAAACCATTCACATATTAAACTACCCATTAAAATCATGTCTACATTTGACCCTGAGTATGAAATAAAAGGAAAGGCACAGTCAGAGCTGAGTATTAGCTGTCTTAGATTTTCAGACAACACTGTAATAGTGTTACTATTCCACTATATTTGCTATGGCTGCCTCCTGTTGAATCCTGGGATTTGCAGTTTAGGGAGGGGCATTTGCAACTCTCAGCCAGAGCGATCTTAGGCCTCACAAAACTACAAACCCCAGAATTCCACATCAGGAAGCCAGAGCAGTTAAAGTGGAATAGTAACACTATAACAGTATAGTCTGAAAATCTCAGAATTTGGACATGTTATTCACTTTTTTACTCCACCCCCTCAAAATCTATGCTAGCACGGGATTATGGGAGTTGTAGTTGAAAAAAGGTAATCCAACCTCAAACTTCACATCCAGATGATTTCCTTTACCTTTTTTTAATTCATCCTGAGGGCAAGAGTGCCATCCAGAAAGAAGTAGAAGTAAAGGAACAGAGTCTAGAACTATTACTTTGATGGACTACTGCTCCCAGAATCCTCCAGTCATCATGCGTGGGGATTGTGAGAGTTGTAGTACAAAAATGTAACGTGTCTAAACTCTAGGAGGAAGTCACATAGCACACCTTCGCACCATGTGTCAGACCACACACGATTGCTCCTCACAGGTATTTCCTCACATCCCTCTGTATTTCTTTGGTTATCAAAGCATGAACTATGGCAAGTAGCCACCACTGGTGGTGCAGTTTGGAGTTGGGCCTTGGCACAGTTTTGGATATTGTTCCAAGTGCTTTTCTTTTCTAGTAAAGACTCCTAAGTTACACACATGGCGCTTACTCTGCAATTTTAAGGCAGGATGGGGAACCACATGTCTCTTCAGTTGTTGTTAGATTGCAGTTCCCAGCATTCTTAGGATAGATTATGCTAGCTAGGGCTACTGGTAGCTGCAGTCCAACACCATTCCCACCCTTCTTTAAGGAAATTCCCATGCTTTCTTTTCTCTGTCTTGTTCTCTAGTTGTTTCATAATGGAGGGAAGCTTGTTTTTAAAACAGTGGTGTGTGTATTCCTTTTTTTCCTTTTCTTCCTATCCATGATATTGATCCTGTTTGCCTTTTTGGGGATCCTGGATTTGATCAAAAATGAAGACACTGAAATAATGTAAGATATGTAATATCAGAATATCAGCAGTGAAGATTGCTTTTTTCAACCTATGACATGGGCCAAAGAGATTTTAATCAATATTAAACAACCAAATAAAATTCAGCCCACCAGTTCAATTTCCCTACAGAATGATTACAAACTGTGTGTCTCTCTGGTGCTCTTCTCTGATTAATGATCTTATGCTGAGATATCACAGAATCATTTTTATGTTTCATTTCAAAACCAGTAAACATAATTGCTGCTCTGAAATAGTTTGGAATCTATGAGGATAGGTTCGTTATCTACCTGTTTTTGAGTTATTTTTTTTTACTTTCTTAAATCCATCTGCATTTCCCCCAGCATTACCAAGAGGTGGTGCTCACAGTCCCTAAGTGATGCCACTCCAGTTAAGATCAGTACAGTACTTAAAATCTTAGAATCATACAATATTAGCATTGGAAGGGGTCACAGAGGTCACCTAGTCCAACCCTTTGCCATGCAAGAATACACAACTATGTAAACAACCATATGCAACTAAAACACTCCTGAGAGATGGCCATCCAACCTCTGTTTAAAGACCTTCAAAGGAGAGCCCACTTTATTCCACTGTCAAACAGTTGTTACAGTCAAGCTCTTTTGAATGTTTACGTGGAATCTCTTCTTGAAATTTGACTCCATTCATTAGATTTTGAATCAGACAAATGCACTAAATAGTGACATTGAGAATCTTTGTAGCTGTATGTGCAAGTGATATGCTATTTCATTCTGTGTTATGGGTATTCATTTTGCATTACAGATATGGAATCAAATTGCTACCTCAACCACAGATTCTGATTCCACAGATTCAACCAACTGTGGCTTGAAAATATTTGGTGGGGAGGAGATTCAAAAAAGCAAACCTTGCTGTTCACCATTTTATATAAGAGATGCCATTTTACTATGCCGTTGTATATATTGGGACTTGAGCATCCATGGAGTTTGGTATCCATGAGGCAGCAACGGCTGTGGCTCCAAAGAGGATCCACCCCCTCCCTTGCACTGCTCAGTGCATGGTAAGAGAGATAGTGCCACCTTTGCGTGTGGATAACTGGGTCAGGCTGAATCGAACCCCATCCAGCTGTCCAGACAGCAAAAGAACTGGAAACACTCCAGAGCTTCCTAGAAACTCCAGAGTGTGCTGCAGTTTCTCTTAAACCAGATTAATGGCTTAATAAAGCAGATTCGCTGTGTGCTTCATCTGGACACATCACACCAGGTCTGGGGTGAGTTTAGTTTATTTCCTTAGTGAAGTAAAGCCCAAGGATTAGGCCCTTTTCACTTTGTATAAGTCAGCAGGATTTTCACTTGTGTATTTAGGAGGAGACACAAGGGTAAATTCCTTCTACAGTGGGCCCTTGGTATCCGCTGAAGTTTTGTTCCAGGACCCCTGTGGATACCGAACTCCATGGATGCTCAAGTCCCAATATATACAATGGTGTAGTAAAATGGCATCTCTTATATAAAATGGTGAACAGCAAGGGTTGCTTTTTTGAACACCCCCCATCAAATATTTTCAAGCCATGGTTGGTTGAATCTGTGGAATCAGAATCTCTGGCTACGGAGGGCCAACTGTAGTGGAATTTCTGTTATGCATTTGCACCTATTTTTAAAATCTTTTTCTTAGGTTTTAATGTTGTATCCAAGGTTGCAATACTGCTGAGCAGCATCTGCAAATAAGGTATCTGAGCTGATGACTTATTTGACATGTGAAATTTTTGAGACCATTGAAATGTGTTCAATTTAGTATATAGTTTGTTATATTGTTGTTAAAAAATGGATTTACATTGTGATTGTGTTTGCAATATTCATTTAAAATTGACACCAGGGGACCCAGAAAGAGGCACATTAGCATTTGCTGAGAACTGGGAACAAAAAGGAATGAAGTGGCCTGTTGCACAAAGGGAGGAAAGAATGTAAGGCACTGTTCATTTCATGCAGCATCAGTTCTCAATTTGGCATAACATCTGACTGAAACTACAGAACCATACAACTAGTAGGTGGACTTCCTGGATTATAAAGAGCAAGCTTGTCCACTCTATGGGTCAAATTAGACAAGATGTTTAGCTTGTGTTTTGCAGAGGTGTTCCCTCAAATAGTGGAAGATGCCTATTTGTCCTCACTTCTGTATCATGCATGTTGGGTGCTATGTTTTATGCTTGGTCACCGGAAGGTAGACACAGACTTAATTTGTCTAATTGCTGAGGAATCTTATCTCTAAGGAAATCCCATTGTGGGAAAGGAAATGGGTCAATCACAGGAAATGCACATTTCTCTTAATATCTAGTTCGACCCTGCAATTTTTTTTTCAAAACAAGTTACTAAAATAAGTAAAAATGAAATGAACATTTAAGTTACTTCCCATTCGTATTAGGCAAACTTGGCAAACTTTGGAACCAAAACGATTCTTCTTCAGACAAAGCACATGCAGGGGGAAGCCATATGTATTTTAGGGCACACTTGAGTGGCACTACATCATACTTTGGCCTTGATCCGTGGCACACTTGCCAAATGGCCCTGGCCACCACTGGACCACATAATGCTGAATTCATCAGGTGAAAAAGTTCGTTAAATGTCTCCGTCAGTTTAGATGGGAAGAGAAGGCAGAGTGAAAACCAAAGCAAAGAGGAAAGTCAAACAAACCACAGGAAATGAGGGAAAGATGGCGAGCAGAACACAACATGCCAAATAGATGGAATACCATGCAGAACCAGGAAACTCATGTCATACATCAATGACAGCAGCCAGGGACTGTCTCCAGCGCACCAGCCCTCAACCAGGCCTCAAACAGACTCCTCTGTTCTTTAGTGTGAGGTTTGCTCATAAAGCCATCTCAGAACAAAGTTGGAAAATCATAAAGTAGCCTTCGAGTTTGGATTCTCAGTAATCTGGCCGTGGTGGTGCATGTCAACACACGCCCTTACTTCCTTTCCAAGTCTGACACATGGCTAAATAACTAGAAGAGAAAGAGGCAGGGGGCATGATTTGGTGCTGGGATGGGCTATCCACACACTGGAGTGCCAGCTCCCATCCCATCAGCCCTCACCATTGACTATGTTGGCTGGGATTGATGGGAATTACTGGCCTACAATGGCTAAAGGGCCACAAAGTGCCAATCCCAATAAATGATGTATAATTTTGCTCAGTGACCTTGTGCCTTCCTTCCAGCCCTCATTGCCCATGTGCAAATGATAATCAAAATGCCTAGTATTTGTGACGCATTTTGCACCCATCATCTCAGAAACAATCCTATAAGGTAGAGTAGATGGGGCTGGAAGCTGAGGTAGAACAGCTTACCCAAGGCCACCCAGTAACCAGCTCATCTATGACTCTGGCTCCTCTTGTATGCTGTGGAAATATGTTGCTATGGAACCTACCAGAATTTATAAGTTACACTAAGAAAAATGGTGGTATGTCTTTGTCCAATGTGCAGTGTCCGCATTCAGTTCAAGGGCACTGAAGCAGAGCTGTACATGCAATGCTGTTGTACATGCAAATGCACAATTGGGTGTGCATTTTGTTGTGCAACATTGACATTCAAAACAGGGGTCATGTAGCACAACCAATGCAGAACTCTGCATGCAGAAATTCACACAATGCAACCATCCTGTAGGATCTTATCCATTGACTCTTATGGGTCCAGAAAGTGCTTTGATGTGAAGAACCTCCAAGACGTTCCTAGATCTTGGCTGCTTACAAAGATGTCTACCTTATTTCAGCAGAGGGAGCAGTGAGCACATAGAAAGGCCTCCATGATTCATGCCCTCTTCAGTATGAGCAGAGATTTTCACCTGTAACAGGAATTTCTTGTATCAGAGCACATGTGGCATGCTGCATCAGTGGTGAAGAGTATGATGATGTCTGAACTAAACCCTCTGCAACAATCCTATACCTCCCAACTGTCCCATTTTGGCAGTGGCAGTACTGATTAATCCTGTGTCATCCCATTTTTCCCAACTGCTTTTAAAATGTCTCAGTTTCTCACTCTGCCTCCCACTTTCTCTCTTTGTCCTCAACTTGCTTCAATTGCTGCAGACTGAGTTCAAAATGCAAAATTAGTATACACACAACTCAATCGGGGAGAGGACAGGTGTGGGCAGAATCTTGTTCTTCCCAGTAGGCTCAGGTAAAAGCAAACTGCTGCAGCCTTTCCTGGCTTGTCTGTTCTTCCTCATTAATAACTTTTGCCATCTTCACCACATTCTGATATTGCTTGGTCAAGCATGTTCCAGTTTTCATCTGTGAAGTGCTAGGAGGGTATGCAGTTCCAAGAGCACACCTGGGAGAAAGTGAAACTAATGGATTTATTCATCCAGCCAGAGGGCTTTAGGTGCTTAGCTCTTCAAAGACTGGCTTTTAATCCATGTGTATTCAGTCACATTTGTAGGACTGAAGTCAGGTTGCCTCCTCTCTCCTCCCTCTGCAAACTGACTTCTCATAGTAGGCAAGCATCACATGATCTTTTCTTTGGTGGCTGTAGCTTTGCAGAGAGCCAGTGTGGTGTAGTGGTTTGAGCATTGGACTATGACTATGGAGACCAGGGTTTTAATCTCTGTTTGGCCATGGAAACCCACTGGCTGACCTTGGGCAAGTCACACTCCCTCAGCCTCAGAGGAAGGCAAAGGCAACCCCCCCAAACAAATCTTGCCAAACAAACACACACCCTGTGATAGGGTTGCCATAAGCTGGAAACAACATGAATGTACCCAACAAAATAGCTTCACACATTGAATTTCACTGGTGCAAATGGGTGGGAATCTTTGGTTCATTTTTGATCAGAATGTTCCAGAACTGGCAAATGTGTACATAAATTTGATGGAAAGAATTTGAGATTTGTTTATGTGTTTAGAGGGGGAGTGCATCTGTCAAATTAGCCAGTTCCTATACAGTATGGCTGCTCTCTCCTATAGTTGTTTCCTTTTCAACAGAGCTGAGTAGTACTACAGAGGCTCCATCTCTTGTCTGATATTCGCAAATATTGCCTTAGAGCTTGCATCTGTGGCTTTCACAGATCTGCCAGTGTATAGACCTGGCTCAAGAGGAAGGAAGTGAGAGGTAGCAGTTGAACCAGCCATTCTGCGCTGCTCCCATACATCATATCGATATGCAGCCCACTCGGTGTGGGATGTTGTATGATACGTCTTTGCCCCAGAAGGCTGCCAATCAGAAATAGGATCCCAACAGTCTGACACAAGCCTCAGTGCGGCTGATTAAAACTGTAACATTAAGCTGAAATATTAGTACTGCTGGTTGCCAGAAAATGATTTTCTTCAGTAACGAGGTGGATGAAGAATACAATGATGATGTTTAATATACTTACGGCTGCCGAAGCATGAAACGAAGTTCAAGGGTTTTGATTTTGTTCCCTATTCTCTTTTATTATAAACTGTTCAGCATTTGCCATTATCTTTTCTAATTAATTTTTCCAAGGTAGCATTACAGGTCATACATTTTTAGGGTTTGCAAAGGGTTTAGTACTCAGCTCAAAGAGTTGCAGTGTTGATACCAAAAAAAGTGCAGTACCATAAATTACAGTACTATAATCTTCTCAAAGGTCTAATCCAGAGAATACAGTAGGACCCACATATCCACTGATTCAATTATCCACAGGACACAAAACAGCACACCTACCATAGAGTCTTCCTAGAAAATGTGTCCTTTCTAGCCATTTTCTAGGTCATACAAGGCAACTCTATGTTATTTTAAACCAGAAGTCCCATTATTTTCAATGGTGTTTGCTATTAGCCATAGTTTTCAGTATCCACGCCCCCCCCAACCAATCCCCAGTGGATACAGGGGTCTTACTGTATAGCACACAGATTGCAGCATTCAGATCAACATTCTCTGGCTTGTCTTTGCAAACGAAGATTCAGGAAGGACTCATCCCGCGCTTTCTGCAAGCGTGCTGATGACTAAAAAGGCCAATCCGAGATAAGCAAGTCCGGTTGCAAAAAGCACAGCAGAAGGTCTCCTTGGGTGATGTTTTTGGGTTGTGATTCTTTCTGCGTTGTTGTTTCTCTTCAAGACTTGTTCGTCGTGAGTTCTCAAATAAGGCTGCAGCATTGTGGATATTGCGTCTCCATGCCTCCCGATGTGAGGCCAGGGCGGACCACTGTTGGTGATCAATTTGGCCAAGCCTGAGATGTTGTTTCAGGGAGTCTTTGTATCGCTTTTTTGGAGCGCCCCTCTTACGCTGACCCGTGGCGAGTTCACCGTAGAGTAGTATTTTTGGGAGGCGATGGTCCTCCATCCTAGAAACGTGCCCTGCCCAGCGCAGCTGTGTTCTCAATATCATGGCCTCAATGCTACAAAGGCAGAATCCCAGGCTGCTGGCCTGTCCAGGATGCCCTTTATTCATTTGCACATATGTGTATGCGTGTGTGTGTGTGTGAGAGAGAAAGAGAGAGAGAGAGAGATATTAAAAAGCAAACCAACAGATTTCTCCCAAGTTTATCCTGGATCCCAGAAGGATGCAGTCAGTCAGTCAGTCAGTCAGTCTGTATGTCTGTCTGTCTGTGTACCTACCTATCGATCTATCTAAGCACTTAACAAACAGAACTGGAAAATATAACACAAGCAAAACATTTCGTCTGCCACCTTGTATGCAGCTCAGCTTCATCTTTAGCAACTGAAGAAGGCAGAAGCTGCAATGTTGTTGGACTCTGGTTCCCACCTGTCCTCACCAGCCTGGCTAATAAGGGGAGATGATGGTGGTCAGTGGCATCACTAAGGCTGGTGTCACCCCTCCCCCCAACAGTGTCACCTGGTGCTGTTCCATTGATGGTAGTTCTTCAGCACAAGAAGGGCGCAGTCTCCTCACCCCTTCCTGCATATTTAACCTTTGTGTTTTATTGTTGTCAGCAGCTTTGGGATCTTGGCTGGAAAGGAAGGTATAAATGTAAAAAACAGTAATATTCAGATGACTCCTTTCCATCCATTTTAATTTTCAGATCAGCTCTAGCAAGCTTTGATTCATGTCTGTCTCTTAAAAAGAGACTGACAAGGGTTGGGGATGCTTCCTAGCAGTTATAGGAGCTGCAAGACTGCAGAGAACCAAACTTCCAAGCAGGGTTTGGAGAAGTTATTTTTCTGGACTCAGACTCCCAGAATCACCTTGTCCCCTTTCCACTCTTCCCTAGCCATTGCTTCAGGAACGAAGTTAATCACCCCCACATCCTTGGAAGCAGTTGCTACAGAGACCAATGTGACCTGCTTTCCAAACCCCCCCCCCAAAAAAAATACCCACTGCTAGTCCCTTGGATTTAAAGTTGTGAGTGATCAGCTCTCATTACATTCCAATTGCTTCTGTGGAAGATGTGCAGCAGATGTTTGAGGACCTCATAGGAATAAGACTGTGTGTATACAGAAGACTTTTCCTGTGATTTTGAAAGCAATAATTTCTTTGCTACCCACCAGAGGGGAACAAATTCTCTTAAAGTGTATGCATTAATAATGATGGAATACAGTTCTTGAGGCACTGATTTGTTGCTTTTTTTCTGTTTAGTGATAACATTTTATGACAAGAGTTTGTATCACCCCCCTCCACCATCCCACCCCCCCTTGCCAATATTTGGAAGCAGTTACAGGTCTTGTTAACACTGCATTACAAGGAAACAAGATCTACCTTTCAAACATCTCTAACATCTGAATCCACTCACACAATCACGATGCCTGGTAATTGAAGTGATCTCCTCCTCTTACAAAATCTCTCCCTGGGTTTATGTTTTTAACATACAGTTCTGCCCATCTGTTTCTCCTGCATTTAAGCTAACATTGGGGTGCTTTGTATTCTTGAGCACCTGCCTCTCCCTTCAACAGGGCTGGAACAGGCGGCTTGTACAGTACACTCTTTTTGTGCCGGTTGTGCCAGGCTTTACCTCTCTTTTTACACAACCCCTGCATGGCTGAACTTGGAATAAGTATTGCATTTCTGCTCTTCTCTTGTAGATTCAAAGGCAGGAGTTTAACAAGAGGACCAGACAACAGTCTGGAGCTGGGTCTCTGGCTCAGAGCAACCGGTTTACTTTTAGTGCTGTTATGGGTAAGGACCCTTAATTAAAAACACAATGCCTCCATTCTGTGACCTGTTCTGGATGTTAAACAAGCTCTGGAAAGAGAAAGAGGAGTTGGCTCTTGTTTTAATTAACAACTTTCTTCAGATTGTGATCTCAGGAATGAAATGGAGAAATGAGGCAGAGGTGTAATTGTGTCTGAACTTTACATTCAGTAATTCAATGGCTCTCACTACATTAAAGGACTGGATGTATTGTGTGGGTGCCAACCTCGACCTCTGACAGGCCTGTTGTTTTTCCCCCAACACTGGTTTCCAGATCAGTTTCCTACCCATCTCATCCCCTGCCTTCTCACACACATAAGCACACACACACATCCCTACCTTAGTGTCTGGAGACACAATCTGGGTGGCAAGATTGTTTATTTTGGAAATACAAAAAGTTGCTACCAGTCTGGTGAAGTGTAGCTTGGCTTTAATAATTGTACCCTGGCTTTAATCATTTCCCCGACATATGATTGTTTTTTTTAAAAAAACAAACTCTCAGGTTCTTCTGTTAACAGGGTGATATCCAGCCTTGTTAAGCAGTTTAGCCCACTGAAATATCTAAACACTTGGAGGGATGCATTTTACCTCCTGGAATGCAATCACACTTGAACTGATCTATTGGAGGAAATAAAAACATCTATGTTTATTATAGGAAATGCATTGGGACCTAATACAAATTAAAGGTAAAGATGCTTACCCCTACCCTGTTGAGAACAAAGAAGAGACAGGCTGGGAGAACTGAGAAGGAGGAAGTGACATCAGTGGCCATTGCATTTATCAGTCTAAGGTTGAATAAAGGTCAGCATAGGCTCCTCCTAGGAAATACAAGGAGATCAGTCTGCCTATCTATCTGTTTGTCTCCCTGTCTATCCACATAGACCATGTAAACACAAACATCTTCAGTGCAAGCTGGGTTCCACCTAGTTTCTTCTGCCACTTTCCATTTTGAATATGTTATTTGCCAATTTTGATAAATTACTGCAAAAAAAAAAAAAAATCAAAACCCTGAAAATAAATTCTCTCCTGCTTTGCACCACTGGAAGTCAAATTCAGTAGGTGCGGTTATTCCCATCATGAAGAGGCGATGTAGAACCTCTTAGGAAAAAGAGGTGGCAACCTTAAACAGTAATTTGGTTGAAGACAATGGGATTCAAACACAAACTCTGCGATTGATTTGCAAATGTTCATAAATTCCTATCAAAAACAAACTAAAAATGGGATCTCAAGCAACCCTATGAGACAGAACTGTTTTAGAACACAACTATTGCTAAGCTGATTCTAGTACAGCAACTTTTCTGAACTAGAAAACTAACAAAACAAGATTCCACAAATGTTCAGAACTTCTGCAAGATGGAGGTAGCCCCAGCACCTGGGAACCAGAGGTATGCTGCCTCTGCTTTAGGATGAGTGGCCAACACATTACCCTGAGGCAGCATGATGACTGAATTCATTTCAAATGTTCTTGTACTCCGTGTTGCTGCCCCAGGAAATCTGTGCCCTAAATCAATGCTGCTGGAACTGGTGGTTCACTGTTGGGGGATTGCAGGTGAAGGAAGCACCACCATAGCCATCCTGCAGTGGTGTCAGTGCTGCTGTTCTTGTGAATCAGGCTCTAGAAGATGAAATGGCTTGTTGATCTGAGAAGCAGAATGAATAAATCAAACCCTATTTTCAGTGGGCAGCCCATTTGCAAAGGCAGAAAAGCACACTCCTCTGACTGAGTGGTACCAATTAGTGATAGCAGCCCTGCTGCAATATGCACCATATACCTCATGCTTCAAGTAATTGCAGTATTCATGCCATGACCCAGCTTGGCATTGCTACAAGGCGTGGTGAGAGCATTGTGACGGTGACTTTCCAGATTCACAGCACTGCTTTTTGGTGTATCCAAGCCTGGAGATGTGAGTGATCAGTAATATCATCTGAAGGCAGATGCCAATGCTGGTCTGCCTTGCTAGGATGAAGGTAGCCATGGAGGGGTGGGTGGGTGAAAAAATGAGGACATTACCCCCACAAATAAGAATTTTGCCTCCCCAAATGAAAGTTCTCTCTCCCCACATTTCTAGCATTTCCATAATATAAAACTTCAGTTGAGCTTTTAGAAAGGCAGTTTAGACAATCCAAAGGAAATGAATGGGCAAAGTTACCAAGAGGATGTGAACACAGCAAATATTAAGAGTTCCTTGTGTGGATAATGTTCAATATCTCACTTTCTGCAATACTAGAAATTTGAGGACTGAAGGGAAATTTCCCTGGGGAAACAGAATTACATAAGTGATAGCTGGTGAGACAGTGAATCTTTATTGGGCTTTAGTCTGAGTGTTAAGGGAACTGTCCAAGGTACTGTGCCTATTTGGTGATGGGTAAGGTTCAGCATTTTGGATAGCTCCTTTAAAGTTCACACTAAAACCCAGAGCAGATGTACCACCCCATTGCTTTTGAAGTCCCCAGCCATCAGTGGGACTCATTTGTGAACAAATGTGCTTAAGGCTGTGCTGTAAACTTCAATGCTAAGGAAATTTATTTCTCTGTCTGAGCAATTTCGTTATAATGTGCAAGTTGGCTGAACAGTTTCCACCAACTGGCTAGTGTCCATCTCATCCTTAGGAAGGAGTACAATGCCTTCCCTCACTTCCCAGGTTGGAATTACTTTATGTCCTTTGCAAAAAGTGTGTGTGTGTTTTCTATTAGCAAAACATGCACATGGTATTACAGAAATATGTGAATAGCTCCAAAGTGTATGTCATCATCCAGCAAACACCCCTGTGGGATGATTCAAGTCATATGATATTGGTGATCCAGGCAGGAGGATCACCAGACCTGGATCCCAAAGGCTGAGGCATTATTCTTGAGATCTATGAATATGATGAGATGCGGAAGCCATTTGCCTGCCGAGCAGGGATAGGATGATGCCCTGGGGAACCCTTGTTATTTTAGCCACTTCTTAAAATTAACTTTCCAAATTCTGCCCCTACCTCTTTCACATGAACATTCTGCATTTTCAGACCCCTAAGAAATCTTACAGGGGAGAAGCTGGGAAGGGTCCCCCCCACCGCCTAGGACTAGAATAGCCAGGGTTTTCCACGTGTCATATAACACACACGCACGCACACACACACACGGGCTAATCCTATTGCTCTATATTTTCAGCCTATCATAGCATGTGAACGGTTGCTCCACTGTTTCACCACAATTAAACGCCACCAAGGAACCAAACCCAAGGAAAATCTGTTTCTACAGCCTCTCCTTTAGACCCCCCCCCCTTTTTAAAAACGAAGGTTAAAATTTAAGCAGGAGGGTACTGTTCCCATTTTTTGTCTTGGGAGGAAATGGACAGTCTGGTGTAGTGGTTTCAGCGTTGGACTATGCCTCTGAAGACCAGGGTTCGAATCAGCTATGGAAACCCACTGGTTGGACTTGGGCAAGTCACACTCTCTCAGCCTCAGAGGAAGGCAAAGCTCCTCTGAGCAAATCTCGCCAAGAAAACCCCTTGATTGGGTCGCCATAAATGGGAACTGAAGGCACACAATCATTCCGGCTTGGCAGATGGTCGACTAGATGGCCCTTGTGGTCCCACCTAAGTGTGTTTGGGACCGCCGCCGCTTCCAGTCCTTGCCACCCATTTATTTTCTTTGCACAGTGCGTTGATTCAATAAAGTCAATTTCCGTACGATTTGTAGGTAACCCTCGGCGAAGTTCTACAATTCGGTTTAGTGCCACTTTGCTTCTTCCCTCTGCCTTCAGTTCCGAGCTGGTGCATCTTGGGCTTCTAACACGTCCTACTTCGCACCAACGCAACACAATAAACTTTTAACAACTTTGGAAGTGGGACCTGCGCGCGTGCAATTCCCACCCCACCCCCAAGAATGCTTTTCCCACCCATCACTCCCCCCAACTTTCAGGCTTCAAATAATTCTGGATGCTAAGAGCGGAGACACGTTGATCTTTTATTGAGGTCTGGGGCAACCGCGCAGTGGCCTCGCCTGTGTTGGGCGCCCCTGCTTCATCGCTTGCGATCCAAATGCCAGCAGATGGGTGTAGGATCTACGGTAGGTATGCCAGCGCTTGAGAACACAAGTCAAAATATCTACCAGTCGCCACCAAATTCGTAGGGAACAGAGGCGATGCGAAACAGGGCTCACGAAACGATGGAGTGGCCAAACATCGCAAGTGCGGACCTACATTTTCATGCCCTGCCGGGTGGTGGCTGCTTCCAGCGCTCTTCCAAGGAAGGAAGGAAGGAGGAAGGAAGGAAGGAGGAAGGAAGGAAGGATGGCTTGTCCGTCAGAGACCATCCCCAGCCCCATCCTCCTATGTACGTTTCCTAGGAAGTAAACCCCCTCCCCCATAGGCCTTAGTGACAGGGAAAGGTGCATAGGATCGGGACCTTGCCGACTAATTCTAGCAGGGATCTTTTCCTCCACAAAGCACGTAGGTAGGCCGGGAGTCTTTCTTAGGGAGCGAGCAAGCCTTCCTGGGGCCGGGGGCGGGAGAAGCTGGATCTGCCCCTGTGATTCCCCCCCCCCATGAAGGTCGTCTTGGTCCCGAGAGGATGATGTCCTTTTAAATGGCGTTTTTGTCCCTGGGGGCAAATCAAGGGTGCTGTTGGTTGGTCCGCAGGTGCCTCCAAGGAAGGGAGGAAGGGGGAGAGAGAGAGAGAGAGAGAGAGAGAAGAAGCAAAGGAAGAAAGGAAAAAAGAAAGGAGGGAGGAAAGGAGGAAGAAAAGAAGAGAGAGAAACGAAGGAAGGAAGAAGCAAAGGAAGGAAGGAAAAAAAGAAAGGAGGGAGGAAAGGAGGAATAAAAGAAGGAAGGAAGAAGCAAAGGAAGGAAGGAAGAGAGAGAGAGAAAGGAAGGAAGGAAGAAGCAAAGGAAGGAAGGAAAAAAGAACGGAGGGAGGAAGTAAAGAAGGAGGGAAGAGAGAGAGGAAAGAAGTAAAGAAGGAAGGAAGGAAAAAAGGAAGGAGGAAGGAAGGGAGGAAGTAAAGAAGGAAGGAAGAGAGAGAGAAAGGAAGGAAGGAAGGAAGGAAGGAAGAAGCAAACGGAGGAAGGAAAAAAGAAAGGAGGGAGGAAGTAATGAAGGAAGGAAGAGAGAGAGAAAAGAAGTAAGGAAGGAAGGAAGGAAGAAGCAAAGGAAGGAAGGAAAAAAGAAAGGAAGGAAGGAAGAGAGAGAGAGAGAAAGGAAGGAAGGAAGAAGGAAAGGAAGGAAGGAAAAAAGAAAGGAGGGAGCGAGAAAGGAAGGAAGGAGAGAGGGGGGGGGAGAGAAGAAGGCAGGCGGGGAGGGCTCAGCCTGGCCGGGATCCTCCCCCTCCTCCCGGTCCCGCCCCTCTCTCTCTTGACGGACTGGGCGGCGGCGGCGGCGGCGGTCTCTCTCTCCCCTCCGGCGCGGCCCGGGAAGCTGGATCGGGCGAGGGGAGGATGTTCGCGGGCTGGGCCGGCCAGAGGGGAAACATGAGGCGGCGGCTCCATTCACGTTCCGGGGCCCGGCGGCTCTGGCCTGGGCAATAAAGGGCGGAGCGGCGGCCGGGGCTCGGTGGGGCCGGAGCAGCAGCTGGCGGGGCTGGGCTGGGCTGGGCTGGGCGCGCCCTCCCTGGCTGGCTGGCTGGCTGTGGGGCTGAAGCGACCGCGTGGTGGCGGAGCGGGGATGGGAGAGGGAGACGCCGCCGCCGCCGCCCCGCCGGACACCCGCCGCCGCCCGCCTCAGGCCCAGGTAGAGCCCCCCCAGGCATCGGGGGGGGGACAGAGGGGGGCTAGTCTGGGTCTGTGGGGTTGCTTCACCTGCTGAGCCCCCCCCCGGTAAAGGCATGGGGCTGAGAGGAGGGCGTGTGTGTGTGTGTGTTTTGGGGGGTCTTTAGTCTGCCAGCCCCCCACAATGCCAGGCTACGGCTATAGCTCCGGAGCCGTCCGTCTCCCCCCCCATTTGGCGCCCCCCCAGCCCACGCCTTTCGGGTGGCTCTAGCCCACTTGTGGAAAAACCTCGCCCGTGGGTCGCTTGCCCCCCTCCATCCCGAAGCGGGCCCCCAGGCCAGGACCTTCGACGCCCCCCCCCACCTAAGGGCGGCCAGATGCTCTGTCTCCAGGGTTTGGGATGGAAAGGAAAAGAAGCCCGTTTAAATGAGGACCCCCAAAGGAAGATTTAAATGTATTTTTAAAAAACCTAAGTGGATTTATACATCACAAAACCTGGGAATAATATCACCCCGGGACCCCAGGCTAGAGCCCTGTCAGCCCCCGCTCCACTTGTGGGGCCCGTGGAAGGAGGGAGGGAGGGAGGCGGAGAGCCCTCCTCGCCCGGGGCCTCTTGGGGAAAACAAGGCGTCTCCTCGCGTGTAAGTGGGGGGGGGTTGCGTGATTGTGGGTCCCCGTGTTGCGCAAAGGAGGCGAAGGTCTCTGCCCCGCTTCTTGCCTCGGCCCCGAAGGAAGGGGACCCAAGGCCCGCGCCCCACCGAGACGGGTCTCGAGTGCCTTCCGTCTGCCTTTCTCTTGTTTAAAAGCGTGATTCTCTTTGGCGTGTGAGCCCCTTAAAAAAAAACAAAACCCATTTCCACGGGGAGGGGAACATCGTCCGCCCCAATGGATGTTGTGTAGGGGGGGAAAGAAGGGACGGGGGCCGCGGGGAGGTCCTTTCGGCTCGTGAAAAGCAGCCTCGGGATCCCGTGGTTTACTCTTCTGCCGCGAAAAGGAGTCTTTGCAACAGGCGTGGGTTTCCCTTTGCTGCACGTGTGAACGCGAGCTCGCTGCCCGGAATGCTTGTGGCTTGGTGGGTTTGTTTCCCTGCTTCTGCATGAATCGAAGTTTTTATCTGCCTGCCAGGGATGGGTTTGTTGATTTCCTCCGCGAGCGCCGTTTGCCCATTCGTGTTTCCTCGCCACCCGCGATGGCAGAGGGAGAGGGGGGGAAAGCCGCCTGTGGGAACTCTCTTTTAATCCTGCGGCACCCCGTGGGGGGAAATCCTGGCTGCCGCGTGAATGTGTTGCTTCTCCAGGGGTGCGCTTGAGTTCGGACTGACAACCGGCGCGGGGGAGGTAGCTTCTCCTGCGCAGTGACCTTTGGGGAGCGAAGGAAGGAACGGTCGTCCGCAGCACCCCCAGTTTTCTACGCCTCCTTACTGGTTTTGGGGAATCTGGGACTCTTCCTCCGCCGACACGTGTTCGAAGGACCCGACGTGCTTGTGTGTTAACAAGGGGTTGTGGAGTATCTCGCTCCACACACGCTGGCACAAATTTTGTAGTTCGGAAGCTTGGAAGTGGGGTGGGAGGAAGGCTTTACGTTTGTCTAGTTTAGGCTTTTAGAAAGAGACAATTTAACGCAGATCGCCTTACAGGAAAAGAGATTCCACCTAAACATTAGAAAGAACTTCCTGACAGTAAGAGTTATTTGACAGTGGAATGCACTGCCTCCGAGTGTGGTCGAGTCTCCTTTTTAAACAGAGGCTGGATGGCCATCTGTCGGGAATGCTTTGATTGGGTATTCCTGTAGGGTTGGACTAGATGACCCTTGGGGGTCTCTTCCCACTCTATGATTATATGACACACACACACCCTTGATCTGGGTGCGGGGCTTTGTGGGGCCTCTGCCGTTCCACGCGGGGAGGAAACGGATCCCCGTGGGGAACGACGGTGCTTTGGGTGCATTAAAAATAGACGTCGGGTCTTCTCTCTGTAGTCCTAAAGTTGTAACGTGGGAAGCCTCGGATGTTTTTTTCTGGCGGGTACAAACGAAGGGGGAGGGTCAAGGGCAGACTGGCCCAAACGGGGAGGAACTGGGAAAAGCCCCTCTTCTCCAACCCTCCCCCAACGCCGACTCAGTCCAAGGGGGACACAGCTTGGGGGGAGGCCGAGAAATCCAACCTCCCCAAGATCGACGGAGGGCCGGTTGGAGAAGGGGATCCCCGAAGGACACGCATGGCAGGTCTCTCCCTGCGTGGGTGGGTGGGGGGTCGGGGAAAAGGGAGGTCGTCGGAGCAGAGCGGAGCTCCAACCTGGGTTGCCTGGGGAGGGATGCCTAAGATTGCCGTCGAGGCGCTGCTTTGCTGCTTTCCAAGCCACCGCGCGCGTCTCTGTGCGCATTTGTGTGCAAGGGAGGGATTTGCAAGGATATCGTGCAGACGACTCTTGTTTGACTAGTGCCGATGGGAAAGGGGGAGGGCCGGGAGGCCCTCCCCCTTTCCCATCGGCACTAGTCAAACAAGAGTCGTCTGCACGACATCCTTGCAAATATTGACAGTGGCCGTCGAGTTTTTCGTTCAAGGCGGAGGCTGCCCGGGAGGGATGCGCTTTGGAGGGACCCAGAAGGTGAGGGAGGAAGAAAGCAAGCAAAAAAGCAAGGTGTGTGTGTGAGAGAGAGATCTTGAAAGCGAAATACACCCCTCTTCTCCAGAAGAGGAAGGGGGCTCCGTGGCGACCCTGCTCCGGATGGATTGGGTCCCATCTGTGTATGTCTGTGTGCGCGCATGCATGTGCCTTCAAGCCTCCTGTCGACTTTTGGCGACCCTGTGAATATCAGTATGTTTTCTTAGGCTTTGTTGCCCACCCTATACAATATAATCCAGTTTAATGTTGGATTATTTGCCACGGCTCCTTCCTATGGGATTTGTAGTTTGGCAAGGGCTTTAGCCTTCTCTGCCAAAGAGGGCTGGTGTCTCACCAAAGGACAAATCCCAGGATTCTGTAGGAAGGAGCCATGGCAAGTCATCCAGTTTCAAACTGGATTACAGTTGTCCCTTCATATTCGCTGGGGTTTGCTTCCAGGACCCCCTGTGGATACCCAAATCCGTGAATACTCAAGTCGCATTATATGCAATGGCATAGCAAAATGGGGACCCTTATATACGATGGCAAAATCAAGGTTTGCTTTTCGGATTGTTATTTTTTAAAGAA
The DNA here is from genome assembly GCA_030847615.1 of Gambelia wislizenii. Taxonomy (NCBI): domain Eukaryota; kingdom Metazoa; phylum Chordata; class Lepidosauria; order Squamata; family Crotaphytidae; genus Gambelia; species Gambelia wislizenii. The sequence continues at coordinate 134,404,594 of JAUMIR010000006.1, read as the reverse complement.
TATTTTCAAGCCGTGAATACTTAAATCCGTGGATACCAAATCCGTGGATATGGAGGAACAACTGTATTTGTGTAGTGTGGATTTGGCCTTAGGCAAGGAATATTGAGAGTTGTGTGTGTGTGTTTGCTAGTTCTCTCCTCTAGAGGAGACCCCGGAATTATTATTTTTTTGTTGGTGCGGGCTCAACATTGGTAGGGAGCTTATTAATTTTGTTTGCTAGCAGGCAAAGGGGAAAGGCGAATTCGTTTCTACATCCATGACAATTCAGACATCCTTAAATATGAAGGCTCTTGCCAGCGCAGTACTGTATGTACATACAAGCACCTTCTGTGTGTTCAGGGGCACTTACTCCCGAGTAAGCGTCCGCAGGAATGATTACAGGCAGCCTTGATTAGTCCTCGGAGGGCTGCCAACAAAAGCGGCTGGCTTCATATTTCACCGTTGAATACTCTTAAAATAAGAGTTGGAAGAGACCACAAGGGCCATCTAGTCCAACCCACTCGTGCGGGAATACCCAATCAAAGCATTCCCGACAGATGGCCATCTAGCCTCTGCTTAAAAACCTCCAGAGAAAGAGACTCCATCATATTCCCAGGCAGTGCATTTTGCTGACTTCTGACTGACAGTGCCTGACAGTACTCAGCTACAAGGAGGCTTGTGGACCAAATGTGCCAAATCATTTTAGCCCTCCAGCCAAGTTTTAGGCAGAGAACATGAGTCTGTCCACGCTGCCCGGAGCCTATACACACTATACAATTATAGCGCTATGATTCCATTTTAACTGCCATGGCAATATCTTATGGAATCCTGGGGATTGTAGTTTGGTGTGGCGCAGAGACCCCTCTGGCTGGGAATTCTAAAAGCCTCTCCCAGAACTGCAGATCCCAAAATCCATAGGGTGGAGCCGTGGGAGTTAAAGCAGAATCATAGCGTTATGATTGGGAAGTATGAATGGGCCCCAAAAGGTATTAACTCCCCCCGCCGCAGCCAAGAGACAAAAAGGGGTAACCCAGTTACTTGCTTGGAGAAGGAGCCCCTTACTTCTCCTGCCCACGCATTATCCCATTAGGCCGATTAGGGAGCAGCAACACCTGCTCTTATTGGGGTGGCTGAGGGGAAGGCCTTAACTTTGGAAAGGTCTGGGTAGGATCGCCACTATCCAGAAACAGAGAAGCGAGATTCCCAGCTCTGGAAAGATGGAAGCCAATGAAATCTTGTTTGGGAACTAGAAATAATGTGTTTCGTTTCTCCCTCCAAGATAAAACTTCAAGTATCCAGGGGGGCGTTCACACGAAACAGTTATAGCACTATGATTCAAATAACTGCCATGGTAAGTCCTATAGAAAATCCTGAGGCTTGTAGTTTGTTGAGGCACTAGAGCTCTCTGGCTGAGAATTCGAAATGCCCTTCCCTAAAGTGCAAATCCCAGGACTCAGTAGGATGGAGCCCTGGCAGTTAACGTGCTGTGGTGTGAAAGGTTTTCCCCCCCTCATTCCCCAGGGAGATCAAAGCCCAGTTGGGAAAGCGACCTTTTTGGACTGCAACTCCCAGGATTCCCCACCCCGACAAAATAAAATGGATTTTTAAAAATTTTTTATTCAGAACACCTCTAAGCAGCAGCTTAGCAGAATGCTGGCTGAGGGAGGCTGAGAGTTGTAGTCCAAAACTTGCAGTTTCCCAAAGCTCTGTTAAAAGTCAAGCTGAAGATGAGGCAAAACTCCCCTCCCATTCTGGAAGACCCCCCCCTCGTCCTCTTCTTGATATCCGACGTGCATCTAAAAACCCCACACGGGACCGCGAAGCACCGCACAGGCGGTTAATAGTTGCCTGCCCCACATCTCTGAGTCTTTCGTCCATTTTTTACAGATGAGAAACTGAGGCCCGCATACGTAACTCACGGAGACAAGGATTTCGCCTTGCTGCCCTCACCGCGAGGAATGTATGTGATCGGTGTCCGTTCGTTTTTTGTTGGGTTTGCAGTGGTCTGGAGTCTTTTCCTTTCTGTTCGGATGAACTACCTGCCCTCCAGCAAATTCTGAACCAGACATTCGATTAATTGGGATCCAGCTCTTTCAGATGTGGAAAACAAGCGTGACGCTGAACATAGGCAGAGTGCCCTAACGCCGTCTAGGCCGGGGTCACAGGTCCGAAAACAGGAAAAGAACGTGGTTTGAACGTTCGGGGGGGGAGTATCCACACTACAGAAATAATCCAGGTTGAAACTGATTATTTGCATGGCTCCTTCCTATGGAATCCTGGGATTTGTAGTTTTACAAGGTCTTTAGCCTTCTCTGCCAAAGAGTGCTGGTGCCTCACCGAACTATAAATCCCAGGATTCCATAGGAAGGAGCCCTGCAAATAATCCAGTTTGAAACTGGGTTAGTTGTGTAATGTGGATTACCGCCTAGGACTCTGGAGTGACCAGGATACGAACTTTCGCCCAGCCATGGAAACCCACTGGGTGACCATGGGCAAGTCATACTTTCTCAGCCCCAGAGGCAGGCAAAGGCAATCCCCGCTCTCAACAAACCTTGCAAAGAAAATTCCGTGATAGCTTCTTAGGGTCCCCATAAATCGGAAACGATTTGAAAGCACATAACCACAATCGTATTTCTAACCTTAGCTTTAAGCTTTTCTTTATTTTTTTCTTAAAAAAAGTTTGTTCAGATATCAGGCTTTCTTAGTTTCCCGTGGTATTTATACAGCGTGGGAAGGTTCAAATGGAACAGAGGCGTTTAATACATATGATACCCAATATCCTATGCGTGTACGTGTATATATGTGCCTTCAAGTTGCCTGTCATCTTATGGGACCCCAAGAATTTCACGGGCTTTTCTTAGGCATGGAAGACTCAGGTGGGCTCTTTTTCCTGAAATATAGCCTACAGCACCTGGGATTCGTTGGCGGTCTCCCATCCAAGTACTAACCATGGCTGACCCTACTTAGCTTCTAAGATCAGACCGGATCTGGTGCCTTCAGGGTATTTAGGCCCTCTGTGAGTGTTCACATTTAAACGACTTCTACTCATGTGGCTTTAAATCGCAATGTAAAGCTTTACATTGGTTTTAATAAGGGAGGAAGGGACGGTTAAAGAAAAGTCGATGTAAACTTCAACTGTCCAGGAATTTTAAGACAGGACTTCAATGCTGGAAGCTTCCCCACTCCATATCTGTAATGCTGATTGACAAGACACGTTAGGACACTGCTTAAAACGGTCTGCTCAATACATCTTTGTAATGCTCACTCCTGGAATGATTAACAATCCACAGTCACTCGTATAGACAAGAAAGCGATTCAGACGAGAAAGCGGTTCAGATCCTCTTTCCAAAAGGAAAAAGGAAGGGAAATGTTTTTTAATGAATCTTGAGAGAGAGAGAGAGAGAGAGAGAGAGAGAGAGAGAGAGAGAGTTCCACCTTTTCTAGATATCTCAGATCCGCAGCTTGAAGTGTGGAAACCCCAACCTAGGCTTGGCCCTCTTTGGTCCCTGCGGTCCTTCCATCCTCTCCATCTTCTGGAAAACACCCCTCCATCAAACCATTAGGTGGGATTTGGAAGCAAGCCAAGCTGGACGGGTTAATTCCTCCCCCCCACTGACTGTTTGTCAAGAGGAGGAGGAGGAGGAGGAGGAGGAGGAGGAGGAGGACCTTCTCTCAGGAGACAAGAGATGGTATGGACAAGTCTAGATTTAAGAGGTTGCAAGCGACGCCCAAGTTGTCTAGGGATCGCTTAGGAAGGGGTGGAGATCCATCAGCAAGGCACCCCCTCAGAAAGAAGTGGCGAGAGACAGGGACAAGAGACCCCTTCAGGTCTCGTTTTCCTTGGGGGTTTGGCTTCAGAGAGGATTTGTTTCGGGAGTCCCATCTGCTGAAATAGAAAGTAATTTTCCCCAGCTCTGCAACCGATCAACACGCCTGCCTCTTTTGGAATGTGATTTTTTTTTTCTTTGAAGACTCGGGTTTATGTGCATTTACATGGGAGTACGGCCTTTTGGCTGTCAGTGGGCCCAGTTTTCACTGGTGTGGTTTAAAAGTCGAGATGCCACCTGGAATCCGAGTCCCAGAGTCTACGCTACAGAAATAAATAAATTCTTGGGGTACCTTAGGAACTGTAGTTCTGGTGAATGGACTCGACCTCTGTAACAGAGTTGCCAAACTACAAATCCCACGGATGGAGCCCCGAAAGTTAAGGTGGCATTGAACTGCTATAATAACTGTGTAGTGTACACACACTCTCAGTCCCACCCCCCACAAAACAACAGTAACAACAACTGCTTGGTTTCCATGAAACTGGAGACAATATAAAATCATGTATTGCCCATATATTATGTAATATATGTAACATATTGTCCATATATTATGAATTTATATAGCTCCCTGAAGAAGGCTTTCCACAAGGGTCGAAACGCGTGGGGCTTTTTTTTTAAAATGACAAAACAGCCATCTTTTGAGTGTGTCCAGACGGGTCTCCTTTCTTCTGTGGATCCCACACACTTTTGACTCCCAACATGCTCTAAGAGGGGCAACCAATATTTCCTCCTCTTCTCAAAGAGGCCATCCCTATTTTAAGACAACAGACTCCCCTCCCCTTAAGCTTTGGGGGGATTCTGAGAGTTGTAGTCCAAAAGAAAGTAATTTCCCTAAGCACCGGTCTGTTGCAGCAAAACCTTAAAGCCTAACAACATACCGTATTCATCACGCTCAAGCTTTCGTGGAGTAGAGCACACTCAGTTGTTTGCACCCAATCTTCCCTATTCTGCAATGCTCTATTATAGCACGGACTATAGACTCATAGAAGGGAGCTCAGGGGTCATCTAGCCCAGCCTCCTGTCAGTGCTGGAATCCGGGGGAGGGAGGGCCCACACTCCCCGTGGAGGGAATCTAGTCCACGGTTGTCCTTAATGTTTAGTCCCAGTCTCCTTGCTTGTAATCGGAACCCACTGATTCGAATCCCAAACCTTCTTTGGAGGTTTTAAAACCGAGGCTGGATGGCCATCTGTCGGGAATGCTTTGATTGTGTATTCCTGCATGGCAGGGGGTTGGACTAGATGGCCCTTGGGGGTCTCTTCCAACTCTATGATTCTATCCTCAGGAGCAAAGAAAAACAAGCTCGCTTCCTTATTATATGACAACGACATAATCCGTGCTATAATAACATTTATTTATTTATTTATTATCAGTTATTTATACCCCGCTCTTCAGCCACAAAGCTATCAGAGCGGCTTACAAATTGTTTTAAGCAACCCCAATGTACACATCTGCACTGCCTTAAGCAGTTTCCAATGTGTGTTAGTCCTAAAGGCCCCACAAAACTGCTCTGTTTGTTTGTTGGGGGGGGGGAACCGCACCCCCTTGAGGCGGGGTCTGGATACGGAGGCTGGCGCGCTCGGAACCTTCCTGTCTACACGGGCTGAAGCGAAGCGCGCTGACCCCGCGATAGCTGGCCCCGGGGGCTGGGGCTGGGCCAGGGTCCCCGGAGTCCCTCCCCGTAAGCCTCCCGGGGCTGCTCCTCACCGGAGGCTCTCCTTCTTTCTCTCCTTGCAGAGCCCGTGGAGCTGCTGAAGCGCCCGCCGCGGAGCCCAGCCGGAGCCGGACGGAGCGAGGCAGGAGAGCCGCCTCTCGCCCCCCCTGCGCCCGCCCGGCCGCCTCCTCCTCCTCCTCGGCCTCCCGCCCCGCCACCACCACCGCCATGAACACCATTGTCTTCAACAAGCTCAGCCCCCAAGTGCTCTTCGAGGAAAGCGCCCAGGAGAGGGAGCGGGGCGGCAGCCGGCCTTACGCGGGAGTCCTGGACGTCTCCCCGCACCCCGAGGTGCTCATCCCGGACAGCCCGTCCATGAAAGACAACCTCAGCCTTCGGCACAGGAGGACAGGGTAGGTAGGAGCCAGCCCTTCCCTCGGATGCCTGCTGGGGAAGGGGGGGGGGAGGATGAACCTTGCTAGGACTACACCTCCCAGAATCCCCCTCCCTGCCCAGCATGGTTCTTGGAAAAATGACTTCTTCTTCTTCTTTTTTTTTTGGAAAATTGTCGCTCCTTGAATCTCCCAGTCCACATGACACCCCAAAAAGGCACCTTTTCCAAGCTCTGAATAATAATAATAATAATAATAATAATATTTTAATATAATAATAATAATAAAAATTAATATAATAATAATAAGATTTATTTCTATCCCGCCCCTCTGCAACACAATTGGGGCAGCTTACATCATAAAAATCCCATAATTACATTAATACCCTAACCCACCCACCCCTTAAAACAATATTAAATTAAACAGATTAAAAATGGACAATAATTAAAAATAGGGGAAAAAATGAAATAATCCAGTGGCCCCTTAACGGAAAAGGCACCCGAATCTTTGGGCCAGGATAGCTATTCAGGAAAGGCCTGCTGGAAAAGATCCGTCTTGACAGCTTTTTTGAAGCTGTCTAAGATGGTAATAAGATGGATCTCATCTTGTTGCTATGGGTGGGTGGGCATGACCTAGGGTAGCATTATGACTTCATGAGTTAAGTTTTCTTTTTAAAGAGGCCCATTACAACTTCGCAAATGTCATTTCTTTCTCTGGCATAGGGCAGATTTCTCCACAGCTAAGTTACTTGAAGTTTCTAAACCCAGCTGCCTTGGATTAGTCCTTGGAATCCCAGTTAATTTGAACTCAGTTTCCATGTATGCACATTTGTGTGTGTGTGCCTTTAAGTCACCTGTCAACTTTACAAAGATGTAGACCCCAAGGCTGCACTCAGGGAAGCTCACTCCCAAGAACATTTTACATAGGATTGTAAAGTCAGCCTTGTGAATCAAAGTACAGGACTGGAGTCCTGTATTGTGATCACAGCCAATTGTATTGAGCTTGATGCTGTTGGAATCTTATTGTTGGCTAGACATAGTGTGAATATGAAAGAGAAAGAACTGAGAGGATGCATTCCTTTACACACTTAGCCAGGAGTAAGCCCTATTGAATGGAAATTGGCTTACATCCGAGTAGACATGCATTGTGCTGTAGTGATCAAGCCTAAGGTACTACTCTGGAAGTAAGGAGAGCAAAGCGATAAACATTATTATTACATAGTAGGTACATAAATAATTCATAATTCATAGGTACATAATTCTGAGTTGGCTAACACTGAGTTCATTGGAGAGAAGGGTATCCCAAAAGTGCAGGACAAGAAGATCATTGCTACATATAGTTATTGTCTGGCTTTTAAATTGCCTTAGAATTGTTTTTCTCAGCAAGATTTTTAACTGCAAGTTTATTAAACTTTGACATTTCCTGTGAATGGGCTATATTAAGAATATCATTTTATATTAATTACAGCAGCATCAATTGGGACATAAAGGACTTTAAATGTTGGACCAGGTCCATATATTTAATCCACTAAATTAGGTGACCCAATAACAAAAGTTCTTCCATCTAACAAGAAACAGGCAGAAAGCATGTATGGGGGGGGGAAAGTGTCCATTCAACAAGATTGTTGTAGATATTTTCCTTTGCAAGTCAGTTCCACTGAACAAAATGAGGCAGACTGAAGAATAAACATGCCTTAGATCAGACTATGCATCTATAACAAGTTGGTAAATAATGTCATTATGATAAGGTGCTTCAGAATGCAATAGACTTGCCTGGGGGAGATGGTATTCCTATTGCTGAATTACCAATTACCAGCTTATGTTTCTTAATAGTGTTTCAGGTTGGCAAGATGGTGATTGGGTTTCATCAAGATGTTATTACCAGCTGATTCAGGTAGAATTAGATTTCAAATAAAATAGTAAAAGGCAAGAAACCCCAGAGACATGGGGGAAAGGTGAGAAATGGTGGTGGTGGGGAGAGTGGAATGGAAGAATGAGAGCAGCACCTTCTGGAAAAAATGTAGCATTACAATCTCTTCAGTATTTTGTTGGAAGAACATGACTTGTCTGACCATCTCAGGCTGAGTAGGCAGCCTGTCTTCTCCAGATTCCTTGAATTATAATTCCTAGTAGCCACAGGCAGCATGGCCAATGGCCAGATACTGTGTGAGCTGTTGTCCTGCAGTCTGAAACATCTGGATATATCCCAGAATAGCAGAATGGAAGGTGGACAGATCTGGAATATATGACACAATCCATTGGCAAGTGTTTCTGTTTAAAGTCTGATTGAAATCAACAGGCACTGTCCTTGAGGAGCCATCATATATTTCATTAGGAGCTGCGTGCCACAGAGCATCCAGATGCATAGTGTTTCAGCTTATGAGGGATGTAAATCTTAGCCTATTTCATCCTTACATGCAAGGATAAATCTTTTCCATAGTTTTCTCCCTGTTTTTCTCCCAGGAGAAAACAAATATTTTTGCACAGTATTTCCCCTGTATTTGCATATCCCAAATTGCTCCAGAGAATTATTTGTTACTGAAAAACAGTTTTTCTGCACAAAAGCACATTGTTGTTGTTTTCAAAACTGTTTTTTAAAAAGATGTTTCTTGTGCCAAAAACATATTTTTTGTGCAAAAACTCATGGTTTTTAATGTAATGGTTTAGTATGTAATAATTCCTTGGAATACTTTGGGGTGTGTGAATACCAAGAAAAAACTGCATGAAAGTGTCACTGCTGTGTTACTCTTCCCACTGGGATTTCTCAAGCCTTTTCTTAGCTAGGAAATGAATAACAGTGAATATTTTTTCATTCTTACAGATTAGCATTCATGTATTTTACACAGAGATGTCCCAAGATGTTATGCTACCCGAGGCAACAATGATTCCTCCTCTCCTAGGTCAATGTGTACAATAGTTAAGCCAGCCTTGTTGTTTTGGTACATGAGGTAGAAAATCCCATAAGTACATCTCTCTATCCCTGGCAATAAAAGTAACTGTTAACAACCAATTTGGTTTTCTTTTATGATATTCCAAATCTGTGGCTATCTCACTCTGTCCAATGGCAGAGCTGGCCCAAAATTTCCTAGGCTGGGTTTGTATTGTGTAGAAATTATTTTTTTGTGTTTAATCAGGGGGCCATTCATACCACACAGTCATTGAACTATTATTCCACTTAACTGCCCTGGTTCCATCCTATGGAATCGTGGGTGTTGTACTTTAGTGAAGCACTAGAGCTCTCTGGCTGAGAATTCTAAATGCCCCTCTCTAAACTGCCAATCCCAGGATTCCATGACAGTTAAAGTGGAATAATACCATTATCATTGTGTAATAATGTGAAAGGGCCCTAGGTTGTATATGATTTTTGTGCATTCAGTTGTTTAAGATACTATGGTTTCAATCTTACGCTACTTGTGTCTGTGCCTTTAAGTTGCTGGTCGACTTATGGTGACCCCATGAATTTCATAGAGTTTTCTTAGTCAAGGAATACTCAGAGGTGGTTTGCTGGTCTCATCCTCTGAAATATTGTCTATAGCACCTGGTATTCAATTAGTGGTCTCCCATCGAAATACTAACCCAGGGCCGACCCTGCCTAGCTTCCAAGATCAGACTGGATCTGGTGCCTTTAGGATATTTAAGCCTGTATCACTTACCTCAGTATAAATCTCATCAAGCACAGTAGAGCTATCTTTCCACTCTACTTCCATAAGGAAGGACCACGTAGGACTTCATGTTTCTCTGGAAAAACCAGTGCATGCCTAAAAGATGAGAATAGATTGTTGATATCGTCTGTTGAATGGACTTCTGTTGTGTAGGAATGTGCAAACATTCCATCAGGCAAACCTTTTCCTTTGCCTGTTGGAAGAGCTCCACTGCATTACTCCTTATCTGCTAAAAGATACCACATTGCCCATCACATGTGACTAGCATATTAATTGCATGTCATCACTAGATTATTTGGAAAGGCAAATTTAATTCCACTTAAGGTTGGCCCGATTCTGATGCGCAAATTCTTCTGCGTGAACAGAAGGCTGGTGTTCTCATGACAACCAGACCATAAACAGATATGAGCTTGAGAGTGTTAGAGAAAGGGAAAGGCGAGTGACTGCTGCAATTTTTCAAATACTCATGTGTTCAGGCTATTTGATATCAAAACAAGGTGGACTTGGATCACATTATACTGTTTTAATGTCTGCTCTAACCAGAGGTTGGAAAAGTTGCGTTTTTGAACTACAGCTACTGGAATCCCAGGAGTCTGGGATTTGAAGTCAAACATAACTTTTCCAAACTCTGGCTGTAAAAGACAGTTTGTAGTGGAGCATCACTTGGGAATGTGACATGGTGCAATTTTCAAGCACTTTAGCTGTTCCTTCTGCATAGAAACTTTCCAAACTTTTTCATTTGGGAATTTGATTAGGCCCAGACTAACTAGCATTGCAGGGGGTTGTCAAAGTTTGAGTTAACATGTGAGTAATGGGTTCATTGCAGGATCTCATCTATGTTTCCTATGAGCCATGGGTAGTTTAATCCACATAAATGTGTCTTCATGTTTAATGCATACCATCCAATGTTTCATAGATGAAAATGGACATGTGGCCAAGCAACATCAGAGTGTGGTCAAGATGGCACAAGTTATTAGTGAGGAAAAACAGACAGGCTAGGAGAGGCTTCACCTGAGTATACAGAGAAGGGCTTCATCTCTCCTGCTCCCCCACCCCCAACACTGTTTTAACTGAGTGCAAACTACTTTTGCACATTGAACTCAATCTGCAGCGATTGAAATAAGCTGGGGGCAAAGAAGATGGGAGGAGGAGCAACAAACTAAAAGCAGCTGAAAAAGTGGGATGACAGAGGGTTAATCAGGATTGTCCCTGCCATGTTGGAACAGTTGGAGGGTATGGCTTAAGGTGCTGGTTTTTAAAAAAATCATAGAGTAGCAGCTGCAGAGAGAGAATCTGTTGTTGTTGTTAACTTTATTTATACACTGTCTTTCCCCCAAAATGGAGACTCAAGGTAGCTTACAAATTAAAATGAGTACAATGTAGTTAAAAATATACAAATGTTCAATTGTCAGGACCACAGCTGGTATGGAGGAGGAATTTAAACCTTTCTTCTTCCCTGGCGCAGTCTTGAAAATGTCTCCTCTGAAGTTGATATTTGCATTAGGAAGAAATGCTCTGTTAGTGCTGACCACCGTTAAGAATTAGGAGTAATAGGTGCAAACCACTTGGTCCAGAATAGAGCTTGAGAAGTTACTTTTCAAAAGCAGTTTGTTCCTTTTACCGGTACGCATTATCTTGTTCAAAAAATAATGCACCATTGTTACTTGTTGCAGTGTTGAAAAGTAAATTGTTGAATCAGTCATCACTTTTTGTTGTTGTTTTAAAAAGAAAGTTTAGGATTAACACATGAATGGCATAACATTTGAAATTCTTGTCAAAATTCCTTGAAATGTCCATTAAAAGTAACTCTGAAAAGTAAATAAAAGGTGTTCTTGGCACACCTAAAATGACTTTGTTCCCACTCATTGCATTGCATTTGAAATGTCACTTCATTATAAAAAGTTATAAAAAGTCATTATAGATTTGTTATACTTTTTATAATGAGTAACTCATTACAGGTAACCTCTTTGCTTATAATATGTTACCTCCAAACTCTGGTCCAGAGAGTGGTCAGGAGACATGTGATATGCCTCATCTGCTAAATTTACAGTGATCTGACTCTGAGCAGTGGTTGGATGAAAAACTTGCTTGAGAATCATACATCAGCTTGTTCTGTAAGATCCTGAAAAGAGTAGTACAATAAATAAAGCTAGTAAACTGTTAGTTAGTGCCAGCATTGGTATTTATTTACAGTTGCACATTTACATCTGTCCATTTTGTTTACTTTTAGTTTAGCTTGGCTTAATTTCTAAGCCACTTTTCCACATTGGGCCATGTCTGCAGCGGCTCATAATAAATTATGGAACTCAAGATGTTGTAGATTTAGAGAGAGACAATTCCCAACTTTCCTCCACCAGATTCTGATCAGACACAGTGAGCCATGTAGCTTTGGCAAGGTGGTGATGTCTTGTGTCTTAAAATCATGCTCTGGAATATCACACTTTTCCCAAGGAGGCACATTTGAAAACAGATGTTGAGCATTGGTACTTCCAGTGGCTGAAAAGCATTGAGCAAGGGGTGAGATCATTGAATGAACATTTGAGGGGAAAGGACTGAATATCTCTCTACTCTTACCTCTTGAACAGATGCCTGGCACTATTTATTTATTTGTACATTTCATATCCTGTCTTTCCTCCAAGGAAATCAAGGTGGCATACACGGTGATCCTCCTCCTCCAACCCCTCTTTTTAAAATTCTCACAACAACACTGTGAGGTAGGTAATGCTGAGAGATAGTGACTAGGGTCACCCAATAACTTTCATGGTCAAAAAGAATATGAGTCCAGGTCTCCCCAGTCCTAGTGCTACACTTGAACCAGGTCACCACACTGACTTCTTGTATCCCGTAATCTGACTGGGATGCCACAAGTCTATACCCGCATGCATAGGTACTCATGGCTAAGTATGTATAATGTTGAGTTGAGGACAGTCAATGGGAGACTGTGTGTGTATTTGTTTTTTACTTCACCTGTGGAAGTGATTTCTTGTACATCACTTTCATACTTTTATAAGTCCTGATGGTCACATAACATGTTCATTTTTTAAAGGCTGAGTTGAAGTTGAAGGGACAATAGATAAGTGTTCATCATTTGTGCTATACACCCTACTCTGGCTACAACCATATCCGATCAAAGGTTCTCCACCTCCTCAGAACATCCATTATTAGGGGGATTCCCCCTTTATCTCTGCAGGCCTGTCTTACATGAAGGAAAAGGCTAAAGAGTTTTGTCAAGTACCAAATGTTGTCAAGTACCAAATGTTAGCAAATGCTGTTTTGTCTGCCTTAAAAAAATGCTTCCAAGGACAGGCAGTGTTTCAACAGCTTCCCAACACAAGAGGGAAGGCCTCTTACAAACTTAAGAAGTTAAGAGTCTATGAACAGGCTCCAGAATTGCATTACAGTTCAAGTTTATTGAAATTTACACACTTGGCAGGTTCTTTGCCTCATGTCCCTAAGCTATGGCCTTGAGGTTTTACTTGCTTATTTGTTTGCTTCTTGCAGTGTTATTTTGATGAATATGTAGATGTTTCTTGATGTTGTTATGCTTAGTCTGGATGACTTTCCAATTTAGGCCAAGGGAAAAAAAATTAAATGAATGGAGATATGCCAAGCTGCTCTCTGCTTGTTTGTTGCAGTCCACAAGCATATTTCAACCAGGAGAAGTAATTATGTGTTGTTTGCACATCTGTACTTTCTCCTGTGCCTGGACTTTAAGTACCTATTTTGAAAGATGGTATATGTTAGCTTTCTGGATAGTCCATCAGATCTTTGTAGAAAGCAGTGGTAGGAACACTTTGATTCCCAGCATGCTTTGGGCTTCAGCTCCCCAAAGTCCCTCCATCCATGGGCATTATAGTCCTAAACATCTAGAGAATCAAATGTTCTCCTCCCTTGGTATAAATAACTATTGGTTTCATGCCCTGCTACTTTGTAATATCTGTCTGGCCAAGGAGGAAACATTGGACCAAGGGACCTTTACTCTGATATACAAGGTTTCTAATTCACGTTGCTTCTAGCTGTTGCTGATAATAACGGGCAGTAATGAGAACATATTAAAGCTGTGAGCATTAATGAATAGATTAATCATTAGAAGACTGAAGCCATGCACACACACAGGATGGAAAGAATATTCAAAAGTATTTGAAACATGGTTGGAAAATGTGTTTTTTGATTGTTGAGAAGCCCTGACATGAAGAATCCTGGACTGATAAGAATCTTTGCAGTTTATTCTGTACAAAATTCAAATGTTCTTGTTTTGTGCAGTATACAGCAGTTTCTGTTCAGAAAAAGCTGATTCCTGTACAGAAAAGGCTGCTTTCTGTGCAAAACCACCATGCATGAATTTTGTGCAAAACAAGTCCCAACTATGAATTGACCTTGAAAACTAGGGAGATTTTCAGACGGCTAAAATCAGCCTCTTGCCGCGCAAGCAGCCTCTGGAGCAGTAACGAGGCTGCTGCACGGCAAGGGTCCATTTTGGATGACGCTGTTTCTCTCTCGGCATTGTCCGTGAGTGTTGCGGCTAGCATTGGAGGCGGCCGTGCTGTTTTTCACTCACGGAAGTTGTCCGTGAGTAAAAAACAGCGCGGCTGCCTTCAATTCAAGCCGCAACACTCACAGACGACGCCGAGAGAGAAATGTTGTCGTCCAAAATGGACCCTTGCCACCCAGCAGCCTCATTACTGCTCCGGAGGCTGCTTGCGCGGCAAGAGGCTTATTTTAGCCGTCTGAAAATCTCCTGTGTGGTTTTTGAAAACTTTCTTGCAATGGGAAGGAAATCACTAAACCAATTCAATTGCTTGCCTTGAGAAGAAAATTATAAAGTATTGGATCACTAGTACACATCTAGATGGGAGTCATGTATACTGAACAAAGTGAGATTTACTTCTGAGTTAAACCCACACAGGATTGCTATATTTGTCCAGCTTAATCTAGTTGTGGCAAAAGTCTGATGAAAGTGATGGAACTAAGGTTAGATTTAACAACTAGCCTCAGTTTCAAGCAGTCACAGCTAACTTCAACTGGATTGACAGTCTAGTTAATCCATAGTTGGGACACATTTGATATTTGTGTGTTTATGCGGTTCTAGATTTGTTACATTGAAGTTTTGGGTACTAATATATGAAACATATTTAACAGAACAATGAGTGTCAACTTTCATTCAGCTGCATATGATTCATTCTTCAATATCAATAAAAATGTCAGTGTCAATGTTTTGATAGACACACATTTTAAAAGTTGGTGTATTAATTCAAAGACAGATGATTGCTCTATTATTTAGTCAATGGAAAGCCATACCAGGGACCCCCTTTAAATATCTTTTGTTGCCATGGCCTCCCAAGACTTAACTCAAGATTTAAAACCCAAATAATAATACCTGATAATAACAATTATACAATTACACCATCCATTAAATTTTTCCTAAGAGGCACTGGAGAGGGAGGGAAAACTTTTCTCCTGCTTCTCCCTGCAAGTTTGTGGCTGGAGTGGATTGAATGGCAATGTGCAGACCAAGCCAGCCAGCTTTTGCATTGGCTCCTGTCATGTGGCCACACCACTGCAGGGAGGAGGTAGGCCAAACATCTTTCAAGCCTTTGTGGGCATTAAGAACCACTGGCTTATAATAAATAGGCCCAACATGAACTTATCTTTAGAGTTCGCAAACTGTACATTCCGATGCAAGTATACAATACATATACAAAGCATATTGTTTCACTGTAATTTGTAGCAAAAGTTTGGAAAAGTTCTGTTAGAGTTACCACCATGCTGGCTGGAAGAATCTGGGAGTTGTCATCCAACAAAGCAATGTTTCCTAACTCTGCTAGGGTTTCCCTGGCTGATGGTATGGAGTAGTTGCAATCCATTTTGGATTGATGTCTGACAGGCTATCAGGCTATAACTCTGCCTCTGCTTTACAGTACCCGGCAGAACAGTGGGAAGGTGAGACACAAGCGCCAAGCACTGCAGGACATGGCACGGCCACTGAAACAGTGGCTCTACAAGCACCGGGACAATCCATACCCCACCAAGACAGAGAAGATTTTGCTGGCTCTTGGCTCACAGATGACTCTAGTGCAGGTAAGAATGAGCTATGTATCTCTCACTCTCACTACACTTCTAAAGTCTAACCTGCTTGTTTGTACCACTGGACTGGGTGGCTTCCCAGCTGAGTTAAATGTAATTGTGGAAGACCCATGCATTTTAAAGTGGGGTCCATCCCAAATCCCAATTCCTTTAAAATAGGGGGGCTGTGTTTAACAACAAAAGGGGATGTTGGGTGTTGGTGGGTTATCCTCTGGCTTCTCTCCCTATAGTCTGTCATTCAAACTGCTCTCTCCCACCACCATCAGACTGGAATTGAGCTCAGATAGGAGCAAAGTATCTGTGGAGATGGACAGATACTTTGTCCATCTCCACAGATGAGTGGAGTGTGTTCAAGTTGCTTCATCCCCATACTACCTTTGCTCTTGAAAAGTCCTGGGGGAAGGTTTCTGAAATGGGTGGTGAACCCTCCCCCAGTTTACCTTTCTTGTGATATTGTGTGATACTGATTTCTTCCCCTAACCTTTTACGACTAAGCTGATACTGGTGCCTGACTGGAGGAAAAAGAGTTTGGGGTGGTAGAGTAGAGGGAGAAAAATATATATAGAAAGGGGAGATTTGGATCCTTTTGCCCTTTTTTGTTGTTTAACTCTAACCCCCTGCTTTTTATATTGTTGGGGAAAATCCTACATTCAGTACACTGACCTACTGCTGTTAGATATACCATCATTTCTAGTGTTGCTGCAAATATAATACTCCATTCCACCCCCAGGAAGTGAATGGAAGCAGTGTTCTATGAATATTGTTTCAGAAAAAAATTGCCATGAACTTTGACTGCCAAGATAACCTTTTTTAAAAAGTTGCTCTTTGGGTTCTATAAAAAAGTTGCTCTCTACCTATGCCAGAAAGTAAATACTTTGCTTTATTTACTTCTGTATCAAACCCCCTAGTTTGCATTATTATGAAAGAAAGTTGGGTATCAGTTCTGAAAGAATCTTTTAGAAATGGATACTAGTGCAATTAAATTAAATGATTCCAACTCTACGGATCTGAGTGGCATTGCACTTCCAAATGAAAAAAATATAAAGTAGGTAAGACAAAGTCCAGTGATCCTCCTTGTGTGTGTTGTGTGCCTTCAAGACATTTCTGACTTATGACCACCTACCTGAACTTATCATAGAGTTTTCTTGGCAAGATTTATTCAGAGGAGATTTGCCATTGCCTTGCTCCAAGGCTGAGAGAGTGTGACTTGCCCAGGGTCACCCAGTGGGTTACCATGGCTGCTGACACACTTCAGAAATAATGCCGTTTAACACCGCTTTAACTATCATGGCTCCATCTTATGGAATCCTGGGATTTGTAGTTTTTTGTGGCACCAGAGTCTCTGATAGAGAAAGCTAAATATCTCACAAAACTCCAAATGCCAGAATTCCATAGCATTGAGCCATGCTGGTGTCAAACTGCATTATTTTTTCAGTATGTCAGCAGCCCATAGTTGAGAAGGATTGGAACCCTGGTTTCCTAAAGTCCTAGTTTGACACTTAGGACTGTGCCACACAAGGCTGGTATTTTGCAATTACGGATGTTATTGTATTTGGCCAATATTTATCACAGAACGTCCTGTCTGTCCTGTTGCTACTTTGCATTTCATTTGTTTCTGTAGCACACTTTTCCATTGATGGGGAAAACCAGTCAGTGGCCCCCAATATTGCTGCTATTCCATTAGTCCCCCTGGTGTGATAGATCCCTTTCGCTGCAGTTGTAATATGAAGGCAGTCACATGGCACAAAGAAGCGTGATTCTCCTCTTCTCCCACTATCTCCCTCCCTTGCAGACCAAGGTTGTTTTTAGTCTGTGCCTTTTATTTTTTTAATTTTAATTTTTGCTGTGATAATTTTTTTATTGTTTTCCTATAATTATGGAATCTCAGGGGAAAAAAACCAAAAGGCACACATGTGCTGTATGGGTTACAGAGCCCATGATGAAGGGACCATGGATTGCCAAAGTGGCACACTTGTGCTATTGGAGAGAAGTGTGCTTCTGAGTTTTCAAACTGGTATTTCCTGTTTGCTTCACTAACGTGACTGTTGTGAGAAAACAGGCTGGTGTGATAATGCCTTTAGATCACTACATCACATTTACTCTCACTGATTTACTAGAATTACTTAGGGACTGTATTGAACAGTGACCTTTTAAAAAAGTCTTATTATGTATGGTGATAATACAAAAAGAAAATAAAAACCCTCTTTTTGCCTATAAGAGGCACATTTGCTCTAAAACAAGTTACATAAGGAGTAAACATTACATCTGGATAGTTCCCAGACAAGGAATGTGCTTGCTGCTCAATTTTAAAACTATAGAAGTGCCCTGTGAAAAGTAAAACAGGGCACATTTTTTGCCACTCTGGATTCTTGGGATCCCCAGGAGAGCTGAAAACAGCCGGGTGGTATATATAGCCCATAGGACCACGTGTTGCCTATTCCTGTTAGGCAAGCAGGAAATATATGGCTATTCTAGGTCAAAATAATATTTTAATGCTAGCCCAGTTGTTTGTCCACAGAGGCTGCAAAGGAGAGTTGTAATGAAAAAGTGAGAGAAGAAATAAGACTGCTGTTAACTCTCAAAGGTAGCTTTTTGAAGCTAAGTTCAAGGGATACCTAGAGGATAAAGTTTTCTTCTGTGCTTCTCATGACTGCCTAAGTAATGGTGAGATCACCAAAGTTCATGGCTGTCTTTCTGGAATGTTATCCTCCAAAAAATTGGTGGTGTTTAGCTTCCATTTATTTTAGGCTCTAAGATTCAATGAGATTTGTCTTGTACTTTGAGAGTTCTTACAGGCCAAATGTTGGGATTCTGCTCCCGAACCCTGCATTTTTAACCTTTCATGGCTATAGGTTCCAAGGAAATAAAATTGCATGTTTTGTAGATGAATGTTTCCTCTTGATTTGTTGGCTTTTGTTTGCTATCTTGTTTAGCTGACAAAAGCATGTGGTCCAAAAACAAAATAACGATAATAAAAAAATCCAGATGCTTCTTCCACACTTTGCCCAGAAATGCTGTCACAAATATATGAAAACACATCATTCAATGAAAAGTAAAGAATGAAAATGTGGTCTAAATCAGATTATCAATTACAAAGAATCAACCCTTAGAGTTACAAAGGCAGGGCACGATTTCAAAATCACACCTGAGTGATTGTAGAATAAATCCACTGCACCCAAACTGATTCAAACTGACATTTCATGTATTTTTGAGAACTGAGTTGTGTTTTTAAGTCCATTTGAAAAGTGTTTTGCATTCCAGATGATCAAATAATGTTGCATGACTGGCTTTAATCTAATATCATAAAGTGCCAGGACACTTCTGGAAGAAACCAAAATAAAATGTGTTTTCCTGATTTGCATTTCCTAGTTTTGCATTCCTGAAGCTTAGATTGGCCATCTTCTCTTCCTGCCATTCTGTCCAATTCCTTAATGCTTTGCAGTGATCTTTTTACTCTGTTAGACCATGGGTGGGCAGCTGTGGGAGGCTAGGGGGGCTTCATAACCCTCTAGGAGACCTTGGTGGGCTGCAACCCCACCCCTCTCTGCAGCAGCAGCAACAATAACAAAATCCCCCCTTACCCTCTAGGGGTTGTGGGGGCATTTCCCCCATGCTTTTAGGACCCCCAGGTCATTTTAGGCCTAGGAGAGGCCTTTTTTCAAAACAGGAATCCACCAGAAGTCACTTCTGGTTTACTTCTGCTTTTAAAAAAAACCTTTCTTGGGTCTAAAATGGCCCAGGGGAGGCCCAAAGTCTGGTGAAAATTCCTCCAGCACTCCCAGAGGGCATTTGGGGGCATTTTTGTCTCCGGGTGTGTGTGTGTGTTGCTGAGGACCACAAAAATAGTCCTGGGGGGTTGCATGCAGCCTGCGGTCCACACTTAGCCCACTCTTAAGTTAGACTTTAGTGCATTTGTGCCATGGTTTTAGTTCAAGTTATTCTGGGTTGGGTCTTTCTGTGTGGGTTGGGTCTTTCTGTGTGCATGCTGGTTCAGGAGGTATTGGCTAACAATTATAAGTATGGCCCATGCCCAGCTACCAAAATCTGAGCTCATTCGTCATGCTAGTTTTAGACCAAGGGAAAGCAGCTACAGAGGGTCTGGGAGCTACCCCAGTCCTGGTTCTCATTCTCCTGGACCCAGTGGCAGCTGGTGGCTTCTAGGTCAGTGCGTCAGTGAATTCCAACTAGACTTTAGTCTGAACTTGAACGGTATTGTCCACGGTGCAGAGGCCTATCCCCAAAATAGGTTCAGCACCTTGGATAGCGCCTTTAAAATTTGTACTGAAACCTGGTGCAAATTCATTGTCCCACTACCATCACTATCTAGACCCCCATGGGCCAAACATCCTGTTAATGATGGAACCAGAAATCACCAGAAAGGTCACTTTTGGTTTTGTGAATAATGTTTTGGAGGATGGTGCAGGTGGGCGTGCCTCGCTTTGGTTGCAGATCATACCTCTGAAAGCTTCTAGAGGTACCATTCTCTCCCCACCCCCTTTGTATATGTGTGGGTTGTTGTGTCTATATGTGAAATTAGATATTCTATCAATTTGCGTTTAATTAGTAATGACTTTTTTAGTCAACTCAACATATGGAATCCATGAAAGATACAGCAAATTGAGACTTTCTGCTAAACATGCCAACTGTTGCAAATAATAGGATTCAGGCTATTACTAATGGTATGAAAAAATGAATATAAACATCATTGTCATTAAAAGTAAAGTACTCCACCTGTATTGGTGGGCTTGCCGTCTGCTGATTGGAGCTCCCATGGATTGCAACACCCCATATTAGTCAGCGGTGGTGTGTGCACATGGTTGCGTCAACACATGACTGCATGCACACATCACCATTGATTAATATGGGGCTTGAGCTCCTGAGTTTTTCCTGTCCACGAGAGGAGGGGGTGTTGGAACCAAATCCCCAAGGATGGGAAGGGCCCACTGTAATGCTCTCCTCCTGGTTACTAAAAGAAAAGGGGGGGAAAGTAATGAATAATGTTGCTTACTTTAAACATACCAGTTTGAGTTGAAATCCAGAATATTTGGAGGGCCAAAGGCTCCCTACTCTTTCCACATGCTATATATTGCCTATCCCTGTGCGCTTGAAGAATGTTGGGTAGAACTTTTAAAAAAGGAACTTTTAAGGGCTCCAGGTTTGAGAGGAAAACTTTGGAAAAGGAACACCTGGCCTAAATTGGTTTAGTACTGTGTCTGCTTATACTCATGCAACTGTAGCAAAGCTAATGAAACAGTATGTAGAACATGTTTCTAACCTCCCACACTGCCTTTTTTTTGCTTCAGAGTTAGAAACTTTTTATTCCTGAAATGACAGAACTAGAACAGGAAGCTATATCTGTCTAAAAGCCACAACCTATATTTATCTCTCCAATTAGTCTCCAATTTGGAGACTAGCAATTTGTCCTGCTAATTTGCAATTAATATGTCATGTTTTGATTTGCACTTTTCCTGTGGGGTGGATTTATTTTATTTTAAATTTGGGTTTAACCATTCCTATGAATTATTAAAAAAAAAAAAAGTCTGAACATTCTTTCCACAAGGGGAAATATGAATGGCTTTATTGTTATATATGAAGTTATTTGCCATAGTATGACTAACATACTGGTTCTGGGCTTCTGAGGAGCTTGTTATATTCAACTTTTATGCAGGCTTATATAGGAAATAGTTTGCTCGGTGAAAGATAATAGTTTAAGTGAGTCATTTCTCTCTGCAACTTTACATCGTATGAAATATGTCACCAAACAAAATAAAGGCAGGGACATATTTCATTATTATTTAAATTTTAATTGTTAATTTAGTACTGTTTGCCAAAATGGGGAGAACTACCATGAAACTAAACATGAGAAACATATTTGCATGGTGGAAACACTTCATTTCTATAAAATACAAACTCCAAAATATACATTGGTGATACCTTTATTAGGCAAACCAGAATATAGTAGTATTCAAAGACACAGCTATGTTAGTTTGGATCCGTATGGAAAAGGATCTTGTAGCACCTCTGAGACTAAGGCTGAATCTACATGAGGGCTGTATTCCAGCTCCACTGTGTACTTTCCTGCCCCAGTTTGACCCCGTTACTGCCACACACACCTGTTTTAATCCAAATCAGTTTGGAAAGCCACAGGGGACCCCCATCATGCAATCACATCAGTACAAGGAACTGTTTCTACTGTGTACACATGTTCCCTGTATTGGATTATGTCCGGTCACATGACTGCAGTGGCTGCAGAGTGTGAATGGAGTCTACTAAGCAGATCTTAGAATGAACTTTTTGAACTGCAGTTCCTAGAATTCTCTAGCCAGCATGGTCAGTGGTATGGGATTTGGTCCAAAAGTTGTAGTCTTGAAAGAGTGACCTTTCCGACCTTTGTAACTGAGACCAAGGACTTTATCAGACCAGCCTCTAAAAACATTCTTTTGCTGGCATAATTAAAGCCATTTTTATGCTGGCGAAAAAACACCCTCCCACCACACTTACCTTCTCTCCTGTCAAAGGCTTCCCCAGCAATGAAGACGAAGTGAATGGAGCTCTCTTCATTTCCTCATTCAAAATCCCATGGATGCTCGTGTGGGAAATTCAAAAATAAAAAAGAAGAAGAAACAAACAACACAAAAAAAGTTACACAAAGCACATACACTCAATTTAAAAATTCCAAGTACCCCAGGGAGGGTCATAAAAAGCATGTCACTTACCTGGATGTCACAATCTCACCCAGAAGTATTGTACTGGCCATTGACACTGCATTCCCGTGATTTAAATGGCACGAGGTTTCATACACCGGCAATGCCAGCACTAAAGCGTCACGGGGATCTATTGATGGCTTCAGCTGTCAATAAAATAGGATGGATTTTGGCCAGGACATAAACGCGAAAGGGTGACGTCACCTGATATGTGCGCCCTTTCATGTGTATGTGGCATTGTTATGATGACGTATTTAGTGCATCTGATAAAGTCCCAAGTAATGTGAGTTGGGATGTAAAAACTTGTAGAATTTGTCAAACTGTGGATGGGTGGTGGAACTACTTTCTCACCTATGGAAAACATATATTTTGAGAAAACAGAAATATATAAAATGCTTTATTTCCTCATGTAAACTTGTTTTGCTGCTTAATTAACACACAATTCAGCATTCAGCATTTAGATGGCATGCAAAATCATGCCATTTGGCACACTTACTAAATTTACAGTGCAATATCGCTTTCATTAACTTAAATATATTAGAGGCTGCTGACTTAAAGACCCTTTCACTTTCAAATTGCTCTTGCAGTTGTAAAGTATTTCTAGCAGCTTTCCTAAATCTACTCCTCTAGTCTTAAGTTTTTTATAACCAGAGTGCTCATGGAGAAAAACGCTTTTCCCTTTCCTTTCTGAGGCCCAACAGTGAATTATGAACTTTATCTTTCCTTATCCACATTTAACAGAAAGCAAAGTTCAGTACCTAAACTGCCAAATCTAAAACCATTCTGTAATTATTTTCAAGAGGGCAAGGGAGTACCCAAAATACAAGTATTTGGGAATGTGTTCTTTTATTGCAATGATCTTATTTCATTTTTAAGAGCTGGATTTTTGCAGCCTGTTGGAATGCTTTAAACAGAAACCGTTCCGATTCATATGAATAATGCTTGCGGTTGACATGGAAATGTTGAGTGCACAGTGTTTGCTTGTTGGCTATTTCATCAAAATAGTAGCATGCATATATAAATCATGTTAGTTTTATATTGCTTGTATAAAGAGCTATGTGAATATAATACCCTAGTCTCCATGACTGCACGTGGAAGTCTGATAATTCAAATGATGCTTCTGTGCTGCTTTTTGGCTAATAAATCCAATTCTTTAGACAACGCTGCAAACATTAATCTAAAATATTCAATTGGATATGAAGCTGCCTTCTACATAATCCGAACACTGGTCCATCTGGCTCTGACTTGCAGTATGGTCCTGGACTAGTTCCCCTGTGATATAGTTGTAAATTTTGAAGTAGACTTGCTCATGATGACATCGCCAATAGCCACTCCACCCATGATAGTTGAAAAATACAGACAGCTAGAATGTTCCATTTTACCAAATGAGGACTAGCAGTTTTCAGGTTAAATCCAAAGTTAATCCTATCTAAAGTAGACCCATTGTGGCCCTCCAGATGTTGTTGAACTGCAGTTCCCATCAACCCTAGCCAGCATAGCCAATGGGGTCTCAATCTAGCAGCACCCAGAGGGCTGCACATTTTGCCCACCGCTGAGTTATTCTTTAATTTCTACTGGAAAAGCCTTACTGGGCTTTTGTAAGGCTAGTGGATCTTAATTGCCCATTGAAGATCAAGCCATTCCCAAATACTCTACACTACAAGTGGGAAAACTACCAATAGAATGTTGCTGATGGAGTTCCAAAAGTTACCTTTAAAAAGCAATTCTTTATTTTCCCATTCTCAGAAGTAACTAAAGTACCTGCTTCTGTAATACAAATGATTAGACAAGCAGTCTGCTCTTTTCCACCTTATTGTTGCCCCAATACCTACAACAGAACACAAGGCAGCAGTGCAGGGTACAGCACAAGCCATCCCTTGAGCTTGGTGGAATCATGGGTCTCCATAACTATTGAACTAGCTGTCAAATTAACTAAAATGTACAGTTATGCCATGGAAAGGAGTGATGTTATCTCCTGTTAAGTTACAACTGCAATATAATTTACTTATAACTGGGAGTACTGGGGAAAGGAATTACTTACAAGTAAAAGTGTTGTTTGTAAGGGGTTATGACCAATGTTACTGGGGAAATGCATCCCACCTCTCCCTAGTTGCTCTGAAATTTGCAGCTAGGCTTAGAAGAAAGCCCAAGGGTGATAATCAGAAAGTCCCAGCACCTGTGATTCTTTGAATCCTAGCTCCTCTATGCTGCTACCCATTGCTATTCTCTAATATCAGACTTTTGAACTGGTGTGTAACTGTGGATAGTTCCACATGGATTCACCACCTTAGGCATTTCTTTGCCTGCCATGATGGCTTCCATGTGAGTGAGGTGATGAATCTGCTCAGGGGTTTAGACTGAACTTTACAGGAGCTATCTGAGTTGCTGACACTATTTGGATGGGGAGGGGGTTGAGCTCAACACTTTGGATAACTTATTTAAACTCTGGAGGAAAGTGCAGGGTTGGCTGGTTTAAGCCAGGTTGCTTTAAACCTTGATTTAAATCAAATGACATTTTTTTTTAAAAAAAAATGTTTTTTAAATTGATATATGTATGTATGTATATATGTATGTATGTAAAGTCTGGCTATTATTACTATTTTCAAGCCCTCTTACTGGAACAACAAGACTGTCTAAATTTAAACATTTTAACTTTAACAGTTTATTGGCAGTTGTTCATTGTTAGACCAGTACCCAGTATTATCCAATGTGCTTCTTTTTAACCACTTTATTTTATAGTGCAAGAAATGCTATTCACAAACAAATCCTTCAATTAATATAAGTTCAACCAAAACAGCTTGCTTAAAAAAAGTACTTTTAAAGGAACTATTATTATTTTAGCCAGTGGCCATAACATCTACACTGCATTTTTCTACTTAATTTTCTTATTTAGTCTTATATTGGTTTTAATGGGGAAAAAAAAGCCTGGTTTTAAAAAACCAACCAACCCTGGTTTAAACAAAAAAATGAGGGAGGGGGTTGGTTGGTTTTTTTTAAAACCTGTTTTTTTCTCCAACCCTGGGAAAGCCTGAAATGGATTCGCTGCCCCTTGACATGGAAGCCATCAGTAGCCACTAGTTGCCCAACATAGTGGCAAACCACAAACACATTAGGCCATTCTCCCCAGGACTCTCCCGGGTCCTGCTGCCACCAGAATCTTGACTAGATAAACTTCTACAGTGGTCTCTCAATTACACCATTCTAGATTGGAACTCTCCTTCTCTCTAGCACCAGTAATAGTGACCAGCTGGTAAGTGCGGATATAATTACTTACAAATATGTTTTTATTGATTTAAGACTTAGGATGTGATATATGTGTATTGTTCACCTCGTACCAATCTCTAGCACATTAGCAATTATAGTTGCATTTTTCTTTATTCTTAATACAATGTGAACAACCTAAGTCTTAATCATGTAACGACAATCTTCTGTTCCATGGGCAGTCTTGCTTTCCGTTCACTAGTCCCATCCATTCTCCATAGTACTGAGTCCCTATCACTCCAAGACTTCAAAAATCCCAGTAGTACTACCTGATTCTCTCCAGCCACACTCCCACTGCATCATTTGAACACAGCACTTCCATCTTTCCACCTTTTTGGCCAATCACCAATTATATACAAATTCATTGTCCGCTGGACATTCCATGCTGGATATCATTCTGTCATCATCCATTGCCTTTACCTTACATAGCATAGAATACCACAATACAAAGAAAAACTCACAGTACCCACAACAAGCAGAAGCATGCTGCATGACTGGACTACAGGGATCAGAAATAAATGAGCCAGCCTGTCCTCTTAATCCCTGAACTGCAGTTATCTGCTGTACCTCATGTTTGCATTACATCATAAGATGTACATCCTGGTCAGTATAGCTTCTTGCATTTGTCCAGCCTGAAATAAAATGTGTCTCTGGCTGTAGAACTGCAAAATAAGACAGAGCCAACCTACCCACTGCTTTTTTAAAGCAGTAATTTAAAATAACATTATGAAGTGAGATTCTCAGGTCCTATACAGTTGTCCCTTCACATTCACTGGGGTTTGGTTCCAGGACCCCCCGTGAATACCCATATCTGTGAATACTCAAGTCCCATTATATGCAATGGCAAAATGGTGTCCTTATATAAGATGGCAAAATCAAGGTTTTCTTTTTGGATTATTATTTTTTAAAGAATATTTTCAAGCTGTGAATACTTAAATCTGTGAATGCCAAATCCGTGAATGTGGAGGGACAACTGTATATTTTCAGCATTCACGATGCAGCTATAATATCCATTGAAACTGTGAACAGCCTGTGTGTCTGTCTTTTATCATGTGTCTTATAACATACACAACTGAAAAATTTCTCTCATTCTCACTCTCTGTCTCTGTGCACCTTGTGACAATGAAAAACTGATGCATTTGTCTTTTATTTAGGTATCTAACTGGTTTGCCAATGCAAGGCGTCGTCTTAAAAACACTGTCCGGCAACCAGACCTCAGCTGGGCTTTACGAATAAAGCTTTACAACAAGTATGTTCAAGGAAATGCTGAAAGACTTAGTGTAAGCAGCGATGATTCATGTTCAGAAGGTTTGTTTTTAATATTCTTGTAATGTTGTCCCTGAAAAGCAAATAAAACTGAAAGTGAATGCTACTTTTCAAGAAGCTGATATTCCTGCATGCTGTATTTCTTTACTCTATCTGTGTTCGCAGTTCTGTTATACATTCACACACTGTGCATACTTTAAAAAATAAAAAATTAAGGAGCAGCCATGTGATCAGAACTTGGAAATCTTACTTTTTGTTGGAATACAATGTTTAGAATCTTCCACTCAAACATGCTCACTACCTGTGCAGGGAATTTGTGGGAGCTATAGTCCAAAAAAGTAACATTTCCAAGCTATGGACATGGGGCTTTTGAGGAAGACCAGATACACCTGTCCTGAGGAGGTATATTCTCCGTAAGGAATCCTGGGTTGAGAATACATTTTTTGTACAGCTGATAAGAACCCCAATAGGAATGACATGGGATATGCTAACAGCATCATTCAAGATGTGGTGCTGGCTTTGGATGGAGAAGTATACTTTGGGGCAGCTTCTCCTAAAGCTTTGGACTTGGCCCATTAATGCCCTTCTAATCTTGCACCCTAGTAGTTCTTTGAACACATTATCTCTTCTTTAATTCCAACTGGAATTCTAATCAAAGGGTTGTGTGTCTATAAGTGCCTGTGTAAGATCAGTGTTCATGGACACAAACAGAGGGATTTGCTTACTGTCATAACTGTCATCATTTCCACTGTTGTAGAAACAAGCTGCTTGTGAACCTGAACAGTGGCTTATCTCAGTGGAAACTGTTGCAGAAAGAACAGTAAGCAAATCTCTAGCAGTCTCTTTACTGTCTATACCTACTTTGGAACATGGCCTTTTTTTCAGCACTCAGCTTTGAAAGGGATGTTTTTTATGTCTGTAGGTACAATATAACAGGCTTATTTTTTTATGTTTTGGAGCTATCAGTTGGTGTAATTCAGGAGTGGGGAACATGTGGCCCCTTCAAATTTTGTGCAACAATTTCCATTCTCACCAGAACAGCCGATGGTGAGGGATGATGGGAGACCCACAAAATCTAAAATATCCCATGTTCCCCATCTCTGATGTAACTGGTGATATACAAATTGCCCTGTATCTCATTCATGTCTATAAGTGACAGGATTCAGCTGAACATCAGGTAACATTTTTAATGATGACAGAGGTTCATCAAAGAAACCAATTGCCTGAGTGGGAGGTACAGGGCTTCACCTTGCTAGAAGTCTTTAAGCAGAGGATGAACCTCAATGTATTGGGGATGATCTAGCTCTGGATTTCATATATTGTGTAGACGGGTGGACAACTTGCTCTACAAGGTCCCTTCTATGTCTCGCAATCTACTGGATCTGAACAAGACTCAAGGGAATATTATCTAGGGGGAGGCACTCACTCTGCCCATTCACAGAATGGCATGTGTGAGGAGAACAACCTCCCTGGATGGTTATGGCCAAAAGATCTAATTGTCTATTTTCTCTGTATTCTTGGAAGTCAATTTGTAAATGAATCAACTTTTTCAAACAGTTGACTTAGATGGTCGTCACTGGGTACCCACTAGGCCATGAATGGGCACAGGACTTCTGTGGAACCACTCTCTAGCTTTCACAATCTCAGCCTGTACACCATAGAATCATAGAATTGTAGAGTTGGAAGAGACCACAAGGGCCATCTAGTCCAACCTCCTGCCATGCAGGAAATCATGATCAAAGCATCCCTGACAGATGGCCATCCAGCCTCTGTTTAAAGACCTCCAAGGAAGGAGACCCCACCACGCTCCGAGGGACAGGAGCGTGGTGAACAGCTCTTACTGCCAAACAGCTCTTACTGTCAGAAAGTTCCTCCTAATATTGAGGTGGAATCTCTGTTCCTGGAGCTTGCATCCATTGCTCCGTGTTCTAGTCTCTGGAGCAGCAGAAAACAAGCTTGCTCCATCCTCTTCAAATACTTAACTCTTCAAATATTTAAATAGGGCTATCATATCGCCCCTTAACCATCTTTTTTCCAGGCTAAACATACCCAGCTCCCTACGTCTTTCCTCATAAGGCATGGTTTCCAGACCTTTCACCATTTTAGTCGCCCTTCTCTGGACATGCGCCAATTTGTCAATATCCTTTTTGAATTGTGGTGCCCAGAACGGGACACAGTATTCTAGGTGAGGCCTGACCAAGCAGAATCGAGTGGCACTATTACTTCCCTTGTTCTAGACACTATTGATGCACCCCAAAATCGCATTGTCCTTTTTAGCTGCTGCATCACACTGTTGAGTCATGTTCAGCTTGTGGTCTACTAGGACTCCTAGCTCCCTTTTGCACGTAGTCTCATTCAGACAGGTCTCCCCCATCCTGTATCTATGCATTTTGTTTTTCTGCCCTAAGTGCAGTACCTTACATTTCTCCGTATTGAATTTCATTTTTTTAGCTTTGGCCCAGCTCTCCAGTCTATCCAGGTCATTTTGAATTTTGATCATGTCCTCTAGGGTATTAGCTACTCCTCCTAATTTGGTATCATCTGCAAATTTGATAAGTATGCCCCTAATTCCGTCATCCAAATCATTGATAAAGATTGTGAATAGCAGCTATCTCAGCATGGATCACGTGGCCAAAAAGGAGACCTGTCTACAAATGTTTGGATGGGGAAAAGAATGTGACTAGCAATGTGTTGAAGGGGACTTAGAAAAGACAGTTATCACAATGTATTCTGATCTCTAGATTTTCCTTGGGTTTTTTTCCGGGCTGTGAGGCCGTGTTCTGGAGTATTCTGATCTCATTTGTCCTGTAAAAGCATAATTATGAATATTTATTTTAAAAAAAGATACATAGGTAATGCTAATTTCTGATGGGTCTTTGTTTGTCCAGATGGTGAAAATCCTCCCAGAAGCCATATGAATGAAGGGGGTTACAACACACCAGTTCATCACACTGTTATTAAAACCGAAAGCTCGGTAATAAAATCTGGAGTAAGACCAGAAGGGAGTGCCAATGAGGATTACGTATCACCCCCCAAATATAAAAACAGCTTGTTGAATCGTTACCTGAATGACTCATTGAGGCATGTCATGGCCACCAATGCTGCCATGATGGAAAAAACAAGGCAAAGAAATCATTCGGGATCATTTAGCTCCAATGAATTTGAAGAGGAACTGGTGTCTCCATCATCCTCTGAGACTGAAGGCAACTTTGTCTACCGAACAGGTAGGATATCATTTCAAAAGCTGATGGCTCTTGTTCATTCATATAACTGGGAAACTGTGGCTGCCAATAGTGCTAATCTATTTTTCCTGAGCTTCACGGCATTTTCAATATGAGAAGCAGTAGGAAATATAGCCATCTGATTAACAACCTGGCGAGGTATGTCATAATTATTCACTTTTTGCAGATGGGTGAGAGTGAATGACTTACATCAGTACCTTCCAAGAGTCTATCATAAACCAAGTGTGAAAATAATTCTAAGCTTCCAGCTGAAAACGCATTGTCCTGATGGAAATATGGTGGCTTAATAAATCATTAAACTTATTCCCAGTCTGCCTGAGAGCCAGGATTAGTGACTGTTTTTATGTTACACAAAGTCAGACTGCATAGAGCAATTTACCCCAACTATCCTACATCTTTGTTCAAGAAAACTGCAGACTTGGGCCACTCATGGTGTAGTACACAAGTGATAGGAGGTCCACCCCCAAGTTCTTCATCTCAACGTCATTCTTGTTCAGTAATCAAAGTGCATGCAATCAAACCTAGTCCTGACTTTCAAGCCAATTAAGGCTATGCATTAGGTGCAAGCAGTTGTTGGTCTTAAGCTTGAAACCAGCTGTCAAAACACAATAATCTGGCCCACAGTCTCAGAAGAAATGAAGGACTTGTTTGGATAAGCAGAATCATTGGGGTAGCAACAGACTATTTTGGTGGAAAGATCTTCATCCTTAGTCCACAAACTGGAACCACTCATCGCAATAAGGCCAATTTTGGTGGAGTTCAGCGGGGAATGTAATACTGTGTGTATTGCAAACCTTAAATATCCCACACCTTCATTGTGTTATTGGCTCACTTTTCTCTACATCATACATCCCTTTGCATTGTTCCTTGCTGCGTCTTAAAGATTAACCAGTTTTATTTGTGATAAGCTCTCCTAGACTCCAGCACACCACACCAGATACATGGAATGTATATTTATTTGTTAGATAATGCATATGCAGTGCTGTGGGAGTGGGGAATGGACATGCAAAAGGTACCAGTAAGTTATTTTCAGAATAGTTGCCATCACTTTTATATCAAATAAAACTTGTTAGTCTATAAGCTGCTCAAGATTCTGTTCTTTTTGCTCCAAAAGAGTAATATGGCTACCACTACCTGAAATTCCTTACTGCATTTATCCTCTCTTACAATATTTGTCTCTGCCCTGAAAATCCTAGCCATCTTTTTTGTTCAATAACTGGGTAGTCAGTATGCAAAGGGGTGTTGTAGCACCTTTGAGACTAAGGAGATTTTCACACCAGCGATATGTTCTGTTGCTGGCATGGAACAGGGTCGCTGAAAGATTTTTCTTTCAGACGACATCACCCAATTCCGTGCCCTCAACATGATTGCTCTGTTGTCTCCCCATGATATTTCAATCATGGGGAGAAGTCGTTAATGACCACCCATTCCATTTCTATCACAGAATCATGGGTAGTCTGTAAGGTGTCCCGTTCCTCTCCCATGATGACAGCTGTGTGTGTGTGTGGGGGAGGTCCGTTCTGGACACTTCTGGGCAGGAACAGGACACCTAGGTAAGTGGCACCCTTTTCCCCACCTTCCTGGGATGCCTTTATGTTTTTGTATGTGTTTTCGTGCTTTGTGTACTGCTTTGACATTTGGGGGGTATTTTTAAATTTCCCTCCCACCTGTTCTTTCGTGAGAATGAGCGGGATTTGGCTTCACTGCTGTAAAAGCAGCTTTACGGCAGTGTCATTTACAGCAGTGAAACCAAGGGGAGACGGAGGACATTCCTGCTGCAGGATTAAGGTAAGTGTACGAACATTTTCCTTAATTCCATAGCAGGGACAGGAGAGGGGCTTGCAGAGCAGAAACAGGGCATTTGGCCCCTTTGTGAAAATCTCCTAACTGAGAGAAAGAAGTTGGCATCATACGCTTTTGAAGACTCAGTCTAGTTCATCAGCGGAATGGAGTAAAGTGTCAAGGGACATGCAATTATTAGAAAAGATGGTTTCTGAAATCTGCTGTTACCACTAAAGACAGTTTTCAATTAAAATAAAGTTTCATTTATTTGAATTATATCCCACCCACCAATGGGACTCAAAGCAGCTTACAGACTTTTCCTGAAGTGAAAATTATAAAGAGCAGGACGAAGAAAGACAAACAGATGGGAGTCTGTTGCCTTGAGCTATATAACTGGGGAGAGGGAATGAGGAAAAGGCATGGGAAGGGATGACATCAAGCCTGAAAACCATCAGTCTATGAATAGAAAAAATCTCTATACAGTATATAATTCTCTTGGGCATGTTGCCATTCCCAGTGTGCTAACTGGCTGCTCAGGAAACACACTCAACCAATCACCACCCACATGCAAATTCCCTCTCCATCTCATAAGCCACTCCTGCCACTCAGTCTGTGGCCAGATTCCAAAGTGTGGAACACTGAGAAAGGGGAGGAGGAAATTAAAAATCCATTGGCCTACCTTACAGGGTTGTTGTGAGGTCTAACAGGAGCTTTCTGGGGAGTTTTTTTTAAAGTGTATGTTACGCCGGGTACAGCTAGCATATTTATATATATATATATATATATATATATATATAGCAATATGGCAGGAAGTCCTAAGTTTCTATTTTTATCTTTGTTGCTCCCTAGTGGTACCTAGTCACTTGTGTAAGCATTGCTGCATCTTTTTTTCACTTCCCACAGTAATGTAAAGGCTTCCAGTTGGGTCTTATCTGGCTGTGCAGATTTCTCCCCCTCAGCCCAGGATGTAATGATTCTCCTCCCTGGAAATAGGGAAGGGGAGTTATTACAAGGAAAAAAAATCTTACGGGCCACAGGTACTGTTCTGAAATACTGAGAGATATAGGACTTGTTTATACGAGGCAAAAAAAATCCCCGAGTGCCTTGCAATAATGGCATTTTGCAGCAGCTGCGACTTGTTTTAATGTTGTTTTTGCCCCATGAGCTTCACATGCAAGATGGCAGCCACAAGTGATTCACTCACATTTGTACTTATCTCAGTTTGCCACCGCCAAACTTAAAAAACACAGTGTTCAAGGTGCAATAGAGTGATTGTGAGATTTAACAGAAAAGTAACCCCTCCCGTTTTCTCACCTTAGCGCTTGTTTGCTAAGTCGAAAATCCAATATGGCAGTAGCAGGTGCTTGCCTTGTTAGCAAGCCCTGCCACCTGCACTCACCTGGCCAATCAGCATTGTGCTTCATTGCTTATGGGAAAGTGATTCATATAAAATTGCTTGTCCCAGCAAGCAGGAATGTGCATTCCCCTCGTTGTTTTTAAAAAAACTCCGAGAAAAGCTGTGAAGGCTTTTCTTGCAGTTTTGACGTTTTGGGCCCCCCTCCTTCCCAATATGGTGAAACAATGCGGGATGCCATTAAGACAGGTAGAATTCTCTTTGCATTCCATGAAGAGTATTTTTGCTGTATAGACAACCCCAGATTGATGCTATCCTGAGGTGACTAGAACTAGTGAGTGTCAGTGTAGAAAATGCTGGACCAATGGTTTGCTTTCATATGAGAAACCTAGTTCCTATCCTTTTTTAAAAAGGCATGTTTTGTCATATAATGCCTGCCTCTGGCATCAAGAATGCATTACAGTATTTCATTTTTTTAAAATCTAGTGCTTGTAAAAATTACTTTGGGAATTACAGTTCCGAAAACCCATTAGCGAGCACATCCATTGGACATGATAGGTACAGGATCCTGGGAGATGTAAGCCAAAAAAGTAATTTTTCAAAGCTTTGCTCTCTGCTACATTGGTCTGTCTACTTCTGTTGACTAAGGTCTTCTTTTAGTTGCATTTTACCTGTACAATACTGAGAACAACTGGTGACCAAATGACTCTTAGGGCTTGTTTACATGGGCAAAATAACCCATCTTTGAGCCCCGCAGTCCTGACAACACAGGGCTTTTGTCTCATTCTGTCCCTGGGCAGTCCTCACCACCCCCAGGGCAGATATGGGGCTCAAAAGGGGCTAAGACAGCATAGGGCCCTTTATAGTTTTTTTAAAAAAATACTTGGTGTAATCTGTTCCCACCGGGAAGGAAAGGATCAGGCCCTGAATGTCTGCAAGAGCCTGTCCAGGCAGGCTGGCCTGTCACTGTAGCTGCCTGTCTCCCTCGCTCTCTCTGAGGCAGGAAGGAGTCCTGCAGCATGTGACTGAAGCTGGCCAAATGTAGGGGGCCTTGGTCACATGTTGTGAGCCGGCTTCCTAGCTTCCAGGAGAGCCAGGGAGATGGTGGCAGCTGCAGCAACGGACCAGCATGCCTGTCTGGACTCTGGCCTGTTTTGTGGAGGAAACTAGTGAGGAATGGCCTTGATCCGCAGCCAGGGTACACTGGTGGAGAGCCAGCATATCCGGGCTCATGTAGATGAGCCCTTAGACTTTTTAATGAGACCCATGGATTAAAATGTGCCTTTGTCTAGTCCATAACTGCTAGTTGCATGCTATCTTATGGGATTCACTCATCCACTTTAGTGTATTATTATAGGTCATCCAATCCAGTGTTACAAATTGTTTCAGAATCCTTCTTGCAAAGGTTTTACATCTTGCGGATAGCTGTTGATTTATCTTCTAGCAATCACTCTTCAGCGATAAACTAGTATTTATTTTAAAGCTTTGTGGTGCCAACTCCATAACATGGGAATAGATTTGCTTCTTTGTGAGAAAGGCTTCCTCTCTTCACTCTTTTCTCCCATTCCCAGGCCTGGCCCTACCATTATAAAGTGGGACATCTGCCCAAGCCCAAAGATATGTGTTATCATGAAATTGAAGTAAATGGTTTGTTGTTTAATTAATGTTAGTGTCAGGAAGATGGGTAAGGTGCTTTTAGGTTTTGTCTGCCACAGGTGCCAAAATAATGTGACTGGTCTGGGTATTATGTAGTTTGACTTGGGAGCAGGAGGGTGCCATGTGCTCTTCTGTCTCAGGTAGAAAAATCTCTTGTGCAAGTCCTAACAGGTGGTGATGGTTGTTATGTGCCTTCAAGTTGACTTTAACTTATGGTGACACCTCTTACAGGGTTTCCATGGCAGCATTTATTGAGGAGGTTTGCCATTATCTTCCTCTAAGTTTTAAAAAGAGTGACTTACCAAAGATCACCTAGTGGGTTTCCATGACTGAGCAGGGAATCACACCTTGGTCTCCTCAAGAAAGAACATACAGTGTCTTAATTCTTCATTTTCTTCATCAGCTATAGGCTATAGATCCTCTATACAGTACTTACATTATCAAAATCATTCTCAAAGTGATTGTTCCCCTCATCTATAACGTTCTTTCATGGAGGGAGGGAGGTCCAAAGCAAAATTAGGGCTCCTTTTGTGGAGATTCTCTGTATACTTGTCTAGAAGTGAAAAACACATGTAAAGTTTGATTTACCCTTCAAGAGTTTTCAACCTTCTGTAGGACTTCCAGTTGAAGACAAAATGATCACACTTTTCCAAGTAAGCCTTGAGGTGAGGGGACTGCTTGGGTGCAGTAATGTTTGGAGTTCTACAAAGTTTTGCGTAGAGTAGGAGCTGTGGTTACATAGTTAATCTTTTCCAAGTGAAATCTCTTGGTTCTTGAATGCTATTTTTCAACATTCCAAGTGCATTTGGTCTACATTATGTGATAATCGTCTGCCAAAGTTTAGTTTTAAAATGAGTGTTGTTCGAATGAGCACTCAGTAACTTAAGACATGTAAACTTCTGGTTTTCTATACTTATACAACTGGAATTTTAAAATGGGCATAATCTTGAGTAACACAATTGTTCCTGGATTCTGCTTCTTGCTTGCCAGCATTTTAACTGTGAGTTGCAAGCATGGGGGCCTCTTTTAGTAACCCAAGGCAGCTGTACAATAGCCACCGCTGCATTAATGGACTGAACATTTGGAAAAAACAAGCTAAAAATTAACTCTAATCTCCCTGTTTTTTTTAAAATGCATACAGAATTCTCCCTATTAAACATGAAGTTCTTTCATTAT
Organism: Gambelia wislizenii; assembly: GCA_030847615.1. Classification (NCBI taxonomy): domain Eukaryota; kingdom Metazoa; phylum Chordata; class Lepidosauria; order Squamata; family Crotaphytidae; genus Gambelia; species Gambelia wislizenii. Next base: position 134,368,558 of record JAUMIR010000006.1, on the reverse strand, counting down.
AGCAAGCTAAACTCTGCAAACATTTAATCCTCATGCACAAGGAATGCAAATTTTAGTCTCCCAGAATCATGTTTTGTTTCAAAAGCTCCACAGAGCTAGACGGACTAGTTAGGAATTCTGCAAGACTGTCATTTTGTACAGTGTTCTTGTACAACATACTACAGCCTTTTATTGTAGATTTCCTACAATATTTCCTGCGCACACAAAAATTCTGTGCAGAATACTGTAAATCTTGACCTGCATAGATTTTTGTCAGTTCAGGAGTCTTCTTTTCAGGGTTTGCCGACACTTGAGAAACATGCTTTTTGACCATATTTCAAATATTTTTGCACATTCTTTCCAACCCTCACTCTTAAATAGCATTCCAAGTATAGGAAGCCCCCGCCTTTTGACGGCTCGTTATCTGATGACTCACTTTTTTGACGCTTGCAAATTGAGGACAAGTTCCATTCATTTGACAAGGAATCCACTCTTTTCACAGTTCCTGCCTATGGAGGCTTGCTTGGGACTGACTGTGCATGTGCGCCCTGCTGGCAAAGCGAACTGTTGGGGGGAAGTCACCAAGCCCACTACTGAGAGACGTTGCAAGCACTGTGCAGGTGCCTGTGGGCACACACTAGCAGTCCCAAGTGAGCCACCATAATTCCCTCATGTTCCCTACATGGCTTCTGCTTTTCAACCAGTTCCAATTTCTGACACTGCTGCAGTCCCTAACCTGTCGACTAAGCAGGGGTTTCCTGTAGTTTACTTTCCAATGGACAGTTCGGGTCTATTCTTATTCAGTTCTAGCAGTACTGCAGCATTAGATTCACTAGCACATTAAATTATCTGGACTAAGAGTGGTTTCAGACAAAGCTTTTATCATATCTTTGGAAGTTTCACGTGATTCAGTTCACTGCATGTTAGTCTCCCTTGTCTTTTTGCTGCTTCCATCTTTTTTCTTACTGTGGAAAATCTTCTAAGGAGAAAAAGATGGAATAACTGCCATATGCTTTCTAATTGCTAGCATGAGGATGGAACCCTCTGTCTGGAAATGCTCTCAGTATAAATGAGTTGTTTGATGATGATGAGGGAGAGATTTTTGAGTTTGCTTACAAGGTGAACAAGTTCATGGTTTTGAGAAAAAGGATTTGATATCAAAAAGGTTTAGCTTGCCACATGCACACTTATTACGGTTAAGAATTTGTCTCCTTATTTTTCACTTTGGCCCTTTCTGATTTCAGTTTCAACACACAGGAGTTTGCTGTTTAGTACTGAACACAAGAAACTGCAATTTGAAATATTTTTTTGGGGGGGAGAAATGTGCATTCTGGTTGTGCCACCTCTCTAACCTTGTGATAAGCATGGGACTTGTAAAATGGTCATTCTTAAAAACCAACAGCCTTGGCCCACATAAGCAGGTTCTCCACATCTAGGGAAATATTTTGGACATCTTCTTAAAACCCCAGCCAGCATGACCAATGGTCAAGGATTATGGAATTTATACTCCAAAATATCTGGAAGGCAGGCACTATATAGCTTCCTGGGCCTACTAGATCAGGAGCACAGGGTCCTAGCTGGTCCTTCCCATTGAGACACTTTTGGCAAACAGAGAGCTGGCAAGATGTTGCTGAGTAGACACATTCCTTGTTGACTGACTGCTCAAAGAGGCATCATTCAGAAGTTTCAGATGTTCATGTGTGGGTAAGACTAGGGTGCTGTCACTTGGCACATAACCTTGATGTTCAGCCTCAGTGGCAAAGTGTGGAAGCAGGTACCGGTAGTTTCTATTTTACTGGTGCACAGACATAGACTTTGTGTGTAGGTTGCTTTCTCTAGACTGGAGTAATTTATCACAGGATAGGGGGAAAAACACTCTAGTGTCAGTAGCATTTATTTCCATGCAATTTATTGGCAGCTTAATTTGCGCCTGGTCTTTTTCATTTCATCCACATGAAATGAAATCAATAACTGAGGCAGAATTATGCGGGTCCACCGACATATCAGCAAACATTGCAGGCATCAGATTTTTCATATCATATAAGCAATTAAAACCACATTGTATAATCATTTTTGGAAGACCTGATTTTAAAAACAAGGCTGGGCTTCCCCCTCTTTCTTTCTTTTTCTTCCTTTTTGCTGATTTTATTGATTTGTTATTATTTATAACAGCATTATTTTCTTGTTCTGGGATTTATTCCTCGAAAATGAATGAAAGGCCTGTCAGTGGGGGGACATCAAGGAGGGAACCAGCCTAGCTTCCCATGGAAGGGGGTTACACAGATTAGGAGCAGGCTCTAAGCTTGTAATCTTGTTGTGAGTTGCTTTTGGGAGAAATGTGGGATATGACTAAAATAAAATAAGTAGATAAATGAGGGTTACCATATGTCCTCCTTTTCCCGAACATGCCCCCCTTTTTCACAGCTAGAATGCCTATCTGGGTGGGTTTTTAAAATGTCAACTTTTTTTTCTTACAAAGTCTGGACTGGAGGTAGTAGACAATTAGGTAGTAGAGCTCTGAGTGGGGAGAAAGAGAGACATGTCAGGTTAAAGCAGAGAGAAGGAAGCCCTCAAAGTGGCCAGTCTCAGTCCATGGGGTTTACCATATGATTCATTGGCTTTCAGCTGAGGTGGTTGTCGGAAAAAGTGGGGAAAGGGAAGGCTCCAGCCTAGTCAAGCCTATATGTAGTCCTTTCTGAGGGCTAAGATTAAGGTTATGAATCTGACCTGAGGTGGGTTTATAACAAATTGATCGGCTACTAAGAAAGGGCTTTCTAACAAATAGGTGCTATACTTTTTGACTGACCTGCTTTTTAAATGTATTTTTAATTCAGTGGAGTTTTAATATTATAAATCATCTGGTGAAGTTTTAATGCTATGATTTTTCATCAGTTTTCTTTATTTTTTCTGTACCTATTTTTAATTTTGTTGTGAGAGGTCTTGAGTTCCAGTTCTGAGAGAAAGGCATGATAGGATAAGCTACAGATAAAAGCATCCACATTACAGAATTAGAACACAAGTATATGAACGGTAATATTAAAACACAGTTGCATTAACACCACAAGTTCAGGGTATATTTGGAAACAGAGTCCTTTAACTTGCTCACTGCTCATCTTCTCTTAGCCACAAGTGAAGCAAAGGGGAGCTGAAAGGGTGGGAAGGTCCTTAGCTTCTTTGATTCATTTGGGTTAGTGTTTCTCATGGGGCAGGGAGGCCAGAGCAAAAAAAAAATAAAAAATGAAGCAATTCAGATGGGGAGCTCTGGAGGGAGCTGCTTAAAAAAAAAAAAACCCACAAACCAACCATCAGACACCTAGAACTCAATGACTGTGGTTTATTTTTAGATGTTTATGCCTAGGAGATTTTTGTGGCTCCTGGAAGTGTTCTCATTTTCTTCTTCTTGCTTGGTTTTCATTACTAAATTTATGGAGTTTGACCTCCAGTATCTTCCATTGCAATAGACTGAACACCCCAATTCCCAGTGGCCCTTCTTAAAGGTTAGAGTGCTCTGCATATAACTGGAAGACTTTTCACTATGTGCCAGATTTATAACTATTCTATCTTGTCTGCCTTGCCAACTTTTCTCTTCCAGTTAACTTTTACAAAATAGAACATGCATTTTTAAAAAGGAGCTATAAACTCTACTCTTCTTTTGGAACCATTCAATCATTTGACAAAAATCCTCATGTCAGCCACTTCTGAACATCTGAACTGCATTTCTGTGGGAAGTATTATATATATTATTTTTTAAAAAGGAAATAGGCATTAAAGACAAATGCCTGGCACTGCAAAATAAGAGTTTTAATCTGAAATACATCAGAAATGGATGTCACTGATTATTTATAAGGCATTTTTTTAAAAAAATATGAGTTATTTAAAATGTGCACAACACATTTTTCTTGCTATGCTATTGAGGTAGAGTAGCATTATTTGTGTGGTGCACACTAGCTGTGTTGGCCTAGAGCCCCTATGTTGTCTGTGGACTTATAGAAATTGTATTTCAATGCATCAGGAGGATATCCGATTGGTGGAAGCCGTGGAAAAATCATGTTTAAGCATATATCTGCAGGGCATCGAAAAAGTAACTTTTGGGACTATAGCTCCCAGGATATCCCACTAGCCATGCTGCTTGCAGGTTCACTGAAGGTATAAATTCAATACCTAAAATTTCTAAGCTATGCACACCTGTTGCTGTCCCCTGCCCCCCGCTCTTAACTGGGCCAACTAACTTGCTTGAGTGGGGCTGAGTTATGATTCACTTTTTGTAGATTTAGGAGCCAAGAAATTTTGTAATCTCCATCCAGGATGACCAATGATCAGGCCAGTTTTTAAAAGGCACACTTCCAAAGTTCTCACATGGCTCTGCTATTCCAACTGACCTCCATGAAGCTCTTCCAGCACCTTGTCCACTCTTAAGACTGCAGCCAGCAACATTAGTCAAGAAAATCACTGTTTCAAAAATAGGATCTTTAAAGGGTGTGAAAACTGGAAACAGAAAATTGAGACCTTCTGTAAACAATAAAAAGAGTTACTGTTTTAATTTCTAAATCTGTTTTAAAGGTAGGTGGGTTAAAATAGTTTGCTCATATCCAGGTGGCTATTCATTTTGTGGGCCGTTCTTTATATTTCTTACTCCTCTGGGCTTGTGCATATCCATCTTGCAGGCTTCTGAAAATGTTCCCCTTAGCTTAGAGGAATGATACTTTGGTGTGATATTATTCAGTTTAGCTGCTCTGCTAGCAGGTGCTTCTAATTCCATGGTCTTCTGGGGAAAATGTTTAAAAAGGCCTAGTGGGCAAATTCATGTCCAACTCCCTTTAAACATAAATTGAAATATAATGTCTTCAGGGCCAGTAACATATACAACTGGTCTGCTCCTGGCAGCTGCTCTAATTCTTCCCACCCTAGTTGCTGCTGCTTGGACCTAGTCAGTGGACTGGCTGCCTGAACTTTCCATGAGTAGAAGCTGCGATTACTTGCCTGGCCACTTTGAGATTTGGGTCATATATGTGGAAGGTTCCAAACAAAATTCCAAGTGAAAATGTAGGAGAGACACTTAACCTAGCTAAATATGGCCATCTGTATGTTGCTGGGCTGCAGCCCCCCTCACTCCTAGGAATAGCTCTTTGGCTAGAGCTTTGGAAGGCCATACAGTCTCCCCCCGTCCTGCTATAAATATTAAATGATATGCATTGGTGCTCCCTGCACCTGAGATAGCAAAGTTAGTCAGAAAAGGTTAATGTGTTTAGTCAATTATTAATAAGCTTTAAAAAGAAACCTAATTCTATTACATTTATGTGAGAAGTGGGAAGAATTTAACTGTTACATTTATGTTTAATTGCCATTTAAGTTTAAATTAGAAGCCCACCCTAAAACTTGTACTAGAATGAGGCTGAAAAATGCTCTAAGTCATTTTACTCAGAACCATCACCACCATAACTGTCTTTAGTTTGGGAGAGAAAGAAACAGCATCATGAATATTTGAAAATCCCATTTCTCATCCACTCTACCACAAACCCTTCTCTTACTTTCTGTTTCTCCCTCCCTTATATCTTCCGTCTTTCTTTGATTTACTGATTCCCAGTGGATCCCAGCAAAAGTCCTAGGGATAAGAACTTCAAAATTCATTTTTTTGGGACAGGTGAGGAATCTCTTTGCAGTGTCTAGTATGGAACATAGGAGGGCCACCTGGACTCAAAGACAGGGCCCATTTAAACTTATTTGTTTAAAATCTTTAAACTTGAAATTAACTGAATTATCATACTCTTTTAATCTTTTAAAAAATAAATTGAAATATTTTATTAATTTTTAAAATTATAATTTACATTTACCAGTGAATTATATAACTATTTCATTCAGATAGCCTACTACATGATAGTCTTACAATAAATTTTATTTTGATTTTTTTTAAAGTATCGTCCAAAAGCCCTTTGTGTCAATTAATGGTGGACCTTAATCAATTGTTAAGTCCGAATCTTCTCCCCTTGTCACTTGAGCTTTTATTGTCAATTTTTTAGCTAGAGCAGTTTTGGAGAGACAGTCCGGCTACCATTTTTTCAGGATCTTGTTATCTGGCTCTTGCAACTCTAGTCATAACTGAGATCAATTCTTTATGTGGCAGGTTTGCATTTTCACCATCAGAAATTGATGGTATTAGCAAAGATTCTGAGAAATAATATTTTGCTTCATTATTTGATTTAAGTAATTTATAATACTGTCCCCCAAATCCCTAACCTTAGGGCAAAGGACCCACATGTGTTCCAAGGTACCTACACCCCAATGTTGTCTCCAACACCTTATTAAAATTGCATTATTAATTTTGTGTAATTCAATGGTTGTTAAATGCCATTTCTGAACTGTTTTTATTACCAATTCTTTGGAAAAAGTCACAATTGATATGTACAGTGGGGTAGTCCAATTTTCCTCCAGTTCTCATCTGAAATAGATTTTGAAATATTTGAATCCCATATTAACTTTGCCCCTTTTTGTGTGCCAAATGAGTCCTGTATCATGGTTTTATAAATGTTTAAAATTAACCCCTTTGTCTTAAGGTAATCATTTATACATGCAGTTTGGTATGTAGTTAAGTTGATCGTGAGTAAGTTGATCGTGAGTAAAAATCAATGAAATATGACGCTCAGCTCTCCCTGCGGTACCGCAACAGTACCGGCAGGGGCGAGCGTCATACGAAAGGGGCGCTTTGCAGCGCAGCAGCCTCGCAAGCTGGAGAGGCTGCTTGCGTTATTTTTCTTTGTCCGAAAAAGTCCAAAATTTATTAAAGAATCAGATGGGAAATGGAAGAATCTGTTGGTTCATTGGCATAGTCTCTCTTTAATCAAATTACATGTAATTAATTTATATTGTACTTTGCTCCTGACATGGAACCCAAGGGGACTCATGAAATAGATTAAAACAAGGTACATTTGAAAACCTAATAATACAATGAAAAATAATTTTAATTAGTTCCTATCACTACCGAGTGCTATAAATCCATGAGGCCATGTACTGATGACCCCCAGTTTGCTGTGCCAAACTGTGTTGCCATTTTATGTTCTGGAGACTCTTAGCTTTCTTTTCTACTGTACTTGTTAGCGCAGTGAATGCAGGTGAGTATGGGTGGTTGTGCAAAGTCTGGTGCAGCCACAGCATCAAGGCCAAACTATGTATGAACAACCATTCCATCTAAATGCAACACATGGGTGTGGTTGCTTTTCATCACTCAGGGCCAGTATTGCGGGTGTGGGGGGGAGGGAGGATATTTTAGTTGGGACGGTAGTGCATATTTCTCTTCGCTGCCGTAGTCCTGATGGAAAACATACTTCTTACCCCCGCCTCTATATTCCTGTGATTAGATCTGAATAGAGAGAGAAAGAGAGCTTCTTTATATAAATGTTAGCTTTTCTGGATTGAATAGGCAATGAAGAATGTGTATGTGCACAGTTGTTTTTCACTAGGATCATGGTAGTGAAGGAAAGATTAAACCTCTCTGTTCTGTGCACTGCATAACTATCTGATATTTCACCTGGAACACATGTGGCCAAGCAATTTCAGAACGTGGTGGTTAGATGGCAAATGTTATTAAAACAGACAAGCTGGGAGAGGCTGTAGCATTTTGGTTTTGTCTGTGCCTACAAAATTCTGCCCACTCCTGTCTCCTCCCCCATTGAATTAATTGAGTGCAAGCTACTTTTGTACAGTATTTTGAACTCAGTTTGCAGCAATTGACATAAGCTACAGACAAAGGAGGAAAGTGGGAGTATGAGACAGAAACTGGGATATTTTAAAAGCAGCTCAGAAAGTGGGACAACAGAGGATTAATTGGGACTGTGCCTGCCAAATTGGGACAGTTGAAGGACATAGTGCTCCAATCCCAGTAAGGGGTTACCACTGATGTAGCTCCTTCACTCATGAGTACATTCAGAAAGAAGTTACTTTTTCCTTTTGAAGAACTGGCCTGCACATTTTATATTTAAAATTCTTTCTTCAGACACAGTATCATCCAACATTAATACAGAAAAGGATTACCCCCCCCCCTGCACCAATTAACATTTTAAATGTTGGTTATCCACCTTCTGCTGTGCTTCATTTGAAATACTTTTCTTCCTTCTTTGGACTCCAGGCATGTGTTTGGGGGTTGTTGTTTTTTTGTACAAATGTTTAAACACACTAACGCCCGTGTCTATGGCTAATATCGTTTTCATGAGCAGAACTCTTTTTAACCAAAGACATTTTGCAGGAGAATGTTGTCACCCAATCAAGCCCCAGCCACCCGGAGCGAGCACATGTTAATGCTTTAACATCGGTGCTCAGCTGAACTGAACTGAAGCACATGTATACACAAGAGGAAGCAAGAGTGTGATTAACATAAAGCCCCAAATGCCAATTCCACAGTAGCGGGAGGGGAGGTTAGGGCTGGATTTGGGGAGACTGTGTTTCTTGGCCGTAAAGCTAAGGGAAAGGGGAGCCCATAAAAACTTCATTTCTTTCTGGAAAAATGTCTGTCTTGAAGCCTTGTCCCTGGAATGGTTGTTCTTGTGTGTTCCAGTCTATTTCCACCATTTGATGTAAATAAAACAACAGCAGCTAATAGTCTGGTAAAAACCCGCCTCTATCCACTGCCTGTTGGATCGGTCCATGTCTCTTGTGTAGCATTAGACTATCATGGTGCTGTTCATAATGCTGCATATAAAGTTGTATCAGTATTTCCATGAAATCCTTTTTTAAAAAGGAGAGAGAGACAGAGAGCGCCAAGCTTTTATAATCCAGATGTAAAAATTCAGTCTGGGTTGAAACTTGGCAAAGTGAGGAGCTTATTCTCCCATCTGTGCTGAATGGATTTAAGCAGGTACATCTCAATGATATCAGTCTGTGCATTAACGGACTTGCAAATCTCTTGCTCCTTTGAACGGCAAATAAAACTGTAGGCAATTTACAGTGAGTAGGGCTATGTGAAAAAAGAAATAATAGCTTCCCCGGCAGACATGGTATAAAATGGGAGCTTTGTTTATAAAAAGCATTTGTTCTCTAAAAGTGCAGTTTTGCAGTTTCCTGACAATTTTTTTTTAAAGACCCATGGAAGCAGATCATGCCTCATTCTATAACATGCCTACCTTTTGCTATGATTTCTGTTGATAAGACTCTTTCCACATTTTGCTTTTTAAAAACACTTTAAAAACACTGTAATAGACTTTTCTAATACATTCAGTAAGACTTATTCCTGTACATTTTAAAAATAACTGCTAGAATCCTATATCACCTTTTAAATAACAGAGGCACTAAGAAGCTCTGTTAGTGAATTCTGAAGATGCTTATTGGGATGCCAGCAAGAATGCCCAATGCGCATCAGTGTGCGTTATACATTGGTTCATGATGTGCTTCGGGCATTTTGCCAGCTTTACTTCTAGTAATGTAATGGCAGCCCTCTACTGGATATGACTGGATAGGGATATTATGACCCTGCCCAAATCTAAGCCCTGCATATGTAAATCCACTTACGGAGACACAACTCTGTTATAGGATTCCATTCAACATTGGTTGTTGGGTACCTTCAGGTTGTTTCCAACTTATGGCACCTCTAAGCTGCCCCCCATTTTGGGGGCTTTACTTACCAAGATTTTTTTCAAATGTGGCTTGCCATTGCCTTCATCTGAGGTTGAGAGAGTGTGACTTGCCCTAAGCCACCCAGGGGGTTTCCATGGCTGAGCAGGGATTCTGACTCAGGGGTTGTCTAGTCGGTGAAAATATTCCTCATAGAATTTGAGAAGAATACCTTTTGTCCCAATGAGATCCCATGGTGATTTGCCTTATTCAGAAGGAGGGGGCCAAAACCTCAAAATAGTGTGGGGGGAAAGCCTTTGCAGCTTTTCCCAAGGTTTGTTTGTTGTTGTTTTTTAATGCACAGAAATGTGCATTACTACTTGTTTGGACAATCAATTTACCTCACAGCACATTCTTGGTGAGGGCAGAAGTAGAAAACTGATTGGTAGGATGTGTGTGTGTGGGGGGGGCGGTTTGATGGCAGTGAAGTGGCTGGAAGCACCATTTTGGAGTTTTGTGGTAGTGATTGTGTGCTTTTTTGCTGTGCAGAGGTAACCAAACAGCTTTTTAAGCTGAAGGTTGCACTTGTACACCTTTGATTTACAGTTAAAAAAATACTGTGCAGTGGTGACAACTTGTGGAGAATAAAAATGCAAGTAAATCATTCTTGGCCACCATCTTGAGTCACAGGTATGGCTGCGTGTGCACTTCAAGCATGATAGCTTTGCATACCAGTGATTTTGCCAAAGGACCGTGGAGACAAATGAATGCAGCTGTGAATTTGTGTTAATGTGCAGCAGTCCACATTATATCTTCTCGTCTAGACAAATCCTCTGGTCTCCCAGAGGCCTAGGCCAACTCTCAGATCACTATACCATGCTGGCTCACTAAATAAACACACACACACATATTGATGTGTGTGTGTGTGTGTGTGTGTTTTACAGTATATGCTTTTTAGTCTGTACTGGTTTTAATAATTTATAAACTGCCTTGAGTCCCATTATTGAGAAAAGGGCAGGATGTAAAAGAACAATTCTTGTTCTTATTATGGCTTCTTTGATCCATCTTCTTTTTCACTTTCTCATGGGTGCAAATCAGATCCTTGCTCTGCTACATTGTTATCCCACCTTTTCTCCAGTGAGCTCAACTTAGCTCCCTTCCCCCTTATAACATAATGATTCTGTGAGGCAGATGGAAGGTACTCCAGTAAGTTTAATGACTCAGGCTGCTGCCACACTGCAGAAATAATGCAGCTTGACATCGCTTTAACTGCCATGGCTCAGTGCTATGGAATTCTGGGATTTGTAGTTTTGTGAGCTATTTAACCTCTGTCAGAGAGTCTTGATGCCACAACAAACTACAAATCTTAGGATTCCGTAGCACTGAGCCATGATAGTTAAAGTGGTGTCAACCTGCATTATTACTGCAGTGCATTATTTCTGCATCCACAGTGGAACTCTAACTTGGACCTCCTAAGTTCTAGTCTGACGTTGACCCACTGCACTACATCACACTGAGCAACAAGAGCACATAGAGCTTGTCTACATGCAGGGCCAAAAGACTGAATAGAGTCCTGCCCCTCATGTCCCTGCATTCACCTCAAAGCCCTGCACAGAATTTATTCTACGCAGAGAGGTTGGGTACCTGTTTTCACTGTCCCTGCAGATTTTTGTCCACTGCCACCACAATTGCCACAACCATTTAAAGTTCAGGAGGCAAGTTCATGGAGGAAGGGAGAGGTTTTCTCCTTTCTCCTGGCTCAACAGCACTGGCCTTGCCTGCTCTCCCACTTGCCTGTCCCAGGAAGAGGCGCTTGAAGCAAGCAACAGAGACACCTGAATATGTGTGATTCGTGATGTGTGAGTGGAGAGCAGGTGGAAGCAGTGCTGTCAAGCCAGAGGAAGGAAGAAAACCTTTCCCTTCAGCTGGGAACTTTCCTTCTGAGCTAATGGTCATGGCAGTGGCGGACAAAAGTGTGGAGAAAACCCCAAATCCTAAAAACTCCACATAAAGGTAAAATAAACTGAAATGCCCCGAATCTGGGCCATGCATTGTGTGGCCTGATCTCCCCAGATTTGGGGAAAAGGATGTACATAGTGCAGCCTGATCACAGTAGATTCAAGGGAATTGAGGGGAGGATTCGGGGGTTTTTAATAGTGTAGAGAAGCTTGTAATCTCTGTTTGGGAGAGTAAGAGGTTGCCTGGGTTCTTTAGTTTTGTGCCAGTAGAGGCCATACTGCTCAGCTGTTGTCACTGGGAATGTGTACTTTCGTTGGCTTCTTTAAGAAACAGACAGAAATACTTAGATTTTCCTTGGTTTTTTTCCGGGCTGTGAGGCCATGTTCTGCAATAATTTTTTTCTGACGTTTCACCTGCATCTGTGGCTGGCATCTTCAGAGAATGACAACTATCATGTCAGAATGCACAGAGAAGCTATTGAAATCCACAAACACCTAGACAACTTCAACGGGAAAGAAGAAACCTTAAAAGTAAACAAAATCTGGCTCCCAGTTTTGAAGAGCAATAGAATCAAAACTCAACACTTACAAAGGAATTCCACCCAGGGACGGGGGATTTCCAGCAGATAATGGCCCATCAACCAACCATTAGCCAAACAGACACTAACAAGCCTTGCATTTCTATACCCAGAGACTAACCATTCAATTACACAAATTTACATATCTTCCCCAACAGGGGTTCACAGCATATAAACTTAACATACACTCCTACCCAACGATTCTCTGAAGATGCCAGCGAAACATCAGAAAGAAACTATTCCAGAACACAGCGTCACAGCCTGGAAAAAACCCAAGGAAAATCTATGGAGGCCGGCCGTGAAAGCCTTCAACTTCAGACAGAAATACTGTTTGAGCTCCCAGACTAGCATTTGTATTCTGCATTCTTACAAAAGGGCATGTTACCTTACATAAGGTATGTTTGAGATTATACCTCCAAACCTTCTAAGTTTATTCTAAGATTTTTTGACATGTTTCATTTTAGATTATTTTGGTTGGTGGTCAAAATGATAGTTCCCTTTTCACTGAGAATGTCTTCCTCTGAAAAGTATCTTTTTCAAATGGGTATGAGAAGTTTTAAAAATGCTCCTACTGTTAATATTATTTTTTTAAGAAAGCTTGATTTTCTTAGCCCTTGTGTTAGTTGTCTTAATATATCTACTTTGTCTACTTTAGATTATTTGTACCTTCTCCTGAAATTAGAGGTTTTATGCAATGTCAGAATCAATCAACCAATACACCCTTATCTGAATGAGCAAATCTTGTTTCCCTTTGTGGATCTGTGGTTTGTGACTGACTTCCCATAATTTTAAAAATGGATTTATGTATTCTACTGAAAGTGGCTATTGGTCTATAATTTTAACAGCAGGGGGATTTAGTAAGGGAAGCATTTGGCTGAAGCCAGAATTCCTTTAGCTTCAAAGAAACTGTTATGGTGGAATCAAAATTCCAGGGAAGCTAACAAAAAAACCCTCATTGATTTTAAAAGTTACTTTCTGCTTCATGTTCTCACAAGCAATACCTCAAAGCTATAAAGCGAGGTCTGCCATTCTGCCTATGGAGTCCACACTTCCAGAAAAAGAATACTGTCTTTTACAAAGACCACTAAAAACAGAGCCAAAAAAGTATGTGTGTGTGAGGCGAGGGGGTGGATGTAGAAGTGGTCACAGATTAAAGAAGAAATCCTGTTAGGGATTTAGTGTGCATCAAACATGATTGTATATTCTGGCTAATCTAGATACTTTCTGAACCCAATTGTGGACAGAATTGATAAACTTATCAGGAGAGAGTTCTGATACACTAGGAAAGGAACAGGATAACCAAATTTCCAAAGGATACCAAACTCAAGGTGGTAGTCACCACTACCTTTTTTACTGAAAAGTAAAATTGATACAAGCCAAGCCAAGCATTTTAATTTAGCTCACAGCTTCAAAGCTATGGTGTTTACTAACCCTCTGGATAATATATGAATCTATTCGTGGTTGCAAGCAGTTCCGTGGCAAGAAATTCCACCCTCCCCCACACGCTTAAAAAATAGGATTCCTCAAGGATGAACAAAGCTTAAACCCATGTATATATATCAACTGAAATAACATCCTAGCTAATACACCTTCCCGTCCTACAGAGTTACAGCTGTAGGAGCTATAAAATATTCTTAATTTACATTACAGGTGCAGTAGAAAGCTGTGTGTGTCAAACAGACTAAGCAGCCCTTAGAAAATTCACCCATTAGTATTCTCAGAACAGTATGTTCATCCTATGTGGCCTGAATTTGATCTTGTGTGGACTGTATTGGGCAGGGGGAGTTTCCATCAGTGTATGTCACATTTATAAAGTAGTGGTGCACTGCATTTTTTGCTCAAATGGTTCCACAAGATGCTGTCTCCAGGCTTGGGGTCTTAACATGTGTTCCCATATTCGTGTATGCACCAATGCATATGCACATGGTAGCCCACTTGTCATCTTTGCTCACTGGAAGTAGAGAGGCTTCTTTCTACCTTCTTGTCCTCCAATCCTTCCCCCTCGCCTACTTTTTTAAAAATCAAAAATTATTTACATTCAAAAGGGATCTCAGTTACATAGAATAATGTTCCTGTATAACAAAAGCAGGAAAATAAAAATGCGAAAGGAGGAAAAATAACCATATGACTCATAAGTTTCAATAAAAGCTGACCATATACAAGTCATAGAATCATAGAGTTGGAAGAGACCACAAGGACCATCCAGTCTCTGCCATGCAGGAATACACAATGAAAGCACTCCTGGCAAACCCAGCCTCTGTTTAAAAAACTCCACAGAGGGAGACTCCACCACACTCAAAGGCAACGTATTCCACTGCTGAACAGCTCTTACCATCAGGAAGTTCTTCCTCATGTTTATTTTATTTTATTTTTTAAATGAATTCCTGTATTTCCTATCAGTGCCAAAGCACTCCCTAGGTGGTTTACAATGTAAAAAACAAGTAAAAAATAAGACAATTAAAAATAATTAAGAGTAACAATTAAAATTATTTTAAAAAACATATACAAGTTAAAACAATAAAACACATAAAATCACATCCCAATAAAGCCTCTGTGTCTGCAACTACAAATTAAAAGCTTGCTGAAATAAAAACATTTTTGCCTGCTGGCGAGGCGAAAGCAAAGCAGAGAGGGGGCCAGCCTAGCCTCCCAGGGAAGGGTGTTCCAGAGGGTGGGAGCAGCCACTGAGAAAGCTCTCTCTCATATCCTTAACCAAGTTAGCCTGGGTTGATGGTGGGATCAAGAGAATACTCAAGGTGGTTTTGCCCATTCCTTCCTTCCTCTGAAATATAGGACATTTTCAGACATGACTTACAGCGGAAGAATTGAGCGGGAGAGCTTCGCCACTGCAGCGCAGCAGGGGACCCATCCCTGTAGCGAAATCGTCTGTGTCACTTCCATTTAGGATTGGAGCAGGCTGCGCCATATTCCACCAGATTTTATTCACGGAAGTTGTCCGTGAACAAAATATGGCATGGCTGGCTCCAATCCTAAATGGAAGTGACACGGACGATTTCGTCACAGGGATGGTGGCGTCTGAAATGGGTCCCCTGCTGTGCTGCAGCAGCGAAGCTCTCCCACTTGATTCTTCCACTGTAAGTCATGTCTGAAAATGTCCATAGTCTCCAGCCAGGTCTTCATTGGCAGTCTCCCATCCAAGTGCTAACCAGGGCTGACCCTGCTTAGTTTCCAAGATCAGACAGGACTACATTCAGACATGAACTGGCCCATTAATGCCTAATTATGCAAAATATGTATATAAGGTCCCTCCTCCCCATTTAATTTCCCTATTGGTTTTTTGAAGTTAAGATAGACTGCTGTTGGTCAAGATTTTCAGCTGTGACCATAAAATATATCATTGCACTGCATCTTTTTTAATGCCTACAGGAAACACAATGACATCCAAATACAATGACATCCAAATTCAGTTATGTTGGGAGGAGCAACAGGTAACTGGCCAACAATGGTTAGACACTTGCATATTTCAGGTCAACTAAATCACAGAACTGGGTTCTAATAACTGATACCACCACTGCATGACACACAATGTTGAGGGTCAATTCTACATTTCCAGGTTGTATTAAATTTGGTAGCCCTAGATTTTCTTTCCATTCCATCCACACCTTTCCAGTAAAAACAAACAGTATTAACCTTTGTTTCCACAACTCCTTTTAGAATTTTTCTTTTACTGAAAAAAAAAATCCCATTCATTTCTGACAGCTTCTTTTACCTTTGAACCCATAGTATCACTTAATTCACAATCAAGTAACAAATGTCACAGATGTTTTTACTTCTTCTTAAAAAGTTGCAATTTCTTCTTTTTAAAACAGTATCAAAATTTCTTTTTTTTCAAAAAGCTATACTGAAAGTGAAAGAAGATGTTGAATAAGAGAGAGTGGCATTTTAATACCCGTTGGTATTATAAAAATGGTTGTCAATGCTTTGAGAAGCAATTAAAATGAGAAATTTCTATATATTATTCTTTCCAATTTTTTTTTAAAAAATATTTCCCTCCTCCTGTTACTATTCCTGCCATCATTTCAGGCCTCCATGTTTTGTACTGCTTGGAAAACTAAATTTTTTTTGACTGGTGTCCATGGTAGCTGGGGGATTCTGGGAGCTCTAATTTTTAAAAAGTAACTTTTCAAGCTCTGCTCTTTTGTCTTTCCCCTAATTGCCTCTGTTCCCTTTACCTTACTCTATAGTTTTGCTCGCAGCGCTGCCAAAAGACTGCTTTGGCCTTTTTCTTTTCTATTCTTTTTTTTTCTTTTGGTCTGGCTATAGCTAAATAGTGATCTGACATTAGAATACTTTTCTCTGGGTTTTCCTTCTCCCCTCAGGGAACAATACTTCAAGGGCAACCTGCTTGTCCAGCATCTGAACATGTGGAAAATCCACTGCTTGCACAGTAATGATTTTCAGATGGTCTGTTGTAGCTGCAAATCATCTTGCAAAGCGGCCGCGTCTTCTACTGTAGCACCTCTCCACCTTGCCAAAGTGCGGCTCTGGAGAAAGCCCCATATTTTCATTTGCATAGTGGTGAAATGTGCTACGTTGCACATACCTTACGGAGAATCATTTAATTCAAGCAAATGGAGTAAATTTTCCGGCAGGGGCTTGTGCTTAGCGGACCATAATGTGTATTGTTGCCCCACCTTTTCATTCCAGCCTTGCTGCTAAAATTCTGGAAAAAGTTCGGTTGTGCCAAATATCTACAACAGCAATGGCAAAGGCGTCCGAAATATTGTTCCACAAATGAATGATTTTCACGTATTTTTGCTTTAAAGCAGTGAGAACTGAGAGGACGTAAGGAGAGGAATGTCTTTGCCCGGCTAGAGAAGAATCGATTTTAAATTTCAAATAGTTTCTCTTTGCTGCTCTATGTGAGAAAGGCACATTCTTTACAAAGAGCCTTTACAATTTTATCGTTAATTAAAGCCAACATTTTCTTTTAATTTTAAACAGTTCACCTTGGACTGAAGTAACACTGAACAATTTAAAAACTCAGACCCAAGCTGCTGTAGATCCATTTTCTTTAAACCGCAGAGCCGGCACTTGAGTTCCTTGCTCTGCCAAAAAGACTACAAACTGTTACTGTGGGCAAAAGGGATTGAGTGCCCAAATGCCAGTCGACTAAACAAGCGAGGTTGTTTTTCTGGAGTTGTTTCTCCCCTCGGGACCTAGTCATAAATGACTTAAACCCTGTGTATGATCAAATGTCATGCCCTTGAAATAATTATGCCAAGATTCTCTCTTCTGTGCTGCTTTAGTGTTTGCTTTTCTGAGCCACTGAATTAGCAATTAACATGTGAAAGATAAGTGTTGCAAAGATGGCAGAGTAGGGAGAGAATAATGGGGTGAAATGCAAATGATGGAGGAAAAGAAAATAGAGAGAAGTGAGGGAAAGGGGGAGAGACAGTTTGCAGTAGAGACATTTCACTTGCCTGAGCTTTTGTTGCTTAAAGCTGGGAGAGGGAATTAACTCCCAGGAAGAAAATACAATAGTAATTCTGTTTGCCCTATTAAAAGTCCTGAGTTGTATTCATTCAGTTGCATTTGGCAGGATTTTGCTTCTTTTGGTCTGTCATTATTATAAGAAATTGTGACCCTCCAAGATTCTGCCCAAAGATAGGTGGATATTTCTTTTTCTAAACCTTTTGATGCAGGTTTTGTGCTTCCTGAAAAAATAGGTGGGTTTTTTTGCCACTTTATTTATCATCTTTCCTTTTAACTGAAACAAAAATAAAAGTGGAAGCCTGAATATTTTTACTCAAGCTTTTTCTTTCCATTTTAGAACCAGGATATAGCAAACTCAAGGAACATTCTTGATTATTTGAGTAACTTCTCTCCTAAAGTGAACCACAGTGTGGGTTTTATTAGTCGTTAGATGTGATAAAATATCTATGTAGAAATTGATGAATCAGTCTAATTCCAGTTGGCATCACTTTCACATGTGTTCATCTCTGATTTTTATCTGTCTTGTTTTCACATTAATCTCCCCCTCCCCAAAAAGTGCTTAAAATTTATCATCCTCAAAATTTTTCTTAAAACCCATAATTCTAAGCTCATTCTCTCTCTCTCAACATTATTTTTTTAAATGTATGTTTGTATGCTTTCTAAATCTGGATCTATGCCTGAATATTTGCAAACTGTGAGAGCCACCCGATAAGTTTTGATTTTCACGTTAAGTGCAAGGAATATGAATCCATTGAACTCATACTGGAAGTCACAAAGGCTAAGTTCCTCAAACATCCCTTACATTTACATTTCTCATTGTTTGACTCTCTTGGTGATTATGGCCAGTGTAAAAATGATCACAAGGATGTGACATCTAAAGAACAGAGATAATAAGAAAAATGCCTACTGGAAACGTCGTTTATAATTCATGATATTTTGTAATAAATTGACTGATACTGTGTATAAATATGTAAGTGTTGCTACCTCCTGCTAAACCCGTGTGCCTGATTTACATGTTAGACAAATTTCCTAATTGTGGAAAAATTATTTTTCATGATTGTTTAATGTTTAAACATTTATAATAGAACTTGTCTTCCTGCAAATCAATGGAGCAAGGAGTTTTCTGCTTGCAAGTGAACACTGAAGTTGAGCAAGGGATTGGCTTGAAGAAGCAAACAAGACTAATTGATCTTTTTTGCACCTTGTGTTCTGCATGGGGGAATTTTGGCTGGATATCTAAACCTGCTTAGCCTCTAGCCTATAATATTAGCAGTAGACCACATTATTTTGAAGAACCATATTCTTCCATAGGAGCCCACCTAGGTTTTGAGATCTGCTGGGGAGCCCCTTCTCTCTGTCCCACCATCCTCACAGGTATATCTGGTGGGAACACAGGAGAGGGCTTTCTCAGTGGCTGCCCCTAGGCTCCCTTTGCAAAGAGGCTAGACTGGCACTCTCCTTATCTTTGGGCAAGCAGGTAAAACCCTTTTTATCCAGGCAGGTCTTTGATAATTTACCTTTTAAAAAAATGGGAGAAACAAGCCTTGTATAGTGTGCTGGACTTTTATTTGTTATTGTTGCTTTTAATGCTTTATGCTTTTAAGTCATTTTAATTCTATGATAGCTTAATTTATTTTTAACTTGTACCCAGTAAATTTTTAACTACAGTATGTTGTTTTAACTGTTGTAAGCCACCTTTGCATCCCAAACTGGTGGTGGTGGTCATGGTGGTGATGAATCACATTCCCGCTGCTATAGCTTCCCAACCCCAGCCCCCAATATTTGGGCAACATCTTGGTAGTTGTGCGGGCAGAGCAGTTTTTTAAATGTGTAAAAACTAAAATAAAAACAGTAACACTTTCTGCACAGATTAGAACCTCAGGGGGAAAAAAAACCACAAGAAAGTTTATCTTTTCTTGTTACCTTTTTTTTGCCAGTCACACGTATGCTAATACCCTGGATTTCTCTGTATTTTTAACAGGCAGATCTCACTTCCACTCTCAAGGAGGAAATAGGACCTTTCATTTGTGAAATAAATTTGTACTTGATTGTACTCTAGCATTTTCCTCTCTGTGTGCATATTTTTTGCTTTATTTTGTTTGTTAGTTTAATTTATATATTGTCTTTTCCCCGGTACGGAACCCAAGTGGCTTACGACAAATTGAAACAAAGTACTGCTCAAACCTATGCGAAACAAAAGTTTAAAAACCATTAAATAAACACTTCTATTAAAACATTAAACTAAAACAGTTAAAACACAGTAAAAAGAATAAAGAGAGCCAGTGTGGTATAGTGCGTTGTGTGTTGGCCTAGGAAATCAGGGTTCCAGTCTCTACTTGGCCTTGGAAAGCCATTGGGTGACCTTGGGCAAGTCACAATCTCACAGCCCCATGAAAAGGTAATGGCAGACCTCTTCTGAACAACTTGTTTGTTACTATATGATTGGGTACAATCCAGGCTTGGAACATGAGTTTCAAAAAAGCTTAATTCATTTGTTAATTGTTAGTGTGTGTTGATCATGTTTGTTAACTGTTACCTTTTAAAAAAACTAGAGATAGCCTTAAAGAAAAGCTCTTGTTCCCTGAAAAAGACCTAACTAGTCTGCATGTCAGAATTCCTTGTTCATGTAAAACCTCCCAGAATTAGAAACCAAAGCTCATTTCACTGCAAAATCTTCCCAGCTTTTAAATAAACTTCTTATGTCTGATCACTGATCAGAGACAAAATCAAGCAACATAAAAACTTACTTGTTATGACCAAAATGTAACAAATATGGGCCTCATCAACTTAATTTAAAATAGAAAGTCATTTTTCATAGAATCATAGAATTGTAGAGTTGGAAGAGACCACAAGGGCCATCCAGTCCAACCCCCTGCCATGCAGGAATACACAAAGCATCCCTGACAGATGGTCATCCAGCCTCTGTTTAAAGACCTCCAAGGAAGGAGACCCCACCATGCTCCGAGGGAGTGCGTTCCACTGCCGAATAGCTCTTACTGTCAGAAAGTTTCTCCTAATGTTGGAGTCTCTGTTCCTGGAGCTTGCATCCATTGCTCTGTGTTCTAGTCTCTGGAGCAGCAGAAAACAAGCTTGCTCCATCCTCAATGTGACACCCCTTCAAATACTTAAACAGGGCTATCATATCACCCCTTAACTGACTTTTTTCCAGGCTAAACACACCCAGCTCCCTAAGTCTTTCCTCATAAGGCATGGTTTCTAGACCTTTCACCATTTTAGTCACCCTCCTCTGGACACGCTCCAATTTGTCAATATCCTTTTTGAATTGTGGTGCCCAGAACTGGACACAGTATTCTAGGTGAGGCCTGACCAAGGCTTCATGAACTACTCAGCTAAAAGCTGGGTTATGAAACTTCCTGCTACAATAAAATCCTTGGGAGAAAGTTTGAGAACCCTTGAGTTATCAACTTAATTTTTTTCCAGGCCAACTGATGGTCCAAATTGACACTGGGTGGGAGGCCCAGAATCCAGGCCTTGTCAATTGAGCCATATGTTAAATGACACGTATTTTTAAAAAAGAACTGAATTTGTCTTACAGCCATTAAATGCAAGCTGTGGCATAGTAGTTTCATGCATGGCCTTTTTAAAATACAGTAGGACCTCTGTATCCACTGATTCATTATCCACTGGAAACAAAACAGCACACCTACCACAGAGTCTTCCTAGAAAATGTGTCCTCTCTAGCCATTTTCTATGTCTTCCAAGGCAACTCTATGGTATTTTAAACTGGAAATCCCATGATTTTCAATGGCATGGTTTTTGGTATCCATCCCCCCCCCCCCGAACCAATCCCTAGCAGATATGGGGGTCATACTGTAGCACTTTTAATTTCATCATTGACTCTCGTACTTGCTCTCACTGCAACATGTATTATTTTGTTCAGGCCACATGGTATGCTAAGATGTAGAAATGTAATGTAAGGTGAGGGCGGGGAGTCTTCCATGTAGGTAGCTTAGCAAATCAAAGCATTTGCTTTCTTTCTAGGATCATGTGATGTATCAAGTACCATGGTATGTGCTAATTTACAATACAGAGAATGAAACATTTAATGAATAAGACATATTTGTCATTTTAAAAATTGGAGGTTGGGATGATTTCATAAGGGAAATCACCCTACAGAATTTCTGTAAATGAGAACCAGAGTGGGAGAGGGAGACAGACAGAGGGATTTGTTGGCACCTTGCCTCTACGGCAGGAATGAACAATTTTGTGGGAGCAGTAGGTCACACTGAACACCCACCCTGCCTTTCCTCTGGAGACCATCCCCTGCTCCTGCCTTATTGCTACATTTGCCACAGAAAAATAAGAAACAGAACATGCACTTACACTCTATTTCCTATGTGAAAAGAGAATATATTTAACACACAGCTAATCTCAAAGCAGAACAGAAATGGAACAGGTGACAATAATGAGGTTTTTGAGTACAGTTTGCAAAGGGTATGCACTGTGATGGCTTTTTTCATGCCTGTGCATACAAAACACTGAGAATAGTCATCTTAAAAGTTACTGTAGGATCTGGAATGTAGCTCTTCAGGAAGATAACACACAGCCTTTGATATTGCCAGAAGCTGGAAATTATAGTAAAACATTCATCCTGGATTTTATGCCCAAGAGGTCCCTGAACAGAATATAACTTCACCTTGACTCATTTAATGGTCTACCATCAGCATTCCTAGAGGGGAAAATATATATCCTTACTTACTCCAGACGTGTTTGTGCTTATCAGTCAGGCATGTTTGATACAGTTGAACATGTGCTTCTCTATGGCCTATATTGCAAGGACACCCATTCTTTATAGGTTGCCCCTATTTTAGTAGTTTTACAAGGCAAGAGTTGATTGTTTTTATTGTACGAATCTTTCTTTTGTCAAAATGGGAGCCCTGGTGGCGCAGTGGTTAAATGCCAGTCCTGCAAGTCACCACGTTGCAAGTTCGATTCCAGCGGGCTCCAAGGTTCACTCAGCCTTCCATCCTTTTGTAGGTCGGTAAAATGAGTACCCAGCTTGTGGGGGCAATTAGCTAACACACATTGGAAGCTGTTTAATGCAGTTAGATGTGTAAATAGCTATTGCTTAAAACAGTTTGTAAGCCGCTCTGATAGCCTTGTGGCTGAAGAGCGGGGTATAAATAAATAAATAAATAAATAAATAATGAAATTACTCCTAAAGTGGCAAAATTTCATGCTCTATCTTACCTTAGTAAGAATTAGCTGGCTAAATCTTCTTAGTAATTTTATCAGCAGTAACAGGCCCCACTAGGCTCCTCATTGAAGGGCTCGTCTATACAAGGCTATAAAATGTGGATTGATGCACAGTAACGACAATTCACAGCAGCTTTCATTTGTCTCCACAGTTTTTTCAAGATTGCATGCATGTGAAGCTATCCATGTTTGATGTTCAAACGGGCATGCCTGCAAATCAAGATTATGGGTGCAAGTGAATTACTCACATTTTTATTCTCACCAGTTGCTGCCACCACTGCACAATATTTTTTTTTTAAATCCAGGATGCAGAAGTATGACCTTCCTTTTGAATAAACAGGACCAAAAAGGGGCTGTTTCATAGCCTCAGCACACAATTGCTATAGCGAAAACCCAGCATGGTGGTTCCGGGCACTGCCAGCAAGTGACTCTTATCAGGAAAGAACAGCAAAGCAAATTGGTTGTCCCAATGAGCAGGAATGTGCATTTCTATCACAGTTTTTTAAAGTCTGGGAGAAACCATGAAGGCTTTTCCTATGGAGTATTTGGCCCCCGCTCTTTCTGAATATGGTGAAATGATGCAGGATCCCGTTGGGACAAAAGGTATTCTCCTTAAATTCTATGAGGAGTATTTTCACCATCTAGACAACCTCGAAGACACTTATGTTTTTGCGAATGTATGCACATTAGGGTTAGAAATAATATTTCAAAATATTTGGGAAATGGTTGGAAAATGTGTTCTTGAGTGTCAAGAAACCCTGGTAGGAAGAATTCTGGACTGATGAGAATCTTCACAATTTAGGGCTTACTCTATACAAAATTCAAAGATAGTTGTTTTGCAAAACAAAAGGTTGAATCATAGGCAAAGTTCCAATGATAGCATTTTCTGTGCAAACAGCAGCATTTTCTGTGCAGCAAATAATTTTTCTTTACACAAAAATTATTTTCCACACAGAAAATGCTGGTAGCTGCATGGAAAATGCTATAGATGAGACTTTACATAAAATTCACACCTTTTTTTGCTCAGAAAACAGTGTTTTATTTTCCATACAGAAAATGCTACTACCTGTACAGGAAATGCTGTTTTCTGTACAAAATGTCAAATGTAAATGATTGTGCAGAATACGTCCTAACTTCAAATAGTCTTTAGAAATGGGAAACATACTCACAGCAGGAATAGAATCACTAAAGTTAATATTGTAACTTCCTTTGAGAAGAAAATTAGCTAAACATTACATCCCTAATGCATACGTGTTGGAGCATTCTTAGACTTTATCATTTTGTACTTATTTATTTTCTAATTGTAGAGGCTGGTCTATGACTGTAATAAAGTTATGCCATGTTTTAACCTTGTGGTAGCCACCTTGGGTCCCATGTTTGGAGAAAGGCAGGCTATAAAATACATATATAAATACAGGTCACCCTTTCTATCCATGGAACCAATATCCGTGGTTTCAGTTATCCAAGGGACACAAAACAGGGGACATATACCATGGAGTTGACCGGAAAATGCCTAGAGAAATGTCTCTAGGAATCACTAGGTCCTCCCACGCAACTCTATGGTATACAGTACTTGTAGAAGAAGTCCTTTATTTTAATAGGGTTTGCTATTATCTGTATTTTCATTATGCATGGTAAATCCAGGAATGAATCTCCTGTAGATAAGGGAAGGGGCTTGACCTGTAAATAGAAAATAGTGCTAATTTTAATTAGTCCCAGTCTAAAACAAGGCAGCTAATTAGTAAAAATTTATTTGTACTCTACAGAGGGGAATCTTATGCCAAGCATTCCTGATCAATTTGCACTTAAATCATTCAAATTCTAAACTCTTTTAGAATAAGACATTTGAACATTTCCATTCAAATAAATTTATCAACACTGTTCATATCAGTACTGGTTGACTTGTTTAATAAACTCTATCCTTTTTTAGCTATAAAAGTATCATCTAGTCTGCTCACAGTAATATAATTATAACAAACAAGATGAGACACTTCTCTGATTTAGCAGTGACATGAACAACTTCCATTGCTCCGCTGTAGAAATGGCAAAAAAATGAGGCATCTTCCTTATGAAAAAGAAAGGCTTCAGATGTTGAAGGGTTAGAAAGAAGCCAGACTGTAAGTTGGAAGAAGAATTGCAGTTCATACTATTCTGAATCAAGAGAGCGTGAACACAGTGAAATAATTTTCTATCTAAAATGCTACACCTTGAATTCATTCAATTTAATGGATTGACAGTAAGTTTAAGACAAACAAAAGCTCTTTGTAAGTAACAAGTAATTGTCTCCAAATTCATGGAGAAAAGGTTTACTAAACATAGCTGTTGCTTGCCATAACAGATTAATGGAACTTCCATATCTTTTGAAGAATATCATTCTATTTACAACATGCTAGCTACCTCCTCTGAATAGAGTAGGCACGTGCACATCAGTTTTTTTTAAAGAAGAGAAAGGTAGACAGTAATTTGTGTAACATTTTTCATATTTAGAGAATATAATTTACTATAATTAAATTATAGTAATGCAATGCAATACAAATCACACAAGTAGGGTAATACAGTCAGACCTCCATATCTGCAGAGCTAATACCTCTGGTTTCAGTTATCCACAGGACACAAAATAGGTATTCCTAAATGGCAGGGGGTTGGACTAGATGGCCCTTGTGGTCTCTTCCACCTCTATTATTCTATGAAAATAGGGTAAACATACCATAGAGTCATGCTGGAAAATGCCTAAAGAGGCATCCTCTCTAGGTACCTTCTAGCTCCTCCGACACAGCTTTATGGTATGTTTTTACCAGACGTCCTTTATTTTAATAGGGCTCACTGTTATCCAAGATTTCCGATATCCATGGTAAGTCTGGGAACCAAATATATAATTTGGGTCCTCTTCAGATGGATTATGCTCAGTGACAGTTTTGCTACTGATTTCAGGAGCATGGCAGGTCAAAACCAGTTCTACTTCCATCTGCTGACTCATTTCAATAACAAATCCAGAGGGCTTTTGGCTTCCTATATGTTACATTAATTAATGTATGTCAGCTTCTCCCAACCCACAGATGTTTTAGACAATAATTCCCATCATCCTTGACCACTGGAGTTCACTGGAGGTTGCCAAGTTGGAGAAGACTGATGTATATAAAATAACAACAACCACTCTCCATTCCTAAGTCAGCTGGCAACCCTGGTGCACTTCAAAACAACATCTGCCTGGTATGAAGAGAAACCTTAGTTTGGATTATATAATCCATATGTGCAAGAAAAATACTCTATTTTTTCTTTCTGTGCAAATATCTGCCAGAAGAGTAAGCAGTTTTAGCTTAAAATACATATATTTTGAAATTAAAGCACAGGGAAGCGTGTTTGCTTCACCTCTAATAATTAGCACAGGTTTCATTCTAGTGTTCTCTAGAGATAGCTGAGTAATTTGAAGGCTGTTATGATAGAGCGAGGTTCTTTTAAAAAGAAGTGAAAGTCATTACTCTTGTGACATTCTTTTTTTGTTTGCTTAGCAATTTGGGGGAGGGGGATGGGTTGGAACCCATGAAAGCCAGTGGGAGATATGCTGTTGATATTTGCTAGGCTGAGGCCCAAATTCTCTGGCCACCTTCTTTCACCGATGTACTATATGATGCTCTTAAACAAAGAATTACTCTCATGACTAATGCACATAGTGCAAACCTTGTGAAGGTCAGAGAGGCCAATCTTTTTGTTCAGTGAAAATATTTATCCTCAAATCCCAAAAACGTTATGAATCATTTTTGGTGTTTTAAGGTCAGGATGTGGAGTAAATTATTCCAAATGTTATAGTAGCCAAATATTATCCCCTCCAAAGGTTTGTGTAATATCTGTTTATCTGTGGTCAGATGACTGCCGTGTATAATTAGAGGCAGACTTTGTCAAGTTAAAACTGCGTCAATACAGCTGAACATAAGCATGTTGAAGAGACTGGTGTGAGTATTTATTTTTTATTAGTTACCAAAGTACCAAAAGCATTTAAGAAGCTTCATTCAATTAACTCAGACCAATTTTCTAATGTTTTTGGGTAGATGAATGTGTTTGGAGGCAGATAAACACTCCCAGGCTCACCTCATACTGTATATTCTGAGATTTTCCCCTCAAAATTTGGAAATTCTTCAATCATTTTTATGTATTTATTCACATTTATTTATTTAACTTATTCCCAGCCTTTCTCCCAAAGACCCAGAGTGGCTTGCAACAATTTGTAACAAGGTTCAGCTAAAATCTTTTATGACAAAAGTATTTTTTTTTAAAGTAAAAAAACATTAAGCAAAAATTCTACTAAAAAGAAGACCAAAGTAAGGCCTCAAAAGATGGCCCAACTCTCAGACTAGAACCTGGGATATTTTTTTAAGTCCCTCACTCCCAGAGCCCACCAGCAAGCACTGCCATTTTCCCACTGCTGTTGTGTTTTGACTCTTTGGCTTTATCTACGTGAGCTGTTTACTGCATTCTGCCCCCATTTGAGAGCCCTGCAGTCCAAATAAGATAGGACATTTGTCCAGTTCTACCCCTGGGCAGTCTATATGATTCCTGGGGCAAAAAACGGGGCTGAGATGGAGGCAAGCCAGGATAGGATCGGATACAGCAGTTTTTTAAAAATACCTGGTTTACTCTGTTTCTGCTGGGCGGAAACGGTCCCATGTGTACGTGGGAGCCCATCCCTGCAGGCTAGCTCATCGCTCTAGTGGCCGGTAAGATCCCTTACTGGTACTCTTCTGGGTCCAGACAAGAGGCTTGCAGCACGTGACCAAGGCTGGTCACATGCAGGGGGCCTTTTCAGATGATTCAGGCCAGCTTCCTGGGCCTGGCAGAGCAAGAATAATGGCACTGGTGGCAGCTGCAGCGATGGGCTGGCGTTCTGATGGGACTCTAGCCCATTTTGTCCAGGTAATGGGGGCAGAATGGGTCTGATCTGTGGCCAGGCTCATGTAGATAAGCCCTTAATGTTGGTGCCACCATTGTTAAAGAGCAATTTAATAATCATCTGAATGCATGACAAGAACAGCAACAAATGCACAGATCAAATTGATATTCAGTTCCTTAGTTTTGACAATAATTTCGGGGCAAATATTTGTTAAGTTGTCCGTATCCTACTTTTTGGCAAAAGAGAAAAAAAATACTTTTAAACTTAGGGTGCATCTAGGGTGCACTGTAAAAATAATTCAGTTTGACACCACTTTAATTGCTATAGCTCCATCCTATGGAATTCTAAGATTTGTAGTTTTACAAGGTCCTTAGCCTTCTCTGTCAAAGAGAAGTTTTGTGCCTCACAAAACTATAGATCCCAGGAACTCTGACAAAAATATAAATCCCTAAAGTGGTGTCAAACTGCATTATTTCTGCAGTGTAGATGCACCCTTAATTTCTCTTGTTTCACGTTGCTCTCAGGAGTTTGTCCTTTTCATTGAGAAAAATGATTTGATTTCAAGGCATCACTGTTTCTGTTTCTTTAATATTTGTCATGTGCTGAGTCCTGGAGAGAACAAACACCATATATTCTCCCAGTCACTCTGAGGTGTCTAATTAGTCAATGTTGGACAGAAGCCAATGAAAGATATTTACAGCCAGCCTACTACAAAGGGGGCTGTCTAGACGGTGAAACTTGGCATTGAGTAAAAATGAAGGAAGATGAGTGGTAGCCATGCGGCTCTTAAACGACATTTTGGCCCTATGGAAGAAAATATGTCACTGGTCTCTTCTCCCCCTTCTCTACCCACTACTGACCTTGACTCTACTCCAAAAGAGCCCCATCTGCAATTATCATTATTATTTTTAATGCAGCACTCTGCCTGCACACTGTGCCTTGCAAATCACATTTCAGCCTGGTCTCCCCTCCTTTGGTTTTCCCTCTGGGAAGTAATCCAGCACAGAGTTAAGCATCTATAAGCCCATCTATTTCAATATACTTCAGTGTGCCCAGTGGCCTGTAGGATTGTACCCCTGATCTTTGGAGAATGTGTGTGATAATTTCTGAAGGATATCCCTTTCCCCCTCTCTTTTATTGGGTATTAAGGGCGGAAAGGAGCCAGGATGGCATAGTGGTTTGAGTGTTGGACTACAACTCTGGACACACGGTTTGAATCCCTGCTTGGCCATGAAAGCCCACTGGATGGCCTTGGACAAGTCAGACATTCTCAGTCTCAGAAAACCCCATGATAGAGTCACCATAAGTTGGAAAGGACTTAAAGGCACACCACAACAAACAACAAATTAAGGAGATTTTCACACGGGCTATATATCCCGTGGCAAGAACAGAACAGGGTCAGGAAAGGTTTTCCCTTTCGGATGACGTTGACCCCGTTCTGTCCTGCATCCATCCTGCTCCTGTGACTATTCTGGAACAATGTAATCTTGATTTTTCATCGTGAATAGACCTCCTGTTCCGTTGCTATCACGCAATCACGGGCGTGCGAACAGGCGCCCCGTTCCTGTTCCGAAATGACAGCCACGGAGGGGAGGTCCGTTCCAAGCACTTCCTAGTACGATCTGGACATCCAGGCAAGTTGCATCCTTTATTTTACCCTCCCTGTTTTGATTGTGTGTTTTAAAGTGTGTTTTTGTGCTTGGTGAACTGATTTTATGTTTGGGGGAGTTTTATTTTTTAAATTTACCGCCCGGCCATTATCACGTGATAGCGTGATAACATTTCAGATGGCCAGTCGTAAAAGCAGCCTTACGACAGCTGCATTTACGGCCGGCCAGTGAGAGGAGGGGGAGCCCGTTCCTGCCGTGGAATTAAGGTAAGTGTGTGAAAGATTTATGTTATTCCATGGCAGGAATGGGAGAGGAGGTGGCGGGGCAGTAACGGGGCATTTTGGCCCTGTGTGAAAATCTCCTAAGGAAGAAACAGGGAACAAGGGCAGTTTCTCCTTACTTTGCAAATCTTGTGTATGTGAGATGATTTTTAAAAATATTTCAGTTGTGTCCATTATGTAAAAGGGGTGCTTCCAATCCACCTAATAGAGCTAAATCATACTTTACTGTCATTCTATAAGCATTAGGAATAAGATAGGACATAGAAATCTATCCTGTTTCCCCCATCATTTAATACTGACTGCATATAATTTTAACTTGCTCACTTCCCCTGATCATAATTTAGACCAGGGGTGGGAATTATGACTTAAGTTTACAATGGGGTGAGCAAAGTGTGGCCTTCTAAGAGTTGTTGAACTACAGTTCCCAGTTTTCATCACTGTTTAGCCATGCTGCTTACAATTGCATAGTGTGAATGCGCTCTAGGACAAAGCAACCTTTCTTTAGTTGCAGACTGTGAGCACAAGTAACCCAAGGTTAGGCACTTACAAGACTGCAGTCCTGTGCAGACTTATTCAGGAGTAACTTCCACCAGGTTCAGTGAGACTTATTTCAGAGTGTCTGTAGATTATAAATCATGACAATCCAGTAGTGGCACGGGGGGGGGGCGCAGAGAGTCCAAAGCACACCAGGGGGTTGTCTAAGTGGCGAAAATAATCCTCACGGAATTTGAGGAGAATATGACCTGTCTTAATAGCATCCAACATTGTATCGCTGTATTCGGAAGGAGGGGGGGATAAATATACCATATACTCCGCAGGAAAAGCGTTACTGGCTTTTCCCAGTTTTTTTAAAAAACAGCAGGGGGATGCACATTCCTGCTTGTTGGGACAAGCAACGTGAATTGATTCGCTTTTCCATATGAGCAGAAGCTGAAAGCTGATTGGCCAGATGAGGACAGGGTTTGCTAACAAGGCAAGTGCCTGGAACCACCATGTATTTTTCTCCACCATAGTGAGTGGGTGCTAATGCGATAAAATGAGGGTTTGGGAGTTTTTTGCTTTTCTGTTAAGGCAAAATATGCTCTATCGCACCTTGGGAACAGTTTTGTTTTTTTAAAAATGTACTCTTCAGCGGTGGCAAATTGGTGAGTAAAAACGCAAGTAATTCATTCATGGCTGCCATCTTGATTCTCAGGCATGCCTGTGATGCAGATAGCTTTGTATGCCTACGATCTACCTAAAAAGTCCCCCCACCCAAATTATTCAAACAAATCGCAGCTGTTGCAAGTTGCCTTTACTGCCGAGCAATCTGCTTCTTTTGCCTCATATAGACAAGCCCCCAGGTGATACCATCGAGGAGAGGGGTAACACCAGCCTTAATGATACCACAGTGACAATCAATGCTTTAATAATGTTACCAGATGTACTAATTGTATCATAACATCAGATGCTTGGCAGAACTAGCCCTCATTCACTTGAATTCGCTTGCTGTCAAATGAAGGCAAGACTCATGATACTTACATATATTTCTACTAGTATTATGAGATAGAAAGCAGGTGATGTGTTCAAATTCATAGTTATTTGGCTTGATTAATGAACTAGTTTAGTTCCTAATGCTCAGTCACATTATGAATAAGGGCAGTGTCTATCTCAAAATTTCAATATTGCATGTGACATTTTGCACTTTGAATATAGAAGGCTGCCATGTCACAAATGCTAGGGACTTTGGGAAATATAATGGACTACATATTCATTTCAAATCATGTCAAGGGGAGTTCCATCACTCGTTGCATAATATCTAGTGCCAGAGCTTGGTGGGGTGGGGGTATTACAGTACTTGGTTGGACTGCAACTCTCTTCGTCCCCTAACCAGCATGGCCAGGGCTTCTGGAAGTTGTAGTCCAATCAGTAACTAAGTTCTGCCTAAGGTCCCACCTTTTCTAATATTGATGGAGAATGCTTTTAATCCAGTATCAGTTTAGGATCATACGGGGGCTACATTCTCAATGGTTACACCTTAAATGCACTTCTTTGCAGAACTGCCAGGCCCCAAAGACAAAACCTGCTTCAAAAAAGGGAGTGACTTAAAACTGGAATACAACAAACAAACAAAGATCTCTTAGTCATTCATTGAAGTGGTTATTGATTTTAGCCATATTACCATGTGGATTGAAGCTTTAAATTTTTTTTTATACATAGACACATGTTTTCCCTGTGAACATTCATGTCAGTTCCTCTTTTAAAACAATATGATTATGTGAACTCTAGTTAACTTAGCTTGCCCTTTGCTTTAATCCCAAGAAGCTTTATACTGCATACCTCATGTCTGTCTGTAAACTGTGGTTTGGGAGGACTATAAGTAACCTAGAAAATTACATTAAATCACCACTAAATCACATATGTGTGTATCGTTCAGCCATGTCTGCCATTTTCTCCTTCCCACTCTTTCCTCCTTTAGACTATTTGGAAAATTTGGGTCAACACAGACATCTCCAAAAGTAACAATCTGGTTCATGCCAGATTTGATATGAAAATCAGAATTGCTGAGCACAATGCCAAACATACAAGTTGTACTTTAGTTTGTCTTTCTTCTGAGCTACAGTTTTCTTTCCAGATTCTTGCTTGTAAAAGAAGCCAACATGGTGCTGTAAAAGCCACCCTCCAAACTCAGAAGACATAAAGGGTGGAGGTACTGGAACAGTTCCGATTAATCCTCAGTCATCCATTTGTCTAGCTCCTTTTAAAATGTCCAGTTTCTCTCTCCTCCTCCATCCTCAGCTTACTTCAGTTGCTACAAACTGAGTTCAAAGTGCAAAAATAGTTTGCACTTAAGGAGAAGAGGGAATGGAATTTTGCCTTTCTCTGTGGACTCCCAACAAAAGTGCTGCAGCCTCTCCAAGCTTGTGTGTTATTTCTCATTAGTAACTTCTGCCATTTTGACCACTCTGACATTGCTCGGCTACACATTGTCCTGGTATTTGTCTCTGAAATGTTGGAGGGTAGCCATGGAGGCCTGCAAAGTGATATTTGTCTTGTATACCTCACTTTCGTTCCCTCACACCTAGCCTATAAGATACTATATCAGGGGTTGGGTTGCAACCTAGGCCTTTCCTAAACCACTCCTGTTGTGCCACCTTCCTCATCCTTGGTGGTGTGAAACTTGGTGCAGGAACACATTTAGGCCATGCATCAGCATTGCATCCTTGATTATTGTTCTCAGTCTAATCATACTCATTGTAGCAAAGGCGTGCTGGACTGTAGGATGAATGTTTCCAGTGGGACAGTAATTATTCATTTATCACTTTTTGGCATAAATATTATACAGATAATGTTGGTAGCCCATCACCCTCATGATCCTGGTGAATTTGCAAAAAAATAAAATAAAAAATATAGAGAGAACAATAACCGCTCCCAGTTGTAAATCAGCCCATTCCTAACAGCCCCTACTGTAACCTTCTGGAACTGAGAAAGACTAAAGGTCAGTGCAAAAGCAGCTAAGACCTGGGAGGCACCAGGTAATATGTTGCTCTCTGAACCTTGGGAAAGGAGCTAGCAGGGTGTTTCAGATTTGGGGGAGAGATACAAGGGCCTGGGGAAGGAATGAGGCCAATGCCTTGAGCAGTTCTTGGAGAAAGAAATTGGAGATGTGACTCCTCTCTAAAGCCCCAGAGAAGTGCATGAATGGGTTGAGGAATCATGGGAGAAGGTCTGAGCTATCTGCTGGGCTTCCTGACAACCATAATCTCACTCAGTCACCAAATATCTGTGTGACTGACAGCCTTCTCATGTGACTGTCAACTGCTCCAACACTTTGGGAATTTGCTATATAACACACCATGGCCAGCATCCTATTAATTACATATGTATGTGTAACTGCTGCTTATGCATGTATGCACCATATTTTGGATGGTGGTACAGAGGATTATTCTCTTGCTCTTATGCTCTGTCCAAAAATCTCTCATCATCCAGAAGCTGTCCAGCCCCAGGAGGGGCCCCACTGCTGTGTTTTACTAGTGGGGAGACAATTCAGACCATAAAGATCTGGCCCTCCCAGCTCCCAGGGGAAGGGGAAGGGGGGTGCAATCCATTTGTTCCAGCTGCTCTCTATGGTCTATGTGCAGGTGTAGAATATCAGCTCATGTATTCCAAGGCTAGGCAACCTTGTGAATCTTTTGGATTAGAGTTCCCATGAACTCTGGCCAACATGGCTAATGGTCAGGGATTATGGAAAGTGCCATCCAAAATATCTGGAGGACATCGGCTTGCCTGCTTGTAACATAGCTTGTGCAAACAGCTGAATATAGGTGGCTAACTTTAACTTGGGAGAGCCAGCATGGCACAGTGGTTTGAGTGTTGGACTATTATTCTGGAGACCAGGGTTCAAAGCCCCACTCAGCTGTGGAAACCCACTGGGTGATCTTGGGAAACCCTCTCAGCCTCAGAGGAAGTCACACCCTCTCAGCCTCAGAGAAGGCAAAAGGTTGCCATAAACTGGAAACAACTTGAAGGCAAACAACAACAACGAAATGAGAGGATATGTAATTATGGAACAAGCCTTGCCAAGAAACCCCCATGATAGATTCATCTTAGGGTCGCCATAAGTTGGAAATGACTTGGATACACACAACTTTAACTTGATGGGCATCTTTCAGTAATGTTGTTACACTCCTTAACAGGCCTAGGCCAGGGGCAAGGCAATCCAGGATTGTTCTCCCAGCTTTAGCATTTAGCAATTGTAACTATTTTTATAGTTTCCCTCACCCCAAATGACAAAAGAGTTTGTGCATTTTGTACCATTTAACAAGACTTAGAACAGCAAGCTGCTGTTTTTGGAAAATGAGAAGAGAGAAGCAATGAGTTCCACTTTAATGAGAAGCATCACTTTCTCCGGTAGAGAACTGATGCCATTATAGTTTCTGAATTACTGTCCTGACATTTTAAGCTTTTTGCTACCTTAGTGCGTCTGAGTGCATCTTGCACTAAGACTAAACTATCTAGTCCGTGAGCTGCTCTTCACTGATGATGCTGCCCTTGTTGCCCACACAGAAGCAGCTCTGCAGCACCTAACATCCTGCTTCACAACAGCCGCAGAGCTGTTTGGGCTGGAAGTCAACCTGAAGAAAACAGAAGTTCTTTACCAGCCTGCACCACAGGACGAACACCATCATCCCCACATTGCCGTCGGCAACTCTGTGCTTAAGTCTGTTCAGCAGTTCACCTACCTGGGAAGCATCATCTCCTCAGATGCCAAGATTGACAAAGAGATCGTTCACAGATTAGCAAAGGCACATAGTGCATTTGGAAGACTTTACAAAAGAGTCTGGAGTAATAAACACCTGAGGCAAAACACAAAAATCAGTGTGTATAGAGCCATTGTACTGTCTATTCTCCTTTATGGGTCCAAAACATCGGTCACCTATCGCCACCACTTACGACTCTTTGAACGCTTCCATCAGTGCTGTTTACGCACAATCCTAAATATACACTGGACTGACTATGTGATGAATTTTGCTGTCCTTGAGCAAGCAGGGATCACCAGCATTGAGGCCATGATATTGAGAACACAGATGCGCTGGGCAGGGCATGTTTCTAGGATGGAGGACCATCGCCTCCCAAAAATAGTATTCTACGGTGAACTCACCACGGGTCAGCGTAAGAAGGGCACTCCAAAAAAGTGATACAAAGACTCCCTGAAACAACACCTCAGGCTCAGCCAAATTGATAACCAACAATGGACTGCCCTGGCCTCACATCAGGAGGCATGGAGACACACTATCCACAATGCTGCAGCCTTATTTGAGAACTCACGCCGAACAAGTCTTGAAGA
The DNA here is from genome assembly GCA_030847615.1 of Gambelia wislizenii. Lineage (NCBI taxonomy): Eukaryota > Metazoa > Chordata > Lepidosauria > Squamata > Crotaphytidae > Gambelia > Gambelia wislizenii. The sequence goes on along the minus strand of JAUMIR010000006.1, from coordinate 134,333,229 downwards.
GAAACGACAACGCAGAAAAAATCACAACCCGGAAACATCACCCAAGGAAACCTTCTACTGTGCTTTCTGCAACCGGACTTGTTTATATCGGATTGCCCTTTTTAGTCATCAGCGCGCTTGCAGAAAGCGTGGGATGAGTCCTTCCTGAATCTTCGTTTGCTAAGAGAAGCCAGAGAGAGAGAGGGAGAGAGAGACAGGGCAGGCAAATAAAATATAAGTTAATTTGTTTGTTTCAAGTTAGAGCTTGTTATATTTTTGAGAATTACAAACATGCCTGATGTTACTTACAAATAGGCTTTTGGCAGCACAGCTAGGAGTGAGTCCTGCCAGAATTGTAGCCAAAATGAAGCAAGCAGAGAGGAGTATCAGCATTCTAGTGGAGCTCCGAGGCTTACAGAAATCTTAAAGCCCATGAATACCCCTGCAAAATATTCCAAGGGCAACTGAGTATGCTCTAGTAGCCATGAAATGAAGAACGAAAGGTGCAAAAGGACGGGAATGATACAAGCTGTAGCCCAACACACCCTTAGGGTGGGGGAAGGCTGCAAAACATCATTTTGTTGTTGGCCCCGTTTGTTTTTTCAATTAAAATGTTACTACAACTCCTTTTCCAAAGTGCTTCCAACACCTGTAAAAATTAGTCATGCTTCTGCCCATGTATTCCTACCACAGGCCCCTTGGTTCCACTGTAGTGAATGTGCTTGCTGAAGACATTTTGGGGAAGGAAGGAGGGCAGCTTAACTTCATAGTTAAAAAGGTAGGCTATGGACTGGAAAACTCAATTTCACACCTTTACCCAGCCATGAAAAACACTACATGACCTTGAACCAGTCAGTATCTTTTAGTTTATCCTATCCCATGGGGTGTTCCTGTGAAAGAGTAGGAGAAGAACTATGTATGCCACCTGACCTTCTTGGAGTCAGAGGGATATAGATTTCAGTAATGGTGGTGGTGGTGGTGGTGATAATCATGATGATTAATGATATACAGCAGAAGAGACTCCTAGCATGTTCTTTATATTAAAACCCTAATTGGGTGTTATGAATCCATCTGTATTAATCATGTGAGGAGGGGGAGCTTGCTAGCCTTGCCCTGTACTTGAACATCTCGATCACTCTCCTCATGTGGAGAGTTACTTTCTAAAGAGGGGTGTTAACAGTGTTGTGAATCACATGGAAAGTCTCCACACATCGAGGAGGCTCACCCCTTTCTCCGTGTCACAAAACTGACAGAATTATGTGCGCAGAGATGTAACAATTCCAGAAATGTTGAATTCATGAAAGCTCCCCCCCCCACCCGCAAAGAAGCAGCAACGGGGAAAACTGCATATATGAAGTATACATATATGAAATATTTTTAATATCAAACCTAAACTTATCTTACCACTTTAGTGATAAAAAATGCCTCATTCATTACTTTGTTGTCAATTACCATCAAGTCATCCTTGACTTAGGGTGACCCTATGAATGAGAGACCTCCAAGATACTCTGTTATTAACAGCCCTGCTCAGGTCTTAGAAACTCAGGGCTTGTTAATTATTGAGTCAATCCATCTGAAATGTGGTCTTCCTCTTTTCCCTATTGCCTTCAACTTTATCAAGCATTACCATCTTTTCTAAGGAGTCATGTCATCTCATGATACAGTAGGCCCCCCATATCTGCTGAGGATATGGTTCTGGGGGGCCCCATTGATACTGAAAACTGTGGGTAATAGGATAATGCCATTGAAAATAATGGGACATCTGGTTTAAAATACCATGGAATTGCCTTGGAGGACCTAGAAAATGGCTAGAGAGGACACGTTTTCTAGGATAACTCTATGGTGGGTGTGCTGTTTTGTGTCCCATATACTATGTGAAACTATATACTAAAGAGAAAGCATGTATCTTTGTTTTTTGCCTTCTGGGAAGGGTGGGGCAATGAAATCATAAAATGACAAATTTTGTAGTGAACAAAATAAAGTTTATTATTTGGACAGAAGCAGTCTCAGACAGTCACAGCCTTAAGAACTAGGCTAGCAGTATATTTAATACTGCAATACTGAAGCCTTCAGTGGTGTATTATCGCCATAAGCAACTTAGCTTTCCCAATTCTCCTCTCATGAAGATGGTTGCAGCACCCACCAGATGCAGAAATGTAATTTCGATTTGGGTGTCATATATGTCTACCAAATGATCAGGAACATAGTACACAGTTGCTGGTATTATAAGTAAATAAAACCATACTTTCAAAAGTATTTGACTCATTCCAAAGAAGAAGAGGAGGAAGAAGAAACTACTTCATCTGAGCGCTTTCTACAGTCCCTGAAATTTCCAATTTTGTGTATGTGGTGGTGGTGGGTATTTCCCTAAATCTTTCTAGCCCCCACCCCCACCCCCAGGTTTCCAGTCTCTAGATTCCAAGGGGGAAAAAGAGCTGTCATACTCCCTTTCCTCTCATGTTTAGTTCACCTAAATTCTTAATGACCAAATAGTAGCAGTAAGTAGAGAAATGTACTCCTGGATATAGTAACATACCAGTCCTTACTACATTTATCCAAAGATCATGACAATGTATGAACAGTTTGACAAAATTAATGTACAATGAAATAAAACAGTCCAATCTGGAACCATTTTGAAACTTTAACAAACATATTGACCATCCTTAAACATTTATTATTAAGAACTTTTAAAAGTACAAATAAAATAATGGCTGTAGCAAATAATACAACAAATATAATAGCTGCAACAAATGCTAATGCACAACTCCTAAGGAAAAGCTTGTCTTTATTAGCTTTCACAGATAAGACAACAAACTTGTTCTTCCTAACAAATTTGGGCAGAATGGTACCATGAAAGTGCTCTTGTACAAGCCCTGTTTGTTCCAGTTTCATTGCCATTGCACAGTTTCCGTGTAGTTCAAGTGCTTTTCTGCAGAAGAACTTTCTGATAGATTGTGCCCAAAGCAGAGCTGGTTGTGGGGTCTGAGGAGATGTAGTCCATAAAGGTAACTTTTCCAAGTTCTGACCAAAAGCTACTTAATTTGATGAGCTTTGAAAGTATTTCCTCATACTTTTAGAGAGCTTCCAGATGAGACATTTAATGTGAAATCACCCTGCCTCATTCTTGGAATTTGAGGGAGAGATGTCCACATGACATGAGCCAGCATTTACTTGGGGACAAATGCAAACATAACTGAGATTAGTCTGTGTATGTATTTTTTCCAGTCCTTGAGGAAGGAGGTTTACAGTACCTTCCTCCACAAGGTCTACACCTAGCTGTTTGAGTACAGAGGGAGGAGAAGCCAGTTCTTTCTTCCCTCCCTGCTAAGAGCAGACAGAATGAGCCCAGATATACTTATACAGCCAATAAGTGGCCAAAGTTTTAAATGTGTTTTTAGATCAGTTGGTTTTAATTTATAATTGTTTAATATTTTTTTATGGGGGAGGGTGGGGGTGGGGGGTGTTTGGGGATTTTATCTGTATTGTATTTTAATTTTTGTAAGCCGCCCCGATTGTTTTAACAGAGGGGCGGGGTATAAATAAATATTATTATTATTATTATTATTATTATTATTAAAGTGATGGAACTGTACCCAACAGCCCCCAGATGTTGTTGTATATGTGGGTGAGGAGCAACTGGGCAAAGGGACCAGACTTCCATAAGTATGCGGGCATGAATTTATACTCTGCCAGCATGATGTAAAGTCTTGGCCATTATCTTCCATTTGTAACTTCCTGTGTTTCCCCACTACTTACTCCATCTTTTCTTCTTACCACAGAAAATCCATTAAGGAGGGAAAGATGAATAGTTATACAGTTAGAAATGCCAGGTTGTGTACAAGAGGGAATTTCAACAGATGCTGCTTGAGTGACAAGCAACACTTGCTGAAATTCCCTCTTGTATGAGATTATTGGACAGGGACAGATACAGTGTCCCTGTCTTGCAATCTCCTCCCCCACCCCACTCCCATCCCTGTAGTAGTTTAAAAAGAAGTTTCCGACCTACCTTAATCATGGTTTTAAAACTACTCCCCTCCCCTCCAGCAGTCCAGGAGTGAACGGAGCTCTCACGGAGCCCCATTCACTTCTTGGAAAGCAAATCCTGACTGTTCTCGCAAGAAATTTAAAAATAAAAAACAAACTAAATGTCATAAATAAAACCAAGCCCTAAAACACATTTAAAAAACCCCAAGTAACCCAGGGAGGGGGAAAAAGTGTGTCACCTCAATGTCCCGATCTCAACCAGAAGTTTTCACTAGGGTTCGGCAGGACCTCCCAGTAACGCTGGCATCACACCAGCATAATGGGCACCTTCTTGCACACCTGTTGTTCTGTTACAGAAATGGAATGACAGGTCAATTCATAGCTTAAGCTGTGAATTAAAAGGAGCACGGGGGGGGGAACGGAAGAGGCACTGGGGCATAACACCATAGGGACAATGTGGTCTGATATTCAAGCCCTTTGGCAATGTCCTGTCGTCCCTGTGGTGGGATATTTAGCGAGTCTGATAATCTCCCACCTGTTAAAGGGAGAGGAGTCCTGTCTGTTATTTCCCCTGGCAACCCTATGTACTGTATCTTTTCACTGGTAGCACAATCAGCCCTCCATCTGGAAGCAGCCCTAGAGTCTACATTACAAGTCTTGTTCTAAGGCATATTCCATGGTGTCCTCTTCTAGACTATGACTCTAACCAGTCTCAGCCAGTATGTTCAAGAGCCAGGAATTGTGGAGGTTGTAATCCAGAACATCTGGAGGACACCAGGTTTTCTGTTTCTAAAATCCCATGCTTGCTTGGGATCGGATACAAGTTCATCACTCAATATATCCAGTTTTTTTTCTGTAGACTCTTATGCGTATTTAGTCAGAAGTCACTGTATTCAATAGAGTTCACTCTGCTTGATGCAATTGTTAAATGAAAGGGTTAGATTTAGAGGAAATGTGTGGGTAATGTCCACAAAGATACTTTTTGGGAGGTCTCCATTCTGTGACATATGTCCTAACTTTATGTATTGTACCACTGGTTCAGATTAAATGAAAATACAAAAATATTGGCTGTATTAAATGAAAATATAGAATAATTTAGAATTTTTATAGGGTGTTTGAAGGATATAAGGAGGAACCATTTGGGAACCTTCATGTGGTTAGCTCAGAGAAAAGAAGACTGAGAGATGCCATGATAGCCATCTTTAAGTATCTGAAGGGAGGCTATGTAGAAGATGGATCAAGCTTGTTTTCTGTTGCTCAAGAGACTAGGACATGGGCTAATGGATTCAAATTACAAGAAAAGAGATTCCATCTAAACATTAGGAAGAACTTCCTGATGGTTAAAAACTGTTCAACAGTGGAATAGATTGCTTACATTGGAGGTCTTTAAACAGAGGTTGGATGGTCATCTCTCGGGAATGATTTAACTGTGTATTCCTGCATGGCAGATGCTGGACTAAAATGCCCTTGTAGTCCCTTCAAATTCTATGATTCTTTTAAAAAATATAAACATAGGTGATAAATATTTTGATGATCTGAAATCGAGGAAACCCAGGAAGTCATACTCTCTGCTGTTAGGATTGTCCTTTACTGAAGGAAAAAGGAAGGAAACCCCCCTCTCCAGACATATGTGGCAAGCCTAATGTACACCACGAGATGTATAATTTTGTGGATGAGTGACTTATTTAACACTTGCATTATTTATCCCAGCTGTGGTATAATTCGACACAGCATTATTCCATTGTTTAAATTTTTGTAAAATTCCACAGTTGCTTTGTACACAATTAATGTTTCTTCGAGTGGTGCGCAAGGCATAAAACTCTCAAAATAAGCACTATGCCGTATTCCCAGAAGGCATGAGGGATGATAAGTCTTGGGCTTGCTATTTACTGAAGGAAATATATTGGAAAATCATCAGAAAAATAACACTTCTCCCCAGGCCACTCTCTCCGTCTGTACTGTATTAACAGCCGCTTTGCAGACACGGTTGTTTCCTCTTCTTGTGCAGCTGAGCTGCTTGCTTCCCTCTCTTTGGGAGGATCTTGCACACAGTAACAACAAGAAGAGAATGATTTAAAATGGGAAACATAAAACTATGATTCACAAAGATGGATGGAAAGTCTTTCAATTCGGGTGTTGTATACAAGGCTACGACTTAAACCAGAACGTTGTCAAAATCTAGAATAGTGTACCGGTAGATTTCAGTGGCTGATGCTGGGATCTCCCTTTAGAGATCAGGGATGTTTCCAGATCTATAACTCTACTGATCAAATCATACTTTGCAGCTATTTTTCTCATTAGCAGAGTTTCTTGCGGGAAGGAAAAGATGGAAGAAACGACGAGGGCAAAAAAGGTGGGTTAAAATGGAAAACACCATAAACTGTATCCCCATAAAGAGCTGTTAATGAGGCAGGGCAGCTCAAAAATAAAGGCTTTGCTTGGATGTTCCCTTTGCTTGGATGCTCTGTAGGGGGATTACTGGACCTTAGAAGGAGTTGGACACACTAAACCCCCATTCCCTATCAGGGCCAAGGTCTAGAATGTCAATGCAGGCCATTGGACACATCAGCCTCAGTCAAGACTCTGCGTTTCACGCTTGGTTACTATTGGAATCCAAAACAATATCATGAAACAAAAGAGACATGGTACTAAAAGTGCCTGTACAATATGTTTATTAAAAATTGCCCAACATGTTTCAGAAAACATTCTTTTGACAAAGTTACTAAAAGCCTGAGCCCCTGATGAAGGAATATAATTTTTCTAAAACACATAGCACAATTTTTAATAACTATAAATAAAAACAGGCACTTCGAGAAACATGTCTTTTGCTTGGTATTGTTTAATTTTCAATATCTTTTCTTTCTTTTTTTTTCTTCTTCTCTCTTTTCCTGTTGAGGCTCAGCGTCAGCCCAGAAACAGTATTTGCAGACAACTAGCAGACATCTGGGAAAATGACAAAGAAGCATAAATTGTTTCTAAACTGGACCTGATGCAATTTACCATCCTTACTGCCATTGCCCTGGCCAAGGAGGGAGAGAAGAGAATGCCAGACTTAATCCCTTCCCCCACTGCCATCCCCTTTCCTTTTGTATCATGTCTTCATTAGATTTTCTCTTGTTCTTTTTCTCGTAAAGTGCCATGTACATTGATGGTGCTGTAGAAATAAAAGATAATAATTTACATATCTTTACAAGTTCCCTCATGAAAGTCATCTCTAGTGTGATTGCCTGCTCTTTTGGAGTTTGTTAAAAATGCTTATCAAACTAACTTTTCTTCACATAAACACTCTTCAAGTGAAACCTGGAATATGCCTATTTTATTTTAAAAATATTTCTATCCCCCCCTTATCTCTGAGGAATGTGGGGTGGTTTAGAGAAAGCCAATAATTTCATTCCAGTCAATATAATATAAAGCACAAAGGCAGCAGCATATAATAAAAATATGGTCCTGTTGAAACACAGAACTAGTCTTGACCAAGGATTAATACCTTGGCTCTGAATGCTACAATTTTAGTATCATTTTCCATGTTAACTGTGTGCAGGAGTCCAGTAGTGAGAGATTTATAATTCTCTTGAAAGCAACAGAGGACAGGAAAAAGGTGGAAACAGGATGAGGACTTCCAAACCAAGCAGAAAGTATCACCCTCTGAGCATTAATGAAATAGTGAAGGGGGAAAGCAAGGGGGGGGGACAACATGCAACTGACTTTTTTTTTTTTTAAAAAAAAGTTGCTATATAGTAACATCTTCCATTGCAATTTAAGAAGCTGCTGTGGAAATTTTCAGACTACACTGTTATAGTGTTACTATTCCACTTTAACTGCTCTGGCTTCCTCCTGTGGAATTCTGGAGTTTGTAGTTTAGTGAGGCCTAAGAGCTTTCTGGCTGAGAGTTGTTAATGCCCCTTCCTAAACTGCAAATCCCAGGATTCAAGAGGAGGCAGCCATAGCAAATAAAGTGGAATAGTAACACTATAACAGTGTTGTCTGAAAATCTCCCAAGTCTAAATCTGATAGCAATACAGCAGTTTGTAATGTATCTAACACTGGTACAACATATGTAATAATCCTATCCAATATGGATCCTTGTTTCATTTCAAAGAACTCTAATATCTTAACTCTAATGAGATAGGAATTACCTTTGCAGAGGGCATGTGGGCTCTTTCAGCAGAAATTGCCCTTCTGTATGCTTGATGATTCTATTCTTAGTAAACTTTTCAGCTATTTACCTGGAACAGATGTTAAGATAATTGGCCTATAGTTTCTTAGCTTGTTCCCCCGAAACCCTTAAAAAAAACTCTCGATTCCTCTGGTGCACAGGCTGATCTTAGGAGATGTTCTAATTTTAGTTATAATATAAGCAATTTTGCTTTTGAGTTCTTAAAAATTCTTGGGTGAATACCACATAGACCTGGTGATTTGTTTGTCTGTAATTTTCAATGAAGTCTTGAATTTCATCTCTTGTCACTATGATTTGCCTTAGCTCCTCAATCCCTCCTTCTGGAAACATTAGTTCAGACAAGGGTATTTCCCCTATATCTTCAGATGAAAATAATTCATTCAGCATCTTTGCAATATCCTCCTTTGGAAATCCTTTAATTCCATTGTCATCCAGGGCTTCGGGCAAGATCCTTTCCTAGCCTTGCTTGGAGATCTACCGTGTTACTTGATGGTCTTCTATCATGACTAATCAGGACTCAACCTGTATAGCTTCTGAAATCAGACAAGAAGTGGTGTGTTCAGGGTGGTTTGGAGCACCCTCATCCTTGAGGACTTTGGGGAGCGACCACTTCCTTACTCAATGATGAATAATGCCACCCTTGAAATATTACCTTCCACTAAAAATGGAAAGGATATTTGCCATTATTCATTTCCTGCCCTCAAAATGGCTTGCCTAACACTCAGGAAACCTGGTCAGAAAAAATAACACAGAAGAAAGAATTCTGCACATTTTTCACCTGGTAGTCCTACATCTTGAAATATTTAGGAAATTATTCTGTGCTGAAATAACACATGGGATTTTTCTGCACAAGAATTGTGGGTTTTGCATATGTTTACCCAGACATAAGTCCCACTTTTTGCAAAGGCTTCCTTTCCATTTTAACCATTTCTAGAAGTGTAGCTAGGCTTCTTGTTCATGTTAATTATCATCACTATGACATGCATATAAAAAAGATGTTAAGTGAAACAATTGCATTTTTAATTCACTGCCATAAGAACAGATATGGGAAACTTTGGGACTACAGGTCCCAGGAGATTGCAAAAACGGTAGTCCAATAAAATTTCCAAACTCTCCCATCATAGCAATATGTTTGTTATTTCAACAGGGAAATGGTTATTTAAAAAAAATTAAAGTTAGGTCAAGCTAAAGACTTTAGCGCTGGAAATATTTTCTGTGGCCACTGGAAAATGTATGTGTAGCTGAATGTTATAATTAGAATCTGATATGCAGTGCTAAGAATACAACATTTAACACTGAAGAAAATGAGCATTTTCCAGCCAAAAGTTATGCAACTGGATTGTTGTTGTGTGCCTTCAAGTTGTTTCGGACTTATGGCAACCCTATTGTGGGGTTTTCTTGGAAAGATTTGTTCAGAGGGTGTTTGCCATTGCCTTCTTTTGAGGATGAGAGAGTGTGACGTGCCCCTGTGTGTTTCCTTGGATGAACAGGGGTTTGAACCCTGGTCTCCAGGGTCATAGTCTCAGTTCTCAGAGTAGACAGCTGATTGGTCAGACGTGCTCAGGGTCAGAGCTTGGTAACAAGGCAGAGACCTGAAACCACCATGTCGGATTTTCGCTATAGCAATTGTGCCTACAGCAAGAAAATAGCCCCTTTTTTGTTCACTTTTTTATTAAAGTGGGAGATCACACCTTGGCGGCAGCAACAGTAAATAAAAATGCGAGTAATTCACTCGCGCCCACCAACTTGATTTGCAGGCATGGCCATTGGAACAGCAAAAGCAGATAGCTTTGCATGCATGTAATCTTAAAAAAACCCTGTTAAGACAAATAGAAACTGCTGCGAATTGGCATTACTGCACACCAATCCACATTTTATTGCTTTGTATAGCTGGCTGATGATAGCAGTCTTACTTCCAAGGGGTTGAAATCATGTGGCCTTCCAGGTATTATTGGATATAGCCACCGTTGGCTATGCTAGCTAGGGCTGCTGGGAGCAACAACACCTGGAGAGTCATACAATCCCTGTCCCTGGAACATTAGCAACAGAACAATGTCCTCTACTGCACTTGATTTTTTGGGTCTCATATTGCTGGAGATATATCTTGATCTTGGGAATAATTTAGTGTGTATCCCCCCTCATCCCGCTGAATCCTGCATGTGTTTAGAATTTCAGTACATGTTGAATTCTTCTTATAAACAGACTGAGAGGCAACTATATATCCTCTGTGAACTTGGTGGTAAAAAAAGTAAGAAAACATTAGGAGGAATTTTCTGACAGTAAGAGCTGTTTGGCAGTGGAACACACTCCCTCGGAGCGTGGTACGATCTCCTTCCTTGGAGGTCTTTAAATAGAGGCTGGATGGCCATCTGTAAGGGATGCTTTGATCGTGATTTTCTGCGTGGCAGGGGGTTGGACTGGATGGCCCTTGTGGTCTCTTCCAACTCTACAATTCTATGATTCTATTATTTAAAAAACCCTGGCTTTACATATGCTCTTAGCAGAATATTTTTGCAGACATGATCATAGTAATCTTTATAATTCAGTCAGGATTGTTATCCTATCTAACAGTTTTATGTTGGAGTGAGATTGGACTAGGAGGAATTTCTGAACTCTAAGGAATGTGCCACCAAAAGATTATTATGTAATGGGGGAGGGGTTTAATAATATGGCAAGTGTGCATGGTTTCAGTGAGTTACTCATCACTTTCTTTCTTTCTTTTTTTTTCTTTTTACCTGTGGCCGCTGCTCCTTCTGCATACTAAATATTTTTTTTTCTGAAATATTTGACCTGTGTAGCTTAATCTCACTGCAGATTAGCTAGAGCTGGGCAAAACTGTAGGTTCTGCTTATTGGCAAATTTAAACAATTAAAAAATTAAAATTAATAAAAAAATAATTTTAAAAAAAATTGGCATGAGCTTTAGCATATGTGTATGGGACCAGGACCTAAATACCTTAAAGGCACCAGATCCTGCCTGAATGTGGAACCTAAGCAGGGTCAGCCCTGATTAGTACTTGGATGGGGGGCCACCAAAGAATACCAGGTGCTGGAGGCTATATTTCAGAGAAAGGAACTGGCAAAATCACCTGAGTATTCCTTGTCTAAGAAAAACCCTATGAAATTAATGGGGTCAACATAAGTCGACAGGTGACTTGAAGGTAGATGGGTAGGTGTGCGCATCAAGCAGGGTCAGATCCTGTACCAGTAGGAGGTACAGAAGGAGGATGTTTTCTTTGATTATTTAATTATTCTTTGATTCTTGTGCATCCACACATCCTGCAGAAATGTAGCTGGATGCTGCCTGGGCACCTACTGTCCTTGGTGGGGAGCATTCCAGTTGTTGACGGGCAGGTTGTGCACACATAGGAGAGGGCAAAAGAGATACACTTGGTGAAACATTATACTCTGTCAAGCTTCTACGGGATCTCAGTTGTAGTGATTTGCAGTTGTAGTAACCAAAGCCTTTCGGTAAAACTGAAATTAGGGTATATAAGCATTCACAATATTATTGGTTTGTATTAGTTCATGGTTGGTTTATTTTGTTGCTGTGGTGCTGTAAAAATATTGATAAAATACAGGGGCAAACATGATGCATGTTGCTCCTAAATTCACCTCCAGCCCTAGTGATACAGGTTGCCTAAATTGGTTTTATTTCCCCCTTCTTTTCAGGTTATATTGATTTGTTGTTATTGCTTAGTGATCAAAAGCACAAAATTATATAGACTGTCTAAAAAACTCTCTGCTCTACTTACAAAAGGGCCTGTGACCTTTGCACTGGGGAGAGACAGTTTTTAGAAAGCAGGTATCTGATATATTTCAGGAAACACTGGCAGTGGCTTTAAAGAAACTGCATTCTGTAAGCATTCCTATTTTAGCTTATAAAACATTGGTGGGGAATCATGTGATTCTCTGGCAGCCAGGCAGCCCCAGCCAGTATACTCACTGTTGATGAATGCTGGGAGTTACATCCAGCATTACCTGGAGCAATGCATAATTCCCACCCTTACAGTGTAGGGTTAAAGTGGAGATAAACATAGGAGACATAAGTCTCTTAGTATCTACTCCCTATCATTTCTTATGACCCTGGGCAAGCTATTTACATTGCAATGTCTGTGGGAAAGTGCATTTTCAGACATGAACTCCTGTGTGTCTTGATACTTGAGATCTATGAGTTTTTCTCATTGATGCTCTAGTATATGGGGACCCCCTACCCCACCCCACCCCACCTGTCTCACTCGGAGTTGCTTTCAAAGACATAGCAATGTTATTCTGGAATATCAGTAAGCAAGGGAATCTTCTACTGTAGCACCTTTGAGACTAACTGAGAGAAAGAATTGTAGTATAAGCGTTGGTAGACTTGGGGGTTGTCTAAACGGTCAAAATAATCCTAATGGAATTTGCCAGGAATACGATCTGTCTTAATGGGAACACGCATCAATGTGCCATATTTAGAAGGGGGCAACAAAAAACTCCAAAAACTACACTTGGGGAAAGCCTTTGCAGTTTCCCCCAGAGTTTTTAAAAAGCTCCATGGGGAATGCACATTCCCACTCATTGGGACAAGCAATTCAATTTGAATCACTTTCCCATATGAGAGGAAGTGCAGCCCTAATTGGCTGGAAAAGCACAGGGGGTGGAGCTTGCTAACAGGGCAAGTGTCTGCTGCCACCATGTTGGATTTTTGCCTTAGCGAGCAATCACTAAGGTGATAAAACAGGGATTTGTATTATCTTCCCCCCTCTTTTTTTTTTTTTTATAAATGTGCAATATCACTTGTGCACACCATGGAAATAGGTTTTTAAAAATTTAGGTGGCGGCAGACTTAAAAACATGAGTAAATCGCTTGGCTAGAGGGCATGCAGAGTTTATGGGGGCTGTAAAACTGTTAAGACAAGCCGTAGCTGCTGTGACTTGCTATTACTGTGGAGCAATCCATTTTTTTCAGGCTCGTATAGATAAGCCCTTGGTCTACATCCTCAGATCCATGCATCTGAGGATGTAGACCAAGTGTACAAAAGCTTATGCTACAATTTCTTTCTCTCACTTAGTCTCAAAGGTGCTACAAGATCCCCTTGCTTATTGTAAGAGCTGCTGCTTTTGCCTCCTCCAGTGATGTCCAGTGGCTTTAAGGTCAATGTGGCACTGAATCCAATCTGGATTTTCATCCACACTTTACAGGGGGTCTCAGAGGTACTGAACTCTGTCCTCAAAATAGGCTCCACACTTTGTATGGCTCATTTAAAGTCCACATTAAAATCTGTATGCCACTGGTTTCCTCAGCTATGCTCTGCCATTCTCATTGGCAGCAGCTGGAAAGCTTCTTTCTCCCCAAAGTGCAAGGCAAACAGGCAGCCCTTTCTCACCCTCCTCCCAGTTGTGCTCTGAAAGTTGCTGCAGATAAAAGGTTGAAGAGCAGACACCGGGGAGAGCAAAATTCCCAGGACTTCTGGAAGACCTGGAGGTCAGTTAGACAGGAGAATTAATTGTGTAAAATAGTGCATTACTCACAATTGCAGCAGTGTTCAGTTGTCCCCACAATCCATTTGCAAGATCACTGGCATGGGAAGCTACAGTTCACATGGAGCATGCCCGGGAGAAAAGTTGGTGGCCACAAGTGAATTATGTGTGTCATTATTCAAGCAAAAGCTCCCTCCACCCCCCACCCTTTTGCCTTCCTAAATGAGAGAAGCGGAAGAGCAATCCTCTGTTTAAAACCATTTTTTCTTATTCTGCCACACCAAAAAAAGTGCTCAATTGTTCCCCCCCCCAAAAAAAACCCCACAATGGTGGCTCTGGCTGCTTTGTCCCTTGCAAGCCCACCCCCGTGCAGATTCAACCAATCACGCTTGACTTCTTGGATGTGCCCCTATTCAAATTGGTTGTTCAGACGAGCGGTTACGCACATTTTCCTGTACTTTTTTGAAAAAGATCACAAGGAACAGCTAAAGCTGTTATCGCAAACTACTTGGAGTTTTCAGCCCCCCTCCTTCCCAATATGGTGAATCACAGCAGGAGCTCATCTGCACAAAAGGTGTTCTGCCCACATTCTTTTAGGATTGTTTTCATTGTCTAGATAACCCCCTGGGCTTCTGTGAGGCTGGACAGGGAAAAACACACACAAATGAATTACAAAATAAACATTGATTTGTCAGAGAAGGGGGAAAAACCAGACTGAAGAAGGCTCATATCTCTGTTGCTAAATTTAGGGAGGGGGCCTTGATCATGCATCTTGCCACAGGCCCAGCTCGCCATAGCTCTGGGAGCCTGCCTTTTCACATTGGAATTGTTGTCTTTCCAGCCCCATCACTAAACTATAAACTTGTCTCCTTTCTGTCTTCTGTTTTATTTCGGTTGTGTGTAATATAGTCTCACTTTTCACACAGATTCCACTTAAGTGCTGGCATGTGTATATACTCTTTAAATGAATATGTACTGAAGAGATGCAGGTGGTTTTCTCTCCCCAGCCTAAAACCCTGTCTTTTACTAGTGATGAATGAAAGTGCCCTCCATTTGCCAATGGGGACAAAGCAAATGCCATAATTTGGGATGGTAGTTGACATGAGTGATATCTGTAGGATTCTCCCTATTCAGAATGACCATGAGTGACACTCCAACAGGCCAGAGAGAACTCAAGAACATATGTTGTGATATCATATTTTGTGTGCACTTCTTTATATATTCACAAATATCACATGTTTAATTGCCCCCCTGAGGAATATAGCTTGGGGCGGATGAGGGCATTGCCTCCCAAATGTTAACTCCATCCCCAAATAAAATATTCTGTCAGTCCCCAAATTTCTAACATGGCAGAGAGTGAGACATTGAGAATCATTCACACTTAGAACTCATATTTACTGCATGCAAATTCCCTTGTTAATTTGCACTGCCTCTTTTGGGGGGATGTCTAAAATAAATACCCTAAAGGCACCAAATCCCATCTGTCACCATATGTCAACTTGAAGGCACATGCACACACACACACACACACACACACACAAACTGAATTTCTAAATGCTTGCCTGAAGTTTTAAATTACTGCAAGGCTAGAAATTTAGGGTCTGAAAGAAAACTCCATTGGGGATAAAATTCTTATTTGGGGGAGTAACCTCATTTTGCCTTATCCCTCATAGTTACACCCCTGTTCCCCATCAACATCCCCAGTACGCAGCAATAGAACTGTTTTTTTCTGCTCTGTACCCCATCTATGCAAGTTTAGTGGATGAGCCCTTTTGCAAACATTGGATTTGATTTAGGTTAGGTATACTGAGACTCACAGAAATCAGTGGGACCTCTGCTTTAGCTTTTTATTATATTCTTTGTTCTATAAACCTATGCTTTAAAAAATTAATAAAATTCTATTGTCCAGTAACATATTTTCATTTCCCTTTAACTTTACAATTTCCCTGTATGAAAATGGAAATTAACAAGAATATTCTCTGCTTTCAGACACTCTGGAGAATGCACCTAACAAGTGTGAAAGGTGAGTAAAAGTTGCCTTTGCCAGTTGTATATTTGGATTGTCAGCTGTTGGGAGCAGGGATGGACAAACATCACCCCCATTCACCTTCAAAACAATTGGATTTTGAACAAGCATGCCCTTTAATCACTTACAAAAATGTGAGGGTTTTTGTAAGTACAGTTGCCCCTCCACATTCACGAACTCGACATTCGCGGTTTTGATTATTCGCAGTTTTGGGAGGGCCCCCCGCCCTCCCAAAACCACGACACGGGGCCTCCGGAAGCCCTGGGAGGGAGCGGGGAGGGAGCGGGGAGGCCTCCATGGGGCCTTCGGAGACCCTCTGGAGGCCCCTCAAAGGCCTTGGGAGGGAGGGGGGTGGCCGGGGAGGCCTCTGCGGGACCTTCGGAGACCCTCTGGAGGCCCCGCAAAGGCCTTGGGAGGGAGGGGGTGGCCGGGGAGGCCTCCACAGGACCTTGCGAGGCCCCACAAAGGCCTTGGGAGGGAGGGGGGAGGACTGGGGAGGCATCCACGGGGCCTTGGGAGGGTCTCCAGAGGCCCTGGGAAGGCCTAGGAAGGGAGCGGGGAGGCGGGGGAAAGCGACTATGGGGCCTCCGGAGGCCCCGTGGTCGCTTTGGTGGGGGAGGGGTGGAAATCAATATTCGCGGATATTTCACATTCGCGGGGGTCCATGGAACCTAACCCCCGTGAATGTGAAGGGACGACTGTACAGTCATTCCTCCACATTTGTGGGTCAAGCATTCATGGATTTGATTAAGGTTAGGGTTACCACTCCCTCGGCTGCTGGTCTATATGTGAACACATACAAAAAGTGTTCTCTCTAGGCATTTCTAGGATCTCCACCATGATTCTCTGATCAACTACCACTGAGGTTGACCATAGAATCATGCTGAAGGACCTAGAAATGCCTAGGGAAGTGTTCTCTCAGGTTAAAAAAAAGTGTTCATGATTATATTCAAAAATCACTATATGCAAAGAGTCCCAGAATGTATCCCTCACATAATATGTAGGACTGTGTTCACAGTTTTCCCACTGTCATAGGGATCCTACGCCCCTCACCCCACAAAGGTTGAGGGCTGACTGTACTCAGAAGTAAAGCTTGCCAAAAGCAACTAACATCTCACCTCCCATTTGCAAGCTAAACTAAGGGAAAGGGAGAGAGTGCAAACCCATGATCTTTTATTGTAAAGAGCCACAGTCTATTTATGTCCAGTGCTCTTGGGAGGCAAGACCTAGGCTGATATTCTGTTGGTGACATGCACAGGTATAAATTCACTTCGTGCATTTTGTGTGTGTATATGCTGTCAAACTTGCATGTCGACTTATGGTTACCCCATTAATTTCATAGGGCTTTCTTGAGCAAGGAATACTCAGAGGTGGTTTTGCCAGTTTTTTCCTCTGAAATACAGCCTACAGCACCTGGCATTTGTTGGTGGTCTCCCATGCAAGTATCGACCAGAACTGACCCTGCTAAGCTTCCAAGATCAGATGAAATCTGATACCTTTAGGGAATTTGTGCATTGTATATGGATGTATATCACACATGCTCATCGATGCACAGTGTACATTTAGCTGTGCAACATCAGAGTTCACTGATGAGGTGGTGTTTCATGATTGCCACCTGACTCTGTGAATGTAAAGTTACGCTCCATCTCCTTAATGTAAGATCTCAACCCTGTTTGCTGTCACAGCAGTTTTCCTGTAAGTAGCCATTCAATGCAACCCCTGTGAAAACCTATGGAAGTTTCTTCACTGGTTTGCATAGGAGGCTGTTTTGGAGCACTGCGTGTGAGTAAACTGGTTTTGGGAGCAACAGGAAAGACAATTCCTTACAAGGGAATAGTGAGGTTTAAATCTGCCCTACATATAGAACTTGGAAATTTTACTTGGGGGGGGGCAGGGAGATTATAGTTTACAGAATCCTCCAGCCAGAATGGACAGATTCTGAGCATTATAGACCCTAAAAAGTAAATCTCCAGGCCCTGGAGTGGAATCAAATCAAAGTAATGGCAGTGCCTTCTAGGTTTGCCCAGAAGGTTCACCTAAGTCAGGCTCAATAACAAACTTAAGACCTTCAGGCAACAAAACGCTCTTAAGAAGGAGTGATCATTTGAAGCCTCCCTAGCTTAAGTTGACTCCAAGAGGAAACATAAATTTCCAGATTCCAGTCCAACCATACCCAATGTTTCATGGCTGGAGACTTGGTAGAGAGGGCTGTGGGAGCTGGTGGTATTTTTCTTTTGAACCCCTTGGATTAGCTCAGACTCCCCCTTCCTTAAGATAATTAACAAGGCATTCCTTATTATTAATAATAGCTGTGATCTGTCCATTTTAGTCAGCTCCATTGCTGAATCTCAGTTTCATCGAGTTTGGGAAAGTTACTTTTTGTACTACAACTCTCAGAATCCCCAAGCAACACAGCTAGTGGCTGTATTCTCCAAGATTGTGTTTCATCTTTATCTCTTTCCTCCCTTAGCCTCATGGGTCATGCCTTGGCATAAAATACATTTGTAGCACATAGTGGCTGAGAACCTACATTGTTAAACCTGGGGGCCTTACTGCACTCAAAAAAAAAAAAAAAGCGGCAGGGGAGCAGGAACATTCCATCTTCCCTGCTGCCTTAGCACATGACGTCAAGATTCTTTCTTTCTGGTCCCATGAGGGACCGAGCTAAGACATCATCTTTTTGCTAACCAGAAAAACCTGTTAGCAAAAAGACATGGTTTTAGCTTGGTCCCCTATGGGACCAGAATGAAATAACACTGGAAGAAGGACAACATCATGCAGTGAGTCAGCAGGGAAAACGGAACATTCCTGCTGCATTGCCACTTTTGTTTGGAGTGCAGTAAGGTCCTCAGTGTAAAAATTTCACCCGTGGAACTATGTTACATCACGACACCCCTGTCACCATCCTCAGGACTCACTGTTTCACTGCAGTAGCACCCCCACTCCCAGCGATTCCATGACTGGTGGAGAATTCAGGGAGATTAGAGTACCATCTGTATTCCCATAGCTAGAAGCAAACCAAGGGTGTTTCCACCAGGATTCACTGGGGATCTAAGAGGATGATGGCATTGGTGTAAATCTTGCTATGGGAAACATAGCCAAATGTTTCTCTTATCCTACCTCCTGACCTCCACCAGCAACAGAATGGCCATGGTGGGGGAGCGGAGAGATATCACAACAAAATGGTGAGTCTTGGGAGGGGGCCTTTGGACATTGCAGAGTAAGAAAGAGAATATCAACCTCCTCAACTACAGAAAAAAATATGTATGCAAGTGTAAAGTGGATTTACACTTGTATATGTCACTAACAGAAAGCCAGCCTGGTATAGTGGTTTGAGTATTGGACTATGACACAAAGTTTGAATCCCTGCTCAGCCATGGAAACCTATGGGGTGACCTTGGGGAGGTCACAGTCTCTCAGCCTCAGAGGAAGGCAAAGAAATCCCCTTGACAGATTTGCCTTAGGGTCACCATAAGTCAGAAAGAGCATGATGGTGCACAACAACATCATCACTAAAAAGATGCCAGCTAATGTATTATTTCTACTTGCATGTCATAATAATTACAGCATTCGGACACAGAAGTATTTCTTATTGCTTGATTCTAGTGCAGCTAACAGAAAGAGATCGAACAAAGATGAGACATATTGGAAAGAGATCAATGCAGCAATGGCTTTAACAAACCTTGCGCAAGGAAAGGACAAACTGCAAGGAACAACCAGCTGCATCATCCAGAAATCATCACATATATCAGAAGTAAAGACTGTCAAAGTGCCACTAGTACCACCATTTTAAACAAAGTGCAATGCCTTTCTTTTCCTTGCAAGCGGACATTTTTCATGCCATTTGTTTTCCCATCAAATCAAGACAAGAGCTCTAAAACAAGTATTAAGAAAAGGTTTCTTTTGTATCATGGTGTGTAAAAATAATGATGGGCACAGCTCACTGGAAAATCATCCAGTAAACAGGTACCATTAAAATGGGTGGGAGCTTCACAAACGTTGGCACTCTCCTCAGCTGATTTCCATTCATTTTACAGGGTGCTTGTTTAGAGGATTTCCAAATGAATCGTGCTCAGTTATGACAATAAACAAATGCTCCCTCAGGCTAGAATATGTGTTGCTGTTGTTATATAAAATGTAAAATCAGTTCTATAAAGGGCATGTAAATTATGGAAGAAGAAACCCTAACAATTTTTTTGAATCAAACTATTAACTTATTTTATTGTATTAATCAAACTGCACATTACGCATTTGCATTGCTATAACAATAAGTGCCTTGCTTTCTTACAATAAGCTAGAACGTGGGCATAGCTCAAGACAACTGTGCCTCAAAGTGTCAACGCCATAATGCTTAACCTTTGCATGTGATTCTAAATGCATCCTGAGCAGTTTAAAGCTGACCTCAGAAAAAGTGGGTTTTATTTTATTTTATTTTTTATTTTTAAGACCTTGAGCATTTGCCTTGTGTGAAGTAGAGATTGGTAAACCTCTGCAATGAAATTGCTAAGTCTCAAAAAAGAAAAGTTCACTATGTCACCAAGCAGTGTACAGTTTTTCTTGCTCAAGTGAAAAATGAGCTATGTGTATCTTGTTTTTTAACCCTTGCCTGCATTTGTAGTATTACCAAAACAATCGAAGTGCAATACTGTAGAAAAATACTCAATGTTTATTTTTATTTTGAGGAACATCCCTCCCCCCCCCCTCTCTCTGTACAACCAAGTCTCAGTCAGCCCAGTCATTCCACGAATATGTCTTTCCTGATGCAAACACAGAAGAAAACATATGTAGGTATGTAAGTACAGTATTATAGGGCATTTACATAAGATTTAAAACAGCTTTTACTTCAATGACTTTGTACTGTGAATACAGGTCACCCCAAATTTATGTAGCATTGGTACCCATGGTTTCACTTGCCCATGGTCAGTGGGGAAAGGTCTCTCTAGGTGTCTGGAGGACCATAGAGTCAAGCTGGATGCAGTCTCTGTAGCATCAGGAGGTCCTCCAGCACAACTCTAAGGTCAACTTCTGCCAAAAGTTGACCATAGAGTCACACCAGATGCCTAGAGAGGCATCCTCTCTAGGCATTTTTCTAGGTCCAGAGTGATCCTATGGTATTCTTTGGTGGTTCACTATTATATACAGTTTTCACATACCTGGTGTAAATCTGGGAACATATCTCCCCTGGATACAGTGTGACCTGTATTTGCATACATTTTGTAATGTAAAAAATAAATAAATGACCAGAATGGTCATTCACATTATGATGCCTCTCTCCAGATTGTCTTCTGCATTGACACTGATCAGAAGTTTACAGGAATAGGAAGACAGAACCTCGAAGGGGGTTTAAGCCTCACATGTGAAAATGCTCCAAGTGCTCCTAACACTCCATGGTGTTCATTTAAATGTAAAAGCCCTTGCTTCTCAGTGAAGCTAACAGTAAACCCACTTTGGATTCCTTCTGTTTAAGCTCTTCATTTGACTTATTGAAACTGTTATGTAAGTAAACAAAGCAGATCACTTTTTTGGTACCAAATCAACCTATGGTTTCAGTTTATTATTTATACTGGAACTCAATAACTTTCCACAGCGGAAACTGTTATTGCCTTAATGCATCCAAAATGTTTTTATTTTGGTACAGAATGTATCAAATGAAGACAATCCCCATTTCAATGAAGTTAGAGTGGGGTGTAGGGAATAATGAAATCTATATATTATATAAAGTGAAAAGCCAGAATTAAAAACATGTGGCGCATTGAAAACACCAAACAATTGTGGCACTGACTGAGTTCAAAGTCAAAGTAGATGCTAAATTGAGCATTAAAAACAACATTTTGAACCCTTAAATTTGACTGCCATTGAGTAAAGTGAGTTGTATAAAGTGAGTTGTGTGCTTTTTTGGGGGGAGGTATACAGGATTTTACTTCAACCATACAAAACTATTCTAATCATGTTCACCCTCTTGAATAAACAATGGTAAAGCAAAATATAGTTTATAGTGAACTGGTAAAAGAAAACTGGGGAAAAGAGTTAATTGTCCATGGTCCAGTTTAGGGGAAAGTTGGAACCTAGTTTATTTCCCTTGAAACAAATTGAATAATACATCCGAATAACAGTGTCCTGATTTAAACAGCGGGGTTTTGTTTGAGATAAATTTGGAAATCTAGCTTGTAAATGGGTTCTTAGTCCAGGAATGCTGCTAATCCCTGTTTCACTCAACAATGTTTGGTTCATGCAAAAACAAAGAAATCCACCCTGGTTGCAATGAGCAAAGTGGTCTTATAGCTTTGTTCATCGATCAAAAAGCCAAGGATCTCAATAAGTCCACTCTGCTACATGCATTTTGCATGAACTGTATAGTTGATTGGATCCAGACTTAGGGTGTATCTACACCAGCCAGGATACACTGACTCCCTGCTGGTGTATCTTGGCTCCAGATCTGGTCTATTCTGCCCCCATTACCTGGAGAAAATGGACCAATGTCCAAACAGGAATGCCAGCCTGTCACTGCAGCTGCTGCCATTATTTTTGCTGCTGATGAAGAAGCCAGGAAAGGGGCCCCTCAACATGTAACTGAATCCCCCCTGATGTGATCAGCCTTGGTCACATGCTGAGGGACCCCTGCCTGGCTTCTGGGAGAGCCAGGGAGCTGGTGGTGGCAGCAGCAAGGGACGGCATGCAGGAACGGGCTCCTGCAGACACACGGAGCCCAATCCCTTCCGACCTGGTGGCACCAGATTAAACAGGGTATTTATCGCAGTTTATTGGGCCCTATCTCAGATCCCCTGTTCCAGCCCCATATCTGCTCCAGGGGTCATAAGGACTGCCCAGGTGAAGGTCGGGGTAAATGCCCAGTGATGTATGGACTGCAGAGCTCTGGAACAGAGACAAGCCAGGGTATTTGACCCATGTAGATAAGCCCTTAGTCATGCTTAGGGTAGACCCACTGAAAGCAATGGGACTTAAGTGAGTCCCCAATGATTGCAGTGGGTCTAGTGTAAATATACCCAAGTCTTGATCAGTCCAGTCTTTCCATGAATGAAGAAATACAGAAATTCAAAGACGCCGTGGTCTGAAACATCAGTATGCAAAGGGATCTTGTAGCACCTTTGAGAATAACTGAGAGAAAGAAGTTGTAGCTTTCATAGACTTGGTCTACGTCATCAGATGCTACAACTTCTTTTTCTTAGTCTCAAAGGTGCTACAAGATCCCTTTGCATATTTTCCATGAATATGTGTCTCCTGATGAAAACACACACACACACAAACATGGTATGTTGTGAGTAAATGTGCACAAAAACGCAGACTAATGTTTGTGCTGACTTGGGGGGGGCTGAATTTTGCTCTGTTCACAAACGGACATGAATTTGAGTCAAAATGAACTTGCAGTTGGGGAAATGAGAAACCCGGAAAAACATAACATTTGTAGATTCACCAGTCCCTAACAACAGTTGTGTTCAGATCATACAGCTAGATCAAAATAAACAAGGTTTTGATTTCAGTCTGAACGGAGGGTTTTTTCATTTTTGTTTTGTTTTTTTGTGATGTTTCCTCTGAGCCCTCTTCTTGTAATTCAACTTTCTATATATACCTCTACACCTATCCATATTCTCATATTCCTGGATGTATATGGCAGTCTACCATATAATGAGGAGGAACAAACCCATAGAAAAGCTGACTTTCAGGTATGCAAAAAAAGTTCCTCAAGCATAGCCAGTTCCAATTGCACTAATATAATCTAAATAACAGATATCAACCCTGATGTAACATGCAGAATGCATCTTGATGTAACATAGCATTTTCTGATGGTTGGTTGTTTTTAAAGTGTAAAATTAAAATGATTTGATATGAAAAAATATTTTGTACATAAATATATATATTTTTACTTTTTATAAAAATGGCTGTTTTGCATTGACATAAAAGCAGGAAATATATGTTGTGACTGTATGAACAGTTGAAGTATACTTTTGATTGACTTGCATCATTATGCAAAAGAGGTCTCTCCACAACAATGACTTTTGAGATCTGATCTACTGGATTTTGTCATAACAATGTGAGTTTTTTAAAAAAAATAAATAAATAAAAACAAAGAGTAAAAACTTCACTTTAGTTCATACTATTATAAGTTATTCTGGTATCAACTATTTTGTGACAATAAACTGTCTTACCAAACTTTCCTGTAAGATCTATTTTCTGTGTGATTGTATTTAGGCTGGAATTTGGCATGGGGAGGGATGAAGGGCACCACAGATTTTGTGGTGGAGGGGGGGGCATCAGTGAAAAACCAAGCAAGCTGCTCCTGTTTTCTGCATCATTTATCCTTGGGTTGCCCGTTCAGGGCCTGGTGTTTCCAGGCCAAAACTTGAGAATTAGGGATGACTCTTTGTGACATCATTAAGCATTATGAATTAAATACCAACACATTCGTTCACAGCTTGTCGTGCAAACATACACACAAACCCTCCATGTTTTCCATTTGGCTATTAAGATATAAATCATAGGTAAAGTGTCTGTTCCCAAATCAAGATGAAAGGAAGCTCTTCTTCTTCACCTACTTAGGGAGATGGGATAAGGAACATTTAACCTAGGAAATTATCAGACAGGAACACAAAAAGTGTTCCTGTCTCACAATCTCCAGACCCGTCCCTGTCCCAGCCCAATAACCCTCCCCATCAGACTTACCTTCTCCTGCGTCCAAAGGCAGCCCAGGTATAAACGGAGCTCCATTTATTTCCTGGTTCGAAATCTCGCCCATTCTCACGAGAAGACATGAGTGCGGGAAATTCAAAAAGAAAAAGAAAAATAACAAGGAAAAAGTTTATACAAGCGCATAAACACACTAAAAGAATAACAAGTAACTCGGAGGTTCATAAAAAGAGGGTAGCCTACCTTGTTTTTGTGATCCCACTCGGAAGTGTTCTGGCAGGACTGCCCATTGATGCAGTATTCACAACAGGACAATGGCACGAGGTTTCAAATGCCGACAATGCCAGCACAGAAACAGAATGGATGATCTATTGACACTCGGCCTGTTAATTAAATAGAACACCATAGTAATACCAGCAGAACGCAAAAGGATGTTGTCATCTGGTTTTGGAGTCCTTTTGCATTCCACTGGCATCGTTATGGAGCCACATTAGCCACATCTGATAATCTCCTTAGTCTACTTGCTTCTAGCCAGAAGGTTGAGGCAGAGCACACATTGACTGAAGGCTTGTCTACACTGGTGGGAAAACCTACACTCACATTGTAGCAGCTCTTCCTTTGCCATACAACGTTCTTCAAGATTCACAGGGAATCCACAGAGAATTTGGAGGGAATGCGTTGCTAAGGGTTATAATACACATTTTAAAAACTCATCCTTTACCCCAAATTTTGCTTAAAATTCAGTATTTTCCAGAGTGTGTCTGGCACTCCGAGGTGACTTCAGTGTGGGGCTGGGGGCAGGAGGAGTTTTTGGTGGGCAAGACTGGTTGGGTAAAGCAAGCCTAGTGTGTGCCACCATATTTTTTTTTACTTCATTGTATGTTCAGCGATGAGATCAGCAGTGAAGGGGTAGATCAGCTTACCCTCTCCCTCTTCCCACCTGCAAGAGTTTCACCTTTGTTTTTACTATTTCTACTCTCCCCCATCTTCCCCGCACCCAATCGGCCTCGTGTTGTCTTTGTTTTTACTTCATTGTATGTTTCTCTTCAATGTATATATGTAGATCTGCGTGAAAGATGGGCAGGGGGAAGGGAGTTCGTGAGGTCTCAGCTTGAGTGAACCAATGAGTGAATGCTGTGGGGAGGGGGGAGAGGATCAGAGGGGGGGAGAGAGTTCGCAAAAGGGGTGGGTGGGTGGAGGGATCTGGTGGAAGTGGGGATCTGCTTGTCTCCTCCTCCTCCTCCTCCTCACCTCTAAGGGTGGCATCAAACATCCCAAATCTCATCACTGCTGCTGCCTATAGTCTTGCCAACCTCCCAACTGCCTTCCAACCACGTTGTCCACCCCCCTCCCAGCCTTGCACTGAACTGAGTTAGCAAGGGGAAAGTGTGTGGCATTAATGTGGTCACTGCAGAGGGGAAAAATGCAATGTGACTATGAGGTGAGTACAAGGGAAGGAAGGAGAAAGCTAACTAATTTAGCTATCTAGGTAAATACAGAGACACCAGCCCCACTCCACCCCCCGAATCTTTGCAAGTTGCAGCACATTGTAGCAAACTGCAGCTCTACTAGGTGAGATGGAGATGTGCATGCATCCCTTTCCTTTTGTCTGGAGCTGAGCCCATTGAAATCGGAGAATTTGCACTCTCCTCTCCTACCTGGAGATGACTGGTGAAAACTGAAGACTCTGGACCAGGCCCTGAGATCTGGCCACCCTATTTATCATGGAGCTGTGGGCCACTTCTCTTTGATTGCCTTGGATTCCTGCTTGGGTGTGAAATAATTTTGGATAATCTTTACAGCTCTCTCTTGTGTAGAACTCTCAGCATTCCTCACTTTTCATTATGCTGACTAGAGCTGCTGGGATTTGCAGTTCGATGACAGGGGAAGAGCCACACAATCTCTACGCCTACGTTATGGTGTCAGGGCCAGGTTTGGATTGTAAGTAGTTGTACCCAAATACAGACCTGGAGAGGATGTTTTTTAGTCCAGGGATCGAAGGCTTGAGATGAAGCTGGAGCCCAAATACAGTAAGCAGAAGAGGGATGAGGAGGGGCCTGGAAAATGGGGAGGGGGTGCTGCTGAGACAGGGGCACTGGACCTATCCCCTCCTTTTCTTTTCTATGTGCAAAGAGGACTCTGAAGCCAGATCCCACACACCGATTTGGCAGGTACAGTTCTGATTAATCTTGTGCCG
This sequence comes from Gambelia wislizenii, assembly GCA_030847615.1. NCBI lineage: Eukaryota > Metazoa > Chordata > Lepidosauria > Squamata > Crotaphytidae > Gambelia > Gambelia wislizenii. The sequence goes on along the minus strand of JAUMIR010000006.1, from coordinate 134,306,764 downwards.
TCCCCTTTTTCAGCTGCTTGTAAAATGACCTCCTTTCTCCTACTACTAGGGGTTGTCTAAATGGGGAAAATAATCCCCAGGGAATTTGTGGGGAATTCCCTCTGTCTTAATGGGATCCTGCAACAATTCAATGTATCATATTTGGAAGGAGGGGAGCCAAAACCCACAAAAACAGTGTGATAGGAGATTCAGGGATTTCCCTGGAGATTTTTAAAAACTCAGAGGGAAATGTGCACCCCCAACTATTAAGACAACCACACAAATAGTTGCACGGTCTGGAGGGGGCAGAACAGACTATCGGCTTGGTCAGGGGTGTGCAGGTGTGATCACGTGCTTTACCCTCCTCCCCCTTTTTTTTTTGACAGATGGGACCACCGCCTCTGGGATCAGAAGCCAGCTTGAAAAGGGGACTTTCAGGCCTCTTCCAGCCAGCTTCTGGGGATGGAAAAGGAAGGGGGGACTCCCTCTCCCCTTCTCAAGCCTCTCTCCTCTCTTCCCCCTCCCCACGGGTGCTCCCCAATGCCACTGGCGCTGGGGTCAGTGGAGGGAGGAAGGTTTCTCCCATACCGTAGCTGCCATGACGGAAGGAGCTGCCTCGCAAGCTGCCCAGAGAAGCAAGGGTGGGGGACTTCACTGCTTCAGCTCAGCTTCCACTGGGATGGTCAGACAGGAAGCACTAACATGAGTAAATCACTCGCAATCACCATCTCCCATGCAAAGTTTATGGGAGCTGCTGGGGGCCAAAACACCATTAAAACAAGTCGCTGCTGCAGCGAAATGCCATTACTCCCACCTACTCTGGAGTTTTTTTCCTCATATAAACAGGGCCCTACTTTGCTTGTTGTTTGTCTTCAGTTTATTTCAATGGCTGTAAACTGAGTTAAAACAGCAAAAGTAATTTTTATTCCATTAACGCAGCAGGGGGAGATGATGGGGGCAGGAATCTAGCCCTTCCCAGTAGGTTCAGGCAAACGCAAACTGGTGCAGACTCTTCCAGCTTTTGGTTCTTGTTTGTTCATAATTTTTGCCATCACGACCATACTATGATGTTGCTTGACTACATCTGTCTTGGTTTTCATTTGTGAATATCGGAGGGTATGCACATATCCACCAGTTCCTAAAGCCCCTTATTAGATGAACACTTGCAATTGCCAGTTGATAGAGTGAAACAAAAATACATGTATTGAACATTCATGTAAACATACAGATTTTACAGTAAGCAAAAATTTTATTTGGTTTTTTAAAATGTTAACTTTCCTTTTAATTTACTCTTCTTGTTGCTGCATAGTTTCTGGAAACATAGATTTATGTTTTTTGTTTTTAAAAATACAAAAATAGATGTAGTCTAGTACTGAGCCAACAACTAACAAAGTCCCAGTTATTTATGATGTAGAAAAGCAAACATCGTTAGAATTGCTGGTCTTTGTTTCAACATATGTAACTATTTTAATAAAATAAGTAACTGGGGTTTGTTTGTTTGTTTGAAAAAACACAACCCTTTCAAAATTTTGGAAATAAATGATAATTCCTTAGACCATAAATTTCATGTGCATGTTCCATTCACATTATGTAGTTTCTCAACCGCAGGGCTATCAACCAACCGAGAATTAAGACCTCCCAAGCCCACTGCTTGCAATGGGTTTAAATATACTTAACTCTCTGTTAAATTGTGGCCCAGAGGTTTATGTAAAATGTGATGAGATATTATTTTTTTAACAGGGGATAGAAAGTAGGAACTCATACCACTGACCTGGCACATAGCAAGCAAGTGAATTTTTGCAATAACAGATACACAGCCAGATGTGATCTGTGCACAAGTGTTTAAAAGATAGTGAATAGTCAGTACAGTTGTCCCTTCATATTAGCTGGGGTTTGGTTCCATGCCCCCCCCCATGGATAACAAAATCCATGAATACTCAAGTCCCATTATATGCAATGGCATAGCAAAATGGTGTCCCGTATATGAGATGACAAAATCAAGGTTTGCTTGTTGGATTATTATTTTTTTAAAGAATATTTTCAAGCCTTGAAAACTTACATCCATGGATACTAAATCCATGGATACTAAATCCATAGATACGGAGGGACAACTGTATTTTCTATAATACAAGAATATTATGTCAGACCCTTTAGCAGCTTAAAATGACTGTAAGTGCCCATATGCTGTTTATTCTTTTGACTTCCAAGTCGTTTCAGGTCTATGGTCCTGGCTAGATGGACACAGTTTGCTGTCTGTTCAGTTTCATCATCCAGTGTTAGAAAAAGCTGGAACCCTTTGTTGTTAACACTCTCTTTGTTGTACCAAAACACCTAGTTCCCAAAGACCTCTTGTTGCAGGGGCCAAGAGGCAGCTTTAGAAGAACATGGGCCTGAGATACCTTTCTGACTTTGTGCAATGCTGACAGAGCTAATCAAGTTGCTTTATCAAAATGACATCATTTAGGGCTTGTCTACACTGTGGGTAAGAATCTGATTGAAATTTGGACTACTTTGGCCAAGAGCTGCGCTGGATGAAATTCAGACTACCCTGGCACAGATTTAAGCACCATACATTGACCAAAGCCCAAATCTGATTCATTCGGATTTTTACCTCTCGTGCAGCCAATCACTCTGACTTCAGAATGAGTGACAGCACCAGAGCTTTGCCTTCCCTCATTCTGAGGGAAGAAGGAACAGCTGTGCCTGGTGCATTCACTCACTTGCTCTGTCCTCAGAACAAGTGGCTGCAGGCAGGGCTTTCTGGCATCTCGAGGTCAGAACAAGCAGCCACACACTGGGAAGGCAGAGCCAATGGCAGTGGCAGCGGCACCAAGGTGAGGAAAAATGACAGCACCTGTCATGCATTCTCCACTCCATTGTCCTGCCTCCACCCCCACCCCAGGCGAAGCGTAGAACCTTTGTTCACACTGCAGTTGTCTCCAGAGTTTTCAGCAAACTCCAGAGAAAATGGTGATTTTTCTAAAACCCAGAATTAGGTGGTATACCCCCAGTCTGGTGTGGAGTAGGGCTGTACATCATGTGACATTATTGCATCAGATTCGGATATAAGGCCACATGTTCTGTGGCTTTGTTGGGCCAGATTTGGGGGGACTGGGCTTTTCCCCCCAACAAGTGTAGACAAGCCCTTAATCAGTAATAAATAGTGAATTTATGAAAATTCTGCACCATCCAGAACAAGAAGGTAAAAGCAGAAATGTTTAAATCTAGTTATGGATCTCCTTGCCAATTCAATGTGAGACCATGGGTCTGAGTAAAGCCAAATTCATGTACAAGCTAGGACCTCAGACTATAAGCAGCCTCTCTATTAAATCACGCACACATATACATCCCTCAAATTCCAGGTTTTAGATAAATCGATTGATGCTGTGGGGCCTCTCAAATTAGCTTAGATCCTCAGCATGTTTTAATCTCACTCGGGGATGGAGATGCTTCTTCAGAAATTATAGACAGTGGGCCAGAGATTATTATCATTGTCATCTGTAGGCAACTGGAAAATCCAGATGTGAACTGATGGCAAAGTGTTTCCACAGACTTCATTGCTTAAGAACCCAACTGTAAATCATTGTCACCATCATTTTTACAAAAAGTGTGCATTGGCACTTGCCCCATTACCTAATTCCTAGATTTTTGGCTAGATTTGAAATCATGCATCATCCAAAACTCTAGTCAGTTAACAATTGGTACACTGTAGAAATAGAAAGGAGGAGGAGGAAGAACAACCCCGATTCCAAATCTTGGCCCCATTGCTTGTGCTTGAAAAGGAGAGTAAAAAACAAGTAAATAAGTAAAAAAACAACAACACCCCATGGCTTGATAAAAGCCCCCATCCTCAGCCTCCAGTCCACAGACTCTTCTAATGCAACTGTTATGTCAGCTTTGCTTATTGGCAGTGGATGGAGGCTGTATATATTAGGCCTGGCTCAAGACAGCTATAATTTACACACCTGACTGTTTAAGCAGCTGAGGTCTGGTTTCTTAATGGATGCTCTCCTTTATTTGCCTTGTTGGTTCCTTCTTCTGGCATTTTTTACTTTCCTGTTCAGCCTGTTTTTAAAACATGATCCCTTCATGCTACTTTATTTATTTTTAGCTTTGCCAAAGACCACTGCGTGACACTTAGTTAAAGCCAGATATCATTTTCTCTGTTCAGTTTTACCACAGGACCACATAGCAATTGTTAGTAGTATCTCATGTTGGTTGTCTTCTTTCCTCATAGAGTGAAGGCAATATATATATATATATATAGAGAGAGAGAGAGAGAAAGAGAAAGAGAGAGAGAGAGAGAGAGCAAACCACTCATGAAAACCTCTTCACCATGCTCACAACAAATCTGCTTCCTTTTGTCCCAGGGCAAGCTCAGAAGCACAAGGACTGCCTGCTTTTAATGTGGGTCAGTTGAAAGAAGGCGGAAAGGGTTGTGGGGATTATTTATGGCTTTGTAAAAACAACCACAATTCTTTAAAAAAAGAAAAGAAGTTGTTTGTCTATCTAAATTACAACTGGCATCCTGTAAGGGTCATACACAAGGATACAACTAACATACCCTTGCATATGTATTTTTTTGGGTCATTGCAGAAGCAGGTATTCTGTTCCTCCCTCCACAATGACCAAAGGCCCCTCCCCCCGGACTCCCATTTCATTGGGATAGTACCCTCCCACACAGCTATTCAGTGGCTGGTTAAGTGCCACTCAGAACAATTACATCATCCACTGAGACCTCTGGAGGAAGCCAGTGGGTGATATCATGGTTCTGCATCTGGCTATGGGGGCCATAGCCAAATGTTTCTTCAGTCTCTCCCCTCCCTGCTCTCTACTGAATGGATGGTGGGAGGGTACAACAGTTATAAGGTCAGTCGGAAGGGCAGCTTGAGAAGAGATATGTATAATACCTGATGATAATAATACAATTACACCATCCATTAAACCTTTCCTCAGAGGTACTGGAGAGGAAGGGAAGACTTTTCTCCTGCTTCTTCCTGTAAGTTTGTGGCTGGAGTGTATTGAACAGCAATGTACAGGCCATGCCAGCCAGCCTTTGCCTTGACTCCTGTCATGTGGCTCTCCTCTGCAGGGAAGAGGTGGACCAAGCAGCCTTCAAGCCTTTGTTGGACCCCCTGTGAGGATGTTGTGGACCCCTGGGGGTCCCCAGACCACAGGTTAAGAACCACTGCCCTGTGGAATCCTGGGGTTTGTAGTTTGGGGAGACACTAGAGTTCTCTGGCTGAAAGTTCTATGTCCTCCTTCCTAAACTGCAAATCCCAGGATTCCATAGGATGCAGCTTTGGTAGCCAAAGTAGAATCAAGCACTATAAATTATATATAAGTGTAAAAAGTCTCCAGGTTTCACAGTGACTACTATTAAAATGTATATTTGTCTTCACTTTGATTGTGATATATTACTCTGTTACTTTGAGAGTTCAGGGTGGTTGTTCCCCTCCCCACCTTATAAGTTCAGTAGAGGCTTTCTTCCTTTTCTCAGCATAGTTCACCTAACAGCAAAAGAGAGGGAAATGGAGCAGGTGACAAAATTTATTTCTCCCATCCCCTGTGTCAGGCTCCTTGTTGCTGGCCTTAAAAAACACAACACAATTCTTAAGGTGTTAAGACCTTATGTGCATGTGTTCTGCTGCAAAAATTGCTGCAACCAACTGACGCCCTCATCTATCACTCTGTACTTAACTACTACCGGTACTGGTTTTGGCTACCTTAACTCCCCAAAGGACTGTCATTCTAACCATAACTACCTAAGACCTGCCAAGACTCGTTTTATGAGCTGCTGCAGAGAGTTTAGCTATTTAAGGCTGATTTTTAAACAATTTTCATTGGCACTTGATGGTATGTGCTTGATTTATGATGCTGTAAATAACCACAAATAAGGGACATCTCTGTCTCAATGGTAATACATGGGGAGTGGTAACACATTGAGGGGGGAATAAGGTCCCTCCAAGTGATATTCTGAAATTTATTCTGAGTTCTGTACTGAACTTCTGATGGGGCGTTATGACAAACTCTGTCATTATACTTTACATTTTTTTAAAAAAAAATGAAGAAAGGGCTTTAAAAATATGCAGTAATAAAGACAGGACTCCTCAGAAGTTGAGGCTCCTAATTTTTTTAAAAAAAATACTGTGGAATGCTCTGGGTTCACTGAACAAGGGATTCTGAAAAAAATTGGCCTCTGCTATGGCTTCTTTAGCTGTCTGAATACTTTTAAATTGGCGAAGCCAGATAGATTTTCCTATAAGACCATCCAGCATAGTTGCTGGGCCCACTGACATTACTATACTGTATATGAAAAATCTTGAATCGAAAAAGCCATTCAGGTCTTTGCTGGTGACCAGCACTTAAAATAACTGGAAACTAGAAAATTGAGGAACCCATGAGAAAGTTATAGACCAGAAATAGGAATCATTCAGCCCTCTAGATATTGTTGGACTACAGCTCCAAGTATTGTGCACCACTAGCTATGTAAACAAGGGCTGCTGGGATTTTTAGTCCAATTATTACCATATAATTTCAACTCTTGTTATAGATCAAGGATGGGCAACTGTAGAAGGCTAGGGGGCCACATTAGCCCCCTAGGAGATCTTGAAGGGCTGCAACTGCTCACACAAAAAGAAAAAAATGGTCCCCAAATGCCCCTAGGAGGCATGGGAGCCTTTTCACCAGGGGGTGGTTTACACGGGCAAATATTCCTCTAAATATACCGCTAAGATAGCTCATAGTTCCCACGGATCGCAGCACAGCATCGCCTCATTCAGAAGGGGGGAAGGTAAAACACCCAAATATAGCGTGGCAGGGCATGTCGCTATTTTTGCCGGTATATTTGCAATGTAGTGCTTTATTTGCAGTGTAAACTAGCATTCCGCTAAGGGTTAAAGCAGAGCTGCATTGTGATTGGTTGATGATGCAGGGGTGGGCTTAAAAGAGGGGGAGGGAGGGAGGAAAGACTGTAGCGTTTAGAGGAAACTTGCAAAAATCCTGTCTGCTATTTTGCAAGCCAGTTTTCAAACAAAAACGATTCCCAACAATTGGCCCAGGGAGAATGCAAAATGTGGTGGAAATGCTCCACAATTCTCCCAGGTGGACATTTTGGAGCATTTCGAGATTCATTCAAAATGTTTGGTCTGAGCAGAGTGTATCCCTAATCAAAGCTGAGCAGAATTTTTTGGGTCTTCCAAAATATTCTAGCTACTGTAGTCCAAAAAAAAAAAAGTTTTCTGGTTTTAAGGGAGCCTACATGTTCTGTGCCAATTTAGAGTCAATATGCTGCATATTCTCATTCACAATTGATAAATTTAAGAATGTTCTTAGTTTCAGAAAAAGTACAAAGAAGAATGTCTTTTGTTACAGTGTCTTTTGAGGCAAGAACAACAAAATGCCAGCCAGGAGGACTCCAACCTGAGGCAGCCTCTTTTCCCCACTCCACTGGGCTAGAAGGCTGCAGAGAGCCCTGAGGACCTCCAGGAGCAGGAGAGCAGCGAGAGGGGGCGTGGCCAGGAGTGGCTGGCGTTATAAGCCACTCCCACACCCCTCAGGAACACCAGCCTGCCAGCCAGGAAGACCCAAGCCTGCAGTTGGAGTCAGCTGAGACCGGGAATGGAGTGGGGGCGGAAATTGGAGTTGTGCTGGGGAAAGGGAGGGATGGTCGGAACAGAGTGAACAGATGTTACAAAAGAAGGCAGGATCGCTGTTTGTTAGCTATCCCACCTTCAGTTCACCCTGTTTCCCGGAATGGATTGAAGAGTGTACAATTCCACAGTACCTTACTTTGCTCCTCTGCAAGACCAGGTCGGTTAAGAAAAAAAACACACATTATTTACGGTCTTCTTTTGGATGAGGATGCCGACCTGGCTTGCTTCACAGAAACCTGGCTGGGAGAAGATAGCGCGGTCACGTGGACGCAGGCCCTCCCAGCCGGGTATTCTGTCAGTGAGCAGGTGAGGGGAAGTGGGCGGGGAGGGGTGGAGTGGCTCTGGTTTATAAGGACAATCTGACTTTGACCAGGATACCTGTCTGAAACACAGTCCACTTTGAGTGTATGTACCTTAGCCTGAGGACCAGGGATAGTTTGGGGATTCTGCTAGTATACCGACCACCCATTGTCTAGCAGACTCCCTAACCAAGCTGACACAGCTGGTCTCAGAGTTGCTGTTGGAGTTGCCCAGACTTTTAGTTTTGGGCGACTTCAATATTCCACTCGAGACCAGCTTGACAAATCTGACTGGTGCGGCTCGGGTGTTCATGGAAACCATGACAAACATGGGCCTATCCCAATTGGTCATCGGGCCCACACATTGTGCGGGTCATACCCTCGATGCGGTCTTCAGTACGGAACAGGAATATCCGTGGGCTGAGGTTATTAAAACTACCGCATTGTCATGGGCGGATCATTTCCTGGTCAAGACTGAACTAAGAGTCTCTTTCCACCCCACTGGGGGTGGTGGACCCATTAGAATGGTCCTCCCCCAAAGGCTACTGGAACCAATAGGATTCCAGAAAGCCTTGGAGTGTTTAATGGTTGATAATGCCAGTGACCCTGTCGAAGCTTTGGTTAATACCTGGAACACCGACCTTACCAAGACTATCAACTTGATGGCTCCCAAGCGTCCTTTCCAACCCACTCCTAACTGTAAGCCATGGTATACATCAGAGCTTAGGAAAATGAAGCGGGTTGGACAACGACTAGAGTGCAACTGGCGGAAAACTCGACTCTTATCCAACAGGACTCGTCATAGGAACTTCCTTTAGTCCTATCGAGAGGAAATACATGCAGCGCAGAGATCCTTCTCCTCTGCATGCATTGCGTCTGCAGAGTCCCATCCAGCAGAGCTGTTTAGGGTGATAAGGGAGATGACGCAGGTTATACCTGCGCAGAACCCATTGCTTAACCCAACAACGGTCTGCTGTGATGCATTTAACAACTACTTTGCAGATAAAATGTCTTGGATAAGAGCCAACTTAGATGCCAGTATTTTGACGGAAACAATTGATGAGGTGTCCAGCAACTCAGTGATGTAAGTTTACTGGATCAATTTCAATCTGTGAGTACCGAGGACATGGACAAGCTACTTGGTAGAGTGAGGAAGACGACCTGCCTTCTTGATCCTTACCCTTCATGGCTGGCCATCCGGGGGGGGGTGCCTTGATGGTGTTCCTTAAGGACATCATCAATGCATCCCTCAGGGAAGGGTGTGTTCCATCTTGTTTAAAGGAAGCAGCCGTTAGGCCGCTCCTGAAAAAATCTTCCCTTGACCCCCTGGACATGAACAACTATAGTCCGGTTTCTATGTTACCATTCTTGAGCAAAGTGATCAAGAGGGTGGTTGCTCTTCAACTCCAAGTGGCCTTGGATGAAACTGATTATCTAGACCCATTTCAAACTGGCTTCAGGATGGGATTTGGAGTTGAGACTGCCATGGTTGACCGATGACCTGCATCTAAGCATCGACAGGGGTAATGTGTCCCTGTTGGTGCTTCCAGACCTCTCAGCGGCTTTCGATACAATAGATCATAGCATCCTCCTGGATCACCTGAGTGGGTTAAGAATCGGAGGCACTGTGCTCCTGTGGTTCTGGTTCTTCCTCTCAGGCAGGTCCCAGAGGGTGCTGCTCAGGACAGTTGCTCCAGCAGAAAGGAGCTTACTTGTGGTTTTCCGCAGGGCGCCATCCTGTCCCCGATGCTGTTTAACATCTATATGAAGCCGCTGGGTGAGATTATTCGGAGTTGTAGGGCTGGGTGTTATCAGTACGCTGATGACACCCAGATCTATTTCTCCTTGTCCCGATCATCAGCCTCGAATTTCGATGCATCTCTCCTCTTAATGACTGTCTTAAAGCAGTAATGGGCTGGATGAGGAAAAACAGATTGAGATTAAACCCGGACAAAACGGAGGTGCTCACGGTAGCGGCCCCGAAACTAGGAGTTGGGTTGCAACCTCCAGTCCTGGACGGGGTCACGCTGTCCGTTAAGGACTGTGTTCGCAGTCTGGGGGTGCTCCTTGATTCATCACTTCAGATGACGAGTCAGGTGAATGCGACAGTCAGGAGCACCTGTTATCAGCTTCAGCTGATATACCAGCTGCACCCTTTCCTGGAAGTAAGGGACCTTGAGACTGTGGTGCATGTGCAGCTAGATCTTGTCTAGATTTCTGCAATGCGCTCTACATGGGGCTACCCTCATGCTTGGTCTGGAAACTTCAGTTGGTACAAAATATGGCAGCCAGAGTGGTCTCAGGAACATCTCGGAGAGACCATATAACTCCAGTATTAAAATCTCTCCACTGGCTGCCTATCAGTTTCCGAGGCCAGTATAAGGTGTTGGTTATTACCTTTAAAGCCCTAAATGGCTTGGGTCCAACTTATCTTTGGAACCACCTCCTCCCATAGAATCCTCCCCGCACACTCCTGTCCTCTGGGAGGAATTTGCTTCAGCCACAAAAATCTAGGCTGTCTGCAACCTCCCAGAGGGCCTTTTTTGGTAATCGCCCCCAATTTATGGAATGGCCTGCCAAACGAGATCCATCAGATGACAAGCTTAAGTAGCTTTAGAAAAGCACTAAAGACGGATCTCTTTCGGCAGGTCTTTCCTGATTAGATCCCAGTCTCAGGAGCTGTGTCTCCTGGCCTTTTTTAAAGTCTTTTTTATATTTGTTTTTTTAAATGTGATTTTAGTTAGGTTTTTAATTTCATATTGTTTAATGTCTTTTTATGGGGGTGGGTGGGGGTGGGTGGTGCTTTTAGTCATTATTACAATGTTTTAATTGTTGGAAACCACCCCAATTGTTTTTAGCAGAGGAGCGGGGTATAAATAAAGAATTATTATTGTTGTTGTTGTTGTTGTGTGCTGTTACCAACTGCAATGTTGACATCATTTCTGAGAACCAATGACATTAGTCTAATTGTTAGCCTCAATTGCACTAGGCCCACTGGATCAATGGAATGTACATAAGTGCTGATTAACCAAGTTCTCATTGATTCACTGTGCCTACTCCTCCATGTGGGGCTAACAATTAGATTTAGGCCAATATAACTGCTGCTTAGTAGACTGTATCTTTAGGAGGTTAGTGTAAATTGCTTTCAGATATAACCACATCCTTCCATTCCTTTTTCAACTCTTCCTCACTAGCTATGTTCATAAAAGCAGTGTCAGCCTCCAAAAGAAGAAAAAGGGGAGATGTGCTTGTATAGTGAACAAATTGCCTTTTGCACTAGTGTAGCTAGTAGAACACAACCATGCATGTTTCACAAACACGCATTGGCCAAGATCCTAAAACATATTGGCCAAGTTGCTTTGCCCAGCCACCTAATATGCCAAACTAAATCAGAAGCCTGTGGTTCTGTGTCTTCAAGGTATTTCCAACCTATGGTGACCCTACAATGAACCTATCACAGGATTTTCTTGACAAGATTTGTTCAGAGGGGTTTTTCCATTGCCCTCCTCTGAGGCTGAGAGAATATGACTTACCCAAGGTCACCAAGTGGGCTTCCATGCCTAAGTGGAGATTTGAACCCTCGCACCCAGAGACCTCATCCAACATTCAAAACACTATATCACATTCACTCAGAAGCCATCTTATACTAAACCAAACCTTCTCATTTGGGCCTAAACCCAATTGTTAGTCCAAACTAGAGTACAGCCACAAAAATAAATTTACAGAAGTGTTGACTTCCCTAAGTGTTGGGACGATGCTTACAGTTAGACTGAGGTCTTTGTATTTCCTTCCAGGGATGGTAACAGCCCTCCAGATATTTTGAGAAGCTTCTTTTCCTAGGTTGAATGTGGAATCTTGTGCATGCAAAGCGTGTGATCTACCATGAACTGTGGCCTTTTCCCAGACCTTATGCTGAGGACATAAGACAAAGAGAAGAAAGCTATGCTGGGATCATTTGACAATGCCAGGATTTCAGGATGGTGCAAAAAGATGTTAATGGACCTTTTTTGCTGTCTTTAGCCATGATGCCCTCAAGAAAGTTTCCATTTTTCATCTCAGGTTTGCATTTTCCTTGTCTTGGGTGAATTTGCAATTATTCCTTGGATTATCCTGAAATGAATATGATTTAGGTGTATGTTTCTCATGTACTCCGGGGATGGAAAATCAGTACCCACGTACATTCTTGGGAATAAATTACCCTATTGTTTTTGCTACATGGCAAAAAGCTCCATAGGCGTTTGAAATATTTGTGGGATTATATCCAAATGCAACATTGCCTGGCACGTGCTTTAATTAACTGTTGTTGCTTGTTGTTATTGTCAGTTCCAGAAAAAGTTCAGCTCCCCAGAGAATGTTATAGGGTTGGCTGGAGAAAAAAATACCATAACCTTAGGAAATACTGTAACATAAATCAAGTTTGTCACTTGCACTGTTCTTCATTAAAAACTTTGGAAGGAAAATGAACAAATATAGGTAAATAGGGAAAGAGAAAGGGAAATACACTGTTGCGATAGTGTTAAATGTAGAACTTGTGGTTGGAACCATTATTTTTAAAAAATCAGAATCCCTGAGACAGCATGACTCAGAGATTTGGGGAGCTGTAGTCCAAAAGTAACTTTTCCAACCTCTTCATAGAACACAGAAGGTTAGAAGTTCAAATTTAAGGAGTAAATCCATCAATGACTATTAGGCATATGCGAGAGGTTTTGTTTAGGACAATTTATGTAGAATATTTTTATAATTTCTATTTTAAAAAGAAAACATATGACAATAGCAATTGGAAGACCTAACTTTTTAGTCTCACCTCAACATTCTGCTTATACTGTCATGAATGGAGAGAAGCATATGTGGAAGTTTCTGTCAAAATAATGTGCTGTCTTTGGGTACTATGTACCAAATTTATTTATTTATTTAAGACGGCTATTTATTTTTTTAAAAAATCCAAGATAGTTTACAATACATATGTTCAATCTTGTACTAGGAGAGTGGAGGGCACAATTTGTTGCTCCACTGTAGAGAACAAAATTTGCTCCCCTACACCAAGCCTAGGCCAACATATTAAAGCAGAAACCCTATAGATAGTTACCTAGGAAAAAACCCTAGTGAAATCAATGGGGCTTACTTTCAAACCCTCCAGATCCAGGTCATGGGCGGCAGGGTCTCGGAGCAGAGATGCCAGGGCAGGCAGGGAGACCGAGAACCAGAACCTGAGGGTGAGGATCAGAGGCAGGGCAGATCCAGAGAGCAGGGGCCAGGTCAGGAACACAGAGTGCAAAATGCAGGTAGGGTCAAAGTCAAGTCAAAGTCCAAAAACAAGCCAAGGCAAACACATAGCAGGAGTCCAGAGGGCCAGAGACAAAAGCAGGTCCAGGAAGGGAGTACCAGGACAGATACGCAGGAGACAGAGTCCAAAGAAGCCAGAGTCCAAATACAAGCCAAGGTCAAACACATACCAGATATCCAGGGGCCAGAGGCAAGCAAAGGTCAAAAAATGAGTAGCAGGTCAAGGCAAGACATCTAGGTCCAAGAACAAGAAGCAGCTATAGACAGCACCAAAAAATATATAAGTTACTATGGCAAAGGCTAAGGGGAGGATGCTGCTCTTAAATAGCAGTTCCCTTGGCTGCTTCAGGCGTGCCGCATCTTGCCCTAGTTCCTTCAAGACTTTCCACAACCAGGGTATAGTCCTGCACACAGAGGTAGAGCTGGCTTTAGCAGCCAGGGGTCCTGTCCTGCAGGGAGAGGCAGATCCTGACAAGATGAAAACAAAGACACATGTGCCCAAGTAGCATCAGAATGTGATCAACATGGCAAAAAGTATTTCATGAGAAAGAACAGACACGCTAGGAGAGGCTGTAGCAGTTTGCTTTTGCCTGAAACTACTGGGAAAAGCATGATTCTACCTCCTCCCCCCCACTGAATTAACTGAGTGCAAATTATTTTTGCACTTTGAACTCAGTTTGCAGCAATTGAAGCAAGCTGCAGCAGTTTGCTTTTGCCTGATCTACTGGGAAGGGCAAATTTTCTCCTCTCCTCTGCATTTCACTTAGTTAGCTGAACACAAACTACTTTTACACTTTGAACACCCTGGGCACTAATGTAAGTAAGCCCAGGACAAAAGAGGAAAGTGGAAGTGGTAGAGTGAAACTGGGACATTTTAAAAGTTCCTGAAAAAGTGGGATGACGGAGGATTAATCGGGACTGTCCTTGCCAAACTGGGACAAGTAGATGGTGCGTACTTCAAAACAGCACCCTCTGTCCTCCTCACCCCAGCTACTACATCAGGATGCTGGCAGAGAGGTAAGTTCTGTCAACATGCTGGCTGGGAATCAGCCAGTGAGGAATACAGTATCTTCAATCCTTTTGCAGTGGAATGTAACATTTTTTTGTTACATTTATAGTTACAGGAGTTTGGCTTCAGTAAATGGTGGAGATGGAATATAATATGGTTCGAGTACTGATTCCCCCATGTTCTCTTATGCCATAAGAGAGAGAGATTTAAATTCATAAGGCCTGTACAATCTGTTTGGAACTGTCTGGATCTGTTCTGAGTTCTTGTCACTTCATTTGAATGGTGTTACACATTAAGCTGTTAGATACAGATTGTTTACCCACCACGGCTACCTTTCAAATAAGTCCTTTCCCCATTAGGGTCTCTGTTTCCTAGAAAAACAGTTTTCTTCTCCTAATGCTACCTTTTCCACAACAGCTTAAAGCAAAGCATTTACCACATCATCAGTCATAAATAAAACACAAGTACTCTTAACAGCATTATTCAGGGCCCCTTCAGAAACAAAAACACAGGCAGCAGTCTTTTTTCTTTGCTTCCCCCCACCCCCAATTTCCTCACCAGCAACAGAGGTGGGAATTCAGTCTAGTGCTTATATTCTGAAATATGCCCCAGTATCTGTTTCACCCTGACACGTACCAGCATGAAAATGGCATTTAATGGGACAGGGATTTACAACTGGACATTAACCAGGGGCATGTGGAAACATTATTAGGTAAATTTATACTTAGCTACCTTTTGCTGCCTTCCCATAACAGCAACAAAAATGGTAGTACAGATATCATGTGCCAAGTATAGCATTTGAGCCTGTTTTAATGGAATGGCCTGAAAGCAACTTTCGTGAGGAACCTGGCTGACTAATTGCCATATATCTTAATAAGAAACATCCCGGTGGTTTACTTCCTTCATAGGTTAACACCCAGCTATGCTGTAAAGAGCATCAGGTAGTCAGGCGGCTCTGAAATGAAAAGTCAGGGTAATAAATATCATTCTGTGAATTCCACAATGAAAGAAAGGTGGAATATAAATGTACTAAATAAAATAAAATAAAATCTCAGTTCATGTGCCGGTCCTGCTCACCTTGAATTCATTCAGTGGACATTTTCTTGCTGACTTCCACATAACTAAGAAGAAGCCCCATGAAATTTTATAAGGTACTGAAGGCTCATAAAATACTAATGAACTTCCTGGGCTCTCTCTTTTCGGCAGTTCATTATGGTGATTGAGCCGCAGTTTCTGCCAACCGGCTTGTGCTCTATCCTCTCCCCCATACAAAGCAGTGACTGAGGACTTTATCAGAAAAGCCTCAACAAATGTTCTTTTGCCACCATATTTTGAAGCGTTTTACCATACATACCTGCAGTACTGTGAAAAGGCAGTCCCAGCATTGCCAGAGCACAAACATTATCGCTGTTTACTTCTGTGTTCATGATCTTGGTGGTTCTTGCGAGAAGACATGAGTGTGGTTTAATTTAAACATTTAGCAAAATATTATAACTTATCAATAGGTTATAAAATTGGATAAACGAAACAAGCAATAGGAATACAAAAAGAAAAAAGAAAAAAAAAGAAAAAAAAAAGAATGCGCAATGATAAGAATGGAAAATATGGACAGACCGGATAGAAAGTGGAAGAATGTGGAGGAGAATGGGGAGGATGAATGGTTAAAATAATAGTGTAATGGATGGAAGAGGAAGACAAAATTTAGAAGTGTGTGTTGAATGACAGAATGATCGAAGAGAGATGAAGTGTAATATAATATGTTATAATATGTTAAAAGAGATATGTATAAGTAAAACACATTTTTTGTTCTATTTTTTTCTATAAAAGATATGCAAATCAGATGAAATGAATGGAAATGGAATATGTGTGAGGCAAGTATGAGTTTTATATGGGAAAAATAGTTTTGAATAAAAATATTTTTTAAAAATACAGCAAAATAAACACACAAAAAGTACACACAAGCACAGAAACACACTCACAAACTCCAAAGTAAACCACAGAGGCTCATAAAAATAGTGTCCTGTACCTGGATTTTGTGTTCTCACCCGGAAGTGTTCTGCCCATTCACACTTTATTCATGAGATTAAATTAGCACGAGGTTTCAAATGTTCACAATACCATCACAAAAATGCCATGGCAGAGCTATTGATGGCTTGGACTGTCAATAAACAAGTACATCTTATTAACAGCAGCAGGAACTAAAGGATGTCATTTGGTTTGCGTACCCTTTCACGTTCATTAGGTGTCATTATGATGCCATATTTGCTGAGTCTCATAAAGTCCTGAGTCTATGTCCTTTGCAGAGGGGGCAACTGCCATGGAGCTGAGGCCAACTTGTCAAGGGCTCCTCCCACCAAAAAAAGTTTTCTTTTTATTAGGCTTATTATAGGTTTTCAAATTCAAATGCATAAAATTATTTAACATATGTTTAAAAATAGTTTTTAAAATTGCTGAATTATATATATATATATATATATATATTAATTATAATTTAACACTTCATCAAATATAATGAAATTCATTAAATTCTCCCTTGCTCCTTAACAGCAACAAAGCTCCATGCCGGAAACCTCTAGATATTACCAGCTACCTAAAGAGAGATGCCAGGGATTGAACCTTTATAGATGTCTAGCACAAAACTACCTGTTTGAAATCAGACAAGATTAATCCCTTCTTTGGGGTCTACTATGTAGGTCTCCAAAGATTATGCAGATGTGTTTAAAAAAAACCCCAAAGGTTGTAACTGGTTTGGT
The DNA here is from genome assembly GCA_030847615.1 of Gambelia wislizenii. NCBI lineage: Eukaryota > Metazoa > Chordata > Lepidosauria > Squamata > Crotaphytidae > Gambelia > Gambelia wislizenii. The sequence goes on along the minus strand of JAUMIR010000006.1, from coordinate 134,289,786 downwards.
TTTTCCAATACAAGTCAATGGGAGGACTGGTGATCTGGATATTCTAATCTCTTAGTAGGATGTGGGGATCCAGGTCAAATCAGATCAGGTCTGAATTGACCCAGACTTAACTGGGCCCAAATCCAGTTGCCAAACTAAACCCTGAACTGAATCAGGAGGCAATGCACAGCCCTAGTTTCCATAACTTTTGGAGAAAATACTTACTGATGGTGATGGATGAAGATCTTATTAGTCATGGTGGGCAGAGTTGCTACTGCTGCCTGGAATTATCCTCTTTATTTGTTAAGGGGGCATCAGTAACATCCTTATGGCAGAAATAAAATCCTCAAGCCATCTGAAATTGGTTTCAGTTTTGGGCTCTGAAATTTTTCAGAAGCTCTACCAACACCTAGTTAAGATTGTTCTCCCAACAGGCTTCCTACCTTCTAGTTTAGGGTAGTAATCACGTGGCCCTCCAGATGTTGCTGAACTGCAGTTCCCAGCATTCCTTACAATGTCCATGCTAGCTAGAGCTGCTGGGACTTGCAGTCTAACAAAATCTGGAGGAGCACATACTTCCCATCCTGGTTGTAGCTGAACAAAGGCCTTGTGTGGCTCACTCAGACACCAGCCTTGGGGTTCTTATCATTAATCTTGCTTTTATAATTTTAAAAATTTCTCCCCGGCTTTAGTATTTGGACCCTAAAATAATTGATACATTGGACAGGGGAAGGTGTCTTATGCTGAGTTTGATTTGCTAACAGCGTGACCAAATAGGCCCTTAACCAATTAAATAGAAGGCTTCTTGACAAAGGCGTATAAGAACAAAACAAGGAAAGGATTTGTTAATTACCCAACAGGTTCAGCATCCACCAAGTAGCTGATTCAATACAGATTTCAGTGTAATAAGTCATTTAGAATCAAATAGCAAATTTTCCCATAATTCTCAGCTCTGACCTAACTTAATCTCTGTTTCTATCACACCCTACTTTGTACTGTCCCTCTCAAGATGTTTGTTTGTTGTTGTTGTTATGTGCTTTCAAGTCATTTTCGACTTATGGCAACTCTAAGGCAACCCTATCATAAGGTTTTCTTAGCAAGATTTGTTCAGAGGAGGTTTGCCTTCGCCTTCCTCTGAGGCTGAAAGAGTGTGACTTACCCAAGTTTTCAAAACAGTACCCATGTTAGTCTCTTGTAACATAAAAAGGAGGAAAGGAGGGACAAAGAGGAAAAAAAAGAATGTGACAGCATAGATTTTCCTTGGTTTTTTTTCTGGGCTGTGAGGCCATGTTCTGGAAGAGTTTATTTCTGATGTTTTGCCTGCATCTGTGGCCGGCATCCTCAGAGAATGGTTGGGTAGGAGTGTGTATATATTATATGTTAATGTGACAGCACCTTTAAGGGCTTATCTACACAGGCAATTTACCCCATCCTGCCCTGTTTTGGAGCTCTGCAGTCCTGGTGACACAGGGCTTTTGCAGCCCCCCCAGGGGAAAGACAGGGCTAAGAAGGGAGAAAGACAGTGTAGGACCCATTATAGCATTAAAAAAACCCAACCCTAGTAAAATCCATTCCAGCCAGTAAGAAACACATAACTGCAGGAACCTGTTCTGGCACACCGGCCAGTCGCTGCAGCTTTTGTCTGCTGCACTCTGCCACAGCCAGGAAGGGGGCCTGCAGTATGTGACCAAGGCTGGTCACATGCAGGGGGGCTTTCTCACATGCTGCAGACCTGCTTCCTAAGGTCAGAGAGTGTGACATGGAGGGCAGTGGTGGCAGCTGCAGGGATGGGCTGGTGTGCTTGTCTGGATGTTGGCCCGTTTTGTGCTGGTAATGGGGGAGGAATGGGCCAGAGCCACAGGTGGAATACACCAGCAGGGAGCTGGCATATTCTGGCCTGTGTAGATGAGCCCGAAGACTAACTGGATTTCATTTTAGCATGAGCTTTCATGGATATAAACCCACTTCTTCAGATGTAGTACAGAATGATATTAAAGCCTCAGCTATAAAGCATATTTATGCAGTTGTGGGAGAATGTAATAAAATGCAAATCAAGTCCCCTGCCCTACATTTTCAAAGGGCAGGGTGAGATGATAAAGGTCTTTCATATTTTTACAGTGGTCAGTTAGTGCTCATATGTGAAAGCAATACATCTGCTTACCAAAACCCAGTTTCCCTGGGTTCAAAACTCTCTGACAAGATTCCTTTTGCAGTAGCAAGGGCTCTTGTATTAATTTATGTAGAATGCCTACATTTTTTTCTTGCCCAAGGTCACCCAGTGGGTTTCCATGGCTGAGCTGGGATTTGAATCCTGGTCTCCAGAGTCATAGTCCAATGCTCAAACCACTATACCACTCTGGCTCAAGATGTTATCTATTCCTATCTGTACTTGTCTCTATCACTATTCCAAAGTAGCCCTAGCCAAAAATCCTCTCCTTTTATATGCTTCTCCCTTAGCCCAGCTTCTTGCCAGGAGCTGGGGTTGGCTGGACCAACTCAGGCTTGGAAAGATTCGGTGGTGCTCTTCTTTACACCTTGGTTTCTTTGGCCATTGTTACCATCTGTAATCTCTTGAATGTCACTGAGAAAATTATGCACATTTGTGATTAGAATATCTTAAGTTGTTAGACAATTGTATTGATTAAATTGGGATGAAAAATGTGCAGCCTGGGCACGGGTGCCTGGACCTCATTTTTGTAGATACTGAAATTCTCCACCAGTCCTCCCAATCCCCTGAGTGACTGAAAATAAAAAATCTCTCTCTCTCTCTCTCTCTCTCTCTCTCTCTCTCTCTCTCTCTCTCACACACACACACACACACACACCCTCACACACCAATGCATGCAAACACACAACCCCCTTTCTTAATTCTCTGTTTTGGTGGAGAAATCCCATTTAGGAGAAGCAGAGGGAAAACAAGGTATTTTGGCACACTCGTGTTGAGGTGCAACCTGCAGAGAGGAGTTAGAGGGTGGGAAATTTCCCCCTTCCCACCCCGAGGCAGTTGTCCACCCCCATATTAAACCAGACTATGACTTTGTGGGTAACAGAGATGTGGCTTCCTCTGTGTTCTAATGAAATATCCCTAGCTACTCAAAAGTTTCCATATCCTTTCTTAAATGAAGTTCACTCAGTGGTAAGTAGTATTATTTACAGATAAGACCTCTTTGACTCAAGAATTAAGGGTAGTTCAGGTTAGGGAGCTGATTGTATGGGACCAAAGTTTGATTCAGGATTCAAGACCTAGAAGATATTTTTCTCCATTATGCCAAGTTATATCAAATTTTCAAACAAAACAGAAAACTTTGGGTTTTTTCCGGGCTGTGAGGCCGTATTCTGGAATAGTTTCTTTCTGACGTTTCTCCTGCATCTGTGGCTGGCAGCCACAGATGCAGGTGTCAGAAAGAAACTATTCCAGAAAATGGCCTCACAGCCCAGAAAAAAACCAAGGAAAATCTATGGATGCCAGCTGTGAAAGCCTTTGACTTCACATAAAACAGAAAACATCTAAGGTTTTGCACTAGTGCAAACTGGTGGACTAGTACAAACACTTAGTACTAAGCTTACATCACCGTTCATGTCTGGTTGAGGTATTTGCTCTATCTCTCACATTTCTCTGTCATGTCATCCACACCAAAGAAACAACTGAATCACATATTGGTACATAAATATTACCTTTTGAAAAGCCTTTTCCCTCCTTTTGGATGTTAGTGGGCAAACAGCCTAGAAAGGCTACGGCATTTGCCAGAGTATGAATTTCTGACCAGCACTGCATACCCAACTCTAGTCTTGCTCAAATCATAAGTCAGGAATGCTCTCCTCTTGCACCTTTCCAGCTTTCTGTTGTAATGACCATGACAGACAAGCATGTTTCAAAGGTGCAAAAGTCAGCTTGGCGGGAAATGTACCAGAACTACTCTTTCCACTTACACATTTTCAGTGGTCCAAGAAACACAATTAATTAGTGTTATTGAGCTGCTTTTCTCCCTAATAAAATTATTTCAGAGTGGTTATATGATGAGCCAGGGGTACCATAGTCTGCATACTGAAGTAATTAGCAGGACCTTTGATTATATTACGACAAGTTAAAACACGTTGTTTGGAACACTCTGCACATGGAAAACATATGTTGCACTGAAGCCTGTACATAACCATTTAGATTAGAGGTGTTGATGAATTGTGTGGAAATTATTACACCGTCTGAAGGCATATATATTATAGTCAGTAGAGCTATGTGCTTCCTAGACACATCATTTGAAAAAACGCTGTCCTTCGTTTTTAAACTAGCAAGAAAACAAACACAGTATATCTATTTAATTTCTCTTCTCTATAGGCCTTTTAAACAAAGGAAGAAAAACACAGATAGATAAAGCTCAGAGTTTTAATGTAAAACTAGGGTTTTTAGAAAAAGGAATATATACCACATTAATTACACACCATAGGTGTAACAGCAGGATTAACTTGGTGTTTTTTTAAAACAATGTCTCATCTTATGATGCTGGAAGGTCAGCCATAGGGTCTGGATCATACCCAAAACTCCATGCTAGTCTGGAAAGCTATTTCCAGAAGGCAGCAGATCATATTTTCCCATTCCATTTGAGTAGAGCGTTGAAACTGTATTTCTTCAAACTACAATTTCCAGAATCTTTTAGTCACTAAAGCCAATAGCGATGCAGACTGACAGCTCCTGGAAACTGTAGTCCAAACAAGCAACTTTTCCATGTATACTATTAAAATAAAATAAAAATAAGTCTAAGGGCTGGTCTAGATAAGGGAATACAATGTGAACTGGGGTGCAGCAATGCCAATTTGCAGAAGCTGTCATCTGTCTCAACAATTTTTTGGCAAGATCGCTGGTGTGTGAAGCTCTCCATGTTTCCTGTTCACACAGAGGCATGCCAGCGAATCAAGATGGTGACTGCAAGTGAATTACTCACAGTTTTTTACTCCCCAATTTACTCCCGCCAAACAGTATTTTTTTAAAAAAACCCTGACTCCAAGGTGCAGAAGAGCGACCTTCTGCTTAAATAATAAAAAAGGAAAGAAAGCCTGTTTCATTGCTTCAGTGCACAATCGCTATGGCGACAATCCAACATGGTGGTTCCACGATCTGCTGTCTTACCAAACTCCGTCCCTGCACATGTCCAACCAATCAGCTGTTCTCTTCAGCAATGTTATGCAATGTGATTCTGTTGTCCTAACAGGCAAGGGTGCGCATTTCCATCGGGGTTTAAAAAAAAACCTGGGAAAAGTCTAGGAGGCTTTTGCCGCAGGCTTCCCCAACTTCCTCCAAAAGGACGGAACATTGCGGGATCCCATTTGGAAACATGGGATACCCCGCAGATTCTAAGAGGTTTTTTTTTCACTATTTGGACTACTCCTGAGTAATGAGAATGTACATACATACACTTTTCAAGGCAGTAGTCTCATCCTGAGATTCCTTCCCCTTGCCTTGAGAAATGGAGAAGAGGGGCCAGGTCCTGGGACCAGGCCAGGCTAAAAATTCTATTTCTTGTTACCATCATCCTAATTTCATTAATGGGTAGGAGAATGAGCAGGGACTCTACCAATGGTGTAAAAGACTGTAAGAATTAGGAGTGAACATTACACTAGCTCTATCAGCTGACCATCATTTTGCAAATGTCAAAAGACAATATGTGTTCAAAGTTCATACCCTGTAGGCCTTAAGAGCATTTATGCCTGTCATGGTGTCTATGGACTCTAGAGGAAAATGAGCCTTCATCCATCTCACCTTCTCCTTCCTTTCGAAAGCCCATCTGCATTACATAGCATCTTGCTTCACTCAACACTATAAATGACTGATGAGTATATTTCTATGGCAAAAGAAGAGGAACCATTCCAGCTGGCAGCAATCTCTATGGCAAATCACCCAACATAGTGTATGATTCCAGCAGTCAGATCAAAATCCCACCCTGGCTAAGAGCAGAAAAGCATTCCCAGCCTAGCAACTTGCCCAGAAGACCTTCTTGCCTAATTAACTGCTGCAGGTGGATGGCTCTGCATCTCTTGTTTTCATAGCTATCACATATGGTTGGGCTGAAAGGTTCCTCTCGTCTATTAATCTGACACCTCTGAGGTGGAATTATTTGGGTGATAAGTATCATTCCCCACCACACACAAGAAACTCATAAAAAACTAATCTCTATCAATTTATGAGGGAAAGAATTAGGAATAATATTAAAGCATAAGGTGTTAGCTGGGCTTGTTCCATTTTAATTTAAAAGCAAGGGTTCAGAGGAAAGCTTTCTTTCCCCAGATTTCTCCTGTGTGTGTGTGTGTGTGTGTGTGCATGCACATGTGTGTGAGCAAAGATCACCAAATCAGCCTTCCTTTAAAGATTCATTCCAATTCAGGGCAATGGCAAAGTTCAGCTAGGATGGTAAATTAAATCCCTATTGATTGAGTTTTACAAATGGTACTCTGGTCACGTCAATGTTCCAAGGCACAGGTCACAATTACTACTTGGTGCCTCTTAGCACACCTGACATCACAGTGGTCAGCAGCAGGAAGTCTATGAACCAAATCCAGACTTCGAATGTACCAAGTAGCCTATCAAGCTCGATTTCTATTGCCCTACCTGGCTCTACCACTCCTGCATACTTCTGTCGCCTTCACCAATGACATCCTCCAGAATAAGGTAAAGAAAGAATGTCACTTTTCTGTCACTCTTCTGTCAGAAGAGACAAGCTATTTGGAATGGTTATTAGACTGTTGTTATTTGTACATCCTATAAGCTCTCTTAGGGCTTGTCTATGCAGGCAAAAAAACAAAAACAGAAACAAGAAAACCCATACTCACCCTATATTCATGGTACAGTTGACACACAACCTTTTTGATGATGCACATTTTCACTGGGGTTTCTACAGGAAACTAGATCTGTAAGATTTGCAGTTTGCTCTGCATTTGAGGGGAAAACCTGGGTTTTTGGCTGTGTGGTGGCTGAGGACTGGCTTAGGAGCGAAGCTGGGCTGGAGTGTCTAGCAGACAGGGCTCTGTTCTGGCTCTTAGCATACAAGGCTAATGAGGAGTTTTAAGGCAGAAAGGTTGGATAGAAGAATAGATCAGGATATATGGGTGATAATTACCAGTCCTGAAGAGTAGAGTTTCATGCAGCTGAGAGGACTCAGACTTGGAGCTGAGGGACAGCAATCCGACAGAGTGACAGTGTCCAACTGTAGCACACATGTCTATTGTTTGAGGATTAATATTTATACTCAGTTTTGTGTCTTGAAGGTTGGTCTTAATGCTTAGATTGGTTTCCCACCATTAAACAAAGGAAACCACAAATTTGCTAATTGTAGTTAATGGCAGAGATATTAGAACTGATGGGTTTATGACAACCTCCATATTGTGTGAAGGGAAAAGTGTGAGGAAAAGCTTTCTGAAGATAATGGGGGCTCCGGTCGTTTGTTTGTTTGTTTGTGATGGATGACTCATTGCCAATGCCTCCAAGAGGAGATTAGCACATACCTTGGTGATGACATTGTTTACTAGGGGCTTCACTTAATCCTATCTTGGGTGTCTCTGTAGGTAGCTTTCCGCTACACTTTTGTTTAGGTCTTGGTGACCTCCACTAGACCCCACTTCTGGTCCACCCTGGTTTAATTAGACCTTGTGAAGTGTCTCATTATTGCCAATTATGAAATATTATAGGGAGGAGGTGTAAAGTGTGGTAACACTGTACTCACCTTTCCAATGGCAGGCAAGCTGATAACAAGCTGTGCTATTCTTAAGTAAGACTAATGGTGCATATGGGTTGCCTACCACTCAAACCTAGAACCAGGATGAATGTACCCTGATCTAAATAATAAAAGATGTGGAAATATTGCACACTGGTTTACTTTCCATCGGGCTGATATGATTTATTCAGTGCACTTCTGAGTTCTCCAGTACACACAAGGTAAGTGATACATTAGGCAACTTTTCCTTGTTTGTTTCATTGGCACCCCAGTGTCCCTCTAGTGAGTTTATGGTGGTGTACATTAGCAATTCTTCTCCTCACTTCTCCTCATAGAAACCCTGTGATGTGTATCAGGCTGAAGGTCAATGACTGTCCCAAGTTCACCTAGTTTGTCACATGGCTCAATGAAGATTAGAACCTGGTTCTCCCAAGTCCTAGTTTAACACTTTGGCCACTATCAATTTATAGCGTTGAACGTTAAAATCAATATTTCTCATTAGTCTAAAAACCGACTCAAAACCAGTATAGATGTGGTAGAGTACTAATGTAATAGTATCATACTGTTGGAACTATTATCGATCTTGCTGGCCTAATTTGGATTAGTTGAAGTTTCTAGAATGTCTTCAAGGGTAGCTTCACATTGCAGGGATCCAACCAAGAGTTTACCAGGGTGAGGATAACTGCAGCAAGGCTACAGTTTCATAATGCTGTGCTCCTAACCTCATATCGCAAAAGATTACAGTTGTCGCTCCATATTCACGGATTTGGCATTTACAGATTTAAGTATTCACGGATTGAAAATATTCTTCAAAAATAATAATGTAAAAAGCAAACTTTTGATTTTGCCATCTTATATAAGGAACACCATTTTGCTATGCCATTGCATATAATGGGACTTGAGTATTCATGGATTTGGGTATTCACGGTGGGTCCTGGAACCAAACCCCAGCGAATGTGAAGGGACAACTGTGCTTTGTGGTGCTGCACCCGATTGCAGAAAAGGGACAGTGTGTTAAGCAGTTTCAGTGGTATTTCCCCATTGTTGGCTTGCTTGTCCATTTCTTTACCTCTTTACTTGCCCAGAAACTACTTGAAACTTTGCTGAGAGTCTAGGACCAAGAGCACTACTGCATTTTCCACTAGCCCCTGCAAAAGCCAACAAGATGGTAGCACCACCCCTGCTCAGTTCTGAGACAAACCAGCCCCCTTGCCCTGAATGTTTCCACAGCCATTAGCAACCCATAAACTGTGAGCTCCTTGATCTTTCAAAATATGTTGTAAGGAAGCCAACCCTCTTCTATAACCACCCAAGCTTTCCTCTCCTTCTCTAATGGCAATGGTCCCTCCCTATGTTGTAAATAACCCCCTGCCCACAGAAAGCTGTTTTAGAAATTAAGCATCTCCTCTCATTTGATAGCTTATATAGCCAACGCTTTACAAAATTCATAGATTTAATTCACACTTCTTACATGGTCTTTCCATTAATCTTTCCCACTGGGAAATTCCATCCACTGCCTTTTTTTGCAGATTCTTCAAGCTTCACCATATGAAAGAGTTTGCGAGTAACATTGCTGAGCACAGGGCATGGGGTCCCATCACCTTGCACCTTGAATAATCATTTGCACCTGTGCAAAACAAGGGTAAGTTCACAAGCTACTTGGCTGCCCCCCCCCGTCTAGCAGATGAGCAAATGTCTCAGGCAGTTTTAGAGCAGTTCTTTAGAGTTCAAAGGTATTTACAGTCAAGGACTGTGTTGCAAGATGCTGATCAAGTGCATACAAACGAGCTAAGGATAACTCACAGGAGCTCAGGAAGGTTTGTTCAGGGACTACAATTCTCAGAACCCACAACCATTGGCCATGACTGCTGGGGATTCATAGTCCCTCAGAAAAAAGGGCTAAGCTCTATGCTATTTTTCTCTTCAGGTTTAGGTCTGATCTCCCAACTGCAACACCAAAAATGGAGGCCAGCAGCTCATATATTCAAGAAAAAGGTGCTGAAGTGTTGTGCCATTTGAGGAATGAAGAGCCAGTCTACATGTTTTTTTTTAAAAAAAGCACAGTGGCAATTCCTTCCTAGACCAGACTATTTTTGATAGGAAAGCAGGAGCTCATATGCCTGAATGCAGCCTGACCATAAAAAATGTTGAAGATAGACTACAGTGGGCCCTGGGTATCCTCTAGGGTTTGGTTCCAGGACCCCCCATGGATACCAAAATCTGTGGATGCTCAAGTCCCATTATATACAATGGCATAGTAAAATGGTGTCCCTTATATTAAATGGCAAACAGCAAGGTTTGCTTTTTGGAATTAAAAAAACAAAAAACTTTCAAGCCATGGATGGTTGAATCTGTGGATAAAGAATCTGTGGATACGGAGGCCTGGCTGTACTAATATGTCACAACTAGGCTAGAACTTTTGCCTATCATCCACTAACTTTACATGTACAAGGAGTTTGATGACACAGTAGCATTGGAGCCACACCTATATTCTGAAGCCAATCATCCTAAAAATACTTTCTGAGATCTTTTGACTTTGTAAATCAGAAATGTTAACCTGGCATTCTACATCGGCTACTTAGGCTGCTGACACACTGCAGAAATAATGCAGTTTGACACCACTTTAACTATTATGGCTCAATTCTATGGAATCTTGGGATTTGTAGTTTGTTGTGGCACTGGAGCTCTCTGACGAGAAGGCTAAATATCTCACAAAACTATAAATCCCAGAATTCCATAGTGTTGAGCCATGGCAGTTAAAACATTATCAAATGGCATTATTTCTGTAATGTGTCAGCAGCCTTAGTTAAAAGCAGAACCTCTGTCACACTTCCTTGTTGCACACTTGCTGGCTGGTGGGAGAAGGGTGGAAAAGTCATCTGCCTGTGGAAACACTCACACATACAGTCAAGCTTCAAGCAGTCACACAAGGCTAACGAAAGATAGGAAGAAGTTTTGGGACAGAGGAATGGAGTTCAGGATGATGGGTTATACTGTTCTTGTCAGATGGAGCTCTGAGCGTCACACAGCAGACTGACAGAGTGGTGGGAGGTATGAAGGTTGTGTGTGCCTTGGCTGTGTTTTGGGGTAATATTTATACTTGATATTTACCCTTAAGAGGTGTTATGAGCAGGAGACAATGTTAGATGGTGTTTCCCACAGTTAGACCATGGAAGCTCCAGCTTCCTTAATGGTTGTTAATGGCTGAAACATTAAGATTGATGCGTTTTCAGGTAACTTTCTATTGTCTGGAAGGGAGGTATAAAGACAAACCATTTTGCAGAGTCCTGGGTTTTCTGGCCACTTGATTGAGTTAGTGTATGACTCACTTCTAGGTGTATCCAGCAGAATTAGCACATTCCACCCTATTATCTTGAGGGGGCTCCGCATAATTACTGCCTGGGCATGGCTGTTTTGGGGAATTTTCCAAGACCTTTTCTCAGACTTTTGAGTAAACCCTTTAGTCCCTGTATTTGGTAAGTCCTGGTCTACCTTTCGCCTTGTGAAGCATACATATAAGCCAAAATATGAATTATAGCCAATTGATGAATTGTTGGGAGGGTGCAGGTGTCAGGGCATATAACAGTCTGGTCCAGCAGGGCTCTGATTATGTTCATCAAAAACAGAAGAAAGAAAGAAAGAAAGAAAGAAAGAAAGAAAGAAAGAAAGAAAGAAAGAAAGAAACTGGGATACTAAATGTGGGCCAATAAAGTTGTTAATTATGGGTCTCAAAACAGGTAATATTGAGCCCCAAAAGTCCTAGTTCAACACTCAAACCACGGCACCATGAAGGCCTCTCCTACAGCTCTTAAAACCCAAGCAATCTCATGGAGTCCTTCAGATAACCTGGACTCAAGCTGTATAGAGCTTTATAGTACTACCATACCCATTGCTGACAGGTATTTAGCATTATGTAACTTTTTTTAAGGAAACCATTTAGAAGCTGGGGCACAGATTTTGCTTTTATAAACTCTTGATACTCAGTTTCTGCAAAATTGCTTACTCCCCCCCCCCACAAAAAGCATAAATCCACTAGCTTTTCTCAAGCCTCTCAAAGTAATAGTTCAGAAGGAATAATTGCCACAGAGTCCCTGTTGAAAAATAAGGAAGTGTGGATCTTGTGAAGCATTACACTAAGGTGGTAGATTTATTTCACCATAGAGCAGTATTTCCAAGAGCTTTAAAGTGGTGGTCTGGGGCAGTCTACTTAAATGTATTTACCTAATTTCTGCACCTGCCAACATCTTCAACCCCATTCTTTGACCCTAATTATAGAAACCAGCAATGACAGGAAATACACTGAAGAGAAAAATTGTTTTCAGAAGCTACTGGAGTTTCTCTTCAATAAAATATGAATTTACTGTTCATGATAATATAGCCTATGTTTTTATTCTGCTAGGAAAAGAGCCTTGGTGAGCCAATGTAAGTCACTTAATGTTTACTATATTTTACATGCCTTTTCTTAGCAGCCCTATCCATTGTATTTCCTTTTGCTCCCACAGCTGAGGTGTTTGGCCAGTCAGGAATTTCTCATGGAAACAAAGAAAGCCCTGTTCAGTGACAGAACATCACCTGCCTTCACAACCAATGACCAAGGCCAGCTCTATCATCTGGCTTTGGGGCACTAATAAACAATGATAAATTGTCACATGAAGTATATTCCATAATTATTATGGTATTAATCTGCACCACTGAGAGAGCTACAACTTGGAAGATTAGTCATTCAAAGTACTCTAAAAAGAAGCAAGGAAGGGGAAGAAAAAAAGAAACGTGGCAGCACTTTTAAGACTAACTGAATTTTATTTTAGCATGAACTTCTGTGGATATAAACCCATTTCTCCGGCTGCAGCATGGAGCGGTATTAAGGCCTCAAGTACAAAGCATATTTATACAGATGTGGGAGTGCGACAGAATGTGATAGGATCCAGAAAGTTGCAAATCGGGTCCCTTGCTCTAAATTTTCAAAGGGCTGGGTGAGGTGATACAGGTCTTTCAGATCTTTAATTGACAGTAGTCAATTAGTGCTGATGTGTGAAAGCAATACATCTGCTTAAGAAAAGTCAGTTTTCCACAGTTCAAAACTCTCTGAGAAGATTCTTTTTGTTATATGTGCAGTAGTGAGGACTCTTATATTAATATATATAGGGTGCCATGAAGCCATAGTCTTTGTTTGTACCTCTGCTAATGGATTGGAATTTATGAATATAATTCAATTCAATTGATTTTCTTTCTAGGGCTTGTCTATACAGGCAGTTTACCCTGGCTTCCTCCCCTCCCCATCTTGGAGCCCTGCAATCCAAATGATGCAGGTCTCTTGTCCTGATTCTTCTCCAGGATGTCCTGATGACACCCCAGGCAAAGCCAGGGGGTAAATTGGGTTAGGCCTGTTTAAAATGTTTTAAATTAACACCTGGGAAAACCCACATTATGTGGGTAAGCCCAGATGAGTCCAGAGCAAGAATGCAGGCTCTGTATTTGCACACTGGACTGTATAGCCAGCCACCACCACTGCCTTTGGAGTTAATCTGAGTGGGAAGTCCCCCCCCCACATGTGATCAAGGCCACCTTCATGTGACCAGCCTTAATCACATGCTGAGGACCTTCTTCCTGGCTTCAGAGAGTGTGTCATGTGACAGCCGGGGAGACACCTGCAATACTAGCTGGTGTGTGCATGAGGCAACCAGTGTGTCCATGTGGACTCCTGCCAGTTTTGTCACAGTAATGGGCAGGATCTGGCATATTCTCTCCGGTCTAGACAAGCCCCTAGTCTTCCTTTGTAATTTCCTTGTTCAAGGACTGCAACCTCTAAATCCCTAACTGTATGTCTAGGAAGATTAAAATATTTTGGTACCCTAAATACCAGAAGACAGAAATGTATTTCATGCTCTTGGAATGAGAAATTTGAAGCTAATACCAGAATGATTATCACATCCGAAGGTGGATTACGAGCTGCTTAGACCTATATAACAGAGACATCTTAAAGCTTATTTAGAAGGTCCATAAATCCACCACTAGTCAAACTAATTAGAAAGCTGAATTTGGTATCTACATAGGTCACAATATTCTAATTATTAGAAAAATCTGGCAAGGGTTGATTTGTTTTAAACACTAATAGACATGGAAAGTGAAACCAACATAGTGTAGTTTATAAAAGTTGGTTGGAAAGCACTAGATCTGATGTCAATAATGTGAGTATTGAGTTGAATAAAGAGATTGTCCTGTACAAATCAGTCAATGGAAAATTGCCTTAACTTCCACGTGTAAAACCTCTTTAGATTTAAAACTCCATTTGGTTCAGCAAAAATTAATGTCTTGAGTATATTGGACACTGCTACATTTTTTTAAATTGCCTTCTTCAGCTAAATGCTGGGTGTGTAATACAGATCACACTTCCTTGTGGCATGTGATGTGGGCGTCTCCAGTGGTCTCTTGTTTCTGGCTAAGTTTATTGCAATGTGTTAATTTTGTATTAGAAAAAAATATTTTCTATTTTGTAGGTGCATATGTACTCTTAAATTAGATTTCTGTAACATGGACCTTAAGTGGGTGGTCAGCATACTTAGATCCTGCATGCTTTTACTGTAGCTGAAAATCTCATACCCCACAGTTGGAAGGACAAATATTCACTGTCCATTGTTCAATGGTCAGAAGATCTTAGTGCTTTAGCCAAGACTTAACAGATGTCAGGTCCAAGAAAATGTATTTTTGGATATGGGGTCAGTTTATATTAATATATATTGCTAGCCCACAGTTATAGCCAATGTATTTCCACTCTTTTTTTCTTTCTCTTCTTTTTTCTTTCTTTTTCTTTTTCTGTCTTGTGCTTTCTTGGCATTTATATTTTTTTAAATCTAATTTTGCAAAAAAATGTAGACAAAATAAACCAAATTCTATTTTGAAAAATAGACTGAATAATAAACAAATTTCAGCATTTTATCTATTTTAGCTCATATACATTATGGTCCAGTTGGCCTGCTCTCTGCTGTTTTTCCACCAGTAAGTAAAGACTTAAAAAAAACCAAACAAACTAAGGAGGCTTTTGGTTTTTAGCACATGTGGCAGATAAAGCTTTTATGGGAGGGGGGGGTTTGCAGTGTTTTTATTTTATTGTGTTTTAAATTATCTTTTATTGCTGTTTTAAACTTGTTTTCAATGCTGTTTTAACTGTTTTTTTAAGATAGAAATTTATTTTAATTGTGTATTAACAGTTTTTAATTATATTGTGTTTTTAAAATGTTGTACGTTGCCTTGGATCCTCTGTTGGGAGAAAGGCAGAAAGAAAGAAAGAAAGAAAGAAAGAAAGAAAGAGGAAAGCCCATTACATTTTAAATCCAGCGTTTCATTTATTTGTTTTGAAGGTGGCTTACTGAGTTAATACAAATAAAAATAAACAGAACAATTGAAAGGTAACACAATAACATTATACTATTATGACTGATAAAACTCAGTAATTCATCCAAGGCTGTCCAATTAATTAATTTTCAGAGCTGATCAAGAGTTTTAATTTAGGTCTCCAGCTATTCCTACCTATTTGGTTCACCCACATTTTAAGTAAATTAGTTACGGCTTCTGTAGCAAGATATTCAGGACCTTCACTGTGGTGGCACCTAACATGTGGAATGATCTCCCCACTGAGGTTAGCCATATTCCCAGTGCTGGATGTTCCCATTGTCAACTGAAGGCTCACTTGTTGACCTATCCATTTTTCTAATTATTTCCCAGATTGTATGTCTCTCTGACTATCTGTCTATCTTCCACCTTTCACCCAAACGGGATAAGGCAGCTCACAACACTAAAAAGGCACATGAATTAAAACTTAACAGAAAAGATTAAAACAACACTCAAACTACTTTATTAAAATATCTATACTTTAAAACACTATAACATATTTTAAAAATATGACAATAACAATAAATGTGCATCACACACACCTCGTTAAAAGACATTTGTGCTTAGTCACTTAGTTCTCAAATGCTTGTTCAATTAAAAAGCAGAAGGAGAGCAGGGAGGGGGCTAGCCTAGGAGATTATCAGACAAGCACCTAAAAACGTTATTATGGCATTATATTTTACAGCATTTGTGTTCTGTCACAACGACACACATTTTTGCACGCTGCCATGATAACAGTACAAAATTGCCCCAATCCAGCAATATGAGTGCTTGTGCCACTTACTTCTGCGTTTCTCTGTGAACATGATTTCAGCGCATCTCGCAAGAAGACACAAGTGCACTAAAAAGCCCCCCAAACACCAACATTAAAAAAGAAAATGTTCAGAAAAGCACAGATACACATTTAGAAACTTTCAAGCAACATGCAGAGGTTCATAAAAAGAGTGTATGGTACCTAGTTTTCCCATATGCACCCATATATGTTCTATCAGGACTGCCCATTGATGCCGGAATCATGCCAGCAAAACGGGGTACCTTCTCTCACACATGAAAATCCAGAACACTAATGTTATGGGAGATCAATTTTTGACTTCTCCCCAACAATAAAAAAGAACTCCCTCGTAATGGCAGCAGAATGCTTGCAGAATGCTGGGGCACAGCACTGTCTGATAAGGAAGCCCTTTTGCAATCTCATTTGCTGTGGGAGTCTTGGAAGAACCAGAGCCAAAAGCTATCAGATGCAGCTGGATGCAATCATGCAGCACACCTGAAGCAGTCAGGGGGGAACTGCTATTTAAAAGCGGCATTCGGCCTTGGTCTTGGCCACCATGGTCTTCTGTGCCATCTGTAGCTGGGCCTTTGTCCTTCTGTGCCATCTCTAGCTGGGCCTTGGACCTTCTGTGCTATCTGTAGCTGGGTCTTGGGCCTTCTGTAGCTGGGTCTTGGACCTTCTGTGTCATCTGTAGCTGGGCCTTGGACCTTCTGTGCTGTCTGTAGCTGGGCCTTGGGCCTTCTGTGGCATCTGTACCTGGGCACTGGGCCTTGTACCTTCTGTGCTGTCTGTAGCTGGACCTTGGGCCTTCTGTGTGGTCTGTAGCTGGGCCTTGGGCCTTGGATATCTGGTATGTGCTCTGACCTTGGACTGTTTTTGGACTTTTGCTTATCTTTGACCCTGCCTGGACTTTGGACTCTGTCTCTTGTGTTCCTGACCCGGCATCTCTGCTCCTAGAACCTGCCGCCCATGCCCCGGACCCTGACAGTAGGAAACTTCCCAACCAGTCAAAGCTTCCTGTTGGGCAGCCAATCAGCACACTGGGAGAGGAAATATGGCAACCAAACCCCAATGGATATAGGGTCCAACTGTATTATTATTTTGTTTTTGGATCACATGCTTTTGTCAACTAAACAAGATAGCAAACAAAAGTCAACAAATCAAGAGGAAACATTCATCTATAAACATTATAGACTGTACATCTACAACCAGCATAGTGCTGGACTGGGTGAGCTGCATATCATGGCCATTCTATAAAAGCTCACAAAAGTGGAAAGAAGATGGTAGGAAGGTATGATGTAAAATAGTTTAAGACTTTAGTCCTAAGGTATGTCTAAAGTTTTGCAGATTTTATAGCCAGTTTAAATGCAATACCAAATTGACTCCTCTCTTGGACTGCACAGAACAAATCACTGCCAACTGAAAGGATACCATAACTTTGAGGGGTTTCCCCAGACTTCTAATTATCTGAATGTTTGCCAAACGTGAAGACCATCCAGAAAAAAACAAGTGGTCTTAGGGGGTTTCCAGGTAAAGCTTTCTTTCTGAAATTGCTCTGTCTCATTCACAGAATTTTAGAAATGTGCCTCCCATTTATAACCCTCCTGTGCTTTCCCACATCTTCCATCTTTTTTATTACCATGGAAAATCCATTGAAAAGGAAATGGAATACAGGTCACCTTACCACAATATCCACAGGGGACACATTCCCAGACTTACCATTTATAAATAAATGAAACCGTGGATAATAAGTGAACCCTATTGAAATAAAGGATTTCTGGTACAACCATACCAAAGAGTTGCATTGGAGGACCTAGCAATTCCTAAAGAGGACAGCTCTGTATGCGTTTTCCAGCATGACTCTATGGTATGTGTCCCTATTTTTTCAGCCATGGATAACTGAAACCACAGATATTGGTTCCACAAACATGGGAGGAGGGCAACCTGTAGTTGCACAATATCTTTTGACTGGTAGCAGTAAGAGCTCCCCATTTGAAAGCCTCCTTAGGTTCTCAAGTGTATCTGAATGTGTCAGAAGTCCTCTTCTTGATGAGGCTCCCAGTTCAGGTTTTATGAAAGGTGGAAAAGGCCACAGCATCTTCATTTGCGGTCTCAAGTTGGACTCAAGCCACACCAGCCTAAGGATGAGTTGTGACTGAGCAAGCATCCCCTCCCTTATGCATAAACTATTCTCACATGTATACATCATCTATAAAGAGATAAACAAGCCAAGACCTTTAGCTCACCTGTGCTATGGCAACAGTTCAGTAGACCACCTGCTCTTTTGTCTGCATAGTGCCTAAACTCAGCCAGCCCTACCATTGGGTAGATGGAGGCCATTATTTCAGGTGAGAATGAGAAGCAGCAAGTGTTCCTTTTGAGGCCCCTGGCCTCTGTTGGAGGAGAGGGTTGTGTGGCCTCACAGCATGTTCTGTTTCCTTAAACTGGGCTGCTGTCCTCAGATGTGGCAGACAATTCTGCTCCCTTGTCAGTATTCAGTTATTATTTCCATCAGCATTTTTATGGGAAAGGGGAACGCTCCTTTACCTTTGGAAAAAAAAATGTGTTGGTTTTTTGCTGCTCCTGTGTTTTCATCATCATCACCATTATCATCATCATATCACTACTATCATCATCATCTTTATTTATACCCCACCTTTCCCCTGAAACTGAGACTCAAGATAACATACAAATGAAATGATCATCTTATAATTAAAAATCTACAAAAACTCAACATTAAAATAGAAATTAATATTAACTAGTGAAACAATTTAAAACATACATGTTAGAAAAATAAAAAGCAGTTAACAGCATCACAGTTTAAAACATTATAATACTCTCTTAAAAGGCTTTTCTTTAGAAACCTTGGGCTCATCTACACAGGCAAGGATATGCTGGGTCCCCGCTGACATATTCTGCCCATGGGGTCAGGCCTGTTCCTCTGCCTATTACCTGGACGAAACGAGCCAGAGTCCCAATGGGCACACCAGCCCATCCCTGCAACCACCACTGCCTACATCCCATTCTCTGGAACCAGGCAGGAGGCCCATAGTACACGAGCAAGGTTCCCTTCCTAGATCCAGAAAAGCAAGGTAGCTGGCAGCTACAGCGATGGGCCAGCAGGCCAGAATGGGCTCCTGTGAACCCCAATCTGTTTTATTTTGGCTGAAACGCATTTTAACAGGTATTTTCTTTAAATGTTTTATTTGGCCCTACCCCATCTGCCCCCCCCCCGTCTTAGACCCATCTTAGAATCATAAAATTGTAGAATCATAGAGTTGGAAGAGACCACAAGGGCCATCTAGTCCAACCCCCTGCTTTGGGAGAAAGGTGGCATATAAATGGCATAAATAAATGTCCCTGCTTTGTAGGAGGACTACCCATGGGCAAAACTGGGCAAAAGCCCTGTGTTATCAGGACTGCAGGGCTCCAAGATAGGGACAAGATGGGGTAAATTGCCCATGTAGACAAGCCCCTTCCCGTCTCAATGCCTGTTGGAATAAAAAGGTCTTTGCCTGCCAATGGAAGAACAGCAAGGTGGGGAGGTCATTCTAGTCTTCCTAGGGAGTGAGTTCTAGATCCTATAGGCTGGCACTGAGAAGACCCTGCCTTGTGTCCCCATCAACCATACTTGTGAAGGTGGTGGGACTCCTGAGGCTCTCAGGGCCTGGGCAGGTTCTTATGGGCTGATACAGTCTGTCAGAGAAGACGTAAGCCATACAGGGGTTCATAGGTCACAACGACCATCACTTTGACTTCTGCTCAGAAACAGGCCAGCAGCCAGTGTATACAGCATACAATGCTATCAAGATGAGGGGAACCTGTGAAGCCATCCACAAAACAGCTATACATAGAAAGAACTTCTGGACAGAACTCCTTTCTTTAAAAAAGAGTGTTTTGGAAACTTTATCATCATCACTACTGTCTCCTCCTCAGATATTGTCATTCTTCAGTTGCGTTTGACATGTGTCAGAGGATCATTAGTAGCACATAGAAGAAAACTTTACATTGGCTCACTCACTTCATTAAAGCATGCTGGATGTGACCCAAGGTATATGATTACCAAAGTGGTGGAGATTGAGGAAAGTTTGCTCTACATTTCAGGCTGCTTTGTTTGGCTAGAAGTATTCCTTGTCTTGGCATTTCAAATGCTTTTTTTTTTCCAGACAGGTGGCGTCTTCCCTTCTGATCTGACCTGAATGTATGTTGCAGGATTTCACCCCACACTCCTCTGTATATAATATAAGCTGCATTCTACTTTTCAAGCACTGAAATGCGAAAATAAGCCCCAGTAAAGTTAACTGAGGGCTTAAGTGTGTGTCTGAAACAACATGGAATGCACCTGATACTTTTTACTTCTTTCTGTTTTCAATGATTGTGTGAAAATTTATGGGTGGGTGAATTTTCCCCTTGTTTGAAAGAAATCCACACATCTGGTTCTCCGCTCGCCTGCCTGGCCACATCTGTTTGCACTTGTGCTTCCTATCCACAAGTCTGCACAAGGTACAGCAAATGTTTAAAATATGACTTTTTATAGATGTCACGACAGTGGGGTGTGGTAGGGAGTAATAGCCATGGCAGCTACTGAACCATACTGTCAGTATGGTTCAGGCTTGTTGAGGCAAGCCAATAAGAAAATTTTCTTTCTTTTACCTTTTCTTGATTGGTAGATGGGCTTTCTTTCTTCATATTAATTTTGCTAATTTTTATTTAGTGGGCAAACTAGAGTTGCCACATTTTTACTGGCTCTCCCCTATGCCTTCAGTTGCAGCCAGAAATAAAACAGGTGAGACTTTTCCTGGTGGGGGAAACTCCCACCATAGAATCATAGCATTGGAAGAGACCACAAGGGCCATCTAGACCAGCTGCCTGCCATTCAGGAATACCCAATCAAAGCACTCCTGACAGATGGCTATCCAGCCTCTGTTTAAAAACCTCCAAAAAAGGAGACTCCACCACACTCTGAGGCAGTGTATTCCACTGCTGAACAGTGCTTACTGTCAGGACGTTCTTCCTAATGTTTTGATGGAATCTCGTTTCCTGTAGTTTGTGCATTGCTCTGCGTCCTAGGAATTTTTCAGACTAGGCAAATATGGCATCATAAGGATGCCTAATGATCACGAAAGTCACACATACCAGATGACGACGCCCTTTTGCGATCATGAATTGTGGAAAACCCTTCCTTTTTATTGACAGGCCAAGCTCTCAATTGATCTCCTGTGGCGATTTGTCGCCAGTATTGCTAGTGTTTGAATCCTTGTGCCATTGTACTCACGTGAATGCTGCATCAATGACAGAACACTTCTGGATGAGATGGTGACAGCCAGGTAGAAGACACTCTTTTTATGACCACCACCCCATGTACTTGGGACATTTAAAGTGTGTTTTGTGCTTTGCTGTACTTTTTGTGTGGATTTGTTGCTTTTATTTTTAATTTTCCTGCGCTAGCGTCTTCTCACGAGAATCTCACGAGATCAGGAACCCGGAAGTAAACAGAGCTCCGTTTGTACTCTATTATTGCTGGGAAGCCTCTTTTACACTGTTCAAGGTAAGTCTGGTAGGGGTTCTTTTGCCGGCATAAAAATGCCACCATTTATGCTGGCAAAAGAACATTAATGTTGGATGGTCTGATATAGTCCCTGGTCTCTGGATCAGCAGAAAACAAGCCTGCTTCATCCTCAGTATGACATCCCTTTAAATATTTAAACATGGCTATCGTGTTTATCACTCGGGTTCTAAATGCCAGGGTACTGTGAACAGGACAAAGGGAAAAGTAATTATTATAAAAGTGACAAACCCAGTATTCATTCACACACACACACTCATCTGATATCTTTCTGATGACTTTTGATTGACTTTCCTCCTGCCTCTACTTTCAGCTCCCGTAATGATGCTGTCCTTGCAGTTTTACACAGAGCTTGGAAAGTTAGGTTTGGAAATTATTATTATTAATAATAATAATAATAATAAAAATATTTATATCCCGCCCCTCTGCGAACAATCGGGGCGGCTTACAACAGTAAAATAGTACATAGTATAAAACAACTCAAAATCCCTTCCCCCCCTTAAAACATTATTAAATCAATACAAATTAAAATCAGCATATAATACAATTGTTATTAGAAACCCTTCCTAGTGAGCAGCATCAGTTAGGAGCTCCAGAATCAACCTCCAGAGGGGGTTCCTGAGGCCAGGCTTAGCTATTCTGGAAAAGCCTGCCTGAAGAGATCTGACTTGACAGCCTTTTTAAAGCTGTCTAACAATGTCAATAGGCGGATCTCATCCGGCAGGCCATTCCACAATTTGGGGGCGACAGCCGAGAAAGCCCTCTGGGAGGTGGTCGCCAGCCTAGGTCTTTGTGGCTGCAACAAATTCCTCCCAGAGGACCGGAGAGCGCGGTGAGGATTATAAGGGAGAAGGCAGTCCATGAGATAGCTTGGGCCCAAGCCATTTAGGGCTTTAAAGGTGATAACCAACACCTTGTACTGGGCCCGGAAGCTGATAGGCAGCCAGTGGAGGGACCTCAGAACCGGAGTACAGTTGTCCCTCCACATTCGCGGCTTTCACTTTCGCGGTTTTGAGTATTCGCGGTTTCTCCTCCTTCTCCACCCCCTCTCTGGGAGGGAACTCTATCCACCTCAGGGGCATGCCTCGTTTGAACTGGAGAGCCAAAGCCCCAAGAGAGCAGGGAGGTGGATGCTTGAGACCCGATATCCCTACTTTCTTGGGGCTTTGGCTCTCCATTTCAGACAGAGCTAAGCCCAGGGAGAGGGGGAAGACCGGGTCTAAAGCACCCCTCCCGCTCTCCTGGGGCTTGCCTCTGTTTAAACTGGAGAGCCAAAGCCCCGGGAGAGCAGGGAGTTGGGCACTTTAGACCCGATCTCCCTGCTCTCTCAGGGCTTGGCTCTCCACTCCAGAGCCAAGCCCAGGGAGAGGGGGGAGATCAGTCTAAAGCACCCCTCCCGCTCTCCTGGGGCTTGCCTCTGTTTAAACTGGAAAGCCAAAGCCCCAAGAGAGCAGGGAGGTGGATGCTTTAGACCCGATCTCGATACTTTCTGGGGGCTTTGGCTCTCCATTTCAAACAGAGCCAAGCCCAGGGAGAGGGGGCAGATCGGGTCTAAAGCACCCCTCCCACTCTCCTGGGGCTTGCCTCTGTTTAAACTGGAGAGCCAAAGCCCCGAGAGAGCAGGGAGTTGGGCACTTTAGACCCGATCTCCCTGCTCTCTCAGGGCTTGGCTCTCCACTCCAAACAGAGCCAAGCCCAGGGAGAGGGGGGAGATCGGTCTAAAGCGCCCCTCCCGCTCTCCTGGGGCTTGCCTCTGTTTAAACTGGAAAGCCAAAGCCCTGAGAGAGCAGGGAGGTGGATGCTTGAGACCCGATCTCCCTACTTTCTGGGGGCTTTGGCTCTCCATTTCAAACAGAGCCAAGCCCAGGGAGAGGGGGGAGATCGGTCTAAAGCGCCCCTCCCGCTCTCCTGGGGCTTGCCTCTGTTTAAACTGGAAAGCCAAAGCCCCAAGAGAGCAGGGAGGTGGATGCTTTAGACCCGATCTCGATACTTTCTGGGGGCTTTGGCTCTCCATTTCAAACAGAGCCAAGCCCAGGGAGAGGGGGCAGATCGGGTCTAAAGCACCCCTCCCGCTCTCCTGGGGCTTGCCTCTGTTTAAACTGGAAAGCCAAAGCCCTGAGAGAGCAGGGAGGTGGGTGCTTTAGACCCGATCTCCCTGCTCTCTCAGGGCTTGGTTTTCCACTCCAAACAGACCCAAGCCCAGGGAGAGGGGGGAGATCGGGTCTAAAGCGCCCCTCCCGCTCTCCTGGGGCTTGCCTCTGTTTAAACTGGAGAGCCAAAGCCCTGAGAGAGCAGGGAGTTGGGCACTTTAGACCCGATCTCCCTGCTCTCTCATGGCTTGGCTCTCCACTCCAAACAGAGCCAAGCCCAGGGAGAGGGGAGAGATCGCGTCTAAAGCACCCCTCCCACTCTCCTGGGGCTTGCCTCTGTTTAAACTGGAGAGCCAAAGCCCTGGGAGAGCAGGGAGTTGAGCACTTTAGACCCGATCTCTCTGCTCTCTCAGGGCTTGGCTCTCCACTCCAAACAGAGCCAAGCCCAGGGAGAGGGGGGAGATCAGTCTAAAGCGCCCCTCCCGCTCTCCTGGGGCTTGCCTCTGTTTAAACTGGAAAGCCAAAGCCCCAAGAGAGCAGGGAGGTGGATGCTTTAGACCAGATCTCCCTACTTTCTGGGGGCTTTGGCTCTCCATGTCAAACAGAGCCAAGCCCAGGGAGAGGGGGGAGATCGGGTCTAAAGCACCCCTCCCACTCTCCTGGGGCTTGCCTCTGTTTAAACTGGAAAGCCAAAGCCCCGAGAGAGCAGGGAGTTGGGCACTTTAGACCCGACCTCCCTACTTTCTGGGGGCTTTGGCTCTCCACTCCAAACAGAGCCAAGCCCAGGGAGAGGGGGGAAGATCGGGTCTAAAGCTCCCCTCCTGCTCTCCTAGGGCTTGCCTCTGTTTAAACTGGAGAGCCAAAGCCCCGAGAGAGCAGGGAGCTGGGTGCTTTAGACCCGATCTCCCTACTTTCTGGGGGCTTTGGCTCTCCATTTCAAACACAGCCAAGCCCAGGGAGAGGGGGGAGATCGGGTCTAAAGCGCACCTCCCGCTCTCCTAGGGCTTGCCTCCGTTTAAACTGGAGAGCCAAAGCCTGGAGAGAACAGGGAGGTGGGTGCTTTAGACCCGATCTCCCTGCTGTCTCAGGGCTTGGCTCTCTTTGGAGAGCAGCTTTGGAAAGGTGGGTGTGGCAGCTGAGAAGTGTCTAGGAGGCTTCTAAAGCCCATTCACCACCTTGGAGGGGGGTTTGTGGGTGGGTGGGGGGAGGTGTATCTTATTCGCGGTTTTTTCACATTCGCGGGGGTTTTGCGCCCCTAACCCCCGCGAATGTGGAGGGACGACTGTAATGTGGTCCCTCCTAGATGTTTCAGAAACTAGCCTGGCTGCCATATTTTGTACCAGCTGTAATTTCCGAACTAAGCACAAGGGTAGCCCCATGTAGAGTGCATTACAGAAATCAAGACGTGAAGTTACCAGCGCATGCACAACGGTCTCAAGATCCCTTACTTCCAGAAAAGGGCGCAGCTGGCGTATCAGCCGAAGCTGATAACAAGTGCTCCTGACTGTCGCATTTACCTGATTTGTCATCAGGAGTGATGAGTCAAGGAGCACCCCTAGACTGCGAACACAGTCACTGGAGGAGAGTGTGACTCCATCCAGGACTGGAGATTGCAACCCAATTCTTGGTTTCGGGGCCGCTACCGTGAGTACCTCTGTCTTGTCTGGATTCAGTCTCAATCTGTTTTTCCTCATCCAGCCCATTACTGCCCTAAGATTCATTGAGAGAAGAAATGCTGTCAGAATTCGAGACCAACGAACAAGATATGGAGAAATAGATCTGAGTGTCATCAGCGTACTGATAACACCCAGCTCCATAACTCTGGATAATCTCACCCAGCGGCTTCATATAGATGTTAAATAACATCGGGGACAGAATAGCACCCTGTGGTACTCCACAGGTATGCTCCCTTTTACTGGAGCTACTGTCCCCGAGCAGCACTCTCTGGGTCCTGCCCGAGAGGAAGGACCAGAACCACTGCAAAGCAGTGCCTCCGATGCCTAACTCCCTCAGGAGATCCAGAAGAATGCTGTGATCTATCGTATCAAAAGCCGCTGAGAGGTCTAGGAGCACCAACAGGGTCACACTACCCCTGTTGATGCTCAGACGCAGATCGTCGATCAAGGCAACCATGGCAGTCTCAACCCCAAAGCCTGTCCTAAAGCCAGTTTGAAATGGGTCTAGGTAATCGGTTTCATCCAAGACAGCTTGGAGTTGAAGAGTAACCGCCCTCTCAATCACCTTGCTCAAAAATGGTAATAAAGAGACTGGCCTATAATTATGCATAGCCAGGGGGTGCAGGGAAGGTTTTTTCAAAATAGGCTTAACAGCCGCCTCCTTTAGACATGATGGAATATATCCTTCCCTGAAGGATGCATTGATGATGCTCACAAGGAACTTTCGCAATGCATCCCCTCCCTGGACAGCCAGCCAAGATGGGCAAGGGTCGAGGGGGCAGGTTGTCTTCCTCACACTACCAAGGAGCTTGTCCACATCATCGGTACTCACAGATTGAAGCTGATCCAGTATAATTACATCGGCGGAGTCACTGGACACCTCGTCCATTGTTTCTGTTACAATAGTGGCATCTAAGTCGGCTCTTATCTGAGAGATTTTATCTGCAAAGAAGTTATTAAATGCGTCACAGCAGGCAGTCGTCAGGTTAAGCAGGGGATTTGGCACAGGGGACACCTGTGTCAGCTCCCTCACCACCCTAAACAGCTCTGCTGGATGGGACTCTGCAGACGCAATATGTGCAGAGGAGAAGGATTTCTGCGCTGCACACATTGCCTCCCGATAGGACCAAAGAAAGTTCCTATGGCGAGTTCTGTCAGATAAAAGTCGAGTCTTCTGCCACCTGCGCTCTAGTAGTTGTCCAAACCACTTCATTTCCCTAAGCTCAGGCGTATACCATGGCCTACGGTTAGAAGCGGATTGGCAAGGATGCTTGGGAGCAATCGTGTCGATAACTCTGGTAATGTCGGTGTTCCAGGTATTAACCAGAGCATCGACAGGATCACCGGCATTTCCAGCCATTAAACCTTCTAAGGCTTTCTGGAAACCCATAGGTTCCATTAGCCTTCGAGAGCGGACCATTTTAATGGGTCCGCCACCCCCGGTGGGGCGGATGTAGGCTCTAAGTTCCATCTTGACCAGGAAATGATCCATCCAAGACAAAGTGGAGGTACTGATTACCTCCGCCCACGGATATGCCTGATCCGAACTAAAGACCACATCGAGTGTATGACCTGCACAATGCGTGGGCCCGTTGACCAATTGGGATAGACCCATGTTTGTCATGGTCTCCATGAACTCCCGAGCCGCACCTGTTAAGCTGGTCTCGAGCGGGATGTTGAAGTCCCCCAAAACCAAAAGTCTGGGGGACTCCAGCAGCAGCTCTGAGACCAGCTGTGTCAGCTCGGTTAGGGAGCCTGCTAGACAACGGGGGGGCTGGTAGACTAGCAGAATCCCCAAGCTGTCACTGGTCTTCAGCCTTAGGTACATACCTTCGAAGTGGGCTGTGTTCTGGACAGGTATCCTGGTCAAGGTCAGGTGGTTCTTATGGACTAGAGCCACTCTGCCCCCCTGCCCACTTCCCCTCACCTGCTCGCTAACAGAGTACCTGGCTGGGAGGGCCTGCGCCCATGTGACAGCGCTATCCTCTCCCAGCCAGGTCTCCGTGAAGCAAGCCAGGTCGGTGTCGTCATCCAAGAGAAGATCCTGGATGATATGAGTCTTACTCTTCACCGGCCTGGCATTGCAGAGGAGCAGAGTGAGCTTCTGTGGAATGGTTGGTCTGCTCTCCAAGCCATTCTGGCAAACAGAGGGAACTGAAGACGGAATAGCTTTCAAACAGCGATCCCGTCTTCTCTTGCAACATTTGTTCGCTCTGTTCCAACCATATCTCCCATTCCCCAACACTACTCTGATGGCTGCCCCCACCTCCTTCCCGGCCTCAGGTAAGATGGAGGAGCACGATACCATCCGAGGGGAGAAGCTGAAGGCCCCAGGTGCACACTCCGAGGCATACACCTCTCCACCTCAGTCTGGTCTCCGCTCCGCAGCTAGAGAAGATGGTCCCTTGGGCAAGTTTCAGCCTCCAAACTGGCCATTCCCACAGCCTCTAAACGAGGATAGCCTAATTGTCATTGCTGTGTTGGTGGTGCGCCGCTAGGAGAGGTAATACTTGGGCTCTGAAGACCAAGATTAATCTTGGTCCCACAGCTGCCAAACATCATCATTGTGCTGCCGCCACTGAAAGATGGAAGTTGGGGACTGGGCAGGCACACGCCCTCAAGGCTTCGCAGAGGTGATGGGGAGATGGTGTCCTGGGCTGGCTAATGTAGCCTTCCCCGCCCTCACCATTACTGCTGCGCCGCCGCTGAAAAGTGGAAATTAGGGCAAGCACATGCCCTCAAGGCTTCGCAGAGGTGCCGCAGCCTGACTCAGCGAGGGTCGAGGCTGTGCTGTCAGCCATGGCTCCTCCTCATCCTCCTCCTCTCCTTCTTCTTCTTCTTGACCGACCTTAGATGTTTGCTGCCAGGAGTCCTGCCAATGGTTGAGCTGGAGCTGGCTTTAAAGGCTCTCTAAAGGCCAGGTGTTCCGAGGGAGGAGGAGGGAGGCCAAGCACTCACTGCCCACTCCCAGTTTGAAACCACGCTGCTGTTGCTGCTGCCGATGGTCTGGCTGGAGCTGGCATTAAAGACTCTCTAAAGGCCAGATGTTCCAAGGGAGGAGGGGGGGGCAAAGCACTCACTGCCCACTACCAGTTTGAAGCCATGCTGCTGCTGCTATTATCAAAATTAATTTGATAATAGACATTATCACCCGAGGCTGTTTTGCCACGGCAATAGCATTATAAAAGGAAACAAATAACATACCACTTTAAAAACATTGAATAGCACACCTCTTCTTTCGCACAACTGCTCTGCTTTGCAAACTCCCCTAGTGCAATAAGTCTCTTTCATTAATGCCAGCATTACAGTAGTCACCTGGCAGGACAGGGCTTGATCCTCCTCCCTCCCCCTTGCTATTCCAAAGCAGGCTAACACCATTCCTGTTGGTTTTTTGTTTTCATCTTTGCAGTGTTTGCATGAATACAGCAAAAATGATTTTAAAATTATTTTTATCTTATCATTTTGCCATAATTATGCAAACATAGCAAAACATTTGTTTTTAAACTGACAGACGCAGAGTTAGCCTGTTCTGGAATAGCATGAGGGAGGGAGGAAAATCAGGTCCCCATGACTGTTTAATGCTGGCATTGAAGTGAAGAGACTTATCACACCAGCAAACTCCCGAAATAGCACTGATATTGGGAGTTTATTGACACATTTTCCTCATCAATGAAAAGGAGCGCCACACTAACGGGGTGATTACACATCGGCAACAGGACAGCGATGACATCATATGAGAAGGTTCCGTCATAGAGCTACTATCCTGCTTTAATTCCACTTTTTTGCCTCGTGTGATAATCTCCAATGTTAAAAGTTATATAGTGGAAAAATACTTCACTACTATAAGCACTTGTAATTCAGATAGCTTAATTAGTTGGGTTAACATTAATTAACCCATTGTTTAGGATATGAGTTTTGGGGCAGATTTACAGAGAATGGCATGGAGGTTGTCATTGTTGACTTTAAGGAAGCACATTTTGTTACTGGCTCCTTCAAAGGGGCTCTTTTGTCCTTTTAAACGTTGACTTCCTCCAATGCAATTTCCCCCCACGGGGACTAAAAAGCCCATATTAGGATTGTTGCCTGGGAATGATGGAAGTCTAACAGATCTGGCAAATGTCAGATTGGGAAAGGCTGCCCTAAAGCATGAGATTTCATCTCACAGCTTCTTCAATTCAGTTTGTCACGCATGGGAATCTCTCTATTTCTATTCTCACCAAACCATACACTTCACTAACTCTTCAAATGTCTGGCTTGATAAAGGTTAATAAGGAGCAGTTTGTTACCATTAGAGGGTAGTGGTCCACTACAAGTTCAACAATGCATGGATAGTTACAAAGATTAGTCAGTGAATGAAGATTGGGGAATTATTAACTTTAAATTTTTTAGACTCTCTAAGCATATGCAGAATATTTTTCTTTACAACTGAATCCTTTCTACCTTCCTTCTAAGAAGTGTGGTCTCTAAATATCAGGGACAGAACCCATGTTTTGCATGCAGGAACCAGGGATCCAAAATTCAGTCTGGCATCTAACAAGTCAGCTCCTCCCTGCACCTAGCTTACATTAATTATATAATTAAAAGGAGGTGGGGAAGTAGGAGAAGCAGTAGAAGCAGTACAGCAGGAGGTGGGGAAAAAGCAAAGTGGAAATGGTGTGGGAAAGAGAGATAGGAAGAAGCCAGAAGAGGAAGTAATGGCGGATGGATTGGAGGAAAACTTTTTACTTATTTATTGGAGTGCATAGCACTATGTGAGCAAGGTTACAAAGTGATTCATTGCAGCTGATCCCAAATAATATTATATAAAACTGTATATGGTACCATAAAAGAAACAGAAACCAGTATAGAATATAATTAACAGAGGAAGAGAAGTTACTGAAGAGAGTCACAGTACACCCCGATCCCCAGAAAGGCTTCAAACACTTTTCTTCCATATGGGGCCATGGTGGTGGAGGAGGATACTTGCATTTTAGGCCTAAAAGGTTGGGCATTCTATAAGGGCCCTGGCTGCTTAAGGGCCTGGGTGTCCTAATAAGCAAAGAAATTATCAGCTTCTTAAGAAACCCACTCTGAGTATCCTTGTCCACCTTTAACTAGTGGACAGGGCAAGGGCTTACAGCAGGGGTGTACATTCCATATACCCAAACCTGTTGTTGGCCCCCAACACATCTTACTCTTGCTAAATTCCCCAATGCTGATTGAAACAGAAATCTGCTTGGAGAGAGGTTGTAGTCTCAACTCCCCTGTCAGTGACCATAAAACAGCCTCCTCCACACCATTCCAGCAACTCTGAGGCAGAATTGCTGGCCTGGCAATAAGATTACCACCACCACCCCATCAGCAAACCTGCACCTCTTCTGCCACAGTGTGTGTTTGTGCATGTGTGTGCTGATACCAAATGTGGCCCTTAAGTCCAAAAAAATGCACCCCTGGATTATAGCATAAGTGGTAGGCCAACGGTCACAAGAACATACTTTCCAACATTTCACAGTTTTTACAGCTGCAGAATATTTGTGGCTGAGCAACATTAGTGTGGCCAAAAGGGTGTGGCCAGGCAATGAGAGGGGGAAAGTAATTAATGAAGGACACACAAAACTATTTTAAGCAGAGGAATCCTGGAATTGTCGCACTGAATTTAGGAAAGCCAGAAAAAATACAAAATACAAATGAACCTACTAGCAAGGACAAAATGTCACCCTCTCCTCCCCTCGCCTCTGAGTTAACTGAATGCAAACTACTTTTGCACTTTGAACTCAGGTTGCACCAACTGAAGTAAGCCAAGGACAAAGGGGGGAAAGTGAGAGGAAGAGAGAGAACCGGGACATTTTAAAAGCCGACGAAGAAGTTGGACAACAGAGAATTAACTGGGGCTGTCCCTGCCAAACCTGGATAGTTGGATGGTATGTAAGAAGCTTGTCCTCATGTGGCTATAGGTAAAAATTATTGCAAAAAAGCCTGGATGGTTACATGGAAGGTTGTAAGCTTCTGGCCAAGAGCCATCATGGAGTAGGAGTTTGAGTGTTGGATTAGGACTCTGGGGGCTTGTAAATATGGCCAAATAAAATGCCTTCACCTCCTTTTCATAGTGAGCTGTCCAGATGATGTACAACTTGAATCCTGTTCTTCTCAGTGCCTTGGGGCTTTAATCTGCACAACCACCCTCCCCCCCAAAAGTGGGGATTTACCCTGGATTTGAGTGGAAAATCTGGATATTTGCCTGTGTGCATGGACTGCATAACAATGTCAGTGTGGGGCTGGGGGGAGGAGTTTCAACAGCTGGGCTGAAGAGATTAGATGGGGGCTCCCTGGACCAGGCGATCTCTTCCCCTGTTTCAATATCACTTTTTACTGGTTCCTTTGTTGCCATTTATTTTGCATACACAACAGTTGTTCAGAGAAGCACATACCAGCATACCCATATCATGATTAACTGGCTGTACCTACACTTGATAGAATGCCCAAAGCCCCTCCAAGCCATGGGGAAAGACATACATGCATTGACATGAATGAGGGGGAGGAGGAAAAACAGGGGCTGCCACTGGTATGTGGCCACGCATACTACAAGTTATTGGACTGGGGTGAATTCAAAAGGGAGAAATGCGTGTGGACAGTGCTCCTGAACTCACATCAATATGTATGGTGATTGTGTAGACAACTGCAAATGGAGAAACACCAGAATCCACTCCACTGTATGTGTAAAGGTAAATATCAGGGCTGAACAACAATAAACAAGAATGTACAGTATATGAAACTATACATTATTACATGCAAAAACCAATAGTTGTGGTAATTTCAATTCATAAATTAACCCCAATATTATCTATGAACTCTATACAAGAATATATGTAAAGTCCTTGAGAAAAATCCTAATTACAGACATTCACAAGTGCTTGTATATTCAAAAAGAAAAACACAATTGCTGGCAGAGACGCATAAAATTTACAGATGTTTATAAATGTAAGCAGAAAGTACAGAATTAGAGGCAAAAAACTGCAATAATGTCCTTAAATTGAGTCCTGCTAGAACACATTCAGGAATGCTTGTGTATTCAGGCAAAGAAAAACAATTGCTGGCAGACCCATAAAGATCACAGATACTTATAAATGCAGGCAGAAAACCATGATACAGACAACACCCAGGATAATTTATTCAGGTCGTTTCAGCAAGCCCATGGTTGCTGTGGATCAGGGAGACCTGAAGGTAAACTGGATTTTCCTGTCAGTGAAGATGAGCCCTGGGAGACAGTGTTTAGATCTAAGCCTAAGAGAAAGGGAAGCCTCCTTTCAATAAAACTGGCCAAAAAAATTCCATGATAGAGGTGTTACATGCCCTGACACCCCTCCCTTCCAATAATTCATTAATTGGCAATAACTGTTAATTTGGCATATATCTTAACACTTCATGAGGTTAGCAGCAGACCAGGACTTCCCCAAAAATAGGGACCGAGTGAAGGTTTGCTCAAAACCCAGGTTATGCAAATTTTCCCAAAAGCAGGCACACCCGGGAATTAATTATGCAAAGCCCCCTTGGACAGAAATTAAGGTGGAATGTACTAATTCTCCTGGACACACTTGGAAGTGAATCATACACTAATTCAATCAAGTAGCCAGTACACCCAATATTCTGTGATGACTTTTCCTAACACCCTGCCTGTCTAACAAAAGAAGGTTGCCTGAAGCCCATCAGTCTTCATGTTTTAGCCATTAATGACCAGAGTTTTATTTTCTAACTATGGGAACATGCTCAAACGTTGTATTCCACTCAAACACCACTTAAGGGTAAATATTGAGTATAAATATTACCCCAAAACTCATCCAAAGTGTGCTCAGTTTCCCAGAGGCCATCACTCTGCTGGATTGCTGGGTCACCCAACATGCATCGCTGTACTTCTTTGCTGCACAAACTTCTGCTCGTCAGACAGGTACTGTATAGCCCATCATCCCAAATGCTATTCCTTTATCCCAATACTTCCTACTTTCCTCAATAACCTTGTGTGATTGCTTGATGCTCAAGTGCATGTGTGAATGCTTCTGAGATTATTTTTCAATAAAAACTATTTTATTTTATTTCCTCGCTTGGAGTTTAGTCAGTGAGTACCAGTATACACAGGTCCAAAAGTCCCATAGTTACCCGGCCTCTGCAGCCTAATTTGAGTTAATTAAAATTCCCCAATAAAATATCAGTGTTTGAGTGACACAAGCTGGTTCCTATGAACACCACACAATTCAGGTAACAGGGTTGCTACATGCCAGACTTGACTTGAAGGCACAGAACAAAAACAAGCAAAGCTTTTAGGCCCAGTTCAAGATGTCTGCCTGGGTTATGTACAGCTGCACTCTGGGTAAAAACTGAAGCTGTGTTCCTGATATCATCCCTAAGTTAACACATCTGTTTAATGGTCTCTCCCGACCTTCCCTTTCTTGCTGTCACATTCCATGGCAAATCTGTTGCCTTTCTTGGGGCCAGTTAGCAGAAATGACAGAACACCAGGACATGTTCTAAAAGGTGAAATATC
The DNA here is from genome assembly GCA_030847615.1 of Gambelia wislizenii. Taxonomy (NCBI): domain Eukaryota; kingdom Metazoa; phylum Chordata; class Lepidosauria; order Squamata; family Crotaphytidae; genus Gambelia; species Gambelia wislizenii. The sequence continues at coordinate 134,256,099 of JAUMIR010000006.1, read as the reverse complement.
TGCGATTTGCTTGTAGAATGACACAAGCGTCTGCACAGAGTGGATTAATAAACTTTTGCCCTGAAAATGACTGGGGAGAATGCCAGAGTATCTTTTCTGTTTGTGAAATAAAGCAGCCTACTTTTAAGAGAGTCAAAAATTCAGTTTGTTCATTTCTCAAGTTGAGCAACACATGCAGTCTTTTTGTAGAGCAGTCAGTGTGTGTGAGGGTGGGGGGATGCATTGGCTCTGAAAGCTATATTTATCCAATGGAATGAGGCTTGGAACCCTAATTCCAAGGCAGTAGCAGAACACACTCGTTTTAGAAAGGAGAATTAGCTATGAATGCAAAACAAAAACAAATTTTTTTACAAAAACCTATTTTCTCTAAATGCAATCAATATATTCATATTCTCCAACATTTCACAGATGAAAATTGGAACACACATGGCCGAGCAACATTAGAATGTGGTCAAGATGGCAAAAGTGATTAATGAGGAAGAATGTACAAACTAGGAAAGGCTGTATCAGTTTGCTTTTGCTTGAGTCTACAGGGAAGGGTAAGATTCCACTATCTCTTCTCCTTTCCTTCTACTGAATTAACTGAGTGCAAACTACTCTTGCAGTCTGACTTCAGTTTACAGTCAATGAAGTAAGATAAGGACAAAGGGAGAATGTGGAAGGCAGAGAAAGAAACTGGGACATTTTAAAGCAGCTGAAAAAGTGAGACAACAGAAAATCATTCAGGAGTGTCCCTGCCAAAGTGGGAGAGTTGAAGTGTGTGCATATTCCACCTGTCCCAGGCCCAAATGTAAGCTCTGCTTTTAGCTCAGTTGGGATTTAGGACGTTATCAGACCACCCCACTAAACCCCGTTCTTTTGCCGGCATAGCGTAGCCATTTTTACGCCAGCTAAAGAACTCCCCATGCCACACTTATCTCCCATCCTGGCAAAACACTTCCCTGGCAACGGGGTTTAGGAACCGGGTTTAAGGGGTTGATCTGATAAAGTCCTCTGTCTCTCTCTTTTTCTCTCTCTCTCCCTCTCACCCCTATTCTGCTTTCCATCCACCCCTTGCTTCAGTGGATCCCACACTTTGAGGTTGAAGGTATTCATCTGGAGACAAGATTCCATTATCTAAACCCATTCCTGCCTCCATGTGCACTCAGAAATAATTCCCATTGAATCCAGTGTGGGTTATTTTCAGGTAAGTAGGCATAGAACTGCTGTATGTACTTCTAATAAGCCCATTTGGGGGGGGGGATGAGAAGAAGCAAGAGTCAGGAAGTTTTAGGGCTTAGTCAAAGAGAATCAGCAAAGCAAATGATTTGGGGCTGCTTTAATGATCATGTATTTGCCAGTCTCTGGGTACTCTACTGTAATTCCTTCCTGAACCTTTGCTTTAAACATTTCAATTGTGCCATGTGAAACAGACAACAAAAATAAGTGAATGCAAATACAACTTTAATTTATTAGTCTTACAGTACAAGATTAAGAGATGTAAACAAACAAGTATTAAAGTAAAAAGGCTGCAAAAAAAAAAAAAAGAGTGGGTTTGTTAGCTACCTGATCATTTAAACTGATTATGCCATGGATTGAATTTGGAATCCTTGTCCTGCAGGCAAAACATGCGGTCTACTACCGTACTTATTTTTGCAAGCCACACTTATTGATAATGGCAGTAATGGGGTGGAGAGAATTCAATGATCCAGTTGAAAGTATTTTTCATATGCTCTGAGGCACTCAAAATATTTCTGGTTAAGAATTCATTATCCTTGATTCACTGACAGATTTCTATAGCCAGGCATTTATTGTTGCACTTACAGCGAATTAACGTTCTGTAGCTGAAATAAACATGACATTTGTTGCTAACCTTTAACATCACTCCTTATATCAAACAATGTTTTTGAATGGTGACTGAATAGTATACGTGTTGGTGGGGAGCATGGAAAAAAGTGAAGAGAGATGCAGACAAAACTTAATTGAATGGCTGAAAGATGAGACAGCTTTTCCCAACCTCCCAATTCTACACTTGAACTCCCATTGTCCCCAAACAACAATAGTGTTATGAACTTTGTATTCCGTTTGGAGGAAAAGTGCCAAGTTGCGGAACAATAGCTTTAAAACACCAAAATATAACAAATTTACCAGCATCAATTCAATGTACTAAATTAATTCTTAATGTTAATGTCAACAAATTAAATCCCCATTTTCCAACATGAACACACATTAATTATTTTTCAAAACTAACTTTGCAAGTTCTGGTTGTTTCCAGCTCTTTGTGAGGACTTTTGCTTTGTTGAAGAGCCCTTTCTCTTGAAGAGATGACATACAGTCAGTAGATGAAATCCTTACAGGAACAACTGGCCAGCCTCCTAATCTGAAAGCCAACTTCTGTGTTATTTATAGAGCTCTACAAAAAGCCTCCTCTCCCTGTTCTTTTTTCGTTTGTCACAAAACATGACTGGTTTCATTCACATTGTTTCCATCCAGTTGTTCTGCATGTCCGTCTAGGTGTTGTCAAGATTCCTGTCTCTTTTGCAGTAGACAGAATCTCGTGACAGTCTGAAACATTGCTGCATGGAGGAGCAGTTGATTTCATCATTTGCAGAACATTTGGAAAGGCAACAGGCAGATTTATAAGAACAGTTGCTCCCCTCTTCTAGGCCAACTAGCTTGGCACAAGAGTAGAGCTACATTTTTCAGAACAACTTTTTGACATTCCATCCTGAGCTGAAGTGTTTGCAAATTATGGCTTTGGGATGTCCAGATGTTTCTGTTGAGAAAAGGAAGAGATGGCCTCAAGAAAGAGGACCGATGAGACGTGCCCTCAAGGTATTTTACAAACTGTCAGCAATTGCCCTTAATGGAAGGCATGCTATCATCTTAAAACTACTAAATTTAGATGATTAATGCACTGATGTTACAGCCCGGCGTTATTTATAACTTTATCCATCAGCCTGGTGCCATTTGCACAGCATCACTGTAAAAGGTGAAAAGGAGGAAAGATTAATCTGTCATCTTTGTACAGAACAGCAGTTGTAGAAAGGTTTTCCTCAGGCAAGAGTTTTTCACATGAAACAGACTATCGGTTTCAAGTGTTCCATTCACAGCTTGACCCTTTGTATTTAAAAGAGAGAGAGAGAGAAAGAAGTGACTTGTTTCTGTTGTATCTCCTTCTGTTTTCAGAGGCAGGGAGGCTCAGTAGGAGCTCACACATTTTTGAGTTTCAGAATGACTAATCAGGGCATGATAAGCCAGATAAATAGACTGAAGACTGATGAAAAGGAACAAGGGGAATTGCATTGCTGTGACCGCCCATGGTGACTTAATTAGAATTGCCTGTCCAGGCTAAATAGAGTGGCACTTTGATACTTTTCCACTATACAAAAGTGGCAGTGGGTTTGCATCTCTTCCTCATAAGCAGTGGTAGGGAGGATAATGGTGGTAATTAAGTAATTCATCAGGCAGTTCACCTCAGCCTGCTTGGATGGTCAGCCACCCAGAATGTACTTGGACTATTTCCACCTGCAGAATCACAGAGTTGAAACAAATTTTCCATTGTGGAAACTGGAAGGTTTGATGTAAGGAGAGCTGGAACTTCAAGGAAGTTTCCAAAAGCTGTATATCTGTACCATTTCTACTAGCACATGAAGGACTGACCCAAATAGGATGACAACTCAGACATCATTGAAGATATTCTATGTATAGATACACTTTAGGAATAATGAAAATACTTTGAACGCACATATATTTCACCAGCGTGAGGAAGACTGTGGCCAGATGAGCTGTATTCCTGCCTACTCAATCTGCTGTCTAGGTGCCAATTGTGGCTGGGCAAATAAAACGTTTAATATTTATTTAAATATAAATAAAATAAATATTCTCTGTTTCTATCTCCTCTAGGATGGCCACTTACACATTACCAAAAAGTGTCCTGTTTATAGGGAAGCAGATCTTTGTAGCAGGAACACCTTAAAGTCAGTGCCAATAAAGCCACCCATAGCCAGCAGACAGAATGATCAAAGATAGTGCAAAGGCAGAGTCTGAGAAAGGGATCATGGTCAAAACAAACGGAGTCCTACCAGAAAGTCAGGTTATAGCTAATAGGATGTGTATGTGTGTGTATGTCTTATGGCTGGTACCAATAATGATCCTGTCAAACTCCTGGTCAATAGATGGAATCAAGACCTGCCTAGGGCTATTGAATACAATCACTCCCACAGGCCCTCTCAGACCCATTAGTGATCAGGCTCCCTGGTATACAGAGGACCTCAGGAAGCTGAAATGGGAAGGACAATGACTGGAGTGCAGATGATGGAAAACTCAACCTATATTCGACAAGACACAATACAGGGAACATCTTTGTTACTATAAGGTGGCAATGCATGCAGCAAAGAAAACCTTCGTCTCTGAACATAGTGCATCTGAGAATTGGTGTCAAGCCGAACTATTCAATGTGGTGAGTGGTCAATGTGGTGAGTGGCACCTTTCCCTGAATCCAATTCTAGAGCCTTCAGCAATTTGCTGTGATTTTTTTTAACAATCAACACAGATAAGAGTTGACTTAGACACTGTCATTATAGCAGAAATTGACAATGGGTGCCCAATTAGTGTAGGATTACACTAAATCAGTTTCAATTGGTGAGTACCACTGATGTGGACAAGCTGCTAGGGCAAGTAAGGAAAACAGCTTGTCCTCTTGATCCCTGTCCTTCTTGGCTAGTCGTCCAGGGAGGAGATGCAATTAGATCTCAATTACAATATATTATTAACACATCTCTCAGGGAGAGAAAGCTTCCATCTTGTTTAAAAGAAGTAGTGATGTGACTACTTCTTAAAAAGCCCTCTCTGGACCCTCTGGACCTTAACGACTATAGACCAGCATCAAATTTTCCCTTTCTGTGCAAGGTGATTGACTGGACAGTTGCCTTCTAACTCCTGTTACTCTTGGAAGATATACAGTTCCTAGACACCTTTCAGGCCAGCTTCAGAGCAGGATATGGAGGTGAGACCACTGTGGTTGCCTCAGTGAATGATCTTCAGCTGAGATTGGCAGAGGGAGTTTGTCCCTGATGGTGTTTTTGGACCTCTCAGTAGCATTAGATACTGTTGACCAGCATATCCTTCTGGAATGCCTCAGGGGTTTGGGAGCTGGAGGCACTGGGCTTTAGTGTTTCCAGTCCTATCTCTCAGGCAGGTTCCAGATGTTGGTGCTTGGGGATAGTGGATCCTTGAAAAAAGGAGCTGTTATATGGCATCCCACAAGGTGCCATTCTATTCCCAATGCTGTTTAACATCTACATGAAACCACTGGGAAAGATCACTTAGAGGCATGGGGCTGGGTGGTATCAGTATGCAGATGATACCTAAATATATTTCTCATGAGCTAAGGATAGCATGTCTCCTCTGAATGAATGGCTGGAGGAGGTAATGGGTTGGATGAGGAAAAACAAACTGAAACTGAATCCAGGCAAGACAGAGGTGCTGACTGTCAAGGGTCCTAACCTGGGTTTGGAGGCATGTCAGCCAGTCCTGAATGGGTTACACTCCCTCTGAAAGACTGTTTGCAGCTTGGGGATGCTCCTGTATCCATCCCTCCAAATGACAGGCCAGATAGATGTGCTTATTATCAGGAGTGCTTATTATCAGCTTATCAGATATACCAGCTGTACTCCTTCTTAGAACTGGAGGACCTAAAGATGGTAGTGCACACACTGGTAACTTCAATATGGTACCATCCTGGTGGCGCAGTGGTTAAATGCCAGAACTGCAAGTCACCACATTGCAAGTTCGGTTCCAGAGGGCTCCAAGGTTCACTCAGCCTTCCATCCTTTTGTAGGTTGGTAAAATGAGTACCCAGCTTGTGGGGGCAATTAGCTAACACACATTGGAAACTGCTTAATGCAGTGTAGATGTGTAAATTGCTATTGCTTAAAACAATTTGTAAGCCGCTCTGATAGCCTTGTGGCTGAAGAGCAGGGTATAAATAAAAAAAAAATCAAGGCTGGACTTCTGCAGTGTGCTGTGCATTGGGCTACTTCTGTACCAAGTTTGGAAATTTCAATTAGTTCAAAACATGGCAGCAAACATAACCATATTACACCCATATTAAAATCACTCCACTGGCTGCCAATTAGTTTTCAAGAAAAGTACAAAGTGTTGGTTATTATCTTTAAAGCCCTACATGGTTTGGGTCTGGATTACCTACCGGATCACTTTCTCCTGTATAATCCACCCCATACTCCCAGGTCCTCTAGGAGACATCTACTTCAATCAGCCAAAACTAGACAGACAGTTACCAGAGGACATTTTTTTTTCAGCCATCACAGACTGCAGAATGACCTTCCGGAAGAGATTTGTCAGCTTAGGACACTTAAGTTTAAATGAGCAGTAAAGACCAGTCTCTTCTGGCAGGCCTATCCAGATTATTTTTAAATTATGATTTTAAAGTATTTATTGGTGGATTTTAATATGTATATGGTTTTATATATGTTGTGTTGTTGTTGTTCCCCACCTCAATCCACAGGGAGTGATGGGTAAGAAATAATAACAACAACAATAAGGCCAATTTTTTTCTTTCATTTGTTCTTCTATTCATCCTTCTGCTTCCTTTTTGCTTATGCTTAACAAAGTTTTTCAAAAGACCCCAACCTATTTTTACCTTATTCCCATTTTGTGGGTCACACTTACTCCTGAATTCCTACTCGCACTGACAGATGGCAACATTATGATGGCAGGAAAAGAAATAAGATCAATATGCACTTTAATATACCCAACCATATGATGTTAATCCAAAGTGAATTTTCCCCAATTTGGTGGGGGAAGGGAGCAAACTCTCATCTCTGTCTTAGTTTTAAAATTCCAGTAGGAATGCTTATGTTGCACTGAGAAGGAATAACAATTCATGAGCAAGATAGCTCATTCTTTGCTGCTTCAGAGCTAGATTGCTGTCCTCTTTCAGTCTGCAACTGCAGCATAAAAGAGTGTCAACAATAATTTGTGCACATTGCAGAGACTCTGAGCAGACAATACTTGAAATTTACAGTTGTGCTTCTTATCCTGACTGCTGTAATAGCACTGATAGCTTCATGAAATAGAGGACTGGGTGCACTGAAACCAAGTTAATAGTATCACAGTGAAATTTATCTTTACTGAGGGACAGATAATGTGCTACCTTTCCAAAAGGCATAGATGTGCAAGGTATAGGACAGCTGTTTTTCACTAACACTGTTGAAATTTGTAGAAATGAGACTTTTGTTCCTTGTACTAGCACTCACTATATATAATTCTAGGCCTTTTACCATGTACTTCATTCCTGTATGTACCATTTTGCCCCTAAAAGGAATGACAAGGAGCTTTTATTGTTACAGTCAAATGTTGGACTGGGATTAAGGCAATAATAGATAGAATACACAAGCAGAACTGCTTGTTTCAGGTAGTAATTCAGTCTTTTCCTTGACCATTACTCAGTGTTTACAGATGGTCCAATCAAGATCAGCCCTATCACTAGGCAGAGCAGATTTGGGACTTTTTTGGATGGGGTTTTATAATGCGAGCAGCCTTGTCCCCGTTGCGAGGCTGCTGCGCTGCAGGGCGTCCCTTTCAGATGATGCTCTCCCCTGCCGATACTGTTGCATAACCGCGGGGACGCTGCAGCGTTATATTTGGCAGTTTTCTAATCACGATCAACTTTCATGATTAGAAAACCGCCAAATATAATGCTGCAGTGTCCCCGCGGTTACAGTATCGGCAGAGGATCAGCAGGGGAGAATGTCATCTGAAAGGGACGCCCTGCAGCGCAGCAGCCTCGCAACGGGGACGAGGCTGCTAGCGTTATAAAACCCCATCCGAAAAAGTCCTTGGTAGGGCAAAAGCAAGGTGTTAGAGGACAGAACTGTGAGAGCTATGTGTGCCAGGTTATTAAGGTAGCCTGATGCCCTCAGATGTAGCGGAAGACTGTTAACCAGTGTTGAAAAAAGATTCTCAACTGCCCAGTCAGCTTCTGCATGGGTCCAGGCTATTTGAAGCACTGTATCTCCCTTATATGAGCCCTTTATAATCTTCTAACTCTATGACTGTATAATTCTGAGTAAAAGCTCTAAGATCTTCAGGAGAAGCCCCTCTCTGTGTCCCAACATCTTCTCATGCTCGTTTGGTGGGAACATGGGAGAGGGCCTTCTTGGTGGCTTCTCCCAGACTTTGGAACTCCCTCACTAGAGAGGCTCTGATGGCCCCCTTATTGCCCTTCTTCTGCCAGCAAGTCAAAACATTCTTACGGCAACAGGTTTTTAGAAACTGGCGGGGATGGGATTTTAATGGTGTGCTGTGCTGTTTTGCCATTTGTATATACAGTAGGACACCCCCTGTATCCACGGGGATTGGTTCCAGCACCCCCCCTGCAGTTGATGAATCTGCAGATAATAGCAAAAACCCTGTCACCATTCCCATCATGGGAGCAATCCTGGGAGGTGAGAGCTACTCCTCTCCTCCCTTCACCCCATGTCACCATTCCCCCCATGGGAGCAACCCCAGGGGTGATCATGGGGGCAAAGGAAGAAGGGAGACGAGCATTACTCCTCTCTCCCTTCACCGCTGTGTCATCATTTCCCATCACAGGAGTGACTGGGGGGAGGGGATACCAGGAGCAAAGGGAGAAGGGAGGCCAGAACTACTCTTCCCTTCCCTTCACCCCTGCATCACCATTCCTGCCATGGGAGCAATCCTGGGGTTGATTCTGGGGGGAAGAGAGGTGAGAACTACTACTCCTCCCTTCCCTCCCCCATCCACCTCCCCCTGCTGTTGCCATCACGGATAATTGAATCAGTGGATGGCGAATCAGTGGATGCGGGAGTGCTACTGGAGACTCTTAATTAATGTCAATGGTTTTGTCAGGATTGGTCCCTGCCAGTGCCTAATCCTGCCATTTTCGGTTATTTTTCTGTAACGTTGATACTCAGTGTGTTTCATTTTTCTGGTACTTACTAATTAGTGGTTGTTGGTTTTTTGCCAACTGTAGAGGGAGGTGGTAATGGTTTCGACTGGTTTGGAAAAGATAAGAATGCAGCTGAAAATGCGGCCTGGGAAAGGGAGGATGGACAGTGTAAGGGAACACCATATCAGGGATAATGGTTAGCCAATGGTTTTTGAGCCAACCAGATTTCACAGATTGTAATATGCTTTTAATATTGTGTGTAGCCTTTGAGTTTCCATTCTCAGCAACAATCTTGTATGAGATGCTTCTTGGATTTCTGTGCCATTAAAGTTTTCTGATAATTCTGAAACTGTTGGTCACTGCATCTACAATGCATGTACATGACAGGTTTTAGCTTTTCTCTCTCCTCTCTCTGGCTTTTCTTCGCAAACGAAGATTCAGGAAGGACTCATCCCGTGCTTTCTGCAAGCACACTGATGACTAAAAAGGCCAATCCGAGATAAACAAGTCCGGTTGCAAAAAGCACAGCAGAAGGTCTCCTTGGGTGATGTTTTTGGGTTGTGATTCTTTCTGCTTTGTCGTTTCTCTTCAAGACTTGTTCGGCGTGAGTTCTCAAATAAGGCTGCAGCATTGTGGATAGTGCATCTCCATGCCTCCCGATGTGAGGCCAGGGCGGACCACTGTTGGTGATCAATTTGGCCGAGCCTGAGATGTTGTTTCAGGGAGTCTTTGTATCACTTTTTTGGCACGCCCCTCTTATGCTGATCCGCGGTGAGTTCACCGTAGAGTTGTATTTTTGGGAGGCGATGGTCCTCCATCCTAGAAACGTGCCCTGCCCAGCGCAGCTGCGTTCTCAATATCATGGCCTCAATACTGGTGATCCCTGCTTGCTCAAGGACAGCAACATTCGTCACATAGTCAGTCCAGTGTATACTTTATCAACTGTTTAATTGTATTTTAACTAACTATTTATACTTTTTATTTATATTTTTGTAGAGTTTTAATCTGTATTCTTTTTAACTTGTGGGTAAGCTGCCTTGAGTCCTGTTATTTTGAAACAGGTGGGACATAGATGAACAAAATAAATGAATGCATAGAACTGAGGTAGGGAAATATCTTGTCCTGCTGAATATATTGGGCCAGTTTGTGTCCTCATTCTTCAGAATTCATATCAAGAACTTATGAAGACTGTCATCCTGTGTAACAATAAAAATGATGGAGAAAAATGACTAACTGAAAACCCTGAAGATCTGAACTGGTACAAAACAATTGGGAGCAGGTGTATAATCATTTGTTGACACACTGTTAGATCTCTGTAGAATGACTTCAAAACCCATTCTTCTGTTTTGAATCAAATTTGTAGGATGATCAAGATGGAAGAAGATAAAATGGAAACAGGAGGTTGGAAGAGAAGCTTTACACAAAGAACTCAATACTCTCTCAGAGATTGGGGCCAAATTGGCCAGACTAGGGACAGAAAAATTCAGAAAAAGTTTTTCCATGCATCTAGATTCAGTTGGAAATGGGACAAAATAAATCCTTCTTTTTAGAAACTATTATTTATTGGTTACATCTTGCTTTTCCTCCAGTGATCTCAAGTGATTCTCCTCTAGTCTCCTCCTTTGTGAGGGATTCTTCACAACAACCCTGTGAGGAAGGCCAGGCAGAGAAAGAATGTCTGGCCTAAGGTCACTCAGTGAGTTTCATGGTTCAGTATGGACTTCAACCTGGATCTTCCATATCCCAGTCTAATATTACAACCACTATATCAGATTGATTTTATTATCTCAGTATTTTCCCCTAGGTTTTTGCAACTCTATTTGCTTTTATGCGGTGGGGGCCGGGGAGTTTCCACACTGTTTTGGTGAGTGGTCAGCTCACTTCCAATTGACAAATTAATAAAAATCAACAACAACAAATTTAATATAGCCATGCTGTGCCTCAGACATCCTTGACATGAGAGTTCATTCAACTTTCATTTCAACTGTTTTTCCCAATTGCAAATTCGACCATCTCAATCCCTCCCCTTGGATAAAATGAGTGTACAGTACACACTAGAAAGAGCAGTAGTTTTGTCATACCAACCCCAGCTCACTAAAAAAAAAAAAAAAAAAAAAAAAAAAACATATTGGAGAATGTGTTCAAGAGACACCTCCATCCAAGCTAACATTTACTAAAGGAGCACCAAGGGAAACTTGGTGGAGAGACATTATTGAACTTAAGAGTTATTGCTAGGCTGTGTATTACAGTCCTGTAATAAAAGAAAGGACTCAGTGCTATTAAAAAGTCCAGTTTTCTGTCTCCATGTATGAGCAACAAGAGTTCCATTTGTTGCCACCCAAGCCCAGACCATTACGCTATATCTAATGGCAAATAGCACACATGCAGTTTGTTAACTTTTGCTCTCCTTGGATACAGTTGCACACGGTGTTGACTGCCTATACCTTTAATGGGATTCAAGGCTGCTCAGGGCCTTGTTGCATCAGACCAATAAAGCCGCCACTTTTGCTTCTGAAGAGAAAAGTCTGGTCAACTTGGCTTGCTCTTCTTCCAAGAAAGCAGGCAAAAATGCTTTTTAAAATCTGGTTAAGATTATGTATTTTCTGCTTTAGGGGGTTTGCTAAGCTCATTATAGAAGCAGAATGAAATTCCAAAGTACATTTAACATTTTTATTGTTATGATTTTCTGTGCTTTGCTGAGCTAATACAAAATGACTGAGCCCACTGCAGATCCAAAAAGGGAAAGGCGAAAGAATTTCATGAGCCTGAATGCCATCACAATACTGGGACTACCAGTTTGGCTACTCGGTTGTTTCAGTTCTTCCAAGGATGGATTAAGAAGATTTTGGTGTCCAAGTTATTTGGAACCATACCAGACTGAGATGAAATCATTTGGCTACATATTTGGAATGGGTTCTCTTTGGAAATTGGTCAGACTGGGGCACATTAGCAACATCTTGCAATTTGAAAGGCGTCTTTCACCGGAGAGTTGCCCAAAGACACCACTCAGCTTCTCTCCCACACTTTTTGATCATCTGCTCATCAATAATCACTGGTGACTTCCCAGTGTTTTCATTCCTTACCTCACTCTCTCAGATGGAGTGGAGTACTGGGACATCTGATTATAAAACCATCTTGAAACGTGTGCAGTGCTGAGAACTAGCTCAAATGAAACAAAAATTACAGTAGGACCCCTGTAACTGCTGGGGATTTGTTCTGGGCCCCCCTGTGGATACCAAAAACCATGGATAGCAGCAAACAACATTGAAAATAATGGGACTTCCAGTTTAAAATTCCATAGAGTTGCCTTGAAGGACCTACAAAATAGCTAGAGAGGATGTATTTTCTAGGAAGACTCTATGGTAGGTGTGCTGTCTTGTTTCCCATGGATAATTGAATCCATGGATAATGAATCAGTGGATACAGGGGTCCTACTGTACCTTGAAATCTTAACCTCTGGTGACAATATTAAAGCGACCAAAGGGTAGGTAAGCACAGGAGAGGGAGGCTGCATTTGACACTGTTTTAACTGCCATGACTCAGTGCTATGGAATTCTGAGATTTGTAGTTTGTTGTGGCACCAGAGCTCTCTGACAGAGAAGGCTAAATAGCTCACAAAACTACAAATCCCAAGATTCAATAGCATTGAGCCATGGCAGTTAAAGCGGCATCAAACTGGATTATTTCTGCAGTGCAAATGCAGCCAGAGAGAAAGAATTGCATTACGTTAGTCAGAAGCTTCCATGTTTTCATAGAGCACCCCACTCTTGGTTCAAATATCCCTTTGATTTCTCGGATCTTGCGGAAGAGGCCTCTTAAGTTTTGTTGTTGTTGTTAACTACAATTGACTTTGACTTATGGCAACCCTATGAATGAGAGACCTCCAAGTCACTCTGTCATCAACAGCCCTGCACAGGTCTTGCAGACTCAGCTTCCTTGACCAAGTCTATCCATCTGGAATGCAGTCTTCCTCTCTTCCTACTCCCTTCTAACTTACCAAGCATTATTGTCTTTTCTACTGAGTTGTGTCTTCTCATGATATGTCCAAAGTATGCCAGTCTCCGTCGTTTCAGTTTCTGGGGAGCGTTCAGGCTTGATTTGCTCTAGGACCCATTGATATGTTGTTTTTTTAGCAGTCTACAGTATCCGTAGAACTCTTCACCAGCACCACATCTCAAATGAGTTCATTTTCTTAAGGAGAGCACTGCTTGCTCCACATGGAGAGGGGCCTAGAAAAGGTGGCCTAACGAAAGCTCATCCCCAACTACCTGGTTGGCTAGCCGCGGCCAACGGGAATCTTCTGATGCGGTCAAACCAAGGCAAAGAAACAAAGGCACACACTGGCCTCCAAAGGTGTAAATAAACTGACACTTGCATGCTGGAACATCAGAACCATGCAAGACTCTGAAGATAGTGGACGGCCTGAGCGTCGTTCTGCCCTAATAGCCCTTGAACTATCACGGCTTAATATCGACATCGCTGCTCTTAGTGAAGTTCGCTTCCATGAGGAAGGCAGCCTTAAAGAACATGGCGCCGGCTACACACTTTACTGGTCTGGCAAACCCAAAACCGAAAAATATCTTTCAGGAGTAGGCTTTATGATTAAAAACTCCATTGCCTCCAAACTCGAAACCTTGCCAACAGGCCACTCTGATCGCATTATTTCCTTATGCCTCCCACATGTTGTTCTCTTTAGTATATATGCCCCAACTATGCAAGCCGACCCTGTAGAGAAAGACAAATTCTACACAGACCTACGCCAACTCATACAAAAAGTCCCTGTAGAAGATAAAATTATTATCCTTGGTGACTTCAATGCCAGAGTAGGAAAGAACTCCGAAGCCTGGAAAGGTGTCTTAGGCAAGCATGGTGTTGGAAATTGCAATGATAACGGACGCCTCCTGCTAGAGTTCTGTGCAGAACAACAGCTGACTATTACAAACACAATCTTTCAGCAGAAAGATAGCTTGAAGACAACCTGGATGCATCCCCGATCCAAACATTGGCACCTCATTGACTACGTTCTAGTCCGTCAGAGAGACATTCGTGATGTCCGTCATACCCGAGTGATGCCCAGTGCAGAATGCCAAACAGATCATCGCCTCGTCAGATGTAAACTAAATCTTCATCTTAAGTTCAAACCTAAGAGGCGTGGCATCTTAAAGAAGAGACTCCAAGTCAACAATCTTCAACAAGCTACCATGAGAGACAACTTCCAGGCAAATCTACAAACGAAACTTGAAGACCATCCTACAGATCCTTCTCCTACAGTGCTTTGGCAACATATCAAAAACAGTATCCTCCAGTCTGCAGAAGAATCCCTCGGGTTCTCCCACAAGAAAAATCAAGACTGGTTTGATGAAAACAACCAAGAGATCCAGGAGCTATTGGCAAGGAAGAGAGCTGCTCACCAGGCATACCTCGCCCAGCCAACCTGTCATGTAAGAAAAGCAGCTTTCCGCCTCACATGTAGCAAACTACAACAAAAACTCCGAGACATGCAGAACAAGTGGTGGATCAATATAGCAGAAAAGACACAATGCTGTGCAGATCTGGGTGATCATAGAGGATTTTACGAAGCTCTTAAAGCAGTGTTTGGACCTACTTATCAGGTCCAAAGCTCGTTATACAGTACAGATGGTCAAACATTAATTACTGATAAAGCCTCCATCCTAAATCGTTGGGCTGAACATTTTCAAAGTCTCTTTAGCGCCAACCGAGTAGTCCAAGCCTCAGCTATCCAATATATGATACAAAAACCAATGAAAAATGAATTGGACATAGCTCCCACTTTGGAAGAGACCCTTAAGGCCATACAGCAGATGAAAAACGGCAAGGCAGCTGGGATTGATGGAATCCCACCTGAAGTTTGGAAACACGGAGGTCATGCACTCCACGAAAAATTCCACGAATTCCTTGTGAATTGCTGGGAAAAAGGGGAACTGCCATCAGACCTCCGAGATGCAGTCATCATCACCCTGTACAAGAAAAAAGGAGCAAAATCCGATTGCTCAAACTATCGAGGCATAACACTGCTCTCTATTGCTGGAAAAATCCTTGCAAGGATACTCCTGAATAGATTAGTTCCTGCTATTGCAGAAGAACTTCTCCCTGAAAGCCAATGTGGCTTCAGAGCCAATAGGAGTACTACAGACATGGTATTTGCCCTTAGGCAACTGCAAGAAAAATGTAGGGAGCAGAACAAGGGTCTCTATGTAACATTTGTCGACCTCACCAAAGCCTTTGACACTGTAAGTAGAAAAGGTCTGTGGCAGATCCTGGAAAGACTAGGATGTCCCCCCAAATTCCTTAAAATGATTATCTTGCTACACGAGGGACAGCGTGGTCAAGTCAGATATGGCGATGCTCTTTCAGAGCCCTTTCTAATAACTAATGGAGTGAAGCAAGGTTGTGTTCTTGCACCAACCTTATTTACAATCTTCTTTAGCACGATGCTCCAAAGGGCTATGGCAGAGCTTGAAGAAGACGACGGCATCTATATACGCTACCGTACTGATGGTAGCTTGTTTAACTTAAGCCGTCTGAGGGCTCACACTAAGACTCTAAACTATCTAGTCCGTGAGCTGCTCTTCAACGATGATGCTGCCCTTGTTGCCCACACAGAAGCAGCTCTGCAGCGCCTAACGTCCTGCTTTGCAACAGCTGCAGAGCTGTTTGGGCTGGAAGTCAACCTGAAGAAAACAGAAGTTCTTTACCAGCCTGCACCACAGGACGAACACCACCATCCCCACATTGCCGTCGGCAAATCTGTGCTCAAGTCCGTTCAGCAGTTCACCTACCTGGGAAGCATCATCTCCTCAGATGCCAAGATTGACAAAGAGATCGATCACAGATTAGCAAAGGCATATAGTGCATTTGGAAGACTTCACAAAAGAGTCTGGAGCAATAAACACCTGAGGCAAAGCACAAAAATCAGTGTGTATAGAGCCATCGTACTGTGTATCCTCCTATATGGATCTGAAACATGGGTCACCTATCACCACCACCTACGATTCCTCGAGCGCTTTCATCAGCGCTGTCTACGCACAATCCTAAATATACACTGGACTGACTATGTGACGAATGTTGCTGTCCTTGAGCAAGCAGGGATCACCAGCATTGAGGCCATGATATTGAGAACACAGCTGCGCTGGGCAGGGCACGTTTCTAGGATGGAGGACCATCGCCTCCCCAAAATACTACTCTACGGTGAACTCGCCACGGGTCAGCGTAAGAGGGGCGCTCCAAAAAAGCGATACAAAGACTCCCTGAAACAACATCTCAGGCTTGGCCAAATTGATCACCAACAGTGGTCCGCCCTGGCCTCACATCGGGAGGCATGGAGACGCACTATCCACAATGCTGCAGCCTTATTTGAGAACTCACGACGAACAAGTCTTGAAGAGAAACGACAACGCAGAAAGAATCACAACCCAAAAACATCACCCAAGGAGACCTTCTGCTGTGCTTTTTAAAACCGGACTTGTTTATCTCGGATTGGCCTTTTTAGTCATCAGCGCGCTTGCAGAAAGCGCGGGATGAGTCCTTCCTGAATCTTCGTTTGCGAAGAAAAGCCAGAGAGAGACAGTATCCGTAGAACTCTTCACCAGCACCACATCTCAAATGAGTTCATTTTCTTCCTATCGGCTTTCTTCACTGTCCAGCTTTCACAACTACAGTACAGTGTACATAGAAATTGGAAATATGATGACATGGAGAATCCTAACTTTAGTATTCAATGATATATCTTTACACTTGAGAATCTTGTCTAGTTTTTTCATAGCTGCCCTCTTCTTCTGATTCCTTGACTGCAGTCTCCAATCTGATTAATGACTAAGCCAAGATATGGAAACTCTTTAACTATTTCAATATGCTACCAATTTCTTTCTCTGTCTCAAAAGTGCTACAAGATCCCTTTGCATAATGTCTTCATTGTCTGCTTTAAAGTTATATAAACCATCTGTAGTCATTATTTTTGTTTTCTTAATGTTCAGTTGTAAACCTGCCTTTGCACTTTCTTCCTTGACTGTCTTCAATAATCATTCAAAGTCTGTGCTATTTTTTTGCTAGCAGTATGAGTTCATCTGCATATCTTAAATTGTTGCTGTCCCTTCCTCCAGATTTCATGCCTCCTTCTTCCAAGTGTAATTCTGCTTTAGGTATGATATGTTCAGCGTACAAGTTAAGTAGATAGCGTGATAAAATGCAGCCTTGCCTGACCTCCTTACTAATTGGAAACCATTCCATTTCTCTGTGTTCTGTCCTGATGGTAGCCTCTTCTCCTGAGGTTATGCATCAGGACAGTCAAATGTTGTGGCATGCCAATTTCTTTAAGAATGATCCATAGTTTTTTGTGATATACACAATCAAAGGCTTTGCTATAATCTGGGCTGATTTTCTTCTGAAATTCTTTTGTGCGCTCCATTATCCAATGTATGTTTGCAATATGATCCCTAGTGTCTCTTCCTTTCCTGAACTCAGCTTGGATATCTGGCATTTCTTGCTCCATATATGGTAAAAGTCTTTGTTGCAGAATTTTGAGCATTACTTTGCTTGCATGGAAAATTAATGCAATGAACCTGTGGTCACTGCAATTCTTGGTGTCTCCTCTCTTAGGGATTGGAATGTATGCTGAGTTTTTCCAATCTGTGGGCCATTGTTTGGTTTTCCATATTTGTTGACAGGTTTTAGTTAGAATGACAGTAGATTCTGTCTCTGTAGCATGAGGCAGCTCTATTAGTATACCACCTATTCATGGTGATTTATTTCTCCCAAGTGCTCTGTGTGCAGCTTCCACATTACTTTATAAAAGTATTTAATCCTCAAATGGTTTTTCCTTGAATGAATCTGTCACTCTTTTATCTCTTTTATATAGTTTTCAGTGTATTTGTTTCCATCATCTTTTTATTTGTACTTGGTTATGTAATGTTTTCATAGAGCTTCCCCACTCTTGGTTCAAATTTCCCTTTGATTTCTCAGATCTTGTGGAAGACGTTTCTTATTCTTCCTTTTTTGTTGTCCTCTTTTATTTCTCCTTGTCCCTGTGCACAAATCGCTGAACAACAGCATTCAGAGTTCTGACCCTATTTCTTTCACCTTTTACTTTTGCTTCTCATCTATCCTTAACTGGTTAAAGAGTTTCATCTGTCATCCATTGTAGCTTCTCTTTCTTTTGGATTGCAGATAGGGTCTTTTTGTATTCCTCTGGCTTTAGAGTTTTTCTGGTACCTGGTCAGTTAGGCTTAATGGTGCAAATATATATTTTTACATTATCTTTAAATTCTATGGGGATGTTCTTCAGGTTGTATTTTGGCATAATGGTTGGTTTAATGGTCTTCTATAGCTTTATTCTTTTTCTTTTTATCTCTGTAGTTCATGGTCTGGGCCACAATCTGCTCCTGGTCTTGTTTTTGCAGAGAGAATGGAGCTTCTCCATATTCTGCCTCCAATTATGAAGTCTATTTAATTTCTATATTGGCCATCAGTTGATGTCCATGTATAAGTCACTTCTTGGGTTGCCTGAAGAATGTGTTTGTGATTAACAAACTGTTGGCTTCACAAAATTCAATCAGAATGCTCTCCTGCTTCATTACTTGATCCTAAGCCAAATTCTTCTGTAATGTTCTGCTCTGTTTCCTACTTTTTTATTCCAATCGCCTACGGTTACCAACATGTCCTCTTTTGTTTGCTAAAATAAATTAGCTTGCCACATGCCCATGCTCTTCCAATCTATCTCACCTCAAACATGGTAGAAGATCCTATTCCATCAACAGTGTTGAAATAAAATTTGTCTGAGCGTCTAGTCAGTCTCCACATAGAGTTAGGACATGGAAGCCCTTCTGTCTCTCACTTCAGGCAGTAAAATGTCCTGGGCCAGCCCTGACTGAAGCTACCATTTCATAAGAGCCACCTTTGAAAGGAAATCTGATTGCCTTTTGGCTACCTTTAGAAATTTTTGTTTCCTTCTGTTGTAATTGTGCTACTTTGTATTGGCTTTATGTGGAATCTAGGAGCTTGAAATTAGTATCAAAAAACCATCCTAAGTGAAGAGAACGTCTTTTTCTAATAAAATTATTTTTCCTATAGAGAAGGATGAGGTCTGGTACATGACTAAGACAAAGACAAAAGGAGGAATGATGGGATTCAGAGTATTGGTCTCTAGGCAAGGAAACAATTGATCAGGGAAGACATGGGCCCTATCTATATGAGTGGGGCAGAATGAAGTACCTTGCAGTAGTGGCATTTTGCAGCAGCAGTGACTTTTCTTAATGGTGTTTTTGCCTCCATAAGTTCCCCTAAGCTTTGTGTGCAAGATGGTGGCCACAAGTGATTTACTAAAGTTTGCACTTAATTGCCACTGAACTTTTTAAAAAATATGTCTAAGGTTCACTACAGCGATAGAGTGATTTTTCAACTTAACAGGACAGCAAAACAAAAAACACCCCATTTTATCACCTTAGCGATTGCTTGCTAAGGCGAAAATCCAACATGGCAGCAGTGGGTGCTTGCCCTGTTAGCAAGCCTTGCCCCTGCACTCACCTGGCCAATCAGCTTTTTGTTTCCTCTCCTATGGGTAAGCAATTCATATTGAATCACTTGTCCCAACAAGCAAGAATGCGCGCCCCTTCGCTGTTTTTAAAAAACTATGGGAAAAGCTGTGAAGGCTTTTCCTGCAGTGTTTTTGCTGGTTGGGGCCCCCACTCTTTCCAAATACAGTGGATTGATGTGGGGTCCCATTTAAACAGGTCATATTTCCAGTGAATTCCACGATGGTTATTTTCACCATTTAGACAACCTCAAAGAGGGGGCAGCTCAAAGAACCCTAACTACATTTCTCTGTTCTTCCCTGTGGGCACACAGGAGCAGTGCATGCAGAGTTACATTTCTCCAGTGCTAGTACCTTGCATTTGTCATACAATTATAGCATTGCTGCCAGAATGGTTGGTCTGCCATGAGCTACAGGGGGACAAAGAATACTTTCCCTGGGAAGAGTATTTTGTAGTTGTGTGCCATCAAATCATTTCCAACCTATGACAACCCTAATGTAAACCTATCATGGGGATTTCTTGACAAGATTTGTTCAGTGGGGTTTGCCTTTGTCTCCCTCTGAGGCTGAGAAAGTGTGACTTACCCAAAGTCTTCCAGTGAGTTTCCATGGCCAAATGGGGATTTGAACCCTGGTCTCCAGAGTCATAATCCAATGCTTAAACCACCACACCACACTGGCTCTATCTTCCCCCTGGTTGTTATCAAATTTAAGACTGACTGAAGGCATTTATAGTTCTTTGGGGATGGTCCAGTTTCATGTCCCCTGTGATATACATTCAACCACCTGAGCTCACTTTTGGAAGAAATGAGGATGTGGACAGCTTAACACTGTAATTTTTTGCAGATCCCGGAATAGTTTCCATCAGAGAATTCAGCCCAACCTTCTTTGGACAATAATGTCCAGATTGTATTAATCAGGTAAGCAAGCAAACCTCCACAGATTTCTTAGATGACAATATGCAACATTTGCCCTGGTTCAGTAATAAGGAAGACCAAACTGGATTCCAGTTTGTATCATATATAATCATCGCATGTGCAGAACATTAGCCTGGATAGTAATTGAATGGTGGAAGGACCTAGGCAATCACTTTACAAAAATCTGAACATAATGCATCTCTCTCTTTCTTTCTCTCTCAGTTCTGATCACCATTGTAAAATGTAATTGCCACATGGCACAAATCTATCTTTAAAGTCATTCTGCATTTGGCCAATCTGGCGCTGATTTTGGCCTTGTGTAAGTAATTTTTGTCTGTAATGTAATAATAAGGACTGTATTGTTTTCAGCAAAAGGACTGCTTTGCCTAAACTGTTCATTTCAAAGTACCAAACCTGATTATTCCCTTGCATGTTCTCCAAGAAGTAGAATATTTGCTATTGTACATAAGCTATTTATTAATGTTGGAAAATACTTTTCTAGCCTTGGATATATTTCACAGGAACACAGAATGACCATGAAAAATAAATATGATATTGCTGATTGACAATTGATGAGAACTACATCTACTCTTTAGTACATTTTCAACAAATACTGTGAAGTAAAATCCTAATAATTGTGACAGGGATTTTTTTTTTAAAAAGAAAATTCACAACAGGGGCACCTTGAGAGCATTTATGACTAGCCCATTTCTGGTCTCTTGTCTAATGCAGCCTGTAATACTGTGGGCATGTACATTGCTTTCAGGAAAGAAGGTAGATTTCAGACAATGGCCTCAATTCCACTCATAGTCCCAAGTAAACTTGAGCTATTGAATCAATGTGGCTTACATATGTTGACTCACCATCCAGCAATTGATTTCAATGGGTCTGCTCTAGCTAGGATTATCAATAGGTTTCAGGCCTAAGGCCAGGGTTAATCCCAGTTACACCAGCATATGGGAAGTTCTGAACATTGCAGGAGGAGGTGTTCTGTACTGCCCTCCTCAACATCCCCTGATGGGAGGAGAAAATACACAAAGAGACTTGCAGGAACATCTTCTCCACAGCCACTGACCAGAGGCAGGGGTGTACTCGAACATGTTTGGGCTGTTCTTAAGCAGCTGGGGATGAAGGAGTAGCCATACATTGGGGGAAGATGCTTTCCCTCTTCCCCAGCTGCTCAAGAGCTGGAATGCACTCAGGTGCACCCCAAACTGATGAATGGGCAGGCAGAGCTGTATCCACAACTCCACAAATTGTTGTTCTGCACCCAGGTTTAGAAGCAGGGGAAAGTGAGCAGCCTTGGAGAGGTATGCTATGTTACAGGATCTCAGCTTTTGATTCAAAATAATTGGCATGAGGACTATGTGAAACCCATTTTGATACTGACTCTATAGGGTTGTCTATACGAGGCAAAAAGAAGCAAATTGCTCTGCAGTAAAGGCAACTCGCAGCAGCTGCGATTTGTCTTAATGTGTTTTGGGAGGGGGTTAGATAGAGCTGTCCATGTTTCCTGTGCAAACGGGCATGCCTGTGACTCACGATGGAGGCTGCAAGTGAATTACTAGCATTTTTATTCTCACCAGTTGCCACCGCTGAACAGTATTTTTTTAAAAAAACAGGATGTCTAAGGTACAAAACTGCAATATTTTGCCTTAATAGAAAAGAAAAAAAACCCAACCCCCCCTTTTATCGCATCAGCACTTACTCGCTAAGGCAAAAAAAAAAAAAAAAAAAGTGGTTCTAGGCCTTTTTAGCAAGCCCCGCCCCTCCATGCTCATCCAGCCAATCAGTTTTCAGCTTCTGCTCCCTAGGGAAAGTGAATGAATTTGGGCACTTGTCCCAATGAACAGGAATGAACATTCCCCCCACTGCTTTTTAAAAACTCTGGGAAAAGCCACAAAGGCTTTTCCTGTGGAGTATATGGCATAGTTAGCCCCTCTCCGTCTGGGTATGGCAATACGATGTGGGATGCCATTGAGACAGGTCATATTCTCCTTGCATTCCGTGAGGAGTATTTTTGGCATTTAGACAACCCCTATGCTGGCCATGCTGGCTGCAGGATCCTGAGAGTTTCTGGAGATTATCAGACAACCCAGTTTAAAACATTCTTTTGCCAGCATAAAAAATACATTTCTATGCCGACAAAAGAATGCTCCCCCCTGCACTAACCTTCCTCTCCCAGCAAAGGCTCCCCATAAATAAAGAGGAAGGGAATGGAGCCCTGTTCACTTCCTTGCTCGAAATCCCACAAAACTTCATTGCGGGGGGAAAATGAAAAAATAAAAACAAAATAAA
This sequence comes from Gambelia wislizenii, assembly GCA_030847615.1. Classification (NCBI taxonomy): domain Eukaryota; kingdom Metazoa; phylum Chordata; class Lepidosauria; order Squamata; family Crotaphytidae; genus Gambelia; species Gambelia wislizenii. The sequence continues at coordinate 134,233,424 of JAUMIR010000006.1, read as the reverse complement.
CACATTTAAAGTTGCACAAAGCACATACACACACTTTAAAGGTCTCAAGTAATCTGGGGAGGATCTTAAAAAGAGTGAAACTTACCCGGATGTCCTGATCTGACCTGGAAGTATTCATGCCCGACCAGCCATTCCCACTGCAGTGACAGGATTTAACTGGCCCGAGGTTTCACACGCTGGCAATGCTGGCACAAAAGTGGCACAGGCAATCTATTGATGGCTTCAGCTGTCAATAAAAAGATACATTAGCATAACCCAGAAGGACAACATCATTTTATTTATTTATTTATTTATTTATACCCTGCTCTTCAGCCACAAGGCTATCAGAGCGGCTTACAAATTGTTTTAAGCAATAGCTATTTATACATCTACACTGCAAAACAGTTTCCAATGTTTGTTAGCTAATTGCCCCCACAAGCTGGGTACTCATTTTATCGACCTATGAAAAGATGGAAGGCTGAGTGAACCTTGGAGCCCGCTGGAATTGAACTTGCAATGTGGTGACTTGCAGTACTGGCATTTAACCACTGCGCCACCAGGGCTCAGTGGTCATCTGATATTGGCATCCTTTTGCATTCCATTGGCATCGTGATCTCACTGCATTTGATGGATCTGATAATCTCCATTGTCTAAAAAGTAACTTTTGTAAGCTCTGGTCTACTGTAGTCTTGTGGAGGCTGGTCATGGCCAGTTCCTGGAAAGGCTGCTTGAGACAGTGAAGGGAAATGCAGCTGCCTCAATAACTTCCAACACTCATGGCTACTGCCTTTTGTGTTTGGTCAACATGCCATCTGGGGTATTTACCATAAGAAGAAGCATACCTTATCTCTCATTGTACCTCAGGAGGGCTCTGCAACTTGTTCACAAAGAACAGACCCACCGACCAGGAGCAAGAAGCCACTTCCATGAACAGGGTGATTGTGTACTAGGTATTAAATACACATACTCAGAAGAAAATCCCATTGAGCAGGCATGTGTTTAGGAATAAAAAATTGAGTGGCAGTTCATGATTTAGGAAAGAGGAGGATAAGATGTTGTGATTGGCAATGACTATGACTGAGTAATCTGAGGTTAGGGGAGATATAAACATTGCTGCGTGAGCCAGTTACTTCTGATTCAGAGAATATCCATGTTTAGCCTGGCATGAAGGGGTGACCTTTTGGCCTTTTAACCTATCATCATCTGCAGACATGGAATAGTCTATGCTTTGTTCTCAAAGAGGAAAGTGTTCGAGAGAACTCTGTTTGGTTTGTCTTTTTTTCCTACTTCAACTCCACCCTACCCAAAATGTGGAGTGAAGCAAAACTTGCACTGAGTTGTGGAGTATTTTCTGACCTCATGTACTGAGAATTAGGAGTGAGGTTCCCGTTGTGGTTAGGGTTAGAGCAGTAGAGTTTAATCAACACTTCTTATATTTCCTGAAAATCCCACTGACCATATGAATGGGGCCAACCTAATATCAACAAGGCTATGGGAACCTCCAGATGAAGCAAAAGTCTCAGGAAATGCTGGGATTTGTTTCTGTATAACCCGATTTTATTTCTGATATCCAGATAACATTTTACTTGTCCCGATGTATTTCCAGTGAATTCTAGCCACTATCAAAGACTTTCCAGGTTTATTTTTAATCCTGTACATTCTGAAATAAAATGGATTGTTCATGTGCCTATGTGTTTCTGCAGTAAAGATGGCCATGTAAACATGGCTATTGTTTCCAGGACACAGATTCGACAGAGATCAAGCAAGAAAAAGAGCAATGTCAGCACTAAAACAAAATGTTCCTAATACTCAACTAGTGTAATATTACTAAAGCACTTCAGCACTGTGATGATAAATACTGAATATATATATTTTTAAAAGGTTCTGTGAAAATGTGTGAAAATCAGTTTCTGAAATGTTGCATTGGACAGGATGTGACATGTGATCAGTGGAAATAGGAATGAGAAGGATACAAGGCAGGAAGGAAGGAAGGAAAGAAACCTGAGATATGTTGTAAAGGACTGCTAGCAGGAGTAGAAAAACCTGTGAAAGTGCAGGTACAATCAAAACAAAAAGAATTAGAAATGCTTGATACTTTTTACACAATCAGGTTGAGTCCTGTATTTCACTTTTGCTTCCAGACAGAATGGTTCACTCCTCAAAATGGCAGGGGCATATTTTGTCCTGATATGCTACACTGACTGGGACAAGAAAGTACCGCATGACAAAAAGCAATAGATTAGTTTGGGACACTTTTTGTCAGAGTCTTTGTGTGTGTGTCTGTTAAAAAACAAACAAACTGCATCCTGTACACAAGTGGCTGAAACTTGGAGACACTTTTTTTCAGCTCTTCAGATGATAATGATGCAGAATGCCTACACTGTATACAGTTGCAGAGCGTAGCATAACAGTTGCACAGGCAAAACTATGCTGTGTCTCTTCTCTCAACCCCTGAAGTCACTGTTTAGTTGCTGCAGCCCCCACCCCCCCTCCAACAATTTTTCAGTGGCTGGTAGAGAACTGCGAAAATCAGAAAAGCATTTGGTATGTTCCCATGGTGAGATGCAAACTGATGACTCATTATCTCTTGCCTCTTGATGAAGGATGGGAACCTAACCGGACATGTCTCCAGTCTTCCCACACTCTCCATCATCTACTCAAAGACCATGGGGTGGGGGGGCTATCACAGCAAAACAGTGAGTCCTAGGGATGCTTTGGTCATTGCAGACAGAGGGCAAGAAAAGCATCCTTCACAATAACCAAAAAAAGACATGCAGACATTCATTGGACTTGCTTGTGTATGTTATAGACAGGATGCCAGCCTGCATCTAGGTCTGTGTGAATTGTGCAATAAAATATGACTATAAGGACTTTTTCGGTCAAAGAAAAAACAACGCTAGCAGCCTCGCCACGTTGCGAGGCTGCAGCGCTTCAGGGCATCCATTTCGCATGACGCCCGTCCCTAGCGCTACTGTTGCAGTACCGCTGGGACATTTAAGCATTATATTTCGACGATTTTTACTCACGATCGTGGCGAGGCTGCTAGCGTTGTTTTTTCTTTGTCCGAAAAAGTCCTAAGACTAAAATGTCCCATCTAGGAGCATGATGGTTAAATGCATGACTTGTGAGTTGAAGACCAGATTTAAATTGATGAGACATATAAAGTAGCCAAATAGACTTTAATCCAGTGAAGGCTGAGCAGAAAAATTTGCCTGTCTGTCACTCACTATGAAAGGGATGTTGTTACTGCTAGTATTATTACTTCTACTATTAGAGATTGCTAAATACTATAGTAGCATTTTGCCAAATACTATAGTATGTAAAGCTCTCTGAGGTGATGTTAACATGGCTGCAAATCAAGATGGCAGCTGTGTAGTTTTGTGCAGTGGGGGGTGAGGAAGGTGAAGAGACCTGGAAGTGCCCAGAGAAAACCTGGAGGGCAGCCATGACAAGGAAGAAGAGTAGAGAGCCGCCTAGCTTTACCCATCCTGACAGTGGTGCCCCCCTTGACCCTGGTTGCAATCCAAAGGGACAGGAGAAACTGCCTGGCCAGCCGCAAGGAGAAGGAACAGGAGGGCCGGTCCCCACTGCTCTGGCTTCATCTCGCCTTGAGGAGTATTTTCACCATTTCGACAAGCCCTTCCTCTGACACTGAGAGGGTGTGACATGTCCAAGGTCACCCAGTCGGTTTCCATGGCTGAGCAGGGCTTTGAACCCTTGTCTCCAGAACCATAGTCCAAGGCTCAAACCACTACACCATGCTGGCTCCCCCTCCCCCCCCCGCTGTTGTCAAATTTAAGACTGAATTTGATATGCCCTAGTTAACAAAGAATATCTGAGAAAAGGTTTGGTGACGACATATTTCCTTTTTCTAAAATTCATAGGTGGTGGCGGGTAGCAGTAGTGGTAAGGAAATACGGACAGGATGAAATAGGAAATGAATAAGGTGGATTTATTTATTTTTTGGTTGTTTCAAGGGTTGTGTTTTTCCTTAAGAATCGTGGTTGGCATTTGAACAGTTTGCAAATTGAAACTAAATACACTTACATGACGTGTGATTTTATTGTTTCTCTACATCTGGAAGCTGTAATGTAGCGATGCTGTAGTGTCATGCAAATTGATGCGAACTGAGAACTTTACTAGAACAATCCAATTGTCATATACATATTCTAGACACATACTCATGTGTAAATAGATCTACTGTGTTCATAAATCTAAATAAAATATGACACAATGTAAGCTTTTAAAGCTGTTCTTTGGAGTTTATTTTCATATGAAAATAAACCTTGGTCATAGCCAGAAAAGCAGGGATGAGGTGGTGGAGAAAGAAATCTGTATGAGCAGCCAGTTTTCACAGTCTTTCCAAACTATTCAAGTAATAGCTAACACCTGACAATTAAGACCAAACCCCTAAGTTCCAAAAACAAAATTTTAAAACCAAATGAAGACAATTAAGTTGGTGACAACAATTTCAAGTATATAGATGGTGCCATCAGAATGATAAAGGACTAAATCCAGTAGCTAGTTCCCAAGTAGAGTAGACCCGTTGACTCAATTTCTGAATGATAAGTTGCCTTAGAGTTGCCATATGTTGTAAATGATTTGAAGACAAAGACAGCAACAGCAAAGTCAACAGCCATGTAACTTCCATAGATATAATGGGTTACTCTAGTTGGGACTAGCAACTAGATTTAGCCTATAGACCTCTTAGAAGTGTGAGGGCAACTCTGAAGGCATATTTGCCATGTAAATATGTAGCCAGGTGTTTCTCTGTTGTGTCCTGTAGAAAGTGCCCATCTGGATTTCAGTCACAGGGTAAACCACGGGCGGCCAACCTCCAGCATATCTGCCACAAATTGCACAGATAATGGGAATTTGTGGGAAGGAGCAGAAGGGCCTAGAGGTTCACAGAACCAGATGTTACTCTTGCCAGATTATTAAGTGCTCTGTTGCTGCCAGTTCCCATAGGAGACAAGGGGCCGGTTTACACAGCAGATTTATTGCAGCAACTTGCGGTTTAATTATTTTCCGCAGCTGTGCCAGTCAGGTTTTTTTTTTCTAATTACGTCGCTTTGCAGTTCAGACTTGAATAAGTGTGGGGGGTGTGACTCTGTGTGTCTCTGTAAACCTGCCTGTAAATGAACTCACTCCATAAAGCAGAGGGAGAGTAATCTCTCTGCTAAAAGACCATGCCGCGGATCGTGGATTGCAAATTTTTCCAGCTGCTCTCTGCCTCTCTATTTCCCCCTCCCTCCTTCCCCCAAGCAGAGAGAGAGAGGGAAAATAGCAGTTCGTCTTGCTACAGCCCTTTGTGAAATGGTTTCTCTCCCTCCCCCGTGCACAGGATAAAAGTGATGAACCTTTACATACTTTCAAAACAGCAGAGGATTAGAAGGAATGCTCCCTGAATGAAAGTTGTTGGGGATCCTTTTTTTTTTTCCCCAAACTGGCTCGCAAAATAGCAGACAGGATTTTTGCAAGTTTCTTCTCTAATGGCTACTGTCTTTGCCTCCTCCCTGCCCCTCTTTTAAGCCCACCCCTGCATCATCAACCAATCACAATGCAGCTGTGCTTTAACCCTTAGCGGAATGCTAGTTTACACTGCCAATAAAGCACTACATTGCAAATATTCCTGCAAAAATAGCGACATCCCCTGGCATGCTATATTTGGGTGTTTTACCTTCCCCCCTTCTGAATGAGGCGATGCTGTGCTGCGATCCGTGGGAACTATGAGCTATCTTAGCGGTATATTTAGGGGAATATTTGCCCGTGTAAACGACCCCAAGAAGAGAAAGCCCTCTGAGATGTGGGAGCCCATCAGAGCACTAGGTTGAGGCCAGTCCCATCATTTTGCAGCCACAAGTAAAGGATAAGACAGAGATTCCTCCCTGGTACACTGACAGTGAGACAGTGCCCCCCACACTACATCTGAAGCAACAGCCTACGCTAGAGGGCTTACCACAGGTTTTATGATAGTCAGAAACAGATGTTCATGAGAAGAATTGCCACTGTTCTTCCCTCCCTTCATCTGCTGCCTCTATCTAATGCCACAGCCAGCTCAGTGATCCATTGCCTACTGAGAGAGACACTCTTGCCATAACGCTCTGGTTTTGCTTCTTACATTCCCATGCAATGGTGGGGATTGGGTAGCCCACGGGCTGCATGCAGCCATTGCTGAATCCATGTGGCCCTTGCCCCTTTAGGGGTTCCAAATGTGTTTTTTTTTAAAGTAGAACACTCTTTTTCCAGCTGAAAATAATCCCTCTTTTAGTTTGTAAATTCAAGGGGCCCTGCCTTGAAAGAGCAAGGAAACTCACCTAAAAGTGACAAGACATGACTTGCACTCACCCAAAACACCATCTCCACTTGCCACTGTGTGCATCAGTGCAACCCATCAAGTGTCCAGAGGAGCTAAAAATGGCTTCCCAACCCCCCCCCCCCCGTACATGCTCATTCCAGCCCTTCACTATTTGTCATTGTGGAGTTGCGTGAGCCAACTAGGCTGTTTCTTTTTCTTAATGTATTCCTCAGTTATTTGCTACTCAATATCTGAAACTCAAGGATGGATTTCCCTCATGCTCTGAATTAGCAACTGATGCTCATATTTTGGGTTGGGAACTATAGCTGTTCTCAGCTGCTTTTAAAAACCCACAGGAGCAGCATGAGTAAACATATAGTTTCCTAACCAGCCCAGACTCTGAATTTTTTGGCAAGGACAAAACGTTGCAAGCTACCACAGCAGTTGTTGATACCAACAACTCCAGGATCCTGAAAACCAATATCTTAAGTCTCAAGAAGTCAAGATTCCCCCAATTTTTTCCTGTTTCAGCCAAGTTCATGTAATATTTTTCCTTCTTAACAGCTACTTATAGTTAGTACAACATTACTGCTCAAACAGCCTACCACTATGGTATTTCCTGACATATGCTAGAGTGAAAAGGTCATCAAAAGCTGCATTATGGAAAGAATTTCTTTTTCTTCATGACATTGTGCTGCAAGAATTAAACAAACATTTTCTCTTGGGTTGTTTAATGTGCCGCATCTTAATGAAAAGCACACCAATGCTTTGTGAAGCCGGTATGAGATTAAATCACAACATTGCTTCCCAAATGTATTCTATTCCATTTTGATGACATGCACATCTTTACATCTAGTGCCAGCACTGAAGAAGAAATGCTTTCATTAACCACTGTGGCATAGCCATCAAGATGACATGGGCACATATCCTTCCATGCATCACATTTGATAAAAATGAGAAAGTCGGCAATGTGAATGTCAGGAATACAAAAGGAACAGTCAACAAAATCCACCACCAACATCTGCATGAGCTTTGCTCACACTTGTCTAAGCTCTGAGAATTCAACCTGAGGGAGATTATGAGACTCTAGTTCTATGGATACCTTGGACTGCTAAAAAGACAAATAAATGGATCCTAGAACAAATCAAGCCTGAACTCTCCCTAGTAGCCAAGATTTTAATTTAATTTAATTTAATTAGGCATTTATACCCTGCTCTTTAGCCACAAAGACTATCAGAGCGGCTTACCATTTGTTTTAAGCAATAGCAATTTACACATCTATACTGCATTAAGCAGTATCCAATGTGTGTTAGCTAATTGCCCCCACAAGCCAGGTACTCATTTTACCAACCTATGAAAAGATGGAAGGCTGGGTGAACCTTGGAGCTCTCTGGAATTGAACTTACAATGTGGTGACTTGCAGTACTGGCATTTAACCACTACGCCACCAGGGCTTAAACTGAGACTATTGTACTTTGGCCATAGAAGACATGACTCACTAGAAAAGACAATAATGCTTGGTAAAATAGAAGGCAGTAGGAAAAGAGGAAAACCATATTCCAGATGGAAAGACTCAATCAAGGAAACCACAGACCTGGGTCTACAAGACCTGGGTGCCGTTTACACGATGAAAATGTTCCAGGAAGAATTTGTGTCGAACCCCGGCTGTTTACACATACATGGTGTCGGACACGTGTTTTTCGGAAGGGGGGGCCACCATTTGTCTCTCGATCCATGGGACTTTCAATCCTGTGGGTTGTGCCAGTTTTTTAAAAAGTCACTGGAGGATTCGGAAAATCGGAAATGTAAACAGCCCGTGACAAGATATTACGGACACAGGAGATGACCGGAAATTGCCCTGACCATGGGCGGGCTCTGGCCAGTAAGTGGGAGGTCTACCTGCCCCTTTTTTGACCTGCCCAAAATTTGAAGATACATCTCCAGGCTGTTTACCTGTGCAGTTTCTGTGATGGATGCCAAAACTGCACCTCGCCCCAGGAAAGGCGGCCGTGGGATCTCCTGGTCCTACAATAAGACCATAGACCTTTTAGCGATATGGGGCGAGGAAAAGGTGCAGGAGCAGATGAGGGGGTTCCATAGAAATATTGGCCTTTTTGAAAAAATCGCTGCCGAAATAAAAATCAAAGGGCATGATCGCACTGCTGAGGAATGCAGGATAAAGATGAATTGATGCATAAAAATTACCACCAGGTAAACGACCACAACTCTAAAAGTGGCAACAATGCGGCCACCATGCCCTTTTATAAAGAACTCCATGCAATTCTGGGCAGCGATGCCAGCTACCACCCGAAGAGGCTGGGGAGCACAACCGACATTGTGCGTGTTCCGCGTGGGTCAGTGATTCCCCATCACACTCCCCTCCCCAATGAAGACGTGGGATTGCCTCCCTCATCCCAGGAGATGCTGCAGGGATACTCTGAGGAATTGTTCTCACATCCCTTAGGTAAGGTTTCCTTTTTTTAATTTTTTAAAATGTGTTCGTATTATGTGAAAATTCGATTAAGTACATACTCGGATTTCAAAATCTAACCAATTACGATCTGTGCTTGGTACTTTAATGTGCTCATGGCAATTCAATGCATGATATGTATTTTACTTGTGTTGGCTGTTACATTTATAATTTATATGGTTTAATTTCATTCGCCAAAATAAAAGCCATTAATGTGAAAACTTGGATGTTTAATAATCCATTTTCACAACTTCACAACCGCATCTGTAACTTTGTATAATGTAGTGAAGTGATTCTCCTTAGTTCTATGTTCTTAGTGCCTCTTCTGCTTGTTAGAAATGACAATTTCGCCATATTTGCCTACATGACCACAGAATGTGCTGCTGAGGTCCATGAGTTCTCCTTTCTTTTGCAAATTAAGGCAGTTAAAGCCAAATGGCGCGATTCTCTGTATGTGCCCTAGGCATGTTAAATAGTGTGTGCATTTTGGCACGTTTACTATGGCATCTCCTGCCACAGCCATAAACAAAGAAGACTCTTCTTTGTTTACCTCTGCCACCAGGTATGCGGTATTTTACCTGAAGAAATAATCATTGTGATTCTCTGTCTTTTGTTACCCAATACTCCTAGTTTTCTTCATTTTCCTTTTTCCATCAGATGTTTCAGGTACCCAAGGATCTGATGAATCTGCAGTTACTGTTACCTTAACAGGGGAGCCCACGGAAAGCTTGGTAGTTAATGAGACTGAGGAAAATTCCACGGTTGTGGAAACTGAGATTGATACTGTGTGGGCACCTACCCCAGCACGTAATGGTATGTATCACTTCATTTTAATAGAAGATATGTTGTGTGACATAGAAAATATTGTGGTACACTTGGAATATCATTAAATTATCCTCTTTTCTCGGATGCAGATTTGAGTAACCCTACTGCCACTTTATCCCCTGCTGAAAGGTTGGCGTTGTATCGCAGGAAGAAACGGTCTTCTGATGTGAATGAACTGATGGCGAACTCTAGATCAATAACTGAATTGTTTGTATCTAAGATGGAAAAAATATCTGAGAAGCAGACCTTGTCTTTGCAGGGGTACCTGGAGAAATTCTATGAGCATTCAGTTGAGGAATCTCAGCAAATGCTCAAAGAAATACAAAGGCAAAATGATCTATTTGAGGACCTTGTAACTCACATTAAGCCTTTGGATAATTCTAAGAAACATGTTGTGGTCAAGAGAGTGTATAATGCCAAAAATTTAGGGGAAGAAAATAAAGAGAACTCCCAAGAAAATCAACAATGTACACCCACCAAAGTTTGGGGGGGGGAGTGCTTCAACTGCATGTAGGCCAACGAGGGCAATTAAAAAAAGAGTGCCCCTATCATTATAGTCTGCTTTAATCAGTATTGACAGCTTTTTCTTTAATAGGGAAAATGATGTAATATACAGTTTTGTCATTTTTCTGTTGCTACTAAGATACTTCTCTATTAAAAATATTAAGCATGTAAGTACACCAATGATGAATGTATAAAAGTGTACATTTATTAGAAGAAAATGAAGATATTATTGAAAATAAACAGCCATTTGAATTCAAAACATAAAGCGTTTATTTTAACAAAGTAGTTGAAGATATACATATTTACAGGTTATACTGATTTTGAAAAAGTGATATATTTACAGGGTATTCAAAATAAAAACAAAGAGATATATTTACATGGAATATCTGAAATGAGAAATATGGATAACATTCAAGAAGAAATATTGATAACATAGACATACAAACTATATAAATGGTTACATTAGGTTAAGAAATCATAACACTGACAGTTTAAACAAAAAAATAGACAGTTTGGGATCACATATAGGAAATAAATACAAACAAACCATACATAAATTATAGTAACAATAGGAAAAAGGGTTTTTACATAATTATTTACAAAACGTTTACTGGGTAATTACTTACATTAGAAAAATATTTACATTGTTTTCTATGGCAGACTATATACAATATTTACAATGAACAATATGTACATAAAAAAATTTACAAAATTATTTCAAGGAATAAATTATTTACAATATTTACATAAACTATGTACAATATTTACATCGCAAGCCTTTCCTCAATGGCTTGCACCTTCCTCGCCAGGTCCCTTATTTCTTCACGTAAAGCGTAATAAAAAATAATTACTTCTCAACATGTGATGGTATGTGCAAACTAATAGCCCTTTTTAAAAGTTATACTTAAATATATTTACCAATGTGGGTGTTGCAATGTATCCTTCCGTCTAAAGCAGCAGGGGAGCTTGTACCACCATTGATGCAAGTTCACCTGTTCTTCAGGTTTTGAGAAGCACTGCCTGACTCAAAGGGCATACCAAAACAATGATTAAAACCAGTATATGATATTAAAATATGTAGTGGGACAGTATAGTCAAAATATGTATTTAAATATGAATGTTTGTATAGATTTATAAAGAAAAAAGAATTCCAGATGGGATAGAACTGATTTATAAACAAATACCTGACAACTGACATGGACTGAAAATAGACTGTTTAGTCCACCTTTTGTACAGCAGGTTTGTTTTCCTGATGTCATCTCAGTGCTTAGTAGAGCTTGGGGCAGGGGGGGGATATGCTTTTTTGGACTACACTGCCCAGAATTCCCCAAATATTTGCCACTGGACATGCTAGGTGAAGAATTCATAGAATCAGAGTTGGGCAAGACCACAAGGGCCATCTAGTCCCACCCCCTGCCAAGCAGGAATACACAATCAAATCATTCCTGACAGATGGCCATCCAGCCTTTGTTTAAAAACCTCCAAAGAAGGAGACTCCACTATACTACGAGGCAGTGTATTCCACTTCCAAACAGCTCTTACTGTCAGGAAGTTCTTCCTAATGTTTAGGTGGAATCTCTTTTCCTGCAGTCTGAACCCATTGCTCTGTGTAATTTCCAAAAGTAACTTTCCAAAACTCTGATATAGTTGTTAAATTTTCTTTCATAAGAAAAATAGTATTCCTTTTAGTTTTGACCAGGATTTTTTTTAAACTTAGCTAGATATTTTATTTTACTTATTTTAACATTTTGCACCCCACCTTTCTTTATAAAATAAACTCAGAGTTAGCTAACAGAAAAATGTAAAACAAAGCAAATGTAACATCATACAAAATCACAGACTAAGTAAGCAATGCATGGCCAAAAACAATATAGTGCCAAAGAGAGAGAAGAATTAACACTGGCCAGCAATAATTAATAATTAATAACCAATATGACCAATAAGCCAGTCAATAAGCAATGAGCCATGCTATTTATCCTGGACCATCTGTTCCTTAATACTGTGGAATGTAGGTTGCAATTAGCAGGGAAGTAATTTTGTGCTTGCTCAGGGACACTATGGACTTTATCACACCAGGCCAAAATTGCAGAATTACGGTGGGATAGTAGCACGAATGGCTTCCTGTTATCGCACAATGTCGTCATCCTCCCATGGTCCATGTGTGCTCCAACTGTTAATTGTGTGTAACTTTTTATTCACAGGCAAAAATTGTGAATAGTTGTAAATTAGGTTTTTTTTCACTCTATTGACATGCAATAATTCCATCCCACTGTAGTTCTAATATTACTGCATGAATGGGCATTCCTTCCTCTCCCCCCCCCACTCCATTCCCAAGGAGAACAAGGGGAGAGTGTGAAGAGGAGCTCAGAACATTTTCTTGCTTGTTTAATTGTTAAGTTGTGAATTTGTTGATTTCTTTGTTAATTTCATTGTTTTGGGTGTGTTTAACCAACGTGGCATCTTCTCTTGAGAACAGCCAAAATCTCACCCATGCAAAATCGCGGAAGTAGGAATTTTTTTTAAAAAGATGCATGCATGGGCCATCTCAAAGCATTACTACTCTGTCATGATGCAATGCAAAAACAAGTGTTACTATAGCACGATCTTCAATCCCATTATTAAAATGCTAGTAGATGGTCATGCAATCTTCCATTAGCAGCAGTGTTGCATAATTACACCAACGTGCAATAATTACTATAATCATGCCACTATGTTTCTGCTTTCCTGAATTACAGGCTTACAATGTTTTTAGATGCTTGTGTGATAACATCCTAAGTCTGAACATTCTGTCTGGTTGATACAAGGTTGGATCTAACCATGCCTAGAGTAGACCAGTGATATTGATGAAATGTACTATTAATGAGATTTACTTCAGTCATAACTAACTTAAATACCCCACAAGATAGGATCAGAATTCAAAATGACCTCAACAGATTAGAAAGCTGGGTCAAAATTGACAAAATTAATTTCAACATGGAGAAATGTAGGATACTACATTTGGGCAGTAAAAATGAAATGCACAGATTTAGGATGGATGACACCTGGCTTGATGGCAGTACGTGTGAAAGGGATCTAGGAGTCTTAGTGGACCACAAACTGAACATGAGTCAGTAGTGTGACGTGGCAGCTAAAAAAGCCAATGTGATTCTAGGCTGCATCAATAGGAGTATAGTGCCTAGATCAAGGGAAGTAATAGTGCCACTGTATTCTGCTTTAGTCAGGCCTCACCTGGAATACTGTGTCGAGTACTGGGCACCACAATTCAAGAAGGATATTGACAAGCTGGAACACATCCAGAGGAGGGCAACTAAAATGGTGGGAGGTCTGGAAGCCATGCCCTATGAGGAGTGGCTTCGGGAGCTGGATATGTTTAGCCTGGAGAAGAGGAGGTTAAGAGGTGACATGCTAGCCATGTTTAAATATTTGAAGGGATGTCATATTGAGGATGGAGAAGGTTTTCTGTGGCTCCAAAGACAAAGACACAGAGCAATGAACTCAAACTACAGGAAAAGGGATTCCATCTAAACATTAGGAAGAACTTCCTGATGGTGAGACCTGTTCAACACTGGAATGCACTGCCTGGTAGTGTGGTGGAGTCTCCTTCTTTGGAAGTGTTTAAACAGAAGCTGGATGGCCATCTGTCAGGAATCCTTTGATTGTGTATTCCTGCATGGCAGGGGGTTGAACTGGATGGCCCTTGTGGTCTCTTCCAACTCTATGATTCTATGAAATGTTAATTTCCAATATTCTACATCAGGTACTTAGCTACATATGTGTTATTAAGTAGTGCCTTCTGGACCAACCCCTCCCAACCCCACCTTAACAGCCAGCAGCCACATTGGGTAAAGGAGGTCCATTCAGCTGCCGGTCAGGGCACAAGAAATATCCTATTTATTTCCAACCCCCTTCCACCAATGAGAGAAGCTGGACTTCTGTCACAATTCCTTTTTGCCACCTAGCTTACTGGTGGAAGGGGGCTAGAAAGTCATCCTCCTTGTGCCCCAATCAGGAGCTGAACAGACCTCCTTCATCCAATGTGGCTGCTGACTGTTAAGGTGGGCTGGAAGGGGCATTTACACAGTCTTTCAGTATAGAATCATAGAACTGTAGAGTTGGAAGAGACCACGAGGGCCATCCAGTACAACCCCCTGCCACACAGGAAATCACGATCAAAGCATCCCCGTCAGATGGCCATCCAGCCTCTTTTTAAAGACATCCAAGGAAGGAGACCCCACCACACTCCGAGGGAGTGTGTTCCACTGCCGAACAGCTCTTATTGTCAAAAAGTTCATCCTAATGTTGAGATGGAATCTCTGTTCCTGGAGCTTGCATCCATTGCTCCGCATTCCAGTCTCTGGAGCAGCAGAAAACAAGCCTGCTCCATCCTCAACATGATACCCCTTCAAATACTTAAACAGGGCTATCATATCGCCTCTTAACTGTCTTTTTTCCAGGCTAAACATACCCTGGGCAAGTCACACACTCTCATACATTTGAAATGACTTGAAGGCACACAACAACAATAGCAACAACAAATATAGAAAACAAATGCTAGGGGTGAACTCTGGCACAAATCAAACCATGACCTGCACCACTTACAAGCAGAATTCAAAAGCGCTATCTAAGGTTCTGAACCCATCCTAAAATAGGTTCAGCATCTTGAACAGCTCATTTAAAATGTGGACTAAAACCAGAATGGATTTGCAACCCTATTGACATGGAAGGCACCCACTCCCACTGCCTAGAATAAAAGATTATGACATAAAATTTTCCAAGACTTCCCTAGAGCAATGCTCTGTCCTTCACTTTATTTAGGCAAAACAATATATAATACTAGATATCTCAAAAAGCTGCCCTACATTGAGATGATCTGGCTACTAAGATTGGTAAAAGACATACCAAGGTAATTTCATACTTATACAACAGCCAGCTTTGCTTATCAACTTCTCTCTTTCCACAATAGGCCATGAGAAGTTGGTGACTTCAGACCACAGTTTTTTTCATTTGGACCCAAATAAATAAAGACACATCACAGGGAATAACAATTTTGGTTAAGTTTTTCATTTGCTCCAGGGGTGGGATTCATTTAGCCCTCCAGATAGTACTGTACTGCAACTCCCAATAGCCTTAGCCAACCTACCCAACACTGAGGAACGCTGGGAGCTACAGCCCCAACACATCTGGAGGGCTTTGTGATTCCTGCCTTTGCTTTAGCTAGATGAATCTGGTCAGTCAACTTTTCATTCAGTGCTCTGTCCCATATACTTTTGGTGCTATAAATCTATGGATAGCTCACAAAATGATTTCTACTTCCTAAGCATTTATTGGAGGTGATTTACATGAGCGACAAAGTGATCAAAATAATTACTTGTCACTTACTCAAATCTGACTCACATTCATTTCCCATGAGGTCACCATATGGGTATTTAAAATGTCCATTGACTAAAAACCAGAGGCAAAAAAGTGATCGTTGTGAAAACTGTACTATTTTATTCATTATACACGAAGGGTAGGCACAGCAACCTGTCTCTTTTTCTACTACATTTGTATTTTTGTGAATTTTGATTTTTTTTTAAAAAAACCCTCAACTGAAACAACATTTCCAGCCATCTTTAAGATGGGGGCAAATCTGTAAGTTTTGCTTTCTCTTAGATTTGATTTTTGGTCATTCTATTCAAAAACAAACTTCTCATCCTGACTCAAAAAGCACAGAAGTATTTCTTACAGAGGGACTTTGTAGGGACAGCCACATTCAACTTTTTTTAAAAAATTAAGATCCCAAATCCATCCTGTGATAATACTTTTATTTTGACAACCAAAAGACACAAAACACATCACACTAGATTTTGAAGCTTCTCAGGCTCCTTCATCAGGCAGAGATGGCAAAAATATATCCAGAGGACTAAAGAGATGGTATTTTGCTCCCAGTGTCTCCATTCTGCTTTGGATGGTATAGGAAATCCAGTATGTGTACATGAGAAGTGACCCCCCCCCCTCCATGGCCATAAGCTGAGTGGGAACAAAACAATAAAGTGTGGCTTTTCTATTTCAAGTTACAAAGCACCCCTGCCCCCACCCCCAGAACAGATCAGCATCAACCCAGTTGGAAGCCAAGAACCACTGTAACAGAAGAATGTATTTAATCTCATGGAAAAGTCTCTGTTTTCATCAGGTATGGCAAAAACTTTAGGTGATAGAACAGGTGAAGTCTATCAATGGGGAGGAGGTGCTGAATCAGGTTGCTTTACCTGGTCTTGGAAAGGTTAGGGATGCAATTGGAAACCCAGACAGCTATGTGGCAGAAGCAGCCCTTCAAATGAGAGTCTTCAAATCAAAATTCTACAGAGATCACCCCTCAGATGCTGTCACATCAACTAATGAGTGAATCCAGAAGACTGGGAAAGCTGCAAAACCAAAGGCTTCTTCTGCTATATGTGGTGGACCTGCAGAGTAGGAGAAGAAAGGAAGGTACATATGGATACTTCAGCAATTGTTAGTAAAAATGGGATCTAGTACTAGGCTTTTTTGCTCATGTCTGGTAGAACTAATGAGGACTTACTACATAAAAACTCTGACTCAAGGCCTGTGGAAGACAGCAAAATGTGATTGTCATCATGTAGCAAATTTAGTAGAAGCAAGTATACATTACAGCAAAGTGTGTGGCAACTGATCATGACAAAAGTGGATTAGATCGATTAGGGTGTTCTGGAACTCCCATAAAGTTGTACCAGATATTCAAGTTGTGAATGTTTTAGCAGAAGTCTGTGATGTCTTGCCAGTATTCTGTACCTGTATGTTCCTGTCACTTTCACCACTGATTGCTCCCTTTCCCACTAAGATCAGTGTTCAGCACATAATGAGGCAAGTGGAAAAATGAAATCACTGTATTACATATGGAAAAGTAATCTGCATGAGGGACAAAGTGATCAAAAGTCCTCTTGGCCACATATTCAGATGTGACTTAAATTCACTTCTCATGAGGTCACCACATATTGTTCATTTTGACCATGTGACTTTAGCCTTAACAAGCTAAAGCAGATGGCCACACTCACATTGGCCTCCTGTACACATTTACTAAGAGGTAAGTCCCATTGAGTTCATAGAATCAAAGAGTTGGAAGTAACCACAAAGGCCATCCAGTCCAACTGCAGGAATATACAATCAAAGCACCTCCGACAGATGGCCATCCAGCATCTGTTTAATTCAAAGGGACATACTCCTGGGTAAGTGTAAATTGAATTGCAGCCTTACTTGCTTAATGGAACCATCTCCTGTTAGTAGCCAGAGAGCTGACTGTCGGTAAAGAGATCAGCAGCATTGACTATTAATGAAAAAATGGTAGTGGCATTGTTGGAAGGCACACCTTTTGAGAGGTCTGATGTGCAGTCGAGGGAAAAACCAAATTATCAGAACCTGACATTCTGTATTCCAAATGTAATACTAAACAATTGGACTTTGGGCTACAATCTCATGGCCTTTGGTAAGGGCATCCCACAGGCCATAGATTATATAGGCATACCTCTATTAACAAAGAAGCTCCTTTTTACAAAGTCTTTTCATCACTGCCCAGCCCCACTTTTCCCACTTGTCCTCTGTCTAGCTGGAAGGGTAGGTTTTTTTAAACATCATCTGCACTAGGAAGATTATCAGCTGTGGGGAAACGTGGTAAAAAACTGCATCCCAACCAAGTCAGAAGAACGCCATGGGAATAGAAAGGGCGTCCTCAGCCGTTCCTGGGGTATAGCTCTGCCGCGGACGAGGCTTCCCTTTTCTGTTCCAGGAGACAAGTGGCCAATAAAAAGGGTCACCTTACTCACATGCACACTATGCCCCTGGGACACTGAAGGATGACATCATCTAATAATAGCCCCCGTTCCTGTTCTCATCGTGATCTTCTGACATGGTTTTTGCCATGTCTGATAATCTCCCAGGAGGATGGTGAAGGAGGGCTGGAAAAACATACACTGTCGATATAATGTTATGGCAGTGTGTCTGCAGTAAACCATGCAATAAAGCTTGAGCTGGGAAAGAACGGGATTCTGATCTAGCCAATCCTACTGGTTCTGCCTGCCTACAAAATGGAAGTAAACTGTTGCTGCCTCCAAAACTCATTACTGAGCATGTGGGAACCAAAAAATGGTGGAGGGGAAGAAAAGAGGAAAGCAGATAAGCCTGTTTCACTCAGCTACCCTCTGCAGCCACTCAAATGGAAATCATAAGAAAAGTGGAGAAAGAAAGAAAAATCATTCCAGGATGCATTGAGAGAAGCCTTTGAGTTGTCTCCAGAGGGTTCAAAATGTTTTTGTTTTCTTATTCAAGGCTTACCTGACCTGTTGGGTTTTTTTTTCTTCATTTCAGCCATGTATATTGTTAGTTTTGAGTAAAAGGCTTGCTGAAACATATTGAACTGCCCTTCTTTTTTCTGGTGTGGAAACCTATCACTATTCTTTTCATGTTCTTTCTGCCTCTGGTACCAAATTTTCTGTTAAACAAGTAATGCCCAGGAACACATCTACTTCCTTAACTGAGCTATCCCTGTATTGGAATCCTCCTACAAGATTGATAGATAGATAGATAGGTTGATTGATTGATTGATTGATTACAGGTTGACTCCCATACCCATGGATTCAGTATCCATGGTTTCACTTACCCACATCCAAAAAAAAAAAGTTTCTCTTGAACATTTCTAGGTCCTCCAATGTGATTCTATGGTCAACTTCTGGTGTTTATTTCATTGAAAATAATGGGGTTCCCTATTATCCATAGTTTTAGGTATCCATGGGGGTCTTGTAATGTACCCCCCACAGAGATGGGGGTCAACCTCTATACTGGATCTTCCCACTTCCCTTGGAGTAGGAGAATGAACATTGTATCCCTTCTCCCAGCCCCCAGAGAGGTTCTATTTCAATCACTCCCTCCAGAATTGGGCTCCCTAAATCAGGAGATATTCTGGTACGGTGTGAGTGGGCCAAGAGAGACTTTGGGTCTACAGTTCCCAAGCATACATCCAACTGGGGGACAAAATGTACACCAGAAATAATTTCCCTTCCCATTACATGTTCCAATCTCTCTGCCCCACTTCTCATGGAAAGTCACATTGAATACCTTGGTGTAGTGAATTGGCAAAAGCTTCCACTTTTAAGCAAACTTCACCCCCAAAGAAGAGATCATTTATCACTCCCGTTCAATGTGTCTGTGTGCTAAGCAGGAGACCAGGGAGTTCAGAGCAGACCCTCAGACTCAACCACTCCCCCATTTTAATGGCATGCAGTGATCTGAGGACAGACCTGGGTCAACTCCAGGAAGGCTTGAGCCAGTCATTATTTCCAGGAACAGAACCCAAAATTAATACAGTAGGAAAAATACATCTAATAAGTCCAACTCTTTCTTCTTTGGCTAACTAAAATAAACATTTTTCTAACCTGTATTGTTTCTGGCTCCGTTTTGCTTCTCAGCCTCTTACTACAGTTTACTTCAAAGTTCCTCGCTGGGTGTTTGGCAGCTCAGGTTTGATCTATGGTGTGACCTTGCAATACATAGCATCCACAGTGCAGTCTGTATAATGCTCTGCAAAGTTCAGCTTTTATTGGAAGTGAGGTTGCATAAATAAACACTCTTACCTTAATGTGCAGTAATACAGTTTGAGCTGCAAATGTGCCACAGGTTTTGCAGAGATTAGCATATACTGGAGAAGCAAAAAGAAAACCACAGATGGGCACTGATTTGGCTGTTACTGTTCCTGAAATATGATACTCAGTGCTGGAAATGTTTCTGATGAAGTCTTGCCATTCTCCTTAAAGATCATTCTGCCCTCTTCTAATGAGATATCCCAAAACCTTTGAACCCAATCTCAATTACTCTTTTATACTCCTGATCCTACTGGCTTAACCTACTAGTGCTCCTGTACTATTCTGTACCTGGAAATAGAAGCAGGTTAATCACATTTGTACTGGATGCACTACAGTTCCTTTAACCGCAGCTTAGTATGTCCACAGTGATCAGACAAAGTTTTTCTTGCCATTTATTTATGTGCTAGGAAAAGCTTCCCCTTGCTTAAAAAAAAGAAAGAAAGAATTGTGGATGGGTCTGCTGTTGAAATCACAAGAACACAGTTAATTTAAAGGAAAAAACGCAAGCCCTTTCACACTACACAATTATAGCACTATGATTCCAGGTGAAGTCAAAGGTTTTCATGGCCGGCATCCATAGATTTTCCTTGGGTTTTTTTTTTTCCAGGCTGTGAGGCTGTGTTCTGGAAGAGTTTATTTCTGATATTTCACCTGCATCTGTGGCTGGCATCTTCAGAGAATGGTTGGGTAGGAGTGTGTGGGGGGGGTTATATATTGTGAACCTGCTGGAGAGGATATGTACATTTGTATTTGAATGGCTAGTTTCTGGGTGGAGATATGCAAGGAGGATTAGTGTCTGCTTGGCTAATGGTTGGCTAATGGTTATTTAAAAACACCGAAATTCTGGACCAGGCCAACAACTATCATGTCAGAATGCACAGAGAAGCTATTGAAATCCACAAACACCTGGACAACTTCAACAGGAAAGAAGAAACCCTAAAAGTAAACAAAATCTGGCTGCCAGTCCTGAAAAACACTAAAATCAAAACTCAACACTTGCAAATGAACTCCACCCAGGGACAGGAGGATTTCCAGCTGACAATGGACCATTAGCCAACCATTAGCCAAACAGACACTAAACCTCCTTGTATATCTCCACCCAGAAACTAGCCATTCAAATACACAAATTTACATATCGTCTCCAACAGGGGTTCACAGTATATAACACCCACACCCACACACAGAGTCCTATCCAAATATTTCTCTGAAGATGCCAGCCACAGATGCAGGCGAAATGTCAGAAATAAACTCTTCCAGAACACGTCCTCACAGCCCAGAAAAAACCAAAGGAAAAACTATGATTCCATTTTAACTGTTATATCCACATCCTAGGGAAGTCCAGGGTTTATAATCTAGTGAGGCATTAGACCTTCCTAGCTGAGAATTCTAAATACCCATCCTAAACTACAAATCCCAGGATTCCATAGGACATGTCTGTCCATGGCAGTTAAAATGGAATCATAGTGCTGCCACTGTACAGTGTGGAGGGAAACCAATCAAATTAAAACAAATCCATTAGAAACATGAAGGTGAAGATTTTTAGTTCCTGCATCATTCTTTCAGCCTTATGCAAATTCACTTTCAGTGGGCCAGAGCATGAGAAATAGGGTTTTCAGAGGAATAAAAAAGCTGTTTCCTTCTAGCTCAAAATTGGGGCAGGATAGCAGACAGGTAGGGAAAGAGACTGTAACTGTTTCATATTCATGATCACTACTTGGTCACGATTTTGCACAATTGCCACAACCATAACTCCCTCCCCCCTCAACCTACTTTACTGGGCATCAGTTGCATGGGGAGAAGAGGACCATTTTGAAGATGATCAGAGCTTGGTTGAATGATGTTTCCATCAGGTTTGGGAGAGTCAGGCCAGGAGAAATTACTTAGTTAGCTATTTAGTTAAATATCAGCTGATACAAGATTCTGGCCCTTATATTGTACAAAATATTTGGCTGGCATCCTTCGGGAGTCTTACACATGTATAAGTTTCCTTGTCATGTGGTTGAACTTTTTTGACTGATGTGTAATATCTGTATTAAGGTTACAAAAGCAGAGTTATATGTGTGGCTCCATTTCACATTGTTGCACATTACATGCGACTTATGGCACATCCTTGTGCATTGTGTATTGATTGCATAGCTGTGCATGGTTGCACATTGTACATCAGTGCACAATGCACATTGGGTTGTGCAACACCTCATTTCTATAACCAGGTGGTGTAGTACAACTCACATGTACCTCCTTAAGCATAAACTTACACAACATCTCTTTGATGCAAAATTCCAGCCATTTGTTTGCCTTGCACATTTCTCATCACTTTCCTATGTCACTTGCGAGCACATTTCCAACTGAGTCAACTTGATTCTTCTCATTTCTAAACTAGCCATACTACCCCCTCCACCCATCCAATCAGTGCTCCCATCTGTAAAATGAACCAGTCCTACATGAGGCCAGTAGCCACCAATCATACAGGAGAGCTACAATTTCTCTAGCCAATAAAATCTGTAGGTTTTAATCCAAGGGGGTTGTCTAAATGGCAAAAATACTGTTCATAGAATTTGAGAATACAAGTTTTCCCAATGGGATCCCACACCAATCCACCATATTCAGAAGGAGAGGGGCAGAAAACTCCAAATACTCCACAGGAAAAGCCTCCGTGACTTTCCCTGTATTTTTTTTAAAAAAACTCAGAAGAAAATGCACATTCCTGCTTGTTGGGATAACCGATTCATTTTGTTGCACATTCTCGATAAGAGTGAAACTGGAAAGCTGATTGGCCAGACATGCGCAGGGGATGAATTTTGCTGGCAAGGCAAGCACCCGGAACCTCCATGTTAGAATTTTGCCATAGCAATCATGAGCTCAGGTGATGAAACACACACACCCTGTTTATTTAAGAGAAAGATAGCACTCCCACACCTTAGAGTTTCTTTTTTAAAAAACACTGTTACGCAACTGTAACCAACTGGTGACAATAAAAATGCAAGTAATTCACTTGCATCCACCATCTTGATTCACAGGCATGCCTATTTGAACAACAAATGTGCATGGCTTTGCATGGCTGTGATCTTGGGGGGGAAACATGAAGACAAGTGAAAGCTGCTACAAATTGGCATTAGTGCCTCTTGCCTCCCTAAAAATTCAGTTTATCCATTCTGGCTAGGATCCTGTTGGTTACAATGTATGTAACCTCCAACTAAGCCAGCATATGTACTTTTGGATGCATTCAAGGAAGAGACATCCCTCAACCTGGGTCCATAACAGCAGCTGGCAAGCTCCTAGTTGCAGCTCTATACCTCAAATCACTGGCTAGCTATGGTGTGTGTGTGTGCGCGTGCGTGCGTGCTCAGGTACATTCTACCTGCTTTCCGACACCTAGAGAAATAGGAGAAGCCTTATGCAGCCATGCCAAAGAGCTGCTAGAATGCATCCCAGCAACCAATCGATAGTGGAGGAAGGAGCCACTCCCAGGAGCAGTCCCTCACTCGCTGCTGCTGCTGCTGCTGCTATTGCTGCTGCTATTGCTGCACACCATCAAAAGAAGAGGAGAAAGCAGAGAAGATGGAGAAACCTCTGCCCTCAGAAAATAGCTTAAGTATGTTGGCAGAGTTTTATGATCGGCTAATAGGCTTAATGAATCTCATCCTCTGGGTTTCTTTTTAACAATTATGCTCTTTTAATTATCTCTTCTAAAACATTCCACCCTATATTTTCCCATCCATATATTTTCCATTTTTTCCCCCAAATTTTCTTCATATCACTCTCCTAGAACAGAAGCCATTATTGTTTTTTTCCCACTTCTGATCCTTGCGGCATACTAAAACTAATTAGTATTTCTGGAAATGTAAGTTTTTTATTAGGGATATATGAAGAATATTTGTATAGTTTCCTTTTTTTAAAAAAAAAGAGGGAATGAGAGAGAGATTGAGAGAAAAAACAAATGGCAAGACAAAGCTTTTCAGTCCCACCTCATTTAATTCAGCTTATCTTAGCTACACTTCCCCTGGATAGGGAGAGATGCTTGTTGGATTTCTGCAAAATAACATCCCTGGTTTTGGGTACTTTGCATCTAATTTATTTATTTAAGACATATTAATACCATTTTCCTTTTTTTTTTAAATTGCCCACCCATGGAATAAACCCTAGTGAAAGCAATGGGGCTTACTTCTGAATAGACCCATCTAGAATTGCCTAGTCTGTGAGGTTCACACTCCTTAGTTTAATTGGTCAGCAGACACAGCAACTGTTTGCTTTCATTAGGTCAGCTCTGGCATCAACTCAAATTCTGGTAAGTGACTCTTTGTAGTCTCTTCCAAATCGTTTAGCATTTCCAAGTTGTAGCAGAATGCTTCATCTACATGCATTGCCTTATATTCGGGGAAAGCCTTTACATTTATTTCTGAGGTACTTTTATGCTCCTTCTGAAAGGTTCTGATGTCATAGCCAAAACATTTTGAGAGACACAGCATAGGGAAGCTGAACCTGTCCTCTCTGATCTGCAAGCAGCATGATTAACTGCACTACAAAAAGCAAAAATAAAAAGGAAGCATAATGAAAACCTCAGAGCCAAGGAATCAAAGATACAGCTGTCTTTTCCCTTGCATTTTCTACTTCAAGGCCATCTCTACAATAAGGAATTCATTAATGGAGCAAAGACAATATTGCAGAATTACAGGATCAAGATGTTATTGGAAAAGCCACACCACAGCCTTTTCCATCTCTTTCTTTCTTCAGGATGAAAATTTGACATTGTTTTAAGTTGCTGTCCACAAAATGATCACATTCATCCAGTTCTAGCTAGTCAGAGTGGTTTTGTCTATGTATATGATGGGAATGACAATATTGTGTCACACAACACTAGGTTCTGATCCAGAGAAAACACTGGAGAACCTTATTTATCTCAGTCGGCTAGAGGACATCCCAAATATTTAGATGAATAGAAGTTTGTTGGGGTTTTTAAAATGTACCCAGTAAGGGTTTCTCCAGACACACTGGCTCCAATCCAAAAGGACAACAGTCATGTTCAGGTCCCATTGAAATCAAAGTGGTTTGAGTGAGTAGCAACCAATCTGCCCAATCGATTCCAGTGGACCTAGAATGATTAATGTGCTAAGCACTAATAGTTTGTAGGAGTAGCTAATACCCGAGAGAATAGGATCAGAGGACAGGATCAGAATTCAAAATGACCTTAATAAATTAGAGAGCTGGGCCAAAATTAATAAAATGAATTTCAACAGGGAGAAACTGTAAGGGACTATACTTAGGCATAAAAAAATTAAATGCACAGATATAGGATGGGTGACACCTGGCTTGACAACAGTACAAGTGAAAGGGATCTAGGAGTCTTAGTAGACCACAAGCTGAGCATGAGTCAACAATGTGATGCAGCAGCTACAAAAGTCAATGTGATTCTGGGCTGCATCAATAGAAGTATAGTGTCTAGGTTGAGGGAAGCAATATTATTACTCTGTTCTGCTTTGGTCAGACCTCACCTGGGGTACTGTGTCTAGTTCTAGGCACCACAATTCAAGAAGGGTATTGATTAGCTGGAATGTATCCAGGGAAGGGTGACCAAAATGGTGAAAGGTCTGGAAACCAAGCCCTATGAGGAGCAGCTTAGGGAGTTGGGTATGTTTTAGCCTGGAGAAGAGAAGGTTAAGAGGGGACATGATAGCCATGTTTAAATATTTGAAGGGATGTCATATTGAGGATGGAGCAAGTCTGTTTTCTGCTGCTTCAGGGACTAGGACATGGAGCACTGGATCCAAACTACAGGAAAAGAGATTCCACCAAACATTATGAAGAATGTCCTGATGGTAAGAGCTGTTTGACAGTGGAATGAATATGCTGCCTTAGATTGTGGTGGATTCTCCT
This sequence comes from Gambelia wislizenii, assembly GCA_030847615.1. NCBI lineage: Eukaryota > Metazoa > Chordata > Lepidosauria > Squamata > Crotaphytidae > Gambelia > Gambelia wislizenii. The sequence continues at coordinate 134,207,848 of JAUMIR010000006.1, read as the reverse complement.
TCTTGGGAGGTTTTTAAACAGAGGTTGTGTGGCCGTCTGTTGGGAGTGTATTTCTCCATGGCAGAGGGTTGAACTGGATCGCCCTTGTGGTTTCTTCCAACCCTATGATCCTATGATTCCAGGTTATGGGCATTATGAAAAAGAGAGCTGTTTATCTACAGAGCAAAAGTTATTGCATTGGAAGAGGGTTTATCTCAGTTCCCTTCTCTGTAAGTCTGCAGACTAGAAGAATCAGCACAGGGAGTGAGGAAGCTATGGTCTTGCATAAGTAATGGTAATAAGTAATATACCACAAAATAAATAACCATGGAAAACAAAAGAGAAGATCTTTATTCCAAATGTATTGAGAACAGCTAAAATGGTGTTAGTTGCTGAGCAATGGAAATGAAGAAAAATACATAGGCATATGGAATGGTTGGTTAAGTTTTCATATATAATTGCATAGGTTGAGCACAGTGGCTGTGAGTAGGGATGTAAAATCCTGACTATTTTGTCCTTGCAAGGCATCATGGTGTAGTGGTTTGAGTGTTGGACTACAACTCTGGAGACCAGGGTTCGAATCATCACTCAGACATAGAAACATACTGGGTAACTGAGCAAGTTACACACTCTCAGCCTCAGAGGAAGGCAAAAGATTGGCATCAATCTGGTTTCAAGCCTGGTTATGGGACTGAGTCAGCTTTGGTTGCTTTGGTGGATGACCTGCGTAGGGAACTGGACTGGGGGGATGTGTCCCTGTTGGTTCTACTGGACCTCTCCAGTACTGGAGCTCCAGTACTGGACCTCTCCACTACTAGACCCATAGTATCCTTCTGGGTCACCTTGCTGGAATGGGACTTGGGGTATTGCTTTACAGTGACTCCATTACTTCCTGGAGGGGTGAACCCAGAAGGCAGTTTTGGGGGACTCCTGTTTGACCCCTTGGCCACTCACTTGTGGGGTCCCATGGGGGTCGGTTCTGTCCCCCATGCTATTTAACATATACATGAAACCACACCTACCATAGTCTTCCTAGAAAATGTGTCCTCTCTAGCTATTTTCTAGGTCTTCCAAGGCAACGCTATGGTATTTTAAACCAGAAGTCCCATTATTTTCAATGTCATTCGCTATGACCCACAGCCCCGCTCCCTGAATCAATCCCCAGCTGATAAGGGGGTCCTACTGTAGTAGTAGTAGTTGGAAACAACTTGAAGGCATGCATACAACAACAACAACAACAAAAACAACAAAAACAACAGGAGAGGATGGTGTGTAATTATGGCAATTTTCTCCCCACTGCAGGAGAGAAATATTACTCCATAGCATTCTCCCTGTATTCAAACATCCCAAAATGTTACAGAGGACTTTTTCTATGGAAGAGAACATGTTTTTGTCTACCACCACCACCACCACCCCCATTTTCTGCACAGTTTCTGTGCAGGAAACAGTGTTTTCTGCAGTGGAAACCAGTCTTTCGGGGAAGAAAATAGGTGGGTTTTTTCATGAAAAAACCCACACATATTTTTCTCTGCAAAATAATCCCTCCTCAAAACTTTGGGACTTTGGTATGTTGAATAGCAGGGGGAAATTGCAGAAAATTCTTGCTGATCTATTATTCTTTCCAGTGGGGTTTCATGGCTGTCAGAAAACACTCTTTTTTTTCTTCTTTCTTTTTTTTTCTTTTTTTTCTTTTTTTTTCTTTCTTTCTTTTTTTTTTTTTTTTTTTTTTGAGCTGGCAATAATCACAAATATTCTTTCCATCCCTAGCTGAAAAATTTGAGTACGGGATGTCCCTAAGCTTGAATCTTGTTTCCACCATGAAATCACTAGGTAGCCTTAGGCAAGTCTCTCTCTCTCTCTCTCTGCCTTAGGCCCAGCCCACCCATCTATAATATGGAAGATCATAATACTGACTTACCATACAAGGGACAGGACCTGAATCATCAATAATCCAAAGCTCCACTTCCATTTGGTAGGTTGTGAAGCCAAGAATATTTATCCTAGTTGTAATATTTGCTATTGCATTTCTGGAACGTAGCTATGGATTCATAAAGATACAAAACAGATTGTGATGTAGGATCTTGCCCATTTTTAATAGTAGTTGATTGAAGGTTGTGATTTTTTTCCCTTTTCACTGTCCTTTTTTTTTTTTTTTAATGCCAACATCTAATTAGATGTGTCCTCAACTCATATATTTTTGGTTCTGTGTAGATACTGCAAACAATGGTGTTCTAATTTTTAATATTCTTGATTGAGCAAGAAATGCTTTGGAAAAATGTTGTAGCGCATTGACTGTTTCTAAATGTCACTAAAACAAGCACTGGCGTTGCACACGTCATCTTCTGAATGCTCACCAATATTGCTGTGGATTTAGAGAGATAGATAGATTTCCACTTTATCCTCCAGTTTTGAAAAAAAAATCTGGTTACTAGAAAACAATAACGTATGCCTAGAAATGTTGCATGCTGTGGACAGGCATCCAGCTGTGCCTTTAGTAGCTAATGATACATTTGAACACGCCTTTCTCAACAGCAAATCAGGCCATGTTGACAAAACAGCATTAACCAGAAGGCAGGGTAATTAGTAAGTGCACAAATATGTGCATAAATAAAAACAGATTTAGGGTGGTGGGGGGAGAGGAGCTCATCTGCTATTACTGCTGCTGTTGTTCCAAAACAGACAATAATAATCTTTAAATTACTGACAGTAGTGAAGTGAAGTGAAGTGAAGTGACACTCCATAAATGCAGCAGCAGTTGCCAATGGTGGGTGGAGGGATTTTGATAGATGACTCTCCAGACTGTTCTAAGGTCTTGAGATGCCTTCATACTTGGCAGAGGTGGGACAAGGACAATGTCTGCATCATAGACAGAGCAGCCATCAGATCCAAATACATATGGCTTTATTTCAGAAGTAACTTCCAGATGCCATAACAAAATGGCACTCATTTATTCAAAGAAAGCAGAAAAAACTGGCTTTATCATGAGGGCAAAAGTATAGGGAATCATTGGGCTGATGTTGTTGAACTGCAACTTCCAGCAGCCCCTAGCAGCATAGTCAGTGATAAAGGATATTGGGAGTTGCAGTGCAGCAACACTTGGCCAAATAGATGTTGATCTAGGGGTTGCTGAGACAATGAAAATGCTCCTCACAGAATACCTTTTGTCCCAATGAGATCCTGCAGTGATTCGCCTTATTCAGAAGAAGGGGGTCCAAAAACTCCAAAAACTGTGCAGGGAAAGCCTTTCCGGCTTTTCCCAAGGTTTTTAAAAATAATGTGTGGAAATGTGCATTACTGCTCATTTGGACAACCAATTCACAGCACAGCACATTTTCAGTGAGGGCAGAAGTGAAAAGCTGATTCGTCAGATGTGCATGGGGAGTGGGGTTGCCAGCAATGAAGTGGCTGGAACCACCATGCTCAGGCGACCAAACAACTGTTTTAAGAGGAAAGTTGGACTTGCGCACCTTTACTTTGCAGTTAAAAAAAATACTGTGCAGTAGCAGAAACTTGTGGAGAATAAAATGCAACAACAACAACATACCTTTATTTCAGCCAACAGGCCATTAGGCATCACAATATATATAAAACATATAAAATGTGTTAAAATAACATTATAAACAAATATTCATAACATACTCGTACTGCATACATATGTACATACATATATGCATATACCAGGTCACTTACAAATACGTTAGGTGATACTAGTCCATATGAGACTGGGACGAGATGGAAATTTAAATAGGTATTTAAAGAGCAATAGATGGGGCTGTTTGTTGATAAAATGTGAGTAATTCACTCTTGGCCACCATCTTGATTCACAGTCATAGCTGCAAGGCCACTTCAAACATGGATAACTTCGCATACCAATGATTTTGCCAAAGGACCATGGAGACAAATGAACATTGCCATGAATTTGTGTTAATGCACAGCAATCGACGTTATATTGTCTCATCTAGACAGGCCCCTATATCTGGCCTTATATACAGGCCAAGAGAACAGAGGAGCCCTGGTGGCACAGTGGTTAAATGCCAGTACTGCAAGTCACCACGTTGCAAGTTCGATCTCCAAGTGCGCCAAGGTTCACTCAGCCTTCCATCCTTTCGTAGGTCGGTAAAATGAGTACCCGGCTTGTGGGGGCAATTAGCTAATACACATTAGAAACTGCTTAATGTAGTGTAGATGTGTAAATTGCTATTGCTTAAAAAATTGTAAGCAGCTCTGATAGCCTTTGTGGCTGAAAAGTGGTGTATAAATACCTAATTTTTTAAAAAAGGAGTGTCCATTACTTCCTTTGTCTCCTTTTCTCAGTCTTTCAGATTTGGCTTCTGGGATTCCACATACAATCCAGTTTCATCCTTCCCTACAATTAGCCAAGGAGTTACTTTCATCTCCAGGGCTCACCTACCCTCCAGAACTGGGATGAAAACTGGGGTATGTGGCCAAGCAATATCTGAGTGTGGCCAAGATTGCAAAAGTTATTAATGAAGGAGAACACACAAGCTAGGAGGGGCTGCAGCAGTTTGTTTTTGCTTGAGCCTATTGGGTAAGACAAGACTCTGCCCCCTCCTTTCCTCCCCTTCCCAATGAGTTAGTTGAATGCAAACTACTTTTGCACTTTGAACTCAGTTTGCAGTAACTGAAGTAAGCTATGGACAAAGTGGGGGGAGGAGTGGGAGGAGGGGAAAGAAACTGGGATATTTTAAAAGCAGCTGAAAAATTGGGAGGACAGAGTATTAATTGGGACTGTCTCTGCCAAATTGGAACAGTTAGATGGTATGGGCTCAACAGCAGCTAGATACTCTTTCCCTAGGGACCAGAACATGGGTTTCCCAGAACATGGGTGGTGTTCTTTGGCCCTTAGGTGGGAAACCAAAGGGCCAAGTTTCCGAGTAATTGAGCTCACCCGAGTGATCATTCACAAGATGCGATATAGTCCCTTCAGCTACTTGTAGTGCACTACAAGTACAAATCTTTACACAACAGATCATTTCACACTACATGTTTTTAGCACTACAATTCCATTTTAACTGCATGTTTCCATTGTGGAATCCTGGGACTGACAGTTTAGCAAGGGATGTTTAGAATTCTGTACCAGAAAGTTCAAGTGCTTCACCAAACTACAAATCCCAGGATTCTGTAGGGTATAGCTATGACAGTTAAAAGTGCTATAACTGCATAGTGTGAAAGGATCCCAGGTCAGAACCTTCCATATAGCCGTTTTCAGTGTATGGATCAGTTTTTACAGCCTATTTTGACTCACATATGCCAGAATCTCTGGATATATCCAGAGTGTTTATTTTTGTATGTTATTTTCAGAGCTTGGAAAGGTTACCGCTGGCTGACTGGAGGATTCTAGGAATTACAGTCTAACAAAAATAACTTTTTCAGGCAAAATTGCAAATGTATTTTGCAAAAATCTTGATATAAAGGGGGGGAAACAGGCATAAGTGTAATCCAGCTGACTACCTACACTTCCATAACAATATCCCAGGGGTGGTAAATCAACTGTCCTCCAGATTTTGTTGGACTGCAACTCCCAGCATTCCTCATCACTAGCAATATTGGCTAGGGCTGCTGGAAGCTGCAGTTCAACAACATCTGGAAGACCACAAGATTTTCATCCCATCACTACTCTCATGCCCAGATGATTGGGAGAGTTCTTTTTGCTTTCTTAGGATAAATGATTGCTATTTTGTTATTAAACCATCTGCAGATTTTCCTGTGGCATCTCAAATCATTTGAAATATCATTCTTTTTTATCTTGAAAATATCAACATGGAGATCCAACCCTGCTGTATTTAAAGCTCAAATAAAAACCATCCCATGTCAGGGTGAAACTGCATGAGGATTCTGAGCAGAGACACAGTGTGTGAGCTGTTCATCTGTATGTGGATGCTCTGGACTTTATCAGACACAGGGAAACGTGGCAAAAAACCGCATCCCAAACCACATCAGAAGAATGCAACAATAACAGAAAGGGCAACATTATCAGTCACCCATGGCCTCAGTCATTCCTGGGACATAGTGCTGGCCAAGACCAGGCTTCACTTTTTTATTGATGGGGATAAGCTGTCAATAAAAAGGGATGCCTTATTCACACCTGTACTATGCCCCCAGAATGCTGAAGGATGTTGTCATCCAGTACTGTCGCCTGTTTCTGCTGTCGTCACGTTCTCTTGACATGGTTTTTGCCACATCTGATAATCTCCTCTGGCATGTCTTCCAGCTCCTAGCAATTTCACACAGTTGCCAAGGTTTGAGGTCTGGGAAGAAACCAAACACTTTGAATATGTTGCTCATTTGATAATAAGCAAGGAATAGAACTGGGATGTTTTTTGGCATAGCAAGATTGCACCATCACAACCTGGGAATTTCCTCCACACTCATGGTGGAAGTGCCGCCAAAACCAATCCACCTATGTGATGGAGGGGAGCTTTGTTCAGGAACTAGCAGGTGGGCTCTCAGTGTTAAGAAATTTAGCAGTTGTCTAAATGGTGAAAATACTCCTCATGGAATTTGAGGAGAAAACAACGTGTCTTAATGGGATCCAGCAGTGTTACACTGTATTCAGAAGGAGGGAGGTTAAAAAACTGCTGGAACTCTGGAGGAAAACCCTTTGCAGGTTTTCCCAGAGTTTTTAAAAAATAGTGTGGGGAATGCATATTCACCCTCATTAGGACAGCAATTTGATATGAATCGTTGTCTGGTGGTATAGGATGTGCAAACCTGATTGGCTGGACAAGCATGGGGGCGGGGCTTGCTAACAGGGCAAGCACCCAGAACCACAATTTTTTATTTTATTTTTATTTTTTGCCTTAGTGTGCAAGTGCTAAGGCAATAAAATGGATGTTTCTGGCTTGTTTTGTTGCCCTGTTAAATTGAAAATCGCTTGGTGGCTGTTGCTCACCTTAGACCTCGTTTTTTTCTTTTATAAAAAGTTTGCCGATGGCTAAGTACTAACACGGGTAAATCACCCACATTCACCATCTTGGATATAAAGCTTATGGGGGCTTCTGCAGGCAAAAACCATTAAGACACGTCACAGCTGCAACTTGCTATTACTGCAGGGCACTACATTTTTTGTGGGTTCCTGTAATGAGCCCCTAGTCATACTAGGTTCCATTGAAGGGCAAGTGAGCTGGGACGGCCCAGGACATTTTTCTGCCTGAGATGGACCAGGACAAACCTTTATCAAAGCTAATCAAGGTTTGGCTCCCAAAGCCAAGTGAGGTAACTTGATGAAAATCTTGCAAGCATCTCTCCCCTGCCCTGGTCGTAAAAATGCAGTAGGGTGATGAAGAAAAGGTGAGGAGCTGAAAGGAAAGAGATGTGCTCCCAGTCCCAGCCAAGGAAGAGAAAGGAATTGAAGATATGAGGGATCTACCTTGGCTAACGATAGACCTCTTCACTTCGTTCATTTTCACACCAAAGAAGAAATCATTTCAAATGTTTTTGCCCACTAGGTGAAATCATGAGTTTCCATACATTTTTCAATTATTTTTTGCTCTTTGGGCCTTTTTTTGCAAAACTTTCTTTGCAAAATCTGTGTTTGTGTGTGTGTGTGTGTGTAAAAACAAGATTTTGTGCAGAAAAAAGTGGATTTCAGTGTATACAATACACTCTTTTTCCTGCATAAAACTGTGTGCATGTGAATGCAGATGGGGGGGGGGGCAAATACAGCAATACCATATGGGTAACAGCAAAGCTCCAAAAACATTAGGAAAACATCGGGGGTGGGGGGAGAGGGTGCAGATCCCAGAAATTGTCAGCCACAAGGTAGTTCAGGATTCTGTACTCAAAACAGTAACGTTCCCAAATTCTCATTCAAAGCTGCTTCGCAGATACACACATTGGTCTCCAGCCAATACAAGGCTAAAGAAAGAGAACAGTATAAAACTGGCAACTAGGTGCCAGGTCTGGAAACATTCACCCTCCACTTTGTATAACTTCGTCTCACAGATGCTGAGGATGTGTGCCCAAGCAGTTGTCTTCAATTACAGGTTGAGCTGGAGAGACAAAGAAAGTAACAAGCATTGCACAAAGGCTTGCCAGCTCCTGGAAGATTCTGTGTTCATCTGCTGGTTATTAAAACGACCAGTGTTTCTAGGAGAAATCTATGCTTTGTATCCATCAGAGTAAGCTACAAGTGGAAAACCCCTAATCTCTTCACCCAGTGTGGCAGCTGTTGTGGGTGAGGAGCATTGATGCTCATGTTTGTGGCGAATAAGAAATGTTGCAATCCTACCTTCATCCCAGAGAAGTGAAATTTCAATGAAAAAGTAAAAGTGTTAAAAGCTATTTATTCATAGTGGTTTTAAAAGACAGAAATGGGCCCATGGTCTTTGCAGAGTGTCAGGTAGTACCCATTGCCTCCCCCTTATCCCACTATTGTGGGGGTGGGTGAAGTGTAGCTTTCCTGATGCTGTTGGACTGCAATTCCCAGCATTTCTCACCAGTGGCTATGCTGGTTAGAGGTTATGGGAGTTCCAGTCCACCAACATCTGGAGGGATGCACTTTGCCCTCATCTGCACTATTGTCTCTGTTCCTTATGTAATGTTAATTGCCATCAAGTCAACTTTGATTTACAGTATAATGTCCCTATGAATGCGAGACGTCTGTGAATGAGAGAGAGCCTGTTATCAACAGCCCTGCTCAGATCTTGCAAATGTAGAGCTCTGGCTTTCTTGACTAAGGAGATTTTCACATGCGGAAAGTAACCCCCGGGGAGATTGGGAGAGAAACAGGGCTGTTCTGGTTGCAGTGCTCCGTTTCGCATACCCCCTTCCTTCTCCTGATCTCCCTCCGTCCTCCCTCCGTCCTGCTTCCATTTCCCTCCTGCTATGTTCCACATTCTTTTTTTTACTAACGAAGAACTTTAGTTAGTAAAAAATAGCAGGAGGGAAATGGAAGCAGGATGGAGGGGGACGATGGGAGATCGGGAGAAGGAAGGGGGCGTGCAAAACGGAGCTCTGCAACTGGAACAACCTCGTTTCTCTCCCGATCTCCCCGGGGGTTATTTCTCCTGGGTGAAAATCTCCTGAGTCTCTCCACCTGTAATGTTGGCTTTGTCTTTTCCTACTGCCTTCTACTTTGTCAAGCATTATTCTTTTTTCTAGTGAGCCATGTTTTCCCATGTGGTATGTCCAAAGTACAACAGTCTCAACTTAGTCATCTTGGTTTCTAGGTTTGAGTTGGTCTAGGACCCATTCATTTGTCTTTCTGGCAGTCCGTGGAACTTGTAGAACTCTCTTCCAACATCACATTGGAGTTGATTCTCTTTCTATCAGCTTTCTTCACTGTCCAGCTTTCAATTGTCACTGTTCACTAGTTTGCAAATACCAGTGGGGCTTTAAGAAAACCACCACCAGAACAACCTAAACCCACACCCTTGCACATCTATGAGAAACTCACTCATATCTCCTTCTGTGCTCTTAATAAGCATACTCTGTCTGTGACAGGCAAATGTCCTTTTATACACAAATGCGGTTTTGAAGTCCAAAATGTAGTTAATGTGACAGATAAGACTGCAAATGTACTATTATTTTGAATTGACAGTTGGACAAGTGAACTTCAGGTCTTTTCTAAACTTAGGGGCCGGTTCCACGACAGGAAAAAGTTCGCCAGATTCCGGATTACCATCCTTTCGTATCAGGAGCGCATAAATCACACGGTGCCTGCCAGTTTCGAATGATCCAGACACTTTCTGTTTTGCTTAATTCACACAGGCAAAGGTGGGGGGGAATCGCCTCCAGATGATTAAAGTCAGGCAGGAGGCGGGGAGGGAGCAGGGAGGGGGTCATGGAGACCATAAATAATGAGAGGAAAGAAAAAGGACAAACAAACAAGCAATCGAAAGAGCGATCTGACAAACTCCCCCGTCTTCCCCAGCCCTGAAAGGCTTTTGTAAAGAAAGGAGTCAATGAAAGCACAAACAAGCAAAAGCATAGTGGAGCAGATTCCCTTCATGCATGCACACACAAACACACACCACAGAACTAGGGCTTGCCTCATTTGGTTTCCCTCCCTCCAAAGGCTTGAATAAAGGCAAGTGAATGGAAGGACAAACAAACAAAAGAACGAACATGCGATCGGCTGTTTTCCAGCACACACACACCCCCACACACCCCCACACACCCCAGCGAAGCAGCGAAGCATCTTCCCACCCCCCCCACCCCCCAAAAGATAGACAGGAAGGGCTCCGTTTTCCAAAGTGAGTTGCAAGCAGAAGGAGGGTGAATTTCTTCTCTCCAACCCCTCAGTCTATTCGGATAAAGCACTCCAACCAATCAGGATTCAGCTCTGCTCACAGTAATTCGAAAAGGCAGATGCCAGTTTACACGATCGTTAGTTCCCACAGTAAAGTATGCGCATTTTCGCGAACTTAATCAAAAAAGTGCGGAAAACTAGCGAAAGCAGATACTGCGCAACTTATGGGGTTTTTGCACCCCCTCCTTTTGAAAAGGGCGCTGTTGCTTCGAGATGCGTGGGAACTATCAGGCTTCTTGTCGCATTCTTTGAGGATTTATTTTGCCGTGGAAACGACCCCTTAGTTTGCACCAAGAGATGTCCGGAACTTTATGGTAGGCATCCTGTTAGTGGCATGTGCATGTGTAAATGAGGCTTACCTCCACATACTCTCGGCAGGCCTTTCCTAATTAGATCCTGGCCTCAGGAGCTCCTGGCCTCTTTTAGTCTGCTGGCTATTTATTATTTTTGTTAATGTGATTTTAGATTAGTTGTTTTTAATTTATATTGGTTTAATATCTTTTTATGGGGGAGGGTTGGGGTAGTGTTTAGGGATTTTAATCTGTATCTGTATTTTAATTTTTGTAAGCTGTCCTGATTGTTTTAACAGAGGGGCGGGGTATTCCTTCTAAAAAGGGGCATACAGTATTATTATTATTATTATTATTATTATTATTAGGAATGCAAGGGGCTGTTCTCTTGCCCTTGTGCTCTGTCCCAAAACCTCTACCCTAGACAGCTCTCTAGCCCTGGGGGGAAGGGGTGGCAGCACTCTTGCTGTTACTCACCAGTGGGAAGGGAAGGCAATTCAGATCATAAGACATGGCTGCTCTTTGCTCCAAGGGGAAGGTAATGGAGAGTACACTCCACCTGTGAGCACATCCTCATTTCTTCCCCCAGCTGAGTCCCACTGCTACTCTATGGCCTGTATTGCCTACCCCTTCTCTCCCCTCCCCATCAGTAAGCAGCAGTAAAAGCATCCTCTCCCAGGGATTGACAGCTGCTAGGGAGGAACACAGAACTGCATGGGCAGAGCTATGCTCCAAGGTAGGATCTTGGCTTGTATGTGCAAAGCTGAGTGAATTAGGGCTCCTCACTCACCAAGGATGGCACAGCATTCACCGGTTCTACACTTGTAGACACCACACAAATAAGTACGAAAACAGAGTGGACTGAAAACTCATGGCATGCATGGTTCACCAGGATCAGTTATATGTGATATGTGCACCTGCTCCCACAGATAAGCTCCAGCTGTGTGAGCCTCCTAGAAATATGATAATACCTATGGTGCAATTAGCTAACAATGGTGTAACTCCACATCAATTTCATCTTTCTTTCCAAGAGTTGCTGCCAAGAGAAGCCACAACCCAGAATCCTTTTTGTAACACTGTGCTAGCTTGCAGAAACCATTATAAGTGGTGGCAGAACAGGGCTTCATGAGAAGCAAGGCATTGGAGAAATAGGCTGCTCAGAGTCAGAGGAGTTTGCCTGCCTTCTCTCACCACTTTTGCACAACACTGGAATAATAATAATAATAATAATAATAATAAACAAATGCAACTGTTAACATTGTGCACCAAAAGGATTCCATCCCCACTGCTGACTTCCACCTGCCTCTTTTCTTGATCATAGGAGTGGGGTAGGTTTCTCAGTCAGGAGCTCAGGAAGTGTGTTCCAACAGCAAGTGGAGCTAAGGGAACAAGGCACAGGACACTTTCCATAGCAAAGTTGAAGGTCCAGGTGTAATTCTTACCAAATGGTACATTTCCCCAAGTTTACAAAGTGCAACTCAATTCAATGAAACCCTGAGGAAATCCCCAGTGCAGCATGTTTGCTGCCTGATCAATTCCATGAAGAGATTTCACACCTGCAAACCACAGTTCAGTTCTATGAAACCACTTTACTTCCCTGAACACACCTGGTTTTGAAAGTTAAACAGGGTCTGGGTAATACCTGAATGGAATAACACTAGAGAACAGGGATCAGAAATAATCATACCTGACATCCCAGAGAGCCACTGCCAGCCAGAGATGACAATATTGAACTAAATGGTTCCATGGTTTGACTCAGTATAAGGCAGTTTCCTATGTCCCCAAGGTATATAAAGTTTTAATATCTTTAAATTCTATCATATCACTGATCAGCAAGTGCAAGATACAAAGGTGAGGAAAATAATTTGCTATATCCAGCCCTTATAAATTTATTACCTAGTTTGACCCCTAGACTCCATGCCATGGTGATGATGACAGGCGTATCAAAAGCCTTGACAACCTTTCTCAAATGTTATAGATACTTAGTCACACAGATACTCAGGTCTTGTTTTTAAAGTTAGCAAAAAACAAAAAACAAAAAAACCTCCTAAACTACAGGTTGGTGACAACAGCATGCTGACTGTTGAGAGTACTGTTTCCTCCTTCCATCTTTTAAAGCTGCTTCCAAGTAGCTATCTGGCATTCATATTACAAACACTTGTACCTTTCCTAACAAATTCTATAGAAATGACAACTGACCCCAACACAGACTGAATGTTTGGAGAGTTTTTACTTTAAAGGACAATCCAGAACATTTTTGTAAGATAAAGCTTAAAAGACAGCTACAGGTTTGAGTCTCCCTTATCCAAAATTATTGGGACCAGAGGTATTTGGGATTTTGGAATATTTCAGATTTTGGAATACAGTACTTCCATATACATAATGAGATATCTTGGAGATGGGACCCAAGTCTAAACACAAAATTCATTTATGTTTCATATACACCTTATACACACTTGCCTGAAGGTGATTTTATACACAATATTTTAAATAATTTTGTGCACAAAACAAAGTTTATGTACATTGAATTATCAGAAAGCAAAGGTATGACTATTTTAGCTGCTCATGTGGACAATTTTGGATTTTGGAATATTTCAAAATTCAGGATAAGGAAGACTCAACCTGTACATAAAAGGACAAACTGGAGACTACCTTGAGGTGATAAAATGCCAATAGCCTTAACAAAACAAGCAAAGAAACACACCAGCACCAAAGTTTAGAGGGTTCACTTATGCATTAATCAGATTTAGTCTCATAAAGGACCAGAGTAGCAGTGTGTACAGCTATGAGCTTTCCTATTGGCATGCCTAATACAGAACTAGAGCGTTATTCAAGAACTCCAGAACTCAGCGATCATGAAGTAAAGCTTGGATCCTATGTCCTGGGACAACCACATGAATAAAATAATTGATGCTGTGATCCTGAAGGCGTCTATTTCTTTGGAAGTCCCATCAAAGACACTGGCACTTCTGAATAAGTTCATTCAGTACCACAGGCTAAGTATTTCCTTCATATTCATAACCACGGGGTCCAGGGAAGGGTTATGTTTCGAGACTGGTACATTGTCAAAGGATCTTTCCAGCTATCTAATATCTATTTATCTTATATAATCCACAACAGCTGACAGGTTTTTAACAAATCAATGAAGCAACATCATGTAATTAAAATACAGAGTCATGCTCTGAAACCTCAGACATGCTGGATACAATAATCATCAACAACTAAATTGAAATGTTGCATAGTGTATAGAAAACTCCAGTGATATTCTTTTCAGCCAAAGCCATAAAGGGACCAAAGACAGGGATATAGATGACAAAGGTAAACATCTCTCTTTGCCATTCACATATCCCGGCAATCTATCATTTTCTTCCTGTTCACATGTCCAAAATACTATTTATGTCCTGGATACTTTATACTTCAGCTCTGCTGCTCAAGACCAGTCCTACCATTTGGCAGAGTGAGGAGATGGCTTCACGTAGTAGAGTCTGGGGGACAGAGAATAAAAGTAAGGTAACAGGGTATAAAGCTATAACCTATGTGTGCCAGGCAAACTGCTGCATCCTTTAAGCTAGGACTTTATCAGACGCGGCAAATATTGCTTTGTAACAACGACCAATGAAGATGAAAGGGTGTCCATTTCACATGATGTTGTACTTTCACAATTTTGTATTGTCAGTAAGGTGTTCTTTTATATTGATGGGCCAAGCCATCAATAGATCTGCCATGCTTTCTTTCTTTCTTTCTTTGTTGCAGAATTGCAAGCATGTGAAACCGTGTCCCATTGTGCTGGTGTGATTCTAGTGTCAATGGGCACTTCCAGAAGACAACGCAAAAACTAGGAATGGGACACTGTTTTTATGAACCTTCCCATTTTACTTGGAAGTTTTAAAGTGTGTTTCTGTGCTTGTGTGTTTGTTTCATTTGTTTATTTTTGTGTTTTTACACTTTTAAGCGCACTCATGTCTTCTCACAAGAACCACTGAGATCATGCACCCCAGTGAAAGTGGAAGTACAGGGCTCCCTTTTCACGCTATTACAGTGACATTTGATTAAAAAGGTTATTTTGCCAGCACACTAACAATTTAAAATATGCTAGCAAATAAATGGCTTTAGAGGCTTGTCTGATATAGCCCCTAGTCCTCTCCTGTGAAGATTGCTTTTTTTGTCAGCCATCTTGAAAAGAAAGAGTCAGCCATCTATCCAGTCAGCTTTAGTACTGACTGGGGGGCGGGGGTTGTAGAAGGCACTATCTTTCCTTTTGCCTCAGGCAGCAAAATGTCCTCGGCTAATCCTGCTGCTCCGACTGCATCTTTGGGTTGAGATAAGAAGCTGCACGTATAAACAAACAAACCCAAAGATACAAGTGTACCTAACAATATACATATTGTTTTAATATGTATAACAATATCTGGACTGAAATAATAATGATTTAACAGTAGCTGGCATCCATAAATGCACTGAATTTATTTATTTATTCATCTCAGCCTACATCACAAGATCTCAGGATGGCATACAAATAAAACAGATTTATCAAAATTAAAAAATTTAAATCAGTAAGGATTTGAGCACATTAAACAATTTTACACTTAAAACAAATTAAACAGACAGTATAATTGAGTGATTGGGCTATACACACATGTACACATAATTCCAATGGCCAAAATATGTTTCATCCCTAAATTCTTGCTCCATGGAAAGAGACACAATGATTTTAGGAAGAAGCAAGATAATAAACATCCAAATAGAGTATTGCAATATGGCACGTGGAAAAACAAAATTTAAAAATGACTATTTACCAGATTGCAGAAATTCATACCATATAAAAATAAATGTTTTTGTCAATTCAAGTCAGACCAGTTTTTATTTGTTTTTGGTTTTGTTTTTGCTCTCTTTCCAGTTCTTCAGCTATACACATTTTCTGGACAAAACAAATGCAACTGCAGGGCATATTTATATAACTTCACAATGCATTTCTCTGACATTCATTTTAAACACAGGAAAGCTGCAGACCAGTATTTACAAGCAAGTGTCCACTGTGAATATGCAATGAGTTTAAATGCAACCAGAGAGACCCCCCAGTCATTTGTAGCATTCTGCCTCAAAGCAATTGGGAAGGACTGGAGCTCAATACTAGGACAACTCCTTTGCAAGCCAAAGATCCCTCAGGTTCAGTCCCTGGCATCTCTAAAGGGGGATGGAAACATTCTTATGAAAATGCCAGAGAGCTGCTGCTAGTCATTGCAGGCAATAGTCAAATAGATGGGCCAGTGGTCCTTTCTATCTTCACAATTATAAATGTAGAATAATAGTAAAAGTAATGTCATTTGCTGGTGCTACTGATGACTGGCTTATCACTCATAAAAATATTGGCTGGCATCCTATTATGCAGTTGCGATGTCATAAGCTAGTCTTATGACCTTCTAACTGTTTTGTATTCACATGTATGATTGAGGCACCATTGCCATGACCACAATTGCCCCGAAAACCCACCTTAAAAGGGAGGCAGCTCTACTGTATGGAGGGGTTATGTGGTGTTGGTGAGCAGAAGGATGATGTGTCCAGCCCCCTCCCACCAGCAAGCCACGGTGTAACATGACAAGAACCCACAGGGTCCCTGCTTATGCTTGTCACACTATGGCTTGCACGCAGAAGGGGACAGAATGCATCATCCTTACAAGTGTCACAGAACTCCTTTGCTCCATACAACTGCCTGGCTTTTAAGGTGGGTTTTAGGGGGTTAGACTGGGAGATGGGATGTAGCTACAATATGGTAGCTATGTGTCCCATGCAGGATCATGGCCAATGTCTGTATCAACCCATTTGGAAAGAAAACACAATGGCCAGAATTCTTTATCAGCTACTTAACTAAGTAACCTTTCATGACCCAAGCCCCCAAGCCCACCCCAAACCTAATGGAAATGTCATTTACCCATGCTCAAATTGCCAGCAGAATGGACCACCTTCTCCCCATGCAGTTGATGCCTGGTAAAGTAAGTTGGAGGGGAAGTTACAATTGTGGAAATAGTGTCAAAATCATGACTGTGTAGTGATCATAACTACGAAACAGCTACAGATGAGTAAATCTAGGCAACTGCTTCATATTCATGATAGCTACTTAGTTGTGATTGTGACAATATTGCCACAATTGTAACCCCTCCCACCCAAGTCTACTTTTCTAGGCATCCGCTGTATGAGGACAAGGCGATTTGCTCTGCTAGTAAGAGGAGTGCAGGGGAATGATGTTTCTATCAGGTTGCAGCATGTCAGGCCAGAAGAGGTTACTTAGTTAACTATACTTAACTATGTAGCTGATACAGGATTCCAGCCAAGATTATTATCCCTTCATCATTTCCAAGTTGTGCATTTTTGTTATGAATGCATGTCATAAAGGTGTACCTAACTACACAGCAAAGAAATTCAGTTTTCAATGCACACCTATGATATGATATCAATTGTGTTTTTCAGCTGTTCAACTTGACTCTTAAAGTTTATCAGAATTGAGGTTTGGGGAGTCCTGAAACTAACAGACAATAATAGGAGAATTGGAAGCCCTGGAGTACTCTGGCAGATCTCAGCAATGATGTCATCAATTTGTCTCTGGCTATGGGAAGGTAGGCAGCCATTTCTCCAAACCTGCTAGCTTGCCATGAAGCACAGAATGGCTCGGTGAAGCAACATTGGGACTTTACAGTAAGTTGGGCAGTAGTGGCACTGGTGGGTGGAGAGGCCAAGCCGCACTACGGGACACCGTAAGGGGGAGGGGTGACACCAGCTTTAGTAACACCACAGACTTTGGCCATTGCAGATGAAAGAAGTGAATGCTAACCCTCACAGCACCTGACAAATGGCATCCATTAAGTTTTATGTTCCTAACTGAATGTTGGCCTGTGGCATCATACTACAGTCATTCCAGAGTGGCAACTGTGAACTCATGGTTGCCAAGAGCTTCACCGCTCTTGCCACTGCCACAGACAAAATCCAGAGTTATTAACATTTTAAAAATTGAAAGGAAAGAGAAATAAAAGAGAACTTGTCATTGTGCAGCTTCAGATGTTTCTTCTTCCACCATTCCTCAAACCTCTTGCAAAGTTTTTTCCCACTAGAAAAAATTATTTCAAATAAAATTTCCAGCAAGGGATACTCTTTTACCCAAAGGAAGCTCTCTGGATGTTAATCCACCAATGAAGTAATCACTGGATTAATTACTTCTCTTTATATATGTATTTTTTAAAAAATATATATGTTCTAAAAACTATCAAATGAAATAAGGTGAATTTGTGTTGTTTTTTTTAAAATACTGCAGATAATGCAGTACATTTAGTAAGACTACCCAGTATGTGTGACTGGAGTAAATAAAGTTTGAACTTCAGGGCACTTTAGGCAAGTAGGGATAAATTTCTAGATAGTCCACCTTCTGCCTCTTTCCTAGGACTTTATCAGACACGGAAAATACAGCGTCATCATGATGCCACATAACCGCGAAAGGGTGCACAGATCAGATGACGGTGCCCTTTCAGGGTTATGAAGAGCCCCAAACCCATTGCTTTTAATTGACGGCTTAAGCCACTTTTTTGCCAGCATTGCCAGCATGTGAATTGTCCCTTTAAATCTCGGACTTAATTCTCCTTTGTCCCTTTAAATCTCGGACTTACCCTGACAATGGCCCAACCAGCATGAACACTTCTGGGTCAGATCGGGACATCCAGGTAAGTGACAACCTTTTTTTTTTTTTACCCTCCCTGGGTTACTTTGAAGTTTTTTAGTGCGTGTGTGTGTGCTTGGTGTTACTTTTTGATGCATATTTTTTGTTTTATTTTTGAATTTCCCAGGAGCCTTTGCCAGGAAAGGAGGTAAGTGCCAGGGTGGGGGGTAACATTGTTTTGCAGGCATAAAAATTGATTTTTTTATGCAGGCAAAAGAACATTATAAGGGGGGTGTCTGATAAAATCCTTAGATCAGTATTTTGTTCAAATGTATAATAAGAGAACTCCCATTCTGTTACTTGATACAAAATTACATGAATTTTGTGGCTTGTTTGATTTCAGCTGAAGGATCAGCTATTATAATGTAGATTATTTCATGCCTTACATTTTCAACAAAGCAAGAGAATTGGATTTGTTCACAAATGAGATTGCTAGTTTCAACCATACCACTATTTAGCCATTCAGGGTAGGTTCATCTTGAACCCGTGAGCAGAAGGAGCAAGCTAACGCCCACACCTTTCATTGTGACACTTGAAAAGGAGAGGTTCTGCTGTGTGGGGAACCACCCTATGCAACTGAAAATCCTGAAGAAGATATTTCCCAGTGTTTCTGAATGCTCTCTTTTTCAGACTGTCCCTCTCCATATGTGAAGAGTGAGGGCAGCAGGGCAGGGCTTCCACTGCTCTAACATGCTCTAACAGGCTGGAATAGGGCTCATGTGTGTTTGGTTGGGATGTCATATTGAGGATCGAGCAACCTTGTTTTCTGGTTCTTTAGGACATGGAACAACAGACTCAAACTACAGGAAAAGAGATTCCACCTAAACATTAGGAAGAACTTCCTGAAAGTAAGAGCTGTCCAGCAGTGGCATGCACTGCCTCCGAGTGTGGTGGAACCTCGTTCTTTGGAGGTTTTTAAACAGAGGCTGGATGGCCATCTGTTGGGAGTGCTTTGATTGTGTATTCCTGCAGGGCAGGGGGCTGGACTAGATGGCCCTTGTGGTCTCTTCCAGCTCTATGATTCTGTGATTCTATGGACCAAATTCCAGCTTTCCATCTCTAAGGGAAGTACTTTAAACAACTGGGGCACTCTATAAAATAAGCACCAAAGGTTTCTCTCTTTCTTTTTCTCTCTTTCTTGCCCTCGCTCTTGGAACCTCCGTGTGCCTACATAACCAACAGAAGGTAAAAAATGATAATGGTGAAGCCAGAAGAGTGCTGGTGGAAGATGGAAACAAATTCCAGATACCTAGGTCCTTTATAATTAAAAAAATAATAATCTGCTCCTGCACCTCTTATTTTCACCAATGATAGGACCCTTGAGCAAGACTCTCATATAGGGAGTCTTACTCCCTATGAGCAAGGCATCAACTACATAGGGAGTTAACTACAAATGGGCAAAAACAGGTTGTGTAGGAAGGCGCAAATTCTGAGGTGTGTAGAGTTCAGATGATGAAGGCTTAGATGATAACATTAATATCTTGAACTGGACCCTGAAGCAAACCCAGCCAATGTAGTTCCTTCACTGATAAGATCTGTGTTTCCAGCATGGAACAAAAGTTCCGGATAAAGAAGTCACTACCAAAACAAAACAAAAGCTTTGTTGTGCTGACTTTGGTCTTTCTTCCTTCAAATGTCAAAAGGAAATGTTAATCCAAGATTTTAAGATTTTAAAAATATATTCCGAGTAGGAAAGAAAAGATTTCCTTCTAACCTCTGCATGCTCCTTATATAATGTGTATCTTTCAGATATCAACAAATTGGAATTCCCTTGATATAAGACCTTTCCAGCTCTTGCATTTTTCAAAAACAGCAAGAAGCATTTCCACTCGTGATGGTTCAGCGTCTTGATTTTTCTCTTTGTTAGACTTCATTGGCAGCCTGGAAAAATTCTGCTGATTTTGAATAAATAAATCACCTCAACATCGTTGGAGAAAGGATTCCTTTGGTGTTAATTAGAAACAGTTTTTATGTCCCCCATTTCACCTGATACGGTTTACCATCTGATAATCTATTCTGAATGTTAGTTTATAGCTTTATAGAAATCACATGTGATCAAATGAAGAATGCAGTACTTTTTAAAATGTATTTGAAGTATCGTCCCAAAATAATAAACCTTTTTTATTTACTTTTTAAAAGCCGTGCTTCGCACATACAAAACATCAAATGTCATTGAAAGATTCTTTTGAAGGTTCTGAACTAGAAAAACAAATGTTTCACATAATGGCTTACAAGTTCTCTCTAATAATTATTAACAATTGCAGCTTTATTCAGTTTCTGCTTTCTTATTTTTCTTCATACTTGAATATTCTCTCTTTAGGACTAAAGAAAAATTATGATACATAAAGATTTTCTAACACAGTTATGTCTGGACTTTTGTGGTTTATTCAGTTAATCTCTTTTCTAGTATGCAACATACTATAGTCACCATGCAACATCTCCATTTTTCACGGATAGTCTTCAAATCCCATCTCTATGACTGCATTAGATCTGATTCTGCTAATTTAGGCAACATTAATCTTAAGGAGACTGCTGAATTACTTCATTTAAATTGAAATATTTTCTTCCTCTATAGTGCACATGAATATATATAATAATCTATGGAGGTTAAATCTTAAATCAGATATTGGGAAGCTGAAGCAAGATTCCCACTGAGTCAATAAATTACCCCACTATTTGAACATATCATTCTGGAATAGATGTACTGCCCAGCAAATTTATTAGGTAGCTGAGTGAGCTTATCTTACCCATGTGCAGTTAAGTGAACTCAATTGATATCAGTTCTTCCAAAGGAAATAAACTTGAACGGCTTTCTCTGGTTCCGATTTTCTCTTCTGTCGCCCCTCCCCCGGCTCCTTCAGAGAGGTTATCGCTAATAAATATGGTTTTAATTCTGCAGAAGTGAGCCATCTGTCTTTATCATGGATTAAAGTATCAGGAAAAGGTACACAATACGCACCCAGCAGTATTCTTAAATTCAAGCTAAGCAGTCTGCCAACCTCTCCAGATGGTTCTCATAACCCAGCACAGAGAACTACATTTCACTTCACGATCTAAAGAGACGGCACTCGATTAAAAGCATGCTTGGCGGAGATTCTTTTCAAGGGCTCCTGCAGGTATTCTAATTATGCAACATATGTAGTTATTTCTGGTACATAAATTGGATTTTTATTGTTTTGTGTGGATTCCTTAAGGAGCTTCCATCTTTAGTAAGAAAGAACTACTTCATACCAACACGATGAGTGACAATCATGCATTCCTGTTTATGTTTCACTTGTGAACTCTGTTCAGACACTAGGCTGAAAATATTATTTAGACTGTATAACAATAGGCACAATTCCACGGGGAACTTTTTTTTGTACAATGAGAGTTGCAGAAAAATCTATGCTTTTCACAATTTTTATCCATTAAATAATACAAAGAATGCACCAAGCAGATTGTATCCATTATTTTTCAGAGGGTCAAATATATTATATCACTCAATGCCATACAATAAGAGGGCAGGAATAATTTATCACTGAAACCTAATATTTATTTTCATTTGTATATGCCTTTGTAACAAATATTCAGGGTGAATCACAATCAAAACAACACAAGACACAATTCTTTTTAAAAAAAACACACACACACAAGCTCAACCCAATGACTGTCTTAAAAAACACACACACACACACACAACTAAAGAGCCTTATCACACTACAGTGGAATCCTGGGATTTGCAGTTTAGGGATGGGCATTTAGCATTCTCAGCTAGAGAGCTCTTAGGTTTTACTAAACTACAAACCCCAGAATTCCATAGGAGGCAGCCATAGCAGTTAAAGTGGAATAATAGTGCCGTAATACTGTAGTGCAATACAGCTATGATATTTTGTATATCTACTTACTGAGTTCAGTGTAGCTCACCTGTAGGTAAGAGGATATAGGATTGCAGTCAAAGGTTTCAATCCTGTACATATCAAATTGGGATGAATTCTAACTGGAACTAAATAGGGCTTATCTCCAAGCTGATATACATAGGATTCCACTCTTTAAAAAGTAAAAATATAACAGCAGCCATGCAAAACAATCAAAAGGATAAAAATCTGCTCCCCCTCCAAAATCACTGAAATACAAAGCGCTTTGTTAGCTGGTTGAAAATGAACATTTGATGGGCCATTTGGTCTCTCTTCAAATGTTCGAGATCTTCGTGGGTGCCTCAACTGAAAAGGTCCTGTTATGAGAACCCATCCATCATTTCAGTGGAGGAAAATGCAGTAGGGCCTCAGATAGAACTTTTAAAAATTGTGAGGCTGGATCATATGGAGGAAAGTGATTCTAGAGCTATTCTGGCCAGAAGCCATTTAAGGCTTTAAAAGTTCAAATCAGCACCTTGAACTGAGCCCAGGAGGAAAAATGTAGTCAGTGATGCTGGTTTTAAAAAAACGGGTATAAAAATTGGTATATGATCTGATTGGCTTGCTCTAGTAAGAATTTTGGCAGTAGGAATTCTGGTATTTAATATGAACCAATTAAATTTAATTAATTCTGAACTTGCAACTAGATGGTTTAATTTTATGCTCACCGATAAAGTGTAACTCATTTCTTTAGAAACAGTATTCTAGTCATAAGAATGGCTTATAAGAACCAGATCAAGAATCAAATAGCTCTGTCTTATGGGGAAACTAGGCCTAACATTAATTGTATCTTTGCATCAGTTCAGAGGGGTAACCTGATAATTAATGGAGCTAGAAGAGACATGCAGGAGGAGGAATTTAACCTTTTAAACCCTGAAGTCCCAAGGAAAATGCTTCCTCCAGTTGACATTTCCAAGACAAGTGGGTTTGAGGATAAGATTCTTCCCCAAGAAAATACCTTGGTGACTTTTACAGATGGTAGATATGACTGACAGATTGATAGTTACAGAGTCACCTGTATATTTGTGCTAACACCATGCACAGATACCCTGTTTCAATTACATCATCATCATTATTATTATTATTATTATTTAATATGGGACCAATTGATAGATACAGATAACAATTGTGGGGGAAACTGATAGATACAGAGTCACCTCTATATTGTGTTATACCATGTACAAAGAGGAACACTCTTTCAGTTGGCCAGCCATGTAGACACAGTGTCAGTACCACGTGCCCCAATGTCTGGAAATGCAATTGGTGCATTATGAAAAGGTGTGCAATCATTTATATGAATTACTGTGTTTTATAGCATGTTCTGTCAGCTGCACATGAACATACTAGTGCATTATGTAACATACCTCCATATTTAATAATGATCACCATGTATTTGTCCACAAATGACTCAGACATGGTGCTTTTATTTTATTTTTAATTATAAGATTGTTGTGAAAAGTTGTGCTATGCATTACATGGTTACTTCCAGTCAAGAAGAGGACTATGATTAGCATGTATACACCATCATAAATGAACAAAAGAAAACAAATACACACATAGCTAAGCCACAATGTTATGAGTCCGATTCCAGAGGGCTCCAAGGCTGACTCAGCCTTCCATCCTTCTGTAAGTTGGTAAAATGAGTACCGAGCTTGTTGGGGGCAGTTAGCTAACACATTGTAAACTGCTTAGGGAGTGCTTTGGTACTGATAAGTGGTATAGAAATATCAATGCTATTGCTATTGCTAGATAGAGATAATGATGTATGCTTTAATGAGAATGTGCTACAAACAGCTTCACTACTAAAGATGAGAATCCAACGAAGATTAAGAAAATGAAAACCATGCGATATTTGAATATATTTCCACTCTTACTGAGATGCAAATAATGTAAACCAAACACAGCAAATACAATTATTTTGGATGAGACATGTGAAGGAAAGAGATAGTGAGAAAAGGATGTGGAACGAACAATTGATTCAGATGGCTCATATTAACGCAATTGCATGAGTGTGCTCTTTGTTGTGACATTCCACATGAATTATGATTTTATTATTTTACATTCTGGGTTAGAATCAATGGCACAGTAGCATCAATGGAAAACAGTTCTGCTCTCACAAAGTGTGTATTGGGGAAGAGAAAAAAAGACTATCTATTGACTCCCCATTCTTTAAGATCTCTTGATGTGGATTTTGGGGAGCATACTGGTCTACAGTAGGGATGAAAAGTGCCATTCTACAAGCAGATTTCCATATCCATCTGCTAGGATTCAACTCCATATGTTCAGAAAGCAGCACAGGAGCAAGGCAGATTGCTGCTGTAAGAATATACAGTCTACATATGGACATAAGAAACCAAGTGAGCAGGGAGAGAAGCAAGAGTAGTTTAAAACAGGAATGCAGGCAAATTCATATTTTGGTTCTGTGCACACTTCTCTAGGAGTAAGCCTCATTGAACACAGTTGTACCGACTTCAGAGTAAACATGCACAGCATTGCATTCCAGCTGTACACCTTTTCTTTCAGTCAAAGATGCTAACATATTGCCACGGCTACATATTTATTATTTTTCATATCAAAAAACAGAGTGGAAGAATGTATCTGTAAATAGATTCATTCCTAAGAAAGACCTAACATAGAATGACTCTAAATTTTTCCTCCTTCTTACATCTCCAAAATATCAACCAGAAAAAGCAAAAAGAGCAACACATTTTGAGGTTTGCGTTCTTGGGGCAAATTGCATACTGAAGAAATTTGACTTCGTACTGACATCCCTTCTCTATGTCTGCTGTTTCTTTTTCATGAAAGTAATATTGCATCAATCAAACCCACACTGCTGTTAAAAGATATATACAGCTCGTGCGTTGTAGTAAGAAGTACAAGTTTCCCCTATAAAAAGGGCTTGCAGGAGACAGTGGAGGGTTGTTGCGGCATCACATAATGAGGCTCTACATTTATGATCACATTAAATTACAAATTATTTCCATGGCCTGCTTTTCTTTTTTAAGCTCTGTGTATGCATTCTTTCAGGATGACATTCAAACTTTTGGTTCCATTTACTGCTTTGGGTTAGGCATAAAATCTGCCCCCAAACATACGTATGTGCTGCTAAATGCAATGTTTGTCTTCTAGCTCATGTCATCAACAGTAATTTGTGAGACCTTATCAAACTCCCAAATTTGCCATGATCTCCTCTTGTGGCTTCACTCCCAACAGCAAACTTGCCATGACTTGTGGTAATGTAAAATAACAGTTTATTTAAGTTCCCTTCTTCTACTTGAATGGCTTAGAGTACAAAATTATGGTTATTAACTATGTGTGTGCAAATGTTTTGTAGAGGTGACATGCCTTCATCTAGGAAGGAAGACTCTTGACCTATCAAATCCAGAGTATGTCAGATTACTAGGCTGCTTCTTTAGCTTGTTCATGGTTTCAAAAGCAAAGTGTAACACAGCCGGACCCCTGTATCCGTGAAACTTATATCTGCAGTTTCGGTTATCCACGGGACACAAAATAGGGACACATACCATAGAGTTGTGCTGGGAAATGCCTAGAGAGGCATCCTATCTAGGTATCTTCTATGTCCTCCAACACAGCTCTGGTATGTTTTTACCAGAAGTCTTTTATTTTAATAGGGTTTACTGTTATCCGTGGTTTCCGGTGTCTGGTAAATCCAGGAACCAAACCCCTACAGATACAGGGGTCCAACTGTATTTCAGTCAATTTCTCCACATTCAACCTTCACGACTGTACTAAGTTTTTTTCCACCAAGGCACAGACATGGAATTACATGAGCACGTTGCAGTGTTTAATATTTGTCATGCTGTCCAATTTCTGATTCACAGAAACATTGACATCATGCAATAACTCATCCCCAGATGTGATAACTCCTTCCTTTGAGAAGCGAATTGTTACAAGATGCCAAGCAAAGAGGTGGATGGGGTCTACTTGATTTTAAATTATATTTTGCTGCCCGCTGATTTGGCTTAAGGAATGGATTGTGCTGAAAAATAAAAGGTTATTAGAATTGGAGGGACACTATTTTAGGATTGATTGGCATGGATATTTGTGGTATATCCATTTGTGGTAGGGTAAAGCTAAAGTGTATGCATATTTTAATAACCATTTTGTGAGATATGCCTTATTAGGAATTTGGAATAGATATACGCTTAGGTTACGTCAAAAAATGCCTTTATGAGTCTCATCACAAGAAGCACATTTTAGAAGATAAACCACAGGCAAAGAAAGATGGCTAACTTACCAGAATCAAAATAGAAAGAAACTATTCCAGAATACGGCCTCACAGCCCAGAAAAAAACCAAGGAAAATTTACCAGAATCTGTTGAAGAAAAGTCAAGGAGAATACAAGATTAAAACAGATGTAAAATTGCTTGCAATGGTGTTCTTATTTACAGTTATTTGAAAGATTTAAGATAGATAAAAGAGTTATGGTTTTGAACAAAATAAATCAGAAGTTGAATAGCAATTATGTACAGATGATGAACATGTGACTAGGTAAAAAATATAAACTTTGGTTAAAATTTGAAATGGGGGAAGAACAAGTGAAGAATGTATGACAAAATGGGCTAGGCATTTTGGATATAATATACAGATGGAACAATGAGAGGAGATGTGGTCAAAGGGGTTGAAATTTTCATTTATGCTATTATCTTAAAGAGATTTTTTTTAAATATAAAATGATGTGTATGATACCTGAGAAATTGTCTAAAATGTATAAGGATGTTTTAAATGTACGTTGGAAATGTGGGCAATGTGAAGAGACATTTTACCATATGTGGTGGGCATATAAAAAAGCAACAAAAAAATTGGGTGCAATACAGAAAATTTTGAAGGTAAATATTCAAATGAAACAAGAGCTCTTCTTTTGGGGAATTAATGGGCATTTGCTTCAATATTGTATATTAACACAGCAGCCAGATTGTTATATGCACAGAGGTGGAAGAACTCAGAAATAGCAACAAAGGAAGAATGGTTGCTGAAACTGACAGACTTTGCTGAGATGGGAAAGTTAACCTGTTTGATTGGAGAGAAATCAATAGTTTCCTTCTTAAAGGATTAGAAACGTTTTATGGACTTTTTGAGGAAAAGGGAAAATGATCTGATAATAAATGGATTTGACAATTAACAGGATTTGAATTTTGGTAAAAATGTCAGAAGCAGTGGTTTTAAGGGGAGGTTGAATCAGGTACATGGGTATATTGCCACCAAGAAAACAAGTTGGAAATCATATTTTATGTTGTTTCTGTAATCCTTTGTATGTGTTGCATGTTTCTTTTTTTTTCTTCTCTTGTCTTTTTTCTTATTTGTATGTGTTTTTTTTAAAGGTACTTTTGGTGTATCATGGTTACCTACTCTCTTTTTGTATAATCTTTAAATATACATATATACATACACTCTTTGTATGATTGCCTTTGTATTTGAAGAGTGGAGTATAAATACAATAAATAAAATAAACAATAAATAAATACACACACACTCTCTCTCTCCTCTCTCTCTGGCTTTTCTTCACAACCGAAGATTCAGGAAGGACTCATCCTGCGCTTTCTGCAAGCGTGCTGATGACTAAAAAGGCCAATCCGAGATAAACAAGTCCGGTTGCACACACACAATAAATCATCTGGCCGCCTCTTGAAATAATGGATCTTTGAACCCATCTTCAGAGTATCTTACATCAGGGCTGGGAAACATAGCCCACCAGATATTGTTGGACTGCAACTTCATTAACCCATAGCCAGACTAACTAATGGTGAAGGATGATAGGAGTTGCATTTAAACAGTTGGAGGGACATGCATTTCCCGCCCTGGTCTACATAATGCTTTTATACTTTGTCTCTTATGTGTGTTAAGAAATTAAGCATCTCTGTGTGATTCAGATTTACAAGTTACTTCTTAATTAGTTTTAGAATAAGATCTAAATGTTTTGCACTTTGTGGAGCTGTTTTATTCCATTTTTTTTAATTCTTTGGAAAATGTCATGCTAGCTCATTACAATAACTATCAATTCCAGTGTTATACTTAGGATGTTAAGGCTTCTTGTTGGCAAAATGATAAATTTCTGCCTTGATTTATAGCTGGTTCAAGTGGTTGCCTTACATTTCAATTGAGTTCTTTGGATGGCATCTTAAATCATATTCTCCTGTTCCTTCAAAGAGAGAGCCATCCTCAAAAAGTGGGATTACAGAGACAGCCAAGGACAGGTTTGCTTACACCAGTGGCTTTTAACCTTCTCTTTACCAGGGACCCCCTTTAAATATTTTTTTTGTGCTGTGGATCCACAAGACTTAAGATTTAAAACCCTAACAGCAGCAGCAGCAGCAGCAACAACAACACCTGATAATAAGGAGATTATCAGATGCAAGAAAAACAACACCAGGAAGGTCAGGAGGAGGACACCATTGTACTGCTATATCCTGGTGATACTGCACAACACCGTCTTCCTCTCGTCCTTCATTCATTCTCCCTCCGTGCTGGAGGGACTAAAAAGGTGCTGCTTTTTATTGACAAAAACGTCCATCAATGAAAAGTGCCGCCTTTTTCGTCCCTCCAACATGGACGAAGCATGGAGGAGGAACAGGAGGGGGATGGGGCGTGTGGTATTGACCACTGGAAGTGGGACAGTGGTGTCTTCCTCCCGACCTCCCCGGGGTTTTTTTAAGAGTGTCTGATAAAGTTCTAAGAATAAGAATAATACAATTACATCATCCATTATCCCTTCCCTCAGAGGCACTGGAGAGGAAGGGAAGACTTTCCTCCCGCTTCTTCCTGCAAATTTGTGGCTAGAGCGGATTGAACAGCAATGTGCAAGTCAAGCCAGCCAGCCTTTGCCTTGGCTTCTGTCATGTGGGCTGAGCAGTCTTCAAGCCTTCGATGACCCCCTGTGAGGACACTGGGGACTCCCAGGGGTCCCCGGACCACAGGTTAAGAACCACTGGCTTACACGATACAGCACTACAGTGGAAGTGCTGGAACAAAATGCCAGCCAACAAGGATCCGGCCCAAGACATTTCGCTGCCCAAGGCAGAGTAGTAAATGTCCATCTCTGACCTCTTCTCTGTGACTACAAATACAATGACCAAAGATTTGTGCCAGCTCTTGACATCCCAAATCAGCTGCCTGATCCTGCTCTCACACACTCTGCTTAATGGTAGGGCAGCCCCTGCATCCAGCTATTATGAAAAAAGAATCAGAGAGCTCACAGCCTGCTGATGCAGTATAGTATTCTTTTCCATTCTTAAGTGAGTTCCACAGCAAAATAAGATATCATCAGATATTTAGACTGCCTCTATTGGCACACTAAATGGACCATGCACTGCAGGAGAGGGGGTGTTAATAAAGTATTATTATTATGGTAACTTATACTATTAGGAAAATTCCTTAAATCTGGACATTCGATTACAAGGTTCTCGTCTACACAAGTCAGGATACACCAGCTCCCTGCCAGTTTACCATGACCATGGATCAGGCTCACAGAATGGGAGGAAATTCTGACAGACACACTGCACCCACCACCACCATTTTCCTCCATCAAAAAGGCAGGAAGGGGACCCACAACATGTGGCCAGGGGGCCCTGCATGTGACCAACCTTGGACATGTTCTGTGGGCCTGCTTCCTGAATTCTGGGAGAGCCAGGGAGGGGGAGGTGGCAATGAGTGCTGACCTGACAAGATGGGCTCCTGAGGACATCAATTTCCTTCCAGTGAAAACAAAGTAAATCAGATATTTTCTTATAACGGTGTATTGGGCTCTACCCCACCTTTCCCCATTTCAGCCCCATATTTTCCCCAGGGGTGGTGAGGAATGCCCAGGCACAAAACGGGACAAATGCCCTGTGTCATCAGGACTGCAGGGCTCTGAGACAGGGGCAAGATGTTGGTGTATTACGCTGTAGGTGTAAGTCACAAAGCAACAAGACCTGTCGAGTAACACTGATACAGCACAATCAGAGGCAGGTGTAGATGGTTCAGAAAGCTAAATAGAGGTTGACAGGTTAAAAGGAGCCTGTTCTGGCAGTAACACTGTGGGTTTGTTGTTTGATGGTGCATGTTGTATTTCTGTGGTTCCTTTGTTATTCATCAAGAAGACAGCTTGCGTGATAAGTTCCCTGTGCACACTAGCCAGGAGGAAAAGGTTTGTGTGAAGCAATGCATCTAAGAGTGTGGTACTGTGAGAAAAAACTGTTACCAGTTACTTGTAAACAGAAGAGAACTGTATATACAGTATCCACGGATTTGGCATCTACGTACTTAAGTATTCGCGGCTTGAAAATATTCTTTAAAAAATAATCATCCAAAAAGCAAACCTTGATGTTGCCATCTTATATAAGGGACACCATTTTGCTATGCCATTACATATAATGGGACTTGAGTATTCACGGATTTTGGTATCCACGGGGGTCCTGGAACCAAACCCCAGTGAATATGAAGGTACAGCTATATTCTGTAAATAACTAAACACTCTGAAACTGTTTTTCCTGCACTGCTTGTGTCATTATTGGGTGTTCAGACAGAGGAAGACATTTGAGTCTGGGGCTAAAACATTTCCTGATACGTGCACTATAAATCCCAACACTCCTACTCAAGATGGGATACATTGCCCATGTATACAAGCCCAATGGAAATGGTATCAGTATCACCCTACATGGTCAACTTGTATGCATAAAATATCATGTGCAGAGCAGATTTAGAGTTGGGAGAAGCAGAAGTAAAGACTGGAGGAAGGAACATTAGCAATCTAAGATATGCAGATGATAGCACAATACTAGCTGAAAACAGCACAGACAGAGGACTTTTTCAGACATTACTTACCGCGCCAGGAGGTCTCACAAGAGGCACAGTGCTGTTGCATGGCAGGGGGTCCATTTTGGATGCCGCCGTCCCTCTTCCAAAATCATCAGTGTCACTTCCGTGAAGGATCGGAAGTGGCCACGCCATATTTTAATCACGGAAGTTGCTCATGAATAAAATATGGCACGGCCACTTCCAATCCTTCACAGAAGTGAAACAGATGATTTTGGAAGAGGGACGGCAGCGTCCGAAACAGATCCTCTGCTGCGCAACAGCGCCGTGCCTCTCACGAGACCTCCTAACATGGTAAGTAATGTCTAAAAAAGTCCTTAGAGCAACTGCTAAAGAAAGTGAAAGAAAAAAGTGCAAAAGCAGGCTTACTCTGAACATTAAGAAAACAAAAATAATGACCACAGAGGATTTACATAAATTCAAAATATATGATGAGGAAATTGAAATAGTGTGGTTGTCTACATGGTGAAAATACTGCTCCTAGAATTTGACTAGAATACCTTTTGTCCCAACAGACTGTGAACAAAATTCACAGCATTCAGAAGGAGGGGGGCAAAAACTCCATCTACTGCAGGGGAAAGGTTTTTGCGGATTTCCCTGAGGTTTTTCAAATAATGTGCAGGCTTGCACATTATTGCACATCCGGACATCCAATTCGGGATGTTGCACATTCTCACCAAAGGCAGAAGTGGACAGTGGATTGGTCTGCCACATAGGCAGTAGGTGGGCTTGCCAGCAAGGAAGTGGTCAGAAACACCATTTTCAATG
Organism: Gambelia wislizenii; assembly: GCA_030847615.1. Taxonomy (NCBI): domain Eukaryota; kingdom Metazoa; phylum Chordata; class Lepidosauria; order Squamata; family Crotaphytidae; genus Gambelia; species Gambelia wislizenii. The sequence goes on along the minus strand of JAUMIR010000006.1, from coordinate 134,176,129 downwards.
TTCACATTATTGAGTGTGCACTTTTTTGCAGCACTGAGGTGACCAAAGAGCTTTTTATAAGCGGAAGGTCGCATTTGCACACCTTTGCAGGTACAAAAATAATTACTGTGCAGCAGCAACAACACGTGTGGAGAAAAATAACGTGCTGTACTCTCAGACGCCATCTTGATTCATAGGCATGGGTCTGTGTGCACTTCAGACACAGGTAGCTTCTCATACAATAGATTTTGCCAAAAGACCATGGAGACAAATGAGTGTGGCTGTGATTTTGCGATCATGCACATCAAACTGCATTATAGTTTCTCATCTAGACAAGCCCAGTGAAAGACTTCCCATTCCTGTGATCAATCATAGACCAGAGTGGAGATTGCAGCTCTGAAATCAGGAAAAAAAAAAACCTAGGTCTGTGTAGGGTAGCTATGAAAGAATAGACAAGATCATAAAATGCAAAGATATAATGCTGAGCATTAAAGTCAGGATCATTCAAGCCATCCTCTTTCCCATCACCATGAAAGCCAATAGAAAGAGAATCAGTTCATTTGAAATGTGCTGACAAACAAATGGGTCTTGAAACAGATCAAGCCAGAGCTCTCAGTAGAAGCCAAGATGACTAAATTGAGACTGTCTTAGTTCGGTCACATCATGAGAACACACGGCTCACTGGAAAAGTCAATAATACTAGGAAATGTGGAAGGGAAAAGAAAGGAAGGAAGACCACACACCAGATGGATAGACTCAATCAGAGAGGCCACAGGCCTGAACCTGAAAATCCTGAATAGGGTGGTAGAAGACTGGGGGTCTTGGAGATATCTCATTTATGGGGTTGCCATGAGTTGAAGTGGACTCAAGGGTAGTTAACAACAACAACAACCCAGGAAATAAGGCCTTATGTTGTACAACAAATACTGAGTACAGTATAAACCAAGCTCATTCCCCTCACATTTGTTTCATTAGGTGACATTTTAAGAAAGTATTCTGAAAAGTACTTTTCAGTCTCAATGAAGCTGGATAGATCATGGGTGCAAGGACCAACCATTGCTATGTTTTAATTTTTTATTTTATATCATGTAAAATTATCCATATACACACCTGCATGAACCCACTCAGGCATTAAGATCAGTTAAAGGTTCTGCTTTTTGCCCTGCCTGTAACAGCCATTAGATGAGAGGAGGGCAACAAAGCAGGACCTTATGTATACCAGTACTCAAGAGGAGACATTAAGCTAGATAGTACAATTAACTGATTTTTTTCAGGAGATAAAAATAACACCATTCACACATACACTCAGGTTTCAAGCAACCACGCAAGGCTAGCAAATAAAGTAGGAAGGATTGGGATACAGGAATAGAGTAAGGGGTTGTTTTGGGTGATACTGTACTGATCAGAGGAGTTGAGGTCACAGAGGAAACCAGCAGAGCAGGGGTTCCGAAGCAGGAATGGCTACACAGCCTGACATAGTGTCTAGAAGCAGGGGAACTGTGCATACTTGAGTGGGGTATTGAAGAGGCTTTTATATCCAATAATCCCTTTCAGGGGATGGAATTTAGTGTAAAAGACAATGCTTCTTGGAGGTTCTCAAGATAAGACAATGGACACTCTGGAAACATTAATGGCCCTTAATGTGTTGATACTTTGTAATTGAATGAAGGAAGCAATCCTCTTTGTTTGCAAGGAGGTAGAGGTAAGATAGCTCTTTACAAACTTGAGTATCTCAGCTATGTGTGATTGGATTAGGCAGATGTTTGGACAAGAAGTTGCCCTGAGGATTATCTTTCTTTGGAATTTGTGATGGCCTCTCCCTAGTTCATACCTGAGTCTCAGTGCTATTCTTTGGGATTCCTGGTTCTTGGGAGTCCCCAGTTTACTGGCCACATTCTTGGAAGGCCACAGTTGGCAAAATTATTAAATATTGTCAATTATTAAAGATAAGGGGCAGGGGGTGTCAGGGTAGGTAACAGTACAGCCAGAATCCTGCAGCTGCCTTACACAAACATAACAGTCTGGCATCCTGTACTGCAGTTACAGATTCATATCCTTGAGTTACAGATCCCTAACTGCTCTGTATATGCTAAAACTACATAGTCATGATTGTCATTCTGTTGTCATGGTTGTAAATGCCCTCCCAAACCTACTTTACTAGGCAGCAGTGGCACCGAGAGATGCAGAACCATTCAGCTGGTGATCAGGGTGCATGATGATGCCACATACCCCTCTCACCAGTAAGCAAGACTGTGCCAAACAGAAGCATGATCCTTGTCTCAGTTCCTTGTCACAGGCTCACTTGCTGGTAGGAGGGAGGTGAAAACATCATCCTTCTGTGCCCTGGTTGCCAGCTGAACAGACTTCCAACTCTCAGTGCAGCTACTACCTAGTAAAGCAGGATGGAGGGGGATCAGGCAGGAGATGCTAGTTAATTACACATTTGTAACTACCGTATATTCCAGCATATAAGATGACTGGACATATAAGACGACCCCCCAATTTTCCATAAAAATTTAGAGTTTGGCATATATTCGCCATATAAGACCACCCCCCAATTTGGCTGGCTGGCTGGCTGGGGGAGCCTTGCCAGCTGATCCTCTTGGTTTCCCAACTTTTCCCATACTTTTGGGGCAGTAGTGGGATGCAAGAGACCCCACAGGACTGTCATCCTAAAGTCGGAGTGTTAAGGTGGTGGGTTGACCGTGTACGGGTCACCACAGGGGCTTCCTAGCCACCTACCCCTCCCTGAACCCGCGATCAGGAGCCCAATCGAACCTTCGGGGAGGGTGGAAGGGTGGCTTGAGGGGGGGCTTCCCAGCCCACCCACCCCCTCTCCGAAGCTGTGATCGGGAGTCCGATCGTGGTTTTGGGGAGGGTGGATGGGTGGCTCGAGGGGGGGGGCTTTCCAGCAACGTTCGCTCCCCTCATCTGTCTTCGGTTGCTCCCCAAAGGGGGAGAAGGCAGAGGAGGGGGGGTGAATGAACCAGTACACACTTTGCCTCATCCCCCCGCCCGATCTCCTGCCTCTTGGCTCCGTTTGCGAAGGGAGCGAAGAGGCAGGAGATCAGAGATCGGGGTGAGACAAAGTGTATCCGGTGTATAAGATGACCCCTGATTTTGGAGGCTATTTTTCAGGGCTCAAAGGTCGTCTTATACGCCGGAATATACGGTAAGTAGTAAATGTAGAATATGAGCCATAGTCTGCTGTAACACACTTTTTTGAATGGTGCATAGCAGCAGTGGTGGGAGAGCACAGAAAGCCAACTTTGTTGCCAGAGAATGCTGTCCTGCCAGCTTCTTTCCTGGCATAGAAGGCTTCGTTGTCATTCATGCCCCCATCATCACAACACCTGCAACTATTTTAACCCTGCCTGCACACTGCCACCCATATCACCACCCATACCTATGCTTCTGTAGTTATGCCAGCTAAGAGGTTTGCGGCCCGAACATTGAAACTGTAACTGCCTTTCCATGCATTTTAGATTCTTGTAGATTCTTGTGGGTCTTCTTGTGAAGGCAGTCTAATACAAAAGGTGTCTGGCATCCTGTTGGGAACTTATGTAATTGTAACTAACTTATGGTCATGTAAAATTGAATTGCACCTTGCACAACTTTGGGAGAGGAGAGGAGATGCAGCTAAGCCATCAGGACCCCTTGTGCAAGTAGACCAAACAGCATGGCTTTTGCGCAATGACCCAGTGCATTATGTGTCCTGATGTATAACATGCCCCGAGTGCCACTCTTGCGCAATGGGACATCTTGTATGGTGCATCATCACAATTCACTAGCATGGTTGAATATTGTGTCAGTAACATAGCTCCAGCATCATAGGCTCTGATGTAGGATCTCAGCTGATATCTTTTAAAAATTTCAAATAAATATACTAATAGTAATTCAAATCTTCTCCTGCTCATAGAGCTACACCATTCATACATAACTGAAGGGTATCAGCAGACTAGGAAA